>CM057471.1:84314318-85585818 GCA_030035585.1 Dugong dugon | reverse complement strand
TTCATATGGCTGGGCATCTTACCTCATCCTCTTCTCTGCTTGCTTCCTTAATTTGCTCTTTTATATTTCAAAAGAGATTTACTTAAGACACACCCTACACTAATACTGCCTCAGTACCAAAGCAAGGAAAACCCATTCCCAAATGGGATTATAACCACAGGTACATATGTTTTTGGAGGACATGATTCAATCCATAACAAAAGGTATGGAGAATAATTTAGCAAAGACAAAAATAAGCTGCCGCTCAAATCAAGTATTGTGCATATTGTTTTGTAAGCCAGCTCAGTTCATCAAAAACAAAACAATAAAAGTGAATAAACTGCCATCTTTTTTATTTCAAGAATTGATGATTAAATAAATCCATCAAATTTTACTCATGTTCAGTATTGTATATCTGGTACCTCAAATATTCTTTAATCTCAAGTCTGTTGTCTTAAAAAATTCTTTTTCTCTTTCTCCGTGTCTATCCAATCACCAAGCAATTTTCCCACCCAGCTCTGATAACATGGAGCCTCCTCTCACCCTTCACTTACTCCCTCAACCCCCATTTCAACACACACACACACACACACACACACACACACACGCACACACGGCTGCCTGGAACCACTTCCCCTCAACCTCACTTCTTTCAGAATTTAGCATTTTCTATGATGCTAACTTCTCCCTTGCCCACACATACAGTAGTTGGAACTAATCTCTCTCTTTTGAGGCCCTTGGTCTGCCAACATTTGATGTTTTTGTTTATTTTCTCAGAAGCTTTTTTCCTCTGATTACCAAATAACACACTTTATAAAAAAAACACAAATAATACAGAAATATAAGAATTAGAAAGTGATAATGCCCTCCCTAATAAATACCCATGATTCTGTAAATAGAGCCCTGGTGGTGTAATGGTTAAGAGCTCGGCTACTAACCAAAAGGTCATCAGTTCGAATCCACCAGCTGCTCCTTGGAAACCCTATGGGGCAGTCCTATAGGGTCGCTATGAGTGGAAACCGACTCGATGGCACCTAACAACAGTAACAACAATTCTGTAAGTATAATTTGTTTTATAAGGATATGAAAGTATGTTTTCTAAAATGACTTTAGGCTATATTTATTCTTCTGCAGCCTATTTCTTTCACTTACATCATATGGTTCAGTTTTTACACATTCGTTTCATAAAGAATTTACATAAAACTTTCTTAACAGTTGTTGCATGGATGAACTCAATATAACTACTGTGTTATGCTTATGACATCTGAGAGGTCATATAGGAACAATGACAGAAAGAAAGCCACTGAGTCCAAGGGTGGATGTAAAACAGGATTTAGCAAATTTTGTCTATAAAAGTCCAGATAGTAAATGTTTTAGACTTTGTGGACCATATGGTCTCAGTTGCAGCTACGTAACTGCTGCTGTAGTGCTAACACAGCCATTGACAATACTTAAGTGAATGGTGTTGATGTGTTCCAATAGAACGTTATTTACAAAAACAGGCAGTTGGCTAGATTCGTCTTACGGGCCAACTCCTAACGTAAACCATTGCTTTTCACACTGTGCAGTCTATTCCGGGTCCACCTCTGCTGGGCATGCCAGAGTCCCTCCTATTTCTGGCCTTCCTCATTTCCATTCTTCCTCACATTTCCTATAGCCTTTCTCACTCATTTGCCTGTTATGGGGGCCTCCAGCTCCATCCTAGAAGGGTAAATTCAGATCTAGAGGTTTCACCCATAGCAGTAAAAGTCTTTCCAGTTTTTCAGGGGGAACCATCTACAAGACAAACAAACCTGTTGCCAATATTGATTGCTTCTGGAAGTATAACTTCCTTAATATATTTACTACCCAGACCTTTATAAAAACAGTTTGCTGACCTCTATTTTAGATCTACCTTTGGACTCAGAAGCATTCCATCATCACCAAGGAACTCCCTTGTGCTATGCCTTTCAGTGGCACTCACCCCTTCACCCCATCCCTGTACTCCTTCAGCCCCATCCCCCGGCGCTAATCTATTCTCTGTCTCCATAGTTTACAATCCTGCTTTTTCATCTTTGTGTCCACATCACTTACCATGAGTGCCTGGCACACAAGTATTTAATAAATATGTGCTAAATGAGTGAATGAATGGAAACCAAGTTAAATGTTACTTTCGAAAGTTGAAAACCTAAAAAATGGAATGTTTCATATTCATTAATGGAATTCTGATTATTTAGAAATTATGATTAAGTTTGCAAAATAATTAAAACCACTTACACTGGCGTTTTTTAGATAATATTTTCTTAGGATGTAAATGAAGCCCAAAAAATTGAGCATGATGTGGTTTAGGCGTAGCAACGACCTCTTAGAGCAATTAATTGTGTTACACAGGAAGTAGCCTGGCACTACACAATGGGCAGTTTTCAGCTCATGCCCAAATCAGGAAGTGGCTGTGACCAAAGAAATTTAAAGGTCCTTCCTTTTATTGTACCAAGGCAGAGACAACTGGAACAGGTCTCTGAGGATTGAGATTAGACCAAGTCAGAAAGTCTCAGCTGTTCACTGTCATTTCAGGGTGAAACTTTCACAAGGGACCTCTGGAATAGGGGTTTCTGAAAGGAACCTTTGGGCAAATTAATAAGTGAGGAAGATCCCTGCATGTCCCATCCCATACAAGCAGCAGAGGGTACCCAGGGGACCATCAGCTGAACCCAAGCACTGTAAGGATAAAGTAGATTAGGCCAAAACCAAAAAACCAAACCCACTGCCGTCAAATGGATTCCGACTCATAGCAACCCTACAGGACAGAGAACAACTTCCCCATAGGGTTTTCAAGGGACTTTTGGGGAATTCAAACTGCCGACCTTTTGGTTAGCAGCTGTAGCTCTTAACCACTACACCACCAGGGTTTCCAGATTAGGCCAGTGGTTCTCAATTTGGGGCACACAATGATTTCCCAAGGGTTGTGCAGGCACAGATCTAGAGATTCAATTTTGGGCTGTAAACTTCCATATACCCTCTTTCCTAAAACTGAAGAATCTGAGACTGAGTCTGAGTTCCCAATAGCTCTTCTCCTATTTGACAAAAGAAAGACATTTCCTGTCACTCATCTGAAATTCTTTCCTGGTGTGTAGAAACCCCAAGAGTGCCAAATAAAGGAGGAAGCTCTGTAATGATCAATCAGATCCCCATACCTGGTAAAACTTCCTGTCTTATACTTGTTTCTGTTAAGGGCAAAATCTGTTCTTGGAAAAAAGGTATTTTTGTCCTTGTCGTATTTGGAATTCAGGTATATGATAGAGTAGGGTGGAGGAGTAATGATAAATGTCTTCATTCCCCCAACTATTAAGACTGTGTGGCTCTTGTGAGCAGGTCCTGTAAGAGCAGAGCAAAGCTACAGAAAATACTGAATTCTAAAAAGAGTTTTAAAAACTATTAAAATATAAATTCATTTTAGCTATTCTCCATAATCATCCCTAGAATAATTAGCTGAGAGAAAAATCACCTTCCAGCAGCAGAAGCAGTAAAGATGGGTGCTGTTGATTCTTTTAAATATAACAGGAATATTTCCCAGTACTACTGAAATTTTCGAGGTACATTGGGTAAAACCCAAAGATAAAATTTTATGTGATTTCTTTGAGATTTGTGATGTGTTATTTAACAGTAATCAAAGGAGCCCTGGTGGTACAGTGGTTACCAGAAGATCGGCAGTTCAAACCCATCGGCCTTTCTGCAGGAGAAAGACGTGGCAGTCTAAAATAGTAATAACTATTTTATAAAAATATGTCTTGATACTTTTATTTAAAATATAGTAAATCTTTGTTTTATTTTATCCTACAAAATATTTGGTATTTCCACTTTCTATTAACCAAAAAATTTAGCTACTCATCTGACTAGATTTAGCGGCATATGTTCTTGCATTAAGTACCTAAGTAAAGTTTGATCGTAATGTCTAATGAATAAATGGAGTTGTCTCTGTTTTTTCAAAATTTTATTCTTAATTTAATTATTCCTAAAAGCCAAGCATCAGAATATATTTACTGAATATTGTGCTTTTTCTCATACTTCCAGCTTCATAAATAATACCATTTTAGCTACACATAACGTTCTTATTAAGTCGAAAATGAGAAACAGCATATTATTATCTTTCTTTTTAATGTATTATGGAATGGATATATTAATTATATTAGATCTACTATAATTTAATTCTGAATAACTTTAGTAATATATCTCACAATATGTTATCTACTATTTCTCAGTGCTTTAAAAACGTATTTTCCAAAGAACATAATAATATGTTTATTGGAGCTGGAAAATAGAGACAGACTTTTTCAGATAAGGAGTAAGTCTTATATGGCTAATAGGTTAAACAATGAGGCTCAGCCTTCCCGACTAAGTTATATGACAGAGAGTTCCCATAACCTAAATCTGTAGCTCCACCTTTGTGATGAAGACATATTTAAAGCCTATGATTAAATAAAAGTATTTTATCAAAAAATAGTGCAACTGCAAAATCTAACAATATTTTGATTTTTCTCAATTTTTTTTTGAAGTTCAATAAGATGCCTTTAAATAGAAGTGTAACAAGTATAATTAATAATAGTTTTTGTATATCTGGAAATGTGGAGAGTGAATGACTCAAATGTCCAGGTCATAAATTCTTTTTATAATTCAGGCCTTTTCCAGCTTTTTACACTTCACAGTATCAGAGAAAGATCCAATAAAATTGTCAGCAGATACATGATTTTAAAAACTTTCGATCATAGAGTATTGTGTGATTTTTGGTTTATAACCAGGAAGAAGTTCAAAGAGTCAAGTGATGTTGTTTTTTAAAGAAAAAAATAATGTCCTTTCCGTGTAACTATTTATGTGCATGTGTTTATAAGTGTTGACGCTTGTTTCATTTACCAGTAAGTCTTTTCATCCACAGGTACATGAACTAATTGAGAAAAAATACAACCTGATTCATGTATTTGTATACCGCTTGCACTAAAATTTTACTCCTTAGGTCTTTAGCTACCTATCAAAACTTATATAAATGACCTTTAGGACAAGTATTTCAAAACAACAATTGTAGCTACAACTTATTCCAGAAGAACTTTGGTCACATTAAGACTTATGGTCACAGAAAATTAAACCAAGTTAAAATTTTTATGTACTTATTTTTGTTGCAAAGTATGATAGAGTGATCAATGAAAGACTTTCAAGGCTGAAATATTACATTTATATAACATTATGTGAAGAAAGTAATTTCCTTCCTTACATGAAGGAAATAGTTTTCATCTTTGAAAAACACAAAGAGAAAACAAAAGAAAGATTAAACTGTTAAAGAAAAGCTTGTTCAAGTATTTTTAAGAAGGATGATGTTTGTATTCAATCATTACTTATTTAGAATCCATTAGGTGGGAGCTGGGGCCATGGGAAGGGATGCTTGTCTGTCACGGAGGGTGCAGGTACCAGGTCAGAGAGGCAGCTACTATCAGAGATCCTTCCAGAAGCATAGAAAAATGAAGGGAGGAGGATAGATGCCCTAGATTCCTCTTTCCTCTTACTGCCTCTCCATGGCAAAGTTAGCTGGCAAGGGAGCTTGGGAAATGTAGTTTGCAAGGAAAGGGAGTCAAATGATAGAGACCTAACAGGCAAATAAAAGTACACAAGCTAAACAGTTTGAGGACATCTGGCTGAAACTACATGTCCCACTATGAAAGATTAAGACTTAATTCCTTTTCGTGCTCCACTCTCTACACTTCCCATCTTCTTTTCCTCCCAATATGTGCTTGTTAGCTGCTGTCGAGTTGGCCCCGACCCATGGCGACCCATACACAACAGGGTCTAACCATTGTGATCCATAGGGTTTTCATTGGCTGATTTTTCGGAAGTAGATCTCCAGGCCTTTCTTCCCCTGCCAATATAGTTATATCATAATTATGGTCATATTAATAGTCAATGCTAACATGTCTAATAAATTCTATATAGCTGAATCATGTAGTATACCATGATTCTTTTCCTGCACACATTGCTGTTTTCTGTGTACCTAATATCAAAACAAAAATTCAAATATGCACAATAGCATAATAAACGTCCAGTTATCCAGCACCCATCCACAATAGTCATAATTTTATGGCCACTCTTGTTTTATCTACATTCCCCCTCCCATCAGTTTTTTTTTTTTTGAGGGAGAGAGGGGCAAATCCCTTGTCCTTAGTTTCCTTTCTTTGTTTGCTAATTTTTTGTAGTTCATTATTAATTAACCCCCAAATCTCCACCAGTTTAAATTTCTTCTCAAAACATTCAGGCATATCTGATATTGTACCAATTTATTGGATTGATAATCAACAGATTGACACAGTGACTGCAACAAAGGGCTCAAACATTGCAATGACTGTGAAAATTGCACAGAACTGGGCAATGTTTTGTTGCCTTATATACAAGGTCACTATGAGTTAGAGCTGACTCAAGGTCACCTAACACGTAACAATCTTAGAGAAATTCTGGGGCCTTCTAACATGTTCCATTATGGCAGATTTCTCTCTAGATGGGGCACACAGCTGTTTTTTGGGGGGATCTTCCTTCACCTTTCCCTTCTCACCCTTGCTCTATGAAACTTGGGTCTTACTTTTTATTTTTTGGTTTTCCAATTTATTTTGGTGAAGCTCTTATTTCAAATGTTTGCTACAAAAAAGATGCATGTGAGGTAAATGCATGTCTGAAAATGTCCTCATTTTACTCTCACACGTAACTAATTATCCTGTCACTGACAGTGGTGTGTTTCAGGATTGATCTTGAAATGTTTTTTGACAAAGAATGGCGATGCCATTCCTCTTCAATTTGTCATTCCCGGTATAGGAGATCATATGATTGTCCAATTCAAAATGATCAATACCCGTCCATTTCAGCTCATTAATGTCTAGGAGGGAGCCCTTGTGGCACAGTGGTTAAGAGCTTGGCTGCTAACCAAAAGGTTGGCAGTTTGAATCCACCAGCCACTCCTTGGAAACCATATGGGGCAATTCTACTCTGTCCAATAGGGCTGCTATGAGTTGGAATTGATTCGAAGGCAATGGGTTTGATTTTTGGGTTTAATGCCTAGGATATTGACATTTATGTGTTCCATTTCATTTCTGATGATTTCCAATTTTTCTAGATTCATACTTCATACATTCACATCCTGATTATTAGTGGATGCTTGCAGCTGTTTCTTCTCATTTTGAGTCATGCCACATCAGTGAACGAAGGTCCCAAAAGCTTGACTCCATCCACGTCATTAAGGTCCCAACTCTACTTTGAGGAGGCAGCTCTTCCCCAATCACATTTTGAGTGCCTTCAAACCTGAGGGGCTCATCTTCAGGCACTATATCAGAAAATGTTCTGCTGCTATGCGTAAGGTTTTCACTGGCATATTTTTTCAGAAGTAGACCGCCAGGCTCTTCTTCTTAGTCTGTCTTAGTCTGGAAGCTCAGCTGAAACCTGTCCACCAGGGGTGACCCTGCTGGTATTTGAAATATCAGTGGCATAGCTTCCAGCATCACAGCAACATGCAAGCCACCACAGTATGACAAACTGAGAGACCCTATACGGAATACCAGTTAATACAACTATTATTCAAATCTACTCACCACCACTAAGGCCAAAGCTGAAGAAATTGAAGACTTTTACCAACTTCTGCAGTGTGAAATTGATCAAATATGCAATCAATATGCATTGATAATTACTGGTGACTGAAATGCAAAAGTTGGAAACAAAGGAGAAGAACAATAGTTGAAAAATGTTGCCTTGGTAATAGAAATGATACCAGAGATCCTATGATAGATTTTTGCAAGTCTAACGATTTAGTCATTGCAAATACCTTTTTTTAAAATTTTTAAATTTTTTTTTAATTGTACTTCAGGTGAAGGCTTACAGAAAAAATAGTTCTTCACGAAACAGAAGTACGCAGGTTGTTTTATAACATTGGTTAACAACCCCACAACATATCAACCCTCTAACTTCTCAACCTCTTCTTTTTTGGTGAAAATACACATAGCCAAAGATACACCGTTTCAAAAATATCTATATGCACAGCTCAGTGACACTGACTACGCTCTTCGAATTGTTCTGTTATTCTCACTTAAGATGAAGGCTTACAGAACAAAATAGTTTCTCATTTAACAGTTGCTACAGATGTTGCCTTATGACAATGGTTAACAATCTCACAACACATCAACAATATCCTTACTCAACCTTGGGTTCCCTATCACTAGCTTCCTTGTCCCCTTCTGCTTTCTGATCCTTGTCACTGGACTCCTGAACCTCGTTAGTCTCATTTGGTTTTACGGGGCTGTCCACTCCCAGGCTGAACAGTGAACCTCGGAGGTAACTTCACCACTGAGCTAAAAGAGTGTCTGGGGGCCATACTCTCGGGGTTTCTCCAGTCTCCTTTAGGCCAGTAAATCTGGTCTTTTTTTTTGTGAGTTAGAATTATGCTCTACATCCTTCTCCAGCTCTGTCCAGAACCCTCTGTTGTGATCCTGGTCAGAGCAGTCAGTGGTGGTAGCCAGGCACCATCTAGCTGTACTGGACTCAGTCCGGTGGAGGCCTTGGTAGCTGTGGACAATTAGTCCTTCAGACTAATCTTTTCCTTGTATCCTGTTCTCTTCATTCTCCCTTGCTCCTGAAGGGATGAGACCAGTGGAGTATCTCAGATGGCCACTCACAGGTTTTTAAGACACCAGACACTACTCACCAAGGTAGAATGTAGAACACTATCCCCATAAACTGCGCTATGCCGATTGAGCTAGATGTTCCCCATGACCATGGTCCCCACAGCCCTCTGCCCAGCAATTCAGTCCCTCAGGGAGTTTGGATGTGTCTGTGGGGCATCCATGACCTTTCCTAGTACAAGTTGTGCTAGTTTCTCCTGTATTGTGTACAGTCTCACCCTTCACCCATGATACGACTTATCTATTATCTATTTAGTATTTCCCCCCCACCCCTCCCATCCCTGGTAACCAGCAAAGATTGTTACATTTGTGTGTGAACTTTTTCATGGGTTTTTACAAAAGAGGTCTCATACAATATTTGTCCTTTTGTGATTGACTTATTTCACTCAGCATAATGTCCTCCAGTTTCATCCATGTTATGAGATGGTTCACAGATTCCTTGTTGTTCTTTCTCGTTGCGTAGTACTCCATTGTGTGTATGTACCATAGTTTGTTTATCCATTCATCTGTTGATGGGCATCTAGGTTGTTTCCATCATTTTTCTATTGTGAACAATGCTGCCATGAACATAGGTGTGCATATGTCTATTCGAGTGACGACTCTTATTTCTCTAGGATATATTCCTAGGAGTGGGATTGCTGGATCGAATGGTATGTCTATTTCTAGCTTTCTGAGGAAGCGCCATATCATTTTCCAAAATGGTTGTATCATTTTGCATTCCCACCAGCAGCATAAGTGTTCCGATCTCCCCGCAGCCCCTCCAACATTTGTTATTTCTAGTGTTTAATTCGTGCCAGTAATGCCGGGGTGAGATGCTATCTCATTGTGGTTTTAATTTGCATTTCTCTAATGGCTAGTGATCGCGAACATTTCCTCATGTGTCTGTTGGCTATTTGGATGTCTTCTTTGGTGAAGTGTCTGTTCATTTCCTTTGCCCATTTTTTAATAGGATTATTTGTCTTTTTGTTGTAGAGGTATTGGATTTTCTTGTAGATTATGGAGATTAGACCTTTGTCTGACTTGTACTGTCCAAAAATTTTTTCCCAGTCTGTAGGTTCTCTTTTGACTCTTTTGGTGAAGTGTTTTGAAGAGCATAGGTGTTTGATTTTTAGAAGATCCCAGTTATCTAGCTTACCTATTGGGTTTTGTGCGTTGATGGTTATGGTTTGTGCAAATACCTTTTTTGAATAACATAAACAGTGACTACACACTTGAACCTCACCAGATGGAATACACAGGAATCAAATAGACTACATCTGTGGAAAGAGATGATAGAAAAGCTAATATCATCAATCAGAACAAGGTCGGGGCCGACTGTTGAACAGATCATCAATTGCTCATATTCAAGTTCAAGCTGAAGCTGAATAAAATTAGAACAAGTCCATGAGAGCCAAAATATGACTTTGAGTATATTCTACCTGACTTTAGAGACCATCTCAAGAATAGATTTGATGCATTGAACACTAATGACTGAAGATGAGATGAGTTGTAGAATGACATCAAGGACATCATACATGAAGAAATCAAGAGGTTATAAAAAGACAGGAAAGGGGAAAAAAGACCAAAATGGATGTCTAAAGAGACTCTGAAACTTTTGATTGTAAAGTAGCTAAAGCAAATGGAAAAAACGATGAAGTAAAAGAGCTGAACAGAAGATTTCAAAGGGCAGCTCAAGAAGAAAAAGTAAAATATTACAATGAAATGTGCCAAGACCTGGAGTTAGAAAACCAAAAGGGAAGAACACGCTCCACATTTCTCAAGCTGAAAGAACTTAAGAAAGAATTCAAGCTTTGAGTTGCAATACTGAAGGATTCTTCAGGGAAAATTTGTCTTGGAAGAAGTACAGCCAGAATACTCCTTAGAAGCAAGGATGAGGAGACTTTGCCTCACATACTTTGGACATGTTATCTGGAGGGATCAGATCCTGGAGAAGGACATCATGCTTGATAAAGTAGAGGGTCAGTGAAAAACAGGAAGACCCTCAAGGAGATGGATATACACAGTGGCTGCGACAATGAGCGCAAGCATAAAAGCAATTGTGAGGACTGGGCAGTGTTTTGTTCTGTTGTACACAGGGTCACTATGAGTCGGTTCCGACTTGACGGCACCTAACAACAACAACAATAACAGGGAAAATATTAAACAACGCAGGAAGCATGAAAGGAAGATGGAAAGAATACACAGAGTCACTGTACCAAAAAGAACTGGTCGATATTCAACCATTTCAGGAGGTAGCATATGATCAAAAACCAATGGTACTGAAGGAAGAAGTCCAAGCTGCACTGAAAGTATTGGTGAAAAACAAGGCTCCAGGAATCGATGGAATATTATCTGAGATGTCTCAACAAATGGATGCAGTGCTGAAAGTGCTCATTTGTCTATGCCAAGAAATTTGGAAGACAACTACCTGGCCAGCCAGCTGGAGGAGATCCCTATTTGTGCCCATTCCAAAGAAAGGTAATCCAATAGAATGCATAAATTATTGAACAATACCATTAATATCACATGCAAGGAAAATTTTGCTGAAGATCATTCGAAAGCGGTTGCAGCAGTACATCGACAGGGAACTGCTAGAAATTCAAGCCAGAGTAATAAGAAGATGTGGAACAAGGGATATCATTGTCAGATGGATCTTAGCTGAAAGCAGAGAATACCAGAAAGATGTGTATCTGTGTTTTATTGACTATACAAAGGCATTCAACTATGTGAATCACAACAAATTACGGATAACGTTGTGAAGAAAGGGAATTTCAGAACACTTAATTGTGAGGAACCTGTGCATAGACCAAGAGGCAGCCGTTCGAATAGAGCAAGGAAATACTGCTTGGTTTAAAATTAGGAAAGGTGTGCCTCAGGGTTACATCCTTTCACCATGCTTATTCAATCTGTATGCTGAGCAAATAATCTGAGAAGCTAGACTATACGTAGAAGAACGTGGCATCAGGATTGGAGGAATACTCATTAACAACCTGCATTATGCAGATGACACAACCTTGCTTGTGGGAAGTGAAGAGGACTTGAAGCACTTACTGATGAAGATCAAAGACTACAGCTTTCAGTATGCATTACACCTCAATATAAAGAAAACAAAAATCCTCACAACTGGACCACAACTGGATCCACAATCAACACCCATGGAAACAGCAGTCAAGAAATCAAAGGACGTATTGCATTGGGCAAATCTGTTGCAAAAGGCCTCTTTAAAGTGTTCAAAAGTGAAGATATCACCTTGAGGACTAAGGTATGCCTGACCCAAGCCATGGTATTTTAATTGCCTCATATGCATACGAAAGCTGGTCAATGAAGAAGGAACACTGAAGTAGAATTGTTCCCTTTGAAACATGGTGTTGGCGAAGAATATTGAATATACCATGGACTGCCAGAAGAACAAACAGGTCTGTCTTGGAAGAAGTACAACCAGAATGCTCTTTAGAAGCAAGGATGGCTAGACTACATGCATGCTTTGGACATGTTATCAGGAGGGACCAGTCCCTGGAGAAGGACATCATGCTTGGTAAAGTAGAGGGTCAGTGAAAAAGAGGAAGACCCTCAAGGAGATGGATATACACAGTGGCTGCAACAACGAGCTCAAGCATAAAAATGAGTGTGAGGATGGCACAAGACTGGGCAGTGTTTCGTTCTGTTGTACATAGGGTTGCTATGAGTCACCCACTCAACAGCACTTAATAACAACAACATGTAACTAAAAGTTTGATAATATGTAGAATTCCAGGTTAGAAATCATTATTCCTTTACATTTCTAAGGCATTCTCCATTTTCTCCTAGCTTCCAGTGTTGCTGTTGAGAAGTCTCAAAGCCATTCTGATTCCTAACCTGAATATTCCAGTGTATGGGTATACCACATCTTAAAACCTATATTTTACCTTTCTGGAAGCTTGTAGAATATTCTCTTGTATGTTCTGAAATCTAAAAAATGATGTGTCTCACTGTGTTTTCATCTATCATGCTGGGCAATTATTGGACCCTTTCATTTAGAAAATTCTAGTCCTTCAGTTCTGGGAAATATTACCTAAAGTATTCTTTTGATTATTTTCTCACCTCTCTTTGACTTGTTTTCTAATTTTCTTTCTCTCTAGTTTTCCTACTCTTTGTCCTTTTGCCCTGCTAGAAGGAGATCTCCTTAATTTTATTTTTAAATCATTCTGCTTAATTTTTAACTTATACCATCATATTTTAAATTTCCAATATTCTTTTTTGTCATTAGTTCTTTTTTATAATTTTTTTTCTGTTTTTCTTACCTCCGTGGCCTTATTAACGATAGCTTATTTTAAAAAGTTTTCTTCTTCCTGTAGTTTATATTTTCTAAAAGGTTTTTTTTCTTGTTTATTTTGGCCTATATCTTTTATGTTAGATCCATTTCTTCATTTGTCCACTAGACACATGGGCTCTTAGATACTCAAAATGTGGTTAGTCCAAACTGAGATGTGTTGTAAGTGTAAAATACATTCTGAATTCAGAGTGTAAACTATCCTATTCATATTTTTATATCGACAATATGTTGAAATGATAATATTAGGGATATATTGGGATAAATAACATATATTATTAAAATGAATTTCATCTTTTTCTATTTACTTATTTTGATGTGGCTGCTAGAAAATTTAAATTTGCATAAGTGGCTCACATTAGATTTCTAATGCCTCATCCTTTCTTCAGATGTCTGGTTAACCTTGGATGTATATGTATATATATATGTGTGTGTGTGTGTGTATATATATATATATATGTGTGTATATGTGTGTATATATATATGTATATATATAGTAACAGTTTTATCTAGACATAATTCACATACCATAAAATTGACGATTTAAAGGTTACAATTCAGTAGTTTTTTGTATATTCATTCACAGAGTTGTACAGCCATCACAATTATCTAATTTTTTTAACTGAGTTTTTGTTGAAAGTTTACAATTATCTAATTTTTGGGCATTTTTGTCATCCTAAAAATAAACTCCATACCCATTCGCCATCACTGCCCGTTATCACCTCCCTCCAGTCCCTGGTAACCACCAATCTACTTTCTATTGATTTGCCAGTTTTGAACACTTCATACAGATGGAATCATACAATATGTGGCCTTTTGTGGCTGGATCCTTTCATTTAACATAATATTTCCAAGGTTCATCCACATCATAGCATGTATCAGTACTTCCTTTTATTGTCAAATAATATTCCAAATTTATGGATATACCACATTTTATTTATCCATCCATCAGTTGATGGACATTTGGGTTGTTTAACTATTTGGCCATTGTGAATAATGCTATTATGAACATTTGTGTACAATTTTTTTTGTGTGGGCATGTTTTCTCTTCTCTTGGGTATACTATACAGTTTTTTTACACAAATAACATGTGGCCTGTACGTTTGTTTGCCAATGGAGCCCACCCTCAGCAAGCCACCCTCACAGGTGTGGCCATGCCAATTCTCTTCCACATGTTACTGTAAAAATAAATTAGCATAGCATGCTTACAAAAATATCTCATGGGGGGAGGGCACAATCTTCAAACAAACTCAGAGGGCAAGCGTTATTTGTGTAAAAATACAATAGGCTGATGAGTACTCATATTTTAAGAATGAAACAATAAAAAGCAGATGTATGCTCTGAATGGAGACCCTCCTTATGTGGGGCTATGGCTGGGGAAGTCCCATGTTATGTTTAGGACTTTCCTTTGGCTGGACAGAGTTCACAGAAAAGACCTCTGGTCTCCTGGAGGACCAATCTGTCTGATAGTGTTCTGGAAATTAATCGGTAGAAGAAGACTGAGGTTTTCAACATCCAGTGTGCCAGTTTTCATCTGCTCCTCTTGTTTTTATATTACAACTTCACCCTCAACTACGTCTGGTGTCCTCCAGTTCAGAAACCCTCTGGTTTATTCTCACAAAGGAGTTGGGGGAGGTGGGCAGTACTGATTGTACAGGGTGGGGGAAGGGATCAAAAGCTCTGCTTACTTCTTTAACAGGCTTTTTCTCTGGCTTTTAATGCCACCAGCAACTCTACTTCCAGAGATATCTGGGCCAGTCAATTCCTGAGCTTTTGGGGATTCCTGTGGGGTAAATCAGGTTATTGTTCTGTTTTTGGCTTTCCCCACTGTCAGCTTAGGAGTCAGCTTTCTCAGCTTTATTCCTCTGCTTTCCAGATTCCAAAATTTTGTGGCGATTGTCTTCTCCCGTTATCTTTTTTTCTTGTGAGTATATGCCTTAAAAATATTATTTGAGCAATTTTAGGGGGCTTTTGAAGGAGTGAAAATAAATGCATGTACTCAATCAATCATCTTTATCCCAAAGCCTCCATTGCATGCATTTTTCATATATTGTTTCAAATGTTTAGGAGGTTTTCTTCCATCCTTTTCTCAGACTGACAAACCTTCTTCCTTCAAGACGCCTGCATACTGTGTGGTCAGCTGTAAGATGGAAGATCTAATTATTTGTAATTATTTGGTTGACTTCCCTACTAAATTGGAAGCTCCTTGAGAGCAGAGATTTAGTTTTATTTTTCACTTTGTCTCTCCTAGTGCTTAGCATACTGCCTGGCTCAGTGTAAGCCCTCAATAAATTCTTATCAAGTTTAACTGTCATGTATAGAAATGAACAAAGGTGGTTTAGGGAGATGAGGACCTTGGAAGAAAAGGAAGACCCAGGTGCTCAAACCACTCACTTTGCACATAAGACTTTTGCCTTCCACATTCAGCATTTGATTATAAAGAAAAATTTGTCTATTTCGGGATTTTTCACCTTTCAAATTTTATAGATGAAAACAAGTGGTTGAGCCAGAAAAAAAAAAAAATTATTCTGCCCGCCAACAAAAGATGGTGACAGGTGGTCACATGTTCATTGCCCCTTTGGACTTACAAACAAGTGGACTTAGGAACAGTTTAGGAAGTCTCAGGGTTTAGAAACTTCCAGAACCTAATCTGCTCATAAGCTTGTGGAGCTTCTATAAGATATGCATAACAAAGCTCTCCATCTTTCTTGATGTCATGGTTATTCTAAAGAAAATACTTCTTAAGTAATTTTGTGCCTCCTCCTTACCCTTTGCTATCTATAGACGTACTATTTTCTGATATTCTGCTCAGCTCTTTAGGCTGGGTTTATTGGACATTAGCTATCAACTGGTCAAGTGGGGAATGTTGTTGGTAGCTGTCAAGTCAGCTCCAACTCACAGAGATCTTATGTATTCAGAATGAAATGTTGCCCAGTCCTGCACCATCTTCACAATTGTTGGCATATTTGAGCCCGGTTGGACAATATTCTGTTCAGATCCATAGGGTTTTTCATTGGCTAATTTTGAAGTAGATTACCAGTTCTTTCTTCCTAGTCTGTCTTAGTCTGGAAGCTTTACTGAAACCTATCCACCACAGGTGACCCTGCTAGTATTTGAAATATTGGTGCCATACCTTGCAGCCTCATAGCAACATGGCAGCCACCACAGAAGGACAAACTGAGAGACAGATGGTAGAAGTGGGAAATAGAGAGTGTTTAGTTTGAAAAAGCTGGCTACCTTGGTCTCTAGGTCCCTCCATAACTACTGACCTTATTGTTGCTATTCTGCTGCTGCTCTTGTTACATATGGATTTTTTTCTTGCTTCCTCCTTGCCTATCAAATGATTTGGTTTTGGATCTCCACTTTGTTCTGCACTTGGACTGTATTTTTCTCTTGGCTTCCCCGGCTTTTGACCTACTGCGGCCTAGCCCTTCAGTTTAAATTTCTAGTCTAGGTGTTTCTTCCAATATTCTCATTTGCCCGGTGGAGTAGGCACAAAGTTCCCTTCTTGTCCAGACAAATTCTTAGCACTGTGCACCCTCACTCACTCCATATCCAGCTTTACTTCTTCCTGCTACCTAACTCATTTATTGTCTTCTGCACTCTCAATTCACCCCATGAAATGTTGGTAAAGGGGAGCAATGTAATGCCAAATGCTGTGGCACCTCCTTGGGACATAGGAAAATTCTCAAATACTCTTTGCAATTAAAGTTCAGATATAGACAGGTATATCCAATGGCCTTGGAGAAGGTGGACGGGTTCCAAATTACAGGCTGGACCAGACTCAGCAACAAAGCATGAGCTGATGAGGGCACTGGCTCAAAGTATGGAATGAGGTTGTATTTGAACCACCTTGGCCCAGAACCCTGGGGGTGCCTAAGTGCAAAGGATATGAAAGAATGTGAAATAGAGTAACTAGAACTTTAATTATAGCAAGTGTGGTGTTCAAGTAATTCTGTTGAAAGAGCACCCTCAACCCCGAGAGTATGGCCCCCAGACACCCTTTTAGCTCAGTGGTAAAGTCACATCCAAAGTTCACCGTTCAGCTGGGCATCGGACAGCCCCATAAAACAGAATGGGACTAGTCAGGCACAGCAGTCCAAGGACTAGAAGGCAGAAGGGGACAGGAAAGCTGGTGATAGGGAACCCAAGGTTGAGTAAGGACAGTGTTGACATGTAATGGGGTTGTTAACCATTGTCATAGGGCAATATGTGTACTAACTGTTTAACGAGAAACTATTTTGTTCTGTAATCCTTCATCTAAAGTGAGAATAGCAGCACAACTGGAAGAACGTAATCGATGTCACTGAACTGTGTATGTAGAAATTTTTGAAACGGTGTATCTTTGGCTATGTATATTTTCACCAAAAAAAAAAAAAAAAAAAAAAGTAGAGAAGGGAGAGGGTTGACATGTCGTGGGGTTGTTAACCAATGTCATAAAACAATATGTGTACTAACTGTTTATTGAGAAATGATTTGTTCTGTAGACCTTCACCTAAAGTACAATTAAAAAAAAAAAGATCCCCTCTTACTTTCCAAACAGCAGAGCATGAGGCAGAAAATATTTTCCCCCATCACATGGGGATGAGAGCACCAGAGGTTAAAAGCAGATCAGGAACACCATGTGGGCAGCCTGACAGTTTTGGCAGCACGGAGAGCCATGCTAGGTGACATCTGGTGATGGATATTCACAACTAGGGCATTACAAAGCTCCAGGTGGCAATAGCAGTGAGGTAGACATTGCAAAGGCATTGGAAATAAAGGTTAGGTCAGCACTTCCTGCTAGGTAGCCCCAGGAAAGTTCCAGAAGTACTCCAGGCCAAGTGATAAGAAATGGGTCAGAGAGATGGCAAGAATAAAGCTGGAATATAAGAATAGCAGAGGTACAAGCTGTAGGGAAAATTACATGTGAACTCACAATTCCCCCTTTTGGGATCCACAACTAAATACAATAAAGGGGAACAAGGGACAATCTAAGTACATAATCCTTGGAAAGTAGAAGTTTATAATTCAGGAGGACCTAGGGACAAACCGTGACTGCGCCTTAACCTATGGCTCATAAACCGCTTAGACCTGCAGTTACATGCACATTATCTGAGGAACAACATTACTGAGTGCCAAACGCTTCAAGAGAAATTTAATACTTACGACTCATTGTGGAGCTACTAATCATTTTCCAGCTTACTTTCCTATTTATAACAAACACAATTATAGATGGACATTCCTTTCGAATGTAAAAAGAAAACACACAGACACACACAGACACAGAGAAATGCCTTGTTGAGAAGTCCGGAGGGCAGTAGGGTAGAAAAGAGTGTTAAAAAATTGAAAATGGCAATCATGGTTTCCCCCCAAGTGTCCCACATTTTTAAGTGTGCTATCTATTTGCAGCGTTGCTCTCATCTTCATTGTTCTGGGAGTAGTGCCCCTTTGGCAAATTAAGTTATTGGAAAAGATAATAGTCTTGCATTTATATTGCAACTTATTCATTGGGATTCAAAATACTCATCTGTGTTTGTGAAAGCTGCTCTCCTTTTCTATAGGAAGGCATTTTCCAGTACGTCTGTGGTGAGAACACAGTGACCCCAATTTTTTCTTGAATGAACGAATCCAAAACAGCCAGCCCATCTGGATAGGCATCATAGCCCACAGGCAACTGCCATCAAAGAAACCTGAGGGAAGGGATGACTGTACACAAATAAGAGAAGAGCTGGTTCGGACTTTTGGCAAGGGAGGGTTGAGATGTTATGAAAAGTAACAGTGGAGGAAGAAGTTAGGATACTAGCTAGAAGAGATTAAATTCAAGAGGAGTAAGACCAGATCCAAGGTAAAGGGCAGGACTGGAATTCTCAGAGCAGAGTCAGGAGATTGAGTCCAATAGAGGATGCTGGTGGTATTGAGTATGGCTCCTTCGCTTACCAGGTATATCACCTTGGACTACTTACTTAATCTCTCTGTATCTCAGCTTTCTAGATTTCAAGAATGGGGGTGATAATAATACTCACTTCACAGAGATTTTATAAAGATTAAATGAATTCATATTTATAAAATCTTTATTATTATTTTAAAGTGACTTGTAATTAGTCTTCAAAGAAGGTTGAAGGAAGAAGAAGACTGAGCCCTGGGTTTCAATGAATAAACCACAATTCAGCTTTTGTAGACTCATGTCTTCGTCATCTCTGTATGTCCCAAGCCCAGCAAAGTGACTGGCACATTGTAGGTGCTCAGTAAATATTTGATGAATTGCCTTGATTCCATATCATGGCCTGTAACCTGATATAGACACCTCCCTGACAGAGCCCATTCCATAGGTATTTAAAATTCTGGGTCTTGAACAGTTGGGTTGCTCATTCTGGCATCAACCTCTGCATCTGGATCAGTGCTCCTATAGACTGACATCCTAGTGAGTGGCACTCTCTCTCGGCCATCAGTTGCTTTCTTGTCTCAGAGGACTCACCATGTGACCATTAGTTTTGGATGTCCTATACTAAGTCAATTTTCTTAATAATTATAATATAACAGCTATAATAATATTAATTGCAAATCTGTGCTTTAAATACATGAATAGTCTCTGTACCCATAAAAGTGTAGGATATTGCAGAAATGTTCAATATCTTCTGCAGTAAGATTGTCTGGGCATAATAAATTGATCACTCAATATCAACCTACAATCTGTTGAGGGCCTCCAATTGGCCAGCACTGAGCACTAGGTACACCGAGTTAAGATTTTAGATCTTTATACATCTAGTTCCTAGTATCATGCCTGGCATTAATAAGGGATTGAAAATGTTTGTGGAAAAGAACTAGCTAACTTTTAAGGAGTACATGTACTGCTTAGTAAATGTGGCCCTGAAATGTATTCAGTCATTAAAGAAATGTATTTACTGGGTTTCTACTATGTGCCAGTCATTCTCCTAGGATGTGGGAACAATGTGAGGAACAAAATAAAGTTGCCTTCTGTGGAGCTTACATTTCACAGATGCTTAAAATATAAATAAGATGATTTTAAATAGAGATAAGTACTATGAGTAAAATAAAACAAGGTAATGAGAGAGGTATGAGAGTGAGTGGTCATCAATAAAGATGCTCTGAGGTGGAGACTTTTAAGCTGAGACTTGAAATGGCGAGAATGTTTCAGATATGCAAAGATACAAAGCAGGAATGATCTTAGTGTATTAGGGGAATAGAAAGGACACTGTCTAGCAAGTGAGAGGGAAGTGCAGGAGAAGAGATCAGAGAGAGAGAAGCAGAGGTTTGATAGAATGCAGCTTGATAAATGGTTTGGATTTTATTTCACGTGTAATGGGAGGCTTTGGGAGAGATGAGTTTGTGCAGGGAAGTGACACAGCCTGCTGAGACCAATCTAGTTGCTGAGAAGAAACTGGACTGCAGTGGAGCAAGAGTGAAATCAGGGAGACGAGTTAGGAGGCTATCACAGTGGTTCACCTAAGAGAAAATAGTGGCTTGGACTCGAGTGGTAGCAGTGGGCATAGAGAGAAGTGGATAAGTTAAAGATATGTTTTGGAGTTGAGCCAGTAAGATCTGATGATGGATTGGATGTCAGGAGGAATAAGGACATCTCCTGGGTTTTTAGATTCATTAGTTTGATGGTTTGTGGCACCTTTACTGAGATGAAGATGACAAAGGCAAGAATAGGTTTGGAAGGGTTAGAAATCAATAATTCAGTTTTGGGCATGTTAAGTTCAAGATGTAATACTGTTTTTATAGTTCTCAATTTTGCTCTCAGTGAGTTACATGACAATTCAGTGAAGTAGGCTTATCTGTTAAATTCTTAGTGGAAAAAGTGATTATTGGAGAAACTGAAAGAGATGGCTTAGATCTCAAAGAGCACAGGTAGGAGACTGCAAGGACACCCTTCATTCTAATGTGCTCTGCGGCTCCCATAAGGGAAGCTGAAAAAGCAACTCCCAGAATTCTCTTTGAGTCATTGTGGCTTTCTCAGAACCATTCTATTCAAGAAAAGAAAAACAAGAAATGTTCTTACAGCATATTGCATATTCTTTTCCTGAATGAATCAGTCAAAGCTGTGTTTATTTTCCTGGCTTGCTGTATATGGAAGTGAGAATTCTCAAGTGATGTGAATGATGCCTATCTGCATCAGCACATCGGGAACCCTGAGCCTTAACATATCTCTTTAGAAGTCAGTTCAATAATAGTTTCTATAGACTTTTCAACATGGGAAAAATTTCTTAATCTTTCTGTAAATGTTCTTTCCAGGTAAATGATATTCTTTTTCTCTACCTTATATAGATTTTTTTACTCCTTAAAGGGAATAGTCAGACTTTCAGCTCTCAAATTTTCAAATATTGAAGTCTAAACTGTAAAATTGCTTATTGAGCAGAAGCATAAGCTGCCCAGTAGAGAGAGAGCATTTTATTTGTTGTTGTTGTTAGGTGCTGTCGAGTCAGTTCCAATTCATAACAACCTTAAGTACAACAGAAAGAAACACTGCCCAGTCCTGTGCCATCCTCACAATCATTGCTATGTTTGAGCCCATTGTCGCAGCCATGTTTTATTTACTGAATGGTAATAATTTACATTTGTGTTCTTACATATAGAAAATTCTCAAATTTTGCAATTTAAATTTATTTTTGAATTATTTTATTTATTATTGCAGATGGATATTAACCATGACTGCACATGGTTACTTTGAAAAGCTCATTTTGTTTTAAAAGTTAATAACAAATATGTTAAAATAAATATACAATGAGGAAAAAATGTGATTTTGTAAACCAGTCTCATCTCCTTTCCAATTCATTGCAAGAATAGAGAATGGTGAAGGAGAATTATAGGAGTATTCTCTAAAGGTTTGTAGCAGTCTGGAAAAAATTGTGGGAAAAACTACAATCCAAGCAGCAGGGACACACCAGTCTTTATGTCAGTGGTTCTTCAATCTGAAGCTGGTTCTCTAGAACATTCTTCAGGCAGGGCTCATTAAACAATATTCTCCGAGTATCTGCATGTTCTTAGCAGCTAGTCTGTGACTTTATACCTGAAAGTCAGTGTGACTATATATAAAAATCTATGGGTTACATTTTCTTCCTTGAAAATCTTAAATATGTGACATTTCCTTTTTCTGGCACAAAGGTTGTTCTTGAAAAGTATGATGACCATCCGATATTCTTTCCACTATAAATATTTTTTGTTTGTTTATTTTTGTTTTTTTTTACTTTGCCTGGATGCCAAAAGGAGTTGTTCTTTTTCTTTAAATCTAGTAATTATTTTAGACTATATAATGATGTTTATTGTTTTGGGTTGGTTTTCTCTGGCATGCAATATGTCCATTTAATAAAGCGCTTCAAGTCATTTTTTTATTTAAGGGAATTTTTTTTGAATTATCGTTTTAAGCATTTGTTCTGTTCCATTGCTTTAGTTCTCGTCTTTGGAGGCTGCTGTTATATGTAAGTTGGATCTTCTTTGTCTTCTTTATCTATTGGTGTCTTGTGACTCCTTATTTTAATCTCTTCTTTTACATTGACAATTTTTTATCCTTTCTCTATCTTCTATTTGTCTTAACAAATTATCTCTTATGTTATTTTTCCCTTATGTTTCTTCTAATTTAGTATGCATTTATGAAATGATTTTTTCTTTTATTTCTAATTCTATCCTTAATTCTGCCAGCTTTCTTTTTTCAAATCTCTCCTTTCTCCAATCACCTTACTTATGAGGTTTTTCCCAGTTCTGATTTATGTTGCCTTCACAGAGTTTCTGTTATTCTCTGTCTCTCTCTCTTTCTAGCTGAAATTGAAATATTAGGTTACAGTTTTTATTTGTTTAGTGGATATATCTTTCTGGCATGTTTCTTAATTCACTTTTTTCTTATAATATTTTTTATGGGATTTGAACATGATCCTTTTCTGTTGCTCATTTTTAAGTGAAGTACATTTTCTCATTATTTTAGGAGGAAGGAATGGGCCAGGAAAGCTCTTCCAGCTGCATGGCTCTTTTGTTCTTATCTCGTTTTTATAAAAACCTGTCACCATGAATTTTCTAAAATCTTCTTTCTCTTTTTTCTTCCCCTACTTTTATTTGTATCTTCTATTTCCTTTGACTCTATTGTTTCTATCCTGCTTAATTTGGACTCTATTCCCAGCAAGTTTTTTTGGTAGCAAGGAGTCTACCCTTCCTGATGAATATTCCTGAATAGTGGATCACATTGCTTCCTACACACAGAGCAGGGAACTGTCAGTCTTTCTATCAATGGCAAGGGCTCTATCTTGGAATTGAGTTTGTTAGTTTTGAAGTAGTATAGATTCCAGGCTCCTCCAGCATTATCAAACATGTCTTATATCTATCCCTTACACTCACTTTCAAATTGGAACGTGGAAAACTCCTTGTTCTGCTCCTGTTACAAAACTGGCTGACTAAGTTTTTCAGTTAATATCTGTGAGAATTTTGAGGCTCATCTTTTCTCTTCTGAGAACCGCTAAAAGACCGTGACTTTCTCTCTGCTTCCTCCTAGCAGATGTTGTTACTACATGAGTTGTGTAGCTATGTTGATTTGTTTTACTATATTTTTGTTTTGGGGGGTTTGTGGGGATATTTTGTTTAGTTTTGTTGTAGATATTTTTTATGGATCTTTGATTTTGTTATCCTAATTCTTTTCTCTGTTTCTATGAGGAGATTCAGTGAGATTAAAAGACTATACAGCTGCCACTGTCACTGTCACTTAAAAAAAAATTGCTCCTTGGATGAATTCACATACAGAATTCCGAGCTTAAAGAATTCCCTCTTCAAGCTCACAAAATTTGGGAATCTCCTAGTGTTATCTTTTCTCATCTCTCCCACTAGCTAAATCTCTTTATGATGTTCTGTTGGCCCTGTCTTGCTCTACTCTAAAGTGAATATACCAATATCAAATTTTTAAAAGGTTGATTTGGAAACAGATCCAGTCTAGTTTTATTACATTCAGGGCTATATTTTCTTTCCTTCACAGCTTGACTCAGCACAAATCAGAAGTCAGCTGGAAAATTTCAGGTTGCAGATACTTAGTTTTCAACAGTCTTTTCTAGAACACGATTATTCAATTATGTGATGAACTCTCCCTTTCTTGAATTTTGTAAGCACAGGCTGCTGTACTGCTTGAACCGCAATATTGTAGTAAAGTATCAGTTCCCCACTGCAGGCCAAGTTATGTTAAGAAACACAAAATCTAACATGGGCCTGTCACAACAATAGTAACAGTAATAGCAATAATAATATCATTAATAATAATAAGTACCATATACTAAACACTTTCCTTATACCAGAACAGGGTAGACAGAATTCTAAAATGGCCCCCAAGATTCCTGCCACATGATGTATGCAATCTGTATAATTATCTTCCCTTGATTGTCAGCAGGACCAATGAATATGATGGAATTTCACCCCCAAGATTAAATTATGTTTATATGACAAAGGTGAACAGATTTTGAAGATGTTAAGGCCCCAAAGAAGTGGATTTTCAGTTAATCAAAAGGACATTATTATAGATGACCTGACTTAATTATGTGAAAGCCCTTACAAGAGAGATTGAGCCCTTCCTAAACAGCATGAAACTCTTTTGCTGATTTTGAAGAAATAAACTACCATCTTGTGAGAGGGTCACATGGCTGGGACATGAGGACAACCTCTAGGAGCTGAGAGCAGCCCCTTGCTGACAGCCAGCAAGAAAATGGGGACCCACAGCTCCACAGATGAAAGCAGATGAATCCTGTCAACAACCAGAGGGAGTTTGGAAGCAGATCTTTCTTCAGTTGAGCCTCAGATGAGACTTCAATCCTGGAGGACCCCTGTTTTCACCCTTGTCAGTCCCTGAGCTATGCCCAGAATCCTGAGCCATGGAAACTGAGATAGTATATGTGTGTTGTTTTAAGTAATCAAATTTGTGGTGATTTGTTATGCAGCAATAGAAAACAAATACACAAACCTTGTGCTAAGCCTCTTCTAAATCATTACCTTTTTTAATCTTTATAACCAACCCAAAATGATTATTATGTCCATTTTACTATAACTTCAGAGAGGTTAAGGAATTTTCCCAGGGTCACACAGCTAGTAATAGAACTGGATCAAACTCGAATGTGTCTTTTCCCAATTGTTTAGCCTTTACACTGTAATGCCCTCACTAATTTTATAGCTTCTTCAGAAGCTTGTGCTAGTATTTTGCAGAATGGTATTCAGGAAACCTCACAGAGGGTTCGTATTTCAAGGAGCTATTAGCTATCAACTCTGAAGGGTAGCCTTAGATAAGTAAAATGCCTTATGTATCCTTGACTCTTGAAATATTGATTTTTATCTGTGCTAATCTAGGAATTTAGCCAATCAAGACTTGGGTAATTTAAATACAGTCATACATCACTGAACATCCAGGATGTAATGTGATTTGGACGTTGTGTGAACACCACATTACAGGCAGTCCTTGGGTTATGAATGTTCGACTTACAGACAACTCATTCTTAAGAATGGACTGCCATAAAGCTTATTATATCAAAAATTTGAGTTAAATACACCTGGCAGCGCAATCACCTTGCGTTCAAGAGACGAGATACATGTGTTACGTACGGGAAGCTGTTGCATTCACCACGTCTTGTTACTACTACATCCTGTTCTCCAATGGGATTTCTGAACTCTATTATAACCTTATGGGACCACGGACGCACATGTGGTTGGACATTTCCGGAATGGACTGTATATATATTTCTTGTAAAAATTTCAAAGAGACCAAAATAATATTTTCTTTAATTTTTTTACTGAGGTATAATTCACATATCATAAAATTCACTCTTATAGTGTGATGAAAAACATTTGGGAATGGATAGTGGTGATGGTGGCATAACACGGTGAATGTAATTAGTGTCACTGAATTGTATATGTAAAAATGGTTAAAATGGGAAAAAAATTGTATATATTTTACAACAAAATTTAAAAACTCACCCTTTTAAGGTGTACAATTTAATGGTTTTGGTATATTCACAAAGTTGCATAGTCATCGCCACTGTTATGTAATATGTGGCCTTTTGTGTCTGACTTCTTTCAGTTGGTATAATGTATAAAAAGACTATCCATATGGAATGTGGTAGCTCGTTGTGGTTTTTGATTTTCATTTGGTTTGCGTTCATCTTCTTAACCTTAGGGTTGGCTGTTTAAGCCCATTCAGCAGTGCCACAGAAAAAAAGACCTGGTGATCTGCTTCTGTAAAGACTACGGCTAAGAAAACCCTATGGAGCAGTTCTACTCTGTAACACATGGGGTTGCCATGGGTAAGAATCCATTAGAAGGAAATGGCTTTGGTTTTTTCGTTTTTAATGACCAATTAAGCTGCACTGAAGCTTTGGTGAAAAACAAAGTTCCAGGAATTGATGGAATACCAACTGAGATGTTTCAACAAACGGATGCAGTGCTGGAAGTGCTCACTCATCTACGCCAAGAAATTTGGAAGACAGCTACCTGGCCAGCTGACTGGAAGAGATCCATATTTATACTCATTCCAAAGAAAGGCTATCCAACAGAATGCGAAAATTATCGAACAATGTCATTGATATCACACACAAGTAAAATTTTGCTAAAGATCATTCAAAAGTGGTTACAACAGGACATCGGTAGAGAACTGCCAGAAATTCAAGCCAGATTCAGAAGAGGACGTGGAACAAGGAATATCATTGCTGATGTCAGATGGATCATGGATGAAAGCAGAGAATACCAGAAAGATGTTTACCTGTGTTTCATTGACTATGCAAAGGCATTCGCCTATGTGGATCATAATGAATTATGGATAACATTGCAAAGAATGGGAATTCCAGAACACTTAACTGTGCTCATGAGTAACCTGTACATAGACCAACAGGCAATCATTCGAACAGAACAAGGAGATATTGCGTGGTTTAAAGTCAGGAAAGGTGTGCGTCAGGGTTGTGTCTTTTCACCATACTTATTCAATCTGTATGCTGAGCAAATAATCCGAGAATCTGGATTATATGAAGACAAACGTGGCAACAGGATTGGAGAAGACTCTTGAACAAACTGCATTATGCAGATTATACAACCTTGCTTGCTGAAAATGAAGAGGACTGGAAGCACTTATTGATGAAGAGCAAAGCCCACAGCTTCAATATGGATTACACCTCAACATAAAGAAAAAAAAAAAATCCTCATACCTGGACCAATAAGCAACATTATGATAAACAGAGAAAATATTGAAGTTGTCAAGGATTTCATTTTGCTTGGGTCCACATCAATGCCCACGGATGCAACAGTCAAGAAGTCAGACAATGTATTACATTGGGCAAATTTGCTGTAAGAGATCTCTTTAAAGTATTAAAAAGCAAAGATGTCACTTTAAGGACTAAGTTGCACCTGACCCAAGCCATGATGTTTTCAGTTTCTTCATATGCATGTGAAAGCTGGAAAATGAAGAAGGAAGACCGAAGAAGAATTGATGTCTTTGAATTGTAGTGTTGGCAAAGAATCCTGAATATACCATGGACTGCCAGAAGAACAAACAAATCTGTCTTGGAAGAAGTACAGCCAGTATGCTCCCTAGAAGCAAGGACGGCAAGACTACATCTCACATACTTTGGACATGTTAGCAGGAGGGACCAGTCCCTCGAGAAGGATACCAAATAGAGGGTCATCAAAAAAGAGGAAGACCCTCAATGAGATGGATTGACAGAGTGGCTGCAACAGTGGGCTCAAACATAGCAACGATTGCGAGGATGATGCAGGACTGGACAGTGTTTCATTCTGTTGTATGTAGGGTTGCTATGAGTTGGAATCTACTCAATGGCACCTAACAACAATCTAACAACAATGACATTGAGAATTTTTTATGGATCACTTATAAATCTTCTTTGGAGAAATGTCTATTCATGTGTTTGCCCATTTTTAAATTGGATTAATTTTTTTTTTATTGTTTAGTTGCAAGAAGCCTTTTTTTTAATATTCTGGATACCAGTGTAGATTTAAAAAAAAAAAAAGATTCCAATTCTGTGGGTTGTCTTTTCACTTTCTTGATGGTGTCCTTTGAAGCATGAAATTTTTAATTTTGATGAAGTCCAATTTAACTATTGTTATGGATTGAATTGTGTGCCCCCAAAATATGAGTTGTAAATCCTAACCTCTATGCCTATGGTTATAGTCTCATTTGGAAGTAGGTGGTCTTTGTTATGTTAATAAAACAGGATTAGTGTTGGGTATTCCTGAGTCAGAGGAGTCCTGGTGGCACAATGATTAAATGCTCAGCTGCTAACCAAAAGGTCTGCGGTTGGAACCCACCAGCTGTTCTATGGGAGAAAGACATGCAGTCGGTTTCTGTGGAGATTACAGCCTTGGAAACCCTAATGGGCATTTCTACTCTGTCCTCTTGGGTTGCTGAGTTGGAATCAACACGACAGCAACAGGTTTTTTTTTGTTGTTGTTGTTCTTGAGTCAATCTCTTTTGCTTAAATAAGCAGAGATGGGAAAGAGTGATGGCAGACCACATGAAGATCGCCCAGGAACAGAAGCTCAAAAGAAACAAGGACCTTCCTCCAGCGCCGACGGAGACAGAAAGCCTTCCCCTAGAGCCAATACCCTGAATTCGGACTTCTAACTTCCTAAACTGGGAGAAAAGAAATTTCTGTTGGTTAAAACCATCCACTTTTGGTATTTCTGCTATAGCAGCACTAGATGACTAAGACAATCATTTTTTTTTCTTTTGTTGTTTGTACTTTTAGAGTCATATCTAAGAACATTGCTTAACCCAAGGCCGTGAAGATTTATACCTATATTATGTTTTCTTCTAAGAAGTTTATAATTTTGGCTCTTACATTTAGGTCTTTGATCCATTTTGAGTTAATTTTTTGTATGGTGTGAGGTAGGCATCCAACTTCATTCTTTTGAATGTGGATATTCAGTTGTATCAGCACTATTTGTTGAGAAGACTTTCCCCCGTTAAATTTTCTTGGCACCAATATAAAAAATCAATTTACCATAAATATAAGGATTTACTTCTGGACTTTTGATTCTATTCCATTGATCTATATGCCTATCCTTATGTCAGTTTCACTGTTTCTTAATTATTTTAGCTTTGTAGTAAGTTTTAAAATCAGGAAGTTTGAGTCTTCCAACCTTGTTCTGTTTTAAGATTGTTTTGGCTACAGGGGTTCCTTGCATTTCCATAAGCATTTTAGAATCAGCTTGTAAATTTCTGTTAAAAAGTCATCTGGGATTTTAATAGGGATTGCATTGAATCTGTATATCAATTTGGGGAATATTGCCATCTTAAGAATATTAAGTCTTCCAATCCATGAACATAGAATGTTTTTCAATTTGTTTGGAGCTTTTAAAATTTCTTCCAACTATGTTTTGCAGATTTAAGTGTACAAGTCTTGCAATTTTTTGTTAAATTTATTCCTAAGCATTTTATTCTTTTTTATGCTATTACATATATAATTTTTTTTTTAATTCCATTTTTAAATGGTTCATTGCTGGTGTATAAACACAGTTGATTTTTGCATATTAATCTTGCACCCTGGAGACTCTAGAGGAGAATCCATTTCTTTGCCCTTTCTAGCAGCTGCTCACTTTCCTTGGCTCATGGTCACCTTCCATTTCTAAATCCAACAGTGGCTGAGTGAGTGTTTCTCAGTCTCACACTTACTAAGTCCAAATGTCTTTTGTCATGTGAGGTAACATATTCACAGGTTCCTGGAATTAAGATGTGTACGCCTCTGGGAGCAGACATTATTCTACTTATCACTCCTCTTGTATTTTCTTAAAGAGTTTGTGAAGGAGTAGCATAAATATTCTTCAGCATTAGTAGAATTCACCAGCGAAATCATATGAGCCTGGACATTTCTTTTTAGGAAATTTGTTGTTATTACTAATTCGATCTCTTCATTTTTTATAAGTCTTTTGAGACATTCCATTTGTCCTTCAGTCAGTTTCAGTAGTTTGTGTCTTTCTAGTAATTTTTCCATTTTAACTAGGTTATCAAATTTATTGACATACAATTGTTTATAATATTTTCTTATAATCTTTTTTATTTCTGTCAGGTTGCTTGTAATGTCTCTTCTTTCATTCCTGATTTTAGTAGTTTCAGTCTTCTGTCTTTTTTGCCTGATAAGTCTAGCTAAAGGATTGTTAATTTAGTCAGTCTTTTCAAAGAACCGATTTATGTCAGTTCATTTTCTTTGTTGTTTTTCTATTCTCTATTTTATTGATTTCCATGCTAATCTTTATTATTTCTTCCCTTCAGCTTGCTTTGAGTTTAGTTTGCTTTTTTCTTTCTTACTTCTTAAGAAAGTTTTGATTATTGGGTTATTGATTTGAGAAAACTTTTTTTTTATATAGAAGTTTATGGATATAAATTTTCTCTAAGTCCTCTGCTAGCTGCATGCTATAAGTTTTGGTGTGCTGAATTTTCATTTTTCTTCATCTCAAAGTATTTTCTAATTTCCTTTATGATTTCTTCTTTGACTCATTGGTTATTTAGGAGTATGTCTTTTAATACCCATATATTTGTGAATTTCCCAAATTTCTTTCTGTTTTTTTTATTTCTAAATTTATTCCATTGTTATTGGGGAACATATTTTGTATGATTTTAATCTCTTTAAATTTGATAAAGCTTATTTTATGACTTAGTATATGGACTATCTTGGCAAGTTTTCCACGTGTACTTGAGAAGAACGTGTGTTCTGCTGTTGTTGGGGAAAAAAAATTACTTTTTTTTTCCTGAATTATTTTAAAACAAATCCCAGACATTATGTCATTTCACATCTAAATACTCTAAATGAGAAAGACATTAAAAATACATCTCTAAATGAGAACATAAAAAAAAAACAATCATTTCATTATTTCACCTAACAAAATGAGTAATAATTCCTACAGGATTGCTTTCAATAGATTTTTGAATGGCTCCCAGATAGAAGAGGAATTGAATGTGGGGTACTAGTTAGAGAAAATATTGAAGTTTCATTTTACTTAGATCCACAATCAATGCCCATGAAAGCAGCAGTCAAGAAGTAAAATGACGTATTGCATTGGGCAAATCTGCTACAAAATCTGCTCTTTAAAGTGTTAAAAAGCAAAGATGTCACTTTGAGGACTAAGGTGCTCCTGACCCAAGCCATGGTATTTTCAGTCTCCTCATATGCATGCGAAAGCTGGACAATGAAGAAGGAAGACCGAAGAATTGATGCCTTTGAATTATGGTGTTGGTGAAGAATATTGAATACACCACAGACTGCCAGAAGAACAAACAAATCTATCTTGGAAGAAGTACAGCCAGAATGCTCCTTAGAAGGGAGGATGGCAAGACTTCATCTTATGTACTTTGGACATGTTATTAGGAGAGATCAGTCCCTGGAGAAGGACATCATGCTTGGTAAAGCAGAGGGTCAGTGAAAAAGAGGCAAACCCTCAATGAGATGGATTGACAGAGTGGCTGCAACAATGGGCTCAAACATAGAAACGATTGTGAGGATGGCATAGGACCAAGCAATGCTTCATTCTCTTGTCCATAGGGTTGCTATGAGTTGGAACAGACTCAATGGCACCTAACAACAACAAATAGATGCTTCAGATAAGTAAATTTTAACACATGTGCAGTAGTTAGAGTTGTCCTAAAATGTAATAATTGTCTTATAATGAATAATACCTTATAACAAATAACAAATCACATATCTGATGATTTTCAAACAGAAGCTAGACAGCATGGGCTCAGGAATATTATGAAGGGATTCTAACATCAGAAGAATAGGTGGATTTCTTCTTGTTGTTAGGTGGACTAGATGGGTTTTTTATTTTTAAAATAATAAACTATTTTTACTGTTATTAAAATTTTAAAATATCCACAAAAGTAGAGAGAATTGTGCAATACACCTCTATATACCTGTTTTTGAAACTTTGCCACAGTGGTGCCTCAACTTTTTTTTTTTTCTGCTAAAGTATTTAAGGTACATCTCAGATACCATGCCATTCATCCCAACAGGCTTCGGTCTACTTCTCTAAAATGTAGGGATATTTTCTTTTATACAAGTAATTTTTAAAAGATACTTAATCAAGAGACTGTGAGTCTATCATAGGTATTGTGGAAAGTGGGAAGTTACAAAGAAAATGAAGAGTCAGTTGTTCTGAATGAATTTAAGACAAAAATCTCAGGGGGAGTCAGACGACAGAAATAAAAAAAAAAAAATCCTAAGAAATATATAATAGCACTCTGAAAAATAGTGTGATGAGGGTTTAAATTCACTAGCAAGTCAACACATCAAGATGGAAAAATGCCTTCAGGCTTCATCAACTGCTTTGCATATTCCCAAGGTATTGTCTCAAAAAACAAACAAACAAACAAAAAAACCCATAGCTCATTACACTTTAAACCCAGTACGGCTCAGCTATAAATTTTAAAACTTTAAAAAATAAATAGTACAAGGTTCTAGATAAAATTTTGACCCTTCACATATTTAGGTTTGAGCTCAAATTCCCACTGACTGCAGAAAGAATTTCATAAAAACTCTGCTGTTTGGCCCCCAAAAAGGGACAGTCAGGGGACCCACAGACTACAAGTAGTGTTTTCCTAGTGATCCCAGATATGGTCTCTTTCTAGTCACTTGTCTACACATAAAGGTTTCTTTCAGGCTGTGCCAGTCTTGACTGTGGGACCAGCCTCCTTACATAAAGTGATTTTAGGGGAGTAAAAGAGTTAAATTCTTTGCAGAGCAAAGACATTATCTTCCTTTATTGCATTTATTAATGTGTGTAAAATTAATTCTAATGTTTGTGGAGATATCTTCTAATGAGCTCCCTTTCCGAGAACTGCTCTCTATAACTCTCCATAGAAGTGGAGCCCAGATACCCTTGCTTGTATCACATGATCCTCCCCCACCCCACCCCCAAACTACACATACACATTGTTGTTGTTGTTAGCTGCCAAGTCAGCTCCCAACTCCTGGTGACCATATGTACAATGAAACAAAGTGCTCCCTGGTCCTGCCCCATCCCCATGACTGGTTGTGGATCAGACTCTTGTGATCCATAACATTTTCATTGGCTGATTTTTGGAAGTAGATTGCCAGGTCTTTATTCCTAACCTCTCTTGTGTGAAAGTTCTGCTGAAACATACTTTACATCATAACAACATACAAGCCACCACTGACAGATGGGTGGTGGCTGTGCATGAGTTGCATCAGCCGGGAATCAAACCCAGGTCTCCCACATGGAAGGGGAGAATTCTACCACTGAACCACCACTGCCCCCAATTACATACACATTAGTCATGCTTATTAGACCCCAAGAAGACATATGACTTGAGTTTAGCCTGTGAGATTTAGCTACAGTACTTGGAGCTGGGATTCAGAAATAACTCATTAATTTCTGCCTGTGGTCATGACCGAGTTAATGTAATTGAGGGAGTTGTAGGTTGGAAACACTCTGCTATGTGCAAGCAGAAGTGAAGAACTCACTGGAAAGAGAGAAGAACAAAGGAGACACATTGAGAGAAGTGAAGACAAGAAACAGAGAGAGACAGCCTGGATTCCTGTTGACTTTCAAGTTCTGGTTGCAGTTACTTGATAGATTCAGTCTCTCTCGGATTCTGCAAGGAAACTCGGTAACTTTCCAATAAATGCATTTTTTTCCCCTTCAAGGAAACTTGAGTTGCTGTCAATTACTTGCAGCCAAAAGAACCTTGAGTAAGACAGTCTGCCTATAATTTAAGGGAGGATGGAATAACTCCAAGTGTCAGTTGGACAGTCATGAGCAGTCAGTTTCAAACAGGCTTTTGAAAGTCAAGTCATTTTTACTTCACCAGTAAAACCACTAATCTTCTTTTATCTAGATGTTGTCAATAAATGCACTTACTTCCATTCTTCTGAGATGATGTTCTCAATGCTGTCAGAAAAGTCAGTGGGAAGTGGGATGTTGATTCCACCCCCTTTGCTCTATGATATGAAATTATGTAAATTCAAAATGACACCCTAAACAGGGTCTTATTGAATTAGACCCTATTCTTTTTAAGATAAAAGGGCCTTATCAAGATGCCAAATCCAACAAAGCAGAATGGATGTTGGTGACAGAATGATGGACAGATCTCCCTTTATGTGAATTGGTAGTCATTTTCTCTCGTGCAAAGAGGGATGTTGATTCAGTTTTGTCTCTATGTTTGTTTACATAAGGGGAATTCTATCCCAATGGATGAATATTGACCCAAAACTCACATTGAACCTACAATTCTGAAGCTCATGAGAGCTGACAGAGACAAAAATTCTGTGTAAGTGCAGGGGGAAGAGTTTTATCCTTTATTTCAGAATTGATATTACTTTATCCCTTCAAAATTTTTTCTCCACCCTTTAGGGGAAGAAAGAACATTTTATTAAACGTCTATTCTGTTTAAGAAAGTTCTGATTGGAGAAATAGATTGTTTTTCGGTAGATCCTAAAGGAAACTAGATTCTTTCTGGATTTGCAAGTTCACTTCCCAGGGAGATCCTGGGTTATTTCCTTCACCAAATCAGAGCATTTTCTCTACCCAAGAGCCTGAGACTGGATCCATGCCGTGGGTTGCAGCAGGCACAGGCTGGGAATATGAACATAATTTAGATCTAGAACATAGTTGCTTGCTTCTCATTGACTTAGAGTAGCTGACATTTATTGAACACTAGTTATTTTCAGGAATTGTAGTGTGGTGGCTTGCATGTTGCTGTAATGCTAAAGCTATGCCACTGGTATTTCAAATACCAGCAGGATCACCCATGCTATACAGATTTTAGCAGACCTTTTGGACTAAGATAGACTACGAAGAAAGGCCTGGCAATCTAATTCTGAAAATTAGCCAATGAAACCCTTATGGATCACAACAGAACATTGTCTGACTTGCTTGCTTTACACATATCGTCAGGAGAGATCAATCGCTAGAGGAGGACATCATTGTTAATGAAGTAGAGAGGGCCAGGAAGGGTGAGAGAGACCCTCGGTGAGAAGGATTGGCACAATAGCCACAATAATTACCTGACAGTAATCATGAGCATGATGCAGGACCTGGCAATGTTTTGTTCTGTTGTACATAAGGTCCCCATGAGTCAGAGTTGACTCAACAGCAGCTATCTATCTATCCGTATAATATCTTATTTAACCCTCACAATCCTATGAGGTGTAGGTACAAGTTTTACCAATGAGGAAACTGTGGCTCAAAGAGGGTAAGTATTCCATCTAAGAGCCTACAGACCTTAAATGGCAGAACTCAGCTTTGGGCCCAGGTTGTTGGATTTCTGAGTCTTTGTTAATAAGCACTATGATATGGGGACAAACATGTTATTTCCTTCACATACCTTATCACTAATAATAATAATAAAATACAAGATAGATTTAATCCCAATTTTATAGATGAAAGAAAGCTAAAAATCAGCAACTAAACATGGGATATCCAAGACTCTTTATCAATACTCTTATTAATTGGGTTATAGCAAATTTATTTTAATACTCCTTCGTGTGGTTTTCTTTGTGCTTATCCTGCTTGGGGTTCATTGAGATTTCTGGTATGTGAGTTTATGGTTTTCACCAGATTTGGAAGTTTTCTGACCATTATTTTTTCATATAACATTTTCTGCTTCCTTGTCACCTTGTGGGACTCAGAATATCAGTATGTATTAGATTGCTTTATATTGTCTTACTGGTCTGAGGCTCTATTCATATTTCTTTTCAGTATTAAAGCTTACAGTTCAGGACATGCATAAAAGTTAAATTATATGTAAAAGTAGATATGGATTATGGGGGTGATTTTTACCTTTTAAAAATATTGTTTATTATCAAATAATTAAGATAATTCCCTTAACTTTTAATCTACTCGATGGAATTTAAAACTTATAAAAATTCAACACACATACATTTTTTTCCCCAGAAATCAGACAAGATACAAATAAGATACATTTGTTTATAGTGTTTTCAGATGTGTGGTTGTTTATTTGCTTTTCCCTATAACAAATTGTATTGGATAGAAAACAATTATTTACTGTTAATAAATATTTCTATAGTAAGCATCTTCTGTATGCAAGAGACTGCTTTGGCCCTGGAAAGGAGGTGATGACAGGAGAGAGTACTATACTGAAGGAGGAGATGTAGTCCCAACCCTCAAACTGCTTACAGAGATAGAGAGAGATAGAATATACACACTTCAAACTAACTAACAACATAGGCTGCATGTTGTTCTATCACGATGCCCTTTGTGCAAGCTGTTTCTCTGAAACGATCCCTCATCCCCACTTCTACTCCAGCATTCTACTCCTGAGTCTGGACAATCTTTTCCAGCATACTTTCTCTGATCCTCTTGGGTTAGGATAGAGATCTTTCCTCTGGGTTCCCATAGATTCTTGTGCATGTATTCAACACTACATATTCAAAATTTCATTCAAATATCAACTAGTCATAGAGGATTTATTAGGTGCTGGGGATACATCAGTAAAGTAGTTCTCTGACCTCAGAAAGCTTGTATTTTAGTGAATCTACCATTGCTCTTAACTATGATTGTAAATGTGACTGCCTCACTCACAAGACTAACCTGTTGTGTTGAGTTGATTCCGACTCATAGCAACCCTATAGGACAGAGCAGAACTTCCCCCGTAGGGTTTCCAAGGAGTGGCTGGTAGATTCAAACTGCCGACCTTTTGGTTTACAGCCGAGCTCTTAACCACCGCACCACCAGGGCTTCCCTCACAATAATAAGTCCTCTAAAATCAAACTTTATACAAATACTTATCTGTAGAGGCTAGAGCATAGTAAATATTAAACAAATTTGTTTTTTTTTTTTTAATAAAAATGAATAAATAATTAAGGAATCAGTGAAAAATCTAGGCCAGGGTTTCTCAACCTTGCCACTATTGACACTTCAGGTCAGATAATTTTAGGATGTTTAGCATCCCTGGTGTCTACCTCCTAGATATCAGTAGGAACCACCTTCCTCCTGCCCCTGCAAAATGTGACAACAAGAAACATCTCTGTATTACCAAATGTCTTCCGGGGAACAAAATCACTCCTGGTTAAGAACCACAGGGCTAGAGAATAAGTATTTAAGGAGCTCATAGAAGAGTTATAACCTTGGGTAGGGGAGGATGTTAGAGAAGATAATATCAGAGTGGACCATTCTTTGACGAAGAGTGGAATTTTGAAATGCAGAGAGCAAGGTGGAGAGGATTCTCAACAGTGAGGTCACAGCTGACATGTGGCAGCCAGAAAGTGTAAGGTAAGATTTTTTTTTGGAGAGAGAATATGAGTATGGGTAGATAGTGTGGATTGCTGAGTTTAGCTGAATGTGATCAGATTAAATGTAAATTTCCAGAGCTTGGGCTTTATCCTGTAGGCCATAGAAATTCAGAAGAGTAGTTAACGATGTAACTAATTAACTCAAGGTGGTCCAGAGGTGGGTAAAATCAGGGAAACCAAAGTGGAAGAGTCTGCAAGAGAGATCCTAAAATAGCCATTTGTGGGTCAGAAAATAGGGGACAGTTTACCATTTTTTACAAAACAGATTATTTTACTAACACTAATAAGGTGTTTCTAAACTTTGTTTTTAAGAAATAAGACTGAATTGAGGTTTCTAAATGGGTATATAAATGGGTATTTCTGGCTATGCCTACTGTAGGGCTGAAAACATGCATCATATGAAGGAAAAAGTTTAACTAGTTTTTTTTTTTTAGTTTTTTAAAATTGGCTATGAAGTCAAACGAATATTTGTGTTTAGAGCACAACTGTTTTTTTGGTTTATGACTGTATTTGTATTCTGTTGCTGCTGTAACGAATTACCACAAACTTAGTGACTAAAAATTATACAAATTTATTCACCCTCTCCCAGGAGGTCAGAAATACAAAATGGATCTCTGAGCTAGAATCAAGGTGTCAGGAGGGCTGTGTTACTTTCTGGGGCTGTAGGGGAGAATCTGTTTTCTTGCCTTTTCCAGCTTCTAGAGGCTATTCCTATTCCTGTCATAGCAGAAAACAAAATTCACTCCAGCTGGTTCAGACGGAGAGACTTTCGTGAAAGGACTGCTCATGGAGCTGTGGGCAGGGTTTAGGGAACAAACAAGTGAGGTGCCTAGATTCCAGCCACAGAGAGAAGCCATTACCATCCTTGTCCAAAGAGACAAGCTGAGGAAATACATTTACGAGAACCCAGTGAGACTGAACTCACAGAGGCATGCAGGAAAATTCCCCTGGCAAGAGCTGTAGTCATAGGAGGACATAGTCACTGCCAAGAAATGTTGCCCAAGTAGGGAGGGCATAGGTAGGGTGACCAACCATCCTTGTTTGCCTGGAACTGAGGGGACTGCTAAAACTAGCAAAGTCCTGGGCAAATTGGGATGAGCTGATCACCCTGGGAATAGGAAAGAAATGCCCTGGGCTCTCTTCCTCCCATACCTCTAAAATCAAATGAAACTCACTGCCGCCAAGTTGATTTTAACTCATAGCGACCCTATAGGACAGAGTGGAACTGCCCCCGTAGGGTTTCCAAGGCTGTAAATCTGTAGGGAAGAAGATTGCCACATCTTCCTTCTGTGGAGCAGCTGGTGGGTTGGAATCTATGACCTTTTGGTTAGCAAATGAGTGCTTTAACCACTGCACCACCAGGGATTCTTCACCACCCCTCTATCTCCTGCCAATCCGTACATTAGCTGAACCCAATTGCAGACCAGCAACGCAGCGCAGGAGATGTATGCAGCCCACAGAGGCACGGCAGAGAGGGGAGAATGATGAAATCGGGTGGGGGGTGGCAAATGGAGACTAACTAGCACCTAGGTTTTAATTAAAATTTGAAGAAAGGGCAGAAATTTATTAAGTGGGGTGGGGAGAGAAGAAGATTCAAAATAGAAGCTTCACTGAAATGTGTTCCCTTTTCATTCTTATGATTATAGATTTTATCTTTCTCCATGTTTATCCACCTCAACCTGAAGCCCTACTCGCAAGCACATTCCTTCCCTTTCTTACTCTTTTGACCTCTGCTCTGATCACCCCAAGTCTCCCATCAACTCTCTGTGAAGTACAAAGTGTACAGAGAAGTGCAACGGCAGCAATTAATAAGAATTTGCCAGTGAACTTTCATCCACAGGATCTTCTATTGCTCCAAAGCTACCCTGATCTAAATTTGCCCTAAAATGAAGTATGTTTAATTCTCAGAAGCAAAAAGGACTAAAACACAGCCTTGATCCATAGTATCCACCAGCATTTATAGCAGCTCCAGGTGCCATGTTTGCCTTTGGAATCTCTTTAGTTGAAACAAAGCCAGTGTTATTTATCACCCTCAAGCCGAAGTTTGCCATTTTGAACATAATGTTTATGATTTATTTTGTCTGGGTTCTTGATCAAAATGCATCCTGTTTTCCTACCTCTCTCTATGCAGGCTGTATAATGTCATGTTTAAGAGCATGGCTTTGGAGTCAGCCTGGGTTTAAATCCTAGCTCTACTACTTACTCACTGTGAGACTATGGTCAGGTTATATAACTTCTCTGTGCCTCATTTCCTCAGGGAAAATATGGACAATAAAGTGTTACTATTTACAAGTTGTTCTAATGATTCAGTGAGGTAATACCTGTAAAGAACTTACAGCAGTGCCTGGAACATAGTGAATACTCAGGAAATGTTGATATAGTTCTGTTCCCATCACTGTTATTCTTAAATTAAAAAAAAGCCCTGATGACAAGGACCATTGTATGTAACTTTTTCCTGTCAGTTCCTTGTCCTCATGCATTGAAGAAATGTTTTTAATTGGTTAACTATGAACGTGATAATTGATTCAACATACCTCCATAGCTAAAGACCTCATGAGTTGGGGTGAATGTGGGGGAGGATTATATGAGTGTAAATTTAAGCATTAACTTCATAAGGAAAAGACATGATGTCCCCAATTTCTGTGTTGGTGAGTATTCCCCCCAAATGTACTTAAATGTATTGAATAATGCCAAAACCCATCCCTGTACCGCAGAACCTGTCAAAGACTTTAATATGTTAATGTACATTGTGAATTTCTATAAAATATAGTATTTCCTAACTTTGACAATTAGATCCTTTGGGAAATGCTGCTCTAAGGTACTCCTCCTGACAAAATCACCTAGAACTAAATACTAGCACTCAAAACTTTTATTTTTCAGTAAGAATAATTTGCATTGTAAAGGCTGTCATTGAATGGCCAAATGACCACTTTTTGGAATATTTTTCAGGGTCAGTGGGTAGACTAAGCCTATTTCCAGATTTTAGACAAACTCTCTGCTTTTCCCATATTCTATGTGATAAAATTCCATCTCCCTGGGCACCAAAAAACTCAGGCCTTTCCTAGAAGAAAGACTGCTATCAGAAAATTTGCATTGCTCTTGCTTGTAACAGTTGAACATTTCCAACTTTAATAAGCAATTAAAACAATTTATATCAAGAGAGAGAACGTGCGTGTTATGGATTGAATTGTGTCCCCCCAAAATGCGTGTCAGTTGGCAAGGCCATGACTCCCAGTATTGCGTGATTGTCCCCCATTTTGTCATCTGATGTGATTTTCCTGTGTTTTAAATCCTACATCTATGATGTTAATGAGGCAGGATTAGAGACAGTTATGTTAATGAGGCAGGACTCAAATTTACAAGAGTAGGTTATACCTTGAGTCAATCTCTTTTGAGATATAAAAGAGAAACTTGAACAGAGACACACGGGGACATTCTACCATCAAGAATGAAGACCAGGAAGGGAGTGTGTCCTTTGGACCCAGGGTCCATGCACTGAGAAGCTCCTAGACCAGGGGAAGATTGTTAACAAGGACCTTCCCCTGGAGCTGACAAAGCGAGAAAGCCTTCTCCTGGAGCTGGCACGCTGATTTTGGACTTCTAGACTCCTAGACTGTGGGCAAATAAATTTCTCTTTGTTAAAGCCATCTACTTGTGATATTTCTGTTATAGCAGCACTAGATAACTAAGACAATATACATCTCCACTTAAAACTTTGCTAGGTAAGAAAAACAATTGAGATCATGATGGTTGAAGGTTGACAACCAAGTGACAGTTCTCCAGGCATCGTCTTAAAACTTCACCATCCTAATGATAAACCAGCAACTCTGTGGGAGAAAATATCTGGTGATCCGCTCCTGTAAAGATTACTGCCTAGGAAACCCTATGGAGCAGTTCTGCTCTGTCCTGTAGGGTCGCTATGAGTTGGAATTGACTCTATGGCATGGAACAACAACAACAACAATGATAAACAGTGATTTAGACCTTGGAAATAAAAGACATTTTCACTTTATTCCTCCCAAGCCCATTGCAAGAGAAATCTGCAACCTATTAGTTTAGGACTTTGTTGAAAGTTTTCATCTGTTTCTTAGAAATATCACATGTAATTTCTTTCTGAAATAAATGTCTCTATCTCAAGACTTTCCACCACTTGTCTGTCAGTTTGTAGTACTGTGATGGCTTGCTTGTTGCTGTGATGCTGGAAGCTATGCCAATTTCAAATACCAACAGGGTTACCCACAGTGGACAGGTTTCAGTGGAGCCTCCAGCCTAAGATAGACTAGGAAGAAGGACCTGGCAATCTACTTCTAAAAAAATTGGTCAATGAAAAAATTGTGGATAGCAGAGGAAAACCGTTTGATACAGTGCTGGAAGATTAGCCCCTCAGGTTGGAAGGCACTCAAAATATGACTGGGAAAGAGCTGACTCCTCAAAGTAGAGTCGACCTTAATGACGTGGATGCAGTCAAGCTTTCGGGACCTTCATTTGCTAATGTGGTATGACTCAAAATGAGAAGAAACAGCTGCAAACATCCATTAATAATTGGAATGTGGAATGTACAAAGTATAAATCAAAGAAAACTAGAAATGAAATGGAACACTTGAAGATCAATATCCTAGGCATTGGTGAGCTGAAAGGGACTGGTATTAGCCATTTTGAATAGGACAATCATAGAATCTACTATGCCAGCAATGACAAGTTAAAGAGGAATGGAATCACATTCATTGTCAAAAAGAATATTTCAGGATCTGTCCTGAAGTACAATGCTGTGAGTGATAAGATAATATCCATACACCTATGAGGAAGACTAGTTATTAGGACTATTATTCAAATCTACACACCAACCACTAATGCCAAAAATGAAAAAAATTGAAGATTTTTACCAAATTCTACAGTCAGAATTGATTTTTAAAAAATGCAATCAAGGTGCATTGATGATTACTGGTGATTGGAGAGTTCTGTAATTAATCTTTTGTATTCTACCTCTGGTAATTCCAAGAAATTCTCTTCCTCCAGAAAATTTCTTGACTCTTTATTTTGGGAGCTTGCTTAAGCCATCATGGTCTGCCTCTTTATGTGATTTGATATTGACCATTGTCTCCAAGCCATCAATAAGTTATTTTATTTACTTATTTTATGTTTGCTTACTGTGTCCTACCTTCTTGTTTTGTTTTGTTTTGATATGCCCAAATAGGCTGCTCGTGTGAGCTATTTTGACTATTGACGCCTTTAAAGCTCTAATGTCCTTTCACCAAGTGGTTAGAGCTGTTACTAGGTATGAGAGCCCAGGCGTCTGTTTACCTTTCTTGTAAGAATTCAGCTCAGATGTCCAGGTAATTGGTCACCAGGTGTGTGGTGCAGGCTGTCACCTACAGTCCTAGACAGGCATGGGTGATTGTTGTAGGCACAGGTATCTGGCTGCAGTAGGGGGTCATGCGCTGAGCAAGGCAGGGGGCTGATGGCTGCCTCTGAGTGTCTAGGAGGAAAGAGTGTACTTGTTCCCTAGAGGGCATAGGTGGGTGAGTTTTGCAGCCAGACTATGAGCACCCAATGCTGTTGGCTGCAAGGACTAGAGGGCACCACTTATTCTTGGACCTCTGCTGCAAGTGGCTAGGTGGCGTGGGTGGAGCCACCAGTCCTCAGGCCCCTGATGTGGGTAGGTGAGGACCCTGCTTAATGGGCAGAGCAGCGTCAAACGTCACTAACGTGCCACTTCACCATGTAGATGAAACCATTGAAGTTAGACTTCAGGTATATATACCCTGTTGTACTGTGGTAAAGAGGGCCTACGCTGCTGAGATGGGCCTACACACGTCTATACAGGGGTAAAAGCTATTGAAAGTCCATGGACCTCTTATGCCTGTGCTTAGACAAAGGAGCTGTGCCTACCCTGAGTTCCTGGCTTAGAGGAGCTGGCAGATTATTTTTTCCCTGTTTGTTAATTTGTTCCCTCTCCAAGGCTGGGAGAATTGCTCAGGGTGTGTGATGGGTCTTACTTCTGGCCCAGGGAATTCAGCAGTCACTGAAGCTGGCCCAGGATCCGGTGCAGAGTGGGGAGGGGGAGGTAAATGGGAGAGAGGTTTTTCCCATAAGGGGTGTTTTTTGATCCGCATGGTAGGCCAGACGCAAGTACTTATCTTTTGCTGATTGAGCACTGTTTTTCACTGGTTCAGGATGTCAGAGTACACTCTCTGCCGCTGGGTCTCTTCCAGTGTGGAAAATGCCTCCCGAGTGCTACTGCTTGCCTCACCACGTACACTAGCCAATCCGGCCTGAAGGGTGCTGGCTCCCACCAGGTCAGGTCTGGCAACTCCTTGCTGCTTCTGAACTGTCTCTTCCTACACCTGCCACTCAGTCTGATTCCTCAGCTTTGCCCTTGATGTTCAGGCCTCCTAGATTGTGATATAGAATCAATTCACTTGTTTTTTGGGGGTCTTTGTTGTGAGAGGGACCACAAGAAGTGTCTGACTACTCCGCCATCTTGGCTCTGCCTCTAGTTGTCAATTACTGATGATTGGAATGCAAAATTTGGAAATGAAGAAGGATCAGTAGCTGGAAAATACGGCCTTGATGCAAGAAACTACAGTGGATATTACATGATAGAGTTTTGCAACACCAACAATTTATTCATTGCAAATACCTTTTTTCAAAAACATAAACCATGACTATACATGTGGACCTCGCCAGATGGAATAAACAGGAATCAAATAAACTGTATTTGTGGAAAACGATGATGGAGAAGCTTAATATCATCAGTCAGAACAAGGCCAAGGGCTGACTGCGAAACAGACCACCCATTGCTTATATACAAGTTCAAGCTGAAGCTAAAGAAAATCAAAACAAGCCCACAAGAGCCAAAGTGCAACCTTAAGTATACCCCACCTGAACCTAAAGACCATCTCAAGAATAGGTTTGACTCATTGGGCACTAGTGACTGAAGACCAGACAAGTTGTGGGATGACATCAAGGACATCATGCATGAAAAAACAAAAAAGTCATCGAAAAGAAAGAGAAAAAAGAAAAGACAAAATAGGTGTCAGAAGACATTCTGAAACTTACTTCTGAGCATCAGGTAGCTAAAGCAAGGAGAAGAAATGATGACACAAAATAGCTGAACAGAAGATTTCAAAGGGTGGCTCGAGAAGACAAAGTAAAGAATTATGATGACATATGCAAAGAACTGGAGATAGAAAACCAAAAGGGAAGAACACATTCAGCATTTCTGAAGCTGAAAGAACTGGAGACAAAATTCAAACCCTGAGTTGCAATATTGAAGGATTCTATGAGGAAAATATTAAATGACACAAGAAGCATCAAAAGACGATGGAAGGAACACACAGTCACTATACCAAAAAGAATTGGTTGATGTTCAACCATTTCAAGAGGTAGCTTATGATCAGGAACCGATGGTACTGAAGGAAGAAGTCCAAGCTTCCCTGAAGGCATTGGTGAAAAACAAGGCTCCAGGAATCAGTGGAATACCAACTGAGATGTTTCAACAAATGGATGCAGCACTGGAAGTGCTCACTCATCTATGCCAAGAAATTTGGAAGACAGCTACCTGGCCAGCCGATTGGAAGAGATCCATATTTACGCCTATTCCCAAGAAAGGTGATCCAACCAAATGAGAAAATTATTGAACAATATGATTAATATCACACCCGAGTAAAATTTTGCTGAAGATCATTCAAAAAGATTGCAGTAGTATATTGACAGGGAACTGCTGGAAGTTCAAGCCAGATTCAGAAGAGGATGTGGAACCAGGGATACCTTTGCTGATGTCAGATGGATTCTGGATGAAAGCAGAGAATACCAGAAAGATGTTTACCTGTGTTTTATTGACTATGCAAAGGCATTCGACTGTGTGGATCATAACAAATTATGGATAACATTGCAAAGAATGGAAATTCCAGAACGCTTAATTGTGCTCATGAGGAACCTGTACCTAGATCAAGAGGCAGTCGTTTGAACAGAACAAGGGGATACTTCATGGTTTAAAGTCAGGCAAGGTGTGCATCAGAGTTGTCTCTTTTCACAATACGTATTCAATCTGTATGCTGAGCAAATAATCTGAGAAGCTGGCCTTTATGAAGAGGAACATGGCATCAGTTTGGAGGAAGACTTGTTAACAACCTGCATTATACAGATGACACAACTCTTTGTACAACGGTAACTTATTATTGTCTCTGTCTGGCATGCCCTTTTCAATCTGCATAATGTGTCACTAGGAGAGAACTCGGGGCAGATGAAAACGAAATGGCCCAGATGAAGCCAAACACCTGGATGCAACAAGATGGCATTTCTCAACATCTGAGTAGGTTTTGACTGCCAACTATGAACTGAGACTTACAAAACACTGCACAGGCAAAAGTTTTATTTAGTCATTTCCATGAATATTTTGGTATAAGCCACCAGCATCTCAGACAACAGCGCCAAATACATTAGATGCTTAAAATATTTAATGCTGTCTTGCTCAGTGGTGTCTGTGATTTCCTTTGGAGCAGCATTCCTCTTTTGGATACCTGAAAGAATTTTTCTACTCACCTCCAAGTGCTGTTAGAGTCTTTGTTCTCCTCTCTTCTTCCCTTATTCTTCACCAAAAATTTAGACTACCTATTATGAACTTTCTAATAGCATCTATCCACCACTTGTCTGTCGGTTTGTCATACTGTGGTGGCTTGCATGTTGCTATGATGCTGGAAGGTATGCCATCATTATTTCAAATACCAGTAGGATCACCCATGGTGGACAGGTTTCAGCAGAGCTTCCAGACTAAGACAAACTAGGAAGAAAGGCCTGGCAATCTACTTTCAAAAATTAGCCAATGAATATCATATAGATCACAACAGAACACTGTCCAATACAGTTCTGGAAGATGAGCCTCCTAGGTAGAAAGACACTCAAAATACATAGTAGCTGCAGCAATGGACTGGAGCATACCAACAATTGTGAAGATGGGCAGGACTAGGCAATGTTTCATTCTGTTGTACCTGGGCCTATATAATGAGTTGGAACCAATTCGCTAGCAACTAACAACAATAGAATCTATGCTAGGGAGACAGATGTTTAATAAGTCATAATTCATTAATTAACTCACTCACAAATATGTATTTGTGTGTTTACTACGTGACAAGCACTTTGTGAAGTGGCCAGGATGCAATGGCGAGGAAAAGAGAGGAACAGGATAAGGTCTGAACCCTCAATTCCATATGGGAGACAGATAAGTAAACACAGAACTACAATACACTGAGATAAGTTCTATGAATAAACAGGATGTCAGGGTCAAGCACAGATGTCTGGATTTGGTTTAAACTGAGTAACCAGCCCTGATATCTCCCTTTAAAAGAGAGAAATGTTTAACTGGAATGATGCTTAAAAGTAACAGGGAAATTAAAAAATGTTTTCACTGACTTTGATTTGTTGTTGATAGAACATACTGAAAATTTGTCATATACTTTCGTGGCTGAGATGCTTTGAAGCTATGAAGTTGTGAGCTATAATAATTTGCCTTCAGGTGATTCATAAAAATCTTAGCTTTTCTATCAAGTTTTGCCCTAAGAAAAACACGACTTTTAGTGGAGGGAAAAAAAGATATGACACGTATGCTGTTATTTACTGCCTGAGGCATGTTTCAATTTTGTCTTGTCTTACAAAAATAAATGAGATTTCAAAAATATTCATCAGGGGGATAGTGGAACAGCTATTGGAGAAGAGATGGGGTGTTTTTTGAGGACGACGCCTGTAACTTAGGATAATCATAAAATCATAGCATTCCAGGGAAAAGGACCTAAAAACGACCTGGTGTGTAATGTGGTATGTAGACGTGACAAAAAAGTCAACTGGGATTGTAGAATTCAGCATTTTGTTCATTTTTTATGTTGCATTTTCAACTTGGAGAGCTTGTTTATCTTGGATGTGAATACTGATGAAACCAAATGAGATCATCACATATCCATTGAATGCATTACTCCAAATACCATCTTTTGGTAAAGGGAAAAGGAGTCCTGGTGGCACAGTGGTTAAAGCATTCGGCTCCTAACCGAAAGGTTGGAGGTTTGAACCCACGAGCTGCTCTGTAGGAGATGTGGCAGCCTGCTTCTGTAAAGATTACAGCCTTAGAAATCCTATGGGGCAGTTCTGCTCTGTCCTATAGGGTCGCTGTGAATTGGAATCAACTCAACAGCAACAGTTTTTTTTTTTTTTGGTAAAGGGAAAGGAAGACATTTTAAATAAAATCTTCCCAGAATTAAAAATTTTAGCATGAATTTAGGAAAAGGCATTAGGTTCAACTCTAAGAATGTGAAATATAGCAAGATATGTAAACAAACAAAAGGCTGATTTTGTGTGCATATAACATGCATATGTTAGCAGGAATTGTGTACTGTGTAACCTTAAAATATATGGCATAACATATAGTATAAAAGAATTAATAATGTAAATGAGGATCAGGAAATATGCGAGGCATACTGTAGTTCAGCTAGAATTACTATGACAACAATAACTTTTGCATTTCCTGATTTTTTCTTTTTGAATTTGCAACTTAAATGTCACATTACCATAGGTTTTGGTTTTCTCTTTTCTATGTAGTTCAAAAAGAAAAGTCACATACCAGTGCTCCCATTAAATCCTCATTTAATTAAGTGTACCTCTTGAGCAGGTCACACTCATTCAGGGATCTGGGTGGATACCCTTGCAATTAGAAAAAAGAAGAGAAAAGAAAAACTACAGAGAAGTCTTAGAATAGAGTTTACAATAGATTTATACATGTATAATTTACAACTAATGGGCCAAATTCTTCTGTTACAGATTTCTTTCCTCCATGGCTATAGAATTCAACTTATTCACTGGTGGAAGAAAAACATATGAGAAAGTGGACATAATTTGACTCTTAGGACAGGAAATCTATCTTTTTGTGCATATTGGGTGGCTGTCTGCCTTCTCTGAGTCCAACTCTAAACTCTAAATATCTTCTCTGATACCAATTACAAGTGCAGCATTTCTTCCTCTGAACTTAACCACCAGAGCTAGGTCAGACATCACAAGATAAAGGGCACAGTCCTCCAGCCTGCCAAGTCTACTCAAGACCTCAGATGACAGCCACAGCTTGGGGGTTCCCACAATGCCCTCATGTCTGACCTGCTAGCCACAGATTTGGGGTGTTCTCTCTACCCCCTCGGTATACCAGCCATAAGCGCAGAGGTTCCCAGACACCTCCTCACTTCTGACCTGCTGGCTGCAAATTTGGGGATTCTGATTAACCCCACAGGTTTGATAATTTGCTAGAATGACTCATAGAACTCAGGAAATCACTATACGTACAATCATAAATTTATTACAGAAAATAGGATACCAGTGAAGAGATGCATGTGGTGAGGGCTGGGAGAGACCACAACACAGTGTTTCCATGTCTCTAAAGAAATGGGTCACCCTCCAAAGCATTGATGCCTTTCTTATTTTTAATGCTACATATGTATGTCTTTTCTCTCTCAAGTGGCCTTGCAAAAGGGTGGCCTGTTTAGATTTATTTTTTGCTCATTTAATGGTTTTCTGTGTTTAATACTTGGTTTATTTATTTTCATTAATTCTTTTATGTTTTAGTGAAAACGATGATGACTACAAATTTTTCCTGGACATTGTTATTAGTCTCAAATAGTCTGTTATTTCAGCTTTTATTTCTTTTTGACCCACGTATTAGTTATCTATTGTTTTGTAACAAATTACTCAAAAACATAGTGGCTTAAAACAATGACTTTTTTTGTCTCAGAGTTTCTGTGGGTCAAGAATCTGGGCACAGCTTAGCTGGGTCTGGTTCTTCTGGCTTTGGGTCTTGCACAAGGCTACAGTCATTTGCAGACTTGATTGGGAAGGATCTACATCCTAGCTCACTCATGTGTTTTGTGGAAGGGTTCAGTTCTTTGCAGACTTTGGCCAGGGTTTCCCTTGGTTCCTTGCATCAGGGACCTCTCCATAGAGCATCTCACAACATAGCAGCTTGCCAAGAGAAAATGCCAGCAACAGAGAGAGTACTAGCAACATGGAAGTCATAGTCTTTTGTAACCTGATTATGGATGTTATGGATTGAATTGTGTCCACCCAAAATGTGTGCCAACTTGGCTAGGCCATGATTCCCAGCATTGTGTGATTGTCCATCATTTTGTCATCTGATGTGATTTTCCTATGTCTTGTAAATCCTTCCTCTATGATGTTAATGAGGCAGGATTAGAAGCAGCTATGTTAATGGTGCAGTACTCAATCTGCAAGATTAGGTTGTATCTTGAGTCAGTTTCTATTGAGATATAAAGAGAAGTGAGCAGAGAGACAGAGGAACCTCACACCACCAACAAAGCAGCACCGGGGGAAGAACACATCCTTTGGACTATGGGTTCCTGCACTGAGAAGCTCCTAGACCAGGCAAAGATTGATGACAAGGACCTTCCTTCAGGGCTGACAGAGAGAGAAAGACTTCTCCTAGAGCTGATGCCCTGAATTTGGACTTCTAGCCTACCAGACTGTGAGAGAATAAACTTCTGTTTGTTAAAGCCATCCACTTGTGGTATTTCTGTTAGAGCAGCACTAGATAACTAAGACAGAATTTGGTACCAAGAGTGGGAATGCTGTTCTAACAGATACCAAAAATGTGGAAGTGGTTTTGAAACTGTGAATGAATAGAGGCTGGAAGAGTTTTAAAGTGCCTAATAGTAAAAGTCTAGATTACTTTGAAGAGACCGTTGGTGGAATTATGGACATCAAAGACAATTCTGGTGAGGACTCAGAAGGAAATGAGGAGAGCTGTTGCACTGGAGATGGCACAGACAGGGAGAAGCAACAGCAGAGAAACAGCAGCAGGAGAACCAGAAGACCAATGAGAGACAGTGCTGGAGCCAACTCCCTGAGTGAGAGAGCTGAGTGCCTTTACGCAGGAGGCTCCCTGGCAGAGTGGGGTGCGTCTGAGCACTTATCAGTGGAGCTAAAGAGCTTTGGAATAATTTCCCCAGCAGGGCAGACATGGGTGGTGAGGCCTGAGGGGCTGAAAGGCCAAGGAACCAGGAAGCAGAAGCTTAAGAGACAAGGAACACAGGAAGCAGAGCTGCCTCAGTCTCAAAGGGTAGGACCACAACCTCTGGGATCTCAAAGGGTGGCGTTGCCCCTCAGATGGACTAGGATAATGGGGTCACCCAAAGCTGAGAGAGCAGAGTTGCCATTCCAGTGGGGCTGGAGGGTGGAGCTGAAGCCCAGGGCCTAGCTTCCTCCACTCAGAATCCCGAGAGTGTGGCCAATACCTGGAGGCTGGAGGGCAGGGCCATTGTCTAAATGGTCTCAGGGAACAGAGGATTATTTTCAAGCCTTGAAGGCTGACGTAGTATGTTTTGCTTACTTACTTGGTGCTTATTACCCCTTCTTTCCCTCCAGTTTCTCCCATTTGTAATGGAAATGTCTAGCTTGTGCCTGTTCCACCATTGTACTTTGAAAGCAGGTAACTTGTATTCTAGATTTCACAGATGAAGAGGAATTTTTGAATTTTGAACTTGGAGTTGATTTAAGACTTTTGCTGTGATATGATGGGGTGAATGTATTTTACATGTGGCAAGGACATGAATTTTTGGATTGAATTGTGTCCCCTCAAAATGTGTGTCAACTTGGCTAGGCCATGATTCCCAGTATTGTGTGATTGTTCACCATTTTGTCATATGATGTGATTTTCCTATGTGTTGTAAATCCTACCTCTATGATATTAATGAGACAAGATTAGAGGCAGTTATGCTAATGAGGCAGGACTCAATCTACAAGACTAGGTTGTACTGTGAGTCAATCTCTTTTGAGATCAAAAAGAGAGAAGCAAGCAGAGAAAGAGAGGAACCTCATACCACCAAGAAAGCAGTGCCTGGAACAGTGCCTTTGGACTTGGGGTTCCTGCACTGAGAAGCTCCAGACCAGGGGAAGACTGATAACAAGGACCTTCCTCCAGAGCTGACAGAGAGAGACAGCCTTCCCCTGGAGCTGGTGTCCTAAATTCAGACTTCCAGCCTTCTAGACTTCTAAGAGAATACTGTTTGTTAAAACCATCCACTTGTGGTATTTCTGCTATAGCAGCACTAGATAACTAAGGCAACAGACATCACATCACACCACTTATTATTTGTTCTATTTAATGATTTTATGTTAAATTTAATTTTATCCAATATTAAAATTAAAAAGTCTGCTTTCTTTTTTACTGTATTTGATGGCTAGACCTTTGCCTATCTTATTTTCATAACTTAGTTTTACATGTATCTGTTTTAAATAGCAAATGTGGGATTTGTTTATTTACCCAATCAGATATTTTTTATCCTTTAATAGGAGGGTTTATCTCATTAAAAATTAACAATGTAATAGATTTTGTTGATTTTCTGCCATCCTGTTCTATGCTTTTTTATGCTCCTTCTTATTCCTTTATTTGCTATCTTTTGATATATGAGCTTTTGTATTGTTTTACTTTCTTATTTTTCGGTGGAAAAATTTATAGTCTACTCTACCAGACTGAAGCCAGTACAAGTAGACAGTGCCTGGCTACCACCACTGATTGCTCTGACAGGGATCACAATAGAGGGTCCTGGACAGAGCTGGAGAAAAAAGTAGAACAAAATTCTCACTCACAAAAAAAGACCAGACTTACTGACCTGACAGAAACTGGAGAAAACTGGAGAGAATGGCCCCCAGACACCCTTTTAGCTCAGGAATGAAGTCACTCCCGAGGTTCACCCTTCAGCCAAAGATTTAGACAGCCCCATAAAACAAAACGAAACTAATGGGGCACAATAGCCAAGGGACAAGGACTAGAAGACAGTAGGGGACAGGAAAGCTGGTAATAAGGAGCCCAAGGTTGAGAAGGGAGAGTGTTGATGTGTTGTGGGATTGTTAACCAATGTCGTAAAACAATATATGTACTGTTTAATGGGAAGCTACTTGTTCTATAAACCTTCAACCTACAATAAAAAAATAAAAGTATGGAAAAAAATTTACAGTCTATTTTGGATTCTACTAGTGGTTACTATTAAATTTTTAAATACAGTTTTTAATATTATTTCTGTAATTGTGAGAATCAAGTATAAAGTGGCATCTTCAGAGTGAAAGTCAACTCAGTTTGAGACAAGATGTTTAGCATAGTGCCTCATCTCCGGCTTGACCTCCTACTCCACCATATATTAGTCAGGTTGACTTTCTCTCCCTCTGTTAACTGCTTCTTTTCCTTCATCTATTCAAAAGGATTGATTGATTGCTAATAAGAGCTGGGAACTAGAGATAGAACATGAAAAAAATATTGTCCACACATCTCTCTCTCTCTTTCATATATAGGCATAGACGTTGGTGTATATGTACAAGTGTTCCCCGAATTACAAGAGGTTCTGTTCCGATGACTACTCTATCATAAATCAATTCTAACGTAAGTTGAGTACCTCTTTTTTTTTTTTTTTAGTTTTCATTATGATTGCATTTTATTATCAGTATCTTTATAAATCCAATATTTATTTGTCTTTGAGGGTTGGAAACATTACATCTGAGAATGACAACATCAGTAAATTGTGCACTGCAACATTGAATGTAGTACATATTACTAACTGTAACATGTACAAAAAAAAAGGATGGTTGTAAGTGCGGTTCATCATAACTGGAATGTATCATGAGTCAAGGGCTACCTATTCATAAGAGTATATTCATACATACCTGTATCTGTACACAGATACAGAGTGATCCCAGCTGGTGATATATGTTATAAAGATAGAACAGGGCAAAAGGGATATGGAATATCAAGGGGTGGGAGTTGCTGAAAATACATATAAGGTGATCAGAGAAAACGCTATGATAAAGCAACATTTAGTCAGAGACAAGATGGAAAGAAGGGAGAAGATCATGTGGGTGCAGAGGGAATCTTAAGTGCCAACATCTCGAGGTTAGAGATTTTTATTAAAGAACAAGGATTCAGGGTAGCTGGAGGAGATTAAGCTAGGGGGAGATTTGTAGGATATGAGGTCAGAGAAAAGATGGCAGGAGTGGGGCCAGATTATGTAAGGTCCTGTAGGTCATTTCAAAGACCTTTACTCAGGGTAAAATGGCAGCCATTAGAGGTTTGAGTGAAGAGTGTCTGGATCTAATTTTGTTTTAAAAGGATTACTTAGTGGACTTTTTTACTATGCTGACTAGAAGATGAGCATGAAAGCAGGGCATTATTGGAGAAATGTAGGTAAAGGATGATGATGGTGGATGTGGTAAGAAGTGCTTAGATGCAGGATATATTTTGAAAGTAGACCAGTAGGATTTGCTGATGATTTGAATATAGAATGGAGAGAGAGAGAGGTTTTAAGACTTCCTCCAAGGGTTTTGGCCTGAACAGTTGAGAGGACAGCGTTGCCATTGTTTGAGATGATAAACACTATGGGAACAACAGTTTTAGGTATGTTACATCTGAATTGTTTATTAGATAGCCAAGTGGAGATGTTGAGCAGGTAGTTGGATATATAGGCTGTGGAAATGTGAGTCTAGATTTCAGGAAAGGATTCTACACTGGAAAAATAAATTTAGGATTCATCAATATCTGGATAGTATTTGAAGTCATGATATCAGACTCATGTGCTACTGGGAGAGAACATAAATAGGTAAGGGAAGAGGTCAGAAAACTGAACAATTCAATGTTTAGAGGTCAGGAAGATGAGGAAGGTCCCTCAAGGATACTAAGAAGAGGACAGTCCCCAGTAGCAGGGGAACCAAGAAATAAAGTTTTCCTGGCATCCAAGCAAAAAATATGGCTCCAGAAAGAAGGAGTGATCAACTGTACCAAATGCTGCTGATAGCTGAAGTATGATGAAGTCTGAAAATTGATAGTAGAATTTTGCAGCATGGGGGTCATTGGATACGTTTATATGAATTATCTAAGTGTAAGTGGTGAGGACAAAAACCTGACAGACATGGGTTCAAGAGAGAATTGGAAAGAGGACACAAAGACAGAAACCGCAAATAATTCTTTCAAGGTGTTTTGCAGTAAAGGAGAGAAGAGAAATGCAATTATAGCTTAAAAGAAATATGAGTCAAAGAATGCTTTTTTTTTTTAATATGGGATCTATTAAATCATGTTTGTTTACTGATGAGTTTACTGATGAGTATGTACAGAAGAGAGGGAGAAATAGGTAATTGCTACAGGGATTAGAATCAACTGCATATTTAAACGTAGAAACAGAAGCAGAGTATATGGGGACAGATACAGGTGGCTGGGAGATGTGTTGGTGGAAGTACATAGAAGTTCTCTTTTTATTACTTCTATTTTTTCAGTGAAATAGGAACCAAATCTTCAGTAGAGCTTAAACAGTGAGAGCAGGTATTATAAGTTAGAAGAGCAGAAAGAGGGTGTAGAGTAATTATCTAGGAGAGTGGAAGAGTGAATGGACTAGAGAAATGTAGTAAGATTACAAGGGAACATTAAAGGTCCTCTTGAGATTTGTGGACATGAATTAAAGTGGGATTCATCAGCATGGTTGTGTGTTCTTCACAGTCACATTTAGTTGCCTAAGTGCTGGTGGGAATAGACTGAGAAATGGATTTAACCAGGGTTAATATTTTGTCATATTAGTAAGATGGAAAGAGAGGCAAGTGCACTGAATCCAGGTGAATTATGTAGTTGGAGTGGGTTAACTGAGGAAAGGAGCTGCAAAGAGAGAGAATGATGGTGGGTGAGTGGGAAATTGAATTTTTAGAAGAGGTGCAGTTAGTAGTCATAATACATTCTAGAATTTGGAAGTAGATGCTTGCGTAAGGAGAGGAACAAATTAATTGGAAAAATAGAAGTTAAAAAAATTGAGAGTATTGGCTATTGAAAGTTTCATCTAAACTTGCTCAGTCTAAAATGATAGCCATTAGTACACATGGCTGTTTAAATTAATTAAAGGTAAATAAAAGTAAAACTTCGATTTCTCAGTCATACTAGCCACATTTCAAGTGCTCAATAGCCACTATGTTTAGTTACCATCATATTAGGAAGCGCATAGATTGAATGTTTCCATCACTGGAGAAATTTCTATTGGATTGATCTACATGAATATTGCTATTGCTAATAACTATGACAAGAATAATTTTGAAGAGGGTGACGTTGAACCTGGTGGTAAAATCTTCAAAGAATGAGTACCAAAGAAGATATCTACCCTAACTCCAGACCCAATGGCACTGACAAGTGTGGGAGAGAAATCAACCACCTCTTGTTTTTGTTGTTAGGTGCCGTCAAGTTGGTTCCAACTCATAGTGACCCTATGTACAACATAGCGAAATACTGCCTGGTCCTGTGCCATCCCACAATCGTTATGCTTGAGCCCATTGTTGCAGCCACTGTGTCAATCCATATTGTTGAGGGTCTTCCTCTTTTTCGCTGACCCTCTACTGTACTAAGCATGATGTCCTTCTCTAGGGACTGATCCCTCCTGATAACATGTCCAAAGTATGTGAGACATAGTCTTACTATCCTTGCTTCTAAGGAGCATTCTGGTTGTACTTCTTCCAAGACAAATTTTTTTGTCCTTTTAGCAGTCCATGGTATATTCAACATTCTTTGCCAACATCACAATTCAAAGGCATCAATTCGTCTTCGGTCTTCCTTACTTATTGTCCAGCTTTCGCATGCATATGATGCAATTGAAAACACCATGGCTTGGGTCAGGCACACCTTAGTCTTCAAGGTGACATCTTTGCTTTTCAACACTTTAAAGAGCTCTTTTGCAACAGATTTGCCCAATGCAATGCATCTTTTGATTTCTTGACTGCTGCTTCCGTGGGTGTTGATTGTGGATCCAAGTAAAATGAAATCCTTGACAACTTCAATCTTTTCTCCATTTATCATGATGTTAACCACCCCTTGAGAGGGTCGAAAGGGAGGAGAGAACAAGGTCTTGGAATAAAAAGGTGAAAGAACCATTCAGAAAAGAGTTGGATATACAGGGATTTATAGATAAGAGAAAGTGAGATCTACAGGACACATTGGTAGGTTTTGTGGAGTTGAGGACAGTAGGTGACTGGGTTAGTATGAGGGATGTACAAGGATATATCGGGATGGGAGTACAGGTGAAGAAAGTGACCTCAAAGTTGTGGGCTTCTTGTCAAGATTTATGTGATTAACAGTATAATAAAGTTATTTTGATGGTTTTAGGCTGATTGTGTTGGCGAGGTTGTGAGTGCTGGTAAGAGGGATGAGTATAATTCTCAGGGCTGGCAGAAGGGGGTCTTTGTAATATATTTTGGGTTTTAGATCCAGATAGTAGTTGGGAAGATATTTTTTATACATTATCTTTTTTTAAAATTATTTTTAATACATTTTGCATTATCTTTTTTGTAGAATTATTATCTTTGGTTTTTGCATTGTGTTTTAAAAACTTTACAGTGATATTTGTTGTTGTTGTTGTTGTTAGGTGCCATCAAGTCAATTCTGACTCATAGTGATTCTACATACAACAGAATGAAATACTGCCCCATCCTCACAATGCTATTTAGACACTTTAAAATATGAATATTGCCCAGCCCTTTCATATCATGACTTAATTTTTGCAGCACTTAGTTTTGATTTATCTCAGTTGCTTGGAGTATTAACTTAAGTATTTTTATTCCAAGATGAGTCTGTGGGTTGCCTATTTTAATGGCTGTTTCATATCTGAGGTGGTCTTTCTAATGCCTTCCTATGAGAATGGCGATTCATTTTTATTATAAAATTTTGGGGTCATAGCATTTCTTCTAGAACTCCAGGTGTTGTTCCCTTATTTCCTGGAATTTAGGGTTACAGAAAAGAAGATTGGGGTAAATTGATTATTCTTTGTTAGAAATCTATTCTTTTATTCTGCCTGAATACCAGTAAGTTATTTTGTCTCTATCCTTGTACTTCAGAAAAGACTTTCTATCTGTATCTAGAAATAGATCTCTTAATTAGTTTTGCCTGGAGTGAGCTTGTTCAGTACACAGTGCTTTCCTCCACAGGAAAGATTTTTTTCTGCTATTGCATTCATTTTAGGCTCTAGCTCTTCATTTTCTGTATCTAAGATCTGTCCTATCTTTTCTTCTTATTTTCATTTATTCACAGAAAAGTATTAGTTTTGCTTCTACAGCATCAGCTCTGGTTTTTAGAGATACTGTGATTCTTAAATTGTTATCATATGATATTTGCTACATAAAATATTTAGTAAGTATGTACGTTTTTGAGTATAATACAATACTCATAACTTAGCACATTGAACTCAACACTACCAATATTTTTGAAAGTGTGCTCGTCACGCACCCCATCCTCCATGCGTCCCACCAGAGGTGAGCATGGTCTTGAATTTTGTGTTTATTGTTAATTCTTTTAAATAAAATTTTTTATTTTTGAAGAGTTTTAGATTTACAGAAAAATTGTGAAGCTAGTACAGAGGGTTTCCATACACTGCACACTCCATTTCCCCTATTATTAATATCTTACATTAGTATGGGATAGTTGTTACAATCAATGAACCAATTTTGATACATTATTATTAGCTAAAGTTCATACTTGAACATAAGATTTCCTTAGTCTTTACCTAATGTTCTTTTTCTCTTCCAGGATCCCATCCAGGAGGTCACATGACATTTAGATGACATTTAGATGTCATGTCTCCTTGGGCTTCTCTTGACTATGACAGTTTCTCTGACTTTCCTTACTTTTGATGACCTTGACAGTTTTGAGGAGAACTTGTCTGATATTTTGTAGAATGTCCTCAGTTGGGATTTTTCTGATTTTTTTTCATGATTAGATTGGGATTCTGAGTTTTGAGGAGGAAGAAAGTGCCTTTAGCATCACATCATATCAAGGATACATACTTTCAATATAACTTATCACTATTGATGCTGATATTCCTATGAATTCTTTAAAAATAATTTCACCGTATGTGTATACCCCTAAATGTATTGCTTAGTTCCTTCTGTCTTCAGCCACTTGCTATTTTACTTAATGTGTAATTTGCCTCCTCTTATAATTTTTCCATGTCTGATTCATCTTATTTGTATCTAGTTTTTTTGCCTTTAATAGAGTTCATATATTCTCACATTTTATAGACGATGCTAGACAGTTTACTCAACTTTTCATCTGTAACCTTTAGAAAATTATTTTAGAGTCTATTTTTCTTCTGAGTCCCCTGGATGGTGATTCTGCCTTCACCCCTCATTTGGCAGTACTTTTTGTTAGGCTTCATGTTTGTTTTCCTTCTTAATCATCTGTGATTAAACCTGTCCAGGCTCAGTGATTATCACCAGAGTGGATTACACTTGGTCTTGCAATTTTCTAAAGTCATACCTGAAAGGCAGCTCGATCGTGCAGCTTCTATACCAGTTTCTAATTTCTAGACCCCTGCTGTTTTACAGTTGCATCTTCTAGCTTGTTCTTTTCCTATTTTGTTCTTACTCTGAGCTGATATGGAAAACTACAGTATTTCCCAGACAAACTATATTACCACTCGTTTCCATCTCATTTCTGATGATTTGTTTTTTGGGATTTTCAGTATCTGTCTTTTTATTAAACCATGGGGATTAGGAAGCAAGGATGATGTCTTAATTATCTAGTGCTGCATAACAGCAATACCACAAGTGCTAGTTTTAAAGAACAGAAATTTATTTTTTCACAGTTCTGGAGGCTAAAGTCTGAATTAGCATGTTGGCCACATCAATTCTTCTGTGAACCTCTCTCCTAGCTTCTGATGTCAGCCAGCGATCCTTGGTGCTCCTTTACTTGTAGATGATCCTCACATGTCATCTGTGTTTCCCTGTGTGTATGTCTGTATGTCCATTATGCTCTTTTTATAACTTAGAAGTGGTTAGGTTTAAGATCCAACCTCGACTGGTATGAACTCAACTGACTAATAGATCACATTACATTAGATTGCTTTACGGAAGATGATTACATTACATTACGTTGTATTGCATTGCATTACATTACATTACATTACATTACTGAAGGTAATCTGCTCCACCCAATGCCAACTGATTTAATCATATGTAACTACTCCATGACAGTAACTAGACTAGTGTTTGGTTAAACAACTGGGCACCATAGCCTAGCCAAGTTGACACATAAAAATTAGCTACCACAGATGGGAAAAGAATACTTTGCAGAGCCTGAAGGATGACAACGAATTTGGCTTAGTTTACTTACTGGCTCTGAACCAGAGAGAAGGGTATGAAGCTGGGATGTTCCCTGAAAGGAAACTGTGTAACCTAATATTAAAACAGGCAAAATTAGTTTGTGATGTTAGAAGCCAAGACAGTGGTTTCCTTGGTGGGGAGCAGTGACTGGAAGAGGGTGCAAGAGGGTTTCTAGGGAGCTGATAATTTTCTATTTGTTGATTTGTGTCCTGGCTACTCTTTGTGAGAGTTCCTTGAGCCTGACATTTATGATTTGTGAACCTTACAAAAAATGATAATTAAGTGAAAAAGAAAGCTAACAATTTTCTCAGGGCTATGCAGAATCATCAGGGCACTGGCCAGACAGCCAGGCTCAGAAGAGGAAGTGATCCTGACTTTAGGTCCTGAATTCAGGTCAAAGTCAAGATTTCAGAAGTTTGAGGCTATCAGGTAGGTAAGGTGGATAATATTTAGACAACTGTCAGCTCTCTCAAATTCTTAGAGAGAATAAATAAATAAATTAGTTGACAGGTAGATGGACAGACAGATAAACATGTAAAGTAGAGGTATAGTGTGAATTCAGGGAGTTGAGTCAGTTGGCGAAGATACTCACTATCTAGCACTATGCTGTTTAATATGGTAACCAGTAGGCACGTGTGATTACTGAGCACTTGAATTGTGGCCAGTCTGAGTGGAGATGTTCTGCACAACAGATATTGAAGACGTAGTACAAAAAATATATTTTTTTAAATATTGATTACTTGTTAAAATGATAATCTTTGGATATATTGGATTAAATAAAATATATTATTAAGAATGTTTACCTGCTTATTTTTACTTTTTTAAATGTGATTCTTAGAGAATTTAAAATTACATATGTGACAAGCATTTGTGGCTTGCAGGATATTTCTGTTGGACAGCACTGATCTAGAACACGGCAAATCTGATAAGCAGTTAATAAATATATAAACTATCAGCTACTTACTTTTTTTGCTAATGTAAGACTTGGACAGGGACTGAACAGGTTTGGCCCCACAATGGAAAGACTGAAGGGAGTGGAGTTGGTAGTGAATAAGAGAATTGTTATGTCTGAGTTTTCATGTGTATGGGAAGCCTAATTATTCAAAACAATGACATCAAAACTAAGGCATGATTTCATAGGACATCCCACTTAATTGGCCTCTTAACGTGTTTTGTGCTTCTGTTCTACCTCTTGGTTAGTTTCGTAGTGCCTGGGGTCTTACAAGCTTGCAAGGGGCCATCCAAGACACAATTGGTCTGTATTTGCCTGGAGCAACAAAGAACGAGAGTCAGGAATAAGAAGAGGATATGGAATGGGTGACTAATTGCCTCCACAAACAACTGCCTTCTTTGCCATAGACCAGAAGAACTGGATGGTGCCTGGCTACCGTTATTGAACATTTTGATCAAAGATTCTGTAGAAGAATCCTGATCAAAAAGGGGAAAATGCAGAACAGAATTTCAAATTTTCACGGCCTTCAGACTTTCTGGAGCCATGGGGGCTAGATGAACCCCTAAAATTATTGCCCTGAGATAATATTTACACCTTAAACCAAAAATATCTCCTGAAGTCTTCTTAAAACCAAGCAGTAGTTTAGCTTAACTAGTAAAAAACATCTGCCTTGAGCATTATGTTCTTTTAAGAACTACCTAGATGGGATCAAAGTGACGACAGTAACTTGAAAGATTAGATAGGAACCAAAGGGGCAGTGAGTTTATGTTAATGGAGGAGGAACAACTCAGAACAGGAAAGTGAGAATGGTTGCCCAACTCAAAGAATGTAATCAAAGTCACTGAATTGTACATGTAGAAACTGTTGAATTGGTGTATGCTTTGCTATGTATATTCTCAACAACAACAAAATAAATAATAATGATAAACTCTAAGGAATAACTGTTCACCAGGTGGTTACATAATCTCTTAAATAGACCCAGTTCCTAGAACATTAAAAACACCTTTTTTTTTGGAGAAGATGGTGTGACAGAGTGAGAAGAGAACGAGCATTGGTGGCAGATATTCCTGCGTTCCAGTGCAGGTTGGGTGAAGGTAGAAGGTCCTATCACTTAAAAGCTGGATGGCCTCAGTCCAATGACATAATTTCTCTGAACCTTAGTTTCCATAGCTATACAAGTAGGGCTAATTAATACCTACCTAGAATGGTAGCTTTTAGATTTGAAATAATATATAAACATACAGATCATAAATGATACTCAAAGTGTGGCAGTTACTATTATTCTTGTGTGCTAGTGTTCATTACGGAGTCCCTGGGTGCTGCAAACAATTAATGTGCTAGGCTGCTAACCAAAAGGCTCCAGAAAAAAGGCCCGATGATCTACTTCCAAAAAACCAAGTCATTGAAAACTTTATGGAGCATAGTTTTACTCTGACACACACAGGAGGTTGCCATGAGTTGGAGTTGACTCCACAGCTATTGGTTACTAGTTAATGTTCATTAAAAAGTGTAAAAAAACATAATAAATATTTTATAGGATTTTATGAGAAAAAATTCTGAACGTATTTCTTTGTAGATTCTTGGGATACTTTAGACCAATCTGGGGCTGTTCCGAACCTTTGAATTCCCTAGCAAATAATGAGGACAAGCTCAGACACATGGAAAGCCAGGCCACAGGAGGTCTCCCCTTTCTCTTTGTATACATTGAGCTTCCAGGAATTAAAGCCTAGATCACAAAGAATTATTCTGCATTCAAAACACACATCAATAGCAATCACTTCTTTCAGTCCTGGGTGCTGGTGGGCCACCCCATCAGTCATCCTCACAGTCACCCATCAGCGTGTCATCACTGTATCAGAGATCTGTTTTGGCAGTCTCGCTGCAGGGTACACGTAATCAGCAGAGACAACACACTTAACCGTGATTGATGTCAGTCTTTTGACAATTTCTCCTGCCAGACCCCTCCATCATTCAGTGGTGATGTTTTCCTGAGTGCTAAATAATTTTTCTGAATTATCACAGCCATTTTATGGAGTGACTTGCAGAGATGTCTTTTGTCACAGCCGTATTTGGAAGGATTTTTATCTCTCTCCTTTTTTTTCTTTTAACCTCTTGTGCTTCTTTCCATGTTTCTCTCACTTTCTTCATTCATCTCAGCAGGAAATTTTTTTTTTTTTTTGGAGGTAAATGAAAGGGATAATATAATCAGCCTAATTGGGCTGATGTCTGAAATCCATTTCCAATTCTTCATTTGGCTGGCAGCATGCCCTTGAAGGCGCAATTATTACTATGCTTCTCTTCTATTGGACGTTATGATTTTTAAGAATCTGATATTTCATACAGATCCATGTGAAGATTTTTCCCCGCCCCATCCACCCCCGCCTTTTATGATCTGGCCGGGAATGTTGAGTTAAATGTTGGACATAGAATTTTTCTAGGTATGGATTTGTGTGGAATGGCCTCATTCCTCCCTTTCTTTATCCCTTTCCTCCCTGAGACTCAGCCCTAAAACCAGATGCATAACTGTTATAGAACCTTCAATTGATGACAAATTCAAATGACCCCAGCAAGTCCTCTGTCACAAGAAGACACCAGTAACTGAAAGTCAGAGATATGCCAAATATCTACTTGATAATCTTTATTGAAAGATGAATAGTACTTTCATGAATGATATCCAAAGAGTCATTGAAAAACAGGGATAGCCATTATTATGGATTGAATGGTGTCCCCCCAAAATATATGTCAACTTGGCTAGGCCATGATTCCCAATATTGTGTTGTTGTCCACCATTTTGTGATGTGATGTGATTTTCTATGTGTTGTAAATCTTAATCTCTATGATGTTAAAGAGGTAGGATTAGAAGCATATATGTTAATGAGGCAGGACTCAACCTACAGGATTGGATTGTATCTTGAGTCAATCTCTTTTGAGATATAAAAGAGAGAAACCAGCAGAGAAGAGAGGGACCTCATACCACCAAGAAAGAAGCGCCTAGAGTGTGTCGTTTGGATCTTGGGTCTCTGTGCTAAGAAGCTCCTAGACCAGGGTAAGATTCATGTCAAAACCTTCCCCCAGAACCAACAGAGAGAAAAAGGCTTCCCCAGGAGCTGGTGCCCTGAATTCTGACTTCTAGCCTCCTAGACTGTAAGAGAATAAATTTCTGTTTGTTGAAGCCATCCACTTGTGGTATTTCTGTCACAGCAGGACTAGATAACTAAGACAGCCATGTTCAAATTAATAGAACATATTTTCAATTATAAAAGGCAATAGGTGGTTAACTTCAGCTCTCACTCAAGATCAGTCATCATTTCTCTCTAACACACTATATCTTCCGTGAAATGGAAAATATCCTAAATGATTGCTTCTTCCAAATATCCAATTAGTGATATTTTTACTCTTATATAACTTCCCATAACTTCCAGTGAATAAAATAATTAAACTAATGCAAATTCTCAGGAAAACATATTCCTACCCATTTAGTTATTTTAAAAAATAAGCAAATTATAAGGAAAGTAAAATGTAATCTTATTCTTCTCTTCTTATATATTTATTTTTAGAATTTCATCTCAAGTTTAGCATTATCTGGAAAAGATGCTCTAATAATTTTATATCAAGTTTTGTTTTATTTTATTTTTACTAATCCATTGTTTATAAAATATCTAAGATATAAAATAATATCATATCATGTACTCTTTTGTTGTCTACTTATATGTATCATGCCACTTTAACACTTTATAATATGGGATGGGACTGTATAGTGTACCAGGAAAACTTTTCTCTAAAGGAGCAGATAGTAAGTATCTTAGACTTTGCAGAGCAGGAGTCAATGTCCTCAACCCTTGGAGCATCTGCTCTCACCAAAAGGCTAATTTTTTTTTTTTTTAAATAACTTTATTGAGATTTGGTTTACATACTATACAATTCATCTATTTAGAGTGAAAAATTCAATGCTTCTCAGTGTATTCACAGAGGTGTCCAATAAATTTCAGAGCATTTCCATCACGCCAAAAAGAAACCCCATATCCATTAGCAAACACACCCACTGATCTACTTTCTCTCTCTATAGATTTGCCTATTCTGAACATTTCATAGCAATGAAATCATACAATATGAGGTCTCTTATAACTGGTTTCTTGCACTTAATGTATTCAAGATTCTTCCATGTTGTAGCATGTATCAGTAATTAATTTCTTTTTATTGCCAAATAATATTCCATTATATTTTATTTGTTTATTTATTTGATTTATCTATTCATAAGTTGACAGACATTGGAGTTGTTTTCACTTTTTGGCTATTATGAATAATGCTACCATAAACATTTGCGTACAATTTTTTGTGTGGTCATATGTTTTCAGCTATCTTGGGTATCTACCTAGGAGTGGAATTGCTAGGTAATATGGTTACTCTGTTTACCTTTGGAGGAACTACCAGGCTGTTTTCCAACATGACTGCAGCATTTTACATTCCTACCTGCAGTGTATGAGAATTCCAATTTCTCCACATCCCTGTCAACACTTATTATTATGTCTTTTTGATTACAGTCATCGTAGTGGGTATGACTTATTTATGAGTCAGAATTGACTCGACGGCAGTGGGTAACAGGAGTAGGTATGAAGTGGTATCTCACTATGATTTTGATTTGCATTTCCCTAATGACTGATGTTGAACGTCTTTTCATGTGCTTACTGGCAATTTGTATATCTTCTTTGGAAAAATGTCTGTTCAGATTCTTTGACATTTTTTACGCGGGTTGTCTTTTTGTCATTGAGTTGTAACAGTTCTTTATGTATTCTACATACAAGTCTCTTATCAGATATATGATTTGAAAATATTCTCTCCCATTTTGTGTATTGTCTATTTCACTTTTCTGATGGTATCCTTTAGAGTACAAAATTTTTAATTTTGATGAAGTCCAATTTATTTTTTCTTTGATTGCTTGTACTTTAGGTGTCATAGCTAAGAAAACATTGCCTAATCCAAAGTCACAAAGATTTACACCTATGTTTTCTTCTAAGTGTTTTAAATTTTTAGTTCTTACATTTAGGTCTAGGATCGATTTGAGTTCATTGTTGTGTATGGTGTGATGTAGAGGTTCAACTCCATTCTTTAGCATGTGGATATCCAATTGCTCCAGCACCATTTGTTGAAAAGACTTTTCCTTCCCCATCTGAGTTGTCTTGGAACATCCTGTACATTTGGTATATTGTATCTTCATTTTGATTCATCTCGAAGTATTTTCTATTTTTTCTTGTGATTTCTTCTTTGTCCCTTTCCTTTAGATTATGTAATCTTTCAATCTTTTGAATCAAATTTGCTGATTCTTTCTTCTGACAGTTGCTCCTCTAGTGAATTTTTCACTTCAGTTATTGTATTTTCTAACTCCAGAGTTTCCATTTTTCATAATTTGTCTGTTTTTATAGATATTCTATTTGATGAGACATTGTCATAACATCTTCATTTACTTTTTAATGCATGGTTTCCTTTAGTTCTTTGAATATATTCATAAATCTGCTTTGAAATCTGACATCTGGGACCTCTCATTGGCCTCTTTTTTGGTTTTTTTTTTTTCCCCTTGTCTATGAATCACACATTTCTGTTTCCTTACATTTCCCACATTTTTTTTGTTGTTGTTGTTAAAAACTGGACCGTCTCTTTCCTTGATCTCCCTGCCTAGTTTGGTAGCACACCCAGCTAATTGGCTTCCCTAATTTTCAACTGATTGCTCTACGGGTTTATGTCCTCGGCATAAATTGCTCTACAATCTGATCAAATTACAGTCAGGGTCATTGCAGGGGTAATTTCTGAGGCCAGTCTTTGAGTTTTCTTCTAAACCCGGGAGCTCTTGTCTTAGCTATCTTTTTGTCTGGTTCTCTGTGGTTAGCTAGCTGGCCTACAGTTTAGTCTGTTGCTTTCATAAAGTAGCTTGCCATGAAAATCTCCACTGTTTTTGAGAGGGCTGTTAGGTTTCAACTTCCCCCACACTGCTTCAAACAAAGTTAGTTCCTTTGGGGAGAGCTTGAGAATTCTCTGTTCTTAAGGATTGCCTCTCTCTATGCAGAAAACTCAGAACTACTACTTTAGATCTAGGGACAAGAATAAAGGCTGCTTTACAAACAGAGCTCTAGGAGGTGGTGGTAGCTCCTGGAATTTTCAGCTTTTCTCTTCTGACATAGAACCTCTGCATTATGGGTGAGGTGGCCTGCTATGCCTGGGGTAGAGCTTCTGGCCTAATGTGGGAGCTGAGTGGAGAAAAGGAACCCTGACCTCTTAACCTCCCTTGCCAGAAATTTAGCCTCTGCAACTTGAGCTGGAGGGGATTGACTGATGATGAGAGAAGGAGCCCTGTCTTCTTGGTCATATGTGCACAGAGTGAAGCTTCTGTCAAGCTAAACTGGGAGGAGGGAGAGTGGGAGTTGTGGCTCAAGTGCCACAAACGTTTGCTGTTTTCACCAAGAGTTAGTAGATTTTCTTGACTAGATGGCTATTAATTTGCTGTATGCCCTTGGGATAATTTCCAAAGACTAATTTTTTTTAGTTGTTTTTACCGGTTATAGTTTCACTGAGGAACATGTCTACAGAACCCCTCATACCAACATTCCAGAGACGGAAGTTCTTAATAGTTTTTTTTTTTGCCATTTAAAAATGCAAAAGCTATTCTTAGCTCGCAGGACATTCAAAAATAGTTGATGGGCCTGGATTTGGCCTGCAGGCTATAGTTTGCCTATCCCTGCTCTATAGTAATTATACTGGTTTCATATTATTTGTTGAACTTGCCTAAAAAATTAACAGTTATACATTATATTGGGGATTTTTCATGTAGTTTTCTGCTGTTCTATAGCTGAAGGGCTTCATTCACCTGGGTGATATACTCTTATTGTTATACTCAGGGTACATAGCTCTAGCCTTACTAGCTGTACATTTACCGCTCCTGGTATTTACCACTTGATGTTTGGGAAAGGAGGAGGGTAAGGTAAGAAATAACTCCCTGTATGCCTGTCCAGGACAAAGTTGTTGTTCCTTTTCTGTTTCTTATCTGTGCTGATCTAGCTCACTGTCTATAAACTCAGCGAGGATTGGTAATCTCTTCCACAAGGCACGATCATTAGGGACTCATTCTCAAATAGTTCCCTTAGGGATTCGTGGTCTCCTGAGAATTTTGATGACAAGCTGGAGGTCTTACATCATTGTCCTGTGATGCTTGCATTTCCTTTTTCCATCCTGTGGAGGTTTTCAGCAAGTCTGAAGTCCCCAGGACCATCAGTCTTCTATGGTTCCAATTCTGGAAGGCTTGAAGGGAGGAGGGATCTGTCTGTTTATTTTACTTCTTGAGAACATTACTATGAGAGGAGTGGTATTGCTCCTTTATCTCCTATCCACACCACTATCCCATGTCTCCCCATGCTCTTTCCATTGCTCTGGGAGAGGTCACCAGGCCCAGTAATTAGGAAGGCATGCCATCATGGAGTAAGGTGCCAGTATTCCTTTCTTAGGGGCCCTGGTGGCTCAGTGATTAAGAGTTTGACTGCTAACCAAAAGGTTGGCAGTTCGACTCCACCAGCCATTTCTTGGAAACCCTATGGGGCAGTTCTACTCTGTCCTATAGAGTTGCTATGAGTCAGAATCGACTTGATGGCAATGGGTTTTGGGTTTTTTTATTCCTTTTTTGAAGCAACTATCAAACTTTATAAGCAGTTATCTTGGAGGACCTCCCCTTCAAGAAGGGGAGAGACCAGTTCTTAGAATTCTTTCGTATTTCGTGGAAACAAGAAGAAAGGAGATACTGTTCTTTTACCTTCCCAGCCAATCTAGCATATTGACTAGATCTTGGCTATAGTTGTGGCGGGAGTCTACATACTGCCAAAATGACATGTCTCAGTAAGCTGTGTAGTGTGTTACCTCATTCCAAAAACTTGATGGACTCTGAAATTATCATGGGGTACTTAGTCCCCTTCATTGGGCTTTAGTTATATTGTAAACAACAAACAAATAAAACCAAAGAAACAGACAGTCTTCCTCATCATTCACACCATTTTATTGCACAAAATTACTAGCATGATTCTAGGAACATAGTAATGAATCTATAAGAAAATTATTGAAGATTGAGTATAAGGCATGCAAAAAGAAGTAGTCTTTGTTGTGTGCTTAATCATTAAAATAACAAGGCAGAGTGTTACAAGTTTCCAGATCATTGTTCCCTCCTCTGCTGTGGATCATTTCTTACTTTGCTGCAAGTCACCTCATGGATTCCCAAATTCTTCCTTGAACAGCAGTCACAACAATGGTTCCAGAAAAGAAAGGGTTGAAGAATGGCACTAGGAGGTAGGGGAAAGTTATTTTCTTCTTTACCAGTGTGTGCTAAGTATGTTGTTGTCGTTGTTGTTAGGTGCCATCGAGTCGATTCTGACTCATAGCAACCCTATGCACAACAGAACAAAACACTGCCCAGTCTGCACCATGTTCACAATCGTTGTTATGCTTGAGTCCATTGTTAGAGCCACTATGTCAATCCATCTCCTTGAGGGTTTTCTTCTTTTTCACTGACCCTCTACTTTACCAAGCATGATGTCCTTCTCCAGGACTGGTCCCTCCTCATAACACATCCAAAGTATGTGAGATGAAGTCTCACCATCCTTGCTCCTAAGAAGCATTCTGGCTGTGCTTCTTCCAAGACAAATTTGTTCGTTGTTGTGGCACAGTCCATGATATATTCAATAGTCTTTACCAACACCACAGTTCAAAGGTGTCTATTCTTCTTCAGTCTTCCTTATTCATTGTCCAGCTTTCATGAGCATATGAGGCTATTGAAAATATCATGGCTTGGGTCAGGTGCACCTTAGTCCTCAAAGTGACACCTTTGCTTTTCAACACTTTGAAGAAGTCTTTTGCAGCAGATTTACCCAATGCAATGCATCTTTTGATTTCCTGACTGTTGCTCCCATGGGCATTGATTGTAGATCCAAGTAAAATGAAATCCTGGACAACTGTTATGCTAAGCATAGACATAGCTAATTCCAGATAAGGTTACCAAACCAGGATAAGTATTTAGTAAAACTTTACAGAAGGCGTGGGTCTATATAACAAGAGAGAATTAAATCTTACAGAAGCTCAAGTCTAGATGGTAGATATGACTGATCTCATAACCACGAGGATCAAGCTCTTCCCCAGATGACCATTTTTAGCTCTAAGCCTGCTTCTTTGTGGAAAAAGTGAATAGAGCGAGCAAGAAAACTTTCAACCCCTCCCCCCAGGTGTTCTGAACCCCAATCACCTGCCTCAGGCCTTTTTTCTGAGTCCTCTCTTTGCATCTAGATCCTTCTTCTGAGATGATTGGCTCTTGGGCTTCTTGCTGTTTTCATTAAAATCACACTCCTTATCCTTGGGAATTATCTTTGCCCTTGTCCTAGTGTCCCCTTCAGGCTCATCTATCAGATCACAAATATCTAATATCAGTATATTCATCAGTATCTAGGGAATTTGGTTTGGAATAACATTACTGAAGCATACAGCTTTAACATATAGCTCTTGTTGGGTGTCAGCAGTCAAAGTCTGGTATCTTTATGCTTCTACCATCAGTATAAGATGATAATATGTCTTTAAACTCTTCCTGTCACCTCTGGTTTCCAATCTCAATCTTCTCTGAGTTATTGCTTAAATAAGATCACACACACACACACACACACACACACACACACACACACCCCTTCCAAAAACAAATACTTTTCAGGTAAAGTGCAATCTTAATTCACATTTAAAAAAAAATTCCTAGAGGAAGTGATATCTAAGGATTAAACTTCACCACAAAGAAGATAAATTTTATATTTTAATGGAATTACTTTGACTTTTTTTTTTTGCATTTCTTTACTTTTCCTTTTCGCCACCATGGAAACGGCCTTTGCAGAAAGCACTATTGGTCCCAAAGGGCAAATCCAAGTCCCCAACTTGTCATAATATTTGAAAGCTTGAGATTATAATTTTTTAAAATTCTAATCCATTTATAGGGAAAATTTCAAAAATGTCCTTCTTTTTAGCAGTTTCTGTAAAAAGGAAGTTTCCCAAATATAAGAATGCTGGATCATAAGATGCAAGCAGAGTTCTGTAAACGGTAAACGGGTTCAGCCACTAATCAAAAGGTTGGAGGTTTGAGTTCACCCAGAAACACCTAGGAAGAAAGGTCTGGTGATCCACTTCTGAAAAATCAGCCATTGAAAACCCTCTGGAGCACACCGTGTGTTGAGTTGGTTTGTTTTTAAGATGCAAATTAAAAAAAAAAAAAAAAAAAAAACCATCACTGTTGAGTTGATTCCGACTCATAGCGACCCTACAGGACAGGGTAGAACTGCCCCATAGGGTTTCCAAGGAGCCACTGGTGGATTTGAACTGTGCCACCAGGGCTCTTTTAAGATGCAGGCGGTAGGCTATCAGCCTTCTCCTTCTGCAGCAAACCCCATAGAACTAAGACTGAACAGAAGTAAGATCCTTCCAGCTAGGGTCAGATTCTTTTGACTCCCTCCGTTTTCAGACCTGGGGGCAGTTGCCAGCAGAGAGTGACCCAGGCCCTTGCTAGTCAGTGTATTAAAACTATACTTGCTAACTCTGCAAATCAAACTTTCATAAAGAACTCCAATTTAGTACATGGAATATTTCTCTAACTATGACACCATCTTTTTAAGAATAACTTAAACTCCAATGACTCAGAGGTTTTAATGAAATGAGTCCAGTCAAGCAGTTTTTTCAAAACAACGTTCAGCTCAGCAGCAAGCTCTGAGTTAGACAGCCCTGAACTACATGGTTCTTGAGACAGCACAAAGCCTGAGCGAGCCTTCCAAGTTGCCTTGCTAACTCCCAAGGTGAGACTCTGGCCCGGGGTGGGGTGGAGGAGGGGGTGGGGAAGAGCCTACTTATTCTATGTCTGTAGTCACACAATTCTTTCTCAAATCCTTGGTGTCCAGGCACTACCTTGCAAAAGGAAAAGCTAATTTACCATAAAACGTTTAATAAAGAAAGGCAGCAAAGAAAACCCTCTTTTACTTACATTGTGGGCTGAAGACAACTTTTGTGGTGAGAAATGCTAACTTTAAACCACAGATTATGGGCATATGTGATGGATTGGATTGTATCCCCCAAAAATGTGTGTCAACTTGGCTAGGCCATGATTCCCAGTATCATGTGAGTGTCCACCATTTTGTCATCTGATATGATTTTCCTATGTGTTGTAAGTCCTACCTCTGTGATGTGGTTGAGGCAGGATTAGAGAAAATTACGTTAATGAGGCAGGACTCAATCTATAAGATTAGGTTGTGTCTTAAGTCAATCTCTTTTGAGATATAAAAGAGAGATGTGAGCAGAGAGACAGGGGGACCTCATACCACCAGGAAAGCAGTGCCAGGAGAATAGTGTAACTGAATTCTTAACCCCTGTGCCACCAAGGCTCCAGCCATACCTTAGGAGAATAAATTTCCCGGGTGGGGCAAACATTTTGCCCTTGACTACTAACCCGAAGGTTGGCAGTTTGAACCCACCCAGAGGCACCATGGAAGAAAGACCTGGGATCTGCTTCTAGAAAGATTATAACCAAGAAAACCCTATAGAGTAGCTCTACTCTGTAACCCGTGGGGTTGTCATGAGCTGGAATTGACTGGATGGCAACAGGTTTGGTTTTTGGTTAGGAGGATGAATGGGATTTAGACAGACAGAGGAGGAAGAAGGGAGAGAAGGAAGGCAGCCAGGCCAAGGAAACAGTACAAGATGCAAAGAACAAAGGAATCCTGAGCAAAAGCCAAGGAGCGGTGGCGTTGAGAAATTAGGGAGAATGGAGGAAGAGTAGCGTTAAAAATGATATTCAGTACTTAAAACATTTGGAACAGCATCACACCCTCACAACCCTCACAAACACAATGTTGTGAGGTGAAGTGAGTCCGCGGATTTCTCACCTTCAGCCGCACACTTTCACTTCTTCTGGGCTACCTTAATTGATACTTGCTTCTTGCCCACACTGAGGGCACTTTTATTATTATTTTTGATCCTTTAACCTGTTTCATAATTCCCTTCCCTTTCCCTGTAAACAGAAATAAAATGCAATCACAGCTGAACAATACACTGGATACCAAACAAAAGCTTGAAATGGGAAAGAGGAAAAAAAAAAAATCTATCCTGTCAGCACTTAGCAAAATTGAATACGCGTTTCCACATAGAGACAGGTAGAAAACTCAGAGGGTAAATGAAAGACATAAAGCATTAGCTTCAGGAGAAGTAAACTAACCTCTTGTGAACACCGTTTTTATGCCAGCGCTTTACCTATCACTCCTAACTCTGCTGGCAAGGCACCATTATTCCCATTTTACAGATGAGATAACTGATACTTAAGGATGTGAAGCTCTTGTCTGAAATCAATGCACTTAGCAACGACAGATTCAAGCTTTGAAACCCTGTCTATCTAACTCCAAATTCTATGATCTTTCCGGTATGACGTATTGCCTCCTTAAGAAATAATAGTCATTCAGGGTCTTGTTATAGCCTTTAAATATACAGTAAAACCTGTGAAACTGGAACCTGTGTAAGGTGTAAACTTGTCAGAGAAGGAAAACGTAAATATTTTCCACTAAAACAAGCAATAGAAGAGTGGCAAAACTGCACCCCGTCAAAGGGGGAAAACTCATGAGACTCGTAAAAACAAGGCAGTCCCGCAGAGTTCCAGCTCTTACAGGTTTCACTGTATATGTATATGGAATATGGAGTCCCTGGATGGTGCAAATGGTTAACATGCTTGGCTGCGAGCTGAAAGGTTGGCAGCTCAAGTCCACCCAAAGGCAACTTTGAAGAAAGGTCTGGCGATCTACTTCTGAAAAACCAACCCTAGGGAGCACAGTTCTACTCTGATACACATATGCAGTCGCTATGGGAGGGAGGTGACTCAACAGCAACTGGTTTGGTTACATGTAATATAATATAATACAACATATTTAATGCATTACTCAAAAGCCACAAGCTAATGTACCAGTTAAGCTTTGTGATCCCATAGCAAGTTTTCATGTGTAAGTACTTGAGTCCTGAGGAAAACAGAGATGTTAGATGGGCTCTATTTACCACTCCATGTTGCTGTATCAAATGAAAATAAGTATGAAAACAATTTGTAAGCACTATTTAAATAGTTAAATACTTCTAGCACTCTTAGTAAGGAGCTCTGATAGTGCAACTGTTAAGTGCGAGGCTACTAACTAAAAGCTCAAACCCACCTAGCAGCTCTGCTGGAGAAAGGACCTAGTGATCTGCTCTCATAAAGATTACAGCCTAGAAAACCCTATGGGGTTGTTCTACTCTGTCACATGGGGTCGCTATGAGTCAAAATCGACTCGATGGCACCTGCCAACAATTAGTAGTTTTAGTATTTGCAAAGTCTGTCTTCGACTAACTTTTCAGAAAGCTGGAAAAGCTGTTTGCTAACAGGGTGGGAGGAAAGAGCAGATCACAGCTGACAAGCACAAAGTTTCTGATGGTTCGCACTCTGTCTCTGACCACCTTCTAACCCCTGCCTTCTGAGGGGTCAGTCTTCCTACAGATTCTAGTAATTAGCTAAAATGTTATTTTCAGAAGATGAAGAAAACTGAGTATTCAAATAGAAAACTTTGCCCTGAGAGTGGCTTATTACCCCTGTTTGATTTAAAATTTCATTTGAAAGCTACGAGTAAGAATCGAGTAAATGGCAGTGGGTTTTTTTGCTGTTGTTAACTTTGTCTCAAAGCAGCAAGAGGGCAATGCTACTGATTCACCCATACAGACAGAAATGATAGACTTGTGTCCTTTATCTCATACTAATCATGACTTAAGTCTGTGAGGCACTCTGTAAACTGCAAAGCAGTTTTATGTTTTTTTTGCATGAGATTTGGTCAACAACCCTGTGGAGTAGATTATGTACGAAACAGAATTCCCACTTACAGTAAGAAGACTCAAGCCCTGGAGATCTTCAGCAATTAGCCTATAGTCCCAGAGTTAGCGAAGAGTTAGTGAGGGCTCAACTCCTTGTCTCCTTGACTCTGAATCCAGGGTTCTTTCTATTTTTCTAGCATCTCGTGAGATGAGGAAAGGCACTACAGATCCCACACTCTTCTCTTGGCATTCTATAGAAACAGAGGGAGGTGGGGCCTGAGACTCAAATTTCTTTAGAAGTGCCAGGGAATTCCTGGATCAGCAATTTTGCACAGCTCTATGCATTCGGTAAATATCTCAGCTGAGAGCAATATATTTCAAAACAGTTTTCTTTGGAAGATCAGTCTCATATTAATTGCACTTAAAAACCAAAACCAAAAACCAAACCCACTGCCGTCGAGTCAATTCCGATTTCGTTTAATGTTCCTCAAGATAGTTTGAGTAAATGAATCAAATAATGAATGACTTCAACTCATGGTTCCAGGGCAAATAATAGAATATGATGCACTGTTAAATGATGTTTATAAATGGTTAAAAGAAAAAAATATCGTGTGTTGACAACTATAACAGATGGAGAACAAATCTAGAGGAAAGTATTGTTTCAGGTGAATGGATTAATAATTTCCCCCTTACAATGATTATATGTATAATTTTAAAATACATCATTGCCTTTAATTAAAAAACCCACCAAGCAAGAGAAAAAAAGAAGAAAGATATCGACAGAACCGTAAACTCTCCTACAGCTACCCTCAGAAGATCAGTTTCCACATTTAGTACCTTTTGATTTGATTCTATTGTTGACTTCCGGACATTTATCTGGTATGGTGAGAATAAGGGAATCCTGGGTTGTTGTAGATAATAGTTTAATATAATTCACTTATTTATTTCCTTTATGCATTCAGCAAATCTTTGTTGAATTCTTACCATATTCTAGGTACTGTGCTACAGGCTTGTTTTACAACGGTGATGAGAACAAACTCAGGTACTTCCCTCCCAGGGTTTATAATTTAATGGAGGTTATAGAAAAATAACACAATAACTGGAAGTAAAGGGAGCTAAGAGCACATAGGAAGGGATCTACTCATAATTTAGGGACTCAGGTTTCAATTATATATAAGTTGAGAATCAAAGATGAATAGGAGTTAGTCAGGTACAGAGTGAGGGGAGAGGGCTCCCGATAGAGAACGTAGTTTTGAAAAGTCCTATAAGTGAAATAGAGCCTGAAATGCTCACAGAATTGAATGAAATTCAGTGTGGTTGAATGCCAGTTGTAAGGGGGAAAGTGACACCAAGTGAGGCTTAAGAAATAAGCAAAATCCAGGTCATTAGGCTCCTGAATATTTAACGATTGTAAGCAGTGAAGAGAAAGCATCAGATTTGTGTTTGAGACACACCACACTGGCTATTACATGAAGAACAGATTGAATGGGGGGATGTCTAGAAACAAAATGTTTCATTAGGAGGTTTTTTTCATAACTCAGAGGCGATATAGACTGGGGTAGTAGCAGTGAGGATGTAGAGAAGTAGATGTATTCAGTAGAAACAACAGGACTTGGTGAGTGATCAAATGTAGGGATAAGAGAGAAGGAAGGTCCAGTGAGGGGTAAGAGATAAGGAAGCCCCATATCTAAGTTTCTGGCTTATGTAATTTAATCAATGAAATCAATGATTGTTCCATTTCCCATCTACTGAGTAGAAAACATCAAAGAGAAGCATATTTGGGGAGGCTGATGGTGATTTTGAGAGGTGTTATGGATTGAGGATGTCCCCCAAGAAGATATGTTGAAGTCCTAATGCCTGTACCTATGAATGTGACCCTGTTTGGGAATAGGGTTTTAATTCTATGCTGCACTAAACAGTGATAAGGTTCACCTTCTGTGGTGAAATGAGTTCCTTTATGTGGCTTTTTGCACTGGTTCTTTGGAAAAACAGCTTGGGAGATTTTTCCCCCAAGCACTGACTGAGAATTGTTGCCTTTGCCCTAGTTCTTTGGAGAAACTACTCCAGGGACCTCCCAGGTTGCTTTCTACCCCAGAGGGATGTTACTTTTGTACAACACCTGAGTTGATTGATAGGTTTGTGAGTCTTCCCACGTGATTGGCTGGGCCACAGTCTTCCAAAGGATTGGTCAACTTGCTATTCAAAAGTGGCTTGAAAATCTACCCAATGGGAATGAGTGACTTGCAGTCCACTGAAGGGATTGGTCATTTCATGGTCCAGCTAGGAGGGCCATGCCTTGAAATTGACAAGGACTTTGCTTAATAAGCAGGCCACCCCTACAGAGGTTTTAGAGCCAGAGGGAACCTCAAGACCAAGAAGAGTTTGGTATAGAGTGGTCTGGACTGCTGGTTCCTGTTTGGGGAATCTCCTAAAAAGAACTGTGATATAGGTCGAGGGGTGTAACACTGAAGGTGATGAGGAGCCTGGAAGGGGCCTGGTGGCAGAGAGCTGGTGGCCAGGGGCCCAGAAGGTGGCCAGGCTACAGAGCCAGCAGTGATGGCAGAAAGCTGCTCTAGAGAAGCAACTAGTAGAGCTGAGTGGGCTGCTACAGTGGCCATGAGCTGGGCCAGTTAGCAGTGAAGAAGCTGAAGGAGGGAAGGCCTGACAGCAGAGAGACCTGATGGCAGAGGGGCCTGATGGCAGAGAGACCTGATGGCAGAGGGGCCTGATGGCAGAGAGACCTGATGGCAGAGGGGCCTGATGGCAGAGGGGCCTGATGGCAGAGAGGCCTGCACAGCTGAGAGGGTACATGCACAGCTGACAAGAGGCATGCGGGGCCAAGAGGGGCCTGCTAGCACTGCAGAGAGGCCTGCTAACATGGCAGAGAGCAACTGAGTGAGCTGTCCAGGTTGGAATCTGTCCTTCATTGAAGAAGGGAGGGACGTGCTCTGTACTTTGGGGTAACTTTCCAAACCTCACCTACATGCTTCCTGATCCTGATCCCGATCCCGAGTTGTAGCCTGTTATTTCCCTAATCAACCACGTAACTGTGAGGAAGGTCTGTGAGTTCTATGTGGCCATTGTAACAAATTCTCGAACCTAGCAGAGAAATAGAGAGTGCCATAGGGGAACAGCTATGTGTCAGGAATGGTGAAAAAGTTGGAGAGCGGAGGCATGTCTGACCTCTACTTCATAGCAATCAGCTTTGTGCTGATCCAGATTATTTTCTCTCGTGAAGTTAGGCGGTTCCTTATGCTGCAATACACCTTCCTAAAAACTGTTGATCAAATGGAAGATGTGGTGGTAGCAGCATAGATTTTAAATCTCCCTGAATCCCCTGTGGAAACAGAGACTAGGATAAAAACCCATGATCAACATCTACAATAAATCCAGGTGGCAAAGCATCCCTATGAGCCTCACAATATGAGCTGGTGAGGACAAACCACTGACAGGTATAAGACCTGCATGGTATATGCATCTATGTAGCAGGAAGCAATACCAGCTGTCGTGAAGTTGATTCTGACTCATGGTGACCCCATGTGTGTTGGAATAGAACTGTACCCCATCGGGTTTTCAATAGATAATTTTTCAGGGGTAGATTGCCAGGCTTTCTTCCAAGGTACCTCTGGATAAACTCTAACCTCCAACCTTTGAGTTAGCAGCCGAGCGCATTAACCATTTGCACCACCCAGGGACTCCAGAGGGAAGCAATAGAGCATCTGAAATAGAGACTCATTGGGAAACTCTAAGGGTCATTTTTAGTACAGGAGTTAAAACAGAAATTTACAATGATAATGAAGAAAGAGGTAGGCACGTTCCTTGCAAGTGGCAGAGCAGCTCTATATTCCAGGCAAGTTTATTGCAAATCTGTGTCTTAGACACAAAGGTAAGATTCATATTCATTTAAGAAACTCAAGGAATCTGGTTAGAATATGGCACTGGATAGAAGGCAAACCAGCTTGCTTGACAGCTGGGTGGCTGAGTTGCCAAGTCTGCAGAGGGGAGGTGTACCAGGGCGGCATCAGTTCGGCCATTCCTGCCTGCTGTGTTTAATGTATAAATAAATAATCCAAATGTAAATTGCAATCCCACAGTGCCCTCCTCCTTTTTCCGCTTTGGGATATAAAAAGCATCGACAAACATATGCTCCTGCTGGATTTTTCTTCGTGGTGCCCTCTCCACAAAGACACTTAGAAAAACAACAGCAACCCACGGTCTCTTTCTCAGTTGGCATCTCTGGTTTGTCATTTGCAAAGGACATAAATATCCCATACATGCCCGAAGGGGTGCCAGGAGAGAGAGGAAGCTTTACTTTTTGGCTGCTCAGGTTACATATTGACGAGAGCTTGAAGTTCAAAAAGGAGCTCAGAACTGTGCACTTCATAGGTATCCACTTCCACTCTGTGCTGAATTAAATTGAAAATCAGCCACAGGAGAGGACAGTGACAGGTTGCTTTTAACAAGCGCATCCTGAAGACGGATCACGGTGCTTCCTGCCACACTGCCTCCCTGCTCTTGTGGTTACTGCCATTATAATTAATATTAATTATAATCCTATGGCACTTTAAATGCCAATTTCGGTTTGTGACTTAAATAAAAACAAAATGATAAAACCACATACTTTAAAGCAATCAAAAGAATTTTTAATTTCACAGCCGAGCAAGTTTTCCCTTTATTGCAGTGCCAGATCTCTGCTACAAATGCCATCACAGCAAGAAACAAGCAAGCAAACAAATAAACAAAACCCTGGGGTGTTCCCTTTTCTCCTTGGAGATCTATAGACTAAGGAGTATAAAGTAGCATTTTTGATATCTATGCATTAGGTACAAGGTCATAAAATGGATAGGGGCTTTTTGTGTGAATTCAGTATCAAAACCTAAGTAGATAGCTGTATTCTGATCTGAATGCAAAAGAGTTTATGCCAGCTAGAGGTTCAAGGTAGGATTTCTGAATGTGTGAATGACGTGCCTGCAACTTGCTGCCTCTCAGAAAGTCTTTTGAATATTAACTCTTGAAGCCCAGGAAGGGTTTTTCAGATAACTAAATGACCTTTGTATAGTTGAGGAGGAAAATGCTAATAATTGAGCTGAACGGAACTGAATTGAACTGAATACTAAGTCACAGGTAGCAAGTAGAGTAAAAAAAATTGTATTCCAATGTTTTCCAGATGAATGCAAAAGTTCAAAACTTTTTCTGCAGTGGACTCAAATCACCTTTAAAAAATATGGTAATCATAATTTTCTTCCTGAAGATACCCGTATTCCGCAGAAGAAAATGGATTATTTTCCTTACGTTTCTTCTCATCAGTAGAGCACCGTAAGAAAGAAGGGAATATATATACGTACATGTATATGCCGAGATTTGTTGTTGTTGTTAGCTTCAGTTGAGTAGGCCCCTCTACTCATGGTGACTCCATGCACAACAGAATTGGATAGTTGTGACTGCCAACCTTTTGGTTAGGGTTGGTGCAAATGGTTAATGCTATCGGCTGCTATCTGAAAGGCTTGAGGTTCCAGTCACCCAAAGGTGCCTTGGACAAAAGACCTGGCAATCTACTTCCAAAGTCTCAGCCATTGAAAACCCTATGGAAAATAGAAAACCCCATGGAGCACAGTTCTACTCTGACACACGAGTCACCATGAGTCAGAATCGACTCCACCACAACTGAATCTTTATATACACTGCAACTAATTTTTTAATGCTTTCCATAGAATGAACAAATTTGGGATTATTTTAATAGTAAAAGAACATGGATGTTTAAAATACAAGTTAAAAAACAGTCCCCTAGGCTGGGAAATTTGGGTAGATCTAGATCAACAATTCAAAGAATTCTAAAGAAAAGGGAAATTATAAAGCTATCAGCCAATAAAATGATAATTGTATGTTGATCATAAGTAATGAATTGCCATGTTACAAATTCATTACCACAGGAACTATGCTATAACAGTCCCTAATTCAGTTATTGCTTCAATATCCAGGAAACGTATTTTCCAATGTTTTAAAAAATAATGTTTTTCCAAGGACTCTCCTAAAACAGAAGTGACGTCTCTGAAATGGAGCAAACATGGCAGGCATGAACTTACAGCTACCACAACTGTGTGCAAGATATGTCACATTATTTCATTCTACTAAATCAGATTTCTGTCCTTGTTAGGGTGGTAAGAAATTCAATCTCAGTCATACCTGGGGCTTCCATTTCCACCAAGTTTAGGCTAAATTCCTCAGAAGGGGCGAACCCTTTAATTTTCAGTCCACAGTGGCATGTTGGTATACTCATGTAGACAAGTCCACATGGCCCCTTGGAGATGGGTGCTTAACAGCATCTTTGTGGAGGCTAAAAATCCAAATGACCATCATTCCTCCTACTTAAATGCTTCAAGCTGCCTGTTCTTAGGTCAGGCTTCTATTTTAGGCAGCAAAATGGCAGAGTAGGAGGAATAGGTGTGAGTACCTGAAAAAGCACCCTTTCCTAGTCTCGGATAATCTTTCCCTTCCCCAGGATCGACAGTTTCTGCCTCTACTCCACCTAACACTCTCCTCCATCCTCCCTTGTATCAGTTAGTTTAGGTAAGCTACGCTGCACTAATAAACAGCTCCAAAGTCCCAGTGGGCTCACAATGCATGGATTTATTTCTTCCCCATGTTACCTATCAGTTGCAGGTTATTTATGGCTCTGATTCATGTCTTCTTTATTCCTTCAGCTGCCTCTACTTGAGACCTGCTGGCCTTATGACAGACTGAAAAAGGGCAATTCCACAATCATGCAATGACTCTTAAAGTTTCTGTTTGGAAGTTGTGTACATCGCTGCTGCTCACAATTGATCAGCCAACACATATCACACGGTCAAGATTCAGGGTGGGAAGCATAATACTCCCTGGGAGGGACATTGAAGAACTGGGAACACAACCTACCATGCTCCCCTTCAGGGGACATTTTAGGGAAACAAACATCATGTCTCTTTCCTGGAGGTGGAGAAGTAAGAATGAAAAAATAAAACCAGTTAGCATTTTCTTTCTTATTAACTCAGTTTGTTGTGTTAGCAAGCCCTGTGAGGCTATATAAATGCTAGAGGAAATTTAAGAGGGTACAGTCTAACAAATCTATAATACTATCCAAAATCAAAACCCATTGCCATCAAGTTCATTCTGACCTATGGCGACCCCATGTGTTACAGGGTAGAACTGAGCTCCATAGAGTCTTCTTAGCTGTAATCTTTATGGAAGCAGATTGCTAAGGCTTTCTTCTGTGATGCTGCTGGTTGGCTTTGAACTGCCAACATTTTGGTTAGTAGTGGAGTGCAAACCATTTCACCACCCAGGGACTTATAATGTTATCCAGCAGGTGTGAGTTAAGCATTTAACACATATCAACTCATGTGGCCCTTAGAACAATTCCACGATGTGGATACTATCTTTAACCCCCTCCCCATTTTTACGGATAAATGAATTTACGCACAGAGATAAAGTAACTTGCTTAAGAACATGCAAATAATAAATAGTGGATGCAGGATTGGGACCTGAGGCTTTTAACCGTACAGTCCAAGCTCTTAACTACTATCCTACATGGCCTTAACAGTCTAAGGGGGTTATTGAGGAGAAGACCCAGTCAGGCAGTATATATGGGTCTTAGTAAGAGAATCAGTGACAATAATCCTTCTTCACTCTATGTAACAGCCTTTTACAGGTGTCCAGAAAAGAGATTTTTTTTTTCCTCTACGTTTCCTTTGAAACTTAAAGTCTTACACTGCCATTTTCAGATTAGAGCCCAATTAAAGGAATAAAACAGTTGTGGTATTGATCTCTCAGTAGGGATGTTACAACTATAATCATTTACTCCTAGGAATCAGACATCTTCCTACATGCTCAGCTGTGAAGTTTCTTCTATACGGATTTCTGAGCACACACCTCGACATGTCTTTCTGTGTGCCAAGCATTACCCCAAAATTATTAAAGCTTTTATTAAAGAGAATTTTTAAAGTACATACAGATCCCACAGCAGAAATTTCTGCCTTTACCGACTCCCTCCTTTCCACCTTCCCTTCTCTCCCCAGCACTTGATATGAGTGAGTGGGGTGAACTGCTGAACTCATGGAATTTACAAAAAGGATAATCCCGGCATACATTGCTACAAGGACTGTTCCTTTCTCTGTCATCTTCAATAGTGCTATACTGGGGTGAGGGATGAAATGCCACACTGCCATTTTTGTGCTTCTTACTTCATATATATGAAAAAAATCCACTGCCGTCGAGTTGATTCCAACTCATAGCGACCCTATAGGACAGAGTAGAACTGCCCAATATGGTTTCCAAGGATCAGCTGGTGGATTTGAACTGCCGACTGTTTGGTTAGCAGCCAAACGCTTATCTACTTCACATATATACAAACACACAAATCCCCACACAAACACACAAAGACACATACATATGCATGCATGCATGCACGCTTGCAAGCATACCCATTCTTCCCGACCTTTGTTTTCTAGAAGTTTCATTTTTCTGAATGTTAAATACGAAGTTTGAATATAGTGCTAGGTAGGACTGCCTAAGGAAGTACTGTTACCACAAATCGCGGATTTGAGCTGCCTGCCACAAAAGCCGATACTGAGATGGGGTGAGGTGAGCAACAAGAGGGTTTTATTGTATATCGATATACAGGAGACAGAGGGGAATGAGCTTCTCCAAAAAACCTGTCTCCCCTACTGGAGACTGGCTGAAGGTTTTCTATGGACAGAATTATAGTTTCTCCTCGCTGTGGTCACATTTTTCACGTCTCAGATGAGTTAACCTCTTCCTGGCAATCCTTGAAGGTTATCTGGCACCATTAGTCACAACTTTCACGTTACAGATGAGTTAATCCTAGTCCTTGAGGGTTATCAATTTGTTATGCCACCCTCCAAGGAGAAACTTTAGTCAATCTTACTGGAATGGGAGGAGGGAGAAAGAAGAAGGAAAAAAAAAAAAAGTATCATGAGGAAAAGCGGGGGCTGGTAATGGTGGGAAGCAATGGTGGTAATTGAGCTTATGCAGCCTGTTCCAGTAGCACCAAAAGCATAGAGGGATGGTTCCCTGTTCCATAGATCCCATTTCTTCCTTCTTAAGCAGCTTAAAATTTGGGTACTTAATTAAAACTGGCAGGTTGTAATTTCTTTGGAAAAACATTTAGTGTTAATGAAAAATGGAAATTAGTTTTCTTCATTTCTCTACGCCACAACTTATGGCATGGTTTTCACAGAGGGTATCAGCATCTTCTCTTGTCATTGAACATACCATCTTCTATCATGAGAAAGTACGATATTCTGTAAGTACAGCATCCTAAAACAAAAAATATTTTTTTGAAAAATTCAGGTTTTCCAAAAGTAGAATGAGGGACCATAAGCTACGTGTTGGAATAAAATACTTTTTTTGACCTACTTATATTTCTCTATTTCTTGACTATGAATAAATTTCCCTGATTCCTGGTAAAAGTAAAAAAAAAAAAAAAAAAATAAGTAAATAAAAAATAAAAAACCATTGCCATTGAGTTGATTCTGACTCATAATGACCCCATAGGACTTAGTAGAACTGCCACATAGGGTTTCCAAGGAGTGGCTGGTGGATTCGAACTGCCGACCTTTCGGTTAGCAACTGAGCTCTTAAACCACTACATCACCAGGGCTCAAGTAAATCATAAAATTATGATGGCAGTCCAATACTGTAGAGCTCCATGCCTCAAACTCTGTTCTTTTCAGAATACCAGAATCTTTCAAGCTGTTAATTGGTGTCTTGGGATGATTTCCCTAAGAAGCAGACCTGGAGTAAAAGATTAAAGTGCAAGTAGTTTATTTGTAATTATCTGTGGAGTCCAGTAAAGAGGGAGGAAATGAGACAGGGAAGGGAAGAAAGTCAAGAAAATGTGTGCTATAGAGCAGGTTTTCACCGTGGGCAACTGAGACTCAGTTCCATTGAGGCCTTCTGAGAGATGCTCAAGAATATGCTTCCCGCTGAAGAGTTACCCCTCCCAAGGAGCAAGGAAGCTAGGGTATTTACTTTCCAACTCTCATGTATCAATGCTTATGGAACGCTCCAAGAGTTCTTAAATTGCTAGCATTTCCAGCCTGCCTCTCATGTATGGATAACGGAAAGCTTTAAATTGCTTGTTGTCATGGACACGTACTGGACTGGTGAATTTTGAGTGGTCATTGACAGAGTACCCGTAGTGTCTGCTGCAATTGATATAACACCATTAAGAAAGAAAAAAAAAGCTGGTCAAATGATTTTTGGAATACATGAAAATGATAGCCAACTCACTTAACTGCACGTCTTTTCACATATTTTATGTATATTAATGTACGTAGTGAATCTCTAAAAGGAGGTTACATAGTACACAATGTATTCCAAAGTTGTTGTTGAGTGCCATTGAGTTGATTCCAACTCATAGTGACTCCATGTAACAGAGTAGAACTGCCACACATAATGTTTCCGAGGTTGTAGTCTTTACTGGAGCAGGTTGCCAGGTCTTATCTCCCTCGGAGCCACTGGTGGATTCATATTGCCAACCTTTCAAGTTAGCAGTCGAGTGCTTAACCATTGGCCACTAGGGCTTCTTAGGTCAGGCTTGTTACTTTACTATAAAAGTATTTTTACTTTACTATAAAAGTAAACTACAATTTTTACTTTTACTATGAAAGTAGTTTTTCATGTAATGTCTACTACACATCTTAGTTTATCAGCTTTATAGCCTATATTATGATCTGACTTATCTTGTTTATTTTTAATAACTTGTATATTGTTTAGCTCACCACAATGGAATGCTGGAATATAAGTTTCATGAGAAAAGGGACTTTGCCACTTCTGTCACTTTAAGTAACACATACCTCACTATAAAATACAATTAAACTGAAAAGATAACCAAATTCCCCAAAATATCTGGAAATTGAAAACTTTCATTTCTAAAAGGAAGAAACCCTAATGGGAATTATAATGATGAGATGTAACAGTAGAGGGAAATTTATAGTGTTAAAAATACATATTATAAGAAATCTGTAAGTTATAATAAAGAGGTGTTGGTGGTTCAGTGGTAGAATTCTCCCCTTCCATGTAGAAGGCCCAGGTTCCATTCCCACCCAATGCAGCTCATGTGTAGCCACCACCCATCTGTCAGTGGAGGCTTGTGTGTTGCTATGATGCTGAACAGGTTTGAGTGGAGCTTCCAGACTAACATGGACTAGGAAGAAAGTCCTAGTGATCTACTTCCAAAAAAATCAGCCACTGAAAACCCTGCATCACTAGACCACAACTGTCCAATCTGAAATTGATCATGGGAGTCGTACAGGACCACGATGGGTTTCATTCCATTGTGCTTGGGGCCACCATGAGCCAGGGGTCGACATGATGGCAAGTAACAATTATATATTATATATATACCAAAAAAAATTCTGTTGCCATCGAGTCGATTCTGACTCATAGTGACCCTATAGGACAGAATAGAACTGCCCCATATGGTTTCCAAGGAGAGCCTGGTGGATTTGAACTGCTGACCTTTTGATTAGCAGCCTAGCTCTTAACCACTGTGCCACCAGGGCTCCCTTGCTCTCTTTCTCTATACATACATGGAAGCAGAAATTTTGAAAATTTAATATTAATGAGTAAGCATCCAACTCAAGAAAAGAAGTTAGAAAAAGAATAATAAAATGACTTTCTCTTCCTTGTATTGTCCACAAATTGTACAGTATTCACATCCATAAGAGTTGATGAGACAACGCTGATGTTTAGTCTGCCCTCACCGCTGCCCACATGCTCCTTGCCTTTGGGCTGTGGTCCATCTGAATGCACCATCACTCCCTAATGCTAACTTCTGCTTAGCATTTTCCTGGTATATATTTTCCATTTCTTCCACTTTTGCTCTTTCTGGTACCTTTTGTCTTCAGCATGTCTTCTCTGAACAGAATATAGCAGTATTTTTCTTTAAATGCAAACAGAGACTCTCTGTCTTTGAACTGGCAAGTTTAGCTCATTGACATTGTGATTAATGGTATATTTGGATTTATTTCTTCTGTCTTATTGTTAACTTTTTCTATCTTATTGTTTATTTTCTTTAAATAATATCTTTTCTTAGATTTCTTTCTTTTCCTTTCCTATTTTCTGTTGGTTTGAGTTTTTTTATCTACCATTTCCAATGTGTTCATTTAGAAGTTATGTAATCTGTGACTATTTCTGAATCAGTCAGATCATCTAGGATATGCTGTGGTCTTGCCAGGGAAGCAGTGGCTACATTGTGTACACAAAGCTTTACACAGACAAACTTTTGGGTTGTCACTTCTAAGATGGCAATTGTTGAGATGAGATGTTCTTAAATTTTACATGGATATAGGAAACAATTAAAAGAAAGAAATCTCAACAGCAGAGGCTGCAAAACAGTGAAAGTAATATTTTCTATTAGCTATTTGTTATCTTGAGCGGACTACAAGTTGACTTGTTGAAAAATTCCTTTGACTAATGATTTTTTTCTTGAATTTCTGAGTCTTTAATTTATTGCCCTATAAAAATTGTCTTTTAATTCATTTGAATCCTGACAAAGAAAAGAGTCTGCCCAGACTTTGGCCAAAATTCCCTTACAACAGTTTGGATTTATTTTTACTTAAACTCCGTGGGAATTGTATGTCTTCCATCTGAAAAGATGAAGATCTTTCATCTGTCCTGGAAATATATTGGCAATCATTTCATTGAATATTGCCTGTGCCCATTTTCTCTGTTCATTCCTTCTTAACTCCTAATAAATAGTGTTGGATATTCTCATCACGTCCTCCATGAGGCTTAACATCTCTGATTTGTTCCAGTTCTTCAGATCTTTGAGCTACTGTCTGAAAAATTGCTCATATCATTCATTCTTCAATTGTACCAGTTCGCTCTTCAACCAGGACTAATCCATTAATTATACCTTGAATTTTTAATTTAAACCACATATTTCATTTCTAGAAATTACAGTTTGATTATTCATCATATTTGCTTGTTTTTTTTTTTTTTTTTCTTTCCTCGGAGTTCTTGTTGTTTCCCTATGGGTTCAATCTATGTCATCATTTCAGATGTGTGTGTGTATTAGAACACACATACATGTATATATCATATTACTGTTCAATTATCTCATGTTCTTGAGGGTACTAGGCGAGCTGTTTGTTGTATTTGATGACTCTTACTCATGGGGGATCATTTCCACGTGTGTTTTGTAATTTTTGACTGAGAATTCATTCTCAACAAGGCTTGTTTTCTACGTAAAAATTGTTCATATTTGCTTGTAGTTCTATCTCTAGTGTGTGTGTGTGTATGTGTGTGCAATTTCTTGTTAAGTATCTCAGAGATACAAATTAAAAATGAATTTATCCAACTCTCCAAGTGGTTGTTACAGGACGGCTTTTGTCTTAGTTTGCCAATTAGCTAGACTACTCTCATTGTAGTTTTCAGTTCAGCTCTTAATACCAAAAAAATCTGTACTTCATTACATGTCATTTCTTACAGTCATTCTGTGAATATTTCAGCTCTTTAACTTGGCCAATAAAAATACTTGGTCACCACATAGTGGTTTAAAAAACAAACTTTGGAGTTAGAGTGTCACAAGTTGGAATTCCAGTTCTTTTATTCATTAATTGCCTAACTTTGGCCAAGTTACTTAATCTTTCTGATGCTTGGCTTCTTCATATATATATATAAAAAAAAGAAGGATAAAAAATAGTTATACCTGATTGAATTGATAAAATGTGTATGTAAAGCACTTAACATAATGCTTGGCATATAGTATTAATTCAAGAAATATTAGCTCTTCTTCTGAGCAAAGATGACTTTCTGAAACATCTTACACATCTGTAAAGCAGTAAGTCACCTTTATTGAATTCTGAGCTAAAACCTAAGAGAATATATTCCAGTTCAATTAAATTCAGCTAAAACTGATTGAGCACCAAATCTAGACCACATTTTGCACTAAGTTCCAATTTAGACTTTTTCACTGGCAAATCATGACACTTCTGTGGCCAGAATTTCCTTAGGGTAAAATAAAGATGATCTTTCAGATCTCTTCTAACTCTAAGATATTTTATGATTCTACATATTGTCAGAGAAGTATAATATTCACATTCTAGCTGTAACAATCAAAGCTATTTCATAAATAGATTCAGGAAGATATCAAAATCCATGTCTTTCCCTTTTGTGGTAGCCCCAAAGACTCAGCTTTGGATGGAGCTGGTATAGAGACTGATGAGGACAGTCTGGTGAGCACCTTTGCAATTGAGTGACTGCGGACTGTCCAGTGAAACCTGACAATGACATTTCAAAATCAGTTCAATGATTCCCATCTATCTTTTATCTCCACAGAAGTGCACTTCTTGTCAATTGTAGCATTTCAAGCAGGTATTGCCAGATTTTTATAAAAAAAAAGAGATACATTTCAACTGTCATGACTGAAAGAGCTTGGATCAACTGGCACTTCACTGTAATAGGAGTTAATTCAAAAAGACATTCATCACCTTTATCACTTTGCTCGAGAGAATTGCACAGCTACAAAACATGCTGGCAAAATCCCTCCCAAACAAAATAACTGTTCAGCAATGACTGAATTATTTGCTGATGTTTTATGAGTAGAACACAGAAATATAATTCTACTTCCAATATTCCTTCGACTGGACTATGTATGATTTGATTTTAATGTAGCAAACCTAATCTATAGGTTTCAGACAAGAAGACATACCTCCCTTCCTTGGGCAAAGTTGTGTTTGGTTTCTTAAAAATGTTTGTGTTGTTTTTATGCTTCTATATCTGCAAAGCAGAATCTATTTGCTCTCACTCTATCCCCAAGAAAATTTAATTTTTTAAAGCCTTTTAGAGGAAAAGAGTAATAATAATACAAGTAATCAAAACATGAAACAAAGTTCAATTTCACTATTATGCCCCAAGATTATTCCCAATGTAATGTGTAGTAATTAAGTAATTCAGTACATAAACTGAAAAATGTGTTGTATATTAGAAAAATCAAAACAACATTAGGAAAGGAGGCAGAGTAAGACGGTGAAGTGAGTGGATGCTCCATTTAATCCCCCAGCATCTAACCCACTAAACAACAAATAAAAACAAGTACAGACTGAGATCTCAGAACTTTGGACAGCAGCTGAGGTGTCGGAGAGTCTGGGTGAATCCAGAAGCGGGGGAGATGAGGAGTGGGGACAGCACAGACGCTGTGAGAACCTACCCCCTAACCTCGTGAGCACTTGCTCATCACAGCCATTTTGAGATCTGTCAGGGCAACACCTCAAACATGGAACACAGAAAGGGAGCTAATCTGAGGAATCTTTAGCCTGATTTTTTAAGGTAGTGCATATTGGCCATGGGAATTTGCAGGCCATGCAATTGGAAGGGGGTGAAGGGAGACTGTGATGCTGCAAGAGAGTGCTGTTGAATCTCACTGAGGTCCAAGACAAATGGGCACTAGGACACGAGGAACTGCAAGGGTAGCAGGGCAAGGGGAATACTTCAGACAGACAGTGACAGAGGGAATCGGATGCTCCCTACCTGCAGCAGGACACTGTGGGAGATTCTGTGAAGGAGTTCCCATGAAGGAAAGACATAGAGAGTGCTCCGCCTTCACCTCAGGAAAGTTGAGCCCCACTGCTTATGCCAGAATTAAACCACCCCCTTTCCCACCCATACGTATTAAATTCCAGAGATTAAGCATCCAGAACTGAGTCAGCATTGAAAAAAAAAAAACTAAAAATAAGAGTGCCTTCTAGCAGTTCTCACCTCTTTACAGTATTAAAAAGCAAAGATGTCACTTTTAGGACTAAGGTGTGCCTGACCCAAGCCATGGTATTGCCAATGGTCTCATACGCATGCAAAAGCTGGACAATGAATGAGGAAGACTCAAGAAGAACTGACAACTTGAAATTATGGTGCTGGCGAAGAATATTGAATATACCATAGACTACCAGAAGAACGAGAAAACCTGTCTTGGAAGAAGTACAGCCAGAATGCTCCTTAGAAGCAAGTGTAGTGAGATTTCATCTCATGGACTTTGGACACGTTATCAAGAAGGACCAGTCTCTGGAAAAGGACATCATGCTTGGTAAAGTGAAGGGTCAGCAAAAAGGAGGAAGACCCTCCACAAGACGGATTGATACAGTGGCTGCAACAATGTGCTCAAGCATAGCAATGATTGAGAGGATGATGCAGGACCAGGCAGTGTTTCATTCTGTTGTACATAGGGTCGGTATGAGTTGGAACTGACTCGATGGTACCTAACAACAACTAGTGGTTCTCAGGAGAAGATACCAAGCCCATTGCTTGGTGGATTCTGACTCCTAGCACCCCTGTGGGGTGGAGTGGAGCTGCCTCGTGGGGTTCCCAGGGCTATGAGTCTTTGTGGAGGTGGGCAGCTGCATCTTCCTTCTATGGAGAGACTGGTGGGTGCAGGCCCCAGCCTTTCGGTTGGCAGCCAGGCTTTTGGCAGCTGTGCCACCAGGGCACCCAATCAGAAAATTTTCCAACAAAAACCAGAATACAAAATTTAAAGGTTAAAAAAAATAAAAAAATGGCAAACACACAAAATCACAAGAGAAGAAGGACCAATCAAAAGCAAAACATGAAGAGGAAATTTCTCCAGTGGAGGCCAGACTAATGCAAAGAATTGATCATTTTCAGACTATGGTGCTAAATATGTTTAAAGAAAACAAAACATGCACAGAAAAGAAACTACTGAAGATCAGGAAATAAATGGAGGAACAAAATGAGAGAGTCAACAAGGAAATTGAAAACATCAACAACAACAACAAAAAAAAAACTAAGAACTACTGGAACTGAAGAATAAATCAATTGAATTAGAAAATGCAAGAGAAACACTCAACAATAGAGTTAAACAGGCAGAAGATAGAATAAAAGAACTAGGAGACAAAATAACTGAATTTATTAAGTCTTAAAAGAAACAAGAGAAAAGAATAAAGAAAAATGAAATAACCCAAAAGGAAACATGGAATTCAATTAAGAAATCTAACATTAGAATTATTGGAATCCCACAGCACCATGACAACAATAAAAGCATAGAAATGATTTTCCAAGAGATAATCAGAGAGAATTTCCGAGATCTGAACAGGGAACCAAGCCTGCAAATATAGGACGCTAAATGAACCCCAATTAGACGAGACACAAAAAAGATCAACTCTGCACCATATCCTAATAAAATTCTTGTCATTCAAAAACAAGAGGGGAAATCAAGACATTCCCAAACAAACAGAAGCTCTGGGAATTTGCCACTACCAGACCAGCTCTGCAAGTATTACTCAAGGGGGTACCCCAAATGGAAAGGCAAGAGCATTAGATAAATACTCATATCTATATATGGGGGAAAAATGAGAGACAGAGAGATGTCTCTAAAAAATCCAACAACATGGGAAATCATAAGGACCAAATACAGTCAGCCCTCCATATCCATGGTTTCCACGTCTGTGGATTCAACCAACCATGGATAGAAAATATTTGTAAGAAAAAGAAAGAAAATTCCTAAGATGATTGCATCTGTACTGAACATGTACAGACTTTTTTTTTCCTTGTCTTTATTCCCTAAACAATACAGTAAAACAACTATTTAGATAGTGTTTACATTGTTAGGTATTATAAGTAATCTAGATATGACTTAAAGTATATGGGAAGATGTGTGTAGGTTACATGCAAATACTACATCATTTTATATAACGGACTTGAACATCCACAGATATTGGTATCCATAGGGAGTCCTGGAACCAATCTTCCATGGATACTGAGGAATGACTGTATATGATATTTTCATGGAATAAACTAAATAATTAAACCCCACAAACAATACAACATCAAGTTTGTACGAAACATGTATAAGGTAAATTTATTGAATATAGGTTGTCCATTGATGTTAATGGAGACACACCAACAGAAATGGGGGAGGGAGGAGCATATCAAGAATAGATTTACTATGTTAAGGTTTTATGTTAACTGTTGTTCATACGTTAAATGTTGTTACAATTGTAAGTTGTGTAATGTAATATATGTGGTAATCACTAAGAAATCACCAAGAAAAAAACACTCAGAAGAAAAGAAGGAAGAAAGCAAAAAGTCTCATTACTAGAAAGCAGCTAAATACAAACAAATCAGAAAAATCAGAACCAAAAAAAAAAAAAAAAAAAAGAAGAAGAAGAAAAAAAATTCAAAAAACAAACTGCAAAATGAGTGAGGTAGACACTTTCTTTGGGTAATAACCTTAAATGTAAATGGTCTAAATGCCCCATGTGAAAGGCAGAGAGTGGCAGAATGCATTAAAAAAAAAAAAAAGTATCCTTTTGCCATCTCCAGGAAATACACCTTAGACATAAGGTCACAAGTAGACTGAAAATAAAAGGATGGAGAAAAATAGTCCATGTAACCAGAAAACAAAACAGCGTTGCCATACTGATACCAGATAAAATAGACATTAAATCAAAATCTATTACAAGAGATAAAGAAGGACATTACATAATAATAAAAGGGCCAATCCACCAAGAAGACATAACAATTATAAACTTATATGCACCTACCAGCAATTCACCAAAATACATGAAACAAATATTGACTAATATAAGAGGAGAAATAGACAACTCCACAATAGTAGTAGGAGACTTCAACACACCACTTTCAATTATAGACAGAACACCTAAAAAGAAGATCTCTAAGAACACTGAAAATTTAAGTAAAACCTTAAGTCAGTTGGACCTAATGGACATATATATAGAACACTTCACCCAGCATCAGAACAATACACATTCTTCTCCAGTGCACAAGGATCATTTTCCAGAATAGACCATATGCTAGGACGCAAAACAAATCTCAACAAATTTAAAAATATCAAAATCATACAAAGCACCTTCTCGGACCATAATGGTATGAAGCTAGAAATCAACAACAGAAAAAAAAAATCATGGATACTAAATAATATGCTGCTAAAAAAACTACCGGTCATGGAAGAAATCAAAAGTGAAATTAAAAAATCTCTAGAATCAAACAAAAATGAAAATACAACATATGAAAACCTTTGGGGCACAGCAAAATCAGTACTTACAGGGAAATTAATAGTAATAAATGCCTACATTAAAAAAGAAAGGTCAAAAATCATTAACTTAAACCCAAAACTTGAACAAATAGAAAAGGAAGAGCAAAAGAAGCAAAAGCAACCAGAAAAAAGGAATTAATAAAGATTAGGGCAAAAATAAATGAAATAAAAAATAGAAACACAATAGAAAGACTCAACAAAACCAGAAGTTGGTTCTTTGAAGGGATCAATAAAATAGACAAACCACGAGCTAGATTAACAATAACAAAAACAACAACAAAAAATAAACAAATTAAGAAACGAAATTGGTGACATTACAACTGATCCAGCAGAGATAAAAATCATAACTGATTACTATGAAAAATTATTCTCCAACAAATATAAAAACTTAGATGAAAGGGACAAATTCCTAGAAACACACTACCTACCTAAACTAACACAGAAGTAGAAAATTTAAACAGAACATTTTCAAAAGAAGAGAATGAAGATGTCATCAAAAACCTGCCAAAAAAAAAAAAAACAAAAAACAAAACCCAGGACCGGAAGTCCACACTGGAGAATTCTACCAAACATTCAGAGAAGAGTTGGCACCAATCCTACTCAATCTCTTCAAAAGCTTAGAAAAGAACACTACCAAACTCTTTCTATGAAGCCAGCATAACATGGATACCTAAACCAGGCAAAGACATCACCAAAAAAAAAAAAAAAAAAAAAAAAAAGAGAGAGAGAGAGAGAGCAAGAGAAAGAAAATTATAGATGAATATCCATTATAATCATAGATTCAAAAATTGTCAACAAAGTTCTAGCCAACAGCCTTCAGCAACACCTCAAAAAAGTCATACACTGCGATCAAGTGGGATTCATACCAGGATTACAGGAGTGGTTCAACACTGGAAAATGAGTAGATGTAATCCACCACATAAATAAAACAAAGGAAAAGAACCATATGATCATATCAAATGATGCAGAAAAGGCAGTCAATAAAATTTAACACTCTTTCCTGATAAAAACTCTCAACAAAACAGGAATAGAAGGGAAATATCTCAACATAATTAAGGACGTATTTTCAAAACCAACAGCCAATATTATACTCAGTGGAGAAAGACTGAAAGCCTTCCCTCTGAGAACAGGAATGAGATAAGGATACTTATTATCACCACATTTACTCAACATTATACTGGAAGTCCTAGCCAGAGCAATGAGACAAGATAGAGAATAAAAGTTATCCATATTAGAAAGGAAGAAGTAAATCTACCTCTATTTGAAGATGACATGATTCTATACATTGTTGTTGTTGTTAGGTACCATTGAGTCAGTTCTGACCCATAACAACCCTATGTATAACAGAACAAAACACTACTTAGTCCTGTGCCATCCTAAACATAGAAGACCCTGAAGATTCCATAAGAAAACTGTTGGAACTAATAGAAGAATTTAGCAATGTTGCAGGGTACAAGATCAACATGCAAAAATCACTTGGGTTCCTCTACACTAATAAATACTACTCTGAAAAAATAAATCTAGAAAACGATACCATTTACAATAGCCTCCTAATCGATAAGATACCTAGGAACTAACCTAACCAGAGACATGAAAGAATTATACAAAGAAAATTATAAAACATTACAGTTATTGTAGGTGCCATTGAGTCGGTTCTGACTCATAGTGACCCTACGTACAACAGGATGAAACACTGGCCGCTCCTGTGCCATCCTCACAATGGTTGCTATGTTTGAGCCAATTGTTGCAGTTACTGTGTGAGTCCACCTTGGTGAGGGTATTCCCCTTTTTCTCTGACCTTCTACTTTATTAAGCATGATGTCCTTCTCCAGGGACTGGTCCCTCCTGATAACATGTCCAAAGCATGTAAGACAAAGTCTCTCCATTCTCCCTTCTCAGAAGCATTCTGGCTGTACTTCTTCCAAGACAGATTTGTTCGTTCTTCTGGCAGTCCATGATATATTCAATATTCTTTGCCAATACCATAATTCAAAGGCATAAGTCTTTCTTCAGTATTCTTCCTTCATTGTCCAGCTTTCGTGTACATATGAGGCTATTGGGTCAGGCACATCTTATTCCTCAAAGTGACTTCTTTGCTTTTTAACACTTCAAAGAGGTCTTTTGAGGCAGATTTTCACAATGCAACACATCATTTGATTTCTTAACTGAATACTGCATGTTTTAAAATCAGGAAAGTGTGTATCAGGGTTGTATCCATTCACCATACTTATTCAATGCTAAGCAAATAATCCAAGAAGCTGGACTATATGAAGAAGAACACAGCATCAGGATTGGAGGAAGACTCATTAAAAACCTGTGACATGCAGATAACAGAACCTTGCTTGCTGAAAGTGAAGAGGGCTTGAAGCACTTACAGGTGAAGATCAAAGACTACACCCTTCAGTATGGATTATAAAACACTACTACAAGAGACCTACAAAAATGGAAAGACATTCCGTGATCATGGTTGGAAGACACAATATAGTGAAAATGTTAATTCTACCTAAAGCAATATATAAATACAATGCAATCTTGATACAAATCTGTAAAAACCACAGGGGGTCGTATCTGACCTCCTCTAACTTCACAAGGGGAAAGGAGAATCAGGATCAACAGCCCAAGGCTGATTCCTATGAGGCGAAAGTCAGACGTGCCTCCTCTCTCTGACATCTTTACCAATTCTGACACCAACCATTCCTCCAACTCTCTCTACTTCTCCACTGGGTTCGATAACTCATTGCAATGGCCACACAGAACTCATAGACCATACTCACAATTATGGGGTTTATCAGTGAAGTAACAGGTTACAGTTCAGGTTAAGGAATGCTCAGGATACAGTTCTTCCATCAGGACAGCCTCTTCCCAGCCATGCCCATAGGCATGCCTCTCTGGCCCTCAGCCTCTTCCCTGCTAAGGAAAATGTTACAAAGCTCTTTTAGCTCTGCCAATAAGTTCCCAGAGGCACTCTACTCCACGAGCAAGCCTCCTGCCCAGTGGAGTAGGCACCCAGTTTTCTAGCTCCATGGCCTGGGAAGCCCACGATGCTGTCTCCTGCTGTCGTTTCTCTGTCACCGCTTCTCTCTCTCTCTCTCTGTCTTCTGTTTCCAGGAGCTTCTCAGCACAGGGATCCTGGGTTCAAAGGACACACTCTCCGCTCCTAGCTGTTCTTCCTTGGTGGTGATGGGATCCTCTCTCTGCTCTGGAATTGGCTCACTTTTAAGGCAAAACTGACCAATCCCCTTGGTGTGCTACAATTGTCTTATTTTCACAGTCCCACCCAATCACTTGGGTGTGAGTTACAAGACCATGGCTAGAAAGGCCACCAACAGTAATCCATCACACCACAAAATTCCAATAACATTCTTTACTGAAATGGAAAAACTAATAACCAAACTTCATATGGAAAGGAAAGAAACCCCAAATAACCAAAGCAATACTGAAGAAAAAAAAAAGCAAGAGGCCTCACACTCCCCAATATTGAAACATACTATACAGCCACTGTAATCAAAACCACCTGGTATTTGTTCAACGATAAACACATAGACTGGTGGAATCGAATTGAGAACTCAGAATTAAACCTAGACATCTGTGGACAACTGACAACGGGTCAAAGTCCATTCAATGGGGCTGAAACAGTCTCTTTAGTAAATGGTGCTGGCAAAACTGGATACCCATCTGCAGAAAAATTAAACAGGACCAATACCTCACACCATATACAAAAACTAACTTAAAATGGATCAAAGACCTAAATATTAAACCTAAAACCATAAAATTCCTGTAAGAAAATATAGGGAGAAAGCTATGGAACATAATCTTTTGTAAAAATAAGATAACAAACATTACAACAAATGCATGAATAGAAGAAGACAAAATAGATGAATGGGTCCTCATAAAAATTCAAAACTTACAGTCATCAAAAGCTTTTATTAAAGGACTAAATAGACAACCTACAGACTGGTAAAAGATCTTCGGAAATGACTTATCTGATAAGGCTCTAGTCTCTAATATCTATAGGAAACTGCAACATCTCAACAATAAAAGGACAAACAACCTAATCGCAAAATGGGCAAAGGACATGAACAGAACCTTCCCCAAAGAGGACATCCAAGCAACCAATAAACGTATGAAGATGTTCACAGTCATTAGCCATTAAAGCAAAAGACCAAACCTGTTGCTGTCCAGTCAATTCCAACTCATAGCGACCCTATAGGGCAGAGTAGAACTGCCCCATAGGGTTTCCAAGGAGCAGTTGTGGATTTGGTTAGTAGCCTAAGCTCTTAACCACTGCGCCATCAGGGCCCCGACATAACATAGCTCACAAAAATCATGATCTGCATCCTAGTGAGGTGAGTAGCATCTGGGGTCTTAAAAGCTTGCAAGTGGCCGTCTAAGACACAACTATGGGTTTTTACTCACCAGGAGAAAAACAGTAAGAATTGGTGACCAAAAACTCAGAGAAGAAACAAGTCTACATGAGCCACAATCTCATCTACCCTGAGACCAGAAGAACTAGATGGTGCCCAGCTACCACCACTGACCATTCCCGGATAGAATGGGAGAAAAATATGGAGCAGAACTCAAATTTTTATTTAAAAAAAAAAAAAGTCAGACAAAGTAGAACAGTAGAAAACAGAGGACTCCCTGAGACTATCACCCTAAAACACTCTTTAAACCTAGAACTGAGTCTATCCCCTGAGTTCACCTTTCAGCAAAATAGCACAACAGAACACAAAAGAAACGATATTACCCATAAGATCAGTGCCCTACTTAAAAACCATCCGTATGAGACCAAAAGGTCAACAATTACTCAAAAGCAAAGATGAGAACATGAGGGGGCAGGGAAACTAGAGTACTTGAAAGGGAAAAAACAGAACATAATTAAAGGGAATGTTGACACACTGTGATACATGTAACTAATATCACTGAACAACTTGTGTGGAAATTGTCAAATGGGACCCTAGCTTGCTGTGCAAACTTTCACAAAAACTCAATAAAATATGAATAAAAACAACAACAGCATTAGTTTGCAATCACTTCTGAACCGTAATGAAATCTTCTCTAGTAACAGAGCATAGAATTTTGGTGGCTTCTTAGGAGAGTATGATTTTGTCTATCTAGATTAAAATATTTCCCTAGTTAGTTGTCAGAGAGAATTAATTTATAAAATGTGTTATATTAAAAAGGTTGAAATAGCTCCTTAGAGAGGACTATTATGTGGCTATGCAACCAGAGCTGAACAATTCAAGGCCTTTGCTAGTGCATCAAATTTATAATAAAAGGCAAATGACAGTCTGTTAGTTCACAGTATTTCTCAGCTTTGATTGGAAACATATTTCTGTGTAAGATTTTCTTAACTCTGCTAGCATTTTTGTTCATTTCCAAAGCTGGGCTACACACAAATTTTCTTTCTTTATGTGTGTCTTCTATGCTGTCTTTCACAGTGACCAGATTAAACAGGCATAAATCCCTAGTCAGCCACACAAATGAATCAGAATAGGCAGATTTGCCATCAACTCTAGGATTCATGGCCCCATTCCCAACTTCTGCCCACCTAAGGATGGTAACAAGCTGTGTGTGTGTGTGTGTGTGTGTGTGTGTGTGTGTGTACACACGTGTGTGTGTGTGTGCACATGTGCGTGTGTGTGTGCACACGTGTGTGTGTATTGGGGGTGGCAAGGAAAAGGTAGATGTGTTCCAAACAGATGAAATGACAAATGCAAAGGTTTAGAGCAAGAAAACTCACAGTGTGCTTGAAAAATTGAAAAAAAAAATTTAACCAGACTAGAGCAAACTAAAATACAAGTTGGTAAAAGGATAAATCACAACTGAGGAGATGTGTTAGTGTATAAATTTGCACCAGGACTCTGGAGATGCAAGAAAAATAATATTTCTTTATTTTTCTTATATTATGCTTTAGGTAAAAGGTCACAGCTCAACTTAATTTCTCATGCAAAAATTTATACACATATTGTTTTATGACATTGGTTGCAATCCCCACAATTTAACATCACACTCACCCCTTTGACCCCAGGTTCCCTGTGTCCATTGGATGAGTTCCTATCCCTTCCTGCTCTTTCATCCTGCCTCCAGACAGAAGCTTCCCATTTGGTCTCGTATATCTGACTGAACCAAGAAGCACATTCCTCACATGTATCATTCCTTGTCTTATAGTCCTGTTTAATTTTCATCCGAAGAGTGGGCTTCTGGAATGGTTTCAGTTCTGGGTTAACAGAGCATTTGGGGGCCATAATTTTGGGGGTTCCTCCGGTCTCTTTCAGACCGTTAAGTCTGGTCTTTTTACTGTGAATTTGAATTCTGTTCCACATCTTTATTTTTCTAAGTTTAAAAAAATGGCTCAGTTTTCATCTGCTAAGAATTTATGGTATATCTATTCTTAGTCACATTTTTGTGACCCATTCCTCTTTCTTGTACATGAATTCTAGAGTATTCATATTCCAGAAAAGTTCACAAGCAACCTCTGATGTTTAGCCTATCCTGGCTGCTGCTCCTAGGCTCTTTGACTTTGGCCAATTCTCATCTGAAGGCCAACACCATTATTCCCTCCAGGATGAACACTGCATTCACAGACACATTCTCCATGGAATCCCTAGATGCAGGGCTCAAGGCTTCGCATCCTTAAGCATATGTGCATCTGAGGTTCTGCTACCCCATGGGTATGAATGAAACCAGAATCCTGGACCCTGCCACTCATGAAACCCACAACTCATCTATAGCTCCAGTTTCATGGGAATCAAGAATTGGTTATTCCCTGGAGACTGCAACAACCTGAGACCGGAAGAACTAGATGGTGCCTGGCTACCACCAATAACTGCCCTGACAGGGAACACAACAGAGAGTCCCTGATGGAACAGGAGAAAGGTGGGGTGCAGAATTCAAATTCTAGTAAAACGACCGGACTTAATGGTCTGACTGAGACTGGAGGAACCCCAGAGAGCTTGGCCCCTGAACTCTGTCAACCCAGCACTAAAATCATTCCCGAGGCCAACTCTTCAGTCAAAGATTAGACTGGACTATGGGACATAAATGATACTCGTGAAGAGTGTGCTTCTTAGCTCAAGTAGATACGTGAGACTAAATCAGCAGCTTCTGTCCGGAGGTGAGATGAGAAGGCAGAGAGGGTCAGGAGCTGGTTGAATGGACACGAGAAATCAGGAGTGGAAAGGAGGAATGTGCTGTCACAGTATAGGGAGAGCAATTAGGGTCACATAACAATGTATGGGTAAATTTTTGTATTAGAGGCTAACTTGAAATGTAAACTTTCACTTAAAGTACAATAATTTAAAAAAAAAAATTGGTTATTCCTCTGGGATTGGGTCACATTCCTTTTGCTCTCAGAGTACCCACTTCTATTCTCTCTTATGTAGACTCATGCCTTCCAAACAAAGGTTCCAGGGAATCTCTTCAGGGATGTTCTGGAAACACAAAGAAAGTATTAATCCCCACTACTACTAAGGCAAGGGAGTAAGAACGGACATACTTGGTTGTCCTTCCAGGAGATGAATGGAAGGAACATCTAGCTTTTCATTCTTTTGAGTCTCCTACAGTAGGTTTGGAGCCCTGGTGGCTTAGCAGTTAAGAGTTCAGCTGCTAACCAAAAGGTCGGCAGTTCAAATCCACCAGCCGCTCCTTGGAAACCCTATGGGGCAGTTCTACTCTGACCTATAGGGTCGCTATAAGTTGGAATCCACTCGATAGTAATGGGTACAGTAGGTTTAACACAAGACAACAAAGTTATAACTAAATAAATTCTCCTGCTGTATAAGCCTTAATTAGGAGTTTGAACTTTATGGATGTTCTCTGTTGCTTACTGTAAAGTGAGATTACAGAAAGGACCGGAGACCTCAGCACTAGATCCAGGCTTTGGGAGCCATATATAGGAGCTACTAGAAAGTCTCATCTGAAGGATGAAGGACCATTCAACATAGCAATGAACAGAAACTCAGACAAGGAACCAGCATCAGGAAAGGTGAAGAGTGACTTAATAGAGGAGCATCAAGCATGGAGAGTGGGGATCTGGGAAAAAGCACTTGGGGATGTAGGCAAGGAATAGAGAAGAATGATGGGAAATCTCAACCTTTTAAGCTGACGGTGATGCTGGACAAGTTACTTAGGAGTAAGGCTAAAAAATAAACAAACAAACCAGTTGCTGTCAAGTCAATTCCGATTCATAGCAACCTTGTAGGACAGAGTAGAACTGCCCCGTAGGTTTCCAAGGAGCAACTGGTGGATTCGAACCGCTGAACTTTTGGTTAGCACACAAGCTCTTAACCACTGTACCACCAGGGCTACAGGAATAAGGCTGGAGATACCTTTTTAACCTTGGTCAGTAAAACCAGCCACACTTTGGTGTGCCACCTCAAAGATGGGCAGGAGTTGGCAGCTATTTATACAGTTACTTCTTCAAGCCAGGGATGGTCCTCAGATGTAGGCAAGATGCTAATCATACCCTGGTCATATAGGGATAATAAAGCCTATACCAAGAAGACATTGTAAAAATAAGTGATAGTGTGCCTAAAGTGCCTATATAGTTCCTGGCACATGGTCGACACTTAATAAATGACAGTTAATCTTATTTTGCTGTGACAGCAACTCACCAAGCCCCACACACATACATGTATAGCAACCTCCAAGTGCCACATAAAACTCAGTTATCTACACTGTTCCTATTTGCTTTGTTATTTTTAATCCAATGCTCTTCACTTAAATAGACTGCACAGTAGTATGTTTGTGCACTTCATTAAATACACTTTTTTTCTACCAACTGTCACTATGAAGGGCAAGTGTTCCCACACCCCCGTGTTAACCATACAAAAATTTGGTATCCTTAATATAGCATCCAGCTTCACATCCCATACCAGTCGTGGAAAATTATTTTGGAATTTTAAACTTTTCCATTAATGGGTCATTACTAGGTCAGAATAACTGTCAGTGAACTGGATTTACCTTTCTGGGCACCTCACTCAATGATTTCACATGTGTTTTCTTTTTACCATTTATCTTTCTTAGAGACTGCATCAGTCAGGGCTCTCCAGAGAAACAGATCCAATAGGATATTGTGAAATCTCAATTTTATTTATTTTAAGAAATTGGTTCAGGTGATTGTGGAGGCTAACAAGTCTTAAATTTGTAGGGCTTCCCAGCTGGCTGAAAAATCAAGGAGGATTTCTATGTTACAGTCTTGAGGCAGAATTCCTTCTTCTTTAGGAAACCTCAGCTTTTGTTTTAAAGCCTTCAACTGATTGGATGAGGCCCACCCACATTATTGAGATAATTTCCTTTACTTAACATCAACTATTGTAAATTTTAATCACATCCATAAATAATGCATACACACACACATACAAATAAAAATGATATACCTTTACGGCAACACTTAGACTAGTGTTGACACGAAATTAGCTATCACAGAGACTAAAAGTTGTCTTGTCTTAGATAATTCCAGTGGAATTAACCGAAGAAGCTGGGGACAAAATTAGGGGAGGGATGAGTTTCCAACACCTACTTCCTTGTGAGTACAAAATGATGTAAATGTGTGCTTTAGAGCAGATGATAGTGCTCCACTCTGGATTGGGACCTGCTGAATTAGTGCCACTTTCAAGGAGTGACTAAACTCTTCTTTCTCTGGTTAACTACATGTGGGGAAAGGAAGTCCTTTGTGTGCTTAATAATCGAACACAATGAGCATTAGGGACAGATGCAAAGCCCAGTGGGAACCATCAGTGACATTGCCTTGACTACTCTTATCTAGGCACCCAATGGGAAGCTTTAATCTCTCTTTCAAAACACTTTCAGAGTTACAATCTTTTATTTAGAAACATTTTTGTTGTAAAATATAAAAGAATCTATAATAAAAGTACACTTTAAAGATTAATATTAAGGTAAACATTCATGAAGTTCACCACCCAAATGAAGTAATGAAACATTGCCATTGACTTTGAAGTCCCCTGTGTGTTCCCTTCTGAATGCATCCTTCTCTCTCTCCCTAATGCCCCTAATGCCCACTCTCTTGAATTTTTGTTAATTTTGCTTGCTTTGTTTTTTAAAATGGTTTTATCACATACAAATGAAGACCTAAACAATAAATCATTTAGTGCTGCTTGATTTAAAGCTTTATATAAATAAAATCATTCTGCATCCATTTTTTTGTGTGTCTTTCTCTCAACAACATGCTTGTAGCATGGTTGATGCATGTAGCGGTAGTTTATTCTTTGTGTGTGTGTGCGTGGTTTTATAGTCCTCTGCCTGATGAACTACATCTATTTGTCTACTTTATTCTTGATGAATTTTTGGTTGGTTTACAGGTTTTGTTTTTTTTTTTTTACAATTCTAAACAAAGCTGTTATGAATATTTTCATGTATGTCTCCTGTTACTTTTTGGTTGTATGATTCAAATCTGGAGCCCTGGTGTCACAGTGGTTAAGAGCTCAGCTGCTAACCGGAAGTTCAACAGTTCAAATCTACCAGCCACTCTTTGGAAACCCTATGGGGCAGCTCTACTCTGTCCTGTAGGGTCACTAAGAGTCGGAATCTACTCGATGGCAACTGGTTTGGTTTTTTTGTTTTTTGTTTTTATTCAAATCTACTATATCTCTATAGTAGTTCAGGTATAGGCCCAGCTACTATAGCAAAGGAGTCCCTGGGTAGTACAAACAATTAACATGCTGGGCAGCTAACCAAAATGTTGGAGGTTGGAGTCCACCCAGAGTCACCTCAGAAGAAAGACCTGTTGATCTACTTCCAAAAAATCAGCCATTGAAAACCCTATGGAGCACAGTTCTACTCTGACACATAGGGTCACCCTCAGTCAGTCAACACAACCATAACTGGTTTTTAGCATAGAGAATTCCCAATAAATCTGTCCCTTAACAAGGTAGAAGTTTATCTGTCATAAAACAGTCTGAGCTTAAGTGATTCTGGGTTGATATACTAGATATCTAGTGTGCTACCCAAATGTCACATGCATATTTCTTACCACACATAACACAACATTCCCCCCCCCGCCCAAAGACAACAATCCCTCCCTGAATTCCCATCCAAAAGTCTAGAATCTCTGGATGTGCCCCATTCATGCTAGCTGGTCTGGGTGAGGTTCCTCAGGACTCAGCCACTTATCAATGAAGGCTAGTCTATGCCCACCCTTGTCACATTCCTTACAGTGGTGGAGAATAAATAGGATAATGACAATAACAACTCCTCATTAAGAAAAAGGGGACCTTGCTGACACCCAAATGTCTCTGCTAGACAGGAAAAATTTAATGCTGCTAAGCAGGCACTGGGGAGACTTTCTGCCCTGGCAGTGGAGGATGGTTCTTGCTTAGCTAATATGGCAATTATTATTTCCTGTTTCTGGGAGGAAATCTTGTGTCCTTTGTTGTCTGGGTCCCTAGCTTTGCCATTATAAGGAGCTTCCCTGTCCATTACCTGTTCTGTGGCCATATGGAACTGGCTACTGAGAACATGCCATCCTTGTGGGGAGATGATGGTATTGTACACATTTGGGGCCTTTGGGATTGCTTCAAGGAGTCAACAACCACAGATTTTTACAGGCGAGGCTTATGGTTCCTTTGGCAAAATTCCCTTAGGCTGTTTGCTTCTAGTCAGTTCTATGTTGGAGCGACATAGCCAAAGATCTTATGGAAGGCAGAACTGTGCAAGCAATGTTCTAGGCATACTGGTTAGCCACAATTAGGTTACATATACATGCAAGATCTTGTTTCCCTTTACCCCTAACTGGGATGGCCAGAGAACAAAAGCTGCTCACCACTGACCATGAGTAGCTTTATTCACATACCCCTGTGGCCTCCACAATTGTTATATGCTATGAGTGCCATAATGTGGGAAATGCTGGAAAGCACTAATCCCAACATAGTTTTTCAACTCTTGAGTTTTATTAATGACCTCTGTGCTCTGCCAGTCTCTGTCTTCTTCAACTTATTGGCAGTCACTTTGAAGTCATTAAAAATAAAAGACTTAGAGGAAAGCCATGTGGAAAACCTGCCACAGTATCTCAGGAGACAGGCTGACCAAATAAATTGCCCCCAGATTCCCAGCCTGCAGTGTTTGCATTCTCAGAGCCCATCATGCCCCTTCCAAGCTATCATGGATTGAATTGTTTCCCAACAATGTGTGTATCAGTTTCACTAGGGCCATGATTCCCAGTATTGTGTGATTGTCCATCATTTTGTCATCTGATGTGATTTTACTATGTGTTGTAAATCTTGTCTCTATGATGTTAATGAGATGTTCTTTTTGACGATGAATGAGACACCATTTCTCTTCAATTTGTCATTCCCAGCATAGTAGACTATATGAGTGTCCAATTCAAAATGGCCAATACCAGTCCATTTCAGCTCACTAATGCCTAGGATATTGATCTTTATGCATTCCATTCCATTTTTGACAACTTCCAATTTTCCTAGATTCATATACATTCCACCTTCTGATTATTTATGGATGTTTTTGCAGCTCTTTCTTCTCATTTTGAATTATGCCACATCAGCAAATGAAGGTTCTGAAAACTTGCCTATCCACATCATTAAGGGTGACTATTCTTTGAGGAGGGAGCTCTTCCCCAGTTTTATTCTGATCATCTTCCAACCTGAGGGGCTCATCTTCTGGCACTATATCAGACAATGTTCTGCTGCTATTCATAAGGTTTTACTGGCCATTTTTTAAAGAAGTAGATCACCAAGACCTTCTTCTTAGTCTGTCCTAGTCTGGAAACTCTGCAGTAACCTATCCACTATGGGTGATCCTGCTGGGAGAGAAATACCAGTGGCATAGCTTCCAGCATCACAGCAACACACAAGCCAACACAGTGTGACAAATTTACAGCAGAGATTAGCTAAAGCAAATGGAAGAAATGATGAAGTAAAAGAGCAGAACAGAAGATTTCAAAGGGCAGCTCCAGAAGACAAAGTAAAATATTATAACAAATGAGCAAAGACATAGAGTTAGAAAACCAAAAGGGAAGAACACGCTCAGCATTTCTCAAGATGAAAGAACTGAAGAAAAATTCAAGGCTTGAGTTGCAATATTGAAAGATTCTGTGGGCAAAATATTGAAAAGTTCAAGAACTATCAAAAGAAGATGGAAGGAAAACACAGAGTCACTGTACCAAAAAGTACTGGTTGATGTTCAACCATTTCAGGAGGTAGCATATGATCAAGAACTGATGGTACAGAGGGGAGAAGCCCAAGCTGCACTGAAGGCATTGGCAAAAAACAAACCTCCAGGAACTGATGGAATAACAACTTAGATGTTTCAACAAATGGATGCAACGCTGGAAGCACTCACTCACAAAAAATTTGGAAGACAGCTACTTGGCCAACTAACTGGAAGAGATTCATATTTGTGCCCATTCCAAAGAAAGGTGATCCAACAGAATGCAGAAATTATTAAACAATATCATTAATAGCACACACAAGTAAAATTTTTGCTAAAGATAGTTTAAAAATGGTTGCAGCAGTACATCGATAGGGAACTGCCAGAAATTCAAGCTGGATTCAGAGGAGGACATGGAATGAGGGATATCATTGCTCATGTAGATGGATCTTGGCTGAAAGCAGAGAACACCGGAAAGATGTTTACCTGTGTTTTATTGACTATGCAAAGGCATTTGTCTATGTGGATAATAACAAATTATGGATAAGATTACAAAGAATGGGAATTCCAGAACACTTAATTGTGCTCATGAGGAACCTGTACATAGACCAATAGGGACAGAACAAGGGGTCACTGCATGGTTTAAAATCAGGAAAGTTTTGCATCAGGGGCATATCCTTCCACCATAATTATTCAATCTGTATGTGGAGCAAATAATTCGAGAAGCTGGACTATATGAAGAAGAACGTGGCATCAAGATTGGAGGAAGACTCATTAACAACCTGTGATATGGAGATGACACAACCTTGCTTGCTGAAAGTGAAGACAATTTGAAGCACTTACTGATGAAGCTCAAGCACTGCAGACTTCAATATAGATTACACCTCAACATAAGGAAAACAAAATCCTCACTACTGGACCAATAAGCAACATCATGATAAATGGAGAAAATATTGACATTGTTAAGGATTACATTTTACTTGAATCCACAATCAATGCCCATGGAAGCAGCAATCAAGAAATCTGGTTTTTTTTTTTGTGAGTTAGAATTATGCTCTACATCCTTCTCCAGCTCTGTCCAGAACCCTCTGTTGTGGTCCTGGTCAGAGCAGTCAGTGATGGTACCCAGGCACCATCTAGCTGTACTGGACTCAGTCCGGTGGAGGCCTTGGTAGCTGTGGACAATTAGTCCTTTGGACTAATCTTTTCCTTGTATCCTGTTCTCTTCATTCTTTCTTGCTCCCGAAGGGATGAGACCAGTGGAGTATCTTAGATGGCCACTCACAGGCTTTTAAGACCCCAGACACTACCAACCAAGGTAGAATGTAGAGTATTGTCTTTATAAGCAGTGTCATGCCAATTGAGCTAGATGTTCCCCGAGACCATGGTCCCCACAGCCCTCTGCCAAGCAATTCAGTCCCTCAGGGAGTTTGGATGTGTCTATGGGGCTTCCATGACCTTTCCTTGTACAAGTTGTGCTAGTTTCCCCTGTATTGTGTACTGTCTCACCCTTCACCCAAGATTCCACTTATCTATTGTCTATTTAGTATTCCCCCCCAACCCCTCCCATTCCTGGTCACCAACGAAGATTGTTACAATTTGTGTGTGAACTTTTCCATGGGTTTTTACAATAGAGGGCTCATACAATGTTTGTCCTTTTGTGATTGACTTATTTCACTTAGCATAATGTCCTCCAGTTTCATCCATGTTATGAGATGGTTCACAGATTCATTGTTGTTCTTTCTCATTGCATAGTACTCCATTGTATGTATGTACCATAGTTTGTTTATCCATTCATCTGTTGATGGGCATCTAGGTTGTTTCCATCGTTTTGCTATTGTGAACAATGCTGCCATGAACATAGGTGTGCATATGTCTATTCGAGTGACGACTCTTATTTCTCTAGGATATATTCCTAGGAGTGGGATTGCTGGATCGAATGGTATATCTATTTCTAGCTTTCTGAGGAAGCGCCATATCATTTTCCAAAATGGTTGTATCGTTTTGCATTCCTGCCAGCAGTGCATAAGACTTCCAGTCTCCCCGCAGCCCCTCCAACATTTGTTATTTCCAGTGTTTTTGATTCGTGCCAGTAATGCCGGGGAGAGATGGTATCTCATTGTGGTTTTAATTTGCATTTCTCTAATGGCTAGTGATCGCGAGCATTTCCTCATGTGCCTGTTGGCCACTTGAATGTCTTCTTTGGTGAAGTGTCTGTTCATTTCCTTTGCCCATTTTTTAATAGGATTATTTATCTTTTTGTTGTAGAGGTGTTGGATTTTCTTGTAGATTATGGAGATTAGACCTTTATCTGACTTGTACTGTCCAAAAATTTTTTCCCAGTCTGTAGGGTCTCTTTTGACTCTTTTGGTGAAGTCTTTTGAAGAGCTTAGGTGTTTGATTTTTAGAAGATCCCAGTTATCTAGCTTATCTATTGGGTTTTGTGCATTGATGGTTATGGTTTGTATCCTGTTAATGCCATGTATTAAGACCTGTAGTGTTGGTCCTATTTTTTCTTGTATGAACTTTATAGTTTTAGGCTTTCTATTCAGGTCTTTGACCCATTTTGAAGTAGTTTTTGTATGCGGTGTGAGGTATGGGTCCTGTTTCATTTTTTTGCAAATGGATATCCAGTTTTGCCAGCACCATTTGTTAAAAAGACTGTCTTTTCCCCATTTGATGGACTTTGGGCCTTTGTCGAAGATCAGGTGACCGTAGGTGGATGGATTTACATCCGGGTTCTCAATTCTGTTCCATTGATCAATGTATCTGTCGTTGTACCAGTACCAGGCTGTTTTGACTACTGTAGCTGTATAGTAGGTTCTGAAGTCAGGTAGTGTGAGTCCTCCAACTTTATTCTTCTTCTTCAGTAGTGCTTTACTTATTCGGGGCTTCCTTCCTTTCCATATAAAGTTATTGATTAGTTTTTCTATCTCTTTGAAGAATGTTGTTGGTATTTGGATCGGGATTGCACTGTATTTGTAAATTGCTTTGGGTAGAATTGACATTTTCACAATGTTGAGTCTGCCTATCCATGAGCATGGTATGTTTTTCCATTTATGTAGATCCCTCTGGGTTTCATGCAGTAGTGTTTTGTAGTTTTCTTTGTATAGGTCTTTTACATCCCTGGTCAGATTTATTCCTAAGTATTTTATCTTTTTAGGGGCTATTGAAAGTGGTATTGTTTTCCTGATTCCCTTTTCGTCGTTCTCCTTATTGGTGTATAGGAATCCAACCGATTTTTGAATGTATAGCTTGTATCCTGCTACTCTGCTGAATCTTTCTATTAGTTCCAGTAGATTTCTCGTGGAGTCTTTAGGGTTTTCTATGCATAGTATCATATCAACTGCAAACAGGGACAGTTTAACTTCTTCAGTACCAATTTGGATGCCCTTTATTTCTTTTTCTTGCCTTATTGCTCTAGCTAGAAATTCCAGCACAATGTTAAATAGGAGTGGTGATAAAGGGCATCCCTGTCTTGTTCCTGGTTTCAAGGGGAATGTTTTCAGCCTCTCTCCATTAAGAATGATGTTGGCCATTGGTTTTGCATAGGTGCCCTTTATTATGTTGAGAAATTTCCCTTCTGTACCTATTTGATTGAGAGTTTTTGTCAGGAATGGGTGTTGGACTTTGTCAAATGCATTTTCTGTGTCAATTGAAATGATCATGTGATTCTTTTCTTTCCTTTTATTTATGTGGTGGATAACGTGGATTGATTTTCTAATGTTGAACCATCCTTGCATACCTGGTATGAATCCTATTTGGTCGTGGTGTATTATTTTTTTGATATGATGCTGAATTCTATTGGCTAGAATTTTGTTCAGAATTTTTGCGTCTATATTCATGAGAGATATTGGTCTGTAATTTTCTTTTTTTGTGACATCTTTTCCTGGTTTTGGTATCAGCATTATGGTGGCTTCATAGAATGAGTTTGGAAGTGTTGCTTCCTCTTCTATGCTCTGAAATAGCTTGAGTAGTACTGGTGCAAGCTCTTCTGTAATTGTTTTGTAGAATTCTCCAGTGAAGCCATCTGGGCCAGGGCTTTTTTTGGTTGGGAGTTTTTTTTAATACCTTTTCAATCTCTTCTCTTGTTATGGGTCTGTTCAGATTTTCAACATCACTTTGTTGTAGTTTGGGTAGGCTGCGTGTTTCTAGAAATTTATCCATTTCCTCTAGGTTTTCAAATTTGTTGGAGTATAGTTTTTCATAATATTCTGTTATAATCCTTTTTATTTCAGTTGGGTCTGTTGTAATGTCCCCCATTTCATTTCTTATTTAGGTTATTTGTGTCCTCTCCTGTTTTTCTTTTGTCAGTCTGGCCAGTGGTTTCTCAACTTTGTTGATTCTTTCAAAGAACCAACTTTTGGTTTTGTTGATTCTTTCTATTGTTTTCCTGTTCTATATTTCATTTGTTTCTGCTCTGATCTTTACTATTTCCTTTTTTCTGGTGGTTGTGGGCGTTTTTTGCTGTTCTCTTCCTATTTGTTTGAGTTCTGCAGTTAATGTTTTGATTTTGTCTCTTTCTTCTTTTTTGATACGTGCATCTATTGCTGTAAATTGTCCTCTGAGGACTGCCTTTGCTGTGTCCCAAAGGTTTTGGTATGATGTGTTTTCATTCTCATAGGAAATTTTTGATTCCATCTCTGATTTCTTCTATTACCCAGTGGTGTGTAAGCAGGGTATTATTGAGTTTCCATGTAGTTGATTTTTTTTTTTCCTTGCTCTTTCTAGTGTTAATTTCTACCTTGATGGCATTATGGTCAGAGAAGATACTTTGAATTATCTCAACGTTTTGGATCTTGTTGAGGATTGCTTTGTGGCCTAAGATGTGATCTATTCTGAAGAACATTCCATGTGCATTGGAAAAAAATGTGTACTTTGCAGCGGTTGGATGGAGTGTTCTATATATGTCTATGAGGTCAAGTTGGCTGATTGTGCCCTTTAGGTCTTCTGCATCTTTGCTGAGTTTCTTCTTAGTTGATCTGTCCTTTACTGAGAGTGGTGTGTTAAAGTCTCCTACTATTATTGTGGAACTGTCAATTTCTCTTTTCAGTGTTGTTAGAGTTTGTTTTATGTATTTTGGAGCCCTGTCATTGGGTGCGTAGATGTTTATTATGGTTATGTCTTCATGAAGGATCATTCCCTTAATCATTATATAGTGTCCTTCTTTGTCTTTTACGGTAGATTTCGTTTTAAAGTCAATTTTATCTGAGATTAGAATTGCCACTCCTGCTCTTTTTTTGGTAGTTGTTAGCTTGATATATTTTTTTCCAACCTTTGACTTTTAATAAATTCACGTCTTTGCTTCTAAGGTGTGTCTCCTGTAGACAGCTTATTGATGGATCCTGTTTTCTTATCCATTCTGTCACTCTCTGTCTCTTTATGGCTGCATTGAGTCCATTTACATTCAGTGAAATTATTGATAAATGTGGGTTTGTTGCTGTCACTTTCTAGTGCTTTTTTTGTGGTGCTGAAGTTTTCTTTGTTCTTCTTACTCTCTTGTGCTAAGTTACTTTTGTTTGTAGATTTTTTTTCATTTCTTTTGTTTTTGTAGGTTTTGTTTTTGCTGAGACTTTATGTTTTTCTCTTTTTTTTTTTATGAGTATGTTTGTTAACTTTCTTTGTGGTTACCATGAATTTTACCCTTATCTTTCTAAGTTTGAAGCAGTCTACCATTACTTGGTATCGCCTTGCCTTCCTCTCCATTAGAAGGTTCTATACCTAAGACGTTTATTCCCTCTTTTATTGTTTTGATGTTGTTGTCATTTATTGATTAACTGCTCTGATTCCCTGTTGTATTTCTTTTGGTTTTGGATAGTCCTTGAGAGTTCATTTCCTAGATTGGTATCTGGCTTGTACAATCCTGCGTCCTAGGTTCTGCCTGTCAGCTGAAGCTGTTTGTCCTCAGATTGAAGAACTCCCTTTAATAATTCTTGTAAGTTTGGTTTGACTTTTACATATTCCCTTAATTTCTGTTTATCTAGAAATGACCTAATTTCACCATCAAATTTGAATGAGAGTTTTGCAGGATATATTATTCTTGGCTGACAATTTTTTTCTTTGAAGATTTTATATATGTCACCCCATTGCCTTCTTGCCTGCATGGTTTCTGCCAAATAATCTAAGCTTAGTCTTATTATTTCTCCTTTGTATGCGACTTCTTGTTTTTCATGATTTGCTCTCAGGAGTCTTTGTTTGTCTTTGGTTTTGGCAAGTGTGAATATGATATGCCTTGCTGATTTTCTTTTGGGGTCTCTTCTATATGGGGTTCGTTGAGCTTCTTGGATGGCCAGCTTTTCATCTTTCATGATATTGGGGAAGTTTTCTGTCAGCAGTTCCTCAATGATCCTCTCTGTGTTTTCTGTTTTCTCCCCCTGTTCTGGAATGCCAATCACTAGATTTTTTCTTTTGATTGTGTCCCACATAACTCTCAGGGTTTCTTCATTTTTCTTTGTTCTTTTTTCTGAGTTTTCCTCAAACAGAGTTGTATCCAAGTGTTCTCTTCAATTCCACTGATCCTGTCTTCCACCATTTCAAATCTTGTTCTCAGCCCTTCCATGACATCATCCATTTCTGAAATCTTGTTGTTTATCTTTTGGATTTCTAATTGTTGTTTTTGTATAATTTCTAGTTGTGAATTTATTTTGGCATTTTATTCCTGCGTTATTTTCCTGAATTCTTCCAATTTTTTGTCTGTATCTTCCATGAATTTGTCTATTTTTTCCTCATGTTTGTCAGCTTTTTGCCTCAGTTCCTGGAGAATTCTGAGTATTAGAGATTTGAATTCCCTATCAGGTAGTTGTAGTGCATTTTCTTCCAGAGGAGAGTCATCTGGTGTTTTATTTTGGATGTCTACTGGATCCATCCTGTCCTGTTTTTGTAAATGTTTTCTTATTGTCTGCTATCTTCAGGGCATTCAGTAGTTATTTTTCTCATTTATTGATTGTAGATTTGTTTGTTTTGTCCCTTTTTTAAAAAGAAATTTGACTATGTCTGAGCAGGCTGACTGTGTGTTCTGTGTTCTTTGCTCATCTGTGGGCACAATACTTTTCACCTCCTTCTTCAACTGGCAGAGTCAGTCACTCAGATATGGTACGGCAGGGCAGGTGTAGCTGAAGAGGAGTTACTGGTATGGGTTGTTTATGGCACTTACTACAGCCACCATAGTGGGTCAGTAATCAGTGTAGGGCAGGTTCCAGTAGGCCATGCCTGTGCTGCTTGGTGGTGTGATGTCAAGCGCACGGTGCAGGTAGGCAGGATGCAGCGGGGAGAATGTTATGTGTGGAGCTAAGGTGGATATGGGAGAGAGAAAAGAGCAACAGGAGCCAAAAACATACCAACAAACAAAAAAGAATGCTAGGGGTGCTTGCCATTGGAGTGGAGAGATGAGAGACTATGAAATGGAGAAAAACTGAATAGGGAGGAGGAAGAAAAGAAAAGAATGAATAAATAAGAATCAGAAAGGTTAAAGAACCACAAATTTCCCAGGGATCCCACCGATACAGCTATGAGGTCTGGGGAAGTCACTCTCAGGTGTTTCAATACAGCCTGGCTAGAAGGCGTAGAGGTATACAACGCCTGGTATTCAGGGATCAGACAGAGAAGGAAGATATAGAGAGATGAGAAACTGATCAATGAAGAAGGACAAAAAGGGAAAAAGAGGAAAAAGAAAACAAAACAAAACAAGGAAGGCCCCCAAAGGAACAGGAAAAAAAAAAAAAAAAAGTAAAAAGAAATGCTCTCAGGGATCCCTCTGCACATCTGTGGAAGCCGAAGGGGAGTCTCCCTGCCACACAGCTCAGCCTGGCCAGAAAGGGCTCCCAACTCAAGAAAAGGAAAAGAAAACAAGCAAACAATTCAAAAGAAACAAAAGAACAAAAGCCACGGGATCCCATCAGTGCCACAGCCCAAACCAGTAAGCAGCTCCACACTTGAATGGAGCTCCGCAGCCCCATAGGAAGAAGCAAAGATGGCGCAAGGAGCCAGGTACTTGAGTGAAGGGAGGGGGATGTGGCGAGAGGCAAGTAAGAAATCAAAAGAAGCAGAAAAAAAAAAAAAAAGCAACACTAGCAGCCAACAAATGGCACTCAGAGAGCCAGCTAGTGTGGGCTGGTGTTTCTGGAGAAGAGACTGTGTCCGTGGGAAGCAGAGGGGGCCGATTGTGGGTGAAGAAGGGTAGAGAGTGGGAAAGCATATATCACAAATTACCAGAGCTCTGCATCCCCTCAGGAAGAAGCAAAGATGGCGCATGGAGCCAGGTACTTGAGCGAAAGGAGGGGGTGGTGGGGAGAGGCAAGGAAGAAATAAAAAGAAGCGGAAAAATAGCAACACCAGCAGCCAACAAATGGCACTCAGAGAGCCACCCGTTTGGGTGTGTGGACTCCTAGCAGCCAGTGTTTCCCGGTCAAGATACTGTGGCCACGGGAAGCAGAGGAGGCCGAGTCGGTGTGAAGAAGAGTGGGGGGTGGGAAAGCATATATCGCCAATTACCGGTTGTTTTGTCTCCCTCTGGAAGCTCCGTGAGGCTGCTTTCTCGTACCCCCTGTTTGCTGGTCTCCGATAGGAGTCCAAGAAGGCGGATCCGTGCTACGTTTGCTGGTAGGGGACCTCTGCATGAATCTCTCCTCACTCTCCGTTCTCTGTCAGTTTTCTCACTCCATTTGGTGCTTGGCTGAGTTCTTTATCTCTTCATTTGCTGTTTTAGGGTTTCAGGATTGTTGTATTCTTTGTTTGGCTTAGTTTTTTGGATCTTTGCTGTGGAGGGACAGCGTGGTGCTTCTGCCTAGAGTGCCATTTTGCCGGAACCAGGTTTTTTTTTTTTTTTTTTGGCAGAGAAAAAACAAATCTGTCTTGGAAGAAATACAGCCAGAGTGCGCCATTGAGGCAAGAATAGCAAGACTTCATCTCATGTCTTTGGACATATTATCAGGAGGGACCAGTCCTTAGAGAAAGACATCACGCTTGGTAAAGTAGACGGTCAGCAAAAAAGAGGAAGACTCAACAAGCTGGATTGACACAGCAGCTGCAACTAGGGTTCAAACAGCAATGATTGTGAGGCTGGTGCAGGACCAAGCAGTGTTTAGTCCTGTTGTACCTAGTGTCGCTAAGAGTCAGAACTGACTCGATGGCACCTAAAAGCATCAACAGATTTGAGGCATTTGACAATACCACCCTCAATATACTAGTAAGCCTGTTTCTCCACAGCCTTGTCAGCACTAGAGAAAGAGACACTTTTGTTTTGTTTTGCTAATTTGGAACCTGCAAAATGTTGTCTTTAACATATTAAAGAGTCGTTTGCATTTAATTTTTCTGTGAACTGTGAGGAATACATTGCATAAAATTTTTGGTTTGAAGATATTTTGTCTTCACACGTTAGGATATCAAGTGATTGAAGGCTATAGTAACGAATTCCGAGGAGACTTTTTCCTTTTCACTGCCCCACCTAGAGCTGACAGTGAGGCTGTGGGATGGAATTGTTGCTGGTTTGCCCTCTGGAGATGTCACTCTTCAGAGCTTGACTCTTTGCAGGATTTTCTAACCTGATCTTTCCTCCTTGGGTTCCAAGTTTGCTTCTTTTCCTCCTCACAGTTGTGGCCTGTGGAAAACCAGCTTCCAAGAAACCAGGGATGTAGACCTTGATGCTCATTATATCTTATTTCAAATAATTACACCATTTTAATATCTAGCCTATAATCTTTTCTTCTTACAGGTAGTCCCCCACTTATGACATATTCAAGTTACAAGGAACTGCTCTTACAACAGTCTGTTTTTGTTTTGTTTTGTATCTTATTGTTAATACTATGTACTACAGACAATGTTCCAGCACATAATTTGCTGATGTTTTCAATCTCGGATGTTCACTCACAGATGTTCAAAGATCGGGTTTATAAAGATACTGATAATAAAGGACAATAATAATGAAAAATAATAATAAATAATTGTTAATCAATAATTAATAATAATTAATATTAATAAAATTAATAATAGAAAAAGAGGTATTCGACTTCTATCAGTACTAACTTACAATGGAGCCATCTGAATGGAAACCTGTTGTAAATCAAGGACTACTTGTACTTTATCAGCTGCTCAGCTATGCTTAAACTGAACTGTTTGCAAAAGAGTTTTATGGAGCATTTTTAAGTTTTCAGAAGAACTATTTTTTCAGTACTGTTAGATTGTGGTATTGCAAGAAATGAAAGTCTTCAGAGTTGTATTCTTACAAATATGTATATGTTTATATATATTAGAATATATTTAAATATTTGATTGAAATCTATTATCTTTGCTACACAGCAAAGTTATGAAGACAGAAACAACGCCAACTTTGCTCACCACTATATACCCAGGGCGTAATACAGGGCCAGACTAGTTGTGCTCCACAATATTTTTGAATGGGTCCAAATGAATGAAAACAATACAATGACCTTAGAGATAAATGGTGCAGTGGAGTTACTGCAGGTGGAGAGGGTGGTGTCTAGAAGTAAATTCAATGCTAGGAACGCAGCAGTCCTGTGAGACAGGTTGGCAGCTCATGGAGAACTGTTCTTCTGTTCCAGGGATCAATAGTAAACTGAAGTAATAGCTGATGTGACAATTTATAAGCAACATAGATCAATTGAAAGAGTGAATTATGGTTACTGACTATAAACGAAATAATAAAGTTATTCTCATTGCCAACTTATTTAAGGACGGGAGACAACTAATAAGGGAGGGAAACTTGATTCAGGTATTATGGTTCATGAGGTACCCTCATGAGTGGTTGAATGAGAGAATGAGAAAGAGACCAATGACCTACTTCCTGACAGAATGGAATTATGAGAATTGGATTACCCCCCACCCTTGAGTCTTAAACAACTAAATACCTGGAAAAACATATGAAACAATCGTTTTCAGATATTAGATAACAGACAGAACAGGACAATGATCCCTGAGAGAGGGGAAAGAAATAAGGTGAGCCCTATGATTACTCCAGCTTACTTATTAGAGACAGTTTATAGGCCATGGTGAAAGAAGAGGAAACCTCAGCAAAGACTCGAAGTCTCCCTGAATTAAGGAGGAGCTGGAAATTTGGGAAGGCCAGGACAGCTAGAGTTTTAGGCCAGAGTAACAGAGAGAAGAAAGCTGCACAGAGTGAGAACTCCACAGACCTTCAAATTCATCAGCATATACATGCTTACTTAAGGCCAGGGAAAGAACCACCCTTTCTTTCACCCTACTTCTGAAAGGAGTGGGCAGAGCAATTCCTGGAGCTCACACAGAGCCCAGACAATCCTGTTCCCACCAGCCAGAGTGGGCAAACCTTGTAACACATGGATGGGGCCCTGGGTAAAGCACTCAGTAGGTTAGTATCTTAAAAAAACAGTTGTCTTTGAGTCTACTCTAACTCATGGTGGCCCCACGTGTGTCAGAGTAGAACTATGCTCCATAGGGTTTTCAATAGCTTAATTTTTAGAAGTAGATCACCAGGCCCTTTTTCTGAGGCACTTCTAGGTGCACTCGAATCTCCAACTTCAACCTTTCAGTTAGCAGCTGAGTGTGTTAACAGTTAGTTGCACCACCCGGGGACTCCAATACCTTAATAGTGGGGAAAAATCAACCCTAGAATACAGGCTATTCTGACCCCATCTTACCAACTTTAAAAGCAAGCCTCAAAAAGATCCAAGAATTTCCAGGTAACTTATTTGTATCCTAAAACAAAGCTCAAGGATACTTTTAAAAATAAAAATATATCCAGTATCCAACAAGGTAAAATTCAAAACATATGGCATCCATGGCATCCAATCAAAAATTGTTAAGCATGCAAAGAAACAGGAAAATACGACCGATAATAAACAGAAAAATCAATCTATCAAAACCAATCCCAAAATAACAAAGATGACAGAATTAGTACCAAGGATATTAAAACAGTTATTATAACTATAGTCCATATATTCAAGAAAGTAAAGGAAAACACAAACATGTTAAAGAGAGGTATAGAAGATGCAAAAAAAGACCTAAATTGAACTTCCAGGGATGAAAAACATAATGTATCAGATGAAAAATTCACTGGATGGGATTAACAGGAGATTTAGACACTGCCAAAAAACCCCAGGGAATTTAAAGATATAGCAATAGAAACTATCCAAAATGAAACACACAGAGAAAAATGTCTGAAAATTCGTGAACATCAGTGAGCTATGGGGCAACTTGAAGGGATATGTATAATTTTGATGAGAATGTTCTATATCTTGATTTTGATTTTGGTTACATGCTTCTGTTTATAAAATCTGCAGAAATGTACACTAAACATAGAGTGTTTTTTATTGTTGTAGTTTAAATGAAGTTTACATTTCAAGTTAGTCTCCCATACAAAATTTTATACATACCTTGTTATGTGACCCTAATTGCTCTCCCCATACTGTGAAAGCACACTCCTGCTTTCCACCCCTGATTCCCCATGTCCATTCAACCAGCTCCTAGCCCTCTCTGCCTTCCCATCTAACCTCTAGAGAGAAGCTGCCTGTTTAGTCTCTTGTATCTACTTGAGCTAAGAGGCATGCTCCTCACGAGTATCACTTTATGTCCCACAGTCCAGTCCAATCCCTGTCTGAAGAGCTGGCCTTGGAAATTGTTTTAGTGCTAGGCTGATAGAGAATCCAGGGGACATGCTTTCTGGGGTACCTCCAGTCTCAATCAGACCATTATGTCTGGTCTTCTTTCTAGAATTTGAGTTCTGCAACCCATCTTTCTGCTGCTCCATCAGGGACTCTCTGTTGTGTTCCCTGTCAGCGTGGTCATTGGTAACCAGGCACCATCTAGATCTTCTGGTCTCAGGCTGATGAAGTCTCTGGTTTATGTGGCTAATACTTTCCTTCTGTCTTTGGTGTTCTTCATTCTCCTTTACTCCAGATAGTTGGGACCAATTGATGCATCTTAGATGGCCGCTTGCTAGCTTTTAAGACCTCAGATGCCACTCACCAAAGTAGGATGCAGACCATTTTCTTAATAAGCTTTCTTACGCCAGTTGACCTAGATGTCCTCTGAAAGCATGGTCCCCATACCCCTACCCCTGCTACTCTGTCCCTCAAAGTGTTTGATTGTATTCAGGAAACTTCTTAGCTTTGGTTTAGTCCAGTTGTGCTGACTTCCCCTGTAGTGTGTGCTGTCCTTCCCTTCGCCTAAGGTGATTCTTAACGACTATCTAGTTAGTAAATAACAAACCCCCCCCCCGCCACCCTCGTAACCATCAAAGAATGTTTTCTTCTGTGTTTAAACCTTTTCTTGAGTTCTTATAATAGTGGTCTTATACAGTATTTGTCCTTCTGTGACTGACTAAATTCACTCAGCATAATAAGTTCCAGCTCCCTCCATGTTATATGAGGTTTCACGGCTTCATCGTTGTTCTTTATCGTTGCTTAGTATTCCATTGCGTGGATATACCATAATTTGTTATCTATTTGTCTGTTGATGGACATCTAGGTTGCTTCCATCTTTTTGCTATTGTGAACAGTACTGCAGTGAACATGGGTGTGCGTATATCTATTCATGTGACAGCTCTTATTTCTCTAGGATGTATTCCAAGGAGTGGGATAGCTGGATCGCATGGTACTTTTATTTCTAGCTTTTTAAAGAAGTGCAAATTGGTTTCCGAAGTGGTTGTACCATTTTACATTCCCACCAACAGTGTATAAGTATTCCAGTCTCTCCACAACCTTCCAGCATTTATTATTTTGTCCTTTTTGGATTAAGGCTAGCCTTGTTGGGGTGAGATGATATCTGATTGTAGTTTTGATCTGCATTTCTCTAATGGCTAATGATCGTGAGCATTTCTTCATGTGTCTGTTAGCTGCCTGAATATCTTCTTTGGTGAAGTGCTTGTTCATATCCTTTGCCCATTTTTTAATTGGGTTATTTGTCTTTTTGTTGTTGAGGTTTTGCAGTATCTTGCAGATTTCAGAGATTAGACGCTGATTGGATTTGTCATAGCCAAAAATTTCTTCCCACTCTGTAGGTTGTCTTTTTACTCTTTTGGTGACGTGTTTTGAGTAGCATAAGTGTTTGATTTTTTAGGAGCTTCCAGTTATCTAGTCTCTCCTTCTGGTGCTTGTGCATTGTTACTTCTGGTTCATATTGTGTTTATGCCATGTATTAGGGCTCCCAGCATTGTCTGCATTTTTTCTTCCATGATCTATATAATTTTTGATTTTATATTTAAGTGTTTGATCCAGTTTGAGTTAGTTTTTGTGGATGGTGTGCTGTATGGGTCTTGTTTCACTTTTTGCAGATAGATATCCAGTTATGCCAGCACCATTTGTTGGACTGTCTTTTCCCCAATTAACAGATTTTGGGCTTTTGTCAAATATCAGCTGCTCATAGGTGGATGAACTTATGTCTGGTTTCTCAACTCTGTTCCATTGGTCTATGTATCTGTTGTTGTACTAGTACCAGGATGTTTTGACTACCATGGTTGTAAAATTGGTTCTAAAATCAGGTAGTGTTAGGCCTCCCACTGTGTTCTTCTTCTTGACTAATGCTTTATTTATTCGGGGCCTCTTCCCTTTCCATATGAAGTTGGTGATTTGTTTCTCCATCTCATTAAAAAATGCTAGTGGCATTTGGATCGGGATTGCATTGTATCTGTAGATCACTTTGGGTAGAATTGACATTTTCACTATGTTGAGTCTACCTATCCATGAGCAAGGTATGTTCTCCCACTTATACAGATCTCTTTTAGTTTCTTGCAGTAGTGTCTTGTAGTTTTTTCTGTATAGATCTTTTACATCTCTGGTTAGATTTATTCCTAAGTATTTGATCTTCTTGGGGGCTATTGTAAATGATATTGATTTCATAATTTCCTCTTCAAAGTTCTCTTTGTTGTTGTAAAGGAATCCAACTGATTTTTGTATGTTTATCTTGTATCCTGAAAATCTGCTGAACTCTTCTATTAGTTCCGGTAGTTTTCTTGTGGATTCTTTGGGGTTTTCTGTGTATAAGATCATATCATCTGGAAATAGAGGTGCTTTGACTTCTTCCCTACCAATCTGGATGCCCTTTATTTATTTTTCTAGCCTAATTGCTGTGGCTAGGACCTCTAGCACAATGTTGAATAACAGTGGTGATAAGGGGTATCCTTGTCTGGTTCCCGAACTCAAGGGGAATGCTTTCAAAGGATGATGTTTGCAATTGGCTTTGTGTAAATGTCCTTAACTATACTGAGGAATTTCCCTTCTATTCCTATTTTGTTGAGAGTGTTTATTATGAATGGGTATTGGACTTTGTCAAATGCCGTTTCTGCATTTATTGATAAGATCATGTGGTTCTTGTCTTTTGTTTTATTTATGTGATGGATTACATTGATTGTTTTTCTAATGGTGAACCATCCCTGCATACCTGGTATAAATCCCACTTGATCATAGTGAATTATTTTTTTGATATGTTGCTGAATTCTATTGTCTAGAATTTTGTTGAGGATTTTTGTGTCAATGTTCATGAGGGATATTGGTCTACAATTTTCTTTTTTTTGTGGTGTCTTTACCTTGTTTTGGTATCAGGTTTATGCTGACTGCCTAGAATGAGTTTGGGAGTATTCCATCGTTTTCTATGCTCTGAAATACCTTTAGTAGAAGTGGTGTTATCTCTTCTGTGAAAGTATGGTAGAATTCTCCAGTGAAGCCATCTGGGCCAGGGCTTTTGTTTCTGGGAGTTTTTTAATAACCTTTTCAATCTCTTTTGTTGTTATTGGTTTATTTAGTTGTTCTACCTCTGTTCGTGTTAGTTTAGGTAGGTAGTGAGTTTCTAGAAATTTGTCCGTTTCCTCTAGGTTTTCAAATTTGTTAGAGTACAGTTTTTCATAGTATTCTGTTATGATTCTTTTAATTTCAGTTGGGTCTGTTGTGATATCACCCGTTTCATTTCTCATGTGGGTTATCTGCTTCCTCTTCTGTTTTTCTTTTGTCAGTTTGGCCCGTGGTTTATCAATTTTGTTGGTCTTTTCAAAGAAACAGCTTTTGGTCCTGTTAACTCTTTCAATTATTTTTCTATTCTCCATTTCATTTAATTCTGCTCTAATTCTTATTATTTCCTTCCTTATGACTCCTGAGGGCTTCTTTTGCTGTTCTCTTTCTGCTTGTTCCAGTTGTAGGGTTAATGTTTTGATTATAGCCCTTTCTCCTTTTTGGATGTGTGCATTTATTGCTATAAGCTGACCTCTGAGCACTGCTTTTGCTGTGTCCCAAAGCTTCTGGTAGGATGTGTTTTCATTCTTGTTTGAGTCTATGAATTTCTTTATTCCATCCTTAATTTCTTCTATAACCCAGTAGTTTGGGGGCTAGGTTTTGTTCAGTTTCCATGTGTTTCTTTCTTTTTTTTTTTTTTTCCTTGCTTTTTCTGTTGTTGATTTCTACTTTTATGGCTTTATGCTCAGAAAAGAAGCTTTGTAATATTTTGATGCTTTGGGTTTTGCTAAGGCTTGCCTTATGGCCTAATATGTGGTCTATTCTGGAGAATGTTCCATGTGCATGGGAAAAGAAAGTATACTTGGCTGCTGTTGGGTGGAGTGTTCGGTATATGTCTATGAGATAAAGTTGGTTGATTGTAGCATTTAGCTCTTCCGTGTCTTTGTTGAGCTTCTTTCTGGATGCTCTGTCCTTAACCAGAAGTGGTGTGTTGAAGTCTCCTACTACTATTGCGGAGCTGTCTGTCTCTCTCTTTTCAGTGCTGTTAGAGTTTGTTTTATGTATTTTGGAGCCCCGTTGTTGGGTGCATAAATATTTATTATAGTTATGTCCTCCTGGTGTATTGACCATTTAATCATTATATAGTGCCCTTCTTTATCCTTTGTGGTGGATTTTACTTTAAAGTCTATTTTGTCAGAGATTAATGTTGCCACTCCTGCTCTTTTTGAGTGTTGTTTGCTTGACATATTTTTTTCCATCCTTTGAGTTTTATTCTGTTTGTGTCTTTAAGTCTAAAGTGCATCTCTTGTAGGCAGCATATAGATGTATCATGCTTTTTTATCCAATATGCCACTCTCTGTCTCTTTATTGGTGCATTTAGTCCTTTTACATTCAGTGTAATTATTGATAAGTATGAGTTTAGTGCTGTCATCCTGATGTCTCTTTTTGTGTGTTGTTCACAGTTTCTTTGTTCCCCTTAATTCTCTGTGCTGAGTCGTTTCTCTTTATGTATTTTTTTCATCTTTTTCATTGTTGTTGATTTTGTGTTTGCTGAGTCTTTTTTATTTTGATTTGTAGGATTGTTAGTTTTCCTTTATGGTTACCTTAATATTTACCCCTATTTTTCTAAGTTTATACCAGTCTTTTGTTTCTTCATATCATCTTGACTTCTCCTCCATATGTAAAATCTATGTCTGCGTTTTTAAGTCCCTCTTTTTTGTTTTAATGTTTTCCTTTTTTACGTATTGATATCTCTGTTTCCCTATTTTCAACGTTTTAGCATTGACGTATTTTCCACTTCCCTATCTGAGTCTATATCTGCTTGCTCTGTCCTGTGTTCTAATCTTGTGTTGTTATCTGATGTTATTGATTTTCTAACCAGAGGACTCCCTTTAGTATTTCTTGTAATATTGGTTTGTTTTTTATAAATTCCCTAAACTTCTGTTTATATGGAAATGCCCTAATTTTACCATCATATCTGAGAGACAGTTTTGCTGGATATATAATTCTTGACTGGCAGTTGTTTTCTTTCAAAGCTTTATATATGTCATCCCATTGCCTTCTTGCCTGCGTGGTCTCTGCTGAGTAGTTTGAGTTTATTCTGATAGACTCTCCTTTGTAGATGACTTTTCTTTTATCCCTAGCCACTCTTAAAATTCTCTGTCTATCTTTGGTTTTGGTAAGTTTGATTATATTATGTCTTGGTGACTTTCTTTTGGGATCTACCTTATGTGGGGTTTGATGAGCATCTTGGATAGATATCTTCTCATCTTTCATGATATCACAGAAATTTTCTGTCAATAAATCTTCAACAGTTTTCTCTGTATTTTCTGTTATCCCCCCGTTCTGGTACTCCAATCACTCGTAGGTTATTTCTCTTGATAGAGTCCCACATAACTCTTAGAGTTTCTTCATTCTTTTTAATCCTTTTATCTGATTTTTCCTCAAACAAGTTGGCATCAAGTGCTTTATCTTCAGTGTCACTAATTCTGACTTCTACTGCCTCAATTCTGCTCCTATGACTTTCTATTTAGTTGTCTAATTCTGAAATTTTATTGTTAATCTTCTGATTTTTGCAGCCTATTGAATCTGTCATTATGTTCTTGAATAACTGTTTTAAGTTCCGCTACTTTGTCTGTATGTTCTTTGGCTGTCTCTATATTTTAATGAATTTTATTTCTAATTTCTAGAAGAGTTCTGTATATTAATCTTTTGTATTCTGCCTCTGGTAATTCCAAGAAATTTTCTTCCTGAGGAGAATTTATTGATTCTTTATTTTGGGAGCTTGCTTCAGCCATCATGGACTGCCTCTTTACGTGATTTGATATTGATTATTGTCTCCGAGTCATCAATAAGTTATTATAATTTTATTTTACATATGTTTTATGTGTCCTAGCTTCTTATTTTGTTTTGATATGCCCAAATAGGCTGCTCATGTGCACTAGTTTGGTTTTTGGCGCCTTTGAAGCTCTAGTGTCCTGTCACCAGGTAGTTAGTTCTGTAACTATGTGCACACAGGAGTCAGTTAAATTTTCCTGTATGGATTCAGCTCAGGAATCCAGGCAGTCAGTCACCAAGTGTGTGGTGCATGCTCTCACCTACAGTCTTAGAGAGGCATGGGTGATTGGTGTAGCACAGGTATCTGGTTGCAGTAGGGTGACACATGCTGAGCAAGGCAGGTGGCTGATGGCTGCCCCTGAGTGTCTGAAAGGAAAGTGTGTCCCTATTCCCTAGAGCAAGTAGGTGGGTGAGTTTTGCAGCTAGACTATAAGCACCCTACTCTGTTGGTTGTAAAGACTCGGGGGCACCACTTATTCTTGGACCCCTGTAGCAGGTGACTAGGTGGCATAGATGGAGCCACCAGTCCTTAAGTCCCTGATGCTGACTGATAAAGGTGTCTGCTTAAAGGGCAGGGTTGTGTCAAGTGTCACAAATCTGACACTTCACAGCTGAAACAGTTGAAGTTAGACTCAGGAGTTTACCCTGTTGTACTGTGGTATTGAGGGTTTATGTTGTTGAGATGGGTCCGTACAAGTCTATACAGGGGTGGAAGGCACTCAAAGTCTGCAGACCCCTTATGCCTATGCCTATCAAAGGAGCTGTGCCAACTCTGAGTTCCTGGCTTAGGGGAGCCAGTAGCTTATTTTTTCCCCTGTTTGTTAATTTGTTCCCTCTCCAAGGCCAGGAGAATGAGTCAGGGTGCCTTATGGGGTCTACTTCCGGCCCAGGGGACTCAGAGACCTCGGAAGCCAGCAGGACTGGTGCAGAGCAGGGAGGGAGGAGGTAAAACGGAGACAGGTTTTTCCCAAATGGGCTTTTTTTTTTTTTTTTTTCCCTAAATCCCTGCGAAAGGCCACACACATGTACTTATCTTTAGCCACTTGGGAGCTGCTTTTCACTGTTTTGGAGTGTCTAAGCAGAATCTCTGCTGCCGGATCTCTCTTGATGTGGAAACTGTCTCCTGAGTGTGCACACGGAGCTGTATGCCTGCTTCATTGCACACCCAGAGCAGGTAAGGGCTGAAGAGCTGCGGCTCCTGTGTCCGGTTTGACACTCCTGGCTTCTTCCAGACCGTCTCCCTCTCCCCCTGCCACTCAGTCCTATTCCTCAACTTTGCCTTGTTCAGGGCTCCTAGATATTCATATACAATCACATCATTTGTTTTTCCAGGTCTTTGTTGTAAGAGGGATATAAGAAGCTGTCTGACATTTCTGCCATCTTGGCCCCCAGAAATACAGTGTATTTTCCTGCATGTCAGTTGTATCCTAATAAAAACAAATAGAAGAAAAGTGATCAATGACAAGGAGGACAAAGCTAAATGTCTGGAAAAACAATTTAGGAGTGCAGTTTGCACTTGATATATTTTCCTCCCAGTTCATTTTCCTTACCTTACCTCATAGGCAGAAAGATCAAGGTTCCTTTTCCTGGCTCTTTGTTAACAGTGAAAACTTAACCTCTTTTAGACTCAGTTTTCTCATCTTTAACCCTTTGGTGACCCAATTATTTTCTGCTTTGAATTTTCTGTTGATACCATGTGTTTTTATTACTAGAAGCATTCTGAATCATTGAGTGTGTCTGAATTTTTGGTAGGTAGTATGGTTTTTTTTTTTTTTTTCTTGCTCCCTCCCAGAAGCCTACCCTAAATGTTTAGTGGTACATGTGAAGTACCACTAATTACACCCCAGAGTCCCCACCAGGGTCTATTGGTACATATGTGTAACAAATAAAAACTTTCAAAATTCTATTTTTCTTACCAAAAATTCACAAACCTCATACAATACTCTTTAAAACAATAATTTGTGATGCACACACATTTCTTCAGTTTCAAATAGTCATAAAGGTCCCTGCCTTGCTTCAGCGTGCACTGTCAATGGTACAGCAACTTCCCAATAAACCTCAGAGGCTGAAAAAGTTCATGGTCACTATATATACTGCTGGACACAAAAGGATTTAAAATGGTGGAAGCATTGATTCATTCACCCATTCATTTAGTCTTGCACTGAACAATATTGATTGAATGTTGACCATTTGCCAAGTATTATGCTAGACAGTGAGTGAAACAGACACAGTATTTTCCAAGGCACTGATCACAGAATCACAGAATAAATGAGAGCAAGAGAAACATTCAGAGATTATCTGACCCAACATAAGAAACTGAGGCCCCAAGAGTGAAAAGTTCCTTAGTGGCAGAGCTGTGAGAACAACTCAGGTCTCCATGCCTACAATATAGACCTATTGTTAATAATATGACTAATAATTGAAAGTTTTTTGTTTTTCTTTCCCCCAGCAAAGGGTGTTTCCTTTTTAATTCAGAGACAGAAGTTTTAAATCACTGGATGCTTGCAGAAGCCAGGCTTTATAAATTATTCCCAATATTATTATTATTATACCTGAGCTGTGTTTTCTAAAAACTTGAGCCAGACATCTACCTTTTAAAAATGACATATTTTTACATAAAACTCTGGATATTTTGTCTTCATTAAAGAATTTTAATATCTGGTTATACTGGTATGGAAACCCATATTCTGGTGAAACAACAATCATCAAAGACAAACAGTGGCTCCTTCAAGCGTCACAGGCCTGGGCTCCCCAATGGCTGAAGTTCTCACCCAGCCTACTTCTTTCATTTTTGTTACTTGCTTGGCCCCTGGGAGACAGTATATTTTACAGTTGCTGTCTTAAACTTCACAGATTATTCTCTAATGACTGTGTTGTAGTTACTACCCAGTTCAGATTATTTTGGGCATTACAGTCTTCCTAGAGCCTTTGCAGGACAGTCATTGTCTTAGTTTCCTAGGACTGCTGTAAAAAAAAAAAAAAAAAAAAGGAAAACATACCACTGTGTAGGTTTAAAGAACAGAAATTTATTTTTTCATAGTTCAGGAGGCTAGAAGTGCAAATTCAGGGCACTGCTCTAAAGGAAGGCTCTTCCTCTGTCAGTTCTGGGGGAAGACCCTTGTCTCTTCCAGCTCCCACAGCACCAGTGTTCTTCAGTTCCTTGGTGATCTTCACATGGCATCTATCTTCCCCCATTTGTACTTGTTTGTTTCTACGTCTAGGCTGCTCCTTATAACTCAGAAGTGATTAGGTTTAGGACATACCCTACATTGGCATGACCTCATTAACACAACAAAGAAAACCTTATTTCCAAATAAGGTTACATACACATGTACAGGAGTTAGGATTCCAACACATACTTTTGGGAGACACAGTCCAATCCATAACAGTCATCAACACAAAATATCAACAGTTTGGGCCTTGGCCAGGCTGTAATGATATTCCATGATCAAGGAACCTCAAGGCAATAGCTAGACTTCTCTGGCCACAACCCATAGATAAAGGAAACAAATCATCATACATAACTAAATGCTAAGGGCATTGCTATTCTGTTTGGATTTCCAAATTAATAATGAAAATAACTTAGACTTTATTTTCACTTTTCAATTCAGAAATCCATATAGAAAGAGATCATTTCTTTTGCTTTTTGATGGCCTTTTCTTTCTGGCTTTGCCTTGGAGTTCCATCTAGTTCCGTAAATCTGCATTTTAGGCAGCACATAAAAACAGAAAGATATCAATAAGACAATTTGACTCCTAAGACCGCGGCTCTTCCTTTATTAGCACTACAGAATCATTTACACCAATGTCAAACAAAGGTACCCAAATTATCTGAATTACAGGAAATCCCTAACTTATGATGTATTCGAGTTGCAACGAACCGTGCTTAACAACCGTCCTTTTTTTTTTTTTGTCTTTACACCTTACAATTATTTATATGTACTACATACAGTGTTGCAGCATATCATTTTCTGATATCATTCTCAGATATTCATTTGCAGACGTTCAATGTTAGGATTTATAAAGATACTGATAATAAAAGACAATAACAATGAAGACTAAAAAAACGAGGTATTTGACTTACGTCAGAGCCGACTTACGATGGGGTTGATGGAACACAACCCCATCGTAAGTCAGGGACTACCTGTATCCTATAAAAGGATAAAGCAAGATTATGCTTTATAAGTGATGTGGCCTATCTGAACAGTTGGCTGCCCTCAGTGAGTCTTTAACCCCATTATCACAATCAATCCAAACTACTGAGCTCCGTGCCAAAATATGTCCCCGCAACCTGGGGGTGAATGCCTTTCTGGAAAAGATACAGCAGAGCAAGCTGACATTGCATCTTAATAGCAGTGACCCAGAGGTTCAGTGTGCAAACCTAACTCCCATGTTTACTCCTGGCCACAGACTCAATGGACATGGCAGCCTTAGACTGGTTAAGTGCCTGTGGGTGAAGAGGAGGGGAATGTTGCATGGCATTAAATGGTATCCTGGGTTGAATTAAAAAACAAACATACAAACAAAACAAAACCAGTTGCTGTCAAGTCACCTCCAACTCATGGCAACTCCATGTGTGTCAGAATAGAACTGTGCTCCAAAGGGTTTTCAATGGCTGATATTTTCCAAAGAAGATCACTAGGCCTTTCTTCTGAGGTGCCTGTGATGGACTTGAACCTCCAACCTTTCAGTTAGCAGCTGAGCATGTTAACCATTTGCACCACCCAGGGATGCTTACTGGGTTGAATAGTGTCCCTCAAAATTCATGTCCACTGAAAACCTCAGAATGTGATCTTATTTGTAAATAGGATCTTTGTAGATGTAATTAGTGAAGTTAAGATGCGGTCATGCCAAATTGGGGTGGACCCTAAATTCCATAACTGATATCCTTATAAGAGAACAGACACAGAGGAGGCACATACAGAGAGAAGGCCACGTGCAGGTGGAGGCAGAGATTGTAGTGATGCAATTCCTACAAGACAAGGAACACCAAGCATTGTTGGCAACTACCAGAAGTTAGGAAGAATCAAGGAAGGGGTCTACAGAGAGCCTTCACTTTGATTTCGGATTTTTAGCCTCCAGAGATGAGAAAATAAATTTCTGCTGTTTTAAACCACCCAGTCTGTGCTGATTTGTTACGCTAGACCTAGGAAGCTAATACAAATCATAATGTAAGCGTGCAGTCAAAGGAAAAGGGCTGCTGGTGCTGCCCAGTAGTGGGACTGGGCTGAAAGCAAGGTCAGGACAAGGTAATGCCCTTAGAGTATATGGGTTCATGGTGAGAATGAAGTGGAATCAAGAAAGACTTAGCCACATTCCTTAGGGTTATAATATACAACATACAATAAATGATATACAATATTCAAAAGCCAAAAAATTAAAATCATGTCTCTGAAATAACACCTTTCCTTTTATTGCCATGATCTAAATTTGTGGGCAGGGTAATATTGCAGCCCTTATAGTCTACAAAATAAAAACCCAGTCTATGAGTCCAGTACAGCTAGATGGTGCCCGGCTACCACCACTGACTGCTCTGACCAGGATCACAACAGAGTGTTCTGGACAGAGCTGTAGAAGGATGTAGAGCATTATTATAACCCACAAAAAAAAGACTAGATTTACTGGCTTAAAGGAGACTGGAGAAACCCCAAGAGTATGGCCCCCAGACACCCTTTTAGCTCAGTGGTGAAGTTACCTCCAAGGTTCACTGTTCAGCTTGGGAGTGGACAGCCCCGTAAAACCAAATGAGACTAACGAGGTACAGGAGTCCAGTGACAAGGGCCAGAAAGCAGAAGGGGACAAGGAAGCTGGTGATAGGGAACCCAAGGTTGAGTAAGGATATTGTTGATGTGTTGTGAGATTGTTAACCATTGTCATAGGGCAACATTTGTAGTAACTGTTAAGTGAGAAGCTATTTTGTTTTGTAAGCCTTCATCTTAAGTGAGAATAGCAGCACAGTCAATGTCACTGAACTGTGCATGTAGAAATTTTTGAAATGGTGTATCTTTGGCTATGTATATTTTCACAAAAAAAAAAAAGGTTGAGAAGTTACAGGGTTGATATGTTGTGGGGTTGTTAACCAATGTCATAAAACAACATGTGTACTTATGTTTCATGAGAAACTATTTGTTCTGTAAGCCTTCACCTGAAGTACAATAATAAAGAAAGAAAGAAAGAAAAATGGGCAAACAACATGACTAGGCAACTCACAGAAAATGAAACGTTAATGGCTCAGATATACCAAAAACGTTAACTTCACTCACCACAGAATGCAAATTAAAGCCTAAGACATTATTTTTGAGCTACCAGATCAGCAAAGAAAATATATTTGATAATCTATTTTGTGACTGAGTCTATGGAGAATCAAGTATTCTAACTGCCTATTTGAGAGACTAAATTGCCCTCCATGAAGGATCACTTTGGAAATAAAAGTTACAAATTCATATACCTTTTGATCCAGCAATTGTTTTCTTAGGAGTTGATCCTAATATAGATTCAAATGTGTATGAATTGACATTTGTACAAAGTTGTTTATTGAGATCTTGTTTGTGATATCAAAAGCAAACAACCTTTATGTCCATTCAGAGATTCTCTGCAGCTATAAAAAAGCTCTTTGTGTATTTATATGGAAGCTGTCCTAGATAAACTGTTAAATGTAAAAATAAAGGTGCAGAACCATTTGTGTAAAAAGCGGAGGAAAAAAAAAAACCCCAGTCTAAAAGGCAACACCCTGGAGAGATGAGTGGAAAGAAGGGGAGAGAAAAGAAGAAGTGAGAAAGGAGAGAAAGATGTCTTTTCAAGGATAGGTGTGGAATGCTTACACAACCTGATTCATGTGGTTCACCCCCAGAGTGCTGCTGCAGTTAAAAGAACATGGTCCTCACAATCAAAAGCAACTTAGAAATAACTCAGGTCTGTATATGTATCTCTTGAACAACTTAAAAAGAACACACAATTTCCAACAGTGCTTGTTTAACCTTCCGATTTTTTTCACAGTTGCTTTCTTCAACTCCATTCCCCCAACCTCCTCCAACGCTTCTTTTTATGTCTCTTTGCATTCTCCTCCTTTCCTCCATATTTTCCATTACAAAAGCCTAAGGATCAGTCTTTGGGGTAGGTTAGGAGGTGGTGCCCTGGTGGCGCAGTGATTAAGTGTTTGGCTGCTAACTGAAAAGTTGGTGGTTCAAACCCACCTGTTGCTCCAGTGGAGAAAGATGTGGCAGTCTGCTTCTGTATAGATTTATAGCTTTGGAAACCCTGTGGGGCAGTTCTACTCTGCCCTATAGAGTCATTATGAATCAGAATCTACTTCATGGCAATGGGTTTTGGTTATTTTTGAGGAGGTGAAGGGTGCTTTGAGGAAGCAGATGGATTGTATTCTTTACTATGTGACAGCGGCTTGGGGTAAAACTGGACACATCCAGAAACGAGTGATTTTTTTTTACCCCACAATACATATATGTTGGGGGGGGGCTGCATTATATTTTGAAATATTAACCCATGATTTTTTGCTGTATTTCCTGCTACTCCAACCCCTCTTCCCCCTACCCCACAGTGAGCAGTTTGATTCAGGGTAGAGTTGCCACCCATCATGAGTCTGTCAGTTTATTATACTGTTGTGACTTGCATGTTGCTGTGATGCTGGAAGCTATGCCACCAGTATTTCAAATACCAGCAGGGTCACCTACGGTGTACAAGTTTCCAGACTAAGACCAGAAAGAAAGACCTGGCTATCTACTTCCAAAAATTAGCCAAAGAAAACCCTATGAACCACTGTCTGATACAGTGCTGGAAGATGAGTCCTCTAGGCTGGAAGGCACTCAAAATACACACTGTCCACAACAATGAACTCAAGCATACCAATGATCGTGAAGATGGTGCAGGACGGAGCAATGTTTCATTCTGTTATCTATGGGGTTGCCATGAGTCAGAGCTGACTGAACAGTAACTAATAACAGAGTTGCTACAGCAGAAATAAAGAGACAATAGTCAGCTTTTGGGTTTCAAAATATGTTAAAAATTGTAACAGAAACACTAGCTTGAAAGAAAACACAATACATTTTGATCTTTGCCATCAAAACTGTACACACCCAAATGCATGGTATAATGGTGTATTCATTCCTGTCTCCAAAGTGATAAAAGTCTTCTGGCTTTGTTGGAATGGATTTGTGGGTGAGTCAAAGGGAAAGCAAAATAGTAAGATGCTGGCTAATGTGTCTGAATTCTTCTTGGTCTAGGGCTTGGCCTGGAGTGGAGACATGGGGAACATGGTACCTTGGTGCCAGGGGTCCCATCCCTTCAGCCTACCTCTACTTTCAGACCCAATTCCATGTGAAAGAGCACAGACTCACCTTACGATGATGACATCTTATGACAAGCTTCATTTGTTCATCTGTCCACTTCCTGCCACAAAGCTATATCTAACAATGTAAGAGAACCAGAATCACAGGGAAATGAACAACTCCAGGGCCAACCTTCAATCAATGGCAGGTGTAGAGTGTGTGAGCCAGACAAGGGAACTTGAGAGTCAGTGTCTGTTTGAATTTTGAGCCAAAAGTGCTTCACTTGCTTCGCCCTAGTCCTAGCCTTACCTCTCTCTCTCTCTCTTCAGGGCCTGCTCTTTCACACCTGGTAGTGGTACAGGTGCCCCCGCTATTACTGCCTTGAAGGTACTGCACTCTCTCTCTTGTTTCCCTGACATCCCGCCCACACCTTTGTAAATACTCCCATTAATAAATTCTGCTCAATATCTGGAGTCTTAAAAGCCTGTGATACTCAACCAGTCTCACCCCTTCAGGAGCAAGAGAACGAAAAAAACAAGATACAAGGGAAAGATTAGTCCAAGGGACTAATGGACCACATCTACCACAGCTTCCACCAGACTGAGTCCAGTACAACTAGATGGTGCCCAGCTACCACCACTGACTGCTCTGACAGGGATCACAATAGAGGGTCGCAGACAGAGCTGGAGAAACCCCGAGATATGGCCCCTAGACACCCTTTTCGCTCAATAACGAAGTCACTCCCTAGGTTCACCCTTCAGCCAAAGATTAGATAGGCCCATAAAACAAAACAAGACTAAAGGGGCACAACAGCCCAGGGACAAGGATGAGAAGGCAGGAGGGGACAAGAAAGCTGGTAATAGGGAACCCAAGGTCAAGAAGGGAGAGTGTTGATGTGTCGTGAGGTTGTTAATCAATGTTGTAAAACAAAATGTGTACTAACCGTTTAATGAGAAACTAGTTTGTTCTGTAAACCTTCATCTAAAGTACAATTAAAAAAAAAACAATAAAAATAAATAAATTCTGCTCAAGTTATCCAATTTGAATGTGCTACCTGTTTCCTTCTGATATTCTTTCTGATTGATAATGTGTATTTCATTAAGTGCTCAATAAGTACCAAAAAAAAAAAAAAATCCGTTGCTGTCATATTGATTCTGACTCATAGTGACCCTTTAGGACAAAGTAGAACTGCCTCATAAGATTTCCAAGAAGCAGCTGGTAGATTCGAACTGCCAACCTTTTCATTAGCAGGCAGGCTCTTAACCACTGTGCTACCAGGGCTCAATAAGTAATCCAGTATTATTTGGGTGTGATAGTTGGCTCCTAGGACCATATCCAAATGCCATTTTGAACAGTGCTGTTTGAACCACCAAGAGTTCTGGTCGTTTTTAAGCAGTGCTATTCAAATAGCTGGACTGCCCCAGATACACCTTAGTCAAGTGAGATGCTGCTAGCTGAAGGTCAGTCTACAGCTCATCTTCAAATTGGAAAGCTGACATTTCCATTGCCTTTGAGTTGTATGTTGAAGAAATTTGTATCCTATTATGTTTTTTTTCCTAGTTGTCATTTATTTGGCCCCTGACCCAGGAACTCCATGCACAGTGGAACGAAATGCAATCTAGTCCTTCACCATCCGGTGATCGGTTTTGGATTAGATTATTATGATCCATAGGGTTTTCATTGACTGATTTTCAAAAGTAGATCACCAGGTCTTTCTTTGTAGTGCATCTTAGTGTGAAGATTTGCTGAGACCTGTTCAGCATCATAGCAACACACAAGCCTTCACTGACGGGTGGTAGCTGTGCATGAGATGCATTGGCTGGGAATTGAACCCCAGTCTTCCTCCTGGAAGGTGAGAATTCTACCACTGAGCCACCAAAGTCCCCTCCCTATTGTAGGACAGACAAATAAAAAGATGCCTGAGCACAGCATCGCTTAAGCAAATTAAGGAATGTTATAGCTCCCCAAATCGATAGTTTTCCTCAACTACAGAGTATTAACTACTGTCCTAACCATAGACAAATGCTTTTAAAAGCAAATTGTATTTGACTGGGGTAGGGAGGGAAGAAAGAAAAAAAAAGTTTCTCACTCTGAGATCTATTTTCTATACTTGCTCTCATTAGTAAACAGTTCAAGTAATGCCTCTAAACATGATTGATTTTAATTTTATTCATAAAGTTTGAGCTTTTATTATGTGATTCCTTATGAAGCTTCCCTTATGTAGAAATAGCACTGTCAAGTTTATATTCCAGAATGAGACATCACTCTAAATATGAAACAAGATTAAATTTGACAAGTTTTCCCCTAAAGTGGTTTGTTCTTGGAAACGTTTGTATCAAGGGAGTTGCTCACAAACATCCATACAACAAGTTCCATGATGTGATGCTACTTGCTTTCAACCCTAAATATACTGTAAACAATTTAGAGAGGCCAGATTAGCTATGTGCTTTTTGATTCTTACTCAGAAAAGAAATCTAAATAATAAATGGGTTATAAACTAAAGTAGTACAAAGATAGTTGTTGTTAGGTGCCGTAGAGTTAGTTCTGACTCACAGCGACCCTATGTACAACAGAAGGAAACACTACCCGGTCCTGTGCCTTCCTCACAATTGTTGCTACATTTGAGCCCACTGTTGCAGCCACTACATCAATCCATCTCATTGAAGGTCTTTCTCTTTTTCATTTACTGTCTGCTTTGCCAAGCATGATGTCCTTCTCCAGGGACTGGTCCCTCCTGATAACATGTCCAAAGTAAGTGAGATGAAGCCTTGCCATTCTCCCTTCTCTAGGAGCATTCTGGCTGTACTTCTTCCAAGACAGCTTTGTTCATTCTTCTGGCATACCATGGTATATTTAATATTCTTTACCAATACCATGATTCAAAAACATCAATTCTTCTTCGGTCTTCCTTCTTCATTGTCCAGCTTTCACATGCGTATGAGGCGATTGAAAATACCATGGCTTGGGTCAGGTGCACCTTAGTCCTCAAAGTGACATCTTTGCTGTTTAAAACTTTAAAGAGGTCTTTCACAGCAGATTTGCCCAATGCAATGCATCCTTTGATTTCTTAACTGCTGCTTCCATGGGCATTGATGGTGGATCCAAGTGAAATGAAATCCTTGACAACGTCAATATTTTCTCCGTTTATCATGATGTTGCTTGTTGGACCAGTTGAAGGCAAAGATGATACCACTTAATTTAAAAACAGACAGTCTGTCTGGGTGACCACAAATCATGTGCCCAGTTCTGGGCAAGTTCTAATATCTTTGGGCATGAATACACAATGGGATCATGCCTACCTGTGTCCTCTGCTTCTTCTTAATAATTTTCTTCTTCAGCTTTCCATGGTTGGATCCAGTAGTAATGGAGTTAGTTGATTTTTTTTTTCTTTTTAACTTAATGTGCCTTTATTTACTACTTTTTAAAAGATGTATAGTAAAAATACTGTGGTATAATTTTTTTGTGTGTGGTAAAAATACATATACCCCAACATTTGCCAATCTGACATTTTTTAGATGTATAGTTCATTGACAATAGTTACAATAATCATGATATGCAACCACTACCCATATCTGTGGAGTTTGTTAATTTTAATCAGGAATATATCAGAACTCCTGTCCCTCAACTAATTAACTAGAAATTGTGTTATTTTACCAAGAATGCAAGCCACCCAGGAGCTGAATCAGTGAGTGCAGGTAACCATCTTGAGAGGCAACTACTCCCTGCAGGAGGAGAGAGTAAAGATGGCATGAGAGGTGATGAGCGAGACCCTGGCAACATGATGAAGGCCCTGGGGTCCTTTATCACCAATGATACACCCCAGCCCTTTCCTGTTATGAGATCTAATAGTTCTGCTTTTGGCCTAAGCTGTTTTAGTGCTTTTCTTTAACTTGTAACTCATAGAATCTTAACTAATGCAAAGGTAGGAAACTTTAGTTGGCATTTAAATTTAGTCATTCAATTACAGAGCATCTACTATATCCCAACTACAGCATTGCGGTATGAGGACTCAATCAATTTCAGGTTCAGTCCTCAAAGGGCTCAAAGGATGCAACAGTGAGGTAGTCTCTAAAATTTGGAAGCTAAGATTTCCTTTGAGACCTAAGATATAAACTCATAACACAGTGGGCCAGTGTAGACAGGAAATTATACATGAGATAATCTTAAATATTGACTTGGAGGTAACCCGGTTGTACAGCCAAAGGGGTGGGGATGGAAGCAGAGGAAGAGAAATAGAAGGAGAAGTAGGGATGGAGGGCAAGAGGTAGGGAAGTGTGTCTTAAACTTTAATATGCTCCCAAATTATTGAAAATCTTATTAAAATGCACATTCTGATTCAATAGGTCTAGGGTGGGGCCGGAGATTCTGCGTTTCTGGCAAATTTCCAGGTAACACGAATGCTACTGGTCCCTGGACCACACTTTGAGTAGTTAGGTGCTTTAATAATTAAAAAAAATGAAAATAGTTAAATGGTCTAGAGGACAGACTAATAATAATGATTACAATAATAATAATAATGCTTAATTTATGTTATTAGCATATCAAAAGAAAGGATGTCTCATTAGAAGGGTAGGGCAGTGAGCAGTCAGAAAGGAAATATAGACTAAAGAGATTGCAAAAAAGTGTCCAAAAAGCACTGTCTCTTAGCCAGTGGATACTCATTTTGCAGTTAATTCCTGTTGGGGATGGACGCATGGAGTTCTCAGTTTCCAATGACGCTAAACTTTTGTTTTCTGTATTTAACTTTCCATATTCATGTGGGACCCTTTTGAATTTTTTAAAATATTTTATTGTGTTTTAGGTGAAAATTTACACAGCAAATTAGATACCCATTCAACAATTCATTCACAAATTATTCCATGACTTTAATTACAATCCCCGAAATGTGTCAGCACGCTCACCATTTCCTCTCCACCTGCCCTGTTCCCATCCACCTAGTTTCCCTGCCCCTCCTTGCCTTCTCATAGTCACTTTTGGATAAATGTTGACTGTCTGGTCTCGTATGTTGATTGCTTAAAGGAACACATTTCTCATGGGTGTTATTGTTTGTTTTATCGGCCAATATATTTTTTGGCTGAAAGGTGACCCCTGGGAGTGGCTTCAGTTCCAGGTTAAAAGGCAATCTTAGGGTGACAGTCTTGGGGATTCCTCTAGTTTTTATTAGTCAGTAAGTCTTTTCTTTATGAATTTGAATTTCATTCTAAATTTTTCTCCCATCCTAACCGTGTTCCTGGTCAGAATGGTCTGTGGTGGTAGCCAAGCACCATCTAGTTCTTCTGGTCTCAAGCTATAAGAGGCTGTGGTTCATGTGGTCCATTAGTCCTGTGGACTAATTTCTTCTTTGAGTCTTTTGTTTCCTTCACTGTCCTTTCCTCCAGACTGGAAAAGACCAATAGTTGTATCTTAGATGTCCACTCACAAGCTTTTAAAGCCCCAGATGCTACTCACCAAACTAGGATGTAGAAGTTTATCTTTATGAACTAAGTTATGGCAATTGACCCAGTAGTCGTGAGCCTTCAAACCCAGTAAATCAATCCCATGAGGTGTTTGGATATGTACAGGAAGTATCCATAACTGTGCCCCTATGTGCTTTATTGTATACATGAATATATACACAGCACATACAAACATGTATATGCATATGCCCACAAATATACCTATATATGCACTCACATGTACTCTCATATACCTTCCCACACCCATATAGCATATATATACCTAAGTAACCACTCACATATTTTTTGCTTGTTATTAGTGTTGTTGCAAAATTGTGTATGTTGGAGGCGGAGCCAACATGGAGGTGTAGACAGAAGCACCATAACATCCCTCCACAGCAAAGTCCCAAAAAACTAAGTAAAACAGAGATAAACATCAATTCTGGAATCCTAAGTATCAAAGGAAGAGATAAAGAACTCAGCCAAGCACTGAATGTAATAAGAAACTGACAGAGAACAGAGATCAAGGAGAGATACGTGTGGAGGTCCCCTATCAGCTAATGCAGCACAAATTGGTCATCTTTGACTCCTGTCGGAGATCGTCGGACAGGGAGTACAGATAAGCAGCTTCATGGAGCTCCCAGCAGGAGACAGAGCACCCGGTAACCAGAAATATGTTTTCCCATCCCCTATCCTTCTCCCCACTGCTCTACCTCTGCTGATTCCTGGCTGGCTGCAGTTGCTCTGCTGGCTGGGAAGTGCAGGGTCTGGTGCAGCTTGGATTTGCCCCGCCCGCATCAGAGATTGGTGGATAGGGAGTACAGCACCTTCACGGAGCTCCCAGGAGGAGACAGAACAACTGGTAATCAGTGATATACACTTTTCCACCCCCCATCCTTCTTCCCCGTCCCCCACCCCGGCTCAGCCTCCTCTGTTGCCTGCCAGCCACAGTCTCTTGGCTGGGAAGCACTGGCTTCGGCCCCAAGCCACTTGGATTCACCCTACTCACACTGACCAGCTCCCTGAGTGCCATTTGTTTGTTGCTGGTGTTGCTATTTTCCGCTTCTTTTGTTTTTTTCTGTGCCTCTCACCACCTCTCCCTCCTTTCTCTCAAACACCTGGCTCTGTGTGTCATCTTTGCTTCTTTTTGAAAGGCCGTGAAGCACTGCTTGACTGGGGAACTGATTCCCTGTCCCATGCTGCCATGCTGGTGGGATCCCCAGGGCTTTTATTTTTGTTTTGCTTTGTTTGTTTGTTTTCTTTTTATTTTCTTGGCTTGGGAGCCCCTTCTAGCTGGGTTGTACTGCGCGGCTTGGAAGCTGCTTCCTCAGTCTGCACAGCCATGCCAGTGGGATCCCTGGTGGTATTTCTACTTTCTTTCTTTTTTCTTCTCTTTTTCATTTTTGTCTTTCTTCATTTCTCAGTTTCTCACCTCTCTATACTTACCTTATTTTCCTGTCTCCTGAATACCTGGCACTATGTGACATCTCTACCCCTTCTAGCCAGGCTATACTTCCAGGCCTAAGAGCCACTTCCCTAGTCTTCACAGCCACACTGGTGGGATCCCTGGGGACTTTTTAATTTATTTTTTTCTAATTTTTATTAATTTATTTATTTTTCTTTTTTTTTGCTTTATGTTTTTCTTCATTTCTCGGTTTCTCATCTCTCCAGTCCAATGGCAAGCTCCCTTAGCACTCTTTTTTGTTTGGTTGGTTTTGGCTCCTGTTTCTCTCTCCTCTTTCCTCTTTCCCATATCCATCTTAGCTCCACACATCAAAATCTCCCCCTAATTCCTGCCTAACTGAACTGTGCGCTGAATATCACACTCCTTAGCAGCACAGGCACGGCATACCAGAACCTGCCATGCACTGACTCCTGGCCTGCTCTGTCACAAACAACATATCCCAGGAACTCCCCTTCAGCAGGACCTGCCCTGCTGCACCATAGCTGAGCGACTGGCCCTGTCCATTGGACGAGGAGGTGAAAACAATCATGCTCACAGATGAGCAAACAACAAAGAATGCACAACCCACCTGCACAGACACAATCAAATAAAATTAAAAAGCAAGATGAAACAAACATATATACAGTCAATAAATGAAGAAAATAACTATTGAATATCCCTAAGACAGCAGACAATATCAAAACGTATAAAAAAAATAGGACCGGATGTTTCCAGTAGGTGTCCAAAATAAAACACCAGATGACTTTCCAGTAGAAGAAAAGGCACTAGAACTACCTGATAGGGAATTCAAGTCTCTAATATTCAGAATTATCCAAGAGCTGAAGCAAAAAGTAGACAAAAATGAGGACAAAATAGACAAATTCATGGAAAAGGCAGACAAATTCATTGAAAAGACAGACAAAAAATGGAAGAATTAAGGGAAATAACACAGGAACAAAATAAATTCACAACTAGAAATCATACAAAAACAACTATTAGAAATCAAAAAGATAAACAACAAGATTTCAGAAATGGACTCTGTCATAGAAGGGGTGAGCAGCAGCTTTGAAATGATAGAAGACAGGATCAGTGAAATTGAAGGCAAACCCTTGGCTACAACTCTCAGGAAAAAATCAGAAAAAAGAACAAAAAACAATGAAGAAACCCTGAGAATTATGTGGGATACAATCAAAAGCAAAAATTTGCTAGTGATTGGAGTTCCAGAACAGGAGGAGAAAACGGAAAACACAGAGAGGATCATTGAAGAACTGCTGACAGGAAACTTCCCTAATATCATGAAAGATGAAAAGGTGACCATCCAAGAGGCTTAACGAAACCCATATAGGATAAACTCCAAAAGAAAATCACCAGGGCATATCATAATCAAACTTGCTAAAATCAAAGACAAACAAAGAATCCTGAGAGCAGCTTGAGAAAAACGAAAAGTCACATACAGAGGAGAAGCAATAAGACTAAGCACTGATTATTTGGTATAAATCACACAGGCAAGAAGGCAATGGGATGACATATATAAAATATTGAAAGAAAAAAATTGCCAACCGAGAATAATATATCCTTCAAACTCTCATTCAAATAGGATGGTGAAATTAGGACATTTCCAGATAAACAGAAATTAAGGGAATATGTAAAATCCAAACCAAACTTACAAGACTTATTAAAGGGAGTCTGTCAGTCTGAGAACGAACAACATCAGACCACAGTCTGAATCTAATATGCAAGATTGAACCAGCCAGATACCAACCTAGGAAATGATCTCTCAAGGACTATGCAAAACCAAAAGAATTACAACAGGGAGCCAGAGAGGTTAATCTGTATATGACCACAACATCAGAACAATAAAAGAGGGAATAAAAGGTGTAGGGATAGAAGTTTCTAATGGAGAGGAAGGAAAGATGATACCAAGTAATAATAGAGTGGTTGAAACCTAGGCAGGTGAAGATTAATTTCAAGGTAAAAACAAAGATAGTTAACAAACCTACTTATCAAAATGGAAAAGAAAAACATAAAGTCTCAGCAAAAACGAAATCTACAAAAACAAAAGAAATGAAAAAAAATCCACAAGCAATTGGAATTCAGCACAGGAGAGTAAGAGGAACAAAGAAATCATCAACACCACAAAAAAAGCACTACAAAATGACAGCAATAAACTCATACCTGTCAATAATTACACTGAACATAAATGGCCTAAATGCACACGTAAAGAGACAGAGAGTGACAGAATGGATAAAAAAACGGGATCCGTGAATATGCTATCTACAAGAGACACATCTTAGAAAAAAACATGTAGATGGAATAAAATATATCAAGCAAACAGCTATCAAACAAGATCAGGAGTGGCAATACTAATCTCAGATAAAATAGACTTTAAAACTAAATCCACCATAAAAGACAAAGAAGGGCACTATATCAAGATTAAAGGGATGATCCATCATGAAGATATAACCATAATAAACATCTATGCACCCAATGACAGTGCTCCAAAATACATAAAACAAACTCTATCAGCACTGGAAAGAGAAATTGAAAGTTCCACAATAATAGTAGGAGACTTCAACACACCACTCCGGGTAAAGGACAGAACATCTAGAAAGAAACTAAACAAAGATACAGAAGACCTAAAGGGCACAATCAGCCAACTTGAACATACATAGAACACTCCATCCAACAGCTGCAAAGTACACTTTCTTTTCCAACTCACATGGAACGTTCTCCAGGATAGACCACATCTTAGGCCACAGAGAAACCCTCAACAAAATCCAAAACACTGAGATAATACAAAGCATCTTCTCTGACCAAAACCCCATCAAGGTAAAAATTAACAACACGAAGAGCAGGGGAGAAAAATCAATTACTTGGAAACTGAATAACACTCTGCTTACAAACCACTGGGTAATAGAAGAAATCAGAGAGGGTATCAAAAAATTCCTAGAATCAAACTAGAATGAAAACACATCGTACCAAAACCTTTCAGACACAGCAAAGGCAGTCCTCAGAGGACAAGTTATAGCAATAGATGAACACATCAAAAAAGAAGAAAGGGACAAACTCAAAATATTAGCTACACAACTTGAATAAATAGGAAGAGAACAGCCAAAAAAAAAAAAAGAAAAAAAAGCCCACAGCCACCAGAAGAAAGAAAATAATAAAGACCAGAGCAGAAATAAATGAAATAGAGAATAGAAAAACAATAGAAAGAATCAACAAAACCAAAAGTTGTTTCTTTGAAAGGATCAACAAAATCCACAAACCAGTGGCCAAACTGACAAGACAAAAACAGAAGATGACACAAATAACTCAAATAAGAAATGAAATGGGGGACATTACAACAGACTCAAGTAAAATAAAAAGGATCATAACAGATTATTATGAAAAACTATACTCCAATAAATTTGAAAACTTAGAGGAAATGGACAAATTTCTAGAAACACACTACTTACCCAAACTAACACAAAATGATGTTTAAAATCTGAACAAACCCATATCAAGAGAAAAGATTGAAAAGGTAATTAAAAAAACTTCCGACAACAAAAAAAAAAGCACTGGTCCAGATGGCTTCACTGGCGAATTCTACCAAACATTCAGAGAAGAGCTTCAACCAGTACTACTCAAACTATTTCAGACCATAGAAAAGGAAGCGACACTTCCAAATTCATTCTATGAAGTCAGCATAACCCTGATACCAACACCAGGCAAAGACACCACAAAAAAAAGAAAATTACAGACCAATATCTCTCATGAAGACAGATGCAAAAATTCTGAACAAAATTCTAGCCAATAGAATTCAGCATCATATAAAAAAATAATACACCACGGCCAAGTAGGATTCATACCAGTTACGTAAGAATGATTTAACATTAGAAAATCAATCAACGTAATCCACCACATAAATAAAAGGAAAGAAAAGAATCACATGATCATCTCAATCAACACAAAAAAGGCATTTAGCAAAGTCCAACACACATTCCTGATAAAAACTCTCAATAAAATAGGTATAGAAGGGAAATTTCTCAACATAATAAAGGGCATCTATGCAAAACCAGTGGCCAACATCATTCTTAATGGACAGAGGCTGAAAACATTCCCCTTGAGAACAGGAACAAGACAAGGATGCCCTTTATCACCACTCCTATTTAACATTGTGCTAGAAGTCCTAGCTAGAGCAATAAGGCAAGGAAAAGAAATAATGGGCATGCAGATTGGTAATGAAGAAGTTAAACTGTTCCTATTTGCATATGATATGATACTATACATAGAAAACCCAAAAGACTCCATGAGAAAACTACTGGAACTAATGGAACGATTCAGCAGAGTAGCAGGATATAAGATAAACATACAAAAATCAGTTGGATTCCTATATACCAATAAACAGAACAATGAAAAGGAAATCAGGAAACAATACCATTTATAATAGCTGCTAAAAAAATAAAATACTTAGGAATAAATATAACCAAGGATGTAAAAGACCTATACAAAGAAAACTACAAAACACTACTGCAAGAAACCCAAAGGGATCTACATAAATGGAAAAACATACCATACTCTTGGATAGGTAGACTCAACATTGTGAAAATGATAATTCTACCTGAAGTGATTTACAAATACAATGCAATCCGGATCCAAATACCAACAACATTCTTTAGAGAGATGGAAAAACTAATCATTAACTTTATATGGAAAGAGAAGAAGCCCCGGATAAGTAAAGCACTATTGAAGAAGAAGAATAAAATAGGAGGACTTTCAGTACCTGACCTCAGAACCTACTATACAGCTACAGTAGTCTAAACAGCCTGGTACTGGTACAATGACAGACACATTGACAAATGGAACAGAATTGAGAACTCAGAAGTAAATACATCCACTTATGGTCACCTGATCTTCAACAAGGGCCCAAAGTCCACCAAATGGGGAACAGACAGTCTTTTTAACAAATGCTGCTGGAAAAACTGGATGTCCATCTGCAAAAAAATGAAACGGGACCCATACCTCACACCATACATAAAAACTAATTCAAAATGGATCAAAGACCTAAATATAAAGCAAAAACCTATAAAGTTCATAGAAGAAAAAATAGGATCAATGCTAGAGGACCTAATTCACATCATTAACAGGATACAAACCATAACCAACACACAAACTCCAGAAGATAAGCTAGATAACTGGGATCTTCTAAAAATAAACACTTATGCTCATCAAAAGACTTTACCAAGAGTAAAAAGAGAACCTACAGATTGGGAAAAAAATTTTTGGCTATTACAAATCTAACAAAGTCTAATCTCTAAAATGTACAAGAAAATCTAACACCTCTACAACAAAAAGACAAATAATCCAGTTAAAGAACAAGCAAAGGAAATGAACTCTTTGCCAAAGAAGACATTCAAACAGCCAACAGTCACATGAGGTTAATGCTCGCAATTAGAGAAATGCAAATGAAAACCACAATGAGATACTATCTCACCCGGGCATTACCAGCACAAATCAAAAAAACAGAAAATATCAAATGTTGGAGAGGCTGTGGGGAGATTGGAACTCTTATCCACTGCTGGTAGGAATGAAAAATGAAAGAACCAATTTGGAAAATGGTGCTTCCTTAGAAAGCCAGAAATAGAAATACCAGATGATCCAGCAATCCCACTCCTAGAATATATCCTAGACAAGTAAGAGTCATTACACCAATAGACATATGCACACCCATGTTCATTGCAGCATTGTTCACAACAGCAAAAAGATGGAAACAACCTAGATGCCCATCAGCAGATGAATGGATAAACAAACCATGGTACATACACTCAATGGAGCATCATGCAACAATAAAGAACAATGATGAATCTGCAAACCATCTCATAACATGAATGAAACTGGAGGACAGTATGTTGAGTAAAATAAGTCAATCACAAAAGGACAAATATTGTATGAGACCACTACTGTAAAAACTCATGAAAATGTTTACATATAAAAAGAAACAATCTTTGATGGTTACTAGTAAGGGGAGGGGTGGGGATGGAAAAACACTAAATAGACAATAGATCAGTGGTAACTTTGGTGAAGGGTAACTTTGGTTGTACAAGGCAAGGTCGTGCAAGCTGTATAGACACATTCGAACTCCCTGAGGGACCAAATTGCTGGGCTGAGGGCTGTGGAGACCATGGTCTCAGGGAACATCTAGCTCAACTGGCGTAACATAGTTTATAAGAAAATGTTCTACATTCTACTTTGGTGAGTAGCGCCTGGGGTCTTAAAAGCCTGTGAGTGGCCATCTAAGATAATCCACTGGTTTCACCCCTTCGGGAGCAAGGGAGAATGAAGAAAACTAAAGATACAAGGGAAAGAATAGTCCAAAGGACTAATGGACCACATCTACCATGGCCTCCACAAGACTTAGTCCGGTAAAACTAATGGTGCCCAGCTACCACCACTGACTGCTCTGACAGGGATCACCATAGACGGTTGCAGACAGAGCTGGAGAAATATGTAGAAGAAAATTCTAACTCAAAAAAAAAAAAAAAAAAATTAGACTTACTGTCCTGAGAGAGACCGGAGAAACCCCGAGAGTATGACCCCTAGACACCCTTTTAGCTCAGTAATGAAGTCACTCCTGAGGTTCACCCTTCAGTAAAGATTAGACAGGCCCATGAAACAAAACGAGACTAAAGGGGCACACCAGTCCAGGGGTAAGGACTAGATGGCAGGGAACAGGAAAGCTGGTAATAGGGTACCCAAAGTGGAGAAGGGAGAGTGTTGACATGTCATGGGGTTGTAAACCAATGTTATAAAACAATATATGTACTGACTGTTTAATGATAAGCTATTTGTTCTGTAAATCTTCATCTAAAGTACAATAAAAATAAATTAATTTTTAAAAAGATTGTATATGTTATAACACTTACCATAGTTGTCCTTTATTCTTGCATACCCCTCAGTGTCTTCATTTACCTTGATCAAGTTGTGCTGACTTTCCCTATATTATGTATTGCCTTTCCCATCACCAGAATCATCTTATGTCTACTATCTAGTAAATGATTGTCATTCCCTCCTCCTCCCGTCACTGGTAGCCATGAAAGAACATTGCTTTCTGTGTGTATACCTGTTCTTGAATTTTTATAAAAGTGGTATCATGCAGTATTTAACCTTTTGTGTTTGACTTATTTCACTCAATATAATGTCCTCCAGATTCACTCATGTTATAAGATTTTTCAGGGACTCCTCATTCTTTATTGTTGTGTAGTATTCCATTGTATATATGTACCACAAAGTGTATCCATTCATCTGTTGATGGGCAGTTAGGTTGTTTCCATCTTTTTGCTATTGTGACTAATGCTGCAATGAACATGCGTATGCATATATTTGTTTGTGTCACTGTACTTATATCTTTAGGGTACATACGTAGGAGTGCGATTGCTGGATCGTAGGGTATTTCTATTTCTATCTTTTTGAGGAAACACTATGCTGTTTTCCATAGTACTTACACCATTTTTACAATCCCACCAGCAGTGTATAAGAGTTCTAATCACCCCACAACTTCACCAGCATTTGTTGTTTTTCTCATCACTGCAATTTTTTCGGGGGTCACATAATATCTCATTACAGTTTTGATTTGCGTCTCTCTAACTGCTAATGGGAGCCCTGGTAGCACAGTGGTCAAGAGATCAGCTGCTAAACCACAGATAGGCAGTTTAAATCCACCAGCTGCTCCTTGGAAACCCTATGGGGCAGTTCTGCTCTGTCCTATAGGGTCACTATGAGTCAAAACTGACTCAACGGCACCTAACAACAACAATCTTAGAAACCCTTGTGACGTAGTGGTTAATAATTCGACTGCTAACCAAAAAGGTCCACAGTTAGAATCCACCAGGCACTTCTTGGAAACCCTGTAGTGCAGTTCTACTCTGTCCTATAGGGTCACTATGAGTCAGAATCAACTCGAAGACAAAGGGGTTGGTTTTTTTTTTAATGGCTAATGGGAAGACAGAGGAAGACCCTCAGCGAGATGGATTGACACAGTGACTGCAACGATGGTCTCAAGCACAGCAATGATTGTGAGGATGGTGCAGAACTGGGCAGTGTTTCGTTCTGTTGTACTTAGGATCGCTATGAGTCGGAACCGACCCCGGCACCTAACAACAACAAAGGCTACTGATTGCTAGCCTGTCTTCATGTGCTTGTTAGCCATCTGAATATACTCTTTGGTGAAGTGTCTGTTCATGTCCTTTGCTCATTTTTTTTGCTGGATTGTTTGTCTTTTTGTTGTTGAGTTGTTGCAGTTTTCTATGTAATTCAGAGATTAGAACTTTGTCAGATATGTCATTACCAAATATTTTTTCCCAGTCTGTAGGTTCTTGTCATGGATTGAATTGTGTCCCCTCAAAATATCTGTCAACTAGGCTAGGCCATGATTCCTACTATTGTATGATCGTCCACCATTTTGTCATCTGATGTGATTCTCCTGTGTGTTGTAAATCATATCTCTTTGATGTTACTGAGGTAGGATTGGAGGCAGTTATGTTAATGAGGCAGGACTCAATCTACAAGATTAGGTTGTGTCTTAAGCCAATCTCTTTTGAGATATAAAAGAGAGAAGGAAGCAGAGAGACTGGGGGACCTCATACCACCAAGAAACAAGAGCCAGGAGAATTGCACATCCTTTGGACTTGGGGTCCCTGTGCTGAGAAGCTCCTCAGCTGGGGAAGATTGATGACAAGGACCTTCTCCCAGAGCCAAAAGAAAGAGAAAGCCTTCCCCTGGAGTTGGCGCCCTGAATTCAGACTTCTAACCTCCTAGACTGTGAGAGAAAAAATTTCTCTTTGTTATCCACTTGTAGTATTTCTGTTATAGCAGCACTAGTGACTAAAACAGTTCTCTTTTTACTCTTTTCATAGTCTTTTGATGAGTATAAGTAATTTTTCGGAAGTCCCAGTCATCTAGCTTATCTTCTGTTGTTTGTATATTTTTAGTTGTGTTTGATAGTGTATTTATGACAAAAATTAGGACCCTTAGCTTTGTCCCTACGTTCTCTTCTGGGAATTTTATAGTTTTAGCTATTTAGATCTTTGACCAATTTTGAGTTAGTTTTTGTGTGTGGTGTGAGGTATGGATCCTGTTTTATTTTTTTACAAATTGATATCCAGTTTTGCCAGCACCACTTGCAGAAGAGACTGTCTCTTCCCCATTGAATGGACTTCAAGCCTTTGTCAAAGATCAGCTGAGAATAGATGGATGAATTTACTTCTGGGTTCTCAGGTCTGTTCCATTGGTCTGTGTGTCTGTTGTTGTACCAGCACCAGGCTGTTTTGATTTAAAGTTTGAGATCGGGAAGTGAGAGGCCTCCTACTTTGCTCTTCTTCTTCAATATTACTTTAGCTATTTGGGGCCTCTTTACTTTCTGTATAAAGTTGGAGATTAGTTTTTCCATTTTGTTAAAGAATGTCATTGGGATTTGGATTGAGATTGCATTACATTTATAGATCACTTTGGATAGTATTGACATTTTCATAATGTTGAGTCTTTCCAATCTATAAGCATGGAATCTTTTTCCATTTATGTAGGTCCCTTTTGGTTTCTTGCAGTAGTGTTTTGTAGTTTTCCTTGTTAAGTCTTTTATGTCTCTGGTTAGATTTATTTCTAGGTATTTTATCCTTTCGGGGGCTATTGTAAATGGTATTGTTTTCTTGATTTACTTTTTGGAATTCTCCTTGTTAGTGTAGAAAAACCCAGCTGATTTTTGTGTGTTGATCTTGTACCCTGCCACTTCGCTGAACCCTTCTATTAGTTCCAGTAACTTTCTTGTGGAATCACCCTTTAGAATTTTATTTGCCTCTTTGTATGGTTTTTCAATAGGAAGAAACGGAGCTCTCCAAGTTAAAATGACGAATGTACTCTTTGTTAGAGTTATGTTCATATAAATTAGTAAATTGACATTTTGGTTTATAACTAATAACCTTTTATGAGTTTAGCTTGTGTGACTAGGCATCCAATCATATCTGAAGCATTGATGAGTTGGAATTTCTGAGGTTATAAAATGAGGATGTTTAAACCACCATGTTTAAATGCTGTAACTTGGGGTCTAATGGTAACAACAAAACAATTTCTCCCATCACCACTCCCACCCCAGACCCCAGGTACATCTGACATGGCTAGGTACTTTCTCTGAAATTTAGCATGTCCTATAAGTTAGTAGATCAGAACCTGGCTCTTTAATTTGACAACTGGTGTCATTTTATGTTTTTCATTGTTTTTAAGACAATTATTCATGTTTTTTAGTTGTTTGTTTGTTTCCTAATCAAGTAGATTCTAACATTGGAAATAGCCTTTTTCCATTTTCCCCATTCTCTTTGATGGTCTAGGAAGCCCATTGCATTATTCACAATTTGCTTTTTTCCACAGTGTGAGAATATTTTATTATTTGCTGTTCCATTGTCCCTTATCCTCCAGTTATTCTTTTTATTCTTCCTTTTCTAGTTTTGACAAAATCAGAAGTGTTACTCTAATACATTTCTATATAATCGGTTGTGTGTGTGGTATTAGGAGGCCAGAATAAATCACTTCTTTCATTTATAAACCTCATATCAGCATGTCACACATAATTAGGGCCTGTTAGGAACTGATAATATTCAGAATGTGAAAATCAGGCTCACTTTGGCTAATAGTTGTCACTGAACTTCTTGCTTTTGTGTCTACACTAATACTGGATTTTTAAGCTGAGCTACTTGGGTAGCATCTTGTCAAATGATTCATCAGGGAAATACAAAATGGGGGTGGGATGGCCTTTAAATCACTTTTTTGTTGACTATTTAATTTTCTATTCAGATTCAATCACAAGACTCAAATAATTTAGATGTTGATGATATTTTCCTCTATTGTAAAAATAAGAGGAGCAAAAATTGGAAGAAATGGTGGAGGAAAAATATTTTTTTTATAAAATTTCCCAGGAGAAAATAGGAAAAGATGAAGAATGTATTTTCACCTTTTTAGGCTTACAGTTTCTGGCTCTGATGTGGTACAGTAGTCTAATTTCAGGTGTGAAGACCTGCTATCATGTAAAAATGCAATTCCATTTTTTATCAGACATATACCAATGAGACATTTGCTGTTTACTTGGTTCCTCCCCAAACACTGGAGAAACTAGAGATGAGTTCTTACTACTAAGTTTGCTGTTTGTTGTCTCTTACAAACGAAGCCAAATTTGTACCAATAATTTCAGACATCTCACTTCCTATCAATGAACCATATATTTCAGCTGCATATTAAATATGTCATTCTACCCTGTTCCACATCTATTTTTCATTTCCTTTTTGTTATCTGCATATATAAACCCTTTTAAGACAAGATTTATATTCTGGTTTGAGACAGTCTGAATTTAACAGGATATTAATTGTTAAACCTGATAGTATATCTACTACCAGTATCTTCAAAGAAGACATAGGCAAATAGTTTATTAAACTGCTAAACATGTTTCTTATGCTTGTTAAGATCTCATTAGATCAAACATTCTTCAGGGAAGGACTTTGGAGAGCTATTTTAGTAGCTGAATTTCCATTGCAATAGCACATATAACTGTCCAGTGCTCAAGACCAATGATATGGTCCCAAGTGGAAGGCTCTGCAACTCCCAATTTCCATTTCTGGTGGCAAGGTCACTGGGTGGCACAAATGGTTTGTGCTCAACTACTAACTTAAAGATTGGTGGTTGGAACCCACCCACTGGGGCTGCAGGAGAAAAGCCTGGAGATCTGCTTCTGTAAAGATTGCAGCCAAGAAAACTCTATGGAGCAGTTTTACTCTGGAACACATGCGGTTGCCATGAGTTGGAATTAGCTCTAAAGCAATGTTTTTTTTTTAAACAGGTGGCAAAATAAAAATGTTTACCCACAAAGCATGGAGTTTCTTCCTAAAAACTTCCTGCTGAGAATTGAGGCTAAAAAGAATGGGGAGAAAAAGGCTTCACAGAGGAGGAGGGGGCTGATCTGAACCCTAAAGAATAAACAGAATAGAGGGAAGCAGAGGGGACACACACATTCTCTCTCTCCCTCTCCTCTCTCTCGCTCTCTCTCTCACACACACACACACACACAGCGGCAGCCCAGGCAGGAGGAATGGTGTGAGCAAATGCTTGGAGGTAGGAGGCATCTCCAGCTTGCTTGGGTGTTGATGAGCAGACTAACGGAGAGGAAGGTCAGTGATGGAAGGACTGGGAGAGAAGATCGTACAACAGGTAGAAATCAGATACTGAACAACACATGAATTGGGCAAATCTCACAGGCTGGTTCTGCCAGCCCTGTCATCAGGTTGAAGACCATCAGTAGGTTTTGATGCCTTCCTAACACCTCAACAAAAGATGTATTGACCTGATATAGACAGAGTCCATATCAAAAAACCTAGTCGGTCATTGACTTCCTTTGCAGTCCAGCTAAAGAAGAGGGTTCTAGCATTCCATAAGAGAAAGGGAAATAAAAGCCTGCTACAGTTCTCAGGGGGGAGCCCTGGTTAGCTCAGCTGTTAACCAAAAGGTTGGCAGTTTGAATCTACCAGCTGCTCCTTGAAAGCCTTATGGGGCAGTTCTACTCTGTTCTACAGGGTTGCTATGAGCTGGAATAGACTTGACAGCAATGGTTTTTTTTTCTTTTACAGTTCTCAGCACTGACCATCCTTTCCCACTCTTTTGTGAACACAGGACTTCAGTAAATTAGTTTCATCCTGACTTCATAGTAGCAGCCACTCCCACAAATCCATTGCCGCTGCTTCCATACATCTTTTCATTTGAAATACAGAGAAGACAGACAGGGGAGGACAAATCCTGGAGCAGAGTTTTCTGGAGGGAATACTGAACTTGAAAATATAAATTGAGCTCATTTAAATCAAATCACAGGAAACACTAGTCATTATTGTTACTCAGTCTTTTCCAGTAATACATGGCAGGCAACCAGCCATGGGGCACATGAAGGGAGCCAGGTAGTTTTATTTTTAGCTTTGCATTGATGTGAAAAGGATCCAACCTGTTTACACCAGGGAGGCTGTGTTTGCAAAGCCCGGCGGGCTGAGTGCCCGCCATGGTGGTGTTTGCCACTTCCCCACAAGCTTTGGTTAGATGACAGAGACTTTTAACTGCTCACGGCTTCACCACTCATACAGACTGGAGGGTACGTTGTTTCTGTCTGTTACAGCTGAAAGTCAACATTACGTACCAGCATGAAATTTAGCTGCCAAGATTTGCTGTCTAAAAGAGTCCTGGTTTCTGGCCTGTTGAACAATTGTAATATCCAAGAGGTTCTTTCTTCTATTTCTATGTCCCTTTCCCATTTTTTTTTTAAGAACCCTCCTCAGCCTGTGTTCTCTCCTCAATTCTAGCCCCTTTTTCTTTGTTGTGGAGAAAATAAATCAATAATATGGAAAATGTGATGTGCTGCTACGGTCAGGTGGAAGAGTGTGGCTTGGAATCTACAGATTTAATTTTGAGGGCAAGCTCTATTTCATACCAGCTCTGTGACTTTAGACCTGTGCCATCTAATATGGTAGCCATTGGCTCACGTGGCTATTGAACACTTGAAATGTGGCTTGTCTGGATTAAGATGTGTTATAACTGTAAAATAAATGCCGGATTTCAAGGACTTAGTATAAAAAAAAAAGTATGTAAAATATTCCACTAATGTGTTTTATGTTGATTACATGTTTCTTTTTAATTTTTAATATACCTACTTATTGTTGTTGCTAGCTGCCTTTGAGTTGGCCTCCGACTCATGGTGACCCCATTACAACAAGATTGGACCTTTGTGATCCATAGGGTTTTCACTGGTTGATTTTTGGAAGTAGATTGCCAGACCTTTCTTCCTAGTCTGTCTTAGTCTGGAAGCCTTAAGTATCATAGCAATATACAAGCCTTCACTGATATATAAGTGATGGCTACAGTTGAGGTACATTGGCTGGGAACTGAACCTGGGTCTCCTGCATGTAAGGTGAGTACTCTAGCATTGAATCACCACTGCCCTCTGTATGCCTGCTAGAATATTAAAAATTACATATGTAGCTTACATTCTATTTCATTGGACAGTGCTGCTTTAGACAAATCTCTTAGCCTTTCTGAGCCTTTGTTTCCTTGACTGTCAACTGGGAATAACACTGTTCTTGCCAGGAGGTAATGAGGAATGCTTTCATTTATGTGAAAGCATGAAGCATATTGCTGGGCTCAAAGTTTAGAATCAATACATTTTAATTTCTTTCATTGAAAAACAAAATCAAAAGAAGAAGAAGTTATCACAGATAATGAGCTGCTAATGAAACTTCAGGCATCAGTGGCAGACCAGTGGAGGGACACTTCTTGATGCCCCTTACCCATAATATACATGCGATTCTCTCAGTTATTCTTGCTAAGTTGAGAATGCAGTATCAGTTCAGTTGTTTAATTTGTTCCAGGAAATCTGAGGGTATTATTTCCCAGTGAATTACAAATTGGCATAGCCACCTGTATTAGCTTCCTCAGCTGTCATAACAAAGTACCACAAAATGGGTGACTTAAAACGACAGAAATTTATTGTTCTGGAGGCTACAAGCCTGAATGCAGTGTCAGCAGGGCCATGCTCTATTTGAAGGCTCTAGGGAAGGATTACTTTCTTATCTCTCAGTTTCTGGTAGCCCCAGGCATTTCCTGGCTTATAGATCACTTCAGTCTCTGCCTTCGTTTTCACGTGGCCATTTTCCCTCTGTGTCTCTTCTCTTTGACAAAGACACCACTCATATTGGATTAGGAGCCATTCTACTCCAGTATGACTTCCTGTTAACATCTTTAAAGATACTATTCCAAACAAGGTCATATTCACAGGTACCAGGGTTAGGACTCAGCATGTCTTTTGGGGGTACAAGTCAATTCATGTTGTTGTTGTCATTAGGTGCCGTTGAGTTGGCCCCCCAACTCATGGTGACCCCATGGGTTACAGAGTAGAACTGAGCTGCATAGAGTTTTCTTGGCTGTAATCTTTATGGAGGCACTTTTCCAGGCCTTTCTTTGCAAAGCCGCTGGGTGTGTTCGAACCGCCAACCTTTAAGTTAGCAGCTGATCACAAACAACTTATGCCACTCAGGCTCCTACTTAATCCATACCAAAAACCAAACCAAACTCGTTGCTGTGGAGTAGATTCTGACTCATAGTGACCCTATAGGACAGAGTAGAACCATTCCACAGGGTTTCCAAGGAGTGGCTGATTCAACTGCCGACCTTTTGGTTAGCAGCCTGAGCTTTTAACCAGTGTGCCACCAGGGTTCCATTCAATCCACAACACCACTGAAATAAAACTCCTATGGATGTTTACCCTTCTGTCCAACAAATACACTTTGGCATTTGGATTTTAGCAAAGAGGTCAAACAGACTCTAGCTGGATGTGAAGCTTGCACCTGATTTGTTAGGTGATTTCTGTTCAATAGCTTTGATGCCTCCCTCATCCTTAAAGTGGGGATAATGCTAAGTATTTTTTATTGGACTTTTAGGTGATCAAAAAAGCTAAGAGCTTGGAAAGAAGCAGAGAGATGGCAAGGATGGCAACATCTCATGGTGTAGATTGGCAACTGCAGGATAATCCAAGCCAGGATAAGGAAGCTAGAATTCTACTAACAAGAGAGTGGCATCCCCACCACTTTCACTCCCTCTCTGAGGGTCTCCTCTTCTGGGGCGCTGCTGTGGCCCCAACCTTGGGGACTCACAGATAGGTCATGGGTCACCTCTGCCACCGCACCTACTGTCAAAAACACTCACAGCAGGGCATCTCTGGCAAGTCACATCTTTCCTTTGCACTTCCAGCAGCTACAATGGGTAGTAGTAGTGTCATTTGAAAGAGGAGGACAAAAGAAAGTCGAGCAAAGGAGCTGTACGGTCCTCAAACTGATAGCTAAAGTAGGCAAGAGGAAAAACTGCCTACCTAATGAAATTGAGGACCATCAAAGGACTTCCAAATATCTCCCTCAATGACCTGCCCTCTAGAGAGCAACCCAAAACCAGACCCACAGCCACAGAGTCAAATCGACTCAGCAACCCATAGGGTTTCCAAGGCTATAAATCTTTACAGAAGCAGACTGCCACATCTTTCTTCTGCAGAGCAGCTGGTAGGTTTGAACTGCCCGTCTTTTGGTTAACAGCTGAGTGCTTTTAACCACCGCACCACCAGGGCTCCTCTAGAGAGTAAAGCCACTAGAATGAGATCCCCTCCTGGATGCAAATATGTTACCTGAGAAAGCACAGCACGTTAACTATGAATACTCATTGCTAAGATTAGTTTGTCAGAGTAGCTAGCATCAATCAGAGGTAAGGTCTTTGAGGGAAAGGGACATAGGATATGTAAGATTTGACAGTGAATAAAAACTTGGACAACCAAGGAGCAGCATGAGAGCAGGAAGTGCCTGTTGAAAGAGGGAAAGACAAAAGCTTGGAAGAAAACCTTGCAGAAGACAAACTACTTCCATGCAGGAGCCAAATTATTCCCATGTCACAAATTACTGACGTGTGGTTACAAGGTCCTGGTGTCTCGTTTAGAGCCTTCATTCTGTCACTTTCCTTAGCCAACACACTTTGAAGTTAAAAGAGGCAACTTTTATTTAGTGCTTGCCTCTTATACCCCTAAATTCCTGCTGTGTCTTCTATTCATTTCTAGGTTTGTCTGGCCACCATGGGGCTAGAGCAGGAACATAAAAGCTCTAGACATGAAGGGGAGAGTAAGGGACAGATGATTAAAAGTCTCCAGTGACAGAAAAAAAAAAAAAAAACACAGACATGAAGAGCAGAAGTATTGGGGATGAAAATCATGGAAGGCAGAGGAGAAATAAACCATTCCTAGCGTGATGGTGAAGCTTCCACATTTGAGCCAAACAAACCTGGCAGTAGCATCATTTAATTTTGGGATTTGAAGGAGCCCCAGAGTTACTGAGGTCTAAAACCCTACCACCTTCTCTCATAGTCTTGACAGCTGGTAAACTGTAACAGCATCCATGTTTGGATATCTGTCATTGCAAGAAAGTTCTTACGTGTTCACTGTGTAGAAATACATAGCATGATGCACACACAGTTTTACTTTTATATCTAATATCAAATTTAAAATCCCAAAATAAACTGTAATATATCAGAACGTCACTTACAGAGGATTGCTCAAATCCAAACTATGGGACTTCGCTTACTAAATGAAGTTACTCACTTTATCTTCCTTATGCTGATGTGCAGGGGTGTCATTATGGTTTATATTCAGAAACTTTTAAATCCAAAATGCAAAAACAGGAAGCCTCTGCTTTCTCCAAACCACCATATCAGCTCAAAATATTAGCTATTTATTCAACTCTGTTCACCTAAAGTAAAACTAAAAATTCATAGGTAATTCATAGTCCTATGTTTGAATAAATTCTACTTTAGTGGGTACTTCACAAAGAACTCAGCTTAATAAATATACTTTATTGATCCTGAAAGAATATCTAAAATAAAAAAAAATTAAATTCACCTTCTTATTGAAGAAACTCTAAAAAATTATTAATTAATGAACAATTATCTCAGGTTTACAAGGCATTTTATTATGCATTTCACTTTTCAGTTTTAGAATGCTTCAACATGTATTTTCCTTTCAAAACCAATAGTAATTTCTCACTGTATTCCAGATGCACATAGGAGCTTATGTTAGGACTTCCATTTTGTGTAAGAGGAAGAATAATAGTGAGGGACAAAGGAGTGGGATGAGCTGGCTCTTGATTTCTCAGGAGGACCATGTGGTATTATGCAGGCCACCTTCCACTACAGGTAGTCACTGACTTACTAAGTCCAATACTTTACTTTTTTTTTAGTTTTCATTATTATCAGTATACTTATAAATCCAGTCTTTGTCTTTGGGGGTTGAAAACATTATATATAGACTTACAGTTGTATTTTAATACATACATGCCTAAAAAATACACATATCATAAAAATTTACTCCGATGATGAAGAGCTGGATGATGTTGGCATTTTGTCAGTTATGATAATAACTCCGTTTATGGAAGAAGGTTCTGGATCATATGGATTATTCCTGGGAATGGGGATGACGTTTCTACTCAGAAAACTGATGAGAATTATCTGTATGGTCCATTTCTTGTTTTCTTCATATATTTCACAATAACATCTCACTGCTTCCTAAATCTGCCTGTTGACTTCAGCCAAGTGATCAGCAGCTGGGTTCATGTTTTCAAGCAACTGAAGCCCCCAATTTAATTTGAAAAAATAAATCTATATGACAGTATTTTTTTTTTAATTTTTTTTTATTGTCCTTCAGGTGAAGGTTTACGGAACAAATAGTTTCTCATGATACAGTAGTACACGTGTTGTTTATGACATTGGTTAACAACCCCACAACATGTCAACCCTCTCCCTTCTCTACCCTTTTTTTTTTTTAGTGAAAATATGCATAGTCAAAGATATACCATTTAAAAATTTCTCATGCACAGTTCAGTGACATCAACTACGCTCTTCTAATTGTGCTGCTATTCTCACTTTAGATGAAGGTTTACAGAACAAAATAGTTTCTAATTAAACAGTACACATGTTGCCCTATGACAATGGTTAACAACCACACAACACATCAACACTATCCTTACTCAACCATGGGTTCCTTATCACCAGCTTTCCCATCCCCTTCTGCCCTCTAGCCCTTGTCCCTGGACTGCTGTGCCTCATTAGTCCCATCTGGTTTTATGGGGCTGTCCACTCCCCAGCTGAACGGTGAACCTCGGAAGTGACTTCACCACTGAGCTAAAAGGGTGTCTGGGGGCCATACTCTCGGGGTCTCTCCAGTCTCCTTAAGGACACTAAATCTCAACTTAGCAAGAAGAACTGAGAGAATCGCATGTATAGTATGAGTAAGGGGCATCAAGAAGTGTCCCTCCAATGGTCTGTCACTGATGCCTGAAGTTTCATTAGCAGCTCATTATCTGTGATAGCTTCTTCTTCTTTTGATTTTTTTTTTAATATTTTATTGTACTTCAGGTGAAGGCTTACAGAACAAATAGTTTCTCATGAAACAGTAGTACACATGTTGTTTTATGACATTGGTTAACAACCCCACAACATATTAACACTCTAAATTTGCAACCTTTTTTTTTTTTTGGTGAAAATACACATAGCCAAAGATACACCGTTTCAAAAATTTCCTCATACACAGTTCAGTGACATTGACTACGCTCTTCCAATTGTGCTGTTATTCTCACTTAAAATGAAGGCTTACAGAACAAAATCGTTTCTTATTACTACAAATGTTGCCCTATGACAATGGTTAACAATCTCACAACACATCAACAATATCCTTACTCAACCTTGGGTTCACTATCACCAGCTTCCTTGACCCCTTCTGCTTTCTGGCCCTTGTCACTGGACTCCTGTACCTCGTTAGTCTCATTTGGTTTTACGGGGCTGTCCACTCCCAGGCTGAACAGTGAACCTCGGAGGTAACTTCACCACTGAGCTAAAAGGGTGTCTGGGGGCCATACTCTTGGGGTTTCTCCAGTCTCCTTTAAGCCAGTAAATCTGGTCCTTTTTTTGTGGGTTAGAATTATGCTCTACATCCTTCTCCAGCTCTGTCCAGAAACCTCTGTTGTGATCCTGGTCAGAGCAGTCAGTGGTGGTAGCCAGGCACCATCTAGCTGTACTGGACTCAGTCCGGTGGAGGCCTTGGTAGCTGTGGACAATTAGTCCTTTGGACTAATCTTTTCCTTGTATCCTGTTCTCTTCATTCTCCCTTGCTCCCGAAGGGATGAGACCAGTGGAGTATCTTAGATGGCTGCTCACAGGCTTTTAAGACCCCAGACACTACTTACCAAGGTAGAATGTAGAGCATTGTCTTTATAAGCTCTGTCATGCCAATTGAGCTAGATGTTCCCTGAGACCATGGTCCCCACAGCCCTCCGCCCAGCAATTCAGTCCCTCAGGGAGTTTGGATGTGTCTGTGGGGCTTCCATGACCTTTCCTAGTACAAGTTGTGCTAGTTTCCCCTGTATTGTGTACTGTCTCACCCTTCACCCAAGATATCACTTATCTATTGCCTATTTAGTATTTCCCCCCCCAAACCCCTCCCATTCCTGGTCACCAACAAAGATTGTTACAATTTGTGTGTGAACTTTTCCATGGGTTTTTACAATAGAGGTCTCATACAATATTTGTCCTTTTGTGATTGACTTATTTCACACAGCATAATGTCCTCCAGTTTCATCCATGTTATGAGATGCTTCACAGATTCATTGTTGTTCTTTCTCGTTGCATAGTACTCCATTGTGTGTATGTACCATAGTTTGTTTATCCATTCATCTGTTGATGGGCATCTAGGTTGTTTCCATCGTTTTGCTATTGTGAACAATGCTGCCATGAACATAGGTGTGCATATGTCTATTCGAGTGACGACTCTTATTTCTCTAGGATATATTCCTAAGAGTAGGATTGCTGGATCGAATGGTATGTCTATTTCTAGCTTTCTGAGGAAGCGCCATATCATTTTCCAAAATGGTTGTATCATTTTGCATTCCTGCCAGCAGTGCGTAAGACTTCCAGTCTCCCCGCAGCCCCTCCAACATTTGTTATTTCCAGTGTTTTTGATTCGTGCCAGTAATGCCGGGGTGAGATGGTATCTCATTGTGGTTTTAATTTGCATTTCTCTAATGGCTAGTGATCGCGAGCATTTCCTCATGTGTCTGTTGGCCATTTGGATGTCTTCTTTGGTGAAGTGTCTGTTCATTTCCTTTGCCCATTTTTTAAAAAGATTATTTGTCTTTTTGTTGTAGAGGTGTTGGATTTTCTTGTAGATTATGGAGATTAGACCTTTGTCTGATTTGTACTATCCAAAAATTTTTTCCCAGTCTGTAGGGTCTCTTTTTACTCTTTTGGTGAAGTTTTTTTAAGAGCATAGGTGTTTGATTTTTAGACGATCCCAGTTATCTAGCCTATCTGTTGGGTTTTGTGCACTGATGGTTATGGTTTGTATCCTGTTAATGCCGTGTATTAAGGCCTGTAGTGTTGGTCCTATTTTTTCTTCTTTGAACTTTATAGTTTTAGGTTTTATATTCAGGTCTTTGATCCATTTTGAAGTAGTTTTTGTATATGGTGTTAGGTATGGGTCCTGTTTCATTTTTTTGCAAATGGATATCCGGTATCGTCAGCACCATTTGTTAAAAAGACTGACTTTTCCCCATTTGATGGACTTTGGGCCTTTGTCGAAGATCAGGTGACCATAGGTGGATGGATTTACATCTGGGTTCTCAATTCTGTTCCATTGGTCAATGTGTCTGTCGTTGCACCAGTACCAGGCCGTTTTGACTACTGTAGCTGCATAGTAGGTTCTGAAGTCAGGTAGTGTGAGTCCTCCAACTTTATTCTTCTTCTTCAGTAGTGCTTTACTTATTTGGGGCTTCTTCCCTTTCCATATAAAGTTAATGATTAGTTTTTCCATCTCTTTGAAGAATGTTGTTGATATTTGGATCGGGATTGCATTGTATTTGTAAACTGCTTTGGGTAGAACTTTCATTTTCACAATGTTGAGTCTGCCTATCCATGAGCATGGTATGTTTTTCCATTTATGTAGATCCCTTTGGGTTTCATGCAGTAGTGTTTTGTAGTTTTCTTTGTATAGGTCTTTTACATCCCTGGTCAGATTTATTCCTAAGTATTTTATCGTTTTAGGGGCTACTGAAAATGGTATTGTTTTCCTGATTTCCTTTTCATCATTCTCCTTACTGGTGTATAGGAATCCAACTGATTTTTGAACGTTTATCTTGTATCCTGCTACTCTGCTGAATCTTTCTATTAGTTCCAGTAGATTTCTCGTGGAGTCTTTAGGGTTTTCTATGCATAGTATCATATCAACTGCAAACAGGGACAGTTTAACTTCTTCAGTACCAATTTGGATGCCCTTTATTTCTTTTCCTTGCCTTATTGCTCTAGCTAGAACTTCCAACACCATGTTAAATAGGAGTGGTGATAAAGGGCATCCTTGTCTTGTTCCTGGTTTCAAGGGGAATGTTTTCAGCCTCTCTCCATTAAGAATGATGTTGGCTGTTGGTTTTTCATAGATACCCATTATTATGTTAGAAATTTCCCTTCTATACCTATTTTATTGAGAGTTTTTATCAGGAATGGGTGTTGGACTTTGCTAAATGCCTTTTTTGTGTTGATTGAGATGATCATTTGATTCTTTTCTTTCCTTTTATTTATGTGGTGGATTACGTTGATTGATTTTCTAATGTTGAACCATCCTTGCATACCTGGTATGAATCCTACTTGGTCGTGGTGTACTATTTTTTTGATATGATGCTGAATTCTATTGGCTAGAATTTTGTTGAGAATTTTTACATCTATATTCATGAGAGATATTGGTCTGCAATTTTCTTTTTTTGTGACATCTTTGCCTGGTTTTGGTATCAGCATTATGCTGGCTTCATAGAATGAATTTTGAAGTGTTGCTTCCTCTTCTATGCTCTGAAATAGCTTGAGTAGTACTGGTACAAGCTCTTCTGTAAATGTTTTCTAGAATTCTCCAGTTAAGCCATCTGGGCCAGGGCTTTTTTTGGTTGGGAGTTTTTTTTAGTACCTTTTCAATCTCTTCTCTTGTTATGGGTGTGTTCAGATTTTCAACATTACTTTGTTGTAGTTTGGGTAGGCTGCGTGTTTCTAGAAATTTAACCATTTCCTCTAGGTTTTCAAATATGTTGGAGTATAGTTTTTCATAATATTCTGTTATAATCCTTTTTATTTCAGTTGGGTCTGTTGTAATGTCCCCCATTTCATTTCTTATTTGGGTTATTTGTGTCCTCTCCTGTTCTTCTTTTGTCATTCTGGCCAGTGGTTTGTCGATTTTGTTGATTCTTTCAAAGAACCAACTTTTGGTTTTGTTGATTCTTTCTATTGTTTTCTGTTCTCTATTTCATTCATGTCTGCTCTGATCTTTACTATTTCCTTTCTTCCAGTGGTTGTGGGCTTTTTTTGCTGTTCTCTTTCTATTTGTTTGAGTTCTTTAGTTAATGTTTTGATTTTTTCCTTTTCTTTTTTGATATGTGCATCTATTGCTATAAATTGTCCTCTGAGGACTGCCTTTGCTGTGTCCCAAAGGTTTTGGTATGATGTGTTTTCATTCTCATTTGATTCTAGGAAATTTTTGATTCCATCTCTGATTTCTTCTATTTCCCACTGATGTGTAAGCAGGGTATTATTCAGTTTCCATGTAGTTTATTTTTTTTCCTTGCCCTTTCTAGTGTTAATTTCTACCTTGATGGCATTATGGTCAGAGAAGATACTTTGAACTATCTCAACGTTTTGGATCTTGTTGAGGATTGCTCTGTGGCCTAAGATGTGATCTATTCTGGAGAACATTCCATGTGCATTGGAAAAGAATGTGTACTTTGCAGCGGTTGGATGGAGTGTTCTATATATGTCTATGAGGTCAAGTTGGCTGATTGTGCCCATTAGGTCTTCTGTATCTTTGCTGAGTTTCTTCTTAGTTGTTCTGTCCTTTACTGAGAGTGGTGTGTTGATGTCTCCTACTATTATTGTGGAACTGTCACTTTCTCTTTTCAGTGTTGTTAGAGTTTGTTTTATGTATTTTGGAGCCCTGTCATTGGGTGCGTAGATGTTTATTATGGTTATGTCTTCATGATGGATCATTCCCTTAATCATTATATAGTGTCCTGCTTTGTCTTTTATGGTAGATTTCATTTTAAAGTCGATTTTATCTGAGATTAGAATTGCCACTGCTGCTCTTTTTTGGTAGTTGTTAGCTTGATATATTTTTTTCCAACCTTTGACTTTTAATAAATTCACATCTTTGTTTTTAAGGTGTGTCTCTTGTAGACAGCATATTGATGGATCGTGTTTTCTTATCCATTCTGTCACTCTACGTCTCTTTATGGGTGCACTGAGTCCATTTACATTCAGTGTAATTATTGATAGATGTGAGTTTGCTGCTGTCACTTTGTGGTGCTTTTTTTTGTGGTGCTGAAGTTTTCTTTGTTCTTCTTACTCTCTTGTGCTGAGTTACTTTTGTTTGTGGATTTTCTTTTCATTTCTTTTGTTTTTGTAGGTTTTGTGTTTGTCGAGAGTTTATGTTTTTCGTCTTTATTTTTACGAGTGTGTTTTTTAACTTTCTTTGTGGTTACCATGAATTTTACCCTTATCTTTCTAAGTTTGAAGCAGTCTACCATTACTTGGTATCGCCTTGCCTTCCTCTCCATTAGAAGGTTCTATACCTAAGACGTTTATTCCCTCTTTTATTGTTTTGATGTTGTTGTCATTTATTGATTAACTGCTCTGATTCCCTGTTGTATTTCTTTTGGTTTTGGATAGTCCTTGAGAGTTCATTTCCTAGATTGGTATCTGGCTTGTACAATCCTGCGTCCTAGGTTCTGCCTGTCAGCTGAAGCTGTTTGTCCTCAGATTGAAGAACTCCCTTTAATAATTCTTGTAAGTTTGGTTTGACTTTTACATATTCCCTTAATTTCTGTTTATCTAGAAATGACCTAATTTCACCATCAAATTTGAATGAGAGTTTTGCAGGATATATTATTCTTGGCTGACAATTTTTTTCTTTGAAGATTTTATATATGTCACCCCATTGCCTTCTTGCCTGCATGGTTTCTGCCAAATAATCTAAGCTTAGTCTTATTATTTCTCCTTTGTATGCGACTTCTTGTTTTTCATGATTTGCTCTCAGGATTCTTTGTTTGTCTTTGGTTTTGGCAAGTGTGAATATGATATGCCTTGCTGATTTTCTTTTGGGGTCTCTTCTATATGGGGTTCGTTGAGCTTCTTGGATGGCCAGCTTTTCATCTTTCATGATATTGGGGAAGTTTTCTGTCAGCAGTTCCTCAATGATCCTCTCTGTGTTTTCTGTTTTCTCCCCCTGTTCTGGAATGCCAATCACTTGACAATTTTTGCTTTTAATTGTGTCCCGCATAACTCTCAGGGTCTCTTCATTTTTCTTTGTTCTTTTTTCTGAGTTTTCCTGAAACAGAGTTGTATCTAAGTGTTTGTCTTCAGTTCCACTGATCCTGTCTTCCACGGTTTCAAATCTGCTTCTCAGCCCTTCTATGACATCATCCATTTCTGAAATCTTGTTGTTTATCTTTTGGATTTCTAATTGTTGTTTTTGTATAATTTCTAGTTGTGAATTTATTTTGGCATTTTGTTCCTGCATCATCTTCCTGAATTCTTCCAATTTTTTGTCTTTATTTTCCATGAATTTGTCTATTTTTTCATCATGTTTGTCAGCTTTTTGCCTCATTTCTTGGAGAATTCTGAGTATGAGAGATTTGAATTCCCTATGCGGTAGTTCTAGTGCATTTTCTTCCAGAGGAGAGTGATCTGGTGTTTTATTTTGTAAGCCTACTGGAACCATCATGTCCTGTTTTTTAAATGGTTTGACATTGTCTGCTGTTTTTAGGGCATTCGGTAGTTATTTTTCTTATTTATTGATTGTAGATTTGTTTGTTTCGTCCCTTTCTTAAAAAAAAATTGACTATGTCTGAGCAGGCTGACTGTGTGTTCTTTGTTGTTTGCTCGTCTGTGCACTCAATACTTTTCACCTCCTTCTCCAACTGGCAGGGTCAGTCACTCAGATATGGTACAGCAGGGCAGGTCTAGCTGAAGAAGTGTTACTGGGATGGGTTGTTTGTGGCACTTACTACAGCCAGCAGGGTGTGTCGGTAATCAGTGCAGGGCAGGTTCCAGTAGGCCGTGCCTGTGCTGCTTGTTGGTGTGATGTCAAGCGCACAGTGCAAGTAGGCAGGATGCAGCAGGGAGATAGTTATGTGTGGAGCTGTTGTTTTGTCTCGCAGTGGACGCTCGGTGAGGCTGCTTTCTCGTACCCCCATTTGCTGGTCTCTGATAGGAGTCCAAGATGGTGGATCCGCGCTGTGTTAGCTGGTGGGGGACCTCTGCATGAATCTCTCCTCACTCTCCATTCTCTGTCAGTTTTCCCAGTCCATTTGGTGGTTGGCTGAGCTCTTTATCTCTTCATTTGATGTTTTAGGGTTTCAGGATTGTAGTATTCTCTGTTTGGCTTAGGTTTTCTGATCTTTGTTGTGGAGGGACAGCATGGTGCTTCTGCCTAGAGCACCATTTTGCCAGAACTCCCTTGACTTTGTTTTTGAATGAAAGAAATTAAAATGTATTGATTCTAAACTTTGAGCCAAGCAATACACTTCATGCTTTCACATAAATGAAAGCAGTAAATCTGTGTTAGAATTTTGTTCTACATCCTTCTCCAGCTCTGTCCAGACCCCTCTGTTGTGATCCTGGTCAGAGCAGTTAGTAGTGGTAGGCAGGCACCATCTAGCTGTACTGGACTCAGTCTGGTGGAGGCCTTGGTAGCTGTATATATGACAGTATTTTGAGGAGTAAATCACAAAATTGAACATCCGTGAGTGAACATCTGAGAATGATAACATCAGAAAATTGTGTGCTGCAACACTGTATGTAGTACATATTACTAATCAAAAGATGAAAAAAAAAAAAAAAAGGGCAGTTGTAAGTGTGGTTCCTGAAAACTTGAATGTGTCCTAAGTCAGAGACTACCTACCTCATTTTTCCTTTCTGGTCTTTGAAGAACACTTAAATCAGGGCAACTTTCTGGAATCTTGTAAAGCATAGTGACCACACACAACTTTCCTTGGCATCCACTTCCCCATTATTTCTTACAGAGTAGTCTCAATGACTTCTACAGTGATGGAAAAACTGAACCAGTGTGAAAACAGAGTGCACACACCAGGATACTGATATGATCTCATATCCTGCAAGAGCCACTACAGGACAATGGCTTTAACAGAGCATCAGGTTGGACTTGGAGCATCCTGGGGACATTTTGATGATAGAAACCTTAGAACACATGTCCAGAGACCATCTCTGTTACTAACACTGCATAACTAAACACTGTGTACAGTTTTCCAACCACAAAAAGGAATAGTAGAACTAGACCTGGAAAGGGGTGAGGGAATTAGGGCAAGCACATCAGAATTTGTGGATAGTTGGGCAAGTTAATAGTTCACACACTGATATACTCATTCATTTTGAAAAATCAGAAATGACGGCCTCCAGGTATTTTAAACTTTAACTCCAGCCAACACCTGACCTTTAAGAATCTGTCAAAATGCTGATTTTTAAAAAATGTGATTATATGACAGCCACCTGTTCTCCCATGCTCTGCTAAAATGAAACAGTTCATATGTCCATATTTCTTTGGATGTGCTTGCCCCTCTTTGAATTAAGTTTACTCTTGGATGAACTCAAGAAGTGTTATGATCTTTGTCTGACTTTTTCTCATTGTCAGGTTAAAAACAATGTCCTTTGCAGCATTCTACATCCTAGATGGACAAGAATTTGGTTTTGGCTATTAGGAGTAAAGCTGCTATGAATATTTGTGTACAAGTCTCTCTGTGAACATCTGTTTTCATTTCTCTTGGGTAAAGGAATGGAATGGTTGGGTTGTTTGGTATGTTTAACTTTTTAAGAAACTGCCAGTTAGTTTTCCAAAGTGGTTGAATCATTTTACATTCTCAACTGTAGTGTATGAGAATTCCAGTTTCCCCACATCTTTGCCAACACTTGGTATTATCAACCTTTTTTTAAATTTTAGCTATTCTGTGGGTGGGCAAGTAGTGATATTTCATTGAGTTTTCATTTCCCAAATGACTAATGATATTATGCATCTTTTCATATGCTTATTGCTCATTCATATATCTTCTTTTGTTAAGTACCTGTTTAAATCCTTTGCCAATATTTTTATTGGATTGTTTATATTCTCAGGGAGTTGTCAGAGTTCTTAACAGAATCTTGATACAAGTCCTTATATCATATATAAGCATTGCAAATATTTTCTCCTATTTTGTGACTTGCCTTTTTATTTTTTTGAAGGTATATTTCAAAAAGCAAATGTCCTTAATTTGGTTAACCTCTAATTTGTCAATTTTTTTTTCTTTTATGATTCATGTTGATCTTGTCCTACCTAATAAATATTTGCCTACTGTAAAGTCACAAATATTTTCTCCTAGATATTTTATAGTTTTAGACCTTACTTTCAGATATGTGTTCCATTTCAAATTGATTATTTTTTCTAGTATAAGTAAGGTAAAGGTTGATGCTCATTTTTTTTTCATAAGATTAGATATTTATTTCAGCACCATTTGTTGAAAAGTCTATCTTTCCCCCTTTGAATTACCATGGTACCACTGTCAAAAATCAATTGACCATGAAAGTGTGGGTTTCACTTTCTGGACTCTGTGTTCTCTTCCCTGGATCTATGTTTATCTTTTTGTCAATACCATACTGTCTTAATTATTGTAAAAAACCAGAAGCCGTTGCTGTCAAATCGATTCTGACTCATAGCAACCCTATAGGACAGAGTAGAACTGCCTCATAGGGTTTCCAAAGAGCAGCTGGTGGATTCAAACTGCTGACCTTTTGGTTAGCAGCTGTATCACTTAACCACTGCACCTTATAATAAATCTTTCAATCAGCTTGTGTAAGCCCTCCAGCTTTTTTCAGTTTTAAAATTGGTTTTGGCTATTCTAAGTTATTTGCTTTTCCATGTAAATGTTAGAAACTCTGTCAGTGTCTCAAAAAAAATTATTGGTATATTAATTCAGATTGTATTGAACATATAGATGAATTTGGGAGATTTGATAGCTAACAATATTGAGTTTTCTTATCTGTGAACATGGTATATCTCTGTTTATTTTGGTTTCATTTAATTTTGTTCAGCAATGCTTTGTATTTTTCAGCATAGAGGTCTTGCATGTGTTCTTAAATTTATTAATAATTATGTTATGTTTTTCTACATTATTGTAACTGGGCTGTTTTCAAATTTCATTTTCCATTTGTTTGCTTCTAGTATATAAAAACATTGATTTCTGTATATTAACCTTACAACTTGTGTCCTTGTTATATCCACTTATTAGTCCTAGATTTTAACCTTATATCCTGTAACCTTGCTAAGACTATTAGTTCTCACTTTTTAGACCTGGTGGTGCAAGGGTTAAGCTGTTGGCTGCTAACCAAAAGTTGGAGATTTGAACCCACACAGTGGCTCTGTAGGAGAAAGGCCTGGAAATCTGTTTCTATAAAGATTACAGCCTATAAAACCCTATGGGGCTATTCTAATCTGTCACATGAGGTTGCTGTGAGTTGAAAATTGACTTGACGGCACCCAACAGCAACAGTAACAACAATTATTTTGTATATTCATTTGTATTTTCTATGTAAATGATCATGCAATCTAGAAATAGAACTAGTTTATTTAGCTTCTTCTTTTATGATGTTTATGCCTCCTTGCTTTATTACAATGGTTAGGTTCTCCAGTATAATGTTAAATAGATTTGATGACAGTGGGTATCCTTGCCTTTTCCCAATTTTGCTGTCATTTTTCTTGTAGTTGCTGTTGAGTCCATTCTGACTCATGGCAATCCCATGAGTAGAATGGCTTCATAGAGATTTCAAGGCTGTAGCTTTTCAAAAGCAGATTGCCAGGTCTATCTTCTAAGGCACCTTTGGTGTGTTTCAATCACTAGCCTTAGTAGTCAAACACTTAACCATTTGTGCCACCTAAGGACTCCTGCCCCCAATCTTAGTGGAAAGAATTCTGCTTTTCACCATTAAATATGATATTAGTCGTAGGCTTTTTGTAGGTGATCTTTATCAGATTGAGGAAGTTCCCTAGTATTCCTTGTATGCTGAGAATATTTATCATGAATAAATGTTGCATTTTTGACAAATACTGTTTTTTGGATCTATTAAAATAATCATATGGTTTTTCACTTTTATTCTGTTAATATGGTGAATTACACTGTTTGATTTTGATTGTTACACAATTCTTGTATTTCTGAGATAAACCTTACTAAGTTTTGATACCACCACTAGCCTGTCAGTTTGTCATACTGGGGTGGCTTGCATGTTTCTGTGATGCTTGAGGCTATGCCACTGGTTTTTCAAATACCAGCAGGGTCACCAATGGTGGACAGGTTTCAGTGGAGCTTCCAGAACAAAACAGACTAGGACCTGATGACCTGCTTCTAAAAAACTGGACAGGGAAAATCTTAAGAATAGCAGCAGAACATTGCCTGATATAGTGCCAAAAGATGAGCCTCTCAGGTTGGAAGGCACTCAAAATACAACGGGGGAAGAGCTACCTCCTCAAGTAGAGTCGATCTTAATGACATGAATGGATTGAAGCTTTTGGGATCTACATTTGCTGATGTGACATGACTCAAAATGAGAAGAAACAATGCAAATATCCATTAATAATTGGAATGCAGAATGTACAAATCGAATGTAGGAAAATTTGAAGTTATCAAAAATGAAAGGGAATGCATAAAGATCGATATCCTAAGCATTAATGAGCTGAAATGGACTGGTATTGGCCATTTTGAATCTGACAATCATATGGTCTACTATGCCAGGAATGACAAATCGAAGAGGAATGGCATCGCATTCATAATCAAAAAGAAAATTTCAAGATGCATTCTGAAGTACAACTTTGTCAGTGATAGGATAATAACCTTACGCCTACATGGAAGACCGGTACGACTGTTATTCAAATCAACATACCAATTACTAATACCAAAAATGAGGAAGTAGAAGATTTTTACCTACTTCTGCAGTCTGAAATTGATCAAACATGCAATCAAGATACATTGATAATTACTGGTGATTGGAATGCAAAAGTTGAAAACAAAGAAGGATCAGTAGTTGAAAAACAGAGCCTTGGTGATACAAACAATGCCGGATATCCCATGATAGGATTTTGCAAGACCTATGACTTATTCATTGGAAATACCTTTTTTCAATAACATAAACGGCAATGATTTTGAGGATGGCCCAGCAGTAGACAGTATTTCCTTCTGTTGTACATAGGGTCGCTATGAGTTAGAAATGACTCGGCGGCACCTAACAATACACATGGACCTTGCTGGATGAAATATACAGAAATCAAATTGACTACATGTATGGAAAGAGATGATGGAGAAGCTCAGTATCATCAGTAAGAACAAGGTCAGGGGCCAACTGCAGAACAGACCATCAATTGCTCATATGAAAGTTCAAGATGAAGCTAAAGAAAATTAAAATAAGCCCATGAGAGCCAACGTACGACCTTGAGTATACCCCACCTGAATTTAGAGAGCATTCAAGAATAGATATGAAGCACTGAACACTAATGACCGAAGATCAGATGAGTTGTGGGATGACGTCAAAGACATCACACGGAAGAAAGCAAAAGGTCATTAAAAAGACAGGAAAGAAAGAAAAGACCAAAATGGATGTCAGAAGAGACTCTAAAACTTGTTTTTGAAAGTAGAATACCTAAAGTGAATAGAAGAAATGATCACATATAAGAGCTGAACAGAAGATTTCAAAGGGCAGCTCAGGAGGACAAAGTAAAATATTATAATGAAATGTGCAAAGACCTGGAGTTAGAAAACCAGAAGGGAAGAGCACACTCAGCATTTCTCAAGCTGAAGGAACTGAAGAAAAAATTCAAGACTCGAGTTGCAATATTGAAGGATTCTATGGACAAAATATTGAACAATGCAGGAAGCATCAGAAGAAGGTGGAAAGAATACACAGTCGCTGTTCCAAAAAGAATTGGTCTATGTTCAACTATTTCAGGAAGTAGCATATGATCAAGAACCGACGGTACTGAAGGAAGAAGTCCAAGCTGCACTTAAGACATTTGCAAAAAATAAGGCTCCAGGAATTGATAGAATATCAACTGAGATGTTTCAACAAATGGATGCAACGCTGTGAGCACTCACTAGTCTATGCCAAGAAATTTGGAAGACAGCTACCTGAGCAACCAACTGGAAGAGATCCATATTTGTGCCTATTCCAAAGAAAGATGATCCAACAGAATGCAGAAATTGTTGAACAATATCATTATATCACATGTAAGTAAATTTTTGCTGAAGATAATTCAAAAATGGTTGCACCAGTACATCGACAGAGATCTTCCAGAAATTCAAACTGGATTCAGAGGAGGACATGGAACGAGGGATATCATTGTTGATGTCAGATGGATCCTGGCTGAAAGCAGAGAATGCCAGAAAGATGTTTGACTATGCAAAGGCATGCCACCATGTGGGTCATAACAAGTTATGGATAACATTGTAAAGAATGGGAATTCCAGAACACTTAATTGTTCTCATGTGGAACCTGCACATAGACCAAGAAGCAGTAGTTTGAACAGAATAAACAAGGTGATACTGCATTGCTTAAAGTCCGGAAAGGTGTGCATCAGGGTTGTATCCTTTCATCATACTTATTCTATCTGTATGCTGAGCAAATAATCCGAGAATTTGGACTATCTAAAGAAGAAGGTGGCTTCAGGATTGGAAAAAGACTCATAATAACCTGTGATATGCAGATAACACAACCTTGCTTTCTGAAAGGGAAGAGGGCTTAAAACACTTACTGATGAAGGCTGGCTATACAGCCTTCAGTGTGGATTACACCTCAACATAAGAAAACAAAAATCCTCACATCTGGACCAATAAGCAACATCATGATAAATGGAGAAAATATTGAAGCTGTCAAGTATTTCATTTTACTTGGATTTGTAATCAATGTCCATGGAAGCAGCAGTCAAGAAATCAAACAAGATAGTTCATTGGGCAAATCTGCTGCAAAAGAGCTCTTTAAAGTGTTGAAAGCAAAGAAGTCACTTTGAGAACTAAAGTGCACCTGACCTGAGCCATGATATTTTCAGTCATCTCAAAAGCAGGGAAACCTGAACAATGAATAAGGATGATCAAAGAAGAATCGATGCCTTTGAATTATAGTGTTGGCAAAGAACATTATATACATCATGGGCTGCCAGAAGAACAAACAAATCTGTTTTGGAAGAAGTATAGCCAGAATGCTCCTTAGAAGTGAGGATGGTGAGACTTTGTCTCATCTACTTCGGGCATGTTGTTAGGAGGGACCAGTCCTTGGAGAAAGACTTCATGCTTGGTAAAGTAGAGGGTCATCAAAATAGAGGAAGACCCGCAATGAGATGGATTGACACTGGTTCTGCAACAATGTGCTCAAACATAGCAAGCAAAGATTGGGAGGATGGTGCAGGACTGGGCAATGTTTTGTTCTATTGCACATACGGTTGCTATGAGTACGAACCCACCCAAAAGCACCTAACAACATCAACAAGTCATAATATGTTATCCCTTCACATACTGGTAGCTCCCGACTTAAGATGGGGTTCCATTCCAATGATTCTGTTGTATGTCAGTGTCATGAATAGAACTGTGTCCCCTCAAAATGTGATACCACAGACATAGAGGACAGGCACAGAGTTTGTAAATCCAACCTCTATGCTTGTGGTGGAGCCCTGGTGGCGCAGTTTTTAAGAGCTTGGCTGCGAACCAAAAAGATTTTCTTTGAAAACGCCTGTGGTTATAATCCCATTTGGGAATGGCTTGTCTTTGTTATGTTAATGAGGCAAGATTAGTGTAGGCTATGTCTTCAGTCAATCTCTTTTGAGATTAGAAAGAGATTAAACAAGTAAGTGAGGAATAGAGATGAGGGAAGATTAATGCCCAGCCACATGGAGATCACCAAGGAACCAGGAAATAAGTTGAAGAGACAAGGACCTCCCCTAGATCCGACAGAAGGAGAAAGCCTTCCCCAAGAGCCGGCACCCTGAATTCAGACTTCTAGCCTTCTTAAACTGTGAGACAATAAATTTCTGTTTGTTAAAGCCACCCACTTGTGCTATTTCTGTTAGAGCAGCACTAGATACTAGGACAGTTGGTTCTGATGTAAGTCGAATACCTCTCTTTTTTTTTTTTTTAAAGTTTTCATTATTGCCTGCTATATGGCAGTGTTTTAAACAGTAAATCATAACATTAAACGTCTGCAGTGAACATCTGAGAATAACATCAGCACATTACACACTGCAACACTGTATGCTGTTCATATTACTAATGATAAGATGTACAAAAAAAGATGGTCATAAGTGCAGCTCATTGTAACTCAAATACACTGTAAGTTGGAGACTACCTCTACCACATAAATTATAAATATTTATTTGCTGATACTTTGTTAAGAGTTTTTGTTGTATTGATCTATAATATTTTTATAATGTATTAGAGGAAGGCCCTCAAAGAGATGGATTGACAGAGTGGCTGCAACAATGGGTTCAAACATAGCAACAATTGTAAGGATGTTACAGGAGCAGGCTGTGTTTCATTCTGTTGTGGGTAGGGTCACAATGAGTCAGAACCAACCTGACAGCACCTAACAACAACAAAATCAGGTTTTGGTGTTGGCATTCTGCTGGCCTCATAAAATAAGTTGGGAAGAATTCCTTACACTTCTATTTTCTGATTTTTCTGTAATATTGGCATATTTCTCCTTGAGTATTTCATATAATTATTATGTAAAACTATCTGGACCTGGAACTTTCTTGGTCAAAAGATTTTTAATAATGAATTCAATGTAGTTAGTAGAAATAGGACTATTTGAATTTTCTGTTTCATCTTTGTACTTTTCATGAGGTTTGTTCACACAAAGTTGTTCGTAATAATCTTTTCCTTTTTTAAAAAATATTGTCAGAATCTTTAATGATAACCCTTATTTCATTCCTGATATTGGTTATTTGTGTTCTCTGTCTTCCTCTTATTGTTCAGTCTTCCTGGTGGCTTATCAACTTTGTCGACCATTGGAAAAAAAAAAAAAACACTTTTGGCTTTGATAATCTTTTCTATTTCTTATTGTTTCCTATTTTATTAATTTTTGCTCTTATCTTTATTACTGCTCTCCTTCTACTTACTTTTGACTTACTTTGTCCTTTTTTTAGCTTCTTTAGGTAGAAGATTAGCTTATTCATTGATTCTAAATGTTTCTTCTTTTTTAATATTAATATTTAAAGCTATAAATTTCCCTCTAAGCACTACTTTAGCTGCATCCCATATATGTTGTATTTTTGTTATCATTTACTCCAAACTATTTTCTAACTTCTCTTTTGCTTTCTTTATTGACCCATGTGTTATTTAATTTTTGAATATTGATTTTTTTCTAGACATCTTATTGATTTTTCATTAATTCTGTTGTGGTCAGAGAAAATACACTCCATGGTATCAAGCCTTTAAAACTTGTAGAGACTTGTTCCATGGCCCGTAAAATGGTCTATCTTAGTGCATTTACCTTACCATGTTATACTTGAAAAGAATGTGTACCCTGTAGTTCTTGGGTGTTGTGTTCTATAAGTATGAATTAGATCATGATGGTTAATAGTGTTTTTCAGATTGCCTATGTTTTTAATGATTTTTTTTCTTTGGGGGGGATGGCTGTTCTATCAATTGCTGAAAGAGTAGTATTAAAATCTCCTACTATAATAGTAGAATTGTGTTTTATTGCTTCATGTATTTTGAAGTTCTGATATTAAATGTATATACATATTTGTGATTACTATTTCTGCCTGACAGATTGATACTTTATCATTATGAAATGTATCATTGGTATCTGATCATACTCTTTGTCTTGGAATTTATTTTATCTGACGTTATAACTACTCCAGCATTCATAAGCTTATTGTTTGCATGTGTAAGAAGTTTAGGGTCAACTACAAAGTTTAAGGGCACTGTCCTCAATATGCCCTCACTTCTGACGCTAATTACAAGTTCAAGGGATTCCCAAAACCATCCTCAGGTTTGATAACTTAGTAGAAGAACTAATAGAATTCACTGAAAGCTATTACACTTATAAAACCCATTGCTGTCGAGTCGATTCCAACTATAGCGACTGTATAGGACAGAGTAGAACTGCCCCACAGGGTTTCCAGGGAGTGGCTGGTGGATTCAAACTGCCACCCTTTTGGTTAGCAGCTGAATGCTTAACCACTGTATCACTGTATCACAGGGAAAGAATGCAGATTAAAATCAGCCAAGGGAAGAAGTGCATTGGGTGAAGTCCAGGGAAGTACCAAACAGAGAGCTTTCACTGCTCTTTTCCCATGGTGTCAGAATGTGTTACTCTCCTGGTATTAGTGTGTGACAGTATTCATGGATTACTGCCAACCAGGGAAGCTTGTGCACGCCTCAGTGTTCAGAGTTTTTATTGGAGCTTCATTTTGTAGGCATGATTGATCAATTGATTGCCCATGTGGTTGATCTCAACCTCCATTTTAACTGATACTGTGTGACTGACCCAAAGTCTCCATTTTAACTGATACTGTGTGACACAAACCCCACCCTAAGTCACATTTTTATTTTTCTGACATGGCCAGCCACCACCCAATGTCTATAAACGTATGACCAGCCCCTGCTCTAAATCACCCCACCCTAAAACACTATCCAAACAAAAAAAAAAACCAAACCTGTTGCCATCAAGTAGGTTCCGACTTATAACGACCCTAAAGGACAGAGTAGAACTGCCCCATAGGGTTTACAAGGAGCACCTGGTGGATTCGAACTGCCAACTTTTTGGTTAGCAGCCATAGCTCTTAATCATTACGCCACCAGGGTTTCTAGTATGACCTATATATCCAGTATGCATCCAGGCAAATAAAGACAGTTTCATCAGGCATAACATCCCAAGGGCCTAGAGATTACTTCCTAGAAGATGAAGGCAAAGGCTAGAACTTCTCTCCGGGTAAGGCCAAATTCTTTACTACATAGCATGGTAGGTTTTTTTTTTTTCTTTTATATTTACTTTCAAAATGTAGCTGCATCTTTTTATTATTAAAGTGTGTCTTTTATATTGTTGTTGCTAGGTGCCATTGAGTCAATTTCAAATCATAGTGAACCCATCTGTCAAAGCAGAACTGCCCCATAGGGTTTCCTAGGCTGTAATCTTTGCAGAAGCAGATTATCATGTCTTTCTCCCATGGAGCTGCTGGGTGGGTTCAAAATGCCAACCTTTCACTTAGCAGCGAAGCACTTAACCATAGTGCTACCATTGCTCCTTGTGTCTCTTATAGACAGTATATAGCTGGTTTTTATTTTTTAAAAACCCATACTGAGAGGAGGAATCAGTCTACAGTACTAATTGTCTATGTGAACCATGGCATCCTCTACCCTGAGATCAGAAGAACTAGATGGTGCCCAGCTATCACTATGGTGCATTCTAATCAGGACCACAATAGATGGATCCAGACAGAAAGGGAAAAAAATGTGGAACAGAACTTCAAAATTTTTTTAAAAATTCAGACTTACTGGACCCACTGAGACAAGAGGAATCCCCAAGACTATTGCCCTGAGATATTCTTTAAGCCTTCAACTGAAACTGTTCCCTCAAATCACCTTTTAGCTAAATAGCAGATTAGCTCATAAAGTAATGAATATCACCCTTGAGTACTGTGGTCTTTTAAACAGCCATACATATGAGACCAAATGGTCAACAAACACTCTGAAGCATAGATAAGAAGTTTGGGGAACTGTGAGACTAGGTTAATGGGAACAAAACAACCACAATGGAAATAATGAGAATGTTGATAATATGTGAAGAATGTAACTAATATCACTTAACATTGTGGGGTAGAAATTGTTGCATAGGAACCTGTTTTGCTATGTACACTTCCACTAAAAATAATAAAATATTATTTAAAAAAAAATCCACATTCCTGAACATTAGATGAAAAAAAGAAGTATAGAAAAAGATTAGTGGAAGGAAAGAAGAGAGCTAAAAGGAAGGCTAACATTTTCCTTACATTCTCATCACAAGAGATTTTCAGATATTTAATGGGAGCTTCTGACTATTCATTTTGCAGCTCAGTAAATTTTTGATAAACATAATCTTTATATCAAAATTAATTAATGTGCCTTGTTATGGATTGAATTGTTTCCCAAAAAAAATATGTGTCAACTTAACTAGGCCATGAATTCCAGTATTATTTGGTTGTCCTCCATTTTGTGATGTGATGTAATTATCCTTTACGTTGTAAATCTTAACCTCTAAGATGTTAATGAAGAGTCCTGGTGGTGCAGTGGTTAAGAGCTCAGCTGCTAACCAAAAGGTCAGCAGTTCAAATCTACCAGCCGATCCTTGGAAACCCTATGAGGCAGTTCTACTCTGTTCTATAGGGTAGCTGTGAGTTGGAACAGACTTGCTGGCAACAGGTATGAAGTTAATGAGGCAAGATTAGAGGCAGTTATATTAATGAGGCAGGACACAGTCCATTGGATTAGGTTGTATCTTGAGTCCATCTCTTCTGAGATCTAAAAGAGAAAACTGAGCAGAGAAAGAGGGGACCTCATTACCATCAACAAAGAGCTGTGAGCGAAGTGTGTCCTTTGGACCTGGGGTCCCTGGGCTGAGAAGCTCCTAGACCCAGAGGAAGAGTGATGCCAAGACACATGGAGCTCTCCAAGGAATGCTGGGCCCACAGATGTTGAAAGTTGATAAGAATTTTCCCTCAGAGCTGACAGAGAAAGCCTTCCCCTAGAGCTGGTGCCCTGATTTTGGACTTCTAGCCTCCTAAAGTGTGAGAGAATAAATTTCTGTTTGTTAAAGCCATCCACTTGTGATATTTCTGTTGTAGCAGCACTAGATAACTAAGATATGCCTTAATATCATTTTAGGAGCGTAAGTCAATGAAGCAGTAAAATGGAAGCACACTAAAAAAACAAACCAAACCCATTGCCGTCGAGTCGATTCCAACTCATAGCAACCCTATAGGACAGAGAACTGCCCCACAGGGTTTCTAAGGAGTGCCTGGTGGATTTGAACTGCCAACCTTTTGGTTAGCAGTCGTATCTCTTAAGCACTCCACTACCAGGGTTTGGAAGCACACTAGACCCTTGTAATTATTAAAAATACAATTAACTCCCCTCTCTGCCCTTCTTTTCTGTGGTTTCATCTGCTCCCACTGCCCCTCATTTCTCCAGGAATTTGACTGATTTGAAATCAGTGAGGTGGCAGAAAGGAGGCAAAACCCAGGTCACTCAGACAGTCAATGGTGGAAATGTAAAGAGTGAATCTCAACAACAATTAACAGGAGGCCAAAGGACCGAGGGATCAATGTTATCGACATTTTTGTGCTGCTTGTATGTTAATTTGGATAATGTTATAAATAAAATAAAATGTTACCCCTATTACTTTATTACTGTTGTTAGGTGCTGTCGAGTAAATTCTAACTCATAGTGACCCTACGTACAACAGAATGAAACACTGCCCCATCCTGTACCATCCTTACAATCATTGCTATGTTTGAGCACATTGTTGTAGCCACTGTGTCAATCCATCTTGTTGAGGGTCTTCCTCTGCTCACTATAGGGTCTCTATGAGTTGGAATCAACTCGACAGCAACGGGTTTTTTTTTTTTTTTTTTTTTTTTTTGGCTACCCCACTAAGCATGATGTCCTTCCAAGACAGAATTGTTCATTATTCTGGCAGTCCATGGTGTATTCAATATTCTTTGCCAATACCATAATTCAAAGACATCAATCTTTCTTCTGTCTTCCTTATTCATTGTTCAGCTTTGGCATGCATATGAGACAATTGAAAATACCATGGATTGGGTCAGGCACACCTTTGTCCTCAAAGTGACATCTTTGCTTTTCAACACTTTGAAGAGGTCTTTTGCAGCAGATTTTTCTATGAAAAAAAGCCCATACTGTTAATCTTTGCCTTTTAGTTGGAGTGTTTGGCATATTAATATTAATGTAATTATTGGTATCATTGTATTTAGATGTATTTTATAAACAGATTGGGGCTCCCTATCCTTGGTTCTCTCTCTCTTTTTTTTTTTAGAGATTTACTCCTCACTTTCCAGCATCTGTTGATGCTCTGGCTCTACCCTCTGGTTCTTTAGGCTAGAAACACAGCAGGTTTTCTATCAGCATTTTAGCTATACTCACCATGCCACAACTACATTCTGCCCTCAGGCTCAGTCTGTAAAAACAAAAAATTCATGAATACCTTTTCCAAGTTTTGATTCCTCTCCAAAATCTGTCTGCTTTTGTTCTTTTTCCATAGCTTCCGGGTGGATTTTTTTTAATTTTTTTTATTTTGTATTTTGTCCAGGTTTACAGATGTCATCTGTGGGAGTGTTATTCTGTTAGGAGTGTCCACCACTCTACTGGAAGCAGATACTCCTGGGTGTTTGGTTTTAAAATCCCCAAGTAATTCTTATAAGTTAGATATAAATGTGTGGTAGGAAAGGGAATGAGATGAATTATGTCATAATGTATCAATAATGTTTGAATTTCTAAGAAGGTGGTAAGAAAATGCCAAAATATCAATCAAGGAGGAAATAAGAATGCTTTTCAAGGATGGCCAATGAATACTAGCCCTGCTGAGGCCACTTGGTTTTCATGTCCTAGATTAATTTACTTCTCGAATAATTTACTAATTATTTTCAGTAAAATGAGACGAAACAGATGTTGTTGTTGTCCTATCCAACTTCCAACAGCCAACATCTGCATTTCTTTGCCTGCTCTGCCCACATGCACAGCAGATTTGAAGAGATGGTTTATTAATGCTTCCCAGGAGCAGTACTCAAATAATGGGTTGCATGGGTGTACAAACACCACAGTTCATGCACCCCTTGGGTGAGGTAACCATGAGGCATAAGTTCTACACCAGTGCTTCTCGAACCATCTGTTATGACACACAAGTCTTTTGTTTGTTTCTGATCAATGTATTTGTAAAATGCAATAAAAATCCATTTGTATATCATGGCAATGTCAAATTGCTGTATACGTTTGTAAATGCTTGATTTCTATTTATGCACTTATTGTTAATTGGTAACAAACACTTCATGAAATGGCATAAGCTCTACTCTAGTAACTGGCTTCATAAACATGTTATGGCTTTATTTCTTTCCCTGTCTCACTTCCCCACTTCTCCACTGTGTTTTCTGGGATCACCTCCTAGATAAACTACTTGCTTTCAAATGCTTGCCTCTGGTCTGCTTTTGAAAGAACCCAACCTAAGCCATGAGAAAATCCAACTGAAGTATCAAATATAACCCTAATAAGGAGTGGTTAGTGTTGAGTCAATAAACCCATTAGAATGTTCTCTTTTACTCAATGAAAAAGAAACTCATAAACTTTAGATGCTAAACCACTGACTAGAATGTTTAAAGTTGGAAGAAGAAAGAAACTAAAAACAAACGTGACTCAGACCCATAATGCCATGAAAACAGCAGGGAAAAATCTGATCTCAGAATCCTGATTATATGCTGCTACTGTCCATCTGGTGAGAGGATGCCTTTTTTTTTTTTTTTGGTGAGTCATGTGATTTGATGCTTTCTTTCATAATGTCACAGTCGGCCATCAAAACTAACTCCCCCCCCCCCCTTTGGCTTAAATAGTGGCTTATAATTGGACTTGAAATGTTTTTACATCAGTTAAAATAAACACAATCCCTTCCTTTTTGTCCTAAAATGCCCTCTCTTTTCCTGGTGCTTGACTATAAACCTTCAGACGGGAAAAGAACAAACTTAAGTGCCAGAGTACAAGCGTTCAAGCGTTCTGGTTTGAATTCTTATCTTGCCATTTACTAAATGTGTGATGTTGTACAAGTTTCTGTAATCAGTTTAGTGATTCTATACATCTCTCAGGGATGTTGAGATTTAAATGAGATAATGACATATTTGAAAATATCTGACTCAGTTTAAGAGATAAGAATATAAGACGTTATTTCCGTGACTAGTTCTACTCGAATTTTTGTAGTTCGAAAAAAAGCACATGAAAAAAACAGTATCATATATGTTAGGGGTAGGATTCCAGTGAAGGTGAGAATAGTCCCGTGTTGTTCATCATTGTTCTACTAGATAAGACTTGCCAGTCCACATTCGCCTTTCTCTGTCAACTGTAAGGGACCTATGTTTAAGTAGAGTACGATGCACTGAACAGGAACCTCTCTGGCTTTCTTTGACTGTGCTCTGTGGAATGAAATGAAGCTCGAAAAAAGAAAATCAAAGTAATGTCTGCCACAAACGAGGCCACAAGGGCACTCAGTGTAACCCTATCATAAATCATCAAAGAGAAATGCTGGGGAAGATCTATGCCTCCAGGACAGCTTGCCTCGTTTAATATATCTAATGCCGCCATTATAGTGACTCTTTAGTTCCCCTTTTTCCTTTGTTCAGTGGTAATTGTCCTTCCGCTGGACCATTTATCTCCCACAGAGTCATCTACTGACCAGGAGATGTGTACAACTGGCCTTGAGTTATGGTTTCTCAGCCTGGAAACCTTATGTTTCAGTTCAGAAGTGTTCAAAGTTAAAAAGAAGAGAAACCAGAAACATGGGAGAAAAAAAAAAAAAGGCCCTTGGAAAAGCTGGCGGGATAAAAGAGTGGATGTTGATGAAAATACTTCCACCCTCTGCCGTTTCTTTAATAAAGAAAATAAACAACGAAAGAACTGGTATTAGAGAACAATTATATGAATATGACAATAGCGATGTAAACACCATGAGCATGCCAATTTTGAGAGCCCAAATACGATATGTCACAGGTCTTCTACAATCATAAATGGGTCCCAATGAAAACCTTATGCTGTAGTTCTGCCAGATATTATGGTATCTATAGTATAGTTCTTCCAGCCAGTAAAATAAAATGATTAAATATGGTTTCAGCTTTAGCAGCTGAAAAGAGTGTTCTAAAAACAATACACAGCCTACAAAATTTCTTAGGAATTGACATATCCATGGGGACTACTCAGAGCCATGAAGCTGGACTAAAACTTTAAAAGCTTTAGTCCTTCTCAAGTTCGTAGCTAAATCTCCCACTGGAGATCTCTTCTTACACAAAAAAAGATTAATAGATTTAGTTTAGAATGTGAGGGAAAAAATGAACAAAATATAAAGGCTCAGCCCAACAGAAAAGTATAAGCGAGTAAAAATAGAATAAGTAGCATTCGCATTAATATTCCAGTTTTACTTTACACACTACTTATGAATCCTTCAGGAATAACACACACAAAGAAACATTCCAACAACATGAGGGAACCAAAGTAATCCTACAAAAGGAAAAAAGGTCGGCACCCACGGGTAGCTGGTTAGAAGCAGCAGGTATAATAAATATCCTTCGTGATGAGATGTGCTGTCAAACCTCTTTCTTGATTTGTAGCTACAAAAGCAAGATGAATTTCTTTATTATTATTCACAGCAGTATGTGATACAAAGATAAAACTCAACTTTTCTAGAGACTATAACACATGCAGTTTAACTAAAGCATCACTTTTCTTGCAAAGACCTAGGGAACATTAGTAGAAAGCAAAGCAATGCCCAATTCCCTTTAAGATTCATATAGCAGCTCCTGAATTCTTGACCATTTAAGTGGTTCCATCCAAATTCTCTTTTCCTGTCTGGTTGAGTCCGTTTAAATTAATAGCCAGTGGAATTAATCATCACTGTCAGTACCTGAACTCTGAAAGGGGGGTGACTTAACATGATTTAATACTTACTCTTGGACTATTCTCTGTTTAAAACACGAATCTCCTCTAGTTGTTGGAAAGCCATTGTACTATTCCTTGAGGACAGAAGCAGAGCACTGAGCCTTGTTAACAGCCTCTATACACAGAGTGTACACATACTGTGCCTGCCTGTTCTACTTCAGAAATTTTTACAGACCCCAGATCATCCTCAAACTCACAGTGACGCTCTTCCAGCATGCTGTAGAATTTGGAGGAACTAAATTCAACAACAATAAAAATCTAGAAAGGCTTGTTTGAGTGGCAGGTGTGAAGGTAAGCCCTTCAGCCTTGCACACCACTAATATCTCTTCAATGCATTTAATCACATACATTATCTTCACAAGTTTGCATTTGCTTTCTGATGCTGACAATGCAGTGGTTTCCAACTTCACACACAATCTCCTATCTTAAAGGCTATATATTTTGGCATATACGGGATACAGTGATATTTCTGTATAGGTAAGCCTCCGTTATTGTTAATTGCCGTCGAGTTGGTTTCAACTCATGGCAACACCATGTACAACAGAATAAAATGTTGCCCAGTCCTGCACCATTTTTATGATGCTAAAGTCCATTGTGGCCATTGTGTATTTTAAGGGCTTTTCAACCCAGGAAGCTCATCTTCCAGCACTATATCAGACAGTATTCTGCTGTGAGCCATAGGGTTTTCATTAGCTAATTTTCTGAAGTATATCACCAAGTCTTTCTTCCTGATCTGTCTTAGTCTGGAACCTCTGCTGAAACTTGCCCATCATGAGTGACCCTGCTGGTATTTGAAATGCTGGGGCATAGCTTCTAGCATCACAGCAACATGCAAGCCACCATAGTACGAAAAACTGAAACATGAGTGGTGGAGGTAAGACTTTAGAGAGGCTCAGTTCACAGAGGTAGAAAACTAAGTCCATGCCTGAGTAGTTTGCTCTTTAATTTATAGCGTACAGTTATTCCTGGTGCCTTTGTTCCATTCTCAACTTAGATCTGCAAAGGAGTCAATGCTTTTGCATGCTGAATCTGCCCTTTTACTCCCAATGTGTACTAATTGGCCACTTGTATGTATTCTTTGGTGAAATTCTATTCAAGTTCTTTGTCCATTTTTTAATTGTGTTGTCTTTTTGCTATTGAGTTGTATTAAACCCTTATGAGATACATGGTTCTGAAATGTTTTCTCCCATTCTGTAAGTTATCTCTTCACCTTGTTGATAAAGTCCTTTGTTGCACAAAAGTTTGTATTTGTTTCTAATTTTATTTATTTCATTGTTGTTGTTCAGAATATACGCAGCAAAACATACACCAGATGAACAATTTCTACATGTACCATTTAGTGACACTGATTATATTCTTTGAGTTGTGCAATCATCCTCACCTCCTTTTCTGAGTTGTTCCTCACCCATTAACTTAAATTCATTGCCACCTAAGGCTTCCATCTAATATTTCAAGTTGCTGTTGTCAGTTTGATCCCATATAGATAGTTCTTAAAGAACTTAATGCTCATGGCAGACATTTTTTACTAGTTAAGCTAAATTATTGTTTGGTTTTAAAAAGACTTAAGGGAATATTTTTGGTTTAACATTTAAAGATTGTCTTAGGGCAACAGTTTCAAGGGTTCATCCAATCTTTATGGCTCCAGGAAGTCTGGAGTCCATGAGAATTTGAAATTCTCTTCTGCATTTTCTCTCTTTGATGAGGATTCTTCTATGGAATTTTTGCTCAAACTATTCAGTAATGGTAGCCAGGCACAATCCAGTTCTTCTATTCTCATGGCAAAGGAGCCACACATTCTAAATCCTCCTTCTATTCCTGACACTCCTTCCTCTGTTGCTCCAGGTGAATAGAAACCAATTGTTGTGCCTTGGATGGCTGCTTGCAAGTTTTTAAGACCTCAGACACTACAAAACTAAGAGGTTGAACAGAAGCACTAAACATGTTATTAGGCCAATTAACTGGCACGTCCAAAGTAACTATGACCCTAAATCTCCAAACTGAGAAACTAAATCCTGTGAGGTTTTTGTTTGTACATAAGCAGCCTCAGTAGCTACTCTTTTTTTTTTTTTTTTTTGTCATTGTTGTAAATATATCTATCACACAACTTTCACCAATTCAACTTTTTACAGGTGTACAACTTATTGACAGCGATAATCAGCTATGCAACCCTACCCTTAATCAATGCAATATTTCCATCGCCATTAATTCCCCCTTTCCCTCTCCCTCCTGCCCCTGGTAACCACTGGTATCCACCTTTGCTTTTTCTTGTCTTTTTATATAAGTGAGGTCACACAATATTTGTCCTTTTGTGATTGACTTATTTCACTCAGCATAATGTCTTCCAGCCCCACCCATAGTGTAGCATATATCAAGACTTCATTTCTCCTATTGACTGAGTAGTACTGCATTGTGTGTATATACCACATTTTGTTTATTCATTCATTTGTTGATGGGCGTTTAGGTTGTTTCTACCTTTTGTCTGTTGTGAATAGTGCTGCAGAGCACATCGGTGTGCAAGTCTCTGTTTGCCTCTCTGCTTTCAAGTCTTTTGGGTATATACCCGGGATTGGAATTGTTAGTTCACATGGTATTTCAATTTTTAGTTTTTTTGCGGAAACACCACACTGTTTTCCACAATGGCTGTACCATTTTGCATTTCTACCAGTAGTGGGTTAAGGTTCCAATTTCCCCCACTGCCTTGTTATAGATTGAATTGTGTCCCCCCAAAATGTGTGTTAACTTGGCTAGGCCAAGATTCCCAGTATTGTGTGGTTGTCCACCATTTTTTGATCTAATGTGATCTTCCTGCGTTGTAAATCCTATGTCTACGATGTTAATGAGGCAGGATTAGAGGCAGTTATGTTGATGGGGCAGGACTCCAATCTACTGGATTAAGTTGTATGTTGAGTCCATCTCTTTTGAGATATAAAAGAGAGAATCTAGCAGAGTGGAAAGGGACCTCCTATCACCAAGAAAGCAGGGCCGGGATTAGAGGGTGTCCTGTGGACCCGGGGTCACTGGGCTGTGAAGCTCCTAGACCAGGGGAAGATTGATGACAAGGACCTTCCCCCAGAGCAAACAGAGAAAGCCTTCCCCTGGAGCTGGCACCCTGAATTTGGGCTTTTACACTCCTAGACTGTGAGGGAATAAATTTCTCTTTGTTAAAGCCATCCACTTGTGGTTTTTCTATTATAGTAGCACTAGATAACTAAGACACTTGTCAACATTTGTAATTTTCAGGTTTTTTTTTTTTTAATCTTAGCTATCCTAGTGGGAGTGAAATGGTATCTCGTTGTGGTTTTGATTTGCATCTGTCTGATGTCTAAGGACGCTGAGCATCTTTTCATGTGTTTGGTAGCCATTTGAATGCTCTCTTTGGTGAAATGTCTATTCAAGTCCTTTGCCCATTTTATGATTGGGTTATTTGTGTTTTTGTTAAGTTGTTTAAGTTTTATATATATTTTGATTATTAGATTCCTGTCAGATATATGGTTTCTGAAGATATTCTCTTAGCTGATAACTTGTCTTTCCACTTTTTTGGTAAAGGCTTTTGGTGAATAAAAATTTTTGATTTTTATGAGGTCCCATTTATTTATTTCTTTTGTTGTTTGTGCTTTTGTTATTATATTTGATAATCCATTGTTAAAAGCTAGGCTTGACATGTTGCCCCAGCTTTTTTTTCTAAGAATTTTGTGGTTTTAGTTTGCATATTTAGGTCTTCAATCTATTTTGAATTTGTTTTTCTGTATGGTATGAGGGATGGATGCTGTTTCATCTTTCTGTATGAGGAAATACAATTTTCCCAGCACCATCTATTGAAGAGATTCTTCTTTCCCCATCTAATAGACTTAGCACCTTTGTCAAAAATCAGTTGACCATAGATGTCAAAATTTTCTAATTTTGAAGAATTCCAGTTCATCTATTTTGTTGCTTGTTGCTCATGATTTTGGTGCCATGTCTAAAAATCTGTTGTCAAAAACTAGGTCCCTATGTTTTGTTCTAAGAGTTTTATGGTTTCAGTTCTTAATTTAAGTCCACGATCCATTTTTAGTTAATTATTTTTTCTTTTTTTAATTTATTTAAATTGTTTTATTGTACTTTAGATGAAGGTTTACAGAACAAATAGTTTCTCATTAAACAGTCAGTATACATATTGTTTTATGACATTGGTTAAGAACCCCACAACATGTCAGCACTCTCCCTTCTTGACCTTGGAGGACCTTATTTTATTTTATTTTTTTTGGTGAAAATATACATAGCCAAAGTTACACCATTTCAAAAATTTCTACATGTACAATTCAGTGACATCAATTATATTCTTCCAGTTGTTCTGCTATTCTCACTACCCTTTTCCAAATTATTCCATCACCATTCTCTTCAACTCATTGCCCCCTAGGCTTCCCATCAAACCTTTTCAGTTGCTGTTGTCAATCTGATCTCACATAGATAATTCTTTTCTTTTTTTTGTACCTTAGATGAAGGTTTACAGAACAAATAGTTTCTCATTGAACAGTTAATACACATATTGCCCTATGACAATGGTTAACAACCCCACATGTCAACCGTGTCCCTTCTCAAACTTGAGTTCCCTATCACCAGCTTTCCAGTCCCCTCCTGCCTTCTAGTCCTTGTCCTTGGACTGCTGTGCCTCATTAGTCCTTTTGGTTTTATGGGGCTATCCAATCCCCGGCTGGATGGCGAACCTCGGGAGTGACTTCACCACTGAGCTAAAAGGGTGTCCGGGGGCCATACTCTTGGGGTTTCTCCAGTCTGTCAGGCCAGTAAATCTGAATTCTTTGTGTGAGTTAGAATTTTGTTCTACATCCTTCTCCAGCTCTGTCCAGGACCCTCTGTTATGATGCCAGTCAGAGCAGTCAGTGTGGTAGCCAGGCACCATTTAGCTGTACTGGACTCAGTCTGGTGGAGGCCATGGTAGCTGTGGTCCATTAGTCCTTTGGACTAATCTTTTCCTTGCATCCTGTTCTCTTCATTCTCCATTGCTCCTGAAGGGGTGAGACCAGTCGAATTTCTTAGATGGCTGCTCACACGCTTTTAAGACCCCAGAAGCTACTCACCAAGGTAGAATTTAGAACATTGTCTTTATAAACTGTGTTACGCCAATTGAGCTAGATGTTCCGAGACCGTGGTCCCCACAGCCCTCTGCCCAGCAGTTCAGTCCCTCAGGGAGTTTGAATGTGTCTGTGGAGCTTCCATGACCTTTCCTTATACAAGTTGTGTTGGCTTCCCCAGTATTGTGTACTTTCTTACCCTTCACCAAAGTTACCACTTATCTATTGTCTATTTAGTTTTCCCCCACCACCCCTTCCATCCCTCGTAACCAACAAAGATTGGTTTTCTTCGTGTGTAAACTTTTACATGCGTTTTTACAGTAGAGGTCTCATACAATATTTGTCCTTTTGTGATTGACTTCTTTCACTCAGCATAATGTCCTCCAGTCTGATCCATGTTATGAGATGCTTCACAGATTCATCATTGTTCTTTATCATTGAATAACACTCCATTGTGTGTATATACCATAGTTTGTTTATCCATTCATCTGTTGATGGGCATCTAGGTTGTTTCCATCTTTTTGCTATTGTGAACAGTGCTGCAATGAATATGGGTGTGCATATGTCTATTCGTGTGATGGCTCTTATTTCTCTAGGATACATTCCTAAGAGTGGGATTGCTGGATTGTATGGTATTTCTATTTCTAGCTTTCTAAGGAAGTGCCGTATCATTTCCCAAAATGGTTGTATCATTTTGCATTCCCACCAGCAGTGCATAAGAGTTCTGATCTCCCCTCAGCCTCTCCAACATTTGTTATTTCCAGTGTTTTTGATTCGTGCCAGTAATGCCGTGGTGAGATTGTATCTCATTGTGGTTTTAATTTGCATTTCTCTAAGGGCTAGTGATTGTGAGCATTTTCTCATGTGTCTGTTATCCTCTTGAATGTTGTCTTTGGTGAAGCGTCTGTTCCTTTCCTTTGCCCATTTTTTAATTGGATTATTTGTCTTTGTTGTAGAGGTGTTGGATTTTCTTTTAGATTTTAGAGATTAGATCTCTGTCTGGCTTGTAATTTCCAAAAATTTTTTCCCAGTCTGTAGGTCCTCTTTTTACTCTTTTGGTGAAGTCTTTTGGTGAGTGTAAGTGTTTAATTTTTAGAAGATCCTAGTAATCTAGCTTATCTTCTGGGGTTTGTGTGTTGTTGGTTATGGGTTGTATCCTGTTAATGCCATGCATTAGGGCCTCTAGCATTGATCCTATTTTGTCTTCTATGAACTTTATAGTTTTTGGCTTTATATTAAGGTCTTTGATACAATTTGAATTAGTTTTTGTGTATGGTGTGAGGTATGGGTCCTGTTTCATTTTTTTTGTGGATGAATATCCAGTTTTGCCAGCACCATTTGTTAAAAAGGCTGTCTTTTCCCCATTTGATGGACTTTCGGCCCTGTAGAAGATCAGGTGACTGTAGGTGGATGGATTTACATCTGGGTTCTCAATTCAGTTCAATTGGTCAATGTATCTGTCACTGTACCAGTACTAGGCTGTTCTGACTACCCTAGCAGGATAGTAGGTTCTGAGGTCAGGTAGTGTGAGTCCTCCTACTTTATTCTTCTTCTTCAATAGAGCTTTACTTATCTGGGGCTTCTTCCCTTTCCATATAAAGTTAATGATTAGTTTTTTCATATCCTTCTTTCTCATTTATGGTGGATTTTGTTTTAAAGTCTATTTTATCTGAGAATTAGTACTGCCATTCCTGCTCTTTTTTGGTAGCTGTTTGCTTGATATATTTTTTTCCATCCTTTGATTTCTAATAAATTTATGTCTTTATTTCTAAGGTGTGTCTCTTGTAGACAGCATATTGATGAATCCTATTTTTTTAAGCCATTCTGCCACTCTCCATCTCTTTATGGGTGCATTTAGGCCATTTACATTCAGTGTAATTATTGATAGATGTGAGTTTATTGCTGCCATTTTGTAGTGCTTTTTTTTGTGGTGCTGACGTTTTCTTGGTTCTTCTTACTCTCCTGTGTTGAATTCCATTTGTTTGTGGATTTTTTTTTTCCATTACTTTTGTTTTTGTAGGTTTTGTTTTTACTGAGACTTTACATTTTTCTTCTTTATTTTGATGAGTAGGTTTGTTAAATTTCTTTGTGGCTACCTTGAAATTTACCCTCATCTTCCTAGGTTTGAACCAGTCTATTATTACTTGGTATTATTACTTGGTATTGCCTTGCCTTCCTCTGCATTAGAAGGTTCTATACCTACACTGTTTATTCCCTTTTTTATTGTTCTGATGCTGTTGTCATTTACAGATTAACCTCTCTGGTTCCCTTTTGTAATTCTTTTGGTTTTGCATAGTCCTTAAGAGTTCATTTCCTAGGTTGGTATCTGGCTAGTACAATCCTGTGTCCTATATTCAGCCTGTGGTCTGATGTTGTTTGTTCTCAGATTGAAGGACTCCCTTTAATAAGTCTTGTAAGTTTGGTTTGGTTTTTATGTAGTCCCTTAACTTGTTTTTATCTGGAAATGACCTAATTTCACCATCATATTTGAATGAGAGTTTTGCAGGATATGTTATTGGCAGTTTTTTTCTTTCAAGGTTTTATATATGTCATCCCATTGCCTTCTTGCATGCATGGTTTCTGCTGAATAATCCGAGCTTAGTCCTATTGTTTCTCTTCTGTATGTGACTTTTTGTTTTTCTTGAGCTGCTCTCAGGATTCTTTGTTTGTCTTTGGTTTTAGTGAGTGTGATTATGGTATGCCTTGGTGATTTTCTTTTGGGATCTATCCTTTATAGGGTTCATTGAACTTCTTGGATTGTCCACTTTTCATCTTTTATGGTATGACATTAGGGAAGTTTTCTGTCAGCAATTCTTCAGTGATCCTCTCTGCGTTTTCTGTTTTCCCTCCCTGTTCTAGAACTCAGATCACTTGCAGATTTTTCCTTTTGATTTTATCCCACAAAATTCTTAGGGTTTCTTCATTTTCTCCTTTCTTTTTTCTGATTTTTCCTCAGAATTGTATCCAAGTGTTTGTATTTAATTCCGCTGATCCTATCTTCCATTGTTTCAAATCTGCTCTTCAGTCCTTCTGTGACATTGCCCATTTCTGAAATCTTGTTGTTTATCTTTTGGATTTCTAATAGTTGCTTTTGTATGATTTCTAGCTGTGAATTTATTTTGTTCCTGTGTTATTTCCCTGAATTCTTCCATTTTTTGCCTGTCTTTTCCATGAATTTGTCTGCCTTTTCCATGAATTTTCTATTTTTTCCTCATTTTTGTCTACTTTTTGCTTCAACTCTTGGATAATTCTGAATATTAGAGATTTGAATTCCTTATCAGGTAGTTATAGTGGCTTTTCTTCTACTGGAAAGTCATCTGGTATTTTATTTTGGACACCTACTGGAACCATACTGTTTTGTTTCTGTATATGTTTTGATATTGTCTGCAGTCTTCAGGACATTCAGTAGTTATTTTCCTCATTTATTGATTGTAGATTTGTTTGTTTCATCCTGCTTTTTTGTTTTATTTGGTTATGTCTGAACAGGCAGGCTGTGCGTTCTTTGTTGTTTGCTCATCTGTGGGCATGATCCTTTTCATGTCCTTCTCAAATGGGCGGGGTCAGTAACTCAGGTATGAGAGAGCAGGGTGGGTCTAGCTGAAGGAGAGTTGCAGGGATGGGTTTTTTGTGGCACGTACTAGGGCCAACATGGAAGACAGGAATCAGTGCAGGGCAGGTTATGGTAGGCTGTGCCTGTGCTGCTTGGGAGTGTGATGTTCAGCGCAGGGTGCAGGTAGGCAGGAAGGAGGGAGGATATTGTGATGTGTGGACTTAAGATGTATATGGGAAAAAGGAGAGACAGGAGAGAGGAACAGGAGCCAAAAACTTACATAAACAAACAAAAAAGAGTTCTAAGGGAGCTTGCTGTTGGAGTGGAGAGATTACAGATTGAGAAGTGGAGAAAGAGAAAAAGGATAATATAAAAAAAGACTAAATAAAAATTAGAGGGAAAAAAAAAAAAAGACAGAGAATCCCCCCAGGGATCCCACCAGTGTGGCTGCTAGGACTGAAGAAGTTGCTCCCAGGTCATGAAGTACAGCCTAGCTAGAAGAGGAAGAGGTGTCACACAGCACCAGGTATTCAGGAGGCAGCAAGAGAAGGTAAGTATAGAGAGATGAGAAACTGGAAATGAAGAAAGACAAAAAGGGAAAAAGAGAGAGAAGAAAACAAAACAAAGAAAAAAGAAAAAAAAAAAAGCAAGAGAAAAGAAATGCCCCAGGGATGTCGCTGTGTGTCTGAGGAGAGTAAAGGAGTAGCTCCCAAGACACCTGGTACGGCCCACCTAGAAGGGGCTCCCACGCTGAGAAAAGAAAAAGAAAACAAACAAACCAACAGGTCAAAACTGAACAAATGAGAACAAACAAACCAAAAAAGCTGCGGGGGTCCCACCAGTGTGGCAGCATGGGCTGGGAAGCAGTTTCACAGTTGAGCCATGTTTTGCAGCCTTTCAGGAAGAAGCAAAGATGACACATGGAGCCAGGTATTTGAGAGAAAGAAGGGGGAGGTGGTGAGAGGTAAAGAAGAAATACAAAGAAGCGGAAAAAAGCAACACCAGCAGCCAACAAATGGCACTCAGGGAGTAGGCCAGTGCGGATGGGTGGAATTCAAGTGACACCGGTGCTTCCTGGCTAACAAACTGTGGCCGCAGGAAGCAGAGGAGGCCAAGCGGGGGTGAAGAAGGGTGGGGGGTGGGAAAGCCTATATCACTGGTTACCATTTGTTCTGTCTCCTGTTGGAAGCTCCATGAAGCTGCTTTCTTGTACCCCCTCTTCACTGATCTCTGATAGGAGTCCAAGATGGCGGATCCGTGCTGCGGTAGCTGATAGAGGACCTCTGCATGTATCTCTCCTTGCTCTCTGTTCTGGGTCAGTGTTTTTATTCCATTTGGTGCTTGGCTGAGTTGTCTCTTTATTTGATGCCTAGGGTTTCAGAATTCACATGTGACTCTGTTTGACTTAGTTTTTTGGATCTTTGCTGTGGAGGGATGTTATGGTGCTTCTGTCTATAGCTGCATGTTGTCTGGAAGTACATTTTTAGTTAATTTTAGTGTAGGTATGAAGTACTTTATTCTTTTGCATGTAGAGATCCATTTATCTTAGCTTCATTTATTGAATAGACTATACTTTCCCCTTTGGATGAAAAAATGAATGATTGTAAAGGTCAGACTAAAGGGATAAATATTAGTAGCCAACCTTTTTGTAGCAACTACTATTGTCAGGCACTGTTTTAAGTGCTTTAAGTATTATCTCATCTAATGATACTACAGAGGAAGAGCAGAGAATGGCTGAATCAGGGAAAGCTAAGAGGCAATAGGAAGAATGCAGTGGTGAGAGAATGTGGAACTCTGGTGGCATGGTGGCTGTGGAGAGAGAGATGGACAAATATGGTGAACATCTGGAGTGGAAACAAAAGATAGGAAAGTACCACATGTGGGTGACAGCATAAGGCTAAAGATCATGATGATTAAGATAAAAAGCTACAGAAAAGAAGAAGTTACACCAATGAGAACTTTCCTCTGAGAATTCCCTTCTCTTTTCGGTTTTTGTCTTACATACTTTGGACATGTTATCAGGAGGGACCAGTCCCTTGAAAAGGACATTGTGCTTGGCAAAGTAGAGGGTCAGCAAAAAAGAGGAAGACCTTCAACAAGATGGATTGACACAGTGGCTGCAGCAATATGCTCAAACATAGCAACGATTGTGAGGATGGCGCTGGACCAGGCAGTGTTTTGTTCTGTTGTACATAATAGGGTCACTATGAGTCGGAATCAACTCTGTGGCAGCTAACACAACAAGAATATAGTTCTTCAGCCACCTCTATTATCTAGCTTTTTGTGCATCTTTTTGCATGGCTGTTGGAAAGAATCCAGTCGAAGTTCTTGAATATTTTTGACAGTGTGCACATATTCTAGGACTCTTGCTATTTTTTTTTAAGTTGTTGATTTCCTCCACTCACCCTCTGAAGCAATATAAGTTCATCTTTTGATTTCTCAATTTGCATCCTATCTTCAGGTACTTAATCCACACGTGAAAACTCTAAAAAGGCAAAAATGTTACAGAGTCTATGTGGGACTTACTGTGAAAACCATCAAGCTACAATTATTCTCAACTTGTAGATGAAGAAGTAATTAAAAATTGATAATACAGTTTCGAAAGAGAGCAGAATGAATATTTCTGAACTGAGAGACATTCTAGGCTTCTCATTCTACAATAATTCTTTTATAGAAAAAGTAATAAAGTGCTGAAAACAGAGATTTTTTCCTGGAAATGTGACAGACCCTTCCTAAGTGACAAGATGGGTCATACTTTTAATGAATACTGTGGCACACCCATCAATTACCCTTAGATGTGAATGTGAACATGTGAGCTTGCAAAAGCTAAGGAGTGGGTAATTTCAGTCAGCGTGCTCCTGCACATCTGTTGATAGTTGTCAAGAATCTAAATGATCCATACCAGGTAAATTAATTTTATGTTTAAAAAAGAACCTCACCTGCATATTCAAAACACCTTGAGCTTAGAACCATACAGAGAAAATTACAAAGAAACTCACAGAAAAATGTAGGATTGAAGTATAGCAATGGAGAAAGAAGGGGGGAAAAGCCTTAGAATTTACAGCTACAGAAGTTAAAACTATCAATGGAGGCGTGTGTTGTCATGGAAACCTGATGCAATTGAAGGATTAGGAAAACCATTATGTAGCTATATCACACAGAAAGGTTTCAGATGCTATTCAGAACAATTGGAATTGTCTGGACAGATGACTCCAAAGGACCAATAATTTAGTGATGGGTCTAAAAATCACGTATAAGAGATCAAAACAATGAAGGTAAGGACATGGAAATTTGGGAGGTCTCAAGCAGAAAAAAGGAAATCCCTTTGGGGCATGTAGAACTGAATGGGAAAGGAATACATGAAAAAAAAATCAATAAGGATCAGTTGGATATTCTGATAAAATTAAAGATAACATTTAAATTGAATAGAAAAGGGGGAAATTGCAAAACAAATAGGAACATGCTCTCATTGTAGTGGGGCCCTGGTGGTGCAGTGGTTAAGAGCTCAGCTGCTAACCAAAAGGTTGGCAGTTTGAATCCACCAGCTGCTCCTGGGAAACCCTATGGGGCAGTTCTACTCTATCCTATAGGGTCACTATAAGTCAGAATCGACTCAACGGCAGTGAGTTTGGTTTTCTCATTATAGTATTGAGAAACTGTTAGTTCTCCTGGAATCAACATTTCTGGCTTTCATGGAATTTGCAGTAACCCCCATAGGCTATTGTCCTTATGTGTCCTTTTGAACCTTAAGCCTTGAAAGAATTGGTTCCTAAAAGCCACCTTTGAGTCAGTCAAACAATGGTCTAGATAAACTAGTAAGACTGTCCTGCCTTGAGCATCGTGCTCTTACGAAGAATTCAGTCAGTTTGGGGAAACAGACTCCAAATGTCAGACTGGGAGCTATGTTTAGCGTAAATCAGTAATTATTTTAATAGTTCTTCAAGACAATGCTGTATGAAAATCCTCCTTGACCACAAATTTGTGTATCAGTTCTGTTCCCATCCTTTTTTCCATGGCAATGCCGATAAGATTTGGTATAGGAATTTTGGAAGTTCTTCTCATCTTTGGAATATTTTTGACACTTTAGTGGAAATGTTACCTCAATTTGCAAGTTGTATATTCAATAAACTTTAACCAGTTTCTATTACTGGTTTAATATGATTTTTGTTCTAACAGTACTGATCTCACTATTACGATAAAGTATAAATTGTTAATGTATTTACTTCCCTTATGAGTCGGAATCTAATCGACAGAAACTTTTTTTTTTAATTGACTATGAGGGCTGACTGTTATTATTATAACCTCAGGCATATGATAGACACTCAAGCAAGGCTTGGTGAATGGTAACAATTTGCTACTCTTTATTTAAAAATGGAATATGATACAGTTACTGTAGCAAGTATATAACTTATTTCATTCAATCATCACCACACTACAGAGGAGACATCTCCATTTTGCAGAAGAGGCAATTTGAATCTCAGAAAGTTTGAGTAATATACTAGTGCTTACATAGCTAGGGGAACTCTGGTGGTGCAGTGGTTAAGAGCTTGGCCGCTAACCAAAGGTCAGCAGTTCAAATCCACTGACTGCTCCTTGGAAACCCTATGGGGCAGTTCTACTCTGTCCTGGAGGGTCACTATGAGTCGGAATTGACTCAATGGCAAAGAATTTAGTAGTTTTTTTTTTTTTTTTTTTTAGGACAGTTAAGCTAATAGTATTATCATCATTAGCCTTAGAATTGAAAGGGAGCCTAAAGACTCTGTAGAACCCATTTGTTTCCTAGATGAGGAGAATGAGCTCCAGGGAAGTAAAACAGCTTGGTTCCTAAGGACTCATTATTGTGTCTTAAATGCCCCTCTTGTGCTTCCTAAGAATTTTTCCCTCAGTCAGAATCAGGTAAGTTCTTCCAGTTCCCATAAACCAAAAAAAAAAAAAAACCATACCCATTGCTGTGGAGTTGATTCCGACTCATACTAAAAATCAAGGACTTCTGAGTGAGAAGAAAACAAGCGCACACTGAAGCCAACCTCATGCTGGACAAAGTACGATGTGGAAATCAGTGCAAAGATAAGACCATCTTTCACCTCTAGGAACCTATGTTCTCATGGAGATACAAACATACTTTACTGCTGGTTTTGTTTGCTTCTACGTACTTTTAAAACAAATGCTGATCTTTTTCTATTAAACTCTACTGATTTCTTCCTGTTCATTTAAATAGAAATTCTCTGCAGTTAAGGGGCAAAGTACAATATTTTCCTGAATAAAAAGAAGTTAAATCACTTAAAAATTAAATGTAATCCACTCGCTTCTCCTTATTGTGGATGTAGTGGCCCTTTTTCCCATCGCTAGAGATCTACGATTCCCCCAGAAAACCTGCCACTCTCTAGACCTCTCCCGTCTGATGAGGATCTGTGAGGGTCACATTTATCACTGATACAGAGAGAAAAGGAAGCAGCTGACAGACCTTATCTCATCTTCTGACCTAAACTTTCTCTTCTCTGTCTTTGCATGTTCCTCAAATAGGACAAATCTACTCTGTGGAATCTTCCTTATGAAGAGTTTAAGTCTTTAAGCAGAAAGGTCTTCCAGCTCTATCATTAGCTTACTGGTGAATAAGGAACGACTGAAAGGAAAAGAACTGTAGGTTGTCCTATCTTGCTCCTTTCTTCTATGTCATCACTTTCAGCATAAATGGTTGGTTAATACAGGGAAGCAACATGAGTAATGAAGGATGTGATAGCGCTCCTTGGTCATTCCGGTTTCTTAAAATGCCAGCCGTTGTCTTCTTTCTGTGTTTGAAGTAAGCTCTGCTTCAGACAGAAAATGTGGCTTCTCAAGACTATCTGCACTCCTGTTATTCAGCTGTAGACATAATATGCTTACCTTGCATTTACTTTGTGTCTCACTGAACTCCCATAGATCGTAGGTCAACCACAATTCTATGCTCATGGGGTACTGCAAACAGTATATGCACAAGGGGCAGAAAGTAACAGCAGACACACACATTGCACATGTGTGTAGGCTCGTAGATATCTAAAGTTAATGGATTGATCAGGGCTCCCTAATCTTGGGCTTTACGGAAATTTATAGCCCTTTGCATTGTCCTTGGTGAAATCAGTGGAACCTACCAATTAACAGAGCATGTCACTCAGGTTTTTGTGTTGATTATTGGTACTCTTTACTTTCTATGGAACCCTGGTGGCGCAGTGGTTAAGAGCTCGGTTGCTAACCAAAAGGGCAGCAGTTCGAATCTACCAGCTGCTCCTTGGAAACCCTATGGGACAGTTCTACTTTGTCCTATAGGGTCACTGTGAGTTGGAATCGACTCGATGGCAACAGGTTTGGTTTTGTTTTGGTTTTACTTTCTGTAGCTTCACTATTACTCCCTTCCTCCATCCACTAGACAGACACAGCTACTCTCCCAAGAGCTCTGGGGTCAGCTTTCTGGAGCACAGCAGAAAAGGGCCCAAGAATTTTCCTTGAAAGAATGGCACTACATCTAAATGAAACTGACCTCAAAGAACTCTTTTGGGATGGATGTGCCCATTCTTCAGGCAAGACAGTTTGAAAAATTAGTAAATTCCAGCCATTCCTAAAAATGATCTTGCTACCTCACATTTCATAGCACACAGCACTCAATGAAATGCAGTAAGGCCCCCTTATAAAGCATCTTGCCACAGAGGTTGTTATGCTACAGACAAGGCCATCCCACACAGGCATCTTGTGAAGTGACTCTGAGAATAGTGATGTGGAATGGATGGAAGCCGAGAGGGAGGTACCAAAGGGGAAATAGGGACGGTCTCAAGGAAGTTTTGTTAACACCAGCATTTACTGAGCATCAGCTATGCCCGGGCACAGTGCTATTTTTTTCCTTTGTTCGTCAGATCATTTTTGATCATGAATACAGTGGCATATATTATATAACTCAGAAAATCTATAACACAAATCTTTGGTATAACTATTTCAACTGTAGGAATCTGCTTTCTTCCCTATGTACAACTCTGTTTTATGGTTTTTCGGATAATACTGGTCATCTTAGATATTTATTTAAATTTTTTTTATTGTACTTTAGATGAAGGTTTACAGAGCAAACTAGTTTTTCATTAAACAATTAATACACATACCGCTTTGTGACATTGGTTGCCAACCACATGACATGTCAACACTCTCCCCTTCTCCACTTTGCATTCCACATTACTAGATTTCCTGTCTCCTCCTGCCTTCTCGTCTTCACCCCTGGGCTAGTGTGCCCATTTAGTCTCATTTTGTTTTGTAGGCCTGTCTAATCTTTGGCTGAAGGGTGAACCTCAGGAGTGATTTCCTTACTGAGTTGAAAGTGTGTCTGGGGGCCATACTTTTGGGGTTCATCTTAGATATTTAAAAAGGCATTTGTGATTCCCAACAAATGATTCCATTCTTAATTTATGAGTTTTATGAGAAATACAAGGGAGCTCTGGTGGTGCAAAGGTTAAGTGCTCGGCTGCTAACCTAAAGGTTGGTGGTTCGCACCCAGCAGCTCCACAGGAGAAAGACCTATGGGGCAGTTCTAGTCTGTCACATGGGGTCGTTATGAGTTGAAATCAACTCGACAGCACCTAACACAACAACAATGAAAAATATATAGTTTAAATTCTACCATTCAATATATAGTCAAGTATTTCAGCCATTGTTTAGAAGTTAATTTTTTTTAAGGCCATAATTTTTTAAGGACTCAGATCTGATAGTTAAAGAATAAAAAAACAAAAACAAAATCCAAACCTACTGCTGTCAAGTTGATTCCAACTCATAGTGGCCCTACAGGACAGAGTAGAACTGCCCTGTAGGATTTCCAGCCCAATGCTAAACCACTGTGCCACCAGGGGCCATTAAGGAATAGAGGATGGAAATGGGGTAATTTTTTTTTAATCTTCTCTATTGTGTAAAAGAAACGAAGGATTATGTATATGTCAAGACAGAAGTTCTTCGGTGCATAGGAGCTCCTTCCTTTTCTCTCTACAGGTTCAGCTTCAACATCAATAGCGCTCAAACCCTGCAAATGACAAATAGGGCCTAACAAATTAAATAATTACCTCATCTGTAAGCTCTACAGAGAAAAGGCAAAGTGCTAGGAATCGACAGACACCTAATTGGAATAAAAGCTGCTTTCACTGAAATTATAAGGTGCATCCTGTTTCTTGACGTGCTGTCCCAGAGAAGAGAAGAGATTCTCACTAATCTCCGAGAGAAAGTAAAATTAATGACACTCATAGTGACCAGGCCTAAAGAGTTTCTTAAGAACAAGCCAAAAAGCCACTTCCCAGAGAAATTGAAGCCCCTCCTTAAAGCCTTGGAAGAGGCGCTATTAATATTCTTTCCATTACTGGCACACCTGTTCTCTTCTTGAGAGTTAATTTCAGTCCTCACTGCTACTGTCATTATTTTTGTTCTTCTCCAAGAAAGCTGGATGGTTTAAAAGTCAATTCTGAGGTTCAAGATCTGTCTTATTCCAAGTTTTTTTCCTCACTTATCCTTTGCTCTACTTTTCTTTTTAGAAAGATGTAACTGTTCAGCATAATAAGAAAGTTAATTAGCATTATTTTAGCTATGCACTTTACTTTAAAGGAATATTAACATTGAATGTCTAGAATGTAATAATTGGACTGCTGGCATTAGAATCACCTGGGGATTATTTTTTTTAATAACAGCTGTATTGAGATATGATTCACATACATTTTACCTGTTTAAAGTGCATAATTCAATGGTTTTTAGTATACTCACAGAGTTCTGCAACCATCACCACAACCAATTTTAGAATATTTTCATCATCCCCAAAAGAAACCCACTGTCCATTAGCAGTCACTCTGCATTTCCTCACCAGTCCCTCAGCCCTGTTGTTGTTAGTTGCTGGCAAGCCAATTTTGACTTATGGCGACCCCCATCAGTACAGTAGAACTTCTCCATAGGGTTTTCAAGGCTGTGACCTTTTGGAAGCAGATCGCAAGGCTTGCCTTCCAAGGTGCCTCTAGGTGGGTTTGAACCATCAGCCATTTAGCCAGCTTAACCATTTGTGCCACTCAGGGACTTGGTCCCCCAACCCTAGGCAGTCACTAATTTACTTTCTGTCTCTATGGATTTGCTTATTCTGGACATCTCGTATAAATGTAATCATACAATATGTGGTCTTTAGTGGTTGACTTGTTTCATTTAGCATAATGTTTCCAAGGTTTATCCGCATTGCAGTATGTATCAACACTACATTCCTTTTTACTGCTGAATAATATTCTATTGTATGGCTATACCATATTTGTGTATCCATTCATCAGTTGATGGACATCTGGGGTGTTTCCACTTTTTAGTTTGAATAATGCTATTATGACATTTGTGTATAGAATTTTGTGTGAATGTATGTATTCAATTCTCTTGGGCATGTATCTAGGAGAGGAATTGTTGGGCCATATGGTAACACTATATTTAACCTTTTGAGGAACTACCAGACTTCTGCCAAGCTGGCTGCACCATTTTACATTCCTACTAGCAGTTTATGAGGATTACAATTTCTCCACAGCCTCGCCAGCACTTTTTATTATCTATCTTTTTTTTAATATAGCCATCCTAGTAGATGTGAAGTGGTATCTCATTGTGGCTTTTTTTGCATTTTCCTGATGGCTGGATTATTGTTAAAATTTATATTCTTGGGCTATATCCTGGGCCTACAGAAGCAGAATCTGGGAGTCTGCATTTTTACAATAATAGAGTTAAGTTTTATTGACCACAAAGTTTAAGTTCTACCATTCAATATGTGAACTGGTGAACTCCATCACAGTAATATAGGTTATCTGAGACTATAATTTCCAATATTTTCGTGACACTGGATGAGTTCCTCAAGATTGATGGTTCTCAAATCATACATTTAAAGCTGAAGCTAATAAATTCAACTTTAAAATAAATATGAGCTTCTGGTTCCAGGCCGATAATGCTCTTGGCGAAATCCAGGCTCCCAATCTAACATTCATATGATAGAAGATATAAACTGCATACAAGGCTAAATAGTGCCACCTGGGATTGTCAGCAGAATTATGTGGGTACATTTGTGGTTTTTTAATTTTTTTTATTTTTTAATTATACTTTAGATGCAGGTTTACAGAACAAATAGCTTCTCATTTAACAGTTAGTACACATATTGTTTTATGACTTGGTTAACAACCACACAACATATCAACACTCTCCCTTCTCACCCTTGGGTTCCCTATTACGAGCTTTTCTGTCCCCTCCTGCCTTCTAGTCCTTGCCCTGGGCTGTTGTGCCCCATTAGTCTCATTTTGTTTGATGGGCCTATCTAATCTTTGGCTGAAGGGTGAACCTCAGGAGTGACTTCATTACTGAGATAAAAGGGTGTCCCGGGCCATAGTCTTGGGGCTTCTCCAGTCTCTGTCAGGCCAGTAAGTCTGGTCTTTTTTTGTGAGTTAGAATTTTGTTCTACATTTTTCTCCTGCTCTGGCCGGGACCCTCTGTTGTGATCCCTGTCAGAGCAGTCAGTGGTGGTAGCTGGGCACCACCTAGTTGTACTGGAGTCAGACTGGTGGAGGCCGTGGTAGCTGTGGTCCATTAGTCCTTTGGACTAATCTTTCCCTTGTAGCTTGTTTTCTTCACTCTCCTTTGCTCCCAAATGGCTGAGACCAGTGGAGTGTCTTAGATGGCTGCTCACAGGCTTTTAAGACCCCAGACGCTACTCACTAAGGTAGAATGTAGAACATTTTCTTTATAAACTATGTTATGCCAATTGAGCAAGATGTTCCCCGAGACCATGGTCCCCACAGCCCTTCACCCAGCAATTCAGTCCCTCAGGGAATTTGGATGTGTCTATGGAGCTTCCATGACCTTTCCTTATACAAGTTGTGCTGGCTTCCCCACTATTGTGTACTGTCTTACCCTTCACCAAAGTTACCACTTAGCTATTGTCTATTTAGTTTCTCCCCCACCCCTCCCATCCCTCGTAACCAACAAAGATTGTTTCTTTTTCTGTGTAAATTTTTACATGAGTTTTTTACAGTAGAGGTCTCATACAATATTTGTCCTTTTGTGATTGACTTATTTCACTCAGCATAATGTCCTCCAGTTTCATCCATGTTATGAGATGCTTCACGGATTCATCATTGTTCTTTATCATTGCATAATACTCCATTGTGCGTATGTACCGTAGTTTGTTTATCCATTCATCTGTTGATGGGCATCTAGGTTGTTTCCATCTTTTTGCGATTGTGAACAATGCTGCAAAGAACATGAGTGTGTATATGTCTATTCATGTGATGGCTCTTATTTCTCTAGGATATATTCCTAGGAGTGGGATTGCTGGATCATATGGTATTTCTATTTCTAGCTTTCTAAGGAAGCGCCATATCATTTTCCAAAATGGTTGTATCATTTTGCATTCTTATGTGGGTACATTTGTATCAGTTATCAATTACTGTATAACAAATATGAATTACCTCCCACAGTTTAGACAGGGTCAGAAATTTGGGAAAGGCCCAGTTGAGTGGTTGTAGTTTGGGGTATCTCAAAAGGTTTAGATAGATATTGGCCAGGACTTCTGCAGAAATTTGAAGGCTTGTCTTGGGATGGAAGATGCACTTACAGGGTCTGTTTATGCATATGAAACTTGTGCTGTCACACAGGGCCCTATGCTCAGAAGGGCTCTGCACCTGGTTTAATGCTGTGGTGTCACCATCTTGAAATTCTTAATAACTTGTTATCTTAAAACTTGAGTTTTGTAAATGTGGTCTAATGGGAAAATGGAGATGCATGTGAGCACACAGGATATGTGCAGTATGTGTCTCTGCTATTCCTTGCTGCCCCATTTGCATATAGTGTTTGCAATACCCCATGAGCATAGAATTCCGGTTGATCCATGATGTGTGGGAGTTCAGCAAGACACAAAGCAACTGAAAGTAAGCATGGTATGTCTACAACTGAGTAATGAGGGTGCTGACAGTCTTAAAAGGCCACACCTTCTGATAGAACCAAAACTTGCTTCAAGCACAGTAAGAAAGCGATGGTGTTGTAAGAAATACGAATGACCAAGGAGCCCTATCATAACCTTTCTTATTCATATTGCTTCTCTGTATTAACCAACCACTTATGTTGAAAATGATGACATAGATGAAAAGGGCAAAAGAGCAAGACAGGGCAAACCATAGTTCCTTTTCCTTTCAGTCCTTCCTTACCAGTAAGCTGACAATAGAGAGTATTGGTAGAATGTGTATTTATCAAGAAGTGAAATAAAAAACAGCTGTCCAAAAGCAGAACAAGGAACAGGAAGGAACAGGAACTGGATGAATGGACACAGGGCACCCGAGGTGGAAAAGAGGACATGCTGTCACATTGTGGGGATTGCAGCCAATGTCACAAAACAATGTATGTATAAAATTTTGAATGAGAAATTAACTTGAGCTGTAAACTTTCACCCAAAACACAGTAAAATAAGCAAAAAAGAAAAAAAAAACAGCTGAGTTAGTTTATGTGGCATTTCCACTGTTCTAGTAAGTATGAAATGCATATTTATGTAAGAGCTACAAAATATGAATTGTGTTATTTGGTGATTTCACAACTGAATTCAATGCTCTTATATTAGTATTTAAAGCTGGCATTGCACAATGTAAAGATGAATGGTAAAATTCCTGCTAATTTAAAAATTTAATTTGTCTTCACTTAGAATGACATTAAGTAGCAAATAAAAAACAAAACACTGGTAGGCAGAATTCTAAGATGGCCCCCTGATGTTATGCCCCTTGAGTGTGGCCAGGACCTGTGACTTGCTTCTAACCAACAGAATATGACAAAGGTGATGGGATGTCAGTCTTGCTAGCATGCACTACAGAGACTCCTTATTGACCTTGAAGAAGCAAGCCGTCACACGAAGACAGTTGTAGCAATTGACTTTGGATTGTCACTGGCCATGGAATGGAAGGTTTGCGGCAGCTTCGAGATGTCCGAAGGTCATAGAAACCTCAGCTTCCATTTGGGTTTTGTTTATAAATTCTGCACACTGGACATAATGCATAATTTCTTGAATCCAAATGCATATTCCCAACTGTCATTTATTCCCTATATTTAGAATCCTTTAGATGAAAATTTCATGTGACGTACATCCTCACAACTTTATGAGGCATGCAGGAATGATCATTTTCTAGATTGGAAGAATTGGAATATACCAGACTCTCAATTAAGTGTGTCAGGTTGCTTGAGTGTCCACAAGATCTTAGGTTTCAGCTACTATTCAGTTCAGATTTTTGCCAGGGATTACAACATGGAGCCTGGTTCTAATCCATTGCTCCGCCACCCTCATCAGTGTTAGCTAAACCCAAGCAAAACTGAGAACAAAGAGAAGGGAGAAGTCCTTGCTGAGTCTTTGGGAGAGCCACTTGGGACTAACATCACTTGACAATATACAATTGAAACTTTGGCACTTAAGGATTATGGGGCAAAGGGGGAGAGAGAATGAAATGTTCTGGTCTCTGGGTGTAATTGCCACTGAGCCTGCAGCCCGCCATAATTCATAATTGGCAGAATTCCCTCTTTGTTACACTGGCTCCATTGAAAACCCTCTGTAGGAACAAACCGGCTTGTCAAAGTACTGGCTCCAAATACACAGTGACCCTTCAACTTGCCTGGTCTTCATGCTTGAAAAACACTGGGTTCAACAAGATGCTGTGCACAGCCAGGCCAGCAAGCACAGGGTTCATTAAGGCAAAAGATCTCACCTCCACTCAGTAAAGCCACATTGACAAGCTCTGATTTGCTGTTTAAAATGACCACACAGAGAAGAGATGCATTATAACTTGGAATCAGAAGCTTTTCTTCCTGCACACAAACTGAAAGAACAACTTGCCCAGAAAGAAAGCTTCCCTTGCCATTTGTGCTATATTTCAAAATCAGTGGATTATTTTTTAAGGAGAAATATTCAGTACTGTTTTACTTGTGTTACATTAAGGAAGTTACGTACTTGGCTTTAAATATGATTTTAATTTAATTTTACGTGTACATTGACCTTCAGTCTCATATATCCAGTTATTTACTCAAACATGTACTTTGACTTCCAGATTCATCTATCGATTTGACTACTTAACTGTTGAGTTTGGTTGCCTAACAGACAACTCAAACTAAACACACCTAAAACCAAACGCTTAATTTCCCACATACTCCTGTCCCATCCATCCTGCCAAATCTGTCTTCATCTCATTAAATGTCACCTCCATTCATTCAGTTGCTGAGGCCCACACTGGTGATCAACCTTCGTACTTTATACTAGCTGAAACTTTTGTTTGGAAGAATCCTTTCCCAGATATCCACATGTCTCACTCCTTCAGGCATTCAAGGCTCTGCTCAAATGTCACCTTATCGGAGATCCTGTCATTTTCATCCTCTAGCATATATTATTTTTGCATAGCATTATCACCATCTGATAAGTTATATGTTTGTTTATTTACTTCTTATGTATGTCCTACTAAAACACAAGCACTTTGAGGGCAGAGAATTCTTTGGTTTACTGCTGTATACACAGCATAGGAAGATACTTAGACATAGTAGGTGCCCAATAAATATTTGTTGGATAAATTAATGAACAAGTAAGTGAAAGAATGGTTTGAGTGTAGATCCAAAAGATGATTATCCAGGGTTTCATGTTAACCTGTAGACAAATCAGGGATGACACAGCAAACAAACTTCAGTATCCTTAACCTGTTGCTGTCGAGTCAATTCTGACTCATAGACTAGAACTGCCCCATAGGGTTTCCAAGGTTGTAAATTTTTAGGGAAGCAGACTGCCACATTTTCTCCTGAGGAGCGACTGGTAGGTTCAAGCCATTGACCTTTGGGTTAGTGGCTGAGGGCTTTAACCAATGCGCCACCAGGGCTCCTTTCAATATCCTTAGAGGAGTACTTAAATGATAGTTTCTTTTATTTTCATTTTTTTTAAATTTTATATATATATATTTATTGTTGTAGTTAAATGAAGTTTACATTTCAAGCTAGTCTCCCATACAAAATTTTATACGTACATTTTTATATGACCCTAATTACTCACCACATTTTGCGACAGCATGCTTTTCCTCTCTGCACCTGACTCCCCATGACCATTCAACCAGCTCCTAATCCTCTCTGCCTTCCCATCTCACCTCTGGACAGAAGCTGCCCCTTTGGTCTCTTGTATCAACTTGACTAAGAGGCACATTCTTCACGAGTATCACTTTATGTCCCACAGTCCAGACCAATCCCTGTCTGAAGAGTTGGCCTTGCAAATTGTTTTAGTTCTGGGCTAATAGAGAGTCCAGGGGCCATGCTTTCCGGGGTACCTTCAGTCTCAGTCAGACCATTAAGTCTGGTCTTCTTACCAGAATTTGAATTCTGCACCCCATCTTTCTGCTGCTCCATCAGGGACTCTCTGTTGTGTTCCCTGTCAGGACGTTCATTGGTGGTAGCTGGGCACCATCTAGTTCTTCTGGTCTCAGGCTGATGAAGTCTCTGGTTTATGTGGCCCATTCTGTCTCTTGGGCTAATACTTTCCGTGTGTCTTTGATATTCTTCATTCTCCTTTACTCCACATGGTTGGGACTAATTGATACATCTTAGATGGCCACTTGCAAGCTTTTAAGACCCCAGACGCCACTCACCAAAGTAGGATGAAGAACATTTTCTTAATAAGCTTTGTCATGCCAATTGATCTAGATGTCCCCTGAAAGCATGGTCCCCAGAAACCAGAACACCAGAACCCCAGAACTCTGTCTCTCAAAGTATTTAATTGTATTCAGGAAACTTCTTAGCTTTGGTTTAGTCCAGTTGTGCTGACTTCCCCTGTAGTGTGTGCTGTCCTTCCCTTCGCCTAAGATAATTCTTATTTACTATCTAGTTAGTAAATAAACCTCCCCCTCCCTCCCCACCCTCGTAACCATCAAAGAATGTTTTCTTCTGTGTTTAAACCTTTTATCAAGTTCTTATAATAGTGGTCTTATACAGTATTTGTCTTTCTGTGACTGACTAAATTCACTCAGCATAATAAGTTCCAGCTTCCACCATGTTATATGATGTTCCACAGGTTCATCATTGTTCTTTATTGTTGTATAGTACTCTATTGTGTGGATATACCATAATTTTTTTATCCATTCATCCATTGATGGGCACCTAGATTGTTTCCATCATTTTGCTATTGTGAACAGTGCTGCAATGAACATGGGTGTACATATATCTATTCGTGTGACGGCTCTTATTTCTCTAGGATGTATTCCAAGGAGCGGGATAGCTGGATCGTATGGTACTTCTATTTCTAGAATTTTAAGGAAGTGCCAAATCAGTTTCCAAAGTGGTTGTACCATTTTACATTCCCACCAACAGTATATAAGTGTTCCAGTCTCTCCACAACCTCTCCAGCATTTATTATTTTGTGGTTTTTGGATTAAGGCTAGCCTTGTTGGCATAAGATGATATCTCATTGTAGTTTTGATCTGCATTTCTCTAAGGGCTAATGATCCTGAGCATTTCTTCATGTGTCTGTTAGCCACCTGAATATCTTCTTTGGTGAAGTGTCTGTTCATATCCTTTGCCCATTTTTTAATTGGGTTATTTGTCTTTTTGTTGTTGAGGTTTTGCAATATCTTGCAGATTTTAGAGATTAGATGCTGATCATATTTGTCATTGCCAAATTTTTTTTCCCAGTCTGTAGCTTGTCTTTCTATGCTTTTGGTGGAATCTTTTGATGAGCATAAGTGTTTGATTTTTAGGAACTTCCATTTATCTAGTCTCTCTTCTGGTGCTTGTGCATTGTTACTTCTGGTTCATACTGTTTTTATGCCATGTATTAGGGCTCCTAGGGTTGTCCCTATTTTTTCTTCCATGATCTTTATCGTTTTCGATTTTATGTTTAAGTCTTTGATCCATTTTGAGTTAGTTTTTGTGCATGGTGTGAGGTATGGGTCTTGTTTCACTTTTTTGCAGATGGATATCCAGTTATGTCAGCACCATTTGTTAAAGAGACTGTCTTTTCCCCAATTAACGGACTTTGGGCCTTTGTCAAATATTAGCTGCTCATAGGTGGATGAGCTTATATCTGGATTCTCAGCTCTGTTCCATTGGTCTATGTATCTGTTGTTGTACCAGTACCAGGCTGTTTTGACTACCATGGTGGTATAATAGGTCCTAAAATCAGGTAGTGTAAGGCATCCCGCTTTCTTCTTCTTCTTGAGTAATGCTTTATTTATTCAGGCCTTCTTCCCTTTCTATATGACTTTGGTGATTTGTTTCTCCGTCTCATTAAAAAATGCTGGCAGAATTTGGTTCGGGATTGCACTGCATCTGTAGATTGCTTTGGGTAGAATTGACATGTTCACTATGTTGAGTCTACCTATCCATGAGCAAGCTATATTTTTCCACTTATGCAGGTCTCTTTTAGTTTCTTGCAGTAGTGTCTTGTAGTTTTCTCTTTATAGATCTTTTACATCTCTGGTTAGATTTATTCCTAAGTATTTGATCTTTTTGAGGGCTATTATAAATGGTATTGATTTCATAATTTCCTCTTCGAAGTTCTCTTTGTTGCTGTAAAGGAATCCAACTGATTTTTGTATGTTTATCTTGTATCCTGAAACTTTGATGAAATCTTCTATTAGTTCCAGTAGTTTTCTTCTGGATTCTTTGGGGTTTTCTGTGTATAAGATCATATCATCTGCAAATAGAGATACTTTTGACTTCTTCCCTACCAATCTGGATGCCCTTTATTTCTTTTTCTAGCCTAATTGCTCTGGCTAGGGCCTCCAGCAGACTGTTGAATAGGAGTGGTGACAGACAGCATCCTTATCTGGTTCCTGTTCTCAAGGGGAATGCTTTCAAAGTCTCTCCATTTAGGATGATGTTGGCTGTTGGCTTTGTATAAATGCTCTTAATTATAGAGGAATTTCCCTTCTATTCCTATTTTATTGATAGTTTTTATCATGAATGTGGGTTGGATGTTGTCAAATGCCTTTTCTGCATCGATTTATAAGATCATATGGTTTCTGTCTTTTTTTTTTATTTATGTGATGGATTAGATTGATTGTTTTTCTAATGTTGAACCATCCCTGCATACCTGGTATAAATCCCACTTGATCATGGTGAATTATTTTTTTGATATGTTGCTGAATTTTATTGGCTAGATTTTTGTTGAGGATTTGTGTGTCAATGTTCATGAGGGATATTGGTCTGTAATTTTCTTTTGTTGTGGTGTCTTTACCTGGTTTTGGTATCAGGGTTATGCTGGCTTCCTAGAATGTATTTGGGAGTATTCATCCTTTGCTATGCCCTGAAATACCTTTAGTAGTAGTGGTGTTAACTCCTCTGAACATTTGGTAGAATTCTCCAGTGAAGCCATCCAGGCTAGGGGTGTTTTGTTGGGAGTTTTTTAATTACCTTTTTAATCTCTTCTTTAGTTATGGCTTATTTAGTTGTTCTACCTCTGTGTTAGTTTAGGTAGCTAGTGAGTTTCTAGATATTTGTCCATTTCCTCTAGTTTTTCAAATTTGTTAGAGTACAATTTTTCATAGTATTCTATTATGATTCTTTTAATTTCAGTTGGGTCTGCTGTGATATCACCCATTTCATTTCTTATACAGGTTATTTGCTTCCTCTCCTCTTTTTCGTTTGTCAGTTTGGCCAATGGTTTATCAATTTTGTTGATCTTTTTAAAGAACCAGCTTTTGGTCTTGTTAAAGCTTTAAATTGTTTTTCTATTCTCTATTTCATTTAATTCTGCTCTAATTCTTATTATTTCCTTCATTCTGGCTCCTGAGGGTCTCTTTTGCTGTTCTCTTTCTGCTTGTTCCAGTTGTAGGGTTAATGTTTTGATTATGGCCCTTTCTTCTTTTTGGATGTGTGCATTTATTGCTATAAGCTGACCTCTGAGCACTGCTTTTGCTGTGTCCCAAAGCTTCTGGTAGGATGTGTTTTCATTATCATTTGATTCTATGAATTTCTTTATCCCATCCTTAATTTCTTCTATAACCAAGTAGTTTTTGAGCAAGGTGTTGTTCAGTTTCCATGTGTTTGATTTTTTTCCTTGCTTTTTGTGTTGTTGATTTCCACTTTTATTGCTTTATGGTCAGAAAAGATGCTTCATACTATTTCAATGTTTTGGAATTTGTTAAGGCTTGCTTTATATCGTACTATTTCAATGTTTTGGAATTTGTTAAGGCTTGCTTTATGGCCTAATATGTGGTCTATTCTGGAGAATGTTCCATGTGCATTGGAAAAGAAAGTATACTTGGCTGCTGTTGGGTGCAGTGTTTGGTATATATCTATGAGATCAAGCTGGTTGATTGTAGCATTTAGCTCTCCTGTATCTTTGTTGAGCTTCTTTCTGGATGTTCTATCCTCCACCAAAAGGGGCATGTTGAAGTCTCCTTCTACTATTGCGGAGCTATCTATCTCTCTTTTCAGTGCTGTTAGAGTTTGTTTTACATATTTTGGAGCCCTGTCATTGGGTACCTAAATATTTATTATAGGTATGTCCTCCTGGTGTACTGACCCTTTAATCATTATATAGTGCCCTTCCCTATCCTTTGTGGTGGATTTTACTTTAAAGTCTATTTTGTAAGAGATTAATATTGCCACTCTTGCTCTTTTTTGAGTGTTGTTTGCTTTATATATTTTTTTCCATCCTTTGAGTTTTATTCTGTTTGTGTCTTTAAGTCTAAGGTGCATCTCTTGTAGGCAGCATACACATGGATTATGCTTTTTTATCAAATCTGCCACTCTCTGTCTCTTTATTGGTGCATTATATCTGTTTATATTCAGCGTAATTATTGATAGGTATGAGTTTAGTGCTGTCATCCTGCTGTCTCTTTTAGAGTGTTGTTCACAGTTTCTTTGTTCCCCTTAATTTTCTGTAATGAGTCCTTTTTCTTTGTGTATTTTTTTTCATCTTTTTCATTGTTGTAGATTTTGTATTTGCTTGGTCTTTATGTTTTTCTACTTTTTTATTCTGATTTGTAGGATTGTTAGTTTCCTTTGTGGTTACCTTTATATTTACCCATTTTGCTAAGTTTCTACCAGTCTTTTATTACTTTATATCACCTTGACTTCCTCTGTATATGAAAAATCTATGTCTACATTTTTTAAGTCCCTCTTTTTTGTTTTAATGTTGTCCTTTTTTACTTACTGATATCTGTTTCCCTATTTTCAATGTTTTAGCTTTGATGTGTTTTCAACTTCCCTATCTGAGTCAATATCTGGTTGCTCTGTCCTGTGTTCTAGTCTTGTGTTTTTATCTGATGTTATTGATTATCTAACTGTAGTACTCCCTTTATTATTTCTTGTAATTTTGGTTTGGTTTTTGCAAATTCCCTAAACTTCTGTTTATATGGAAATGCCCTAATTTCATCACCATGTTTGAGAGACAGTTTTGCTGGATATATAATTATTGGCTGACAGTTGTTTTCCTTCAAGGCTTTATATGTGTCATCCCATTGCCTTCTTGCCTGAATGGTTTCTGCTGAGTAGTCTGAGCTTATTCTAATTGACTCTCATTTGTAGATGACTTTTCTTTTATCCCTAGCCACTCTTAAAATTCTATGTTTGTCGTTGGTTTTGGCAAGTTTGATTATAATATGTCTTGGTGACTTTCTTTTGGGATCTACCTTATGTGGGGTTCGATGAGCATCTTGGATAGCTATCTTCTCATCTTTCACGATATCAGGGAAGTTTTCTGTCAACAAATCTTCAACAGTTTTCTCTGTATTTTCTGTTATCCCCCTCTGCTCTGGTACTGCAGTCACTCGTAGGTTATTTCTCTTGGTAGCGTCCCACATTATTCTTAGAGTTCTTTGTTCTTTTGAATACTTTTATTTGATTTCTCCTCAAATAAGTTGGCATCAAGTGCTTTATCTTCAGTGTCACTAATTCTAACTTCTACTGCTTCATTTGTGCTCCTATGACTTTCTATTGAGTTGTCTAATTCTGAAATTTTATTGTTGTTAATCTTCTGGATTTCTGATTGCTGTGTCTCCATGGGTTCTTGCAGTCTATTAAATTTGTCCTTATGTTCTTGAATAACGTTTTTAAGTTCCGCTACTACTTTGTCTGTATGTTCTTTGGAAGTTTCTGCATTTTGTAGAATTTCCTTTCTAATTTCTAGAAGAGTTCTGAATATTAATCTTTTGTATTTTGCCTCTGGTAATTCTAAGAAATTCTCTTCCTGCAGAGAATTTATTTTATCAATTTTTTTATTGATGTAATTAAATGAAGTTTACATTTCAAGTTAGTCTCCCATACAGAATTTTTTTTTTAACATATGTTGTTATGAGACCCGAACCGCTCACCCCATTCTGACAGCACACTCCTCCCCCCAGCCCCTGATTCCCCATGAACATTCAGCTAGCTCCTAACTCTCTCTGCCTTCCCATCTCACCTCTGGACAGAAGCCGCCCCTTTGGTCTCTTATATCTACTTGTCTAAGAGGCACATTCTTCACGAGTATCACTTTATGTCCCACAGTCCAGTCCAATCCTTGTCTGAAGAGTTGGCCTTGGAAATTGTTTTAGTTCTGGGGTGATGGAGAGACCAGGGGCCATGCCTTCCGGGGCGCCTCCAGTCTTAGTCAGACCATTAAGTCTGGTCTTTTTACTAGTATTTGAGTTCTGTGTCCCATCGTTTTACTGCTCCATCAGGGACCCACTGTTGTGTTCCCTGTTGGGATGTTCATTGGTGGTAGCTGGGCACCATCTAGTTCTTCTGGTCTCAGGCTGATGAAGTCTCTGGCTTATGTGGCCCATTCTGTCTCCTGGGCCAATACTTCCCTTGTGTCTTTGGTGTTCTTCATTCTCCTTTACTCCAAGTGGTTGGGACCAATTGATGCATCTTAGATGGCCACTTGCAAGCTTTTAAGACCCCAGACGCCACTCACCAAAGTAGGATGCAGAACATTTTGCAGAGAATTTATTGATTCTTCATTGTGGGAGCTTGCTGGAGCCATCATGGACTGCCTCTTTATGATTTGATATTGACTGTTGTCTCCGAGCCATCAATAAGTTATTATAATTTTATTTTATCTTTGTTTAGTGAGTCCTAGCTTCTTGTTTTGTTTTGATATGCCCCAATAGGCTGCATGTGTGCACTAGTTTGATTATTGTTGCCTTTGAAGCTCTAATGTCCTGTCACCAGATTGTTACTTCTGTAACTAAGTATGTGCACACAGGAGTCCATTAAATTTCCCTATATGGGTTCAGCTTAGGTGTCCAGGCAGTCAGTGACCAAGTGTGTGATGCAGGCTCTCACCTACAGTCTTAGAGAGGCATGGGTGATTCGTGTAGGCACTGGTATCTGGCTGTTGTAGGGGGTCACTGCTGAGCCCAGCCTGGGGCTGACGGCTGCCTCTTAGAGTCTGAAAGGAAAGCATGTCCATATTCCCTAGGGCAAGTAGGTAGGTGAGTTTTGCAGCCAGACTATGAGCACCCCACTCTGTTGGCTGTAAAGACTCAAGGGCACCACTTTTTCTTGGACTTCTGTAGCAGGTGACTAGGTGGCATAGGTGACACCACCAGTCCTCAAGCCACTGTTGCGGATCAGTAAATGTGCCTGCTTAAGGGGCAGGGCTGTGTTGAGGGTCACAGATCTGCCACTTCACAGCTGAAACAGTTGAAGTTAGACTTCAGATGTTTACCCTGTTGTACTGTGGTAGTGAGGGCTAACACTGTTGAGATGGGTCCCCACAAGTCTATACACTGGTATAATGCACTCAAAGTTTGCAGACCCCTTATGCCTGTGCCTAGCAAAGGAGCTGTGCCAACCCTGAGTTCCTGGCTTAGAGGAGCCAGTAGCTTATTTGTTCCCCATCCAAGGCCAGGAGAATGGGTCAGGGTGCCTTTTGGGATCTACTTCCAGCCCAGCAGATTCCTGGTGCAGAGTCAGGAGGGAGGAGGTAAAAGGGAGAGATGTTCTTCCCAAATGGGCTTTTTTTTTTTTAAATCCCTGTGAAAAGCCACGTGCACGTACTTATCTTTAGCCACTTAGGAGTTGCTTTTCACTGGTTCGGAGTGTCCAAGCAGAATCTCTGCTGCTGGATCTCTCTCGATGTGGAAACTGACTCCCGAGCATGTGCACAGCTATTTGCCTGCTTCACTGCGTACCTCGGAGCCAGCTGGGGCTGAAGAGCTGTGGCTCCAGCCGTAGTCTGGGACTTCTCACTTCTTCAGAACTGTTTCCCTCTCCCCCCGCCACTCAGTCCAATTCCTCAACTTTGCCTTGTTTGGGGCTTTTAGATATTCATATGCAATCAAATCACTTGTTTTTCCAGGTCTTTGTTGTAAGAAGGATACAGGAAGCCATCTGACTACTCCACCATCTTGGCCCTGCCTCCTTAAATGATAATTTCTTGGCGGATATTTTCTTTCTGACTATTCTTAAATCTACACTTAAAATAGAAAAAAAATCTTAATTAAGAAACATTTATTAAGCATTTATCTGTGCTTGGTGTTGTGAAGGATATAAACATGATGCAGACACATTTCCTTCTTTTAAGTATCTGGGAATCTCATGTATTATTATAACACTAAATTAATCTACTGTAGTGAAAAACCCTCAGAAGTCATATTTCTTCATTTAACAAAGACTAATTGTAATTAAATAATTACTTTGTTATGTTCTGTTAAAAAAAGATCATATATTAAGAATAATTCAAACAATACAGAGAAGTATAAAAAAAGAACAAATCATCTCAAATCCTACCACCAGAAATAACAGGAGTTACTAAGTGAACAGGTGCATAGATAGAAGAAATCGGAGGAGTTATATAAAGAGAAGGAAAGAAATCAGTTGATAAAGATGAAGTCACACTATACATCATGTTTTACAAATGAGAAGTGATTGATTTTCCTTGATTTAACAGAAGAAAAAGAAAACGAAGTGAAACAGGAGGAATTGTTAATTTTTAGAAAAATCTTCCTTAACTACACAAAATACAAAAGATTCTTTTAAGTAAGAAATTGCACCATTTTGGAACCAGTGTGTGTCTGTGTGTCTCTGTGTGTGTGTGTGTGTGAGTGTGTGTGTATAACTATTTCACCTGTAGACAGTATCCCTGACTGTTTGTTTTGTTGTCAATTTTTTTTTTTTCTTTTCTGTCAGGGCTTATACTTTTCTGCTCTTGTGACCATAGTTCTCCCATTGTTGGTCTTTGTTCTGTATTGAGATGGATCTAATGCTCTTTACAATGGCTTCCCAATAGTTTAATTGTCTAATTCATCTTTATTGCCTGGAATTTGGCATCAAGTAGATTTTTTTGGTCAAGAAAAGTTCATGAGTGCTGACTCCAGAGTTCTTTCATATTTGAGAATGCCTTTGTCTTTAAACTTGAATGACAAATTGACCTTATCTTTCTCAAAAGAAATGTGTGGATGTCATTCCACTGCCTCTGATAATGAATTCTGTTCTAGAGAAGTTTAAGGACAACTTGGTATTTTTCCCTTATTTGTCCAGCAAAATCTTTCTTTATTTTCAAAACACAAAAAATATAATCAGAAATATCTGTATGTGATTATTCTATATCATTTTTTCTTAGTATAAGATGTGATCTTTAAATTTGACTGTTATATAATATTTGATACATGGAAAAAATAATAAAATAAACTCCTTTTAAATTACCACCTGAATAAAGATCAGATTTTTACCAGGATTATTGCATCTACCAATATTTTTCTGTGCTATCACAGTTGTCTGTCTGACAGAGATAAACACTATCTTGAATTTCATGTTTATCATTCCCTTGCTTTCTACAAAGAGTTTTATCCTATACTGGTTTATTTTTGTTTTGTGTATTTTTGAGATTTTATAAAAGTGGTTTTACAATATATGTAGTCTTCTGCAACTTATTTTCTTTCACTCACAGTTACGTTCTTAGGATTCGCCCATCTTGTTGCATAATATTCCGCTGTGTTAATATGACCTGTAGACAGGCATTTGGGTTGTTCTCAGTTTCTCCTATTATAGACAATGTTGCTATAACACTCTTTTAATTGTATCATAGTCCACAAATGCAAGGGTTTCTCTAAAGGGATATACCTAGGAGTGGAATGTTGCATTGCAGGTCATGTGAACATTTATCCTTACAAGATAATGCGAAATTATTTTGCAAAGAATTCTTCACATTCAGACCAGAAGTATATAAAAGTTACCGTTTATCCATAATCTTGCAAACACTTGGTATTTCAGACTTCTTTGGACCCCATGTGACAGAGTAGAACTGCACCATAGGATTTTCTAGGCTACGATCTTTAAGGGAGCAGATTGCTTGTCTTTTTCCCACAGAGCCACCGGATGGGTTCAAACTACCAACCATTCAGTTAGCAGCTGAGCATTTAGTAGACAGAAAATATTACTTGATTATGGCCTTAGTTTGTACTTCCCTTTTTACTTATGAGACTGGGCACCTTCTCATATGTTTATTGGCCATTCATGTTTCCTCTTATAGGAAATACTTTTTCATGTTATTTATTCACTTTCCTATTGAACTAATTTTCTTTTTTAATGTGTAGGTCTTTTAATATATTGGTTATATAGGTTAAAAAATATGTTCTCTTTTTTTTGTTTTGGTTTTTCTTTTCACTCTTGTAATTTTCAAAAGACAGAAGTTCTTAATTCTAATATAGGAAAATTTATCAGTCTTTTCTTTTATGTTTTGTAATTGTTGTTGTTGTTGGGTGCCGTTGAGTGGATTCTGACTCATAGTGACCCCACGCAACAGAGTAGAACTGCCCTATAGGATTTTCTTGGTTGTAATCTTTACGGAAGCAGATTGCCAGGTTTTTCTCCCATGGAGCCACTGAGTGAGCTTGAACTGCCACCCTTTCTCTTAGCAGCTGAGCACTTAACTGTTGCACCACCAGGGCTTCTTTTATGTTTAATGCTTTTTAATTTTTTAAGAGATCTTTTTTATTCCAAGTTTAAAAAGATATTTGCCTATAATTTTTAAAAATCTTTTATAGAGTTTTACCTTTCACACACAAGTCTTTAATCCATCTGGAAATGATTTTGTATCTGGTATGAGGGAGAGACACAATTTTATTTTTTCACATATAGATAGCTAATTGTCTCAGTAATGTTTATTAAATAGTATCTCTGTAATATATCAAGTATGAATAAATGTGGTATATGTTTCAGGGCTTTCTCTTCTGTTCGTAACAGAGGCTGCACCAATAATATCACAATCTCATAATTAGTAAAGCTTTATAATAAGAAATAATATGAGGGAGGGAAAATTCCCCTACCTTCTTCCTTCTCAGGAGTGTCTTCCTTATTCTTCAGTTTGGTTTGGTTTTTTGCTCTTCCATATACATTTTAAAGACAACTCTTCAAGCATCTCTAAAAATTTTGTTGAGTTTTTTTTTTTTTAAACTGGAATTGCATTGAATTTTTAGATCAGTTTGGGAAGAATTAACATGTTTATAATATTAGATCTTTATATCTATGTACCTGATAAATTCCACAATGTATTTAAATCTTCTTTAACATCCTTCCATAAAATATTTTTCTCCCATAAAATTTTATAATTTTTTCAAAAAGTTCTGCCTGATTTTTGTTAGATTGTACCTAAGGATTTTAAATTTCTTCATTGCTATTTTAATGTCATATATTTTTTAAAATAACAATTTCAAATATTGCCGGTATTGAGAAATGTAACTGACGTTTGTGCATTGATCTTAATCTACTCAGTTTGCTTTACACTTCCGACATTTCTCCACTAAGAATGAAGCTGCTCTAGATGTTTGTAGATAATCTTTATTGAGATAAAAATGCTTTCTCCTATTCCTAGATTGCTAAATTATTTTTAGCCTATTTGAATAGATGTTATATTTTTCTAATGAGTTTTCTGTTTCTATTGAGTTGATCATATGCTTCTTTAATCCATTAATGTGATGAATTACATTTATAATTTTTTAAGGTTAAATGACTCTTGCATTCCTGGGATAAACTCAGTAACATCCTTGATGTAGTAGCTTTTTTATACTTCGTTGATTTGGCTTGATAATATTTTGCTTAGGCCTTTTACATTTATGTTCATGAGAAAAATTAGCCTCAAATTTTCCTTCTTTGTATGTTTTTATCTACTTTTGTATCAAGATTATACTGTCCTCATAGAATGAGTCTTAGAGTGTTCTCTCTGTTCTATTTCCTGGAAAAAATGTAACTGTTCTGTTCTTTGAACATTTATTAGAACAGAATCTTTTTTATGGAGGTTAAGATTTTTCTATGTTTGTTTACTACAAATTAAAATGTCTTTAATTTTTATAGAGCTATTCAAGTTTCTATTTACTTTTGAAATATTATTTTAAGTTATTCATTTTCTAGTATTGTCTTAGGCTGGGTTCTCTAGAGAAGCAAAACGAGCAAAGCATATAAATATACATATAGAGAGAGCTACATCAAGGAAATGGCTCACACGGTTGTAGAGCTGGAATGTCCCAAGTCCATGGTCAGGATAGAGGCTTCTCCTGACTCATGCATCTGCAGTGGCTGGCAAACCCAAGATCCACAGGTCAGACAGCAGGGCTCTTACTCACAGGCTGCAAAGATTGACAAATCCCAAGATTGGCAGGCAAGACTGCAGGGAAGCTATTAGCTCAAGTCCCAAGAACTGGAAGTCAGACAAACAGGAGCTAGCTGCAGAATCCAGAGCAAGGAAAGCCCTCTAGCCTTTCCAGAATGTCTGTTTATATTCAATGCAGGCCATACGCCCAAGGAAACTCCCTTTCAACTGACTGGCTACTCATAGCAGATCCCATCATGGAGGTGATCACATTATATCAAATCTCATCATGGAAGTGATCACAACAACATCTGAATGCCAAAACACTGAGAATCATGGCCAGCCCAAGTTGACACACAACCTTAACCATCACGAGTATGTTTTCAACTTTATCTAAATTTTCAACTTATTGATACAAAGTTGTTTATTATGTCATATTTTATTTTCAATATTACTAAGTATATCCTTCTGATATGCAATTAATTTCTTTATTCATTTCAAGGAAACATTTCTGAATTATATTTCTAAATATTTTTTCTGTCCATATATTAGAACTTCTGTATCAGGAATACTGATAATCCTAATGTTGGATAATCTTTTTTCTATTGCCCAATGATCATGTTCTCTCTAATTGCCTTAAACTCTTGCTCTCTTTTTCTTAGATTATCTGAAGTCCTTTCTTCGTCCTATTTCATAAATTTTCAGTCTCACCTATTTTATTCCTTGCTGTTTTGAATTTATTTATTGGGTCTATACTGATGTTATTTTAGTTCTCAATTTAATTTCTTATGTTTCAATCTCCCATTTAATCTTCTTATCGCTTCTTTATCATCTAGTTTTTGAACTCTGATATAATTAAATTTAAATGTTGTCAAATTATTATTTTTTAATAATTTATTTTTGTTGTTGAGAATATATACAGCAATTCAAGTTTCTACATGTACAATTCAATGACACTGATCACATTCTTCCAATTGTGTAACCATTCTCACCCTCCTTTTCTGACTTGTTTCTCCTCCATTAACATAAACTCACTGCCCCCTAAGGTTCCTACCTAATCTTTCAAGTTGCTGTTGTTGATTTGATCTCATATAAATAGATCTTTAAAAAGCACAATGCTTAAGGCAGACTTTCTTTACTCATTAAGCTAAACTATTGTTTGGTTTTAAGAAGACTTCAGGGAATATTTTTGGTTTAATGTTTAAGGATTATCTTAGGGCAATAGTTTCACTGGTTCATCCAGTCTCCATGACTCTAGAAAGTATGCATTCCATAAGAATTTGAAATTCTTTTCTGAATTTTTCCTCTTTTGATCAGGATTCTTCTAGAGAATCTTTGATCAAAATATTAGTAATGGTAGCCGGGCACCATCCAGTTCTGTTCTCATGGCAAATGAGGCAGCTGTTCATGGAAGCAATTAGCCACACATTGCATATCCTCCTCCTATTCCTGACTCTCCTTCCTCTGTTGCTCCAGGCAATAGACACCAATTGCTGTGCTTGGGTGGTCACTTACAAGTTTTTAAGACCCAGGCACTACGCAACAAACTAGGAGGTACAACAGAAACACTAAACATGTTATTAGGTCAATTAACTGGGATGTCCCATGAAACTATGAACCTAAACCTCCAAACCAAAGAACCAAATTCCCAAGTCCATGAGATTTTTGGTTGTGCATAAGGAACTACTCTCTTTTTTTGTCATTGTTGTAAATATATTTATTACACAACTTCTGCCAAGTTTTTACAACTTATTGACAGCAATTACATTAATCAGTTGTGCAACCCTAACTTTAATCAATGTGATTTTTTCTTCACTGTCAAATTATTATTTTTTTTAATATTGTTTGGAAATTTGTCTCTGTTTCTCAGCATATGTTTTCTTCCAGACTAGATATTTTGTTTTATGTGAGTACCATTCTTTCATAATTTTGGCTGTGGTTTGTTTTCATAGTTGCAATGTGATTTTGTTCTGTCTTGCTCATGACTAATGTTGGCAGGTCTGTTCAGAATTTCTACTTTTTATATAAAATTAATAAAAATTTTCCCCCTCCCTCCCTTATCTGGGATCAGTCTCTCCTCCCTTTGGGGATACAGTTTGAGTGTTTTTAACTAATAATTTTTGTAGCCTGAAAGCATGGAAGGTAGGGAAGGAAAGAACACAGCTAGGACTGTGTACTCCCTTAATGAGGGACTTGGACTTGGTTCTCTCTTTGAGATCACTACACCAGTGTACTTAGCAGTAAATCAGGACAGAGATGATGAAGATCTGAAACAAGGCAGTGGTATTTGGAATGGATTTGAGAAATATTGGGAAGATACAATCATTAGATCATGATTGGTAAAGTAGTGGGTCAGAGAAAACAAGGGAAACCCTCAGTGAGATGGATTGACACAATGGCCAAAACAAGGAACTCAAACATACCAAAAATCATGAAGATGGTGAAGGACCAGACAACATTTCATTCTGTTATATATAAGGCCACTATGAGTTGGAGCTGACTTGACGGCACCTACTAATAACAACAATCAATAAGACTTAGAAGTTGGGAGGGTGACAGCATTAAAGGCAGGTGAGAATGAAGGCTACTTAAAAATAAATTCCTACTTTCTGATTTGAGCAACTGAATGGATATCTGTACAATATCAGGAGCAGGTCTAGGGATGGCGATGCCTGGTTACATGTGTAATTAAATATCCAGAGCTATTCTCAGGTTTCTGCTTTGTTACATGTCACTATATAGCACTACAGGTAGTAGGCTCGCAACCTATCAGGCTATGTTATACAGTTAGTATGTATTGTTGGTTGACTACAGGGTTTGTATGGTGACGGATACTTAACAGGCACTGAACAGATACTTTTCATCTTGTTGATGAAAGTAATAGAGTTGACAGCATGTCTTTCTATATTGGAAAAACACTGTTTTAAGACTAATGATTTAGAAGAGAAAGGAAAGTCTTTTCTGATTACAGAGACCATCAGAAATAGTGTAATTAGACTAAGTCCACATATTTCCAAATAACATGTACATAGAGAATGAAAACATTTCCAAAGCAAGAGAATATTCCTATGGTTTAGAAATACCACAGTAAGGAATTAGTTTGGGGAATGGGATATCCTTGTTCACAAAGTAGAATTTCCTGATTTTAAATAGAATATCCTGTCTTTCCAAGTTACCCAGAGTTTCTAATGCTGCAGTAGAAATTCAAAGGGACAAGGTAATTGATGGTTCCCTCAATTCAGCATGTCACTTGTTACTATAATAATTACACTCACCATCCTCCTCATATTCTTTGCCTTTCACCTTGCCTCAAACATCAGAATTCACATTTGTTTTTCTAACTGATTTTATGTATGAACTACAAAAAGAATCAGCTCATTTTAAGGTTTATAGTGTTTACAGTAACACTTGTTTTTCTTCATTTTTCTTTGACTTAATCTTTCTTTCAGGACTTTATATTATTGTTCTATCTAGCCTCACTTTTTGTAATGTATCATGATATTCCTTTATGACTTACTTTCATATACAGAAGAGATATACAATGAATCAAGATCAATAACATAAAACGATAAAGCAATTCCAAAACAGATAAGCAACTAAAATAACAACAACAAAAAATATATAAGCCAGACAAATAAATACACTTCTAGAGACTGCATGGTAATACAGTTTGATGGCTCTTTTTTTTTTTTTTTAAACAAGGAACAATAACCCTGAAATTAAGAAATAGCAAGAAAAATCAAAAGAACAAATGGACCATGAAATTTTCTCTCTTACAAAAGGAAAAGATCTCTCACCTTGGTGTCCTCCCAATATATTATTTTCATCCTTCAGCTTATATGAGAATTATAGAGGCTAACAAGGGAATTGCTCTAGCTATGATAAAAATAGAAGGGGAGCTGTGTGGCAGGAGCGGGTCTTAGGCTGTTACTTTGATGGAATGGTCCAAACTCAGAGATATAACTGAACATGGAACGCGATCAAAGCCATTTAAATTCTAGTGCTGAAACAAAGGCTAAGCAACACAAGGAAAGCTGTCAAAAGAAATGTAATATAAGGGTCAATTTTGTTCATTTCTAAAATACAACGTGTGAAAGGAGAAGAGATGTGATACATTATAGTGTTTATCTGGATCAACTGTTATAGTCAAAGTTATTTTCAAGAATATTGCACCATAAAAAAACTCATTGCAGTCAAGTTGATTCCAACTCATGGCAACCCCAAGTGTTACAGAGTAGAACTGCTCCACAGAGTTTTCTTGGCTGTAATCTTTACGAAAACAGATCACTAAGCCTCTCTTCCTCGCCGCTGCTGGGCAGGTTCGAACTGCCAACCTTGAGGTTAGTAGTCAAGTGCAAACCATTTGTGCCACCTAGCGACCTTTCTTGCACGTATCTGTTGCCATCGAATCAATTCTGACTTATAGCGACCCTATAGGACAGAGTAGAACTGCCCCCATAGGGTTTCCAAGGCTGTAATCTTTACAGAAGCAGACTGCCACATCTTTCTCCCGCGGAGCGGCTGGTGGGTTCAAACCACCGACATTTCTATATATCTATAACTACAGGGGGCAGTGGTGGTACAGTGGTAGAATTCTCACCTTCCATGTGGGAAAACCAACAGTTCGATCCACAACCCATCATGGGGCAGGACTGGGCAACATTTTGTTCCATTATGCATGGGGTCTCCAGAAGTTGGCAGCTAACAACAGCATGTGATTCACTATATGGCAACTCCAGTCCTGGATGCTAATAATCAATATTTGTTACTGATTTGTTTTATTAGTCTCTTATCCAACACGCTCGCTTCTATCTGACTGTAAAGGAGGGCAATGACAGTTATTCCAGGAAGAGTAAATTTGCAGATTAAAGAAAAAAGATTTGTTTAAAAATATTAAAGGCAGTTTGAAACATAAGCTCCCCATATGAGCATTCACTTTAAAGAATCAACTAAAGTAAAGTTAAAGTAGCTTCTTCTATTTCCTTTGCCATGACACATGGCAAAGAAAAGGACTTTCAAACGAATCCACACATTTAAATTAACATTTGCCCTCCAACTCCACAAGAAGCCATAGAATTTTAAGTGATACTTTATCAGTTTTCTTCTATGCCCTGTAAAATTCCCCTGGATTTCAATGAAATATTAGAGTTGAGAAAACAGTAAAAGGCGTTTGACCTAGAAAGATATTGAAAAGTCTGTATTTCTTATTGGTAATACACCTGTAATCACCTAGATTTTTCATTAATATTTTAGTGGATGCCACTGAGGACTTATTATAAAGATGAGGGTTAAGACTTCCAAACCTACCCCGATGTCTGACTCTAGGTGTTATGGGTTGATTTGTGTCCCCCTAAAAGATATGTTCAAATCCTGACCTCCCACACCTATGAATGTGGGCTTACTTGGAAATAGGGTCTTTGCAGATATAGTTAGTGCTGGAGTAGGGTGGGCACTAACCCAATATTACTGGTGTCCTTATAAGAAGAAAAGAGACCCAAAGAGACAGACACAGAGGGAAAATGATCATGTGATGATGGAGGCAGAGATTGGAGTTATGCTGCTGTCATAGTCATCTAGTGATGCTATAACAGAAATACCACAAGCTAACGGCTTCGACAAACAGAAGTTTATTCTCTCACAGCCTAAAAGGCTAGAAGTCTAAATTCAGGGTGTCAGCTCCAGGGGAAGGCTTTCTCTATCTGTCGGCTCTGGAGGACGGTCCTTGTCATCAATCTTCCCTTGGTCTAGGAGCTTCTCTGCGTAGGAACCCCTTGTCCAAAGGACTCGCTATGCTCCCAGTGCTGCTTTCTTGGTGGTACGAGGTCCCCCTGTCTCTTAGCTTGCTTCAATCTTTTATATCTCAAAAGAGATTGGCTTAAGACATTATCCAATCTCATAGATTGAGTCCTGCCTCATTAACATAACTGCCTCTCTAATCCCACCTCATTAACATCATAGAGATAGGATTTATAACACAAAGGAAAACTACAACAGATAACAAAATGGTGGACAATCACACAATACTGGGAAAGATAGACTAGCCAGCCAAGTTGACACACATTTTTGGGGGGACACAATTCAATCTATAACAGCTGCCATGAGGCAAATAACACCTGGATCAATCAGAAGCTAGAGGAGACAAAGAAGGATCTTTCCCTAGAGACTTCAGAGGGAGAGCACGGCCCTGTCACCACCCTAAAGTTGGACTTCCAGCCTCCAGAACTGTGAGAGAATAAAATTCTATTGTTTTAAGCCACCCAGTGTGCAATACTTTCTTATGGCACCCCGGGAAACTAACACACTTGATAAGCCACTACCTTCCTATCATAGATGCCACTCCTAGGCAGGTGAGAGAGTGAGGGAAAAGAATTCCTAAACTAATTGAGTTAAAATCTGAAGTTACTGGATTATCCCAGAATGAATTAAGGTTATTTTATTCTGTAATAGGACAGATGGATTTTACAACAGAAATTATTGAGTTATGGAAAGATAAAGAACATTCTTTTTTCCCCCGCACATGAGCAAGTGACCCCCCCCAAAAAAAATTAGTACTCACTCTATTTTCTTCTGATTTCTGTATTCATTATTTACGTTGCTGGGTGGTACAAATGGCTAAGCACTCAACACATGGGTGGTGGTTCAAACCTACCCAGAGGCACCTCTGAAGAAAGGTCTGGTGATCTGCTTCCAAGAGGTTACAGCCTTGAAAACTCTGTGCAGCAGTTATACTCTGCATACATGGGGTCACCATAAGTTAGAATCAACTCAATGGCAACTAACAACAACAACATTAGTTGTTCATTACTGCATAATGAATTACCCCCCGAAGTGTGGCAGCTTAAAACAACCACAAACATTTATTTCACACAGTTTCTGTGGCCCAAGAATTCTGGAGTGACTTAGTTGGATGGTTCTGAATCATTATCTCATGATATTGAAGTAATTATGACGGCTGGGACAACAGTCATCTGAAGGATTGACTGGGGTTGGAGGATCTGATTCCAAGAAAGCTCACTCAATCACTGGGAAGTCAGTGCTGGCTGTTGGCTGGAGGCCTTAGTTCCTCACCTTGTGGACCTTTGCATAAAACTGCTGGAGTGTCCGCATGACATGGTGGGTGATTTCCTCCCCAGTGAGTGATCCAAGAGAGCACAAGGTGGAAGCCACATGTGTTCTATTATCTAGCCTTGGAATCCACACACCATCATTTCCACAATATCTTACTGGCTACAACAGGTCAACCCCATCCAATGGGCAAGTGAAGGTCACTGGGGAACACTGGAGGTTGGCTGCCACAATTTGCAAACTAGAACTGCATGTTGTTTAAAAGGCATTTCAGAAGTAACTAAAATGTGCAAATGATATTCCAAAACAATACATGTTCAGATCAGCAATATATGCCCAGCAAAACAGTTTGGGAACTCAGTGTTGTATTGTTTTCTTACTGGCAAAACATCATCTGATAAAAATAACAGCATTTTCAATGGTACATAGCTCCTTTGTTCCACTTCAAAGTGTAGTGCAAATGTCATTTTACCAGCCCTCATATAATGCTGAAGCACAGATTCTTTGTTAAAAGCCACTCAGAATGCTAGAGAGGAATAAGGCTCTGATTACAGTGATTTCATACAGATGAAGCAGTTTGTCATTACTACAAATAAAACCTCCCCAAAAAAGAGGGATGGAAATAAAGTCTGAGAAAAAGTGACTCATGGTGACCCTATAAGACAGAGTAGAACCGCCCCATAGGGTTTCCAAAGCTGTAAATCTTCACAAAAGCAGACTGCCACATCTTTCTCTGGTGGAGCGACTGGTGAATTTGAACTACCAACCTCTTGGTTAGCAGTCAAGTACTTTAACCACTGCACCACTGGGGCTTCATTCCATAGGTATAAGGGTTAGGATTCCAACTCATATTTGAAGAGGGGTGCACAATTCAATCTACAACATCTAGCAAATTTAATTGAATTATTCAAAGTCACACAGTGGCTTAGCCAGTTATATAATCATAATATATAATTCATAAGCCTGGACTATTTCCCCTTAAGGAATTTTGTATCCATACAACATCAAACAACAGGACAGTGGTACAAAATTTAAGAATCAGTTATTATCCCTAGACAAATAACCAAAGTGGTTGCTTTGTACACTTCAACTATTTACCATTTTTAGAAATATATTTGGTCAAACAACTTTGCCTTGTGAAAACACCTCCGATCACTAGAGAAAAGCTTAATTCTTTCCAACTCAAAAACTTTAACTCATTGCATTGTTTTAAATTAAAGTAACATTTTGGCACTCTTAAGAAGACATTGCTACTAAGCAAAATACGTCTGTTCCTTTCTCTTTTGAAAAATGCTCTCATGAACATAAAAGATACTTCTTTAATATAGGAAGCAGTAATCATAGAAAATAATTTCACATCTTGCCAGAAACTGTGATCAGATGCAACTGTTATCCTTTAGTGAAATGTCTGTTTAGTTGGCATTTTATAAGCATGTTTTAGGAAGTGTTTTCTAAACTTCAGTGTGACTCGTTGCCTCCTTTCAGCTCTGCCTTGTCTGCTCCTCTTTAGTGTGCAAAACTTTCTGATTGTCATAATTTTATTTTCATGCCACATTACCCTAGAAAACATTCTTCCAAACAAACAATTGCTGTCAAAAGGCAGAAGATGCACTATTTGTCTTGGATTCTAGTGAATGAAAATAACTCATAATGGACTATAACTTGGTTTAGAAATGTCACTGCCTCATGTGGAACTTAAATTAGCATATGCTAAATGGCAACTTTTAGTTTCTAGGACAAGATGTTAGAGGTCCTGGACTAATTGATTAGAAAATGTGAAAATGAATGGGCTGTGAAGATGAAGAAACAGTAATAATACACATTTCTTTATACAATCAAACATTGATTGAGTACCTACCGTTGACTGAGTACCTCCCATTGATCATGGATGGTGCTGTTGATAGTGGTTCAAGGTTGAGTTTTAGTTTAAAGGCCCAAATCCTATTACTCACCTCTTCTATACTTAACATGTTCTGTGAAGTGCGTAAACACAGAAAGAACATGGCCAAATACATTAGAAGTACCAGTCCATTTCTGGTGCTGCTTGGTTGCTTACAAAGCACAGTATACTCGTTGCCTTTTGTGGACCTCTCTGACTGGAGAATGGGAGCTTTAACCACTAGACATGCTGCAATGTCAAAAGCAGACCCACAGATACCAGAGAGGAAGCGGGAGACATGAGGGCCAGAGCCCGGAGGTATGCAGCTGGCTCCCAAAGACACTAACCTGCAGTACACATGACACCAAAGCAAGGGCTGGTGACCTTGGGTCTGACACTCAGGAACATTGATCACATTTCCTGCAAACACACTGCTGTGGCCAGCCAGCTGCCAGCACTGTCTCTGCAGTGAAATCAAGCCATGTTGGAATAGGCCTTCCATCAGCAACTGGAGGGAAAACAAGTTCTTCCATGATGGGAGGGAGCTGCCCTGAGCCAGGGAAGGGGTCACACCACAGTCACAGGGATTCCAACCTGGGGAAGCTGGACCACACTCAAGGGATCAAGGTAGAAGCAAGTCCTGGGAAAGCACAGGAGGACTTAGAGTGAAATGTTGTTGTTCAGTGGTCCCTGAAGTCAGTAGCTCATCTCAGAAAACAGGCTACAAGACTAATCCTAGTCCCTTTTGTCTGCTGCCCACCTCTATTTCCAGGGGGACAAGAGGCCTTTAGGAGACTTCTAGGTCTGCTAAGAATCAGTCAGAGAATTCCTTGGACTAAACCTGTACGTAGAATCCTTTTAATGGAAATGAGACATTTTTTAGTGGAAACTGAGGTTCCGAATAGATAAATAATGCATAAGCTAACCCAGTTAGTCAGTGGCCAGACCGTACTTCAGCCCAAGCTTTCTGATTCCAAATTTCTTAAAAAGGCACACTGATACCTGATGGGAAGGGAGACTCCTCCTGTGGACTTGTCGGACTCTGGCCAAAGAGAAAACAGAATTTCTGTCCAAGCTTCCTTTCTCCAGTCACAGGAATCTAGAAGGAAATACCAGCGGCCCCAATGCCAACTTCCTTACCAGAGAAAAGAAGTTTTTTGTCTGATCCTGACATTCATTGGTTTCCCCATTCATCAGTGGGTGGAGTAACTGCATTGAGAACAGTGAGTATCAGCGATGACCACCATTTCTCCTGCTTCTGATGGCAGTTTTCTCAGGGTAGGCCCAGGCCTATCCCTTGCTCACTGTTTTGCTTCTTGCATTTTTCGCTGGTGTTTTCTGTTCTCAAATAGTAAGGCCAGCTGGGCAGGGCTCTTGACTACCTTACAGAGGCAGGCCGCACCAGGCCCTCCCCGCCTTGTAAACCAGCCAGTTGCCATCTAGTCAATTCCAACTCATGGTGACCCCCTGTGTGTCAGAGTAGAACTGTGCTCCATAGGGTTTTCAGTGGCTGACTTTTTGAAAGTAGATCACCAGGCCTTTCTTCTGATGCACCTTTGGGTAGGCTCAAACCTCTAATCTTTCACTTAGCAGCCAAGTGCATTAACCATCTGCACCACCATTAACCATCCCCACTTGTAGGAGGAAGGCAAACTCTCTCTTCTTGCTCTCTTTCATCTGACATGACAGCCTCATATGGAATCAATGGCCCAGGCCAATGGGGGCTGGGTAGCCTTGGTAGCTAAGCAGTTGGCATTGGTGAGAACTACATGATTTTTTTTTTTTTAATTTCTTTTTTGTTTCCTTGTCACTGGCACTGGGATGTGTGTTTTGAATTGGCTTTCCAATGGAACGTAGGGGGGATGTTGAGCCAAGGTGAGTCAAGAACTTATTTAAGTCTTTTGGCTTTAGCTACACTACAAAGCCTTTGCTAGAAAAGCCTTGCAATAAGACTAAGAAGTGTGTAGGACTGCTTTTAAAGAAGGTAAGTTGCTTCTTCCACCAGGAATATTTTTGCCCTATCTCAACAGCCTGTCCAGGTCTCCTCTCTGCTTAGCCCACCCAAGCAAATGTATTTGTTACTTTCTTTATAACAAGTATCTATTACATGTCTCTATTGTTTTACTGATCACATTATAAATGTTGTTGTTAGGCCCAGTTGAGTCAGCTTCGACTCATAGCGACCCCATATATAACAGAATGATGGTTGCCTGGTCCTGCACCATCCTCACAATAGTAGGTATATTTGAGCCCATTATTGCAGCCAGTGTGTTATTATAACTAAAACCAAAACCAAACCTGTTGTTGCCAAGTCAAACTATTGGATTTAATTCTATTACACAATTTTGTTGTAAGTTCACCAAGGCATAAACTCTATCTAAACCATCTTTGTACTGTCAGTACCTCACATTATGCCTGGGACATACAGACACACCTCGTTTTATTGTGCTTCACTTTATTGCACTTTGCAGATACTGTGTTTTTTACAAATTGAAGATTTGTGGCTAGCCTGCATCGAGCAAGTCTATCAGGGCCATTTTTCCAACAGCATGGGCTCACTTCGTGTCTCTGTGTCCCATTTTGGTAATTCTCACAATATTTCAAACTTTTTCATTATTATTACATCTATTATGGTGATCTGTGATACCCTGATCTTTGTTGTTACTATTGTAATTGTTTTGGGATGCCACGAACCGTGCCCGTGTGAGATGGCAAACTTAATCGATAAATGTTGTGTGTGTTCTGACCGCTCCACCGACTGGCTGTTCCTCTGTCTCTCCTCTCTCCTCAGGCCTTCCTATTCCCTGAGACACAACAATATTGAAATTAGGCCAATTAACAACCCTACAATGACCTCTAAGTGTTAAAGTGAAAGGAAGAGTCATACGTCTCTCATTTTAAATCAAAAGCTAGAAATAATTAAGCTTAGAGAAGAAGGCATGTTGAAAGCTGAGACAAACTGAAAGCTAGGCCTCTTCCACCAAACAATTAAGCAAGTTGTGAATGCAAAGGAAAAGCTCTTGAAGGAAATTAAAAGCTGTAGTCCAGTGAACACATGAACGATAAGAAAGCAAAATAGCCTTACCGCTGATATGGAGAAAGTGTTAGTGGTCTGGATAGAAGATCAAACCAGCCACCACATTCCCTTAAGTCAAAGCCTAATCCAGAGCAGGGTCCTAACTCTTTTCAATTCGATGAAGGCCGAGAGAAGTGAGGAAACTAACTGCAAAAGAAGTTTGAAGCCAGCAGAGGTGGGTTCATGAGGTTTAAGCAAAGACGCCGTCTCCGTCACATAAAAGTGCAAGGTGAAGCAGCAAGTGCTGATGTAGAAGCTGCAGCAAGTTATCCAGAAGATCGAGCTCAGCTAATTGACGAAAGTGGCTACACTATACAACAGCTTTTCAATGTAGAAGAAACAACCTTATATTGGAGGAACCTGCCACGTAGGACATAGCTAGAGAGGAGAAAGTCAATGCCTGGCTTTAAAGCTTCAAAGTACAGGCTGATGTTCTTGTGAGGGCCTAATGCAGCTGGTGACTTTAATTAGAAACCAGTGTCCAATTACCATTCCCAAAATCCTAGGGCCTCTAAGAATGATGCTAAATCTGCCCTGCTTGTGCTCTATAAATGGAGTAACAGAGCCTAAATGAGAGCACATCTGTTTACAACATAGTTTACTGAATATTTTCAGCACACTGTTGAGACCTACTGCTCAGAAAAAAAGATTCCTTTCAAAATATTACTTATCATTGGCAATGCACCTGTCACTCAAGACCTCTGATGGAGGCGTACAGGGAAATTAATGTTTTCATGTCTGCTATGACTCGGAATTGCCTCGACGGCAATGGGCTTTGTTTTAACACAACATTCATTCTGCAGCCCATGAATCAAGGAGTAATTTCAACTTTCAAGTCTTATTATTTAAGAAATACATTTTGTAATGCTATAGCTGCCATAGATAGCAATTCCTCTGATGGATCTGGGCAAAGTAAATTGCAAACCTTTTGGAAAGCATTCGCCATTCTAGATGCCATTAAGAACATTCGTGATTCAAAATATCAACATTAACAGAAGTTTGGAAGAAGTTGATTCTAACCCTCATGGATGACTTTGAGGGGTTCAAGACTTCAGTGCAGGAAGTCACTGCAGATGTGGTGGAAAGAGAAAAAAAACTGGAATTAGAAGTGGAGCCTGAAGATGTGACTGAACTGCTGCTATCTTATGATAAAACTTTAATGGATGAGGCGTTGCTTCTTACGGGTGAGCAAAGAAAGTGGTTTTTTGAGATGGAATCTTCTGGTGAAAATCCTGTGAACATTGTTGAAATGACAACAAATGGTTTAGAATATTACATAAACTTAGTCTGTAAAGCAGTGGCAGGGTTTGAGAGGATTGACTCCAATTTTAAAAGAAGTTCTACTGTGGGTAAACTGCTATCAAACAGCATCACATGCTGCAGAGAAATCTTTCATGAAAGGAGGAATCAATTGATGTGGCAAACTTAGCTGTCGTCTTATTTTAAGAAATGTCCACAGCCACCACCAACCTTCAGCAACCACCACCCTGATCAGTCAGCAGCTATCAACATCTAGGCAAGACCCTCCACCAGCAAAAAGATTATGACTTGCTGAAGGCTCAGATGATGGTTAGCATTTGCTAGCAATGAAGTATTTTTTAATTAAGGTATTACCTTGTTTTTTTTAGACATAATGCTATTGCACATTTAATTGACTACCGTATAGTGTAAACATAACTTTTATATGCACTAGGAAATAAAAAAATTCATGTGACTCCCTTTATTACTGTGGTCTGAAACTGAACCCACAATACCTCTAAGGTATGCCTGTACTGGGCCTTCAGTAAACATTTTGTATGACTGGTACATAGATGGATGAACAAATCTCACAGTTGGATTCGAGTATCATGACATACCAGTTTAAAAGATCAGTATATGCCTATCCCAAAGTATCATAGTACCTTGGGAGACCTTTGTGAAATCCCACATGCTAGGGCAAGTTGTTAATTCTAAGACACAGGATTTTACCCCATTTTACGTCTCTGAAATGGGGGGCTGATCTCCCAATCCCTACCTGCCAGGCAGCGGTTGGGACATGGTTTCCGTGGTGTGCATATTCATCCAAGTGGTAGACTGGGTGTCATCCTCTTGGAAGGAATTCCTGAAGAAGATGGTCAGGGCTCTTCTTAAACAAATGCTGCGTCACCAACACTAGTGAAGTCAAGGACGAATAATTGTTGTTGTGAGTTGCCATCGAGCCGATTCTGACACCTGGTAAACCCATGTGTGCAGACTAGAACTGTTCCATAGTGTTTTCAAGGCTGTGACCTTTCAGAAGCAGATTGCCAGGTTTGTCTTTTGAGGCACCTCTGGTTGGGTCTGAACCACCAGCTTTCTGGTTAGTAGTCCAGTTCTTAACCATTTGTGCCACCCAGGAGGATTATAGTTTTGGGGGGGGAAAAAAAATCACAATATCTACTGTTTTGAGTTGAAAAGTTTCCAGAAGAGTCAGTATCTAAACGTAAAGAAGTTTTAGGAATACCTTAACCAATTTAATTTGTTTACATTTTCCCTTTTAGATGAATGCACAAGAGTGCTATTCCATAAAAACTTCTGTCTAAATAAGACTAACATAGCTCTTTCAATAAGCAGGAAATACAAACTCTGAGAGGAGAATGTTCTATGTAAATTTAATTGACAGCAGTTTTCCTTTCTTTGCAATCCATAAAATGATGGTGCTTCTGACAGTATATTTCATAAAATATGGGGTATTTGCCATAAAATTAGTGATTTTTTTTCCCTTTTGGGAAACAAATAGGATTAGTAAATGGTAACTGTTATCTTTTTTATTGAAGTGAAGATCTTCACCCACCTTCCTCAAAAAGAAAAATGTCACATGTTGCCTTGTGATAAATGGAACAGATAACACTTGCAAAGTCCCCAGAGAAGTTTCTCTGCTCAGACGGAGGCTTTGTTATTGTTTAGTGTTGCTACTGAATCAAAGAAAAGGACCTGCCCAGGGAGCCCACATTAATAACAGCTGATGTGTTTTTGACAACACTGCCAACCATTCCCGACCCTCCACACCCCTCCACCCCAAAAAGGAACTAACGAAGTGGGACCTCACTCATCCCCGCTGGGAGGCATATGTGAAGTTGTTGCTAAAACGCTCTGTTCCCTCAAAAAAAGTGGGTTAGTCCACATCTACTTAGGAAATCACAAATAAGAGGAAAATAACAGCAACAATGGAAAGTATCTTGTGAGCAGCGAGCTAACAGGTTAAAGAGAAATAGGAAACCCTTTGGGCAGTCACTAAGTCCCTTGATATCGTGAATTGTTCACTTTGCTACTTATTTTAAAGAATTCCCGAGGCCAACTCTTCAGACAAAGATTAGACTGGACTATGGGACATAAAATGATACTCACGAAGAGTGTGCTTCTTAGCTCAAGTAGATACATGAGAGTAAATGGGCAGCTTCTGTCCAGAGGTGAGATGAGAAAGCAGAGAGGGTTAGAAACTGGTTGAATGGACACGGGAACTCAGGGGTGGAAAGGAGGAGTGTGCTGTCACAGTATAGGGAGAGCAATTAGGGTCACATAACAATGTATGTATAAATTTTTGTACGAGAGACTAACTGGAAATGTAAACTTTCACTTAAACTACAACTATAAACAAAAAAAAAAAAGAACTAAAATTATGTCTCACCTAAGTGGAATCCAGAGGTCATTGGTGGTTCAGTGGTAGAATTCTCACCTTCTATGCAGGAGACCCGAGTTCGATTCCCAGCAAATGAACCTCATGCACAGCCACCACCTGTCTGCCATTGGAGGTTTACGTGTTGCTATGATGCTGAACAGGTTTTAGCAAAGCTTCCAGACTAAGGCAGACTAGGAAGAAAGGTCTGGTGATCTATTCCCTAAAATCAGCCAATGAAAACCCTCTGGATCACAAGGATCCCATCCCCAACCAGTCGTGGGGATGGCACAGGACCAGGATACTGTTTAGTTCCCTCATGCACAGACTCACCAATAGTCCGGATCTGGCACAGCTAGCAACAACAAGTGGGAGTCAATCCTGATATTCTGACAAGGGTCAGAAACACATATAAAGCTGCTAATCCAAGATCTGTCATCCTTACCCATTTCTCTGTCCTCCCCACCTAGATGGGCCCACCCATTCCATGGCTTTCAAATTCTTCTCCCCACCCTCCACTTCTCCTCTAAAACAAATGGTGGGAAGAAGTATTTGTAGGGGTGACAATCATATCCTTCGCCCACGTTACAGGAGCATCAGGCAGCCCACAGTCCAGTTCTGGCCGATCCAAACAGAGGACTGGTATGACTAGAAGAATGACTAGAAGACTCTCTTCCCTCTGGATGTGCCCCAGGGCGCTATTACAGTGAGGTCTGTAATTCCCAGCCGTATCATTCAGGTTCTTGCCTTTTCAAACCTACACAGTAGATTGTAAAAATGCTGATTTACCACTTTTCTCAGCAAATTGTCTCTGGAATCACTCACCCTCCTCCACCCGACACTGAATAAAAAATTGGTGTCCAAAAAGGGTTATAAGTTCATGTCTAAATTTCCGATATTTGTTCCAAGAAAAAATAGTGAGTATTTGCAGTTTTGGGGGTCTAAAAACAGAAAGCAGGAAGGAGAAAAGAAAATATTTGATATTTCAGGAGTGCCAAGCCCCAAAGCTTCAAAATCCTCTCCAGCAGCATTCTTCAATATTTGCAGTCCCTGCAGCTTTGGTGGCCTTTGCTCAGGTATCCAGCTACTCTCCATAACTGCATAAACGTGAAACGTTGTTTTAAAAAGAAGCAGCTACACATAGCACTTTAAAAAATTTAATTGCTATATCTCTTCTTTTAAACCATGCTGGTTTCCAAGTGGGGAGGTTGGACACCACTCTGGGCGGGTTACACCATGGCATGGCAGTTGCTGAGAGCAAAGGGGAGGGCGTGTGGAGGCCGTGAGGTAGTGTCTCGTCTGAAGGAAATGAAATACTGCATGCAGCGGGCTTATTAAAAGCTTCATGCTTGAAAAATCCATAGTAAAGGCAAGTCTTGGGAAGCAGACAGTTTCCCCTTTTGCTGGTCATGTTAACATTATAGTTGGAAATGTGAATGCAATTTTGACATTGGTGTGGACTTAAAAAAAAAAAAAAGATAGTGAAGTATGAAGCCAGTTTTAGTGAAAAAACATGGCCGTGGACAAAGCTTCTCAAGTTAGCATTTTGCCAGTGACTGAGGTGCAGGCTTCTCTTCAGGGTCTTACATACCATCGTCACAGCTACAGTAAATAGAAAAAAACCAAAGCCTCACAATACTGGCAGAGACCCTGGCTCTCTTTCTAAATTGGTCTGACAAGATGCCTAGTAACTTGCAAGGTATTTCAAGATACCATACGCCTAGCAACAGCAAAGTTACTGTGCTCGGCAAACTTTTAAAAAACTCAGTGAGGTCAATGTCTTAATTTTAAAAATTAATTTTATTTTTTATATTTTTGAGTAAGTAATTTGTGCTTGTGGTACAACATCCAAAGGTGCAAAGGAATATATGCTGAAATGTAGGTCTGCTACCATCTCCCTAGGAACTCTACTCTGCGCCCTAGAGGCAACCCTTGTTACCTCTTCTTGTGGCTCCTTCCAGAACTGTATGGTATATAAAACCGTACCTCCACATATAACCATTTATTTTGTTTCTTATTTGGGCTTTTTTCCCTCTCTTGAAGAGGTTTAATAAAAAAATAATCATCCATTTGGTGAAATGGATGATTGTTTAAACAACCTGATGAAATAGATTATTTGACTAGATTCAGCCAGACATTTTTAAAGTTACCAAGTGGCATCCCACCTTAAATGATTTCTTGAATGTACAGATGTATCCACAATATGCACACCAGGCGAATCCCAGTGTGAGAATTGCCCTCACTTTTCTTATTCTTCACAGGATTAAGCCTTCCATCAATGGAGCTTTTTTGTTACCCTCATTGCATTACAATCTTTATACAGTCTCACCAATGCTCAACATTTCAGCCATTCTTTAAGATTCTTAAAGTAATTTTTCAAGGTTTTCTACATGGAGATAGCAAAAATCATGCTTTTAAAAAATCGGCCAATAGAAGTCAAGTCATTTTCCTCTGACCACCCATGGCTGATCATTGGCAAGAACAAATGATGTGGCAGTACGCCATCGAAAGAGCATTTGGCTGTGGTTCAAGTGGATTCTGATCTATTCATTCTAACTGTACTTAGCATCTGATCTCAGCCAAGTCTTTTAAGTCTTTCTACCCCCCAATTGGAGTCCCTAGGGAGCCCTAGCAGTCCAATGGTTAAGCTCTCAGCTGCTAACAAAAAGGTTGGCAATACGAACCCACCAGCCTCTCTGTGGGAGAAAGATGTGGTAGTCTGCTTCCATAAAAATTTATAGCCTTGGAAACCCTATGAGGCAGTTCTATTCTGTCCTATAGGGTCGTGATGAGCTGGAATTGACTCAACAGCAACAGGTTTTGGTAGTGGAGTCCCTGGGTTGTATAAAAGGTTAACGCACTCTGCTGTTAACCAAAAGTTGGAGGTTCGAGTCCACCCAAAGGTGCCTCAGAAGAAAGGCCTGATGTTCTAATTCCAAAAAATCAGCCATTGAAAACAACTATGGAGCACAACTCTACTCTGACACCATGGGGTTGCCATGAGCCAAAGTTGAACAACTAGCTGCCATCGAGTTGACTTTGACTCATGGAAACTGGTTGTTTGTTTGTTTTAAGGCCCCTGTTTCCTTCTATGTAAAATGGGAGACTTCAATTAGAGATTTCCTGCTTAAGGATTCTGTTTCTCTCCTGACACTTTCCACTGTGCCAAACTGGCCAGTGCAAAAGCTCTCTTTTCAAGTTAAAATAAAAAAAAAAAAATTGAGTATGGTCAAATTGAAATTTGCTAGACATTTCCTAATTTCTTACCAGAAAATGGTTTGGCAACTCAAAGAAATGGTTTCAGCTAATGGCAGTCCATCTTTGTTTTAGTAAGTCAGCTAGGCCCTTTCAGCATTAGTACCTCAGAGGGTCCTATTCCATCCAGAATATGGGGCAGGCCCTGCTCTTGGTATAGATGTAGGTCATGGGGCACATTCATAGCTCCCAGGTACTGCTACAGCACTCTTTGAAAACTAAAAGCTAGAGTGGGACAGTGCCATCTTCTGTCCAAACCCGCCTCACCCACCATCCTGAATTCTGGGGACAGAACAGAGCTGGGCTGAGTATGAGTACCAAAGATAAGACAGGACAGCAACTGTAAAAACTGAAGCTAAGAGAATTGTGAAAAATGCTTTCCCAGGGTTAGGTCAGGAACTTCCAAAGGAGTGGACAAAGATGTGGAAATCAAGTATGAGGCAAAATACATTTTATTCTTCTAATTTTTAGCTTTGTGACTTTAAATATGCACTTCACTCATGCTCACTGTGAGTAGTCATTAACCAAACTAAAACCAAACTTGTTGCCGTGGAGTTGATTTCAACTCATAGTGACCTTGTAGTCATTAGGGAAATGCAAATCAAAACCATAGTGAGATACTACTTCACACCCACTATGATGGCTATTATAAGAAAAAAAGAAAATAACAAGTGTTGGTGAGGGTGTCCTGAAACCCTTACCCATTGTTAATGGGATTGTAAAATGATGTAACCACTGCGGAAAAGTTTGGCGGTTCCTCAAAAAGTTAAACTTAGAATTGTGATATGACCCAGCAATTTCACTCCTAGGGATATACTCATTATTCACAATATACTTCATTATTTACAACATACTTAACTATTCACAATAGTCAAAAAGTGGAAACAACCCAAATGTCAATCAACAGATGAATGGGTAAACAAAGTGTGATGTATAAATACAAGGACTATTACTAAGCCATAAAGAGAAATGAAGTCCTTATACGTGCTACAACATGAAAGAACCTTGAAGACATTATGCTGAGCGAAATAAGTTAAACACAAAATATTGTATGATTCCACTTATATCATGTCTAAAATAAGTGAATGTATGCAGGTGAGTCAAAAAGTACTGCTTCCAAATCATAGAAAATTTTACTAAACAAAAATATCAAAATGTGAAGCTATTGTTTCTCGACATATCCTCCATCTAGGTCTATATACTTCTGAAGAAAGTGTTTCTATCTTTCTAACCCTCCCCTGAAGAATTCTGTGCTCTTTGATTCACACCATGTCAAAACAGCAGTTTTGGCATCCTCGAGGAACCCTCAGGATTTTTCCAGTCTCTGTCAGACCAGTAAGTCTGGTCTTTTGTTTTTTTATGATTTTATATATATATATATATTTTTTTTTTAAATAAAAAAAATACACACTTCACTCAACACATTTTTATTAAGGGCAGATTATGTGTCAAGCACCATTCTAGATGCCAAAGATATAACAATGGAGAACCTATTCACCCTCCCAATTAACCACCCCCCGCCATGGGTCTTACACTCTAACATTATGTTCTCCTAGCTCTGTTCCATCAACCTAAGTCAGTATCTTGTCTAACTCCCTTCTGTTTAAGGTAAAGATATTAGTGCCCTACCCTTCTAACTTTCACAGCTGTACTTGGAATTTGTATATTACCAGGGTTTTTAATGTTTTCTTTCTGGTTTTCAAACATAAATAAGTCTTCCATGCTTTGTCTAAATAGGTTGATTCTAAAAGTCAGAATTCCATAAACAGATTTATGTCATCGTAACTATGCAAATGTTAATGACTGCAGAACCAAGTAATGTTTCCTTTCATGAGAGGTCTAATGGCATGACCCCTGGGCCTATTACAGGCTATTCCAAGTATCAGGGTCAAATGAGTTCTCTTTTTTTATACTCAGCCAATTAAATGTTCAAAATTGTGACACATTTTACTTTATTTCAGATCTGAGCCATAATTTCTTGCATGACTTTGTTTTTCCTGAAATCCAAAATTGCTTTTGTTGTTGTTCTTTTTCTTGTTGATAAAATAACAAGGTACCTTCAGCTTATCCTCAAGCTCACCCAGACTTCAGAGCACACTGTCCAGTGCTCGGAGAACACATACCTCTTCCCCCAGGGATGTATCTTCTTGAACTCTGCCTTCCGCTGTTCTGATCAGGAGTAGTCACTCCTCAGGTCCATTGCACAGCTTCTGCCCTGTGCATCCCTTCACTGTCTTCCTGAGATCACACTGTTTCCCGGATCTTACATATTCTTCTTTCTTGACATTTCCCCATTGTCTTCTTAGGAGACATCCCAAAATAGTTTCCTAAGTGAGAATCTTAGGAGGCCCTGAGACGTGCACTTTGTTTTTGCTCTCATACTCAATGGATAATTTGGCTGAGTGTGGAGTTCCAGGTTGAATCAAAAAATAAAAAGGCAAGCCACAGATGAGGAGAAAATATGTGCAATACATAAGTATAAAGAAGAAAGACCATGATCCAGAATATATAAGGAACTTCTAAAAATCAATAGGAAAAAAACAATCCAGTTTTTAAAAATAGGCAAATACTTGAATTTCACAAAAGGAACATCACAAAAGATAAACAAATGGGAAGTATTGCAAATAGTCTTGCCGTCTTTCTATTTTTCCATCCACCTTCTGATCATTTCAGCAAACCCACGCCCATTCTCTACTGCCTCTGTCCAATGAAGATCTTCTTCCTTCTGCCCTGAGAGCGTCCTCTGTCTTTGAACAGGTTATCCCCACCACCCCACAGGCTAAAAGCTTCCCACAAGTCTTTTAACATTTCTTTGCTCTGTTCCTTTCAGAGTCAATGAGTCCTCAAACCCTCTTAGTTCTTTCTTTCTGTTTTAGTCTATGTTTGGAGTGAATTCTCTCCTTTCCCCCAGCCCCTGATGGGAAAAGAAAGGACATGAAACATAGTAACCTGTATGTCGACTGCATTACTGCCAGGAGAAGATCAAGAGGGTCACCATTTTACACTCAATAATATGTTTTCCATTTGCACAAAAGTGCTGTTGTAACTTAACTGAACAAAAAGTTGTACATAACATGTATTTGTTACAGAGAAAAAACAATTTTAATCTTATTAAGGGCTGAAATCCAAATATGCTAGAAATATACTTTCTTTCATGAAAGGTCTAACAGCTAAAAGGTCAAAGCTTTTAGCATGTGGGGAGGTGGGGATAGCCTGCAAGAAGACAGAGAGTGCTCTCAGGACAGAGGGAAGATCTTCACCCACGGGCGGGAGACAGTAGAGAATGGGCTTGGGTTTGCTGAAATGATCAGAAGGCAGATATTCTTAGACCTAAAATTTGTTTCAAGTCCAATAGACCTTTTCTAATCTCTCCAACTCTGTAGCCATTTGGAAAAAGTCCCAGCCCCATCTAATTTCTTTCCTTTCTTTACATAAATGTGGCACCACAAGTACATATAATATCTGAATCATCATATTAGGTAAAGACAAGGTCTGCTGATAACTGAAATATATGTATGTGGGTAGAAATCACTCCCACACTTCCTCAAATGGCTTTAGTGCTGGTCTGATGTTTGCACCATCAGCTGTTAAGTAGAAACATATAAAATTGCTATCAGGCTGAACTCTTGATAGACCTAGTTTAAGAATTTAAGTTTTTTCTGCTTTAGCTCATACTTTTATCTCTACTGATATGTGATTGTAAAGTTTACACTTACACACCTAGAAAATTCAGCTTGCCTCTTGTGTAGAAAGAAATTGATTAGAGAGCAACCCTGAGGTCTTTGGAAGAGCTTGTGTGGGTGAGGGAAGCAAAGAGAAGGGTGGTGATGGGAAGCAAGAGAGTATTTATATTCAGTGACATTTTGATATTAAACAGAAAGGCAATAACAGATGACTTCTGATTACAGTTGGATCACTGCCAACAACACAGAGGTAGATACTGCTGGACAAACCAAATGTGGCACTCACAGGAACCTCATTCTCAAACCTCAGTAACCTTCAAGGGCTCAGGATTATTCCCCTCTGTCACTGCTACTGTGACATTTATTTTAAGAAATCTCCTCACACCAAAATTTAAGTGTATTGAATAGGTACATTATATTAACCAGAACACATTTCCATCACAGAAGGAGCCTCCATTTCACAAAAGGATTTTTATAAACTAGTAAATTCCCCTACAAATTTAAAATTTGATTTACACAATTAATTTTCCACAGTTTCCCAGTTCAATCACTTATAAATGTATATTGATGCTTTCCATATTCATGTTTACAAAAACACATCAATTCATTTAGAATAAGACAGTTACATAAATCAGGGAAGGCCAAGATCCTGCTTTAACAGTGCCCTTTTGTTTTTACCTACAAAGGTGACAGTGACTCAATTTTTGCTCAGTGGGGAGTACTGATTAGCAGTTGATGCCTAAGTTTATTGATGGCATCCTAATTCTCAGAGTGCATCTCCATGGCCTATAATTAATTCTCCAGCTTTAAAGTGTCTCTGTAATTTCCCAACAACCTCATAAAAACTGGAAATACCTAAATAAGCAGTTTGCCCATTCATTGTGCATTAATGTAACTGTCAGCTAGTGTCTTTGGAAACACAATGGGCTTGAAGTAGAGATCATCAACCTGAAGTGTGTTAGATTTCTTAGAAAGTGAAAAAGAAGGCCATTCGCTGAAAACAACAACAACAAAAAGAAATCCAGAGTCCCAAGAAGCACTCTCAAGCTCATTAGAGCTTTGTCTAGGCAACAGTAACAATAATAACCGCCCCCCCTTTCATTTCTGTAGGAAGGAAAGCCATACTGTTACTATGTGTATGGGAAATTAATATTAATCCATGTAAGCATAAGGGCAGTGGTGGTTCAGTGGTAGAGTTCTCTCCTTCCATGCAGGACATGTGGGTCAATTTCCCCACAAATGCACCTCCTGTCAGTGGAGGCTTGCGAGTTGCTATGATGCTGAACTTCTGACTAAGACGGAGTACGTAGAAAGGCATGGCCATCTATTTCTGAAAATCAGCCACTGAACACCCTATGGATCACAGTAGACTGATCCTGTCGCGCATAGGGCCGCCATAAGTCTGCCCAGCTCAATGGCAGCAAACAACAACAACATAATGGAGAGCACAGGTCTCGAGATGGACAGCCAGAGCCAGACTGCCTGGGCTTGAATCCTGGCTCTGCCTCTTACCATCAGGGTATGTTTGGGGGTGCCTTACTTAACCTGATTTTGCTTCTTTATCTGTAAAATGAGGATAAAAATAATACCTATGGTCATTTTAGGATTAAATAAGTTAATACATAAAGTGCTTGAGAGAGTGCCTGGCACAGCATAAGCACTACATAAGTGTTTGCTGCCATTATTATGATAAATACCTATTCTATGCTAAGTGCTTTACATTAAGGATCACATTTAATCCCTCCAGGAGGATCCTGTATATTATTATCTCTATTTTCCTTGATCAAAAAATGGATTTCAGAGGAGAAAATAATTTTCCAAGACCACCAAGTGGGTAAGTGGTAGAGCTGGAATTCATATCCAAGTCTTTCTAATTCCAAGCCATCTCTACTGACCCGTGAAGAGCAAGCAGCGAACTAGCTAACTGGTTGAATTTCTTACTTCTCAACTAGCTGTCCTGGCATTCTGTAACATAGTCCTGGCCAGACTTGGGCAGTGCCCTAACGATGCTCCGTCTGCTCTGGCTGCCTTTGTGGTCCAGAAGCACATGTTAATGTCACTCAGCTTGGGGCAGCCAGTTCTTCAGGGGTGCTGGTGGACAAGCACCATGATCAAGATGATCACAGGGCCCTAATCCTGACCGCTTTCTCTTGACTATTATCAGAGAGGCTCCCTGCGGCGGTTGCCAGTCAGGGCGTGCAATTTTCTCTCTCTTTTCCTTTCAAAACATTTTAATTTTTTCATACTGCATTTAATATTTCATTGTTTCTTGTGGATGAAAGCAGGAACGCTTGTTCTGAAAAATACACAGCTCCTCCTTCCACAGAAGAGATCCATCCCGCAGCAGTGTTCACAGCCAGCACTGCCACCTTCAAAAATAAATGATTCTGATATCTTCAGAAACCAGATTTTCATATTTGTTCTCTGAAGGACGGAGGGGTACATTTTTAATAAAGCTCTAGTGTGATAAATCACTGGCTCAGAATAGCCGACAGAAGCTGTGCTACCCTCAGTGGCCTAGGAGCCATTGGGGTGATTAATTTGCCTATACAGACAGAAGCCTGGAGAAGGAGGTCTTTTGTAAGGCTCAGCTCACTGTAGCTGGGTGACTTCATTTTCCATTATCAGGGCTGATCTCACAGAAGGTAATTTGCTTGCCGTTCATATCTGGCCATTTCCAGCACAAACTGACCAAATCTAACCTCAAATCTAAATCAGACAAGCAGATATTCATCTTCTCTATCATACTACCGTATGTTTAAGCACAGTGTCGATACAGCATGCCCATATTTATTTGTGACAAGGCTCATGCCTTGGAAAATCTTCTGGTTCAATTTCTTCCACCCAGTGGCTGTATACAGATTAATTTTTATGACTCCCAGTTAAAAAAAAACCCAGTTGCTGTGTAGTGACCCCGATCATCGTGACCCCATGTGTGTCAGTGTAGAAATGTGCTCCATAGGGTTTTCAGTGGCTAATTTTTCAGAAGTAGATCAACAGGCCTTTCTTCTAAGGAGCCTCTGGATGGACTCAAACCTCCAACTTTTCCGTTAGCAGTCAAGTGTGTCAACCATTTGCACCACCCAGGTATTCTCTTATATGACTCGTAGGAGCATATATGTTTAACATAAAAAACAATCTCTTGCTGCAATAGTTGTGGCTGCTAGATGTGATCTAGAGTAAGGAAGAGTCAGGAGGAGTTTACCAGTTGCCGATGGCCCTATAGGACAGAGTAGAACTACCCCACAGGGTTTCCAAGGCTATAATCTTTACAGAAGCAGATTGCCACATTTTTCTTCTGCAGAGTGGGCTGGTGGGTTCAAACCACTGGCCTTTCAGTTAGCAGCCAAGTGCTTAACTACTGCGCAACCAGGGATCCTTAGGAGGATTTTAGTAGGCTATATACATAGAGAAAAGCTCTCTCCAAGCTCTTTTGGTATGCATTCAGTTCAGTTCTCCACTGCAGTGGACTCAAAAACGGCCCCATAGGTAAGTAATCTTTGACATAACTGCTGCTTGAGCCTTTTGAACTATGAGTAAAGTCTTACATTTTAGACAGTGACCTCTGTAGAGATGCAAGGCATGCTGGGTTTAGTTAGCCTCACGTGCTAACAGAGTGTTCCAGATGACATAGTTGTAGCAATACCCTGGTACTGGGAGAGGGCTAGGGAGGAGGAAGCACACCCAGTCCTCTCTGGAAGAAGTTAGAACAAACTGTAGGATTATTGACCTTTGAGGAATTCCTAATCCAATGAGCAGGAAGGCATGGGGATTAGTTAATTTCTTGAATCCTTACCACAGTGGTTCTCAAACCTTTTGGTTGCAGGACTCCTTTGTACTCTTAAAAATTATTGAGGACACCGAAGAGTTTTTGTTTGTATGAGATATATGTATCTATATTTGCTATATTAAAAATTAAAACCAAGAAAGTTTTAAAATTTTGATTTCTAATTGTTATTTTAAAATAATAATAAACGATTACCTGTTACCATAACTGTTTTTTTTTATGAAAATTAACTTGTTGAAAAGAATTTGCTTTGATGGAAAGCTATGTATTGTCTAGAGGATACCCCTTCTGAGTTATTGGATTCTAGGCTTTCATTTTCTTTGAGCTATTTCACAACTTTGTAAATTATAGATAACTGATAGACATGAAAATTCTGTGCCATCTGACAAAGATTAGATTGACTTCTCTCCCCACTTAGGATAAACTAGTTCTGCCTCCATTTGCAATTCATGTTAACATACCTTCTGTCTGTATAAATTTGAGTTTAACTTCTTTATTGAAATGGTTATAATATCTGCCTGGCTCCCTTATTGATTAATAAAACCCAAACCAAACCAAACCCATTGCTGTCGAATGTAAGTAGAATAAAATCTTTATCCTGCATCCACTTTCACATTTGCATATGACTCATGATTTTACTTTTTTTTCAAATTATCTTTTGACAAACTGTATTTTCTAAAACAAAATTTAAAAAATTAGTGAGAAGAGTGGAGTTGTTTTACACTTTTGCAAATCTCTTTAATGTCTGGCATAATAGAAGACAGCTGGTTTCCCATATCTGCTTCTGCATTCAATCTGTTGTAGATATGTTGTTTTAATTGAAGTATATGAAGAAAATCCAGCCTTATGCAGATATGTAGTTGGAAAAGACAGGAGCATTTTAATAGCCTTTTCAGATAATTGTGGATATTGTTTTTTAATACTGCATCAAAACTTGCCAAGTTGTAGTTTGTTAAAGGTTAGCTGCAATGAATCTGAAATCACTTCAATGAGCTTGTCATATTTTGTTAAATTCAAATTCACTGGTATATCTTTCACTTTGAAAGAATCTTCTACTCATGCATGATTTTCTAACATCATGCACTGATCACTTGTAAAATATTGGTTCATGGAGTTATGTGGATCTTCTAAACGTTGACACATTTCATCACGCGCTGTAAAAAAATCATGTATGGTAATATCACCACCTATCTACTGAAAAGACATTAAGTATTGAGAAGCTGTCTAATACACAGGTGGATATAAATTTTCCAAAATTCTAATTTTCACTTGAAAGCTCAAATTTTATCATTGGCAACAAATGCAATTAGTTGTTTTCCTTGAAGTGACAGGCTCCCTTGCTCATTTTAAAGAAAATATTTGCCAAATACTCAAGTCTAAATAACCACAGTTTCCTTGTCAGTCATTCTTTCAAGTAAAAATGGCATTTCACCAAAAAAGTGCCTAGTCCAGCTCTCACCTCAAACAACTGCACAAATGCTTTTCCTCAAGATAACCATTGTACTTCTGTATGCGGTAGAAGTACTCATGTGTACTTCTCTTTCCAACACACAGACTATTAAACAGACTTACACTCAAGGGTTGAGATTTAAGATTAATAATTTTTACTGCCTCATCAAGGAACTTCTCAAGTGAAACTGGCATTGTCTTGGACTATGAGTGCTTGCCAGTGAAGAATCCAGCAACTGCTAGTTTAGAGTCACCGCCTTGATTTATTATAAGGTGCCAAGAAGTCTTCTCCACCATTGCTTTTGCATCATCAGTGAAAATGTCAGTATGGTGGAAAATATAAATAATGTCTAAACATTATTATGAAATTAGTTTTTCCCTCATGGGCCCCCTGAGAGAGTTTCAGGGACCCCCACAAACCACACTTTGAAAATCATGGACTTACTAGATTATCTCTTTTACTAGAGGAACTTGTACCTCTGGACTGACACCTGTCTTGGTGTGTCAGCTACTTTCATCTCTCTTTTTCTGGGACTCGGTACAGAGTAAGTAATTAATGAATGTTCCTTGGAGGAAGCTCACCAGAGTGGAGCCCAAAGGACAGAGTGATCAACCCTACCTGAGGAATTGAGGAAGGTTTAAAGAAGATAACATTAAGATGGGTTTAGAGGAAAAGGAGTTTGACAGGTGGACCTAGGAGAGAAGAGTATTGTGGGTAGGAGGAACACAACACACAATGAATCCTTTGCCATGTAGAGCTGATTTGCCAGATGAAGATGCCTGGTACTTAAGAGACATATTTAAATTAAAGAGAGATTTGAGAGCCATCAAAATATTGGTATTAGTTAGATTCATGGCAGTGGTGTGATCCCACAGGGAAAGTGCGTAGAATGAGAGTGGAGGCACAGGAGGATGATAGAAAGTTTCAGGAAACTGCCCTTTAAAAGGGGTCAGAGGAAAAGATGCCAGCAAAGGAATCTGAGGAGAGTCAGAAATCGGGTTTAGGATATAGGAGAGAGTAGAAATCTTAGGGTCAAAAGAGGACAGAGTTTCAGGAAGAAAAGGGTGCCCTAAAGCATCAAGAACCTCAGGGAAATCAATATTGAAAACGGTCCATTAGAGTTGGTAATGATGAAATGATTGGTGCTCTTTGCTCTGACAGTTTCATTTGAGTGGCGAGGACAGAAACCACATTACATGAATTGAAGAGTGTATTTAAGGACGATGAAGAGGGGAAAGAGTGTTAATCACTTCTTAAAAGAAACTTGGCTATAAAGAGAAGGCAAAAGTACAAGAGAAATGCAGTTACAGGGAAGAATTTTTTTAAATGTAGGCGATACGTGCATATTTACAACCTACTGGGAAGCATCCATACAGAAGGAGAGAATGAAATCACAGAAAAGAGGGAATTATAATGGATGGGTCATGGTCCTGGAGGAAAGAGAGGGTATAGGCTCTAAAGTATGCTGAAAGAAATTAGACTTGTATTGGAGAAGTCATACCTCTTCTCTGAGACTGGAGATAAGCACAAGTACAGATAATTAAGTTTACATCTGTGGAGCAAAGAAGTTGAGAATTTTTACACCTTGTAGTCTCTACTCTCTCTGTGAAATAGAAAACAAGTTGTCTTTTGAGAGTAAGGATAGTGGGACATTGGAAGTATCTTAGCTGGATCACCCAGCAGATAGAACCTAGGGCAAAAGTCTATTTTCTAGCACTTGATTGGGAAGGGAGGGGGCCACAATTCCAAGGAAGCAAGAGGGAGGCAAAGGAGAAGTGAGACATAGACGGAGGAAGAACAACTATGAGAAGGTACATTAATGAGATGGCCGCTGCTTGGTATCAAGTGCAACTGATTTTGTGATGCATCAGAAGTCCATCTGCAGAAGATCATGTGGCATATTGCAGGTTGGTCCAGGGAGGGGGTGAGAGTGAATGGAGAAGAGTTTTACTAGTAGATCCTGCCTCTATCAGTCAAAGTTTTGCCCCCAGAGTGTCAACCCCCTATGCTACCAGGTTGCTCGTATCTGGTGCCTAGCAGTTTTCCAGAGAGACTAAAGACTGGAACTGAGCTCCTGTGCCTGTGTGAAGACAGTGGGTGTAGCATTACCTGGAAATCTCCCATATAAAGCAGATCTTTGAGGTGGCAGTTGGGACAAAACTAATGGCTAAGGGCCGATGAAAGAGGTAATATCAACAGGTTCTGGCATGGTGCATAAGAGATGTCTGAAACAGGAAGTTAAGTTGAAAATAATAGTAAAGACTTCAAAGGTCAATTGCCCTCTAAGAATGAGAAGAATTTTGAGCTCCACTGAAGGCACATTAGAGGCCATATATTCATACTGGCAATAATTTGCAAGGTTATGTTATTTTTTCCAGCAATATTTAGTAGTCTCTGTATAGGAGTGTGATGGTTAATTTTATGTGTCAACTTAGCCAGCCTATGGTGCCCAGTTGTTTGGTCAAACACTAGTCTGGATGTTGCTATGAAGGTAATTACATGTAGTTAACATGGACGTCAAGTAAAACAAATTACCCTCCATAATGTGGGTGGGCCTCATTCAATCAACTGAAGGCCTTAATAACAAAAACTGAAGTTTCCAAAGGAAACGGATTCTGCCTCAAGACTTTAAATAGACATCCTGCTGGAATTTCCAGCCCATCACCTGGCCTACCAATTTCAGATGCAAGACTGCTGGACTTTACAGTTGGTTGCCAGCCCTATGGATTTTGGACTTGCCAGCCCCCACAAGCAAATAAGCCAATTCCTTAAGAAATCTCTATATCTCTTTTATTTGTTCTGTTTCTCTGGAGAACCCTGACTAAGAAGGCGTGTAATTGTATTGTAGGATATTTCCGGGATAGGATTAGGGGAAGGTGAAAGGAGATGAGGTTGCAGGTGATAAATGCATTGAAATGACCAATCATAAAATTATATTTAAGGGTGGGCCAAGAAACTCAGAGAAAGGGACTAGAAGTTCTAACATGCTTGAAATCTAGTTTAATAGAAAAGAAAGGACAGTAAAGATGAAAGGATATGAAATTGAGGTCACAGAATAGCAATACTGAAATTTACTATTTTAGAAGGGAAACATTTTGGTGAAATGACAAGAACCACTCTTGGGTCATGGGAATGAGGTCATTCAGCAGAATCAGTAGGAAAATTCCATGTGACTTCATGTCAAGGATGTTGGACGTACGAACCACATGGAAGTTTCTCAGGATGATAGCAAAAGATGAAGAAATGAAGTGAAGAAAAGAGTAGCAAGATGCCAAAGTTATTAGTGAATGCAGGAAAGTGAACTGGTAGAGCCAGTGATAAGAGGGAATAGGCGGTGGCATTCATTAATTCTATTGTCTAGCGTTACTGAGTATCAACTACATGCCAGACACTGCACTAGGTGCCAAAAGCACAAAAGTGAGTCAGCTGTTCCACACCATCTACTAGGGAGAGAAACAAGAAAACCAGCTACTAAACTACAATAAGGTAAGCGTTTTAATAAAGTTATGTACACCCTGCTCAGAAAGTCGAGGAGGGCTTCTCACAGTAGGTGATGCTTAAGTGACGTCATGAAAATTGGTTGAGAGTTTTTGGGGTAAGGAAAGAAGTAGAGGGAAGTTAAAGCAGAGGGAAGAGCATGGTCATGGCCACTGAGAAGTGCTTCAGCAGAAATAGACCAAGAACTATTGATGAACTTTTATATATGAATGTATCATTTAATTATAAAAATAATTCATGCTTTCAATCTGTTTATGTTCTTGGCATATACATTTTTTAGTTCCCAGGAACTCTGAGGAAGGATTACAGAATTAAGTTAATACAGGATCATCCATCTTGCCTCACACCTCAGGGGTGTGATTGCAAATCTCTTCAGAATGAAGACTCTGATAAATAAATTGGTCCAGGATCAATAAATTGCAAATGCCCACTCTGCATCCACAGAGTACTGAAGCCCAGCAAAAGAAAGTCATAAATGAAAATGAAGACTATTATCTTTAGAATTGTCTACTTATTTGACAGGATACATTCTGGTCCTTCCTCCCTTCTTTTACTATGTTTGAAGGAATATTAACTTATTTTATTTTTATGGCATTTGTTGCTCTTTCAATTTTTAGAGAAGCAACAAAAAAAGGGAAATAGCCTCGTAAACTGTTACTAGCACTTTAAAATGGTGAAGGAGGGCCTTGAAGATTTTTCTCCTGCCTGTAACAGTTACCACCTGATGCACCACCCACCATCACTCTCCTACATTCAATTTTAGGGCAAATATTGGAGACAGCATAGGATGCGTGATGGAGGCCAACAGGCCTGGGTTAAAGTCATGACTATACTAGGTACCGGCTGCACACAGATTTTCATCTTCCCAGAAAGTGTCCTTACATGTAAAATTAGGCATAGGCATAACTCTGAAGAGTAGACCTGGGATCCTCCAAATCAAAGGCCTTACCAGAAGCCTTCAGATCTTAGGGAGTCCTTGGGTGGTACAAATGGTGAACACACTTGGCTGTTAACCAAAAGGTTGGAGGTTTGAATCTACCCAGAGATACCTTAGAAGAAAGACCTAGTGATCTACTTCCAAAAATTCAGCCATTGAAAACCGTATAGAGCTCAGTTCTGCCCTGACACACATGAGATTACCATGAGTTGGAACAGACTCAATAGCAACAGGTTTTAACAGAACTTAGACACTTGTGGAGTGCTCCCTGGAGCTGTAACTTCTCCTGTGTGAACCTTCCCTATCTACCTCCTTACTATGGCTGCCCGATCACCTGCCTGTCCTCTCCACTCCCTTCTGAGGCTCCATAACTAGCATCAAATTCTCAAATGGGTCTGTGACCCACAGAAAAAGTGTGTGTGTGTATATGTAGGGGTTATAGGTATTGTGATAGCTCCTTCAAGATCAACACAGTCAATTTCCAACTAAGCATGGGAGTAAGCAGGTGAGAAACAAGTCTATTCAATCATCATAACTTGGCTTGAGGTCAAGTTAAAAACAGTTCTCAATTATAATTTAAGTCTTGTTCATTTCATCTCACCTTGTACAAAAGCAAATATACTATTATCAAGAACATTTTGGAGAGTAATTTCACAACTAAAGCATAATCTACCCCTCAGTAAATATTTTTGAATTTAAGGAAAGCCCTAGTAATGATTTCCTGTAATTCAGAAGAAAATCCAAAAGCTATTCAAGCATTGGATCTCATATCCCTGGTCAAGTGAATCCAAAGTGAAAAGAGTGTTTTACCATATGATTGCTAATGTGCTTCCTCAAAGACCTGATGTTTCATCATAAGGAGACAGAGAAAATTAAATGAGTCAAGGAAGTCTCTCCAGGGACATATATCCCAACAATTTTTCAGTAATATTTGACTTTAGACAAAGTGCTTAAATTCTTTAGACCTCAGTTTCCTCATCTATGAAATAAGAAGGTTGGACCAGCTAAGAGTTTCTCAAAGTGTGACCATGAAACCACCAGCACAGAATTAGCTAGAATTTCTGTTTAATTTGCAGAATCCTCAGCTGAATTTCAGAAACATTATTCTAACTGTGAAAAGTCAATCAAACTACATACTGCATGATTACATTTAAGTGAAATTCTAGAAAAGGCAAGACTGCAAGGACAGAAAACTGGCCAGTGGTTGTCTGGGGGCTATGAGTGAGGGAAGGGGAAGGAGGTGGATTGCAAGGAGGCATGAGAAAACTTTGTAGGGTGATACAAATATTTTGTATCTTAATTGTGGTGGAGGTTACATGACTGTATGCAATTATCAAAATTTATCAAACTGTACACCTCAAATGAGTAAATTTTATTATATGTAAATTATACTTTATCCCCAAACTGCAAATTCCTGGGCTTTATCAGAATCTCTGGGAAATCTGAATTTTTTTCACAAGTTCCCTTGGTGGATATTTTATTCAGTAAAATTCGAGAACTACTGAATTTAATAATTTATTCTCTCTTACAAATTTAGGATTCCATAAAACTCCCATTTGGGTGACAATGGCAAAGCGTTCCTTGATGTCAAAGATAGATTACAAAGGCTATTTTTAGCTGTTATGAAGACTATGATATATATCAAAGACTAAGAACTCTAGAAGTTTTTTTTTTTTTTTAAAAGCCTTGGTAAACCTAGACCTAGGGAACAGATTTAGAAGAATTCAGTGTGTGTGTTAAGGAGGTCTTCTATGGCTGGTCATATCATCTGGTCCACACCTGGGCAGAGAATCCCTATGCCTCTGACTACATCAGCTCACTCTTGAGATTCAGAATAAAGTAGGCTTTTGAGAGGAAAATGAGCTAAAATAGACAGCAGTACAATCTTGCTGTGCCTACCAGCATCATTCGCATCTCTGTTAGCCTGAGTTTTGCATAATTTTAAGAAACAAATGAATTCTTTTCCGAACCTCCCAGGCCTATCATACTGTTAGAGAAATAAAACACAATGGCTTGCCTGAAGCCCTTGCACTGCTAGTCACCCTCAGAAAAGGTGAGCACTGAAAGGGCTGGAATTCTAGCTCTTCTGCTGCCCATGTGGATTGTGACATCACCCAAGTTAATTGATTGCATTCCTATCTACCTTTCCATTTGGGACCATGTATTATTCAGAATATTTTTGTTAATCCAAAACAAAAAGGGCTCACCATCTGGAGAAGTGCCCTGGTGGCTGAGATTACAATATTGAGGCTAGTTACTGTCAGTTAGTGGGGAGGTAACATGAGCTGCCAGCCGTTGCCTGGAAACAGCCTCAAAGTGAGCAGAGGAGGCCATGAGAAGATCCAAAAACCAAAGAGGATTTCAACACTTAGAGCATAATAAATAAATCAACAAATAAGTAATACAGAAATAAAGCATAATGTGGTAAGGCCAAAATGGAAAGCAGTGAACTAGGACTGATGACGCTCAAATGCATAAACACAACCCAGGCCATTTTTGTTCGCAGAGGAAAAAATGGTTTATGAATTCACTTCTACTTCTTTGCTGTCTGCCCCCTTCCTCTCTTCCTGACTCCCTTGCTCTCCTTCATGATTCAACATTTAACAAGCACCTTTTACACAGGTACAAAAGGGAGCTGGAGAAATACAGTGAGTAATAAAGACATAGTTTCTTTGGACAAGCATATAATCCAGTGGGACAGCCCAAGAGATAAACCAACAATAACAACTGAATATAAAAAGTGCTTTTATAAAACTTACTGCCATGGGAACTCTAATATCAGTGGTTCTCAACTAGAGGCTATTTTACTTCCAAGGGGACATTGGGCAATATCTGGAGACACTTATGACAAAGAAACAGAGCAAGTATAGGAAGAGACAGTCTCCAGACTATGATGAAGTTCTGACACCTGTGAAAGGAGAGAGGGAAGGAAGGAGGATTTAGTAGGTTGAGCCTCAGACTGCAGTGCAGTTCTGTAAAAGTCTTGGTCAGGTTGATGAGGAGTCCCTGAAAAAAGATTGCCCATTAGAGGAGTCCCATACGGGGGCAGGCATGGCCAAGCAGTAGCAACCCCACCGTGCTCAGTCATTGATCATGGGGAGACCATGGCTTTGGCATGAATGTCCTGTAGGATCCAGAGGTCTGGTAGCAAGAAGTTGTCAGTTGACAATGTTCCCCCAGCAGGTTCTCTCTAGAAAGGATGTTGAGGGGTGCACTTCTATGGGCACCACAAATAGACTGTGACTTCTGTCTATGTTGTTAAGCAAGATCTGCTAAAGTTCTCTATCTTCCTTCCAAAAAGCTAGACTGCATAACTGTACTGAAGGAGAAGAACATATAACAAATGCAAATCTTCCTAAAGCCTTTTTGTTTATTAAGGTGCTGTCCCAATCTTTTGTTAAATGTGTAGATACACATTAATGGAAGACAAACTTGTTTTTTTGTGTCCCAAATTAAGTAAAGAAGAGTTGTGATTATATGCCTCTATGAGACCACAAGGAGGGCAGTGGTGGTTGTCCAATGGTAGAATTCTCACCTTCCAACTGGGAGACCCAGGTTCAGTTCCCAGCCAATGCACCTCATATACAGCCACCACCCATCTGTCAATGGAGACTTGCATGTTGCTATGCTGCTGAACAGGTTTCAGTAGTTTCCAGACTAAGATACGAACAAAGGTCTTGTAATCTTCTTAAAAACACCCAATTAAAACCCTGAAGATCATCCATTCTCCCGAGTGAACTGTCAGCTCCCTTAAGCCAGGAACCCAAGGTAAGCACAGCTCCTTTGCCTAGGCACAGGCATAAGGGATCCACAGACTTTGAGTGCCTTTCCCCCTGTATACACTTGTGTGGGCTCATCTCAACAATGTAGGCCCTCACTACTGCAGTACAACAGGGTATATACTGGAAGTCTAACTTCAACTGTTTCAGCTGTGAAGTGGCAGGTTCTTGACATTTGACGCTGCTCTGCCCATTAAGCAGGGTCTTCAAACCCACATTAGGGGCCTGAGGACTAGTGGCTCCACCCATGCCACCTAGCCAACTGCTATAGGGGCCCATGAATAAGAGATGCCCCCTAGTCCTTACAGCCAAAAGCATTAGGTGCTCATAGCCTGGCTGCAAAACCCACCCACCTACGCACTCTAGGGAACAAGGACATGCCTTCTTCCTGGACATTTGGCGGTGGCAGTCAGCCCACTGCCTTCCTAAGAGTGTGTGCCTCTGCTGCAGCCAGATGTCTGTGCCTACATGAATCACACATGCCTGTCTACCTAGGCACCTGAGATGAATCCATACAGGAGGAGTGGGTGGACTCCTGACCTCACATACCTAGTAAAAGATCTAACTACCTGGTGACAGGACATTAGAGCTACAAAGGTGCCAATAATCACACTAGCTCATATGAGCAGCCTATTTGGGCATATCAAAACAAAACAAGAAGCTAGGACACAGTAAGCAAACTTAAAAAAAATAAAATAATAACTTATGGATGGCTTGGAGACAACAGTCAATATCAAATCACATAAAGAAGCAATCCATGATGGCTTCAGCAAGCTTCCAAAACAAAGAATCTAGAAATTTTCCAGAAGAGGAAAATTTCTTGGACTTACTGGAGGCAGAATACAAAAGATTAATATACAGAACTCTTCTAGAAATTAGAAAGGAAATTAAGCAAAATGCAGAACATGCAATAGAGGAAATTAAAAAGATTAGAGAAGAACATAATGACAAATTTAACAGACAGTGAGAATCCACAGAGAGACAGCAATCAGAAATTCAGAAGATCAACAATAAAATTTCAGTATTTGACAACTCAATAGAAAGTTATAGGAGCAGAATTGAGGCAAAGGAAGTCAGAAATTAGTGAGATTGAAGATAAAGCACTTGACACCAACTTATTTGAGGAAAAATCAGATAAAAGGATTTTAAAAAATGAAGACACCCTAAGAATTATGTGGGACTCTATCAAGAGGAATAACCTACACATGATTGGAGTACCAGAATAGGGGAGGATACCAGAAAATGCAGAGAGAATTGTTAAAGATTTGTTGGCAGAAAACTTCCTTGATACCGTGAAAGATGACAAGATATCTATCCAAGACACTCATTGAACCCCACATAAGGTAGCTCCCAAAAGAAAGTCACTAAGACATGTTATAATCAAACTTCCCAAAACCAAAGATAAAGAGAGAATTTTAAGAGCGGCTAGGGATAAATGAAGTCATCTACAAAGGAGAGTCAATAAGAATAAGCTCAGACTACTCAGCAGAAACCATGCAGGTGAGAAAGCAATGGGATGACATATATAAGGCCCTGAAAGAAAAAAACTGACAGCCAAGAATTATATACCCAACAAAACTGTGTCTCAAATGTGATGGTGAAATTAGGGAATTTCCAGATAAACAGAAGTTTAGGGAATTTGCAAAAACCAAACCAAAATTACAAGAAATAGTAAAGGGAGTCCTACTGTTAGAAAATCACTAACATCAGATAACAACACAAGACTAGATCACAGAACAGAGCAATCAGATATCAACCCAGATAGGGAAGTTCCAAAAGTAAATCAAAGCTAAAACACTGAAAATACGGAAATAGATGTCAATATGTAAAAGATGAAAACATTACAGCAAAAACAAGGGACTTAAAAAATGTAGACATAGACTTTTCATATAGAGAGGAAGTCAAGTAGATATAAAGAAATAAAAGACTAGTACAAACTTAGAAAAATAGGGGTAAATAGTAAGGTGACCACAAAGGAAACTAACAATCCTACAAGTCAAAATAAAAAAACTAGAAAAATATAAAGACTCAGAAAACACAAAATCAACAACAATGAAAAAGATGAAAAGAAAATACATAAAGAAAAACGATTCAGCACAGAAAATTAAGTGGAACAAACAAACAGTGAACAACAGAAAAAAAGACATAAAAATTACAGCACTAACCTTATACCTATCAATAATTACTCTGAATGTAAATGGACTAAATGCACCAATAAAGAGACAGAGAGTGGCAGATTGGATAAAAAAGCATAATCCATGTGTATGCTGCCTACAAGAGACACAACCTAGACTTAAAGACACAAACGAACTAAAACTCAAAGGATGGAAAAAAATATCTCAAGAAAATAACACTCAAAAAAGAGCAGGAGTGGCAATATTAATCTCTGACAAAATAGACTTTAAAGTACAATCCACCAGTAAGGATAAGGGAGGACACTATAAAATGATTAAAGGGTCCATACACCAGGAGGACATAACTATAATAAATATTTACCCACCGAACGACAGGGATCCAAAAAACATGAAACAAACTCTAACAGCACGGAAAAGAGAGATAGACAGCTCCACAATAGTAGTAGGAGACTTCAACACACCACTACAGGTGAAGGACAGAACATCCAGAAAGAAACTCAACAAAGACATGGGAGAGCTAAATGCTACAGTCAACCAACTTGATCTCAAAGACATATACCAAACACTCCACGCAACAGCAGCCAAGTATACTTTTTTTCCAATGAACATAGAACATTCTCCAGAATAGACCACGTATTAGGCCATAAAGCAAGCTTTAACAAAATCCAAATGATGAAAATAATACAAAGCATCTTTTCTGACCATAAAGCCATAAAAGTAGAAGTCAACAACAGAAAAAGCAAGGAAAAAAAAGGAAATACATGGAAACTGAACAAAACCTTCCTCAAACATTACTGGGTTATAGAAGAAATTATAGATGGAATAAAGAAATTCATAGACTCAAACGAGAATGAAAACACATCCTACCAGAACCTTTGGGACACAGCAAAAGCAGTGCTCAGAGGTCACTTTATAGCAGTAAAGGCACACATCCAAAAAGAAGAGAGGGCCATAATCAAAACATTAACCCTACAACTAGAAAGACAGCAGCAAAAGAAGCCCTCAGGTTCCAGAAGAAAAGAAATAATAAGAATTAGAGCAGAATTAAATGAAATAGAGAATACAAAAACAACTGAGTTAATAAGACCAAAATCTGGTTCTTTGAAAAGTTCAACAAAATAGATAAACTATGACCAAACTGACAAAAGAAAAACAGGAGAGGAAGCAGATAACCTGAATAAGAAATGAGATGGGTGACATCAAAACAGACCAAACTGAAATTAAAAGAATCATAACAGAATACTATGAAAAATTGTACTCTAAGAAATTTGAAAACCTAGAGGAAATGGACAAATATTTAGAAACTCACTACCTACCTAAACTAACACGGAGGTAGAACAACTAAATAAACCATAACAAAAGAAGAGATTAAAAAGGTAATTAAAAAACTCCCAATGAAAACATCCCTAGCCTGGATGGCTTCACTGGAGAATTCTACCAAACGTTCAGAGAAAAGTTAACACCACTACTACTAAAGGTATTTCAGAGCATAGCAAAGGATGGAATACTCCCAAACTCATTCTAGGAAGCCAGCATAACCCTGATACCAAAACCAGGTAAAGACACCACAACAAAAGAAAATGACAGACCAATATCCCTCATGAACATTGACGCACAAATCCTCAACAAAAATCTAGCCAATAGAATTCAGCAACATCTCAAAAAAAATAATTCACCATGATCAAGTGGGATTTATACCAGGTATGCAGGCACGGTTCAACATTAGAAAAACAATCAATGTAATCCATCGCATAAATAAAACAAAAGACAAGAACCACATGACCTTATCAATCTATGCAGAAAAAGCATTTGACAAAGTCCAACACCCATTCATAATAAAAACTCTCATCAAAACAGGAATAGAAGGGAAATTCCTCAGTATAATTAAGGGCCTTTATACAAAGCCAACAGCCAACCTCATCCTAAATGGAGAGACTTTGAAAGCATTCCCCTTGAGAACGGGAACCAGACAAGGATGCCCTTTATCACCACTCTTATTCAACATTGTGCTGGAGGTCCTAGCCAGAGCAATTAGGCTAGAAAAAGAAATGAAGGGCATCCAAATTGGTAGGGAAGAAGTCAAAGTATCTCTATTTGCAGATGATATGATCTTATACACAGAAAACCTCAAAGAATCCACATGAAAACTCTTGGAACTAATAGAAGATTTCAGCAAAGTTTCAGGATACAAGATAAACACACAAAAATCAGTTGGATTGCTTTACATTAACAAAGAGAACCTCCAAGAGGAATTACCAAATCAATACTATTTACAATAGCCCCCAAGATGATCAAATACTTAGGAATAAATCTAACCAGAGACATAAGAGACCTATACAATGAAAACTACAAGACACTACTGCAAGAAACCAAAAGAGACCTGCATAAGTTGAAAAATATACCTTGCTCATGGATACGTAGACTCAACATTGTGAAAATGTCAATTCTACCCAAAGCGATCTACAGATACAATGCAACCCTGATCCAAATACCAAAGCCATTTTTTAATGAGATGGAGAAACAAATCACCAACTTCATATGGAAAGGGAAGAGGCCCTGAATAAATAAAGCATTACTCAAGAAGAGAATAAAGTGGGAGGCCTCACACTACCTGATTTTAGAAACTATTATACAGCCAGGGAAGTCAAAACAGCCTGGTACTGGTGCAACAACAGATACATAAATCAATAGAACAGAATTGAGAATCCAGGCATAACTTCATCCACCTATGAGCAGCTGATATTTGACAAAGGCCCAAAGTCCATTAATTGGGGAAAAGACAATCTCTTTAACAAATGGTGCTAGCATAACTGGATATCCATCTGCAAAAAACTGAAACAAGACCCATACCTCACACCATGCACAAAAACTAACTCAAAATGGATCAAAGACTTAAAAATAAAATCAAAAATGGTAAAGATCATGGAAGAAAAAATAGGAACAATGTTAGGAGCCCTTATACATGGCATAAATACTATACAAACCATAAGTAACAATGCACAAGCACCAGAAGATAGACTAGATAACTGGGAGCTCCTAAAAAAGAAACATTTACGCTCATCAAAAGACTTCACCAAAAGAGTAAAAAGACAACCTACAGACGGGAAAAAAATTTTTGGCTACGACAAATCCGATCAGCATCTAATGTCTAAAATCTACAAGATACTGCAAAACCTCAACAACAAAAAGACAAATAACCCAATTAAAAAATGGGCAAAGGATATGAACAGGTACTATGCCAAAGAAGATATTCAGGTGGCTAACAGACACATGAAGAAATGCTCATGATCATTAGCCATTAGGGAAATGCAGATCAAAACTACAATGAGATATCCTCTCACCCCAACAAGGTTAGCATTCATCCAAAAAATACAAAATAATAAATGCTGGAGACGTTGTGGAGAGACTGGGACACTTATACACTGTTGGTGGGAATGTAAAATGGTACAACCACTTTGGAAACCGATTTGGTGCTTCCTAAAAAGCTAGAAATAGAAGTATCATACGATCCAGCTACGCCATTCCTTGGAATATATCCTAGAGAAATAAGAGCCATCACATGAATAGATATATGCACACCCATGTTCATTGCAGCACTGTTCACAATAGCAAAAAGATGGAAATAACCTAGGTGCCCATCAATGGACGAATGGATAAACAAATTATGGATATCCACACAATGGAATACTATACAATGATAAAGAACGATGAAGCCGCGAAACATCTTATAATATGGAGGAAGCTGGAGGTCATTATGCTGAGTGAATTTAGTCAGTCACAGAAGGACAAATATTGTGTAAGACCAGTATTATAAGAACACAAGAAAAGGTTTAAACACAGAAGAGAATGCTCTTTGATGGTCACGAGGGTGGGGAGGGTGGGTGAGTGTTATTTACTAACTAGATAGTAGACAGGAATTACCTTAAATGATGGGAAGGATAGCACACACTACAGGGGAAGTCAGCACAACTGGACTATACCAAGGCTAAGAAGTTTCTTGAATACAAACACTTTAAGGGACAGAGTAGCAGGGATAGGGGTCTGGAGACCATGCTTTCAGGGGAAATCTAGGTCATTTGGCATAACAAAGCTTATTAAGAAAACTTTCTGCATCTTACTTTGATAAGTGGTGTCTGGGGTCTTAAATGCTTGCAAGCGGCCATTTAAGATGCATTAAATGGTCCCAACCACCTGGAGTAAAGGAGAATGCAGAACAACAAAGACACAAGGAAAGTATTAGCCCAAGAGACAGAAAGGGCCACATAAACCAGAGACTTCATCAGCCTGAGACCAGAAGAACTAGATGGTGCCTGGCTACCACCAATGACTGCCCTGACAGGGAACACAACATAGAGTCCCAGATGGAGCAGAAGAAAGGTGGGGTGCAGAACTCAAATTCTAGTAAGAAGACCAGACTTAATGGTCTGACTGAGACTGGAGGAAACCCAGAAAGCATGGCCTCTGGATTCTCTATCAGCGCAGAACTAAAACAATTTCCGAGGCCAACTCTTCAGACAGGGATTGGACTGGACTGTGGGACATAAAGTGATACTTGTGAGGAGTGTGCCTCTTAGTTCAAGTAGATAGAAGAGACTAAATGGGCAGCTTCTGTCTGGAGATGAGATGGGAAGGCAGAGAGGGTTAGGAGCTGGTTGAATGGACATGGGGAATCAGGGATGGAAATAACATTGTATATAAATTTTTGTAGGGAAAAAAATTTCAGCATCACAAAAAAACCACCACAAAATGACAACAATAAACTCACACCTATCAATAATCACACTGAAGGAAAATGGCTTAAATACACTCAAAGTAAATGAGAGTCACAGAAGGGATAAAAAAACAGGACGCATCAATTTGCTGTCTACAAGAGACACACATTAGAAACAAAGAGATATATGTATATTAAAAGTCAATGGATCCAAAAAATATGTCAAACAAACAGTAATCAATAAAGAGCAGGAGTGGCAATACTAGTCTCAGATAAAATAGACTTTAAAACAAAACTCACCAGAAAAGACAAAGAAGGACATTATATAATGATTAAAGTAACAATCCATCCTGAAGACCTAACATTAATATATATCTATGTACCCAATGACAGGGCTCCAAAATACATAAAACAAACTCTAACAGAACTGAAAAGAGAAATGGACAGTTCCACAATAATAGTAGGAGACTTCAACGCACCATTCTCAATAAAGGACAGAACATCTAGAAAGAAACTAAAAAAGCGTACAGAAGATCTAAAGGCTACAATCAGCCAACTTGACCTCATAGACAGAAATAGAATGCTCCATCCAATAGCATCAAAGTACACATTCTTTTCCAAAGCACATGGAACATTCTCCAGAATAGACCACATATTAGGCCACAAAGCAACCCTCAACAAAATCCAAAACACTGAGATAATACAAAGTATCTTCTCTGATCACAATGCTATCAAAGTAAAAATCAATAACAGGAAGAGCTAGAAAAAAAATCAAATACATGGAAACTAATAACACGCTGCTTAAAAACCACTGGGTAATAGAAGAAATCAAAGATGGAATAAATAAATTCCTAGATTCAAACGAGAATGAAAACACATCATACCAAAACCTTTGGGACACAGCAAAGGCAGTGCTCAGAGGTCAATTTATAGCAATAGATGCACACATCAAAAGAGAAGAAAGGGAGAAAATCAAAACATTAGCTACACAACTCGAACAAATAGAAATAGAACTGCAAAAGAAGCCCACAGCCATCAGAAGAAAGAAAATAATAATGATAAGAGCAGAAATAAATGAAATAGAGAATAGAAAAGCAATAGAAAGAATTAAGTTGTTTCTTTGAAAGGATCAACAAAATCAACAAACCATTGGCCAAATTGACAAAAGAAAAAGGGGAGGGTGCAAAGAACCCAAATAAGAAATGAAATAAGGAACATTACAACAGACACAACTGAAATAAAAAAGATCATAACAGAGTACTATGAAAATCTATACTCCAACAAATTTGAAAACCTAGAGGAAATGGACAAATTTCTAGAAACACACTACCTACCCAAACTTACACAAACTGAAGTTGAAAATCTGAACAGACCCATAACCAGAGAAGAGATTGAAAATGGAATTAAAAAACTCCCAACAACAAAAAAAGCCCCAGTCCAGATGGCTTCACTGGAGAATTCTACCAAACATTCAGAGAAAGAGCTTACACCAGTACTACTCAAACTATTTCAGAACCTAGAAGAGGAAGGGATGCTGCCAAACTCATTCTATGAAGCCAACATAACCCTGATACCAAAACGAGGCAAAGCCAGCACAAAAAAAGAAAATTACAGACCAATATCTCTCATGAATATAGATGCAAAAATTCTCAACAAAATTCTAGCCAATAGAATTCAGCATCATATAAAAAAAAAAATACACCATGACCAAGTGGGATTCATACCAGGTATGCAAGGATGGTTCAACGTTAGAAAATCAATCAACATAATCCACCACATAAATAAAAGGAAAGAAAAGAATCACATGATCATCTCAATAGACTCAGAAAAGGCATCTGACAAAGTCCAACACCCATTCCTGTTAAAAATTCTCAATAAGATAAGTATAGAAGGGAAATTCCTCAACATAATAAAGGGCTCCATACAAAACCAATAGCCAACATCATTCTTAATGGAGAGAGGCAGAAAACATTTCCCTTGAGAACAGGGGCAAGACAAGGATGCCCTTTATCAACACTCCTATTTAACATTGTACTGGAAATCCTAGCTATAGCAACAAGGCAAGAAAAAGAAATAAAGGGCATCCAAATTGGTAATGAAGTTATTTGCAGATGATATGATACTATACATACAGAACCCAAAAGACTCCACAAGAAAACTACTGGAACTAGTATAAAGATTCAGCAGAGTAGAAGGATACAGGATAAACATACAAAAATCAGTTAGATTCTTATACACTAATAAAGAGAATGATGAAAAGGAAATCAGGAAAACAATACCATTTAAATAGCCCCTAAAAAAATAAAATACTTAGGAGTAAATCTAACCAGGGATGTAAAAGACCTATATAAAGAAAACTATAAAACACTACTGCAAGAAACCAAAAAAAGGCCTACATAAATGGAAAAACATACCATGCTCTTGGATACGTAGACTCAATATTGAGAAAATGTCAATTTTACCCAAAGCAATCTACAAATCCAATGCAATTCCAATCCAAATAACAACAGCATTCTTTAAAGAGATGGAAAAACCTATCATTACCTTTATATGCAAAGGGAAGAGGCCCAGATAAGTAAAGCACTATTGAAGAAGAAGAATAAAGTAGTAGGACTTGCACTACCTGACCTCAGAACCTACTATACAGCTACGGAAGTCAGAACAATCTGGTACTGGTACAATGACAGACACACTGACCAGTGGAATAGAATTGAGAATGCAGATGTAAATCCATCCACCTACAGTCACCTAATCTTCAACAAAGGCTCAAAATGCATCAGATGGGCAAAAAGGCAGTCTTTTTAACAAATGGTGCTGGTAAAACTGGATGTCCATCTGAAAAAAATGTAACAGGATGCATACCTTATACTATGCACCAAAACTAATTTGAAATGGATCAAAGACCTACATATAAAACCAAACACTATAAAGATCATGGAAGGAAAAACAGGGTCAATGCTAGAGGCCCTAATACGTGGCATAAACAGGATACAACCAATAACTAACAATACAGAAACTCCAGAAGATAAGCTAGATAACTGGAATCTTTTAAAAACTAAACACTTATGCTCATCAAAGGACTTCACCAGAAGAGTAAAAAGAGAGCCTACAGACGGGGAAAAAAAATTTGGCTATGACAAATCTGACAAAGATTTAATCTCTAAAATCTACAGTAAAATCCAACACCTTTACAACAAAAAGACAAATAATCCAATTAAAAAATGGGCAAAGGATATGAACAGACATTTCACCAAAGAAGATATTTAGGTGGCTAACAGACACATGAGGAAATACTCACGATCACTAGCCATTAGAGAAATGCAAATCAAAACCACAGTGAGATACCATCTCACCCCAACATTACTGGCACAAATCAAAAAAACAGAAAATAACAAATGTTGGAGAGGCTACACGGAGATTAGAACTCTTATGCACTGCTGGTGGGAACGCAAAATGGTACAACCATTTTGGAAAACAATATGGTGCTTCCTTAAAAAGTTAGAAATAGCATATGATCCAGCAAACCCAGTCCTAGGAATATATCTTAGAGAAATAAGAGCCATCACATGAATAGACATATGCATACCCATGCTCACTGCAGCATTATTCATGATAGCAAAAAGATGGAAACAACCTAAGAGCCCATCAACAGATGAATGGATACTCAAACTATGGTACATACACACAATGGAATACTACAGAATGATAAAGAACAACAATAAATCTGCCAAGCGTCTCACAACATGAATGAATCTAGAGGGCATTATGCTGAGTGAAGTAAGTCAATCACAAAAGGACAAATATTCTATGAGACCACTACTATAAAAACTCATGAAAAGGTTTACACACAAAAAGAAAAAGTCTTTGATAGTTACGAGGAGGGGGGGAGGGAAAAACACTAAGCAGACAATAGATAAGTGGTAACTTGGGTGAAGGGTAAGACAGTACAATATTGAGGAAGCCAGCACAACCTGAACATGGCAAGGTCATGGAATCTCCATAGACACATCTAAACTCCCTGAGGGACCAAATTACTGGGCTGAGGGCTGTGTGGGGACCATGGTCTCAGGGAACATCTAGCTCAGTTGGCATAACATGGTCTATAAAGAAAATGTTCTACATCCTACTTTGGTGAGTAGCATCTGGGGTCTCATCAGCAGCCGTCTAAGACACTCCACTGGTCTCACCCCTTCAGAAGCAAGGGAGAATGAAGAAAACAAGATATAAGGGAAAGATTAGTCCAAAGGAATAATGGACCACAACTAACATGGCCTCCACCAGACTGAGTCCAATACAACTAGATGGTGCCCGGCTACCACCACTGACTGCTCTGACAGGGATAACAACAGAGGGTCCTGGACAGAGCTGGAGAAAAATGTAGAACAAAATTCTAACTCACAAAAAAAGACAAGACTTACTGGCCTGACAGAGACTGGAGAAACCCCGAGAGTATGGCCCCGGGACACCCTTTTAGCTCAGTAATGAAGTCACTCCTGAGGTTCACCCTTCAGCCAAAGATTAGACAGGCCCATCAAACAAAATGAGACTAACGGGGCACAACAGCCCAGGGGCAAGGTCTAGAAGGCAGGAGGGGACAGGAAAGCTGGTAATAGGGAACCCAAGGTTGAGAAGGGGAGAGTGTTTGACATGTCGTGGGGTTGGCAACCACTGTCACAAAACAATACGTGTATTAATTGTTTAATGAGAAACTAATTTGCTCTGTAAACCTTCATCTAAAGAATAATAAAAAAAAATTTATTTTCTCACAGTTTAGGAGGCTTGAAGTCCAAATTCAGGGTGCCAGCTCTAGGGGAAATCTTTCTGTCTCTGTTAGCTCTGAAGGAAGATCCTAGTCTCGTTAGCTTCTGTTTCCTGGTTCCTTGGAGATCTCCATGTGGCCTGGCATTAGTGGCGTCACTAGGGTAGGTGTCACCCAGTACGGAACTCATGGTGTTACATCCCCCCCAGGGCTGGTGAACCTCCTGCCTGGTGGGTAGGGGCTGAGAAGTCCTGCCCCACCCTACTCCGGTGCAAAGCTGAACACCACGTCACACAACACCACCCTTCCAGCCCCGCTCGTGTTGTGGCTCCCTACAGTGCCTACCCTCTCCCACTGGTCAAGGTAGAGACCCTCCTCTCTGCCCAATGGTGGGCACTGTGGCCCAACCACCAGCACTCTGACTAGCAGGTGGGGGAATTACCACACCCGTGATGGGTGACAACAACCCTAATGAGGCCACTGCCTTGGCGGCCCCTCCTCTGGTGTTGCTGGCTTGCCCACTGCTGCTGCCTACACCACTGCTGCAGATTCTGGGGTCATTTTCATGTCACCCCCTCTGACAGTGTTGGGGACATGTGGACCGCACTCCCTAGGGACTTTTTGGCATTTCTCTTACCCCATCTCTGCTTGCTAGCTCGTATTTAATCTCAAAACTGACTCAAGATACACCCTACACTAATCCTGTCTCATTAACATAACAAACACAACCCATTCCTAAATAGAATTATAACCACAGGCATAGAGAATAGGATTTACAACATGCAATTTTTGTTTGTTTCTCATTCAAAAATGTATACGTAAATTGTTTTGTGACATTAGTTCCAATCCCCACAATGCGGCAGCACTCTCCCCCTTTCCCTTTACCCCCCAGGTTCCTCATGTCCATTTGTCCAGTTTTCCTGTCTCTTCCTGCCTTCTCATCTTTGCTTTTGGGCAGGTGTTGCCCATTTGGTCTTGTATACTTGGTTGAACTAAGACGCACGTTCCTCACATGTATTACTGTTTGTTTATAGACCTGTCTAATCTTTGGCTGAAAGGTGGATTTAAGAGTGGCTTCAGTTCTGAGTTAACAGGGTGTCTAGGGTCGGTAGCCTCTGGGGTTCCTCCAGTTTCTGTCAGACCAGTAAGTCCAGACTGTTTTTGTGAATTTGAATTTTGTTCTACATTTTTCTCCCACTGTGTCTGGGACCCTCTATTGTGACCCCTGTTAGAAGGGTTGATGGTGGTAGCTGGGCACCATCTAGGTCTTCCGGGCTCAGGCTGGCGGAGGCTGTGGTTCATGTGGTCCATTAGTTCCTTGGACTAACATTTTCCTTGTGTCTTTGGTTTTCTTCATTCTCCTTTGCTGTGATTGGGATGGGACCAATAGATGTACAGCAGTTCCCCCTTATCCACAGTTTTGCTTTCCAAAGTTTCAGTCACCCACAGTCAACTGTGGTCTGAAAAAATTAAATGGAAAATTCCAGAAATAAACAATGCATAAGTTTTAAATTTCACACCATTCTGAGTAGTGTAATGAAATCTCATTCCGTCCTGGCTGTGAATCTTCTCTTTGTTCTGTGTATCCACACTGTATATGCTACCAGCTCATTAGTCACTTAGTAGGCATGACGATTATCAGATGGACTGTCACAAAATGGCAGTGCTTGTGTTCAGGTGACCCTTGTTTTACTTAATAATGGCCCCAAAGTGTAAGAGTGGTGATGCTGGTAATTCAGATATGCCAAAGAGAAGCTGTAAAGTGCTTCCTTTAAGCGAAAAGGTGACGTTCTCGACTTCATAAGGAAAGAAAAAAATCGTATGCTGAAGTTGCTAAGATTTACAGTAAGAATAAATCTTCTATCCATGAACTTGTGAACAAGGAAAAAATAAATTCATGTTAGTTTTGCTGTTGCACCTCAAACTGCAAAAGTTAGGGCCACAGCACGTGATAAGTGCTTAGATAAGATGGAAAAGGCATTAAATTTGTGGATCGACGAAATGAACAGAAAACGTGTTTCAACTGATGGCAACATGTTGCGCCAGATAACACTGAGACTGTAGGAAGACTTCAGCAAGGGATCCCCTAAAACGAGTGACACCAAGCCATTTACTGCAAGTAAGGGATGGTTACACAGTTCAGAAATAGGTTTGGACTGAAAAATTAAACTTTATCATCATATGTATGTATAGGAAAAAACATAGTATATATAGGGTTTGACTATCCACAGTTTGAGACATCCACTGGGGGTCTTGGAATGTATGTCCTGTGGAAAAGGGAAGACTATGGTATTTTAGGAGTTCAAATCCACCAGCTGCTCCTTGGAAACGCCACGAGGCGTTCTACTCTGTCCTGTAGGGTCTCTACGAGTTGGAATCAACTTGATGGCAGTGGTTTTTTCACGGTATCTTAGATGGCCATTCGCAAGCTTTTAAGACCCCAGACGCCACTCACCAAAGTGGGATGTAGAACACCTTCTTTATGAAATATGTTATGTCAATTGACCTAGATGTCCCCTGAGACCATGGTCCCCAGCTCTCAGCCCAGTAACTCGGTCCCTCACGGTGTTTGGAGGTGTCTAGGAAGCTTCTATGACTTTGCTTTGATCAAGTTGTGCTGACTTCCCCTTCATCAAAGTAAACACTCGTCTACTGTCTAGTTGGTGATTTCTTCTCCACACCCCTCCTCTCTGTTTAACCATCAAAGATTGTTTTTTCCTGTGTGTAAACCTTCTCTTGGGTTTTTATAACAGTGATCTCATACAATATTTGTCCTTTTGTGATTGGCTTATTTCACTCAGCACAATGCCCTCCAGATTCATCCATGTTGTGAGATGTTTTTCAGATTCATCATTGTTCACTTTCGTGGCGTAGTATTCCATTGTATGTACCATAATTTGTTTATCCATTAATCTGTTGATAGGCACTTAGGTTGTTTCCATCTTTTTGCTATTATGAGTAATGCTGCAATGAAAATGGGTGTGCATATTTCTAATCATGGGATGGCTCTTATTTCTCTAGGATATATTGCTAGTAGTGGGATTGCTGGATCGTACAGTATTTCTATTTATAGCTTTTTAGGGAGGTGCAGTACTGTCTTTCATAGGGATTATACCATTTACAACACATATTTTTGGTGGACGTAATTCAATCCATAATAGTACCCCTCTCAATATTGTTTGCTCTTACATTTTCTTATAAATTTATATATGCCATGTGACAGTTATATATGTTTTAAGCAATGACTTCTAACATAAAATATAAAATAAGAAAGCTCTTTCTTTTTTAACTAGCAAGGTCATACCAGAAGCCCAGAAATTATTCCATGAAGGCAGGATTCCATATTCTGTTCTCCCTCTTGATAAATTGGACTTGTCTACAGTCATTTCTCTGCGTTTCCATACCCACACACTCATTACAGCTGCCATTGCCCAGCAAATTTTCCTCTACTCATCATCATAACAATTTATAAGTACTTGATGGGATTAAACGTAGTCAACCCAATTCTGTCATTGAAGCTGCCAAAATCATGAGTCCAGACATCAATATGTAATGTAACAAAGTCCAGAAACTCATTATTACTGGCTGTCGTCTGTATGGTCTGTTGGTAGGTCAGCCTAGTTTTAAGTTTTGGGGCCAGGTCGACACCATGCATAGCAAAGCAGACAGAATATTGCATCAGTAGTTGAATTCCTTTGTTAAAATCTGCCCCTAAAAATTATATACATATGCCTTTTGCTGTCTGTGTCTGGTGAGAGTCAAGCACAGACTTGAAAATAGTTTTTTACCTTCTTATTTGTTTGCCTATTCACTATTAGAATTAATAATGACTATTTCTGGACGTGAAGAAAAAAAATTGTTTACTTTATTTTCCTACCATTAAGACACCCATCACAACCACACCAATTAGGAAAGGCAACTGGAAAAGCATTTGTGGAATGGATAATGGTAATAATAATAATATAGTAGCAAAAAAATAATGATATAATAGTATATCCTGTATTTCAAAGTGTCAGCCTGAAGTGTTTTAAAACAATTGTACAGAGACAAACTTGAAAATGTGATTTAAAAAATATTATACTGCTGAGGGCTAGACCATATCCATCTGGAAAGTAAAAAGATTATTGACCGTAATTGAAAGCAGAAAGAGTAATCCTGCTCCTTTATATGTAAGTTCTCATTTTGTAAAATATGTGGCTCTAACTCTAAATGAATTACATAGCATCTACACAGTAGAAAAAAAACCAGTTGAAAAGTTGTTAATTTAGCCAAATAGCATTTAAAAATCACAGCATAGTGCCAAAAAACTAATGGATTCATTTTATTTCATGGACTTGTTCCGTTGTTGAAGCATATAGCCACATTCTTGAGCAAATACTTCCCTGATGATTTATCACGATTGGCTCTTCCTATGGCTAAAAATTACCTTTGAGCCTGGAATATATATTTGGATTTTGCAAAGATGTTATTTGACTCTGATGATTTTATCTCTTTCTGGAGTGTTTTTGAAGATTAATCTGACAGAATATTGGGCTACTTGTGGGCTCTGTCAGTAAGACTTAACATAACAAAATAATATTAACCCCCCTAAAAAAAATAAAATAAACTAAACCCAAATGATGATGTGCACATTGATTACAAGTATATAAAATATTCTATACATTAGCAAAGAATAAAAATGAATTTGGAGGGTACTAGTCTAATGTCTAATGTTCATTAGGGGTGTGTGTGTGTGTGTGTGTGTGTGTGTGGTTTGGTTTACAATAATTTAAAAATTAAAAAGGGCCCTAGAAGGAAAAGTGCTAAGCCAACACTTGTTTTAAAGTAAAGTTTTGTACTATAAAAACATGCATATATAGCCGAAACAATTTATTACTTGGTGTGGATTAAGGATCTAGTGGTTTTATTCCTTAAAAAAATTAAAAAGCAACAACACAAGATTCATATTTTAAAAGTTTACATAGAAAGAAAACACTGCTGGCCTTCAAGATACTATGTGCCAATTTCTCCCTGTGAACAATTTTTACAGACAGCTCATAACCTCCCTAAATTATGGGTTTATGTGGAAAAATAAGTGTTGTTGTATAACAAGGAAGCTGACAAATCTTTAAGACTACTAGTTATTACTACTGTAATTTATGCATAGATACTGATTCAAATTAAGTAATAGCAGAGGTTGCCTTTGAATTTATGAGGCTATAAGCAGCTCCCTTGTGCTCAATAAATGCCACAGCTACAGTCTGTGGTATTAATTTCACACTACAGTGTGAACTAGTGGTTGTTGCCAAATATACTCATAAGTTGCAAGCAATTTGGATTATTACTGTACTATGTGCCACATTGAGAAATGAACTAGCTCATAATCACTTTTTAAAGTCATTATTGAGTGTTTGTGTATGATAACTCTTCTGACATTGATGAGGCATAGTGTGGTAGCTTGTCTTTTCCCAGAAAATCACTTCCAGATAAAATAAATACACCAAATACTCTGGAAAAATCATAATATAAGACACTCCCACTTCTTCCTCTCTCTGGCTATGTCTGGTACATGGGAGTTTGGAAATTTAGGATTTTTCCTGTAAACTCCCCACTATGCGATGTTCTCCATAAGAGAATAGCTGACCTAGATCATTTCCATTTGGAGATTTCACGAATTAACATGATGGGATATTATAAATGCTGTGAGCTCTCTGACAAAACTGATTTCTGGTTTTTTTTTTCCGATTTCCTGGAGCTGGGAGTCAACTAGAGCACTCTCTCTGTGAGGTTGAATGCTAGAATTACTTTCCTTAAAATGTCACAAAAAGAAGAGAAATGAGCAAAAAAAGCTCAAATAAACACAAATCTCTCTCTCTTTTACCTTCTCTATCTCAGAGAAGTTACTCCTACTAGTTGCGTATTATGAAATTCCACCTAGGACTGCATCATATTCTACATCTTATTCTTAAATCCACAACACGGAGTGGCTCCTTTTTGTCTGACAGTGAACAAGTTCAAACATCAGCTGTTAATTAACTATGAGAGGTCTTACTTTGTGACTAAGAGGGCAGATTACATTAGTTCCAGGGACAAAGTGCTCTGGCTAGTTTCAGGGACTACAGATTTCTGTTTTGAGTTTATTCACATCATATCCTGTGGAACTCACTAGGCTCCAATGCAATCAACAACATAATAAGAGAGCTATTATTTTTTTTCTTAAGGGGCAAGTACAGAAGGCAGATGGCTCCCCACGTGATGTTGTTTTAGACCTGCCCAAATAAAGATGCCAAGAGACTAACAGTCAGAGTTTCACTGCCAAAGAAAATGACACAAAATATCAGATATTTCCTGAACTGCTTTCTATTATCTGCCATGAGAGGCTTCTTCAAACATCTGAAAGATTCTGGAACCTCGAGTTGAAGCTTTGGTAATGGGCTGTACACAGAGGTGGTTGCAGTGATCTGTGGGTACTAACTCGGTAATCATTATAGAAAAGTGTGCATATGTGTTTTCTGATGCCTCTTATTAACATTCCAGGGGCAGAAACGGTGGTCTCATGTTGTTGTTAGCTGCCATCGAGTCAGCCCCAGACTCACCGCGACCGGAGGCACAAAGGAGCAAAATGCTGCATGGTCCTATAGCATTCCCATGATTAGTTGGGACCATTGTGATCTACAGGTGTTTTTTTCTTTTTTTTCATACCAAAATTTATACATACATTGTTATGCGACTCTAATGGCTCTCCCCATACTGTGACAGCACACTCCTCCTTTCCACCCCTGACTCCCCATGTCCATTCAACCAGCTCCAAACCTTCTCTGCCTTCCCATCTCACCTCTGGACAGAAGCTGCCAGTTTAGTCACTTGTATCTACTTGAGCTAAGAGACACACACCTCACAAGTATCACTTTATGTCCCACAGTCCAGTCCAATCCCTGTCTGAAGAGTTGGCCTCGGAAATTGTTTTAGTTCTGCACTGATAGAGAATCCAGAGGCCATGCTTTCCGGGTTTCCTCCACTCTGAGTCAGACCATTAAGTCTGGTCTTCTTACTAGAATTTGAGTTCTGCACCCCACCTTTCTCCTGCTCCATCCAGGACTCTCTGTTGTGTTGCCTGTCAGGGCAGTCATTGGTGGTAGCCGGGCACCATCTAGTTCTTCTGGTCTCAGGCAGATGAAGTCTCTGGTTTATGTGGCCCTTTCTGTCTCTTGGGCTAATACTTACCTTGTGTCTTTAGTGTCCTTCATTCTCCTTTACTCCAGGTGGTTGGGACCAATTGATGTATCTTAGATGACTGCTTGCAAGCTTTTAAGATCCCAGACACCACTCACCAAAGTGATGCAGAACATTTTCTTAGTCAGCTTTGTTAGCCAATTGACCTAGATGTCCCCTGAAAGCATGGTCCCTAGACCCCTACCCCTGATACTCTGTTCCTCAAAGTGTTTCATTGTATTCAAGAAACTACTTAGCCTTGCTTTAGTCAGGTTGTGCTGACTTCCCCTGCAGTGTGTGCTGTCCTTCCCTTCACCTATGATAATCCTTATCTACTATCCAGTTAGTAAATAACCCTCCCCCTCCCTCCCCATCCTTGTAACCATCAAAGAATGTTCTTTTCTACGTCCAAACCTTTTCTTGAGTTGTTATAATAGTGGTCTTACACAGTGTTTGTCCTTCTGTGACTGACGGAATTCACTCAGCATAATGACCTCCTGGTTCCTCCATGTTATGTTTCATGGCTTCATTGTTGTTCTTCATCCTTGCATAGTATTCCATTGTGTGGATATACCATAATTTGTTTATCCATTCATCTGTTGATGGGAACCTAGGTTGTTTCCATCTTTTTGCTATTGTGAACAGTGCTGCAATGAACATGGGTGTGCAGCTATCTATTCGTGTGATGGCTCTTATGTCTCTAGGATATATTCCAAGGAGCGGGATAGCTGGATCGTATGGTACTTCCATTTCTAGCTTTTTAAGGAAACACCAAATCAATTTCCAAAATGGTTGTACCATTTTACATTCCCATCAACAGTGTATATGTGTTCCAGTGTCTCCACAACCTCTCCAGCATTTAGTATTTTGTATTTTTTGGATTAATGCTAGCCTTGTTGGGGTAAAAGGATATCTCATTGTAGTTTTGATCTGCATTTCTCTAATGGCTAACGATCATGAGCATTTCTTTATGTGTCTGTTAGCCACCAGAATATCTTCTTTGGGGAAGTGCCTGTTCATATCTTTTGCCCATTTTTCAGTTGGGTTATTTGTCTTTTTGTTGTTGAGGTTTTGCAGTATCTTGTAGATTTTAGAGATTAGACACTGATCAGATTTGTCATAGCCAAAATTTTTTTCCCAGTCTGTAGGTTGTCTTTTGACTCTTTTGGTGAAGTCTTTTGATGAGTAGAAGTGTTTGATTTTTAGGAGCTCCCAGTTATCTAGTCTATCTTCTAGTGCTTGTGCTTTGTGACTTATGGTTTGTATTCTGTTTATGCCATGTGTTAGGGCTCCTAACATTGTCCCTATTTTTTCTTCCATGATCTTTATCATTTTTGATTTTATATTTAAGTCTTTGATCCATTTTGAGTTTTTCTGCATGGTGTGAGGTATGGGTCTTGTTTCACTTTTTTTGCAGATGGATATCAAGTTATGCCAGCACCATTTGTTAAAGAGACTATTTTTTCTCCAATTAATGGACTTTGGGCCTTTGTCAAATATCAGCTGCTCATAGGTGGATGAATTTATGTCTGGATTCTCAATTCTGTTCCATTGGTCTATCTATCTGTTATTTTACCAGTACCAGGTTGTTTTTACTACCATGGTGGTATAACAGGTTCTAAAATCAGGTAGTGTGAGGCCTCCCACTTTATTCTTCTTCCTGTGTAATGCTTTACTTACTCGGGGCCTCTTCCCTTTCCATATGAAGTCGGTGATTTGTTTCTCCACCTCATTAAAATGCCGGTGGAATTTGCATTGGGATTGCATTGTATCTGTAGATCGCTTTGGGTAGAATTGACATTTTCACAATGTTGAGTCTATCTATCCATGAGCAAGCTATGTTTTTCCACTTATGCAGGTCTCTTTTGGTTTCTTGCAGTAGTGTCTAGTAGTTTTCATTGTATAGGTCTTTTATGTCTCTAGTTAGATTTATTCCTAAGTATTTGATCATCCTGGGGGCTATTGTAAATAGTATTGATTTGGTAATTTCCTCTTTGAGGTTCTCTTTGTTAATGTAAAGGAATCCAGCTGATTTTTGTGTGTTTATCTTGTATCCTGAAACTTCGCTGAAATCTTCTATTAGTTCCAGGAGTTTTCTTGTAGATTCTTTGAGGTTTTCTGTGTATAAGATCATATCATCTGCAAATAGAGATACTTTGATTTCTTCCCTACCAATTTGGATGCCCTTCATTTCTTTTTCTAGCCTAATTGCTCTGGCTAGGACCTCTAGCACAATGTTGAATAAGAGTGGTGATAAAGGGCATCCTTGTCTGGTTCCCGTTCTCAAGGAGAATGCTTTCAAAGTCTCTCCATTTAGGATGATGTTGGCTGTTGGCTTTGTATGAAGGCCCTTAATTATACTGAGGAATTTCCCTTCTATTCCTGTTTTGATGAGAGTTTTTATCATGAATGGGTGTTGGACTTTGTCAAATGCCTTTTCTACATCTATTGATAAGATCATGTGGTTCTTGTCTTTTGATAAATTTATGTGATGGATTACACTGGTTGTTTTTCTAATGTGGAACCATGCCTGCATACCTGGTATAAATCCCACTTGATCATGATGAATTATTTTTTTGATATGTTGCTGAATTCTATTGGCTACAATTTTACTGAGGATTTTTTTTTTTTAATTATACTTCAGGTGAAGGCTTACAGAACAAACAGTTTCTCATGAAACAGTAGTACACATATTGTTTTATGACATTAGTTAACAACCCCATAACATGTCAACCCTCTAACTTCTCAACCTTTTTTTTTTTTTTTTTTTTTGGTGAAAATACACGTAGCCAAAGATACACCATTTCAAAACTTTCTACATGCACGGTTCAGTGACATCGACGATGCTCTTAGAATTGTGTTGTTATTCTCACTTAAGATGAAGGCTTACACAACAAAATAGTTTCACATTTAACAGTTACTACACATGTTGCCCTATGACAATGGTTAAAAATCTCACAACACATCAACAATATCCTTACTCAACCTTGGGTTCTCTATCACCAGCTTCCTTGTCCCCTTCTGGCTTCTGGCCCTTGTCACTGGACTACTGTACCTAGTTAGTCTCGTTTGGTTTTATGGGGCTGTCCACTCCCAGGCTGCATGGTACACCTCGGAGATAACTTCACCACTGAGCTAAAAAGGTGCCTGGGGGCCATACTCTCGGGGATTCTCCAGTCTCCTTTAGCTGAGTAAATCAGGTCTTATTTTTTTTTTTTTTTTTGTGAGTTATAATTATGTTCTACATCCTTCTCCAGCTCTGTCCAGAACCCTCTGTTGTGATCCTGGTCAGAGCAGTCAGTGGTGGTAGCCGGGCACCATCTAGCTGTACTGAACTCAGTCCAGTGGAGGCCTTGGTAGCTGTGGACAGTTAGTCCTTCAGACTAATCATTTCCTTGTATCCTGTTCTCTTCATTCTCCCTTGCTCCCAAAGGGATGAGACCAGTGGAGTATCTTAGATGGCCGCTCACAAGCTTTTAAGACCCCAGACACTTCTCACCAAGGTAGAATGCATAGCATTGTCTTTATAAGCCATGTCATGCCAATTGAGCTAGATGTTCCCCAAGACCATGGTCCTCACAGCCCTCCGCCCAGCAATTCAGTCCCTCAGGGAGTTTGGATGTGTCTATGGGGCTTCCATGACCTTTCCTTCTACAAGTTGTGCTAGTTTCTCCTGTATTGTGTACTGTCTCACCCTTCACCCAAGATACCACTTATCTATTGCCTATTTAGTATTTCCCCCCTGCCCCATCCCTGGTAACCAACAAAGACTGTTACATTTTTGTGTGAACTTTTTCATGGGTTTTTACAATAGAGGTCTTATACAATATTTGTCCTTTTGTGATTGACTTATTTCACACAGCATAATGTCCTCCAGTTTCATCCATGTTATGAGATGCTTCACAGATTCATTGTTGTTCTTTCTCATTGCATAGTACTCCATTGTGTGTATGTACCATAGTTTGTTTATCCATTCATCTGTTGATGGGCATCTAGATTGTTTCCATCGTTTTGCTATTGTGAACAATGCTGCATATGTCTATTCAAGTGACGACTCTTAATTCTCTAGGATATATTCCTAGGAGTGGGATTTCTGGATTGAATGGTATGTCTATTTCTAGCTTTCTGAGGAAGTGCCATATCATTTTCCAAAATTGTTGTATCATTTTGCATTCCCACAAGCAGTGCATAAGAGCTCCGATCTCCCTGCAGCCCCTCCAACATTTGTTATTTCCAGTGTTTTTGATTCGTGCCAGTAATGCCGGGGTGAGATGGTATCTCATTGTGGTTTTAATTTGCATTTCTCTAACGGCTAGTGATCGCGAGCATTTCCTCATGTGTCTGTTGGCCATCTGAATGTCTTCTTTGGTGAAGTGTCTGTTCATTTCCTTTGCCCATTTTTTAATAGGATTATTTGTCTTTTTGTTGTAGAGGTGTTGGATTTTCTTGTAGATTATGGAGATTAGACCTTTGTCTGACTTGTACTGTCCAAAAATTTTTTCCCAGTCTGTAGAGTCTCTTTTTACTCTTTCGGTGAAGTCTTTTGAAGAGCATAGGTGTTTGATTTTTAGATGATCCCAGTTATCTAGCTTATCTATTGGGGTTTGTGCGTTCATGGTTATGGTTTGTATCCTGTTAATGCCGTGTATTAAGGCCTGAAGTGTTGGTCCTTATTTTTTCTTCTATGAACTTTATAGTTTTAGGCTTTATATTCAGGTCTTTGATCCATTTTGAAGTAGTTTTTGTATACGGTGTGAGGTATGGGTCCTGTTTCAAGTTTTTGCAGATGGATATCCAGTTTTGCCAGCACCATTTGTTAAAAAGACTGTCTTTTCCACATTTGATGGACTTTGGGCCCTTGTCGAAGATCAGGTGATGGATTTACATCTGGGTTCTCAATTCTGTTCCACTGGTCAATGTATCTGTCGTTGTACCAGTACCAGGCCGTTTTGACTACTGTAGCTCTATAGTAGGTTCCGAAGTCAGGTAGTGTGAGTCCTCCAACTTTATCCTTCTTCTTCAGTACTGCTTTACTTATTCGGGGCTTCTTCTCTTTCCATATAAAGTTAATGATTAGTTTTTCCATCTCTTTGAGGAATGTTGTTGGTATTTGGATTGGGATTGCGTTGTATTTGTAAATTGCTTTGGGTAAAACTGTCATTTTCATAGTGTTGAGTCTGCCTATCCATGAGCATGGTATGTTTTTCCATTTATGTAGATCCCTTTGGGTTTCATGCAGTAGTGTTTTGTAGTTTTCCTTGTATATGTCTTTTACATCCCTGGTCAGATTTATTCCTAAGTATTTTATCTTTTTAGAGGCTATTGAAAATGGTATTGTTTTCCAGATTTCCTTTTCATCGTTCTCCTTATTGGTGTATAGGAATCCAACTGATTTTTGAATGTTTATCTCATATCCTGCTACTCTGCTGAATCTTTCTATTACTTCCAGTAGATTTCTTGTGGAGTCTTTAGGGTTTTCTATGTATAGTATCATATCATCTGCAAACAGGGACAGTTTAATTTCTTCATTACCAGTTTGGATGCCCTTTATTTCTTTTTCTTGCCTTACTGCTCTAGCTAGAACTTCCAGCACAATGTTAAATAGGAGTGGTGATAAAGGGCATCCTTGTCTTGCTCCTGTTTTCAAGGGAATGTTTTCAGCCTCTCTACATTGTGAATGATGTTGGCCGTTGGTTTTGCATAGATGCCCTTTATTATGTTGAGAAATTTCCCTTCTATACCTATTTTATTGAGAGTTTTTATCAGGAATGGGTGTTGGACTTTGTCAGATGCCTTTTCTGCATCAATTGAGATGATCATGTGATTCTTTTTTTTCCTTTTACATTTGGTGGATTACGTTGATTGATTTTCTAATGTTGAACCATCCTTGCATACCTGGCATGAATCCCACTTGGTCGTGGTGTATTATTGTTTTGATATGATGCTGAATTCTATTGTCTAGAATTTTGTTGAGAATTTTAGCATCTATATTCATGAGAGATATTGGTCTGTAATCTTTTTTGTGACATCTTTGCCTGGTTTTGGTATCAGCATTATGCTGGCTTCATAGAATGAATTTGGAAGTGTTGCTTCCTCTTCTATGCTGTGAAATAGCTTGAGTAGTACTGGTACAAGCTCTTCTGTAAATATTTTGTAGAATTCTCCAGTGAAGCCATCTGGGCCAGGGATTTTTTTGGTTGGGAGTTTTTTTATTACCTTTTCAATCTCTTCTCTTGTTATGGGTGTGTTCAGATTTTCAACATCACTTTGTTGTAGTTTGGGTAGGCTGTGTGTTTCTAGAAATTTATCCATTTCCTCTAGGTTTTCAAATTTGTTGGAGTATAGTTTTTCATAATATTCTGTTATAATCCTTTTTATTTCACTTGGGTCTGTTGTAATGTCCCCCATTTCATTTCTTATATGTCCTCTCCTGTTTTTCTTTTGTCAGTCTGGCCAGTGGTTTGTCGATTTTGTTGATTCTTTCAAAGAACGAACTTTTGGTTTTGTTGATTCTTTCTATTGTTTTTCTGTTCTCTATTTCATTTATTTCTCCTCTGATCGTTACTATTTCCTTTCTTCCAGTGGATGTGGGCTTTTTTTGCTGTTCTCTTTCTATTTGTTTGAGTTCTGTAGTTAATGTTTTGATTTTATCCCTTTCTTCTTTTTTGATATGTGTATCCGTTGCTATAAATTGTCCTCTGAAGACTGCCTTTGCTGTGTCCCAAAGGTTTTGGTATGATGTGTTTTCATTCACATTTGATTCTAGGAAATTTTTTATTCCATCTCTGATTTCTTCTATTACCCACTGATGTGTAAGCAGGGTATTATTCTGTTTCCATGTAGTTGATTTTTTTTCCTTGCCCTTTCTAGTGATAATTTTTACCTTGATGCCATTGTGGTTAGAGAAGATACTTTGAATTATCTCAACGTTTTGGATCTTGTTGAGGATTGCTCTGTGGCCTAAGATGTGATCTATTCTGGAGAACATTCCATGTGCATTGGAAAAGAATGTGTACTTTGCAGCGGTTGGATGGAGTGTTCTATATATGTCTATGACGTCAAGCTGGCAGATTGTGCCCATTAGGTCTTCTGTATCCTTGCTGAGTTTCTTCTTAGTTGTTCTGTCCTTTACTGAGAGTGGTGTGTTGAAGTCTCCTACTATTATTGTGGAACTGTCAATTTCTCTTTTCAGTGTTGTTAGAGTTTGTTTTATGTATTTTGGAGCCCTGTCATTGGGTGCGTAGATGTTTATTACAGTTATGTCTTCATGATGGATCATCCCCTTAATCATTATATAGTGTCCTTCTTTGTCTTTTTTGGCAGATTTCGTTTTAAATTCAATTTTATCTGAGATTAGAATTGCCACTCCTGCTCTTTTTTGGTAGTTGTTAGCTTGATGTATTTTTTTCCAACCTTTGACTTTTAATAAATTCCCATCTTTGTTTCTAAGGTGTGTCTCTTGTAGACAGCATATTAGACAGCATATTGATGGATCCTGTTTTCTTATCCATTCTGTCACTCTCCATCTCTTTATGGGTGCATTGAGTCCATTTACATTCAGTGTAATTATTGATAGATGTGAGTTTGTTGCTGTTATTTTGTAGTGCTTTTTTTTTTTTGTGGTGCTGATGTTTTCTTTGTTCTTCTTACTCTCTTGTGCTGAGTTACTTTTGTTTGTGGATTTTTTTTCATTTCTTTTGTTTTTGTAGGTTTTGTTTCCTCTGAGACTTTATGTTTTTCCTCTTTTTGTTTATGAGGATGTTTGTTAACTTTCTTTGTGGTTACCATGAATTTTACCCTTATCTTTCTAAATTTGAAGGAGTCTACCATTACATGGTATCACCTTGCCTTCCTCTCTGTTAGAAGGTTCTATACCTATGCCATTTATTCCCTCTTTTATTGTTTTGATGTTGTTGTCATTTATTGATTAACTGCTCTGATTCCCTGTTGTATTTCTTTTGGTTTTGGATAGTCCTCCAGAGTTCATTTCCTAGATTGGTATCTTGCTGGTATGATCCTGCATCCTAGATTCTGTCTGTGAGCTGAAGCTGTTTGTCCTCAGATCAAAGAACTCCCTTTAATAGTTCTTGTAAGTTTGGTTTGACTTTTACGTATTCCCTTAATTTCTGTTTATCTGGAAATGACCTAATTTCACCATCAAATTTGAATGAGAGTTTTGCAGGATATATTATTCTTGGCTGACAATTTTCTTCTTTCAAGATTTTATATATGTCATCCCATTGCCTTCTTGCCTGCATGGTTTCTGCCGATTAATCTGAGCTTAGTTATTGTTTATCCTCTCTATGTGACTTCTTGTTTTTCACAAGCTGATCTCAGGATTCTTTGTTTGTCTTTGGTTTTGGGGAGTGTGATTATGATATGCCTTGGTCATTTTCTTTTGGGTTCTATCCTATATGGGGTTCGTTGAGCTTCTTGGATGGCCAGCTTATCATCTTTCATGATATTGGGGAAGTTTTCTGTCGGCAGTTCTTCAATGATCCTCTCTGTGTTTTCTGTTTTCTCCCCCTGTTCTGGAATTCCAATCACTCGAACATTTTTGCTTTTGATTGTGTTCCACATAACTCTCAGGGTCTCTTCATTTTGCTTTGTTCTTTTTTCTGAGTCTTCCTGAAACAGAGTTGTATCCAAGCGTTTGTCTTCAATTCCACTGATCCTGTCTTCTGCCATTTCAAATCTGCTTCTTAGCCCTTCTATGGCACCGTCCATTTCTGAAATCTTGTTGTTTATCTTTTGGATTTCTAATTGTTGTCTTTGTATAATTTCTAGTTGTGAATTTATTTTTGCATTTTGTTCCTATGTTATTTTCCTGAATTTTTCCAATTTTTGTCTTTATTTTCCATGAATTTGTCTATTTTTTCCTCATGTTTGTCAGCTTTCTGCCTCAGCTCTTGGAGAATTCTGAGTATTAGAGATTTGAATTTCCTATTAGCTAGTTCTAGTGGATTTTCTTCCACTGGAGAGTCATGTGGTGTCTTATTTTGGACGCCTACTGGAACAATCCTGTCCTGTTTTTGTAAATGTTTTGATATTGTCTGCTGTCTTCAGGGAATTCAGTAGTTTTTTTTCTCATTTATTGATTGTAGATTTGTTTGTTTTGTCCCCCTTTTTTTTTTTTTTAATTTGACTATGTCTGAGCAGGTGGACTGTGTGTTCTTTGTTGTTTGCTCGTCTGTGGGCACAATACTTTTCACCTCCTTCTCCAATTAGCAGGGTCAGTCACTCAGATATGATATGGCAGGGCAGGTCTAGCTGAAGAGGAGTTACTGGGACGGGTTGTTTGTGACACTTACTACAGCACCAGAATGGGTTGGTAATCAGTGTAGGGCAGGTTCCAGTAGGCTGTGTGTGTGCTGCTTGGTGATGTGATGTCAAGCGCACGGTGCAGGTAGGCAGGATGCAGTGGGGAGATTGCTATGTGTGGAGCTAAAATGGATATGGGAAAGAGGAGAGAGAAACAGGAGCCAAAAAACATACAAACAAACAAAAAAGAATTCTAGGGGAGTTTGCATTGGTGTGGAGATATTAGAGACTTTGAAATGGAGAAAAACAAAAAGGGGAAGAGGAAGAAACAAAAAGAAAAGAATGAATAAATAAAAATCGGATAGGTTAAAGAACCGCAAAGTTCCCAGGGATCCCACTGGCGCAGCTATAAGGTCTGGGGAAATCACTGTCAGGTGTTGCAGTACAGCCTGGCTAGAAGGCGTAGAGGTATACAAAGCCAGGTATTCAGGGAACAGAAAGAGAAGGAAGATATAGAGAGGTGAGAAACTGAACAATGAAGAAAGACAAAGAGGGAAAAAGAGGGAAAAGAGAACAAAACAAATTAAGAAAAAAAAACAAGAAAGGGCCCCCCAAAAAACAGAAGAAAGAAAAAACAAACGAAAAAAGAAATGCCCTCAGGTATCCCTCTGTATGTCTGTGTGAGCCAAGGGGTAAGTCCCCCCGCCATGCAGCACCGCCCGGCCAGAAAGGGCTCCCAACTCAAGAAAAGGAAAAGAAAACAAACAAACAATTCAAAACAAACAAACGAACAAAAGCCCCGGGTTCCCACCAGTGCAGCAGCCCAGACCGGGAAACAGCTCCACACTCGAACAGAGCTCCACGGCCCCCCAGGAAGAAGCAAAAATGGCGCACGGAGCCAGGTATTTGAGTGAAAGGAGGGGGAGGTGGCAAGAGGTAAGGAAGAAATCAAACAAAGCAGAAAAAAAAAGCAACACTAGCAGCCAACAAATGGCACTCAGAGAGCCGGCCCATTCGGGTGTGTGGAGTCCAAGCAGCCGGTGTTTCCCAGTCAAGAGATTGTGGCCATGGGAAGCAGAGGAGGCCGATTCAGGGTGAAGAAGGGTGGGGGGTGGGAAAGCGTATATCGCAAATTACTGGTTGTTTTGTCTCCCGTTGGACATTCCGTGAGGCTGCCTTCTTGTACCCCCTGTTAGCTGGTCTCTGATAGGAGTCCAAGATGGTGGATCCGTGCTGCATTAGCTGGTAGGGGACCTCTGCATGAATCTCTCCTCGCTCTCTATTCTCTGTCAGTGTTCTCACTCCATTTGTTGTTTGGCTGAGTTCTTTACCTCTTCATTTGATGTTTTAGGGTTTCGGGATTGTTGAATTCTCTGTTCAGCTTAGTTTTTTGGATCTTTGCTGTGGAGGGATGGTGTGGTTCTTTTGCCTAGAGGGCCATTTTCCCGGAACTCTGTTGAGGATTTTTGTGTCAATGTTCATGAGGGATATTGGTCTGTCTTTTTTTTTGTGGTGTCTTTACCTGGTTTTGGTATCAGGGTTATGCTGGCTTTGTAGAATGAGTTTGGGACTATTCCATCATTTGCTATGCTCTGAAATACCTTTAGTGGTAGTGGTGTTAACTCTTCTCTGAAAATTTGGTAGAATTCTCCAGTGAAGCCATCCAGGCCAGGGCTTTTTTTTGTTGGGGTTTTTTTTAATAACCTTTTCAATCTCTTCTTTTGTTATGAGTTTATTTAGTTGTTCTACCTTTGTTTTTGTTAGTTTAGTAGGTAGTGAGTTTCTAGAAATTTGTCCATTTCCTCTAGGTTTTCAAATTTCTTAGAGTACAATTTTTCATAGTATTCTGTTATGATTCTTTTAATTTCAGTTTGGTCTGTTTTGATGTCACCCATCTCATTTCTTATTCAGGTTATCTGCTTCAGTTTGGCCAGTGGTTTATCAATTTTGTTGATCTTTTCAAAGAACCAGTTTTTGTACTTGTTAACTCTTTCGATTGTTTTTCTATTCTCTATTTCACTTAATTCTGCTCTAATTCTTATTATTTCTTCTGGTGCCTGAGGGCTTCTTTTGCTGCTGTCTTTCTACTTGTTCCAGTTGTAGGGTTAATGTTTTGATCATGGCCTTTTCTTCTTTTTTGATGTGTGCATTTATTTGTGTAAACTGACTTCTGAGCACTGCTTTTGCTGTTTCCCAAAGGTTCTGGTAGGATGTGTGTTCATTCTCATTTGATTCTATGAATTTCTTTTTTTCCATCCTTAATTTCTTCTGTAACCCAGTAGTTTTTAAGCAAGGTGTTGTTCAGTTTCCATGTGTTTAATTTTTTTCCTTGATTTTTCTGTTGTTGATTTCTACTTTTATGGCTTTATGGTCATAAAAGATGCTTTGTAATATTTTGATGCTTTGGATTTTGTTAAGGCTTGCTTTATAGCCTAATATGTGGTCTATGCTGGAGAATGTTCCATGTTCATTGGAAAAAAAGTGTACTTGGATGCTGTTGGGTGGAGCGTTTGGTATATGTCTATGACATAAAGTTGGTTGATTCCAGCATTTAGCTCTTCCGTGTCTTTGTTGACCTTCTTTCTGGATGTTCTGTCCTTCACCGAAAGTGGTGTGTTGAAGTCTACTACTATTGTGGAGCTGTCTATCTCTTTTTTCAGTGCTGTTAGAGTTTGTTTCATGTATTTTGGAGTCCTGTCTTTAGGTGCGTAAATATTTATTATAGTTATGCCCTCCTGGTGTATCGACCCTTTAATCGTTACATAGTGTCCTTCCTTATCCTTTGTGGTGGATTGTACTTTAAAGTCTATTTTGTCAGAAATTAATATTGCCACTCCTGCTGTTTTTGAGTGTTTTTTGCTTGTTATTTTTTGTTTTCCATCCTTTGAGTTTTAGTTTGTTTGTGTCTTTAAGTCTAAGTTGTGTGTCTTGTAGGCAGCATATAGACGGATCATGTTTTTTTATCCAATCTGCAACTCTGTCTCTTTATTGGTGCATTTAGTCCATTTACATTCAGCATAATTATTGATAGATATGAGTTTAGTGCTGTCATTTGGATGTCTTTTTTTGTGAGTTGTTCACGGTTTCTTTGTTGCACTTAATTTTCTGTGCTGAGTCATTTTTCTTTACGTATTTTCTTTTCATCTTTTTCATTGTTGTTGATTTTGTGTTTGCTGAGTCTTTATACTGATTTGTAGGATTGTTAGTTTCCTTTGTGATTACCTTACTATCTACCCCTATTTTTCTAAGTTTATACCAGTGTTTTATTTCTTTATATCGTCTTGTCTTTCTCTCCATATGAAAAATCTATGTCTACATTTTTTAAGTCCCTCATTTTTGTTTTAATGTTTTCATCTTTTAATATTGACAACTGTTTCCCTATTTTCTGTGTTTTAGCTTTGATTTACTTTTGTGACTTCCCTATCTGGGTTAATATCTGGTTGCTCTGTCCTGTGTTCTAGTCTTGGGTTGTTATCTGATGTTACTTATTTTCTAACCGGAGGACTCCCTTTAGTATTTCTTGTAATTTTGGTTTGCTTTTTGCAAATCCCCTAAACTTCTGTTTATCTGGAAATGCCCTAATTTCACCATTATATTTGAGAGACAATTTTGCTGGATATGTAATTCTCGGCTGGCAGTGTTTTTCCTTTAAGGCTTTATATATATCATCCCATTGCCTTTTTGTCTGCATGATTTCTGCTAAGTAGTCCGAGCTTATTCTTATTGACTCTCCTTTGCAGATGACTTTTCATTTATCCCTAGCCACTCTTAAAATTAGAGCTTTTAATTCCCTATCAGGTAGTTCCAGTACCTTTTTTTCAACCGAAGGTCATCTGGTGTTTTATTTTGGATGCTATCCTCTCCTGTTTTTTTTAATATGTTTTGATATTGTCAGTTGTCTTCTGGACATTCAGAAATTATTTTCCTCATTTATTTATTGTAGATTTGCTTCATCCTCTTTTTTTGTTTTATTTAGTTATGTCTGGGCAAGCAGGCTATGTGTTCTTTGTTGTTTGCTCATCCGTGGGCATGATACTTCTCATCACCTTGTCCAGGTAAGCAGGGCTGGTCACTTAGCTATGGTGCAGCAGAGTGGATCCACCAGGAGTGGAGGAGCAGGGATGGTGGTTTATGGTATGAACTGAGGTTGACTGGGTGGTGCAGAGGGGCAATGAAGGGAGGGGACCAGGGTCCAGGGGACTATGTTAGTGCAGCTTGAGGCACAGCACTCGACACATGTTGCAGATAAGCGGGATAGAAAGGATAGGAAGTGCTGTGCAGAGCTAAGCGGGTGGGTGAAAGAAGACAGAGAAACAGAAACAAAAAAGAAAAAATGAAGGAAAAAAAGAACAAAAAGTGAATAAAATGTTCTTGTGGTAGCATTTGGTGGGTGGGGGCAGGGCAGACCTGGCAAGGCCTTGTCTCAGTGGCTCTCTAGCCAAGTGGTGTGTCTTGGCCTTTCTGGAAGGGGCGTGGATGGCACACAGGGCTAGTTGGGCAGGAGAAAGAAAAGAGGGGAAAGAGAGGGAAGAAACCAACCAACCAACAGACAATAAATAAATAAATAAAAATAACAAAAACAACAACAACAAATATGGTGGTGGGGAACTGGCTTTTGGGAGTCAGGGTGAATTGGGGTGGTGGTGAGCTGATGTCTCTCTCACCGGGTGGCATGGCATGGACCATCAGGAAGGGGCAGATGCTGTGCAAGGCCTAGGTGGGAGGGAGAAGGGAGAGAGAGAAGAGGAAACGTAAAGAAAAATAAAAAATATAGTGCCGAGGGAGCCAGCCTGTGGGGGCAATGCAGTCCCAGGGAGGCCGTAGGCCAGAGGCTCTCCAAGAGAGTGATACAGCGCAGCCCTTAAAGAAGGGGGTGGGGTCACACACAGGGCTAGGTGGGTGGGAGAAAGGAGGGAGAGAAGAAACAACAATAACAACAAGAAATAAATAAATAAAAAAAATGGCATTGAGGGTGGTCGGTGATGGCAGCACAGACCTGGGGAGGCCACGTGCAGTGACTCTCCAGCTGAGCAGTTCAGCATGGCCCTTGAGAAAGGGTGGGGGTGATGCACAGGGCTGGGTGGGTGGGTGGGAGAAAGGAAAGGAGAAAGAGAGAGAAGAAACAGAAAACAAACAAAGCAAACTAACCCCAAAATCACAGCCTGTCAAGAAGGGAAGGGGATGGCACATGCGGCTAGCTGGGTGGGATAAAGGAAAGGAAGGAAGGGAGAGAGAGAGAAGCAACAAAAAAAAAAAGCCACAAAAAAATCAAAAAACAAGCAAATGAACCAAAAACATTGCACAAAAGGGGCCAGCTGGTGGGGGCGGGGCAGATCCTAGTGGCAGTGAGCAACTATAGCCCGTTGGAAAGCAGTGGAGGCCCTGTAGAGGGAAGAAAGGCAGAGAGTGGGAAAACGTGTATCCCTGGTGCTCTGTCTCCTGTTGGGAGCTCCGTGAAGTTGCCTTCCCCTACCCCCTGTCTGCGTTCCTTGGTGGCAGTAGTCTAAGATAGTGAATCCATGCAGTATTAGCTGGTAATGGACCTCCACTCTGTAGCTCTCCTCGTTCTCTGTTCTCTGTCAGTTTCTTATTCCATTCAGTACTTGATGGAGTTCTTTATTCCTTCATTTGGTGCTTGGTTCTAGGATTGACATTTGTATCCATTTTACTTATTTTTTAGGGGTCTTTGTTGCCGAGGGATGGTATGGTGCTTCTGTCTATAGTGCCATGTTGGCTCTGCCTCCTCAATTTCTGTGGTATTTCTGTTATAGCAGCATTAGATAACCAAGACAGGTATATTTTCACAAATTCAAATCATCTTAGTTTTGGAAGAAAAATTAGAAAAAGATTAAGTTTATTCCAACTTCCTAATCAGTAAAATAATTATAAGTATTTCACTTGTAGTAGTGTCTGGAGGAGGGAGTGATGTGTTTGTCAGTATAAAGCCGCATTCACAGCATTTCTTCCTTTTACCTCGTCCTTCCTCCACATCTACTGTTGGTGCTAGGATACGTATGAGGACACCTAGAGAGGATAAGATAACTGAACCTATAGGGTCGGGGGTATGGAGAGAGGAGTTTGGGGAGGAGTTAGGAGGAGAAGAAAACAAGATTGGGAATAAATGCCTCACAGTGTAAGACTTTGGAAAGAGGTAGGAAAAGAAACATCCTCTAAGAAGATGTATTGTATGATGTGCTATGTAACCTCAAGGGACTACTGAGTAATACGTGCCACCCCTTCTAAGCCTGGTTTTGTTTGAGGCAGATTTGTGTTTCTATTGGGTACACTAGCAAGCTGGCGTGGGTGCTAAGGGCTGCATACAGGTTTATATCTTAAAATGAATGGGTTCAGGATTTTTTGCCTTGTATATGCTTTAGTAGGAAGAGATATTAAAAAAAAAGAATATGAGGGCACAAAGTTTTGGAGGGAAAAGGCAGGGAATGCCTTCAGGATAGTGTTGACAGATTTAGCAAATAAAATATAATAACAAATACTTTTTAAATATAAGTATGTCCCAGCTATTGCATGGGACATACTTATACTTAAAATGTGTTGTTTATTTGCAATTCAAATTTAACTGGGCATCCTATATTTTTTTCAGCAAATCTGGCAATCCTCCTTCACAGTGAATCAAAGACAAGTGAGGCGGGGAGAGGGCTGCCTAATGGGCAATATTTTCTCTATTTCTGAAAGCAGAACTTACTTACCAGTTCTCACTATGGTTTGAAAATATTAGAATTTTTTTTGGTAGGGAATATGAATGTTTGTTTACTAAGTACTGGATGTCTGGTAATGGGATAGCATCTTAATACGAAATCATGAAGGCCCGAATGCATACAATTTAGGAGAATAAAAATCTATTTCTTCAAAAGATGATTTAATACAGTTTATCACCAAGAGTTATAAAAGTTCCAAATGACCTGCTAATTTATATAAAGTAGAAATTCTATGGCATGCTTTTGTGAATTGCCTAAGCATACATCTGCATTTATTGGATTTCCACATCCACAATACACTAGGAGAATTCGTTGTCATGTCAACTTTCATGTGCTATTCTAAGAGACTATTTTATTTTTTCTTATTTAAAAAAAAAATCCAGTTACATAATAAAGTCATACAAATATTGCTGCAGAAAATGGAGAAATTGAGATATTTTTTATGTCTTCTGATGGACTTGGATTAATACTAACTAACCACAATCCGGACATATGATTTATGGCACTTTATTACCAAAGATTTGTCATACAAAAACTTAATTATTGAAATGCATTGTCTTTGCTTTCTTGGTTCAAAAATCATATTGAATTCACATTCATTAAGTGATCGCAAGGTGCACCAGGCTATGTTATATGGGGTGTGAGTGCCTTTCAGGTGAAAGCACTACTTCTAGGAGCACTTGGTCTATGAAATCCTGCATATCTAAAACATTTCCTACATGAAGCTTTAACCCCAACTAACACTAATATTTTTAAATGGATGATAATGCTACCTATATATGCTGTTGCCAGGGATAGTAGGTAAATTTTTACTGTCAGAGGGTTAAATACTCTTTTAATAAATCCATCACCCTTTGCTTTCAAATGTCACCATGCCCTGAAAACCAATTGAAGAGCCAATCATTATTACATGTAGACTTCCTGTAAGAGTAATAATAATGATAATGATAATGAAGATGATGATACCAATCACAGACACTGTTTTGGTCTGCCCAGTATCCCTTTCCATCATTCTTTTTGGTAATAGCACTCTTTCCTTTACCACCTGGGGAAATGCTGCTCCTCCTCCATGTGGTTTTAGTAAATGTGCCCATTATAGTGTGCAACATACTTACACGTATGTACATACACACGTCTCAGTGACTGGCTCAGCAATGGTCAAGTGACTTCAAGCCAAGCCAACCTGGCTTTCTCTGAGTGGGGAAGATGTCCTCTCTTTCCTCTTGAGTTACCAAACTGAGATTATGAAGAACTGGAGCTGTCTCTGGTCATGTCTGTGTTACCCATTTAATAGCTTATCTGCAGTAGGGCTCATAAAGCCAGTGGACATTGGAAAAGCAGAGATGACACTTTTAGAGTTCCTAGAAACTTAAGGCCACTTCAACACCCAACCCCAGCCCCAGAATACATGAACCAATAAATTTCCTTTTTCTTAAATTAGTTTAAGGATGAACTAATACATCTACCATTTATAGAGAATGAATTTAGTTCTCAATATATGAATTATATATTGTAAAGTTGGGGCTTTACATATGTATCAAAACTCTTTAAGCTGCAAGTGATAGAACACTATTGTAACCATTAATTTCTGAAAATCCATAATACATTGGACACAATTCATAAAAATCATAGTAATCTCTTTTCTTCTACTGTGTATTGAAAATGCAGTCATGAAAAGAGACCACCCCACTGTGGATCATTTCAGCAAATTCTCAGGGAAGATTTAGATTGACTAGACTTAAGTCATACGCTCATATCAGAAACAACCACTGTGGCCAGGGGTGATGGAGTACTCCAGCCTCCTCTGGCCTCCTGGGTCATATTGCCACTCTTAGTGCCACACCATGTAGATTAAGGATAGGAAAGGGGTGGTTCCCTAAAGAGTTGCTGGGCAGATCAAGATAATAAGAGGTTCATTACAACAGCATTTTATTTCATTGATTTCTCTTATCATACCTATGAAGTATTATCCAACTCATTTTGAAGATAAAAAACAAGCTTGTAAACGCTTGGTCATTTGCTCAAGTAACTTGGATAGTAAAGAGAAGCTCGATTTCCAACCCGGGTTTGTCTGATTCCAAATCTCCCTCCCTCTCCCACTATTTACTGTAGGGGAGGGCAGTAACAGGAGGTCTAGGCTTACCAGGTACCTGATTGCCTCTGGTGGTTGCTGCAGAGAATCTGGCACATGACTACATGGGAGTATGGAGTCAACATTTGGGAAGACTCTGCTCATCAGTTTGGAATCACCCAGTTTATGTCCAGGAAAGTGACTGAGGCCACTCCATGAAGAGAAGGAGTTTAAAATGGTGTCTTATGGAGATAGCAGGCTGGATGGATGATAGAGGGACAGGAAGATTGAGTCATCATATAGACAAATACCAACCTGATGAGGAGAAAGGTCAAAGCAAAAGGAGTTGGATTAATCTGGGAAGTCCCTAAGGAATCTTATTCTGGAGGCAAGTTACAAGTACAGTATTTCCTAAGATGACCTCAAAAGGTTATTTCCTTTCCTATTGAATCCCAAAGAGGTTCTAAGCATCCTTTCCTATGAGAGTCAGAGAATACCTCATTCAGGAATGATTTTCACAGTGTTTAACAAGGACTCAAGCCCAGGACTCACCAAGCAGAATACTAAACTTTTAGTTGCTCAATGCATGAGAGGAACCAGTGGAAGTGGTCAGGTCACCAGGGCAAAAAGGAGGAGTGAGTGGAGAGTTGGGACAATGCCTACTTACCAGTTGGTAGGGCAGTATTTCAATATTTTAACAACCAGTAAGTCCATCCTAGGTATTTGCTGCTGAGTAGAAGCTTTCACTTCACCCTTTCTTCTGAGAGCCAGAAACTAGCAGCCACTTCTCGCTAGAACCCCCTACTTCCTGCCACCAGACCTCTTGGGAGTCTAATCTATTCCAGGTAGACCAGAAGGAAAAAAACTGGAATCCAGACATATAGCTATTCAAATGTGGCCAAAGCAGGTTCTTAGCATTTTCTAGGCATGAAGGAATTTCTCTGATGTTTATTCTCATTAATCTTGCTTTTCTCTCTCTCTCTCTTTTTGTTCTTTTTACTGGGCAGACCAAGAAAATAAGTGGCTCACTACAACAGCATTATTTCATTTCAGAGTAGCTGTCTTCATATTTCACTAGGCGCTGAACTTGAACAAAAAGTTTATACCAGATGCTCATGTGTACTTTAAAGGAAACCCCTACAGAGGGAGCAGTCCATGCCCGGACAAGCTGTGTGAGGAGAGAATGAAGCTTGAAAGGTTGAAATGAAAGACAGAGGTATAGACAGGTACCAAGAGAAAGAGTTGGGATGAGAGCAGCTGTAGATATGTCAGAGATGGACACAAAAGCAGCAGGCCATGCCCAAGTGGACTGCAAAAAAATCTGGGAATTATAGAGGATGCAGAATTCAGGATGCAGAAAAGTGTCTAGAAACCAGATCTATAGGTCCACAGCAGAAGCAAAGAAGCAGAGATATTGCACCAGAGTCAAGATACTTTATGAGCTGAGCTGTGAACCGGGACAACCTGGTATATTAACTCTGAAAGTACTTAAATTCTTTATGTTTGTATATGTCTCCACCAGAGAAAGATGGATGAGATTGGATTGGATTGGATTAGACTGGACTGGATTGGATTGGATTGAACTGGACTGAACTGGACTGTATTGGATTGGATTGAATTGGATTGGAATGGATTGGACGGACTGGATTAAATTGAATTGAATTGACCTCCAGTGGCTAAATCTAGTCTGCATGAGGAGACAGGCAGTTCCCAATAACCACAGCCAGAAAGTCAGAGAAGAAAAATCACATAACTTTCCACACTCAGAGAACAGGTTGGAAAAGGAAAAAGAAAACATTTGATTTCTTAATCACAAGATTTGGCCCCAAGCATCTTGTGTTTAATGTCTGAAAAGAGTATCCGGTCTGCCAACTTTCTGTTTTGCACAACTGCCCAAATGGGTTACAGCTGCTCAGTTTAAAAGCTTCTGATTCTAAACCAGCTACATATCTTGGACTTACGACTTGAATGCCATATATACATACATATATATATATATATATATATATATATATATATATATATATATATATATATGTGTATTTTTTTTTTTTTTTGGAGGAAGCTCATATCCTCCCTTTTAGAAATTGGTACTTCAGGGAACCAAGTTGCACATGTCCCCAAATTCAGCCTATGTCTACAGGAATAAGTCATAGTAGAATTGTTTAGAGTTTTGACTTCTAGTGCCTGGAGAGAGATTTACTCCAGGATCTCAAAGTATGTGTACAAAGGATAATTCAACAATATGTTCAGGAATAAGTTGGTGTTCTCCAGCAATATAATGGATAAGACTTTTCTAGTTTGGTAAAGGTTATTTTTGTCTTCTTTTATTGTTTATTTCTTTGCCCCATACACAGATGCTTGCTGAGATTTCCTTAGAAGTTTTATGAACTTGAGGTGATTATACATAGAGCATTGTGTGCTGTCAAGTCAATTCTGACTCACAGTGGCCCTATGGGACAGATTAGAACTGTCCCATAGGTCTTCCTAGGCTGTAATCTTTACGTGAGCAGATTACCAGGTCTTTTCTCCCACAGAGCACCTGGTTGTTTAAAACCAGCGACCTTTTGGATAGCAGCTGATCGTTTAACCATTATGCCACCAGGGCTTCTATTGATGGAGTATTGTTGTTGTTGCTAGCTGCTGCCAAGTCGGTTCCAACTCATATAAACCCTACATACAACAGAACGAAACACTGCCTGGTCCTGCTCCATCCTGACAATTGTTGCCATGTTTCAGCTCATTGTTGCAACCACTGTGTCAATCCATCTCATTGAGCATCTTCCTCTTTTTTGCTGACCCTCTACTTTACCAAGCATGATGCCCTTCTCCAGGGACTTGTCCCTTCTGATAACATGTCCAAAGTAAGTAAGATGAAGTCCCACCATCCTTGCTTCTAAAGAACATTCTGGCTGTACTTCTTCCAAGACAGATTTGTTCGTTCTTCTTGCAGTCCATGGTATATTCAATATTCTTCCCCAACACCATAATTCAAATGCATCAATTCTTCTTTGATCTTCCTTATTCATTGTCCGACTTTTGCATGCATGGGAAGCAATCAAAAATACCATGGCTTGGGTCAGGCACACTTTAATCCTTAAAGTGGCATCTTTGCTTTCTAACACTTTGAAGAGGTCTTTTGCAGCAGATTTGCCCAATGCAATGCATCATGTGATTTATTGACTGCTGCTTCCATGGGCGTTGATTATGGATACAAGTAAAATGAAACCCTTAACAATGTCAATCTTTTCTCCATTTATCATGATGTTGCTTATTGGTCCAGTTGTGAGGATTTTTGTTTTCTTTATGTTGAGGTGTAATCCACACTGAAGGCTGTAGGCTTTGATCTTCATTGGAGCATTACCATATGAATAATGTTAGAGCTTAACTGGACATGAGACAAGGAGTTTTATGGCTTACACACAACCAAATATAACAGGAAAGAAGGGAAGAGTGGAGCAGGAACTTTACAAAAGCCCAGTTCCAGAGCCCAGGACCAGAGAGATTGTGCTGTGGAAGTCATTCTGCAGTGGAATGTAGAGAATTCTGCTCTAAAATTTATTTCAATGACTATCAAACCATTCCAGTAGCCTAGTGGGGGAATGAAATAAAAAAGGCATAGCAAGCAAACACAGATATGTGGAAAAACCAGTACCAGCAGGATCAGTTGAGTAGCAGCAGCATCTAGGATCTCTGTGAATACAGAACTCTAGCCACCTTTTTGAAAGAGAACTGGCAAAAGCAAGGAAAGTCACCAGGCCTCACAGCCACTATGCTGGATTCAGAGTAGGATTCTAATCAGAATTAGCAGTAGAAACCAGAAGAGAAACCTATGAGTGGGAAAAGGCCAGAGCCATGACTTAGGCTTAGCATTGTTGCCCAGATTAAAAAATAAAATCAGCATACTCAGATTTGTCCAGGATCTGACTAGCATCAGATGACACTACCTAGAACTACAATTCTAGGTAGCATCCTAGCAACATTGCGATTCCACTAGGTGAGAGCCAAGGCTATTCATAATTAGGACCAGACAGGAACTGGCCCTGTAGGTTTTAAGTATTGTCGTGCCAACTCTGAGCAAATGGAGAAGTAAGGGGCAGCAACTCAAGGCAGGGGCTGGTAACACGGCTCATTCCAAATACTGTGATGTAGATCGACATCAAGCAAGAAATAGTTAAATATTAAGGAAGCAGTGGACACCAGAATTTATTAGTGTGTTTTCTAAATCAGTGATTCTCAAAATTTAATGTGCACAAGAATCACTTGGAAGCCTTGTCAAATTGCAGGGTCTGTTTCAGTAGGTTTGGGATAGGGATTGAGGTTCTGTATTTCTAACAGCTTCTCAGGTGATACTGTTGCTGCTGGTTCATGCACCACACTGTGAAAGCAAGGGTCGAGAACAGTGATTCTCAACTTTGGCTGTACATTAGGTTTAAAAAATGCTGATGCCTGGGTCCCATTCCAAGAAACTCTGAGTTAATTGATTTGGGATGGGCTCTGGTTTCCTGAGCTCCCCAGGTGATTCCATCGAGCAGCCAATGATGAGAATCACTGATTTAGGCCACTTCAATGGACTCTCCCATGGCCATATAGATTTTAACACAATGTTTTTCTTTTTTTTTCAATTCTTCCACCCACCAAGTTGTCAGTTCTGGACATTGTAAGTCTTCAGAGGCCTAGGCACTCTGGGTATTTCTTTAATCATGGACCATTTTAGGGTAATAAATATTAGTTAACTTTCTATCTTATAATTTGATTTCTTCATGTTGTGTAGCTCAGAGTTTTTTGTTGTTGGTTTTTTTTTTTTTTGTTTTTTTTTTGTTTTTTTTTGCCTTTAACCTTTTTTACCTATGATTAAAAAAAAAACTTTTCAAAGTATTTCTTTACAGTAATGGGTGGACTGAGATTTTATTTATTTCTCTTTCTTTTAAAAAACATTTCTGTCTTCAGTGACCTTCTGACAGACCTCCACTATTGTGTTCATTTACTTGTGTTGCTTGGATTACTCCCTAATGATGTGTTTGTCTTCTCATTATCCTCATAGGCTCTAGCCAATTCCAATAGCACATTCTTAGGAAGTTGATGTCTTTGTTTAATTCCACATATTTCTCCTCTAGAGAGAGAGGCCAAATGAGGACAGCTATCAGTTTCAAGATGTGTGGAAGGCATAGAGATAATTTAACACTCTATTGGGAAGATCATCTGTGTGAAGAAGATCCAGTAACTATCTTTCCACTTACATCACCCATTCCCTTAAAACTTGCAGCTTCCCAACCTCCCTGCCTCATCCACCCCCACACCATCCCTACATTCTATCGGCCTAGAACAGAAGGTTTACATCAATTAAAAGGTTGACTTATGAAGTCTTTGACCATCTAGTAGACTAATTTTTTTTTTTTTTTAATTTACTGTCATTCTACAGTATTCCAGAGGCTATTTCATCCTAGGCACTATGACTACAATTGGGGTGAGCTGCCACTAAAGGGATTCTAGTTATGTCCTTAGGGTGTGACCAATTTATTTTCTCCTAATTAGAAACCCTGGTGGTGTAGTGGTTAAGTGCTACAGCTACTGACCAAAAGGTTGGCAGTTTGAAACCACCAGGCGCTCCTTGGAAACTCTATGCGGTAGTTCTACTCTGTCCTTTAGGGTTGCTGTCTTAGTCATCTAGTGCTGCTATAACAAAAATACCACAAGCGGATAGCTTTAACAAAGAAAGATTATTCTCTCACAGTCTAGCACGCTACAAGTCCAAATTCAGGGCGTCAGCTCCAAAGGAACACTTTCTCCATCAGCTCTGGAGGAAGGCCCGTGTCATCAATCTTCCCTTGGTCTGGGAACTTCTCTGCGCAGGAACCTCAGGTCCAAAGGATGTGCTCTGCTCCCGGCACTTCTTTCTTGGTGGTATGACATTCCCACGTCTCTCTGCCTGTTCTCTTGTTTATATCTCAAGAGACTGGCTTAAGACACTATCTAATCTTGTAGACCTCATCAGTATAACTGCTGCTAATCCATCTTATTATGTCATAGTGATGGAGTTTACAACACATAAGGAAATCACATCAGATTACAAAATGGTACACAATCATACAATACTGGGAATCATGGCCCAGCCAAATTGATACATACATTTTTGGGGGGACATAATTCAGTCCATGACAGTCGCTATGAGTCAGAATGGACTCGACAGCAACTGGTTTTGTTTTATTTTTTTATTAGAGCTGAGTCAAATGTGTGTGCTTTTCTTTGCAAGGATGTTTCTAAGATGACCTCAGAGCAATGTTTTTTAGGCCGCAGTCATTATTTATTAGTGCTGTGAAATAAATTTGGAGATTCTTTTCTCTTTAACTTTTTTTAAAGGGAAAAAAGTATTTATTAATGACTGCATTTCAAGAGTAAACAAAGTACAGCGGTGGAAAGGTACAACAGTAAAGAGAGAAGAACAAAGTAAAATGAAATTCCACTCAATTCCATTCAACTCAACAATCATTTTCTAAGGTGAGGAGAAAAAATGTAAACCAGTAACTCAAAATATGGGTGGTAATGTCAACTACAGAAAGACTTATATTTCACTTATCGCAAGATAAGAAGCAATCACAGCACAGAAGAAAGAGTGGAGGAATCTACAGGTGTGGAGGAAAGGGGAGGTTAAGCTCACTGGAAGTGTGGGTATCTGACCAGTGGGGTAAAGGGACTAGAGAAGCAGCTTAAGAACTTACGCTTTCTGGACTTCGACTCAGTCATCTGTACAATGAACGACTTCAACTCAAATGAGATCTAAGGTCACTTTTAGCTTTAAAAACATTGTTCTATGAAAGGGCAAGGTAAGAAGACCAAAACCAAAAAAACCAAACCTGTTGCCGTCGGGTCAATTCTGACTCCTAACAACCCCAGAGGACAGACTAGAACTGCCCCACAGGGTTTCCAAGGAGCAGCTGGTGGATTCAAGCTGCTAGTTTTTTGGTTAGCTGCCATAGCTCTTAACCACAGCGCCACCAGGGCTCCAAGAAGAGCAAGGGCTGGCTAATTTAATTCTCATTGAGAGTTGATTAACTCAGTTTAAGTCCCTGTTTCTTAGAATGTCAGTGTGAATTCCTTAGCCCCTTTATTAATTTATGTAAAAGTCTTAAAGATAAAATTGCTTTGCTGATTCTTGACCAGCATTGTTTTTAATAGACGAGAAGAATGGAGGAGAGAAAATATCAGTGAGCTCCCACATTAGAAGCGTAATTATATATATATATTTGCTAAACTCCTGTTTCAGTTATATAAATGTAAATTGTATCTGTACTGTGAGTTGTATTTAAAAAGATTGAAAGTCACTGTCTTTGAGCAATCATCTATCAACCTAACTCTACTCAGAATCTTCCAAATATATAATCAATGTTACTTATTTATGAGTTTAAAGATCTTCAGATAAGGCTGCCTGATGCTTTGACACAAAAAGGTGATGTGCATTTATATTTTTTCTTGTGACCCCCTCTCATAAATCAGATCCCTAAGTTTCCATTTGTAGTCAGATTGGGGAATATTGGGCTTTATTTGGTTCTCTCGTCTAGTCTTTCTCCTGATTGCCTATTGGGCTTCATAACCATAGAGACTTTTCTCCTCTGGAGTTTATATTTATTTTTCCCTCAATCACTTTTAGCCCCTTTTTAAAGTCTTTTGAAGTTGTTTCCTTTTTAGGATAAAGAAAACATCAATGGTTCTTAAATGAAAGGCTTGAAGGGAACTCAAGTCCTACAGTTCAGCAGTGTTCCAGACTGCTGCTATCTCTGGGAGATAACAAAGGCTTCTCAAGGGGTAGGATAGTTTAAAGGGAATCTGTTTGGATCCTTAAACTTCACATGTTTTTTTCCCATTAATCAGACTGGGAGCATGCTACAGTCAAGGCACCCCCTTCACAATTTCTCTTCTTCCACTTTACAAAAGGATGGCATGGATTCCATGGATCCTAATATGCTGTACTGCTCCAGGGTGTAAACATCCACAAGGCACCAAACAAATTCAAAAAACTGGCATCAGTATTGGGAAAGCGAATAACCTTAACAGTTGGGTAACAAATCTGTGTGCATATCAAATACTTTCCACTTCATACTTTCAAAAAATTGAAAAACGACATACTTATGTTGTCAGATTTCTAGATCATTAAAAATAATTTTTCAAAGCAGATTATGTGATTTTTGACAAATAACTCAAAAGGAGTTTCAAAAAATGAATGACATTGCTATAACAAAACTCTACTTACATATACTTAATAGGTAAGCCCTTGTTGCTTATACCTATAAAAATGAGAAATGAGAAGAGAAAGTATGCTGAACACTGTCTCATTCCAGAAACAAGAAATTTTTATTTATGGATACATGACTTAATCAGAGGAAAGAGCTATATTCACCTCATTAAAAAATTCATTTCCAATAAACTTTTGCATTTTATATTTAATACATTTCAAAACTTATATTTATGTTGTTTTGAGTAACTGGGTGCTACTAATGATTATAATGACAAAATAATATGAAGAAAAAATTTAACTGTTAGAGCCTTACAGTTTTGGGAAATTCAATTTACTTTCTTTTTTTTTGGCATAGAATTAATCCATAAAGATAATTAATTAATTACCCTTCTAGCCTAAATTTGTATTACGTTAGGATAAAATTCAATGGGGAAAATGCAATAAAACTACACTGCTAAAGAATAGCTTGCTCTTGTATATTTAAATGGATAATGGTAGTTATGAATTCACATGCTATTTAGATTCCATGAATGATTTTTTAAAAGTGTTACAACAGTTTAGTTTAACATGCACTGTTTATATCTGTTGGAGTTCTTTAACCTTTTGATAAAAAATTTTATATGTCTACTTTTTGCAAAGAGGTCCATAAGTGTTCAAACTTGTTTAGATGGTACACAAACAAAAATGTTTAAGGTCACCGATCTAGCCCTCTCACTGAGTACTGTCAGGGATCAGTGAGGCCATCTGAATATAAGAATATTTATTCTTTCTTCTGCAAAATCCTTTATGGGCTTTCTCGTCCATAATGTTCCTAGAAGTAAATTATATGCTGACTGCAGCCACTCATCATCCAGTCTAGTCCAGCTGGCATGCTTTAATACTGACTGGCATATTGTTTTTATTAGGTGTCCCCGAGACAGTTCCAACTCATAGTGACCCTCTGAACAACAGAACAAAACACTGCCAAGTCATGAGCCGTCCCCACAATCATTGCTATGTTTGAGCCCATAGTTGCAGCCACTGTGTGAATCCATCTCATTGAGGGTCTTCCTCTTTTTTGCTGACCGTGTACTTTACCAAGCATAGTGTCCTTCTCCAGAGACTGGTCTCTCCTGATAACATGTCCAAAGCACGTGAGACAAAATCTCACCGTCCTTACTTTTAAGGAGCATTCTGGCTGTACTTCTTCCAAGACAGATTTGTTCATTCTTCTGGCAGTCCATGGTATATTCAATACTCTTCACCAACACGATAATTCAAAGGCATCAATTCTTCTTCATTCTTCCTTATACATTGTCCATCTTTCACATGCATATGAAGCAACTGAAAACACCATGGCTTGGGTCAGGCTCACCTTAGTCACTGAAGTGACATCTTTGCTTTTTAGCACTTTAAAGAGGTCTTTTGCAGCAGATTTGCCAAATGCAATGCCTCTTTTGATTTCTTGACTGCTGCTTCCATGGGTGTTGATTGTGGATCCAAGTAAAATAAAATCCTTAACGTCAATGTTTTCTTCATTTATCATAATGTTGCTTATTGGTCCAGTTGTGAGGATTTTTGCTTTCCTTATGTTGAAGCGTAAGCCATACTGAAGGCTGGAGTCTTTCATCTTCATCACTAAGTGCTTCAAGTCCCCTTCACGTTCAGCCAGCAAAGTTGTGTCATATGCATATCACAGGTTTTCAATGAGTCTTCCTCCAATCCTGATGCTACGTTCTTCTTCATATATTCCAGCTTCTCAGATTTTTTGCTCAGCATACAGATTGAATAAGTATGGTGAAAGGATAGAACACCGACACACATCTTTCTTGACTTTAAACCACGCAGAAACCCTTGTTCTGTTTGAACAACTACCTCTTGCTCTATGTACAGGTTCCTCATGAGCACCATCAAGTGTTCTGGAATTCTCATTCTTCGCAACATTATCCATAATTTGTTATGATCCACACAGTTGAATGCCTTTGCGTAGTCAATAACACACAGGTAAACATCTTTCTGGTATTCTCTGCTTTCAGCCAGGATCCATCTGACATTAGCAATGATATCCCTGGTTCCACGTCTTCTTCTGAATCTGGCTTGAATTTCTGGCAGTTCCCTGTGAATCTACTGCGGCAGTCGCTTTTGAATGATCTTCAGCAAAATTTTACTTGTGTGTCGTATTACTGATATTGTTTGATAATTTCTGCATTCTGTTGGATCACCTTTCTATGGAGTAGGCATAAATATAGATTCTTCCAGTCCATTGGCCAGAAGGCTGTCTTCCAAATTTCTTGCCGTAGACGAGGGAACACTTCCAGCGATGTATCCCTTTGTTGAAACATCTCAATTGATATTCCATCAATTCCTGGAGCCTTATTTTTCACCAGTGCTTTCAGTGCAGCTTGGACTTCTTCCTTCAGTTCCATCGGTTCTTGATCACATGCTGCCCCCTGAAATGGTTGAACATCGACCACATTCTTTTTGGTACAGTGACTCTGTGTATTTCTTCCATCTTCTTTTGATGCTTCCTGTGTCGTTCAATATTTTCCCCATAGAACCCTTCAGTGTTGCAATTCAGGGCTTGAATTTTTTCTTCAGTTCTTTCAGCTTGAGAAATGCTGAGCGTGTTCATCCCTTTTGGTTTGCTAACTCCAGGTCTTTGCAAATGTCATTATCATACTTTACTTTTGTCTTCTCGAGCTGCCCTTTGAAATCTTCTGTTCGGCTCTTTCATGTGATCATTTCTTCTGTTTCCTTTAGCTACTCTAAGTTCATAAGTCTCTTATGATATCCATTTTGGTCTTTTCTTTTCTTTTTTTCCTGTCTTTTTTATGACCTTTTGCTCTCTTCATGTATGATGTCCTTGATGTCATCCCACAACTTGTCTGGTCCTCGGTCATTAGCATTTAATTCGTCAAATCTATTCTGAAGATGGTATCCAAATTCAGGTGGGATATATTCAAGATTATACTTTGGCTCTCGTGAATTTGTTTTAATTTTCTTCAGCTTCAACTTGAATTTGCATATGAGCAACTGCTGTCTATTCTGCAGTCAGCCCCTGGCCTTGTTCTGACTGATGATATTGAACTTCTCCATCATCTCTTTCCACAGATGTAGCTGATTTGATTCCTGTGTATTCCAGCCATTGAGGTCCACATGTATAGTCGCCATTTATGTTGTTGAAAAAAAGTATTTGCAATGAATATGTTGTTGGCCTTGCTAAAGTCTATCACGCAATCTCCAGCATTGTTTTTATCACCAAGGCCAACTATTTTTCAACTACTAATCCTTCTTCTTTGTTTCCAACTTTCAAATTCCAGTCACCAGTAATTATCAATGCATATTCACTGTATGTTCAATGAATTTCAGACTGCAGAAGTTGGTAAAAATCTTTAATTTCTTCATCTTGAGTATTAGTGGTTGGTGGGTAAATTTGAATAATGGTCATATTAACTGTTCTTCCTTGTATGCATATGGATATTACCCTATCACTGTCAAAGTTGTATTGTTCTTTTTGACGACGAATGTGATGACATTCTTCTTCAATTTGTGATTCCCAGCATAGTAGAACATATGATTGTCCGATTCAAAATGGCCGGTACAGGTACATTTCAGCTCACAAATGCCTAGGATATTGATCTTTATGCATTCCATTTCATTTTTGATGACTTCCAATATTCCTACATGCATACACTGTACATTCCACATTCCAATTTTTAATGGGTTTTCGCAGCTATTTCTTCTTATTTTGAGTCGTGTCACATCAGCAAATGAAGGTCCCGAAAGCTTGACTCTATCCGTATCATTGAAGTCAATTTTACTCTGAGGAGGCAGCTCTTCCCCAGTTGTATTCTGAGTGCCTTCCCACCTGAAGGGCTCATCTTCTGGCACTATATCAGATAATGTTCTGCTGGTATTCATAAGATTTTCACTGGCCAATTTTTTTTTTTTTTTTTAAAGTAGATCACCCGGTCTTTCTTCCTAGTCTGTCTTAGCCTGGCGGCTCCACTGAAACCTTTCCACCATGGGTACCCTGCTGGTATTTGAAATACTGGTGGCACATCTTCCAGCATCACAGCAATGTGCAAGCCAGCACAGATGTGGTGACATGATAACCATCAACTGACATGATAACTATCAATGTTGGCCAGAGCCAGTAGCATAAAATGACTTTACATCAACTTCAGAATTCAGGATGTAGTTTAAAAATGGATATTATTAAATTAACAGTGTGGGGCATTCGTTATCACATTTTAATTAATAATTCTTGATGACTAGGCACTCTCTTTTTGAGATTAAATATACCCTCAACTGTCAAGGGAAAACAAAAATTGCAGGACAATTTAAAAATCAGAATTTAATCAGCTGTTCAAGATTTTGTACTGAGCACATATATTTATTGATTTCCCTCAGAGACTCCTTATAATGATGATGATTAGAAAAAAAAAAAAAAAGAGTTGTTTTCCTAATAATTAAGGAAATGGGTTTCCCCAGTGATTGAGTATCTTTGATAGGCCTTAAGACCACATCTGAGAGTTTATGCTAATGGGGCCAGAAAGACCACGCATGGTATCAGCTGACCTCAGTGGGGGAGAGGACAAGATTCAATGAACGGTATTTACATAATGAGGCCCCAGTAAAGGCTCTGGACAAGAAAGCTCCTTCTGTGGGCTTTCTGGTTGGTGATGCACATGGGAGAGTAGCTCATCTCTTTTTGGGACATGGAAGCTCCATGTTAGGAACCCTCTGAGACCTTGCACTATCTGTTTCTTCATTTGTATCCTTTTTTGCTATATTAAAACTGTAATCGTGAATATAGCATTTTCCATGAATTCAGTGAGTTGTTTAGCAAATTATCTAACTGAGAGAGTAGTGGAAGCCAGCAGGTCAGAAGTGGGGGGGAGCCCTAGGGACCCCTGAGTTTATGGCTGATATCCTGAAGGGGTGGAGGGAACCCCCAAATTTGTAGCCAGTAGGTCAGAAGTGAAGATGTCATGGGGACTCCCAAGCTTACGGTTGGCATTTGAAATCTTGGGCAGACTTGGCAGTCTAAAAGGACTGTGCCCTTTAACTTGTAAAATCTGTCCTAGCTCCAGGTGGGTTACAGTCAGAGGAAGAAGCACTGTATTACACAGTTGGGGTGAGAAGTGGAATTAATAGATTGCATTGAATCGATGTGCACATTTTGTGTCAGAGAACTGGGATTTGATTTTCCTTATAGTTGGTATTAGAGAAGTGGAGTTTGATTTTTTTTCTCAGCACACGGTATATTAGTATTGAATATTGTCGTTTACTTAAAAGTTCAGAAAATTTATTAGTAGCTTAGAAGACTAGATTTACAGAGGCTTATTTACTGTATTTAGAAAATCCATGCTAAAATTAAGGAATATTCCTACCTATTAGAGATCTTTTGAAAAGGACATAAAAAGAGTTTTTTCTAAGTGGATCAATCCATTTCTAGGATAATAAAAATCAGGACTCTATAGTGCTTTCTACTTTACCAAGATATAAAAATTCTCCTATGGTTTGAAATTACCTCTGCAAGGTTTGACCATCTTTACCAGTTTATTCACACTCTTTATCTTACAAACTTTAAATCTCATTTTGCAGTTCTATTTTTATCCATTTGATGCTACTGTTTCTCTGTTACAGGATATAAAGTTATGACCTTCTTCATATAAGCAGAAAATGTACTTAGATGTGTAGGCAGTGGTTTAGTGATAGAATTCTCATCTTCCATGCAAGAGCCCAGATTCAATTCCTGGCCCATCCACCTCATGCACAGCCACCACCTGTCTATCAGTGGAGGCTTACATGTTGCTGTGATGCTAAACAGGTTTCGGTGGAGCTTTCAAACTAAGATTAAGAAGAATCGTCTGGTGATGTATTTCCCAAAATTAGTCAATGCAAACCATTTGGATCACAGCAGTTCAGTTCACAATCAATCGTGGAAATGGTGCAGGACTGGGCAGTATTTCCTTCTGTTGTGCATGGGATTGCCATGAGTCAGGGGCCAATGTAATGGTAAGTGTATTTATGGAAAATAGTGCCAATGGCAATTAGTTTTAAATTGCTGAATGATTTCTCACAGCTGGTGATGGAAATCTCAATGGCAAATAGAAATTGCTCATTGGTGCCCCTCCTCCTCCCCCAAGTGGCACCCAGGGCATGTGCCATACATACCATACTCTAGATACACCTCCAAGGCAGCTAACAATAACAACATAATCAGATGGACTTACTTGTAAATAGACTGAAGAAATATGCACCAGTGAAGACATATTTCCATCAACACTCTGAGAATCATTTTACTATGTTAATATGAAGTGAGAATGTGAAAGAGATTGAGCGGATATTATTGGGATCCTCCTTCCCGACTTTTCAGGTAAGGGCATCTGCAGCTCTCTGACCATCCCCTGCTTCATTTGTCCATATCCAAGAATATAGGCCATACAACAATCATAAATTATAAAAGCTAAAATTAATTTTAAACAAATTAATTTGTCATAAAACACTTGGATGTTTCATTAATCACATTATTGGCATTTTTATGTAAACTAGTATTTATTATTGTTTTAGGATCCTGCATCTGAATCACCTGGGAATTATTTTTTTTTAAATTTTTATTGAACTTTAGATGAAGGTTTACAGAACAAACTAGCTTCTCATTAAATAGTTAGTACATATACTGTTTTATGGCATTGGTTAACAATCACATGATATGTCAGTACTCTTCCTTCTCAACCTTGGGTCACCTATTAACAGCTTTCCTGTCCCCTCCTGCCTTCTCGTCCTTTCCCCTGGGCTGTTGTGCCCATTTAGTCTTGTTTTGTCCTATGGGTCAGTCTAATCTTTGGCTGAAAGGTGAACCTCCAGAGTGACTTCATTACTGGGCTAAAAGTGTGTACAGGGGCCGTACTCTTGGGGTTTCTCCAGTCTCTGTCAGGCTAGTAAGTCTGGTCTTTTTTTATTTTTTTTGAGTTAGAATTTTGTTCTACATTTTTCTCCAGCTCTGTCCAGGACCCTCTACTGTGATCCCTGTAAAAGCAGTCAGTGGTGGTAGCCGGGCACCGTCTAGCTGTACTGGACTCAGTCTGGTGGAGGCCATGGTAGTTGTGGTCTATTAGTCCTTTGGACTAATCTTTCCCTTGTGTCTTTAGGTTTCTTCATTTTCTCTTGCTCCTGAAGGGGTGAGACCAGTGGAGTATCTTAGATGGCCACTCACAGGCTTTTAAGACCCCAGACGCTACTCATCAAAGTAGAATGTAGAACATTTTCTTTATAAACTATGTTATGCCAATTGAGCTAGATATTCCCTGAGACTATGGTCCCCAAAGCTCTCAGCCCAGTAATTCAGTCCCTAAGTGAGTTTGGATTTGTCCATCGTGCTTCCATGACCTTACCCTGAACAAGTTGTGCTGGCTTATACCTGGAAATTATTTTCAAAGTGCAGAGTTCAGGGTCAAACCATAACCTAAGCGATTTAGACTTTCTTGGGGTGAGGCCTGGGAATATGCAATTTAAAGAACACAAAATTAGACACACAAAGGCTATTTAACCAGTTGCTCTTTGGAATAATTATATGGGCTATGACCTGTCTTTATAGACATTCAAATGGAGAGTGAAGAAAAGTTGGATAATTCAACCTCCCTCCCTCTTTCTCTGTCCTACACATCCAAATCCCATTGTTCTTACTATCAGAAATTTTAGATCTGAATCATTCAAAAAAAAGCCCTCAGTTCTGATTTTGCATTTGCCTATGCTAAATTTGGATCTTAAAAAAAATAGAAGAAGAAGAAAACTTTTTTCAGGTTTTTTTTTTTTTTTTAGTGTGAAGCAAAATGTTGCATCAGAAGTTAGAATTCAAATAGAAAATTCAAAATAGAGCATTTTTCCCTGTGGATACTTCTGCTCAAGTGACCTTCTTTGTTTCCTGTCTCCTCAGCTCCCCCATTGTAGTACCTTCCTTTCCTCTTCCCAACCTCTTTACCTCATGAAGTGAAGTCATGAGTATTTCAGCTTTTTTTATATTGTTTTGGCTTCTACTAGCACTTACCTTTCTGCCCAAAGTCACTCACCTCATTTTTAATTTGCACAAAACCTACTCTCCTTGCATAGATTAAAATTTTGCTGGCTCCTTAAAATCTTCAAGAGGTAGCATATAATCAAGAACTGATGGTACTGAAGGAAGAAGTCCAAGCTGCAGTGAAAGCATTGGCAAAAAAACAAGGCTCCAGGAATTGACAGAATATCAGTTGAGATGTTTCAACAAACAGAAGCAGCACTGGAAGTGCTCACTCGTCTTTGCCAAGAAATTTGGAAGACAGCTACCTGGCTAAGCGACTGGAAGACATCCATATTTATGCCTATTCGCAAGAAAGGCAATCCAACCAATTGCAGACATTATCGAACAATATCATTAATATCACACGCAAGTAAAATTTTGCTGAAGATCATTCAAAAGCAGCTGCAGCAGTATGTCGACAGGGATCTGCCAGAAATTCAGGCCGGATCCATAAGAGGACGGGGAACCAGGGATATCATTGCTGATATTAGACGGATCCTGGCTGAAAGCAGAGAATACCAGAAAGATGTTTACCTGTGTTCTACTGACTATGCTAAGGTATTTGACTGTGTGGATCATAACAAATTATGGATAACATTGCGAAGAATGGGAATTCCAGAACACTTAATTTTGCTCGTGAGGAAACTGTACATGGATCAAGAGGCAGTTGTTCTGACAGAACAAGGGGATACTGCGTGGTTTAAAGTCAGGAAAGGTGTGCATCAGGGTTGCATTCTTTCACCATACCTATTCAGTCAGTACGCTGAGCAAATAATCCAAGAAGCTGGACTATATGAAGAAGAACGGGGCATCAGGATTGGAGGAAGACTCATTAACAACCTGCGTTATGCAGATGACACAACCATGCTTTCTGAAAGTGAAGAGGACTTGAAGCACTTACTGATGAAGATCAAAGACTACAGTCTTCAGTATGGATTATACCTCAACATAAAGACAACAAAAATCTTCACAACTGGACCAATAAGCAACATCATGATAAATGGAGAAAAGACTGAAATTGTCAAGGATTTCATTTTACTTGTACCTACAATCAACACCCATGGAAGCAGCAGTCAAGAAATCAAAAGACGCATTGCATTTGGCAAATCTGCTGCAAAAGACCACTTTAAAGTGTTGAAAAGCAAAGATATCACCTTGAAGACTAAGGTGTTTCTGACCCAAGCCATAGTATTTTCAATCGCATCATATGCATGCAAAAGCTGGACAATGAATAAGGAAGAAGTGATGCTTTTTAATAGTGGTGTTGGCAAAGAATATTGAATATACCATGGACTGCCAAAAGAACGAACAAATCTGTCCTAGAAGAAGTACAACCAAAATGCTCCTTAGAAGCAAGGATGGCAAGACTAAGTCTTACATACTTTGGACATGTTGTCAGAAGGGATCAGTCACTGGAGAAGGACATCATGCTTGGTAAAGTAGAAGGTCAGTGGGAAAAAGGAAGACCCTCAACGAGATGGATTGACACAGTAGCTGCAACAATGGGCTGAAGCATAACTACAATTGTGAGTATGGCAAAGGACCAGGCAGTGTTTCGTTCTGTAGTACACAGGGTCACTATGAGTTGGAACCAACTCGATGGCAGCTAACAACAACAATACAACCTTAAAATCTGCTTTCTGTACTTTTAAAGTCTTTAAGACTTTTTAGCCTCATTTGTTCTCTATCAAAGCCTGAGCAAGGTGGATCAACTCTTGAAGAAGCATTTGAAGCCACTTTAGAGGAGTTTTAAGCTTTGATTCCTTGTACATTTTAGAGTAGGGCTATTCAAGTTTTCCATCTTTTTATTCAGAGAGTTGTTACATAAAGAGACAGTTGAGCAACTTTAGAAGTTTGCTTATCAGAAGTTGGACTCAATAACCATTTATAGCATCTAAAACGACTTACTGCCTCCCAACCTCGTGTGTGTGTATGTGTGTATGTGTGTGTGTGTAGAGGAGAGAGGGAACATGACAGGGAGGGAAAGAAAGAACATTTAATTTGTGTAAAGAACAATGCTGGTTGCTGTGGGATACCCAATGATAAATAAAGCACAATCTGTGCTTTCAGAGGCGTTTCCAATATAACTTCAGAGGCAGATATGTACATAAACATTAAGTAGAAGCTGGAGAACGGGGATGAAGTAGAACTGCTGAGTATAGGTGAAGAGCAACTGCACTGCAGCATGAAAAAAAGCCAAGGGTTTAGGGTCAAAAGGACTTGATTTCAAATCCCAGCTCAGCACTTCAGTGATTTTGGGCAGGTGGTTAACATTTGCTGCGCCTCAGTTTCTGAACCTCTAAAGGATAGCAGCACCTAACTCCAAGGGTTGCTAAAAGGAGTAAAGTCAGTACTGTGCCTAGCACATGGTAGGGGCTTAATAAAAGGGAGCTATTATTATGGAAAGAGCCAGCAGTGGCAAGTTTGCAAATTGACCGCCCCATAGGGTTTCCAAGGAGCAGCTGGTGGATTTGAACTGCCGACCTTTTGGTTAGCATCCCAGCTCTTAACTACTGTGCCATGAGGTCTCCCTTTAGAACTTCATGCTCTCCCATAAATGCACATCTGTGATATACTGATATGTTGAAAACTATGATGAACAACTGAAGTTTTTGCTTCATGAATCCATTCCCTCAGCTTCTGGTAATAGAAATCTGTGTGTGTGTGTGTGTGTGTGTGTGTGTGTGTGTGTGTGTAACCCTGGTGGCACAAGTGGTTAACACGCATGGCTGCTAACCAAAAGGTCAGCAGTTTGAATCCTCTAGCTGCTCTGCAGGAGACAGATGTGGCAATCTGCTTCTGTAAAGATTACAGCATTGGAAAGCTATGGGACAGTTCTACTGTGTCCTATAGGGTTGCTATGAGTTGAAATCAACTTGACAACAATAGGTTTATGTATTTATATATATAAATATATATATACAATTGTGGTAAGTATATATATAACAAAACATTTTCCTTTTCAACATTTTTACATGTACAATTCAATGACATTAATTACTTTCATCATGTTATGCAGCCATCACCATTGTCCACTTCCAAATTTTTTCATCACCCTTAACAGGAGCTCAGTGCCCCCTAAGCAATGACTCCATTTTTCCCCCTCCCACCCACCCTGGTACCCACTAACAAACTTTGGTTTCTATACATTTGCCTATTCCAGATAATTTAAATAAGTGAGATCATACAATATTTGTCCTTTTATGACTGACTTATTTTCCTCAGCATAATGTTTTCAAGGTTCATCCTGCAGCTTGTATCAGAACTTCATTTCTCTTTATGGCTGAGCGGTATTCCATTATATGTATGAACACATTTTGTTTATCCACTCATCTGAAATTTATTTCTGTTTGGAGAATAGGCTTCCCTTTGTCATTCAAGGTGCCCTGCCCAAGAAGCAGGCTTATGACCCAGCTAGTCTGTCTGACATTTTCCTGGGAATTTTAATCTCAAATGGAAGTTGCAAAAGCATGAAAATAGACAGAGTTCATGTATACCACAAATGTAGAAGGTGTGTGTTATTTGAGTAAAAATACGGTACATATGATAGAGCCCTGAAGAGATTCTATGGGTCCCTGCTAGCACAATGTCCAGAACTATTCTGGTCCCTATCAGTTCTAAAGTTTGGCTCTTCATCTAGTTCTTAGACTTTTACTTCAATTCTTCCTTAAGGAAAAAATATGCACTAGTACATCAATGGACATTCTTTTGTACATACAGATTTAATCCCTTAAAAAATTCTCCAATAGATTCCCTTTTCATTTAAGACTTCTGTTTCTTCCAAAGAACTCTAAAGTACAGTGATATTAATTCATTTACTGTATACATTTTTGTACCTAAATTTTCTTATAACTGGTATTATTTTTAATTAAATAAATTAAAAAGGAATCTAGATAACCAGGAGCATCTTCTGAGATGGAAATGAACCTTACTTGAATCCTCTTGTAAGCCAGAAGCAGTTTTCACAAGCAAGGGGGCCAGCACTCATATCAACCTGTCACAAGGCACCTGGAGGAAGTGGGGAGCAGTACTCAAAGTGGAGAAAGGCCTGGAATGGGGAGATGCAAGAGTACAACTTACCCCAAACCTAGATAAGACTGTCTTGAACTTCTGCCAATTCCACAATCCATGGAAGTTCAAAGTCCTCACTGGGAGTTCTGCAAATTCCCCAGAAAGCTAACATTTCATTTTCAGAGTGATGCTTATCCTTGGAGTTCTGTATCATTGCACATTGTCTGTGTTCTACACCATAAAATTCCAAAATAGAATGCAGTTCTTTCTTCAGTTTCCAGAAAAAATAATATTCACATTAAACATGGCTTTGAGAATTTAGTAATCTTTACTTGGATGTGTGGAGGTGGTCACAAATCTGGGTCACATCATCTTGGGTCCACCATCTTGCAGGCTCCTCTCTCCTCTTCCCCACTCCTTGCAGATTTTCCTTCAGAACTCTAAATGTTTCATCTTCTTTTATGCAAAGTCATATTTTCCTTCCCCTGTGATGTTTTCGCTCCAGCTAGTACTAGGTCACACACACCTTCTACAGTTGACCAAAGTATATCTTCCTAGTATTTTTCCAAACAAAGATAATTGTCTTGCTAAAAGATGTGCTGGTGCCTCCTGTTAAGAATAAGTTTTTCTCCACCTCTAACTTTCATGTGTAACATAGAATGTTAGCTGCTGTCAAGTTGGCCCCCTATTCATGGGAACCCATGCACAACAGAACAAAATGTTGCCTGGTCCAGCACCATCCCCATGATCAGTTGCCAGTCAGACTGTTATGATCCGTAGGGTTTTCATTGGCTGATTTTCTCGATGTAGATTTCAAGGTCTTTCTTCCCAGTCTATCTTACTCTGGAAGCTCTGCTGAAACCTGTTCAGCATCATAGCAACACACAATCCTCCACTGACAGATGGGTGGTGGTTGTGCATGCAGTGTATTGGCTAAGAATCAAACTTTGGTCTCCCACACGGAAGACGAGAATTCTACCACTGAACCACTAATGCTGCATAACATATAATCCCCCTCCGCCCCCCCCCAAAAAAATAGGGAAGTAAAATCTGTGAAGGGACTATATACAGTGTCCATAGGTACTAAGCAAGAGGAGGAGACCCTGGGATTTTAGGAATAGAGAATGGATCTATCATAGAATTGCCTCCTCCAGAGAACCTTCATGGCTGTACCATAGTCCATTTGTTGATTCAACAAATATTTATTGAGTGCTTGCTATGTGTCAAGCGGCAATCAACTACATGCTGGAGAATTTAAAGATAAAATGCAGCTAAATGTCCAGGAGGAGAGACATATACATAAACTGATAGGCATAAAACAGTGTAATAATGGAGGAATATATAAAGTTGGAGTAATTTGTGCACATAAACCCATACCTGTCCCAAATATTTGGGGCCTGTGCAAGAGCACAAACGGAGGCCATGATAACTGAGATCTTCCAAAAATTAAACAATTATGCTCACCACAAGATTTAACCAAAAGAGTACAAAGACAACCTACAGACGGGGAAAAAATTTTCGGCTATTACAAATTCAACGAAGTTCTAATCTCTAAAATCTACAGGAAAATCCAACACTGCTATAACAAAAAGACAAATAGTCCAACTAAAAAATAGGAAAGGAAATGAACAGACACTTCTCCAAAGAAGACATTCAAGTAGCTAATGGACACATGAGGAAATGCTCTCGATCACTAGGCATTAGAGAAATGCAAATCAGAACCACAATGAGATAGCATCTCACCCCAGCATTACTGGCATGAATCAGAAAAACAGAAAATAGGAGGTGGGCCAAGATTGCAGAGTGGTCAGACACTTCCTGTGGTCCCTCTTACAACAAAGACCCAAAAAAACAAGTGAATCAATTATATATGACAATCTAGGAGCCCTGAACATCAAAGGCAAAGTTGAGGAATTGGACTGACTGGCAGGGGGAGGGTGAGACCGTCTGGAAACAGTGATGAGTTGCCAGACCTGACCCGGTGGGAACCGGCACCCTGCAGGCCGAATTGGCTAGCATGTGCGGTGAGACAAGCAGTGGCGTTTGGGACACATTTCCCACATCAGGAGACACCAAGAAGCAGAGAGTCTACTCAGGCCTCCAGAGCCAGTGAAAAGCGGCGCTCAATCAGCGAAAGATAAGTACATGCATCTAACCCACTGTGCCATTGTTGTATTGGTACAACAACAGATGCATAAACCAATGGAACAGAATTGAGAATTCAGATGTAAATTCATCCACCTATGAGCAGCTGATACTTGACAAAGGCCCAAAGTTTGTTAACTGGGGAAAAGACAGTCTCTTTAACAAATGGTGCTGGCATAACTGGACATCCATCTGCAAAAAACTGAAACAAGACCGATACTTCACACCGTGCACGAAAACTAACTCAAAATGGATCAAAGACTTAAATATAAAATCAAAAATGATAAAGATCATGGAAGAAAAAATAGGGACAATGCTAGGAGCCCTAATACATGGCATAAACAGAATACAAACCATAAGTAACAATGCACAAACACCAGAAGAGAAACCAGATACCTGGGAACTCCTAAAAATCAAACACTGATGCTCATCAAAAGACTTCACCAAAAGAGTCAAAAGACAACCTGGAGATTGGAAAAAAAATTTTGGCTATGACAAATATGATCAGCATCTAATCTCTAAAATCTATAAGATACTGCAAAATCTCAACAACAAAAAGACAAATAACCCAATTAAAAAATTGGTAAATGATATGAACAGGCACTTCACCAGAGAAGACATTCAGGCAGCTAACAGATACATGAGGAAACGATAACGATCAGTAGCCATTAGAGAAATGCAAATCGAAACTACAATGAGATACCATCTCACCCAAACAAGGTTAGCATTAACCCAAAAAACACAAAATAATAAATGCTGGAGAGGTTGTGGAGACACTGGAACACTTATACACTGTTGGTAGGAATACAAAATGCTACAACCACTTCGGAAATTGATTTGGCACTTCCTTAAAAAGCTAGAAATAGAAGTACCATGCGATCTAGCAATCCCACTCCTTGGAATATATTCTAGAGAAATAAGAGCCATTACATGAATAGATATATGCATACCCATGTTCACTGCAGCATTATTCACAATAGCAAAGAGATGGAAACAACCTAAGTGCCCATCAACGGATGAATGGATAAAGAAATTATGGTATATTCACACAATGGAATACTACACAATGATAAAGAACACCAATGAATCTGCAAAACATCTCATAACATGGATGAATCTGGAAGGCATTATGGTGAATGAAATTAGTCAGTTGCAAAAGGACAAATATTGTATGAGACTACTATTACAAAAACTCAAGAAAAGGTTTAAACACAGAAGAAAACATTCTTTTATGGTTATGAGGGTGGGGAGTGAGGAAGAGGGGTTTTCACTAACTAGATAGTAGATAAGAATTATCATAGGTGAAGGGAAGGACAACACATACTATAGGGGAAGTCAGCACAACTGGACTAAAGCAAAAGCTAAGAAGTTTCCTGAATACAACCAAACACTTCGAGGGACAGAGTAGCAGGAGCAGTGGTATGGGGACCATAGTTTCCGGGGACATCTAGGTCAATTGGCGTAACAAAGTTTATTAAGAAAATGTTCTGCATCTCATTTTGGTGAGTGGTGTCTGGGGTCTTAAAAGCTAGCAAGCAGCCATCTAAGTAAGATACATCAACTGGTCCCAACCCACCTGGAGCAAAGAAGAATGAAGAACGCCAAAGACACAGGAAAATATTAGCCTAAGAGACAGAAAGGGCCACATAAACCAAAGACTCCATCAGCCTGAGACCTGAAGAACTAGATGGTGGCCGGCTACCACCAATGACTGCCCTGACAGGGAATACAACAGACAGTCCCTGAAGGCAGGAGAAAAGTGGGGTGCTGAACTCAAATTCTAGTAAAAAGACCAGACTTAATGGTCTGACTGAGACTGGAGGGACCTCAGAAACATGGCCCCCAGACTCTCCGTTAGCCCAGAACTGAAACCATTCCCGAAGCCAACTCTTCAGACATAGATTAGACTGGACTATAAGACATGAAACGATACTCGTGAAGAGAGTGCTTCTTAGCTCAAGTAGATACATGAGACCAAATGGGCAGCTCTTGTCCCGAGGCGAGATGAGAAGGCAAAAAGGGACAGGAGCTTGTTGAATGGACACAGAAATCTAAGATGGAAAGGAGGAGTGTGCTGTGACATTACAGAGAGAGCAACTAGGGTCATATAACCATGTTTGTACAAGTTTTTGTATGAGAAACTAACTTAAGCTGTAAATTTTCACTTAAAGCACAATTTAAAAAAAAAAGAAGATAACAAATGTTGGAAAGGCTTCAGGGAGACTAAACCTCTTATACACTGCTAGTGGGAATGCAAAACAGTACAAGCATTTTGGAAAATGATATGGTGCTTCCTTAGAAAGCTAGAAAGAGAAATACTATATGATCCAGCAATTCCACTCCTACAAATATATCCTAGAGAAATAAGAGCCATCACACGAATAGACATATGCACACCCATGTTCATTGCAGCATTGTTCACAATTGCAAAAAGATGGAAACAACCTAGATGCTCATCAATAGATGAATGGATAAACAAACTATGGTACATATACACAGTGGAGTACTATGCAACAATAAAGAACAGTGATGAATCTGTGAAACATCTCACAACATGGATGAATCTGGAGGGCATTATGCTCAGTGAAGTAAGTCAATCACAAAAGGACAAATATTGTATGACAGTATTACCATAAAAACTCATGAAAAGGTTTACACATGAAAAGAAACAATCTTTGATGGTTATAAAGGAGGGAAGCAGTGGGGAGGGAAAAACACTAAATAGACAATAGATAAGTGGTAATGTTGGTAAAGGGTAAGACAGTACACAACGCTGGGAAAGCCTGCACAACTTGACGAAAGTAAGGGCATGGAGGCTCCGTAGACATGTCCAAACTCCCTGAGGCACCGAGTTACTGGAATGAGGGCTGTGGGGACCATGGTCTTGGGGAACATCTAGTTCAACTGGCATAACATATCCCATAAAGAAAATGTTCTACATTCTACTTCGGTGAGTAGCTTCTGAGGTCTTAAAAGCCTGTGAGGGTCCATCTAAGATACTCCACTGCTCTCACCCCTTTGGGAGTGTCGTGGATTGAATTATGTCCCCCAAAATATATCTGTCAACTTGGCTGGGTCATGATTCCCAGTATTGTATGATTGTGTATCATATTGTAATCTAATGTGATTTCCTTATGTGTTGTATACTCTATCAATATGATGTAATAAGATGAATTAGTGGCAGTTATACTGATGAGGTCTACAAGATTAGATAGTGTCTTAAGCCAATCTCTTTTGAGATAATAAAAGAGAGAAGCGAGCAGAGACACATGGGAACCTCATACCACCAAGAAAGCAGTGCCAGAAGCAGAGTGCGTCCTTTGGACCTGAGGTTCCTGTGCAGAGAAGCTCCCAGACCAAGAGAAGATTGATGACACAGACCTTCCTCCAGAGTAGACGGAGAAAGCATTCCCCTGGAGCTAACACCCTGAATTTGGACTTGTAGCCTACTGGACTGTGAGAGAATAAACTTCTCTTTGTTAAAGCTATCCACTTGTGGTATATCTATCATAGCAGCACTAGATGACTAAGACAGGGAGCAAGGAAGAATGAAGAAAACTAAAGACCCAACGGAAATATTAGTCCAAAGGACTAATGGACCAAGAGAAAAAAAAATGGAAGTCATGTATTGTATGTCAAAATATTTAAAAACTATAAATCAAGCTAACAAATCACTAAATAAAATGTTGTATCCTCCTACCTTGACAAAAAGAACATCATGAAACCTGGGAAGTCCAGGTCTGAGTTTAGAATTCTTAGACTCCTCAAAGTTCTAACAGAACATGGCAGAGAGCTCGCCTATGGCTCCCAGCCTGACGCCCTTGGCAATCTTCTCTCCTTTTCCTGTCCTTGGGTTCTTTCCATACTTATGTACATACACGTGGACACCTCAAGCCACACGTATAAGCTCCAACCACAGCTTCCACAAACATCTGTCCCTTGTTCATGACTCAGCCTAGAGTACAACTACTAATGGTGTCATCTTGCCCTAAGGAGCAAAGACCAAGAGAATAGATCATTCAGGCACTGAAAGTAGGATTGTGATCATTTAGACATGGTGTCTTAGTTATCTAGTGCTGCTATGACAGATATACCACAAGTGGATGACTTTAATAAAGTTTATGCTCTCACAGTCCAGTAGGCTAGAAGTCCGAATTCAGGGTGCCGGCTCCAGGGGAAGGCTTTCTCTCTGTGTCAGCTCTGAAGGAAGGTCCTTGTCATCAGTCTTCCCTTGGTCTGGGAGCATCCCAGCGCAGGAAACTCAGGTCCAAACGACGTGCTCTGCTCCAGGCACTGCCTTTCTCATGGTATGAGGTCCCCTTGTCTCTCTGCTCACTTCTCTCTTTTCTGTCTCAAGAGATTGCCTCAAGACACAGTCCAGTCTTGTAGATTGAGTCCTGCCTTACTAATACAACTGCGACCCATCCTCCCTCATTAACATCATAGAGGCAGGATTTACAACATAATAGGAAAATCACACAATACCTGGAACCATGGCCCAGCCAAACTGATACACACATTTTTGGGGGGACATAATTCAATCCATGACACACGGAATTCCAGGGATCTAGATATTACAGCATGACCTAGAAGTGGGATGCATCTCCGGATGGGCCCTTGGGACCAAGGATTCTTCAGCCTATAGTAGGAGGCACAGCCATAAAACGGCAGTAGAGAGGTTTTCTGAAGTATAATCACCCTTCTGCTTAGGTAAAAATGCAGTATTGCTTAAGCCACTTCATCATATTTTTCTTGAGATGCAGCTTACTAAAATGCATGCAGCATTCCAGTTTCAGACGCACTGCTTTTGTGCAAGGTTAGGATAAATGTGTTTACTTGATTTCTATCCCCAACCTGATGGGTCCTTTGAAGAAGTGCTGTTTCTGGACATGAGAATTATTACAATCCTATTTTCCAATGGCTAGATAAGCTAATAAGCTTCCACTAGAGAAGGGAAAATAGGAAGAAATTCCTCTTTTTGGCTATGAAGCCCAATTTAGAGTCTAAAGGACAATAAGCCTATCTTCAAAGACAAAGAACCATGTGTTTTCAAGTATTTCTTTCAACCAGACATTTTCCCTTCGACTGGCTGTTTTCATCTCCTTCCATCTGCAGACCAGGCTTGTTCTGCATTGGTTTTCATTGGGGCCAAAGGGGAATAACATAGCTCAGGTTGAGCCAAAGCAAGGTGTCTTTTTCACTGCAGGTGTGCTACATCTGCTCCCCTGCCTATCTTGAATCTTCACTGCAACTCCTGTTTTTGTTCAATTTTTTTTCCCTATTTTTCAATCTTTCTTCTTACTCTTCCCTCTCAGTGTCTACATAGCTTCCAGTTGCTCATCATCTCCATCAGCTTCCGGCCACGTGTCATGTTTTGTTCTCTAGTATTTACATTCCCCTGGCTTCTGTTGGCTCCCCAGCCTAACGCATTGCTGTCCTGACCCCTGAGTTTTTGTGGGTTGTGATGGCCTAAACCAGTCCCACTGTCACCGAGCTACAGACACCCATACATTAACTAGGAGAGTGGGAAAAAAACAACAGAACATGAGTTGAAGCAAAGTTTCCCTCCTCTAGCCTTAATTCTCCCAAACTATAGGAGTAAAGATGTGGAAAATTTACCTGTAAGTGTTTGGTCTCTTCTTTCCCAATAACCTTTCCTCCGCTTCACTTCAGGAAACCCATCTCTACCATTATATATGGACATTATATATTCTGTGCACATTATGTAAAACAAATCATGAATCCAAGCATATTACCATTTAAACATGATATTGTCTCTCTGCTGTTTACTTACAGTTAGTCCCATTTAGGCCTTAACAGAACCCCTGGTGTATTGACCGCTCTTTGTTAAACAATCCCTCAGCCTGTTCATTTCTTCACTTCCCTCATTATCCAGCTTACATGCCATTATCTTTCATTTCCAGATCACTCTTGTTGGTACCTAAACTCTTTTGTGCCTTTGTCACATCCAACCTGGGATCAACCCTGCTATTGGGCTTTCTCTGGGTGACACTTAATCATTTGATAATTGCTAGAGAAAAACACAACAGAGCAAATTGTTATCACTGTAAGTCCATAGTCACTAACCTCAAGTGAGCTTTCAATGCTGCTCATTAATCCAGCTACTTTTTCCCAGCCAACTAGCTCTCTCATTTCTCCATTTTCCTCAAACTTTTGATGATGTCTGCTTAGCCTGCCCTTACTACCTATAGCCAATCATTTTTCATTTTTAATTAAAGAGAAAACTGAAGCTTTAAGAAAGAATCGTTCAATTTTTAGTTACCAAGTTTACCAACCTGCCTATTGTTCTCAGGATAAAAACCAATATACTTAACAGAGCTTGCCTGTCATACCACAATCCCATAGCCTTTATTCTTCAGCCACACTGGGCTTTTTTTTTTTTTTTTTAGTTCCTCTAATGTCATGTTCAAGGTCTCCTAGTGGTGCATGGTTAAGCACTTGGTTGCTAACCGAAAGGTCAGTGGTTAGAACGCACCAGCCCCTCTGTGGGAGAAAAATTTGGTAGTCTGCTTCCATAAAGATTCCAGTCTTGGAAACCCTATGGGGCATTTCCACTCTGACCTATAGGGCCACTAGGAGTTGGAACTGACTGGACAGCACTTAACAGCAACAACAACAACTCTGCTTAGAAACCTCTTTCTCCTCTTCCCCCTCTTCCCACCACCCCAGGTTTACTCTTACTCATCTTTGAGCTTTCTACACAAGCATCACATCAGCAGGAAAGCCTTTCCTGACAACCCCCAACCCCTGCCACCACCAAGTTTAGAAAGGTTCCTTTGTCATATGGTCTCATAGAACTATATTCCTTTCGTTCATAGCAATTATCCCAGTTTAATATGCATTCATTGTGAGATTATTTGCTCAATATTTCTCTTACAAGATTGTGAAGTCCATAATGTTAGAGGCCATGTTTGTTGCCCTTAATCATTGTTTCCATAATATCTAGATTGCATCTGCCACACTGGAGTCCCTGGGTGGTGCAAATGGTTAATACAATTGGTTGTTAACCAAAAGGTTGGTGGTTGTAGTCCACCCAGAGGTGCCTCAGAAGAAAGGTCTGGTGATCTACTTCTGAAAAATCAGCTGTTGAAAACCCTATGGAGGCAGTTCTACTCTGACACAGAGTCATCATGAGTTGGAATCAGCTTGACAGCAACTGTTTTGTTTGTTTTACCTGCCACATAGCAACTCCTCAGTAATACTTTATAATATTTGAGTGAATAGGGAATGAATTAATGAATGAATTGGTTCTTAAAGTTGACAAGACATATTGCAGATTAACAAATTACAACCCCAACAGAGAGTTATCCAGTCTCTACTTGGATATTTTTAGTACTGAGTAGTTTGATCCATTGAAAATTTATTTTTTCTCTTAAATTCCAACTACCCCCTTGTAACTTTCAACCAGTGTTTATAGTTCAGCCCTGTTGGAAACATGGACAGATTCTGTTTTCTCTTAATCATACTTCCTTTCCAATATTTGAATATTTTAAGTATACATTCCCTATGTCTTTCCTTTTCCATCATGAATAAACACAATTGTTTCAAAAGTTCTTGATATGAGAAAGTTTTCAGGCTCAGTTATCTCCTCCCCAGATTGAGCACCCTGTAATGAACACAGAAACAAGATAGAAACAACAGAGCCATGAAGCTCTCACATCTTCATTATAGTGGTTCTAACTCATTACTTTGAGAAGATGAGGCTGCTTCCCTCCTTCTACCAGCTACAAGTTAAATTACAAAGTCATTGAATAACCAAACTGCAACATCTCCAAGGAGGACTGTACCTACAAGGCAAGGAATCTAGAGGACACGTGAGATTTCTTAGAAGTACTTTTATTGGAGCAATTTGTTGACAAATACTCATGAAGGAGTACAGAGTGATCAGTAATAATAAAACCGTATAGCAATGATATCCCCAAATGCGGTCTGGGAGAGAAATCAAGCCAGATTCCTTACCCAAAGGTAGGTTTTTTGGGACTTTTTCACTAGTATTTTATATATGTCCTCTCTGGAGAAATTTCACGTTTCAAATCTAAACCTACATCAAAGCTGGGATTTATAAAAACAGCAAAGGGATTCTATTTATCTCCATTTGTTAATCATAGCCAGCAGCTGAAAAGAATTGAAGTTTAAATCCTATTACTCTCTAACAGTTCCCCTCCCCACCAGGCCACAATGTCAAGTTGATGCAATTACTTCTAGGATGAAGAAGGAGGCTGTCACACTGAGCAACTGTTTCTAATGCTCAGGAAAAGGAGACAGTTCCGACTTCCAAATTGCATGTCCCTCTAGTAGCTCGAAACCTTTCTAAGGGTCACTTTTAACAGGCTGCTCCAAAAACCAGAGGCAGAAGAATCATGCCATGGCTTGGCTTTGGGCCCAGGAGGCCAAGTGCCACTTAGGAGAGAGTGTCGAAAGCTACTTAAGTGTGTTTTAATACAGTGATGCAGTAAAATATGACAATAAATTGGCAGCCTGCAATTTGGACATAGACAAATTGCTCATTGGGTCAGGACAATGGAAAGGATATATAAGAAAAACAATCCACAAACTGAATTGACAAAAATTGGAATTGTATCATACTCTAACTTCACACTGTTCCATATGCAATTGTTCCTTTCTTGCTATGCCTACACACTAAAAAAAGTTTGAACGAATGAATGATTCCTAAACTGCTGCGCTGTGTGTACTGTGTGTACAGCCTACACTGCAGGTCAACACAGCTTCTGGTTCTTTCTTTTACAGACCCTGTTTTCCTTGTTCTGTGTATTGCTCCTGCTGTTTCCCCATCCCATTTTCGTACATACAAATCTTATCTAGAATGAAAATCCAACTTAAATCCCTCCCTTTCCCCAGAGTATTTCCTGACCTTCTCAACTGAAAGCAATCTCTCCTCTGACATTTCTCCTTGCCTTTCTTGTGGCATTGACTATGCTTATATGTACATTGCATTCCTCTCTCCTAATCTGTGAACAGATGTATTCTGTGTATGAGGGAAACGTGAGAAATAAATAGTCCTGGTTGAAAAGGAAGAAGGAAATAGCGGCCAGTGTGCATAGAACCAGTGGAAACGTAGAGGGTCAAATTGAAAATTGGCTTTTGCAACCACATACCGAAGTATTTTAATCTTCATGCCATAAACCAAAACTGTACCCATTGCCAACTAGTTGATACCCACTCATAGAGACCCTGTACGACAGAACAGAACTGCCCCATATAGTTTTTAAGGCTATAATTTTTACAGAAGCAGACTGACACATCTTTCTCCCAAAAAGTGGCTAGTGGGTAGAAACTGCTGACCTTTAGGTTTGTAGCCGAGCTCTTGACCACCATGCCACCAGGGTTCCTTCTGCATGTCATACCAAAACTAAAACTAAACCCATTGCCATCTAGTTGATTCCAACTCATAGCGACCCTATAGGACAGAGTAGAACTGCCCCAGCAGGGTTTCAAGGAGTGGCTGGTGGATTCGAACTGCTAACCTTTTGGTTAGCAGCCATCGCTCTTAACCACTGTACCACCAGGGCTCCTGTACACTGCCCTCTGAGTAATAAAGAGCCTGTAATTCTTTCCCATAAGTCATAAAGTAAAAGATTGATAAATAGGACAAAATAAAAACATTAAAATGTTTTACATATAAAAAATACCATGGACCTCCTTTGCATCCCATCAGTATATACTGCACATAATGCCAGTATATCTCAGGCTGGGTGCTGCCAAGTTTATTAACTTGGTTGAGGTGGTGACCTTCAATTTTCTCCCTTATAACTGTACCTTTATCCCTTCACAAGTAATAAGTAATCCTCAGGGTATGACTTTGAGAACATGTAACTATCTGTTCTCAACAACCATTTCCCCAGAGGTTTTAGCATCCATTGAGGATCCTTGCCTGATTCCATTAATTTACAGTGAATGGCCATTTTCTGTCATTCCTTCCACATTTATTAGTTGATATTCCTCTGTGGAGAATAACTTTCTCTTTCTCCCTTGTCTCTCTCGTTTTGACTTTACATATATATGAATGTTTGTATGTTTTAATCACTACGGATTCCTGGCTTTTCTTTTTAATTCAGCATGTGGTAACACATTGTTTTCATTATTCCTTTGATACTCAAATGGTCCCAAAATTGGCCAGTGGAGTCTTCTCAAAGCCAGCTTCTGTATCCTTTCCAGACATCTCCATTAATCAACGAGCGATTCCTTGAATTCTGGCACAAATATCCCAGGCTTACTTCCCTAAACCTGCAATCAACCATTTCTCCAAGAATCTATGGTTCATTTTAATAAGGAAACCTTAATGAAAACTGTGCTCAGGAGGATGCTTATTCCAACTAAAATGTCACTGCTTCCAGACCCTTTCAGTGGACAGAGCCAGGAAATGTATATATATTTTTTTAAATCATGCGTTCATTAATATAAATCCATTAATATAAATTCACTTTAATCCATTCCCTATTTGTATCTACCTTTTTCCACTGTGAAAACCCTGGTTCAATATCCATATATTTGCTCATTTTCTTTTTCTACAGTATATATAAATTTTTTCTCTTATTTATGATATTGCCAACAACAAACCCACCAAGGAAAATCCAAGATTTCTTTGCAGTGTTTTTTTTTTTTTTCCTTAGATATATATCTTATTAAGGGAACACAGCCAGAGAATTGTGTTAAAAAATTACTTAACTCTTATCTTTATGCAGAGATGCTATCAGCCTGATATATAGTTATGTTTATCTGCCTCTGCTTGTATTCAATTCTTCCATACTCTTTCTAAGATATTTTGTTTATTCAGGAAATTTAAAACATTTACAAAATTAGAAAGTTAAAGCTTAAATAAAAGTAATTCTCAAAGAGGTCTCACTGCCATTCCAATTCCATTCATCCTACTCTCACCCATCTCCTAGTGGTTATCGTATTTGTTTGTTTCTGGTTTATGCTGTTTGTAACTTCGTGAAAACAAATAAGAAAATAATCATATACTCTTATTTCCTTTTTTTTTAAAGTAAATGTAGCATTCTATACACACTCTTTTCTACCTTGCCTTTTTCATTTATCAGTATATCCCGGAAACCACTCCATATCAATTCATAGAGATCTCCTCATTCTTTTTACAACTGCATAGCATACCATAGTTTATTCAATTAGTCTCTTACAAATGAGCATTTATGTTGACTCCTATTTTTTTTAATTCAAATAACACCACAAAATGAATCTTATGTCTCCTCTACTCCCCATAATTGTGGACTGTATCTTCTGGGTAAAAATTCCAGAGGAGAAAGTGCTTTGTAAAGAGATAACCCGCTACCGTCAAGTTGATTCCGACTCATAGCCAACCTACAGGACAGAGTAGAACTGCCCTACAGGGTTTCCAAGGAGCGACTGGTGGATTTGAACTGCCAACCTTTTGGTTAGCAGCTGTAGCTCCTAACCACTGTGCCACCAGGGCTCCTATAAAGAGATAAATGCATACAAAGTTGTGTCGGCCATTGCCAAATTTTCCTTCCTGGGGAAATTTGCACTCAGAGGGGAAGTGTTTTGAGTGACAGAGTGTGTGCGTTCGGGAGGGGAAGCAGGGAGAGAGATACATTTTCTAATGTCCCTACAGACTCTCTGCTCTATCCAGGCTTGCTCTGTAAGAAAAAAAAATTCTGTATTGACTGTGTTACATTCAGGAAGCCACTAGTAATTGGACCTGAAAAATTGGTGACTTTACCTCTGTTCTATACTCCCAGGATTCATCTTTTTAATGGCATCCCCTTCCCAGGCTAGGCCAATAGAGATAAAGAAAAGCTTCTTAAAGCCATTCCTATCACCCATATTTACTTTTACCGACCAGTTATTTTGTTCCAAGCGTTGTACTAATCTCCTCTATTTATGCTCCTGACTCTATCCTTTCTCTCCTTTTCAAAGACTTTTCTTTCTCTAGGTTCCTTCCTTCATGTTTTGCAATGTAAATTTCTCCACCACCACGCAAGGGCTGGGTAATTACCATTAGCATACTAACATCGCACAGCACTTCTCATCTTTAAAAAAACAAACCCTCCTTGAACCCTCATCAGAAATTCTGGTGACATAGTAGTTAAGTGCTATGGCTGCTAACCAAAAGATTAGCAGTTCGAATCCACCAGGTGTTGCTTGGAAACTCTATGGGGCAGTTCTACTCTGTCCTATAGGGTTGCTATGAGTCAGAATTGATTGATAGCAACAGGGTTTGAACCCTAATCTTCCTCAAGCTACTGTCTATTTTTTGCTCCCTCCTTAGTCCAACTGTTCAGAAAATATCTTTACTTCCTCATTTCTCATTCCACATCCCAGTTGATTCCAGAATGTCTTCCACCCCTAATACTTAACTCAATCTTCTCTTGTTTAAAAGGACCAGCAAACACTATGTTGCCTAATCCAGTGGATACTGGTCTCTCATCTCCATTGTCCTTTGACAACTTTCAACACTGTTGATCTTTCCTCTTCATTCTTAAAAAGGTCGACAGTTCATATCTACCAGCAACTCCTTGGAAACCATATGGGGCAGTTCTACTCTGTCCTATAGGGTCACTATAGGTTGGAATCGACTCAGTGGTAACAGGTTTGGACAGATCTGGCAGTCCATGGTATATTTAATATTCTTCTCCAACACCATAGTTCAAAGGCATCAATTCTTCTTCAGTCTTCCTTATTCATTGTCCAGCTTTCGCATGCATATGATGCAATTGAAAATATCATGGCTTGAATCAGGCACTCCTTAGTCCTCAAGGTGATAACTTAGCTTTTTAACACTTTAAAGAGGTCTTCTGTAGCAGTTTTCCTAATGCAATACTTTTGACTTTTTGACTGCTGCTTCCATGGGGTTTGATAGTGGATCCAAGAGAAATGAAATCCTTGACAACTTCAATTTTTTCTCCATTTATCATGATGTTGCTTATTGGCTCAGTTGTGAGGATTTTTGTTTTCTTTATGTTGAGGTGTAATCCATACTGAAGGCTCTAGTGTTTGAACTTCATCAGTAAGTGCTTCAAGTCTTCTTCTCTTTCAGCAAGCAAAGTGGTGTCATCTGCATATCGCAGGTTGTTAACAAGTCTTCCTTCCTTCTGGATGTCATGTTCTTCTTCAAAAAGTCCGGCTTCTTGGATTATTTGCTCAGTATATAGATTGAATAAGTATGGTGAAAGGATACACATTGACAAACATTTTTCCTGATTTTAAACCACGAGGTATCCCATTGTTCTGTTCAAAAGACTGCCTCTTGGTCTATGTACAGGTCCCTCATGAGCTCAATTAAGTGTTCTGAAATTCCCATTCTTCGCAGTGTTATCCATAATTTGTTATGATCCACACAGTCAAATGCCTTTGCGTAGTCAATAAAACACATCTTTCTGGTATTCTCTGCTTGCAGCCAAGATCCATCTGACATCAGCAATGATATCCCTTGTTCCATGTCCTCTTCTGAATCCAGCTTGTATTTCTGGCAGTTCCCTGTTGATGTACTGCTGCAATCACTTTTGAATTTTCTTCAGCAAAATTTTACTTATAAGTGACATTGATGATACTGTTCGATAATTTCTGCATTCTGTTGGATCATCTTACTTTGGAGTGGGCACAAATATGAATCTCTTCCAGTTGGTTGGCCAGGTAGCTATCTTCCAAGTTTCTTGGCATAGATGAGTGAGCACCTCGAGTGCTGCATCCATTTGTTGAAACATCTCAATTGGTATTCCATCCATTCCTGGAGCCTTGTTTTTTGCCAATGCCTTCAGTGCAGCTTGGACTTCTTCCTTCAGTACCATCAGTTCTTGTTCATATGCTACCTCCTGAAATGGTTGAACATCAATCAATTCTTTTCGATACACTGACTCTGTGTATTCTTTCCATCTTCTTGTGATGCTTCCTACCTCATTCAATATTTTGCCCATAGAATCCTATTGATATTTCCACTTCCACTCCTGTTACTCCAATCTATGCACCACCAAATAGCCAGAGAGGTGTTCTAAATATAAATCAGATCAAGTCACAGCTTGCACTCCTCACTCCTACCAAGTAGTCATCAGTAGCTGACTGAACTCAGAATAATGAAACCCTTAAGGCCCTTATTCCCATAGGGTTTTCATTGGCTGACACACATGGGGTTTCCATGAGTCAGAATCAACTCAGTGGCAACTGGTATCTATGTAAGACCTTTGTGTGTCTGACCTTTGACTATCCCTCCAACACATATCTCATTCTCTTACTACCAGCTACACTGATTTTCTTTCAGTTACTCAGATGCACTTAGGTTATTTTCTCCACTCTGTGTGTTAGTTTATTCTTGCCTTTAAGATTCAGTGTAATTGTCACTTTTATAGGAAGCCTCCCTTGAGCTCCTTATAAAGGACACAGCTCTCACCTTATCACTCTCTTGTTTTCACATTTATTTCATTCATAATACTTACTGATATTTGCTGGGGCTTTTCGACTGCTGGCTGCCAGGCTAGGAATATTTCCTACCATATACCCTGCACCTCTCACACTGTCTGGTAAATGGTAGGCACTCAATAAAATATTTTTTGAATGAATGAAAACTCCATGTGAGCAGGGTCCATTTCTACCTTGCTACTGCCTGTATCCCCATTGCTTGCCATAAGATAGATACTCAACAATAATGTGTTTAATTAATTAACCCCTATTTCAGGAAAGAAAAAAAAAACAAAAATAGATGTCAGAAGAGACTCTGAAACTTGATCTTGAAAGCTGAGTAGCTAAAGCCAACGGAAGAAATGATGAAGTAAAAGAGCTGAACAGAAGATTTCAAAGGGTGGCTTAAGAAGACAAAGTAAAGTATTATAATAAAACGTGCAAAGATCTGGAGTTAGAAAACCAAAAGGGAAGAACACACTCAGCATTTCTCAGGCTAAAAGAACTAAAGAGAAAAATCAAGCCTCGAGTTGTAATATTGAAGGATTCTATGGGGAAGATACTATGACACAGGAAGCATCAAATAAACTTACATTACAATACTCAGAGTCACTGTACCAAAAAGAATTGGTCGATGTTCAACCATTTCAGGAGGTAGCATAAGATCAAGAACTGATGGTACTGAAGGAAGAAGTCCAAGCTGCACTGAAGGCATTGGTGAAAAACAAGCCTCCAGGAATTGATGGAATACCAATTGAGATGTTTCAGCAAATGGATGCAACACTGGAGGTGCTCACTCATCTTTGTTAAGAAATTTGGAAGACAGCTACCTGGCCAATGGACTGGAAGAGATCCGTATTTGTGCCCATTCCAAAGTAAGTGATCCAACAGAATGCATAAATTATCAAACAATATCATTAATATCACATGCACGTAAAATTTTGCTGAAGATCATTCAAAAGTGATTGCAGCAGTATATGGACACAGAACTGCCAGAAGTTCAAGCCAGATTCAGAAGAAGACGTGGAATGAGGGATATCATTGCTGATGTCAGATGGATCTCGGCTGAAAGCAGAGATTACCAGAAAGATATGTACCTGTGTTTTATTGACTATGCAAAGACATTTGACCGGGTGGATCATAACAAATTATGGATACCATTGCGAAGAATTAGAATTCCAGAACTCTTAATTGTGCTTATGTGGAGCCTGTATATAGACCAAGAGGCAGTCTTTCGAACAGAACAAGAGGATACCTCGTGGTTTAAAGTCAGGAAAGGTGTGTGTGAATGTGTATCCTTTCCCCATACTTATTCAATCTGTATGCTGAGCAAACAATATGAGAAGCTAGACTTTATGAAGAACTCTAGACTTTAAGAAGAATGCAGCATCAGGATTGGAGGAAGACTCACTAATGAACTGTGATATGTAGACGACACAACCTTGCTTGCTGAAAGCCAAGAGGACTTAGAGAACATTCTGGTGAATATCAAAGACTACAGCCTGCAGTGTGAATTGCACCTCAATATAAAGAAAACAAAAATCCTCAAAACTGGACCAGTAAGCAACATCACGATAAGCAGCAGTCAAGAAATCAAAAGTAGAAGATCAGCAAAAAAGAGGAAGGCCCTCAACGACATGGATTGACACAGTGGCTGTAACAACGCTCTCAAGCATAACAACTATTTTGAGGATGGCATAGGACCGGGCACTGTTTTGTTCTGTTGTACACAGGGTCGCTATGGGTCGGAACCGACTCCATGGCACCTAAAACAACATGTTTCAGTTGAAAAAACTGAGGCTTAGAAATGTCAAAAATGTAAAAATTACTAACTCTGTATGGAGAGACACGACAGACTTTTACTGAGCATCACTGAGTAAAATTACAAAGTTCTCGGATGTTCACAAAGGGATACAAGGTTTTCATACAAGAAGGATATTGTGACTGCAACCACAAACAGACCTTTCTTCATATCAGTTAATCTATTTTCAAATGCATTCACCCTGAGGGCAAGCACTTTTTCTGAAAACAATCTGCACAGACTTCCTGGAATCATAGTCAAGTAAGCATAACCACCATTTGTTTGCAAGACAAGATTTGTTTGCCTGAAAGTGGTGCTCATACATTACAAGCAGCAGCGGAGGTTTAAAACAATATGGAGTCCAGTCCAGACCTATGTCAGCCATATTAGTGGTGCCAAATGCCGCAGTTTTCGAGTGCTCTTTCACAAATGGTTTAAGCAACCTACCCCTGATTAGCTGGAATCGAATCTATGGCAATGGGTTTGGGTTTTTTTTTTTCACCCTGATCACACAGCCAGTAAAGAGGCAGTGCCAAGAATTAAATCCTGTTGTTTGACAACTCCCGTTCTTGAAGTATTAGAGCTGGAAGGGCCTTTGGAGGTTGTCTCTTACAACAGCCTGATTTTACAGATGAAGGAAATGAAGCTCAGGATGGTGAAATGACATACCTAACTCATCTGTTTTGACCTATATTCTAGGGCCAGCTCTGTGACTAGCTGGCTGGGATGTCTTAGTTACCTAATGCTGCTATAACAGAAATACCACAAGTGAGTGGCTTCAACAAACATAAATTTGTTTTCTCACAGTTTGGGAGGCTAGAAGTCCAAATTCAGGGCTTGGCTCTAGGGGAAGGCTCTCTTTGTCCACTCTGGAGGAAAACGCATGTCTCAACTTCTTCTTGGCATTCCTTGGAGATCTCTAGGTAGTATCTATATTTCGGAATCAACTCAACTGACACCTAACAACAAGGCAGGAGCCCTGGTGGTGCAGTGATTAAGAGCTTGGCTGCTAACCAGAAGGTAGGGAGATCAAACCCACGAGCATTCAGTGGGAAAAAGATGTGGCAGTCTGTTCCCATAAAGATAACAGGCTTGGAAACCTTATGGGGGCAGTTCTACTCTGTCCTACAGGGTTGCTAAATGAGTCGGAATCAACTGGAAGATGGCAATGGGTTTGGTTTGGTTTTGGTTTGCTTCTGTTCCTAAAGTGCTCCTTTTATATCTCAAAAGTAATGACTTAAGACACACCATACACTGATATAGTTTCATTAACATAACAAAGAATTCTATTCTCAGATGGCATTATATCCACATGTATGTTATTGCTGTGTGCTATCAAGTCCATTTGGACTCTTAGCGGCACTATAGAACAGAGTAGGACTGTCCCCTAGGTTTTCCTAGGCTGTAATCTTTAAGGAAGCAGATCTCCACCTGAGGGGCTGGTGAGTTCAAACCACTGACCTTTTGGTTAGCAGCTGAGTGCTTAACCATTGCATCACTAGGGCCCCTTTCCACATGTATAAGAATTAGGATTTAAAATACACATTTTTGGAAGACATGATTCAATCCGTAACATATGTAAACTTAAATTACATATTTTCTCTGTGCTTCATTTTCTTTATCTATAAAAGGAGTCAGTAGTCTCAATAACATTATTTAAGCATTCCTGGATTTAAGTATTCCTTCCAGCTCAGAGCTTTTATGATTCTTCTTTCTCAGTTTGCATCTACCTCCCCCCTTATCACTTCTCTCTCACTTTAAGATCAAGGAGAAAATGAAGTTGCATTACGTATGCTTTGCTCAGTATTCCAATAAAATCATTAGAAGAACCAAAAGAAATTATAAAGTTTTCCAATCTTTATGTACCTTAGGAAGAATAAGAGTGCCTGCCTTAGAAACTCCCTAAAGGAAAGATAAAAGTTTTATCTCCAGCTTCTAGCCATAGTTGAAAAATCACATATAGAACAGTCATTCAGAAGAAATATCATTATCAATCCCTATAATGAGGCAATAAATTGCAAAAGAAAAGGGAAAAATAATGTTCACTGCAATAACTGAATATAAAATTCCTTGGTGTGTATGCAAGAGAATGAATAACCCACATTTCTGTGGTTTTCACTTTATTTTAACTGCTGGTGAAGAGTGACATATTGCAAGAAGACAAACCATTCTTATTTACACTTAAAATGTCAAATCTCTTTTGCACTCAAAACCTTATCACCTTGTGTAACTCTACCAACTTAAACTACAAAGAAAATAAAAGCTAAAGGCAGAAAAGGAAGAGACCTGGAATATATAATCCAGTCTCTTTTCTATGCAGCCTTGATCAAATACCCTGATTTGCTGCAACCATTCCAAGATGGAAGTGTTTTGAATTCTAAAATAGCTTAGCACCAAATGTGTCATAATTAATCTGAAACTATATTTAGAATGATGAAATTTGCCATGAAATCTGAAATATGCTTCAAATGTCAGTCTTATTTTTAATTAATATGCCAATCCACCTTTGTAATAATCAAGTTTTACAGTCTCCCAGTGCTGGATAACTTGGATGCTGGTGTATGTGTGTGTGTGTGTGTGTGTGTGTGTGTTTTAATATCACAGTTATGATAATGTAGCTCTCCCACAGATTCTTCCTTCTTACACAGATTGTCAAGGGAAATATGAGCTGATCCTGGTGGTATACTTTGTCTATAAAATCAAATGATATGAAATGAAGTGTCTTGTCATACTGGTCACAAGTTAACAAACTCATTTTAACAATGTTACACCTACCATTATTAGGATCTAATTTTTGTTGGAAGAGGGCAATATGTTAGTGCTTTAGTCAACCCATTGCTTTTTACTTAAATCCTAATGTATTTGAAACGGGAGCCACAAGATTTAAAAGAAATGTAGCTTGGAGTTCCGGCAAAATGGCACTCTAGGCAGAAGCACCACACCATCCCTCTATAGCAAAGATCCAAAAAACTAAGCCAAACAGAAAATACAACAATCCTGAAACCCTAAAACATCAAATGAAGAGATAAAGAACTCAGCCAAGCACCAAATGGAGTGAGAAAACTGACAGAGAACGGAGAGCGAGGAGAGATTCATGCAGAGGTCCCTTACCAGCTAACGCGGCGCGGATCTGCCATCTTGGATTCCCATCGGAGACCAGCAAACAGGGGATAGGAGAAAGCAGCCTCACAGAGCTTCCAGCAGGAGACAAAACAACTGGTAATTGGCAATACACACTTTTCCACCCCCCACCCTTCTTCACCCTGAATCGGCCTCCACTGCTTCCCGCAGCCACAGTCTCTTGAGGGGGAAACACCGGCTGCTTGGATTCCACATAACCGAACGGGTGGCTCTCTGAGTGCCATTTGTTGGCTGCTGGTGTTGCTTTTTTTCCACTTCTTTTTATTTCTTCCTTGCCTCTGCCCAACTCCCCCTTCTTTCGCTTGAGCACCTCACTCCGTGCGCCACCTTTGCTTCTTCCTGAGGGGCTGCAGAGCTCTGGTTATTTGTGATATACACTTTCCCACTCTCTACCCTTCTTCACCCACACGCAGCCCCCTCTGCTTCCCACGGACACAGTCTCTTGTCCAGAAACACCAGCCCGCACTAGCTGGCTCTCTGAGTGCCAGTTGTTGGCTGCTAGTGTTGCTTTTTTTTTCTGCTTCTTTTGATTTCTTACTTGTCTCTCACCACCTCCCCCTCCCTTACTCGGGTACCTGGCTCCGTGCACCATCTTTGCTTCTTCCTGAGGGGCTGTGGAGCTCCGTTCGAGTGTGGAGCTGCTTCCTGGTTTGGGCTGCTGCACTGGTGGGATCCCGGGGCTTTTCTTCGTTTGTTTTGAATTCTTTGTTTGTTTTCTTTTCCTTTTCTTGAGTTGGGAGACCTTTCTGGCCAGGCTGAGCTGCGTGCCAGGGAGACACGCCTTCGACTTCCACAGACGTGCATAGGGATCCCTGAGGACATTTCTTTTTACGTTGGTTTTATTTTTATTTATTTTTTTTTCTGTTTCTTTGGGGGCCTTTCTTGTTTTTTCTTTTTTTAATTTGTTTTGTTTTCTTTTTCTTCTTTTTCCTTTTTTGTCTTTCTTCATTGCTCAGTTTCTCATCTCTCTATATTTTCCTTCTCTTTCTGTTCCCTGAATACCTGGTGTTGTACACCTCTATGCCTTCTAGCTGGGGTGTACTGCAACACCTGAGAGCAACTTCCCCAGAGCTAATAGCTGCACTGGTGGGATCCCTGGGAACTTTGCCGTTCGTTAAGCTTTCTGATTCTTATTTATTCATTCTTTTCTTTTCTTCCTCCTCCCCTTTCTGTTTTTCTCCATTACATAGTCTCTCATCTCTCCACTCCAACAGCAAGCTCCCCTAGCATTCTTTTTTGTTTGTTTGTACGTTTATAGCTCCTGTTCCTCTCTCCTCTCTTCCATATCCATCTTAGCTCCACACATAACAATCTCCCCGCTGCATCCTGCCTACCTGCACCGTGCGCCTGACATCACACCACCAAGCAACACAGGCACAGCCTACTGGACCCTGCCCTGCACTGATTGCCAACCCGCTCTGGTGGCTGCAGTAAGTGCCACAAACAACCCATTCCAGTAACTCCTCTTCAGCTAGACCTGCCCTGCTGTACCATATCTGAGTAACTACCCTGCCAGTTGAAGAAGGAGGCAAAAAAGTATTGTGCCCACAGACGAGCAAACAACAAAGAACACACAGTCTGCCTGCTGAGACATAGTCAAATTTTTTTAAAAGAAAGGGACGAAACAAACAAATCTACAATCAATAAATGAGAAAAATAACTACTGAATGCCCCGAAGACAGCAGACAATAACAAAACTTTTACAAAAACAGGACAGGATGGTTCCAGTAGGTGTCCAAAATAAAACACCAGATGACTCTCCTGTGGAAGAAAATGCACTAGAACTACCTGATAAAGGAATTCAAATCTCTAATACTCAGAATTCTCCAAGAACTGAGGCAAAAAGCTGACAAACGTGCAGAAAAAATAGACAAATTCATGAAAAATACAGACAAAAAACAGGAAGAATTCAGGAAAATAACGCAGGAACAAAATGCCAAAATAAATTCACAACCAGAAATTATACAAAGACAACAATTAGAAATCCAAAAGATAAACAACAAGATTTCAGAAATGGACAATGTAATAGAAGGGCTGAGAAGCAGATTTGAAATGGTGGAAGACAGGATCAGTGGAATTGAAGACAAACACTTGGATACAACATTGTTTCAGGAGAACTCAGAAAAAAGAACAAAGAAAAATGAAGAGACCCTGAGAGTTATGTGGGACACAATCAAAGGCAAAAATCTTCGAGTGATTGGAATGCCAGAACGGGGGAGAAAACAGAAAACACAGAGAGGATCATTGAGGAACTGCTGACAGAAAACTTCCCCAATATCATGAAAGATGAAAAGCTGGCCATCCAAGAAGCTCAACGAACCCCGTACAGAAGAGACCCCAAAAGAAAATCACCAAGGCATATCATATTCACACTTACCAAAACCAAAGAGAAACAAAGAATCCTGAGAGCAGCTCGTGAAAAACAAGAAGTCACATACAGAGGAGAAACAATAAGACTAAGCTCAGATTATTCGGCAGAAACCATGCAGGCAAGAAGGCAATGGGATGACATATATAAAATCTTGAAAGAAAAAAATTGCCAGCCAAGAATAATATATCCTGCAAAACTCTCATTCCAATTTGATGGTGAAATTAGGTCATTTCCAGATAAACAGAAATTAAGGGAATATGTAAAAGTCAAACCAAACTTACAAGAATTATTAAAGAGAATTCTTCAATCTGAGGACAAACAGCATCAGCTCACAGCCAGAACCTAGGATGCAGGATCGTACCAGCCAGATACCAATATAGGAAATGAACTCTCAAGGACTATCCAAGACCAAAAGTAATACAACAGAGAATCAGAGCAGTTAATCAGTAAATGACAACAACATCAAAACAATAAAAGAGGTAATAAACGGCATATGTATAGAACCTTCTAATGGAGAGGAAGGCAAGGTGATACCAAGTAAGGGTAGACTGCTTCAAACTTAGAAAGATTAGGGTAAAATTTATGGTAACCACAAAGAAAGTTAACAAACAAACTCATAAAAAAAAAAAAGAGGAAAAACATAAAGTCTCGGCAAAAACAAAACCTACAAAGACAGAAGAAATGAAAAAAAATCCACAAACAAAAGTAACTCAGCACAAGAGAGTAAGAAGAACAAAGAAAACGTCAGTACCACACAAAAAAGCACTACAAAATGACAGCAAAAAACCACATCTATTAATTACACTGAATGTAAATGAACTCAATGCACCCATAAAGAGAGGGAGAGTGAGAGAATGGGTAAGAAAACAGGATCCATCAATATGCTTTCTACAGGAGACACACCTTAGAAACAAAGATGTGAATTTATTAAAAGTCAAAGGTTTCAAAAAAAAATATATCAAGCTAACAACTACCAAAAAAGAGCAGGAGTGGCAATTCTAATCTCAGATAAAATAGACTTTAAAACAATACCTACCATAAGAGACAAAGAAGGACACTATATAATGATTAAGGGGATGATCCATCATGAAGACATAACTGTAATAAACATCTACGCACCCAATGACAGGGCTCCAAAATACATAAAGCAAACTCTAACAACACTGAAAAGAGAAATTGACAGTTCCACAATAATAGTAGGAGACTTCAACACACCACTCTCAGTAAAGGACAGAAAAACTAAGAAACTCAGCAAAGATACAGAAGACCTAAAGGAAACCATCAGCCAACTTGACCTCATAGACATATATAGAACACTCCATCCAACCGCTGCAAAGTACACATTCTTTTCCAATGCACATGGAATGTTCTCCACAATAGACCACATCTTAGGCCAAAGAGCAATCCTCAACAAGATCCAAAACGTTGAGATAATTCACAGTATCTTCTCTTACCACAACGCCATCAAAGTAGAAATTAACAATAGAAAGAGCAAGGAAAAAAAAACAACTACATGGAAACTGAATAATACCCTGCTTACACATCAGCGGGTAATAGAAGAAATCACAGATGGAATCAAAAAATTCCTAGAATCAAATGAGAATGAAAACACATCATATCAAAACCTTTGGGACACAGCAAAGGCAGTCTTCAGAGGACAATTTATAGCAACAGATACACATATCAAAAAAGAAGAAAGGGATAAAATCAAAACATTAACTACACAACTCAAACAAATAGAAAGAGAACAGCAAAAAAAGCCCACAACCACTGGAAGAAAGGAAAAAGTAAAGATCAGAGCAGAAATAAATGAAATAGAGAACAGAAAAACAATAGAAAGAATCAACAAAACCAAAAGTTCGTTCTTAGAAAGAATCAACAAAATTGACAAACCACTGGCCAGACTGACAAAAGAAAAACAGGAGAGGACACAAATAACCCAAATAAGAAATGAAATGGGGGACATTACAACAGACCCAACTGAAATAAAAAGGATTATAACAGAATATTATGAAAAACTATACTCCAACAAATTTGAATACCTAGAGGAAATGGATAAATTTCTAGAAACACACAAACTACAACAAAGTGATGTTGAAAATCTGAACAGACCCATAACAAGAGAAGAGATTGAAAAGGTAATAAAAAAACTCCCAACCAAAAAAAGCCCTGGCCCAGGTGGCTTCACTGGAGAATTCTACAAAACACTTACAGAAGAGCTTGTACCAGTACTACTCAAGCTATTTCAGAGCATAGAAGAGGAAGCAACACTTCCAAATTCATTCCATGAAGCCACCATAACGCTGATACCAATACCAGGAAAAGATGTCACAAAAAAAGAAAATTACAGACCAATATCTCTCATGAATATAGATGCAAAAATTCTCAACAAAATTCTAGCCAATAGAATTCAGCATCATATCAAAAAAATAATACACCACGACCAAGTAGCATTCATACCAGGTATGCAAGGTAGGTTCAACATTAGAAAATAAATCAAAATAATCCACCACATAAATAAAACGAAAGAAAAGAATCACATGATCATCTCAATTGATGCAGAAAAGGCATTTGACGAAGTCCAACACCCATTCCTGATAAAAACCCTCAATAAAATAGGTATAGAAGGGAAATTTCTCAACATAATAAAGGGCATCTATGCAAAACCAATGGCCAACATCATTCTTAATGGAGACAGGCTGAAAACATTCCCCTTGAAAACAGGAGCAAGACAAGGATGCCCTTTATCATCACTCCTATTTACCATTGTGCTGGAAGTTCTAGCTAGAGCAGTAAGGCAAGAAAAAGAAATAAAGGGCATCCAAATTGGTAATGAAGAAACTCTGCCTGTTTGCAGATGATATGATACTATACATAGAAAACCCTAAAGACTCCACGAGAAATCTACTGGAACTAATAGAAAGATTCAGCAGAGTAGCAGGATACAAGATAAACATTCAAAAATCAGTTGGATTCCTAAACACCAATAAGGAGAATGATGAAAAGGAAATCGGGAAAACAATACCATTTTCAATAGCCTCTAAAAAGATAAAATACTTAGGAATAAATCTGACCAGGGATGTAAAAGACCTATACAAGGAAAACTACAAAACACTACTGCATGAAACCCAAAGGGATCTACATAAATGGAAAAACATACCATGCTCATGGATAGGCAGACTCAACACTATGAAAATGACAGTTTTACCCAAAGCAATTTACAAATACAATGCAATCCCAATCCAAATACCAACAACATTCCTCAAAGAGATGGAAAAACTAATCATTAACTTTATATGGAAAGGGAAGAAACCCAGAATAAGTAAAGCACTACTGAAGAAGAATAAAGTTGGAGGACTCACACTACCTGACTTCAGAACCTACTATACAGCTACAGTAGTCAAAACGGCCTGGTACTGGTACAACGACAGACACACTGACCAATGGAACAGAATTGAGAACCCAGATGTAAATCCATCCACCTACAGTCACCTGATCTTCGACAAGGGCCCAAAGTCCATCAAATGTGGAAAAGACAGTCTTTTTAACAAATGGTGCTGGCAAAACTGGATATCCATCTGCAGAAAAATGAAACAGGACCCATACCTCATACCGTATACAAAAACTACTTCAAAATGGATCAAAGACCTGAATATAAAGCCTAAAACTATAAAGTTCATAGAAGAAAAAATAGGGACCAACACTTCAGGCCTTAATGCACGGCATTAACAGGATACAAACCATAACCATCAATGCACAAACCCCAACAGATAAGCTAGATAACTGGGATCTTCTAAAAATCAAACACCTATGCTCTTAAAAAGACTTCACCAAAAAAGTAAAAAGAGAAACTACAGACTGGGAAAAAAATTTTGGACAGTGCAGTCAGACAAAGGTCTAATCTCCATAATCTACAAGAAAATCCAACACCTCTACAACAAAAAGACAAACAATCCTATTAAAAAATGGGCAAACGAACTGACTCTTCACCAAAGAAGACATCCAAATGGCCAACAGACACATGAGAAAATGCTCGCGATCACTAGCCATTAGTGAAATGCAAATTAAAACCACAGTGAGATACCATCTCACCCCGGCATTACTGGCACAAATCAAAAACACTGGAAATAACAAATGTTGGAGGGGCTGCGGGGAGATCGGAACTCTTATGCAGTGCTGGTGGGAATGCAAAATGATACAACCATTTTGGAAAATGATATGGCGCTCCTCAGAAAGCTAGAAAAAGACATACCATTCGATCCAGCAATCCCACTCCTAGGAATATATCCTAGAGAAATAAGAGTTGTCACTTGAATAGACATATGCACAGCTATGTTCATGGCAGCATTGTTCACAATAGCAAAATGATGGAAACCACCTAGATGCCCATCAACAGATGAATGGATAAACAAACTATGGTACATACACACAATGGAGTACTATGCAATGAGAAAGAACAACAATGAATCTGTGAACCATCTCATAACATGGATGAAACTGGAGGACATTATGCTGAGTGAAATAAGTCAATCACAAAAGGACAAATATTGTATGAGACCTCTACTGTAAAAACCCATGAAAAAGTTCACACACAAAATGTAACAATCTTTGTTGGTTACCAGGGATGGGAGCGGTGGGGGGGGGGGGGGGGGATACTAAATAGACAATAGATAAGTGGTATCTTGGGTGAAGGGTGAGACAGTACACAATACAGGAGAAACTAGTACAACTTGTACAAGGAAAGGTCATGGAAGCCCCATAGACACATTCAAACTCCCTGAGGGACTGAATTGCTGGGTGGAGGGCTCTGGGGACCATGGTCATGGGGAACATCTAGCTCAATTGGCATGACACAGCTTATAAAGATAATGGTCTACATTCTACCTTGGTGAGTAGTGTCTGGGGTCTTAAAAGCCTGTGAGCAGCCGTCTAAGATACTCCACTACTCTCATCCCTTCGGGAGCAAGGGAGAATGAAGAGAACAGGATACAAGGAAAAAATTAGTCCGAAGGACTAATTGTCCACAGCTACCAAGGCCTCCACTGGACTGAGTTCAGTACAGCTAGATGGTGCCCGGCTACCACCAGTGACTGCTCTGACCAGGATCACAACAGAGGGTTCTGGACAGAGCTAGAGAAGGATGTAGGGCATAATTCTAACTCACACACACAAAAAAAGACCGGATCTACTGGCCTAAAGGAGACTGGAGAAACCCCGTGAGTATGGACCCCATACACCTTTTTAGCTCAGTGGTGAAGTTACCTCTGAGGTTCACTGTTCAGCCTGGGAGTGGACAGCCCTGTAAAACCAAATGAGACTAACAAGGTACAGGAGTCCAGTGACAAGGGCCAGAAGGCAGTAGGGGACAAGGAAGCTGGTGATAGAGAACCCAAGGTTGAGTAAGGATATTTTTGATGTGTTGTGAGATTGTTAACCATTGTCATCGGGCAACATGTGTAGTAACTGTTAAATGTGAAACTATTTTGTTCTGTAAGCCTTCATCTTAAGTTAGAATAACAGCACGATTGGAAGAGCGTAGTCAATGTCACTGAACTGTGTATGTAGAAATTTTTGAAATGGTGTATCTTTGGCTATTCGTATTTTCACCAAAGAAAAAAATAAAAAGAGGTTGAGAAGTTAGAGGGTTGATATGTTGTGGGGTTGTTAACCAATGTCATAAAACAACATGTGTGCTTCTGTTTCATGAGAAACTATTTGTTCTGTAAGCCTTCACCTGAAGTACAATTAAAAAAATTTTAAAAATTAAAAAAAAAAAAAAAGAAATGTAGCTTTTTGTTTTTTTTAAAGTGGATGTGGAGTTTTAAAACACCGGTCACATAGAAAATGCATCACTCATTTCATTCCCCTTTTTAGTTCCCTTCTACGTTTTCCATGGAATTTAATACTTAAGTGTTGATAGAAAAATTTGAAAATAGTCATGCAGAACCCTGAATTGTAACAATCTTGCCACCTTCTTAAATTGTACTACCTGAACAGAAAGCTTATTTGCTCATATTGACTTTCCAATCTTCACAGACTCATTTGGTGAGAATGAGAAACACCTATTTGCTGAAAGTTGAAATGTGGCTTTTCTGTCATTGCAAATAGTAAGATGTCAGTTGTGTATCAATTAAGGTGGCCATGAAAAACAATAAAAAATACGAAATTGAGAGTGTTTAGAAACACATTTAGCAATCTGACAGAGTGATTTTATGTCTGTTTCATCAAATAATAACTTGAGTTTGTATTTTGTGTGTCTTTATGTCATTTTAAAAGTAATTAATATTTAATATAATTCATAAAAATATTCTAACATGAATTGGAAATTTAAAAACTCATATTTACCAAGTGAGAAGCATTAGTGGTTCACTGGAAAAATTCTCACCTCCCATGTGGGAGCTCCTGGTTCGATTCCCAGCCAATATACCTTATGTGCAGCCACCACCCATCTGTCAGTGGAGGCTTGTTTATTGGAATGTTGCTGAACAGGTTGCCTTGGAGCTTCCAGACTAAAATGGATTAGGAGAAAGGCCTATGATCTACTTCTAAAACTCAGCCAATGAAATCCCTATGGATCACAACAATCTAATCCACAACTAATTATGTAGACGGTTCAGGACTGGGCACCTTTCATTCTGTTGTGCATGGGGCCGCCAGGAGTGGAGGGCCAACTTGACTGTAAATAACAACTTCCTAAGTGATGGTTTGCAAATTACTGTCATAGATGAACTTCTTCCTAGTTAGTTTCTTGTTGCAAAGCATCATGTCACTCCACCACTCGTCTGTCAGTTTGTTGTACTGTGGTTGGTGGCTTATGCTATGATGTGGGAAGCTATGCCACCAGTATTTCAAATACCAGCAGAGTCACTCATGGTGGACAGGTTTCAGTGGAATTCCCAGACTAAGACAGATTAGGAAGTAGGACCTGGCAATCTACTTCTAAAGAAATTGGCCAGTGAAAACCCTATGAATAGCAATGGAACACTGTCTAGTATAGTGCTGAAAGATGAGGCCCTCAGCTTGAAAGGTACTCAAAATATGACTGGGGAAGAACTGCTTCCTCAAAGTAGAGCCAACCTTAATGACTTGGATGGACTCAAGCTCAGAAACTTAATTTGCTGTTGTGGCATGACTCAAGATGATAAGAAACAGCTGCAACCATCCACTGATAATCGGAATATGGAACGTACGAAGTACAAATCAAGGAAAATTAAAGTTGTCAAAAATGAAGTGGGATGCATAAAGATTGATATCCTAGGCATTAGTGAGCTGAAATGGACTGGTATTGGACATTTTAAATCGGACATCATATAGTCTACTATGATGGGAATGACAAATTGAAGAGGAACAGCATCACATTCATCATCAAAAACAACATTTTAAGATCTATCCTGAAATACAGAGCTGTCAGTGATAGGATAATATCCATTCACCTACAAGGAAGATCAGTTAATACAACTATTATTCAAATTTACACATCAACCACTAATGCCAAAGGTGAAGAAATTGAAGATTTTTACCAACTTTTGCAGTCTGAAATTGATTAAATGTGCAATCAAGATGCATTGATAATTACTGGTGATTGGAATGTGAAACTTGGAAATGAAGGACCAGTTGTTGGAAAATATGGCCTTGGTGACAGAAATGATGGCGGAGATTGCATGATAGAATTTTGTAAGACCGATGACTTATTCATTGGAAATACCATTTTTCAACAACATAAATGGTGACTATACATCTGGACCTCACCAGATGGAATACACAGGAATCAAATCGATTATATCTGTGGAAAGAAACTATAGAGAAGCTCAACATCATCAGTCAGAAGAAGGCCAGGCACTGACTGCAGAAAAGACCATCCATTGCTCATATGCAAGTTCAAGTTGAAGCTGAAGAAAATTAGAACAAGTCCATGAGAGCCAAAGTACAACCTTGAGTATATCCCACCTGACTTTAGAGACCATCTCAAGAATAGACTTGAAGCACTGAACACTAACAACCAAAGACCAGATGAGCCAAGGGATGACATCAAGGACTTCACATGAAAAAAGTAAAAGGTCATTAAAAAGACAAAAAAGAAAGAAAAGAGCACAATGGATGTCAGAAGAGACTGTGAGACTTGCTCTTGAACGCTGAGTAGCTAAAGCAAAAGGAAGAAATGATGAGTAAAAGAGCTGAATAGAAGATTTCAAAGGGCAGTTCTAGAAGACAAAGTAACGTATTATAATGAAATGTGCAAAGACCTGGAGACAGAAAACCAAAAGGGAAGAACATGCTCTGCATTTCTCAAGATGAAAGAACTGAATAAAAATTTCAAACTTTGAGTTGCAATATTGAATTATTCTACGTGGAAAATATTAAACGATAAAGGAAGCATCAAAAGATGGAAGGAATATACAGTCACTGTACAAAAAAGAACTGATCAATGTTCAACCATTTCAGGAGGTGGCATATGATCAAGAACCACTGATACTGAAGGAAGAAGTCCAAGCTACACTGATGGTATTGGTGAAAAACAAGGCTCCAGGAATTGACAGAATACCAATTGAGATGTTTCAAGAAATGATGCAGGGCCAGAGGTGCTCACTTGTCTATGCCAAGAGATTTGGAAGATAGTTACCTGGCCAACTGACTGGAAGAGATCCATATTTGTACCCATTCCAAAGAAAGTGATCCAAAAGAATGCGGAAATTATCAAGCAATATCATTAATATCACACATAAGTAAAATTTTGCTGAAGATCATTCAAAAGCAGTTACTGCAGCACATCAACAGGGATCTGCCAAAAATTCAAGCCAGATTCAGAAGAGGATGTAGAACCAGGGATATCATTGCTGACATCAGATGGATCATGGCTGAAAGCAGAGAATACCGGGAAGATGTTTACTTGTGTTTTAGTGACTATGCAAAGGCATTTGACTGTGTGGATCATAATAAATTATGGATAACACTGCAAAGAATGGGAATGCCAGAACACTTAATTATGCTCATGAGAAACCTGTACACAGAGCAAGAGGCAGTCGTTCGAACAGAACAAGGGGATACTGCATGGTTTAAAGTCAAGAAATGTGTGTGTCAGAGTTGTATCCTTTCACGATATTTATTCAATCTGTATGCTGAGCAAATAATCCAAGAGGCTGCACTATATGAAGAAAAACAGGGCATCAAGATTGGAGGAAGACTCATTGTGATATGCAGATGACACAACCTTGCCTGCTGGAAAGAAAGAGGAAACGCTTACTTTTGAGGATCAAAGACCACAGCCTTCAGTATGGATTACACCTCAACATAAAGAAAACAAAAATCCTCTCAACTGGACCAATAAGCAACATCATGATAAACGGAGAAAACACTGAAGTTGTCAAGGATTTCATTTTACTTGGATCCACAATCAACGCCCATGGAAGCAGCAGTCAAGAAATCAAAAGACACATTGCATTGGGCAAATCTGCTGCAAAAGACCCCCTTCAAGTGTTAAAAAGCAAAGATGTCACCTTGAAGACTAAGGTGTGCTTGACCCACGCCATGGTGTTTTAATCACCTCACATGCATGTGAAAGCTGGACAATGTATAAGGGAGACCAAAGAAGAACTGATGACTTTGAATTATGGTGTTGGCAAAAAATATTGAATGTACCATGGACTGCCAGAAGAATGAACAAATCTGTCTTGGAAGAAGTACAGCCAGAATGCTTCTTAGAAGCAAGGATGGTGAGACTACGTCTCACATGCTTTGGACATGTTATCAGGAGGGACCAGTCCCTGGAGAAAGACATCATTCTCTTTAAAGTAGAGGGTCAACGAAAAAGAGAAACACCCTCAACAAGATGGATTGACACAGTGGCTGCAACAGTGGGCTCAAGCATAACAATGACTGTGAGGATGGTGCAGGACTAGGCAGTGTTGTTTCGTTCCATTTTATGTAGGATCGCTGTGTATTGGAACCAACCGATGGCACCTAACAACAACAGAATTCTCCTGAACTCCTCTGACATTTCCCATCAAAGTCCACTCCAACTCTAAAATTTTCCTCCGTTCTACTGGTATACAGGCAGTCATGTCTTGGGTATTCCAACAGCCTGTGTAGCTTCTAAGGAGCCCTGGTGGTGCAGTGGTTAAAGCATTCAGCTGCCAACCAAAATGTGAGCAATTCAAACCCACTAGCCGTGCCAGTAGAGAAAGATATGCAATTCTGCACTGTCCTATAGAGTCATTATGAGTCGAAATTGACTTGACTGGCACACAACAACACGTAGCTTCTAAGAGTTTTGCTCCCCCAAACTCTTTGCCTCAGCTTTCAGTCACAGCCACTCAAATCACTTCCAGCAATGCTCATAAAAAATAATGAAGTTTAGTTTGGCATTTCTCATCTCCCCAGCTCTTGCACCACAGGGCCTGAGTATGGTTCATTCCTAGATACAGGGGTGGACCATTTAACCCAGGCTTGGTCAGTTAGAGCACTGCATGTTCCTGGTCCATACTGATGTTTTTATGGGAAACAACAAAAAAGGTAAACTTTTCCAACGTAGTGGGAAAAAAAAAAAAAGAAGAGACAGAAAGAAACAATATTTGATTATGTAGTTTCAGTCCTCAATACTACCTTTCTTGAAGCCAGCTGTATCCCTGGACTTTTTCATTAACCAGAAAACCAAACCCATTACCATGGAGTTGATTCCAACTCATTGCGACCCTATAGGACAGAGTAGAACTGCCCCTATAGGGTTTCCAAGGAGCAGCTGGTGGATTCGAACTGCCAACCTGTTGGTTAGCAGCCGAGCTCTAAACCACTGCACCACTAGGGCTCGTTTTCCATTAAAGGAGCTAATATACTCTCAATCTTTTCTTTTTTCCTTAATGGATTTTTGGATTAGGTTTTTTGATTTTCAAATCAGAGTTCTAACTGACATATGTGTGCAGACAGATGATAGATGGATAGATGGATGAATGGATGGATGGATAGATAGATAGATAGTGTCTTGGTCATCTAGTGCTGCTCTAACAGAAATACCACAAGTGGATGGCTTTAACAAAGAGAGGTTTACTCCCTCGCAGTCCAGTAGGCTACAAGTCCAAATTCAGGGCATCAGCTCCAGGGAAAGGCTTTCTCTGTCGGCTCTGGAGGAAGGTCCATGTCATCAGTCTTCCCTTGGTCTGGGAACTTCTCTGTGCAGGAACCTCAGGTCCAAAGGACACACTCTGCTCCCAGCACTGCTTTCTTGGTGGTTTGAGGTTCCCATGTGTCTCTGCTTGCTTCTCTCTTCTATCTCTCAAAAGAGATTGACTTAAGACACTATCCAATCTTGTAAGCCTCATCAGTATAACTTCATCATAGTGATAGAGTATACAACACATAAGGTAATCACATCAGATTACACAATCATACAATACTGGGAATCATGACCCAGCCAAATTGATAGATATTTTGGGGGGACACAATTCAATCCATGACAGATAGACAGATACATACATAGATAGGGATACAGATGCAGATACAGATATAGAAAGGCACCTCAGAAGAAAGGCTTGGTAATCTACTTCTGAAAAATCAGCCACTGAAAATGCCGTGATGCATAGTTCTACTCTGACACACATGGGGTTGTCATGAGTCAGAGCCAACTCAACAGCAGCTGGTGGTGGTGTAGATATAGAGATATGCTGCATCAGCCTTCAGTCTGATATGAGTAGTGAGCACTAGCTGTGTGAAAATCACTGACTGATGTCCGGAAGAGTGCAACAGCAGGCAGAATTACCCCACTTCAGGAGCAATGAGGTGTAAATACCCTCCCACCAATCACTAGGAATTCACCTTTAGTTGAACAAGTTGGGTTTATTAGTCCTTGCAGTGAAGGAGAACACACACCATGGAGAGCCAGGTAGCATCTCAGTGAGAGTGTGTTAGAAAGGATTATGGTGGTTTGGGAGAGAGGAGAAGGAGAAGCCAGTTCTGGATTGGAGGCTGTTAGAAAACAGCAACAATTCTATGATTGGCAGTCTCAGTAAATCTCACCTACAGGGAGGGCCGACTAGAGCAAGGCTAAAGCTGGAGCTGGTAAAGAAGCAGCAGACACTCATATTAGCGTACAAAGTGCAATGTTTGGTATTTTGTGGGTTGTCCAATGACTTTGTTTTTCTCTCTGGTTAGACAAAAAAAAAAATAAGGAGCCCTGGTGGTGCAATGGTTAAGTGCTTGTGCTCCTAATCAAAAGGTTGGAGGTTCCAACTCACCAGCCACGGAAGAAAGATGTGGCAGTTTGCTTCCATAAATAGTACAGCCTTGGAAACAACATGGGGGCAGTTCTGCTTTGTCCTACAGGGTCACTAGGAGTTGGAATCAACTCGAGGGCAACAGGTTTGGTTTTAGACAAAATTATCAAGTAGTTTGATTTGTCTCACTTTATCATGGGCTGAGAGTGACCTTGTCTATGTCGATGTTCTGTGACATTATATCCAACAGGAGAACAACAAGCACCAGCTGTGTGCTCCAGGTCACTACTAACATACTGAGGCCTAGCAGTGAGTGTTGGGCAAGTTTCTGGGTGTCAGGGGCTACTTTTTTACTTCTCAGAGGCTACGAGTGGCAGAATCACAAGTGAGAGGGCTCAAGACCCTTTTCAGGGGGAACTTCACATTTCTGTTCTATCCAGTCCATGACCAGGCAGAGTAGGAAGTGGGCTTCCTCATATGTCTGGAGAGGGCTTAGAAGGCCTTCGTACCCAAAACCAAAAAAAAAAAAACCCAAACCCGTTGCCAACGAGCCAATTTGGACTCATAGAGACCCTGTAGGACAGAGTAAAACTGCCCCATGGGGTTTCCAAGGCTATAAAACATTACAGAAGCAGAGTGGCACATCCTTCTCCTGTGGAGCAGATGATGGGTTCGAATAGCCGATCTTTTGGTTAGCAACTGAGCACTTTAACCACTGTGCCACCAGGAGGACCCTTTTTCTGCATCTGAATGCCAGAAAATCCTTTAACAGTGATCAAAGCCTCTCTCTTCCTACTGAAAGAAATGTCATAAAATTCAAATCCCCCAGAAAAGAGAATTTAACTCTGACCTCCCCCAATAAGAAATGTGTCTCACAAGACTAAGAGCTTTTTGATCAGTACTCCAAAATGAAGAATGAAGAAATCCATTCCTTTGCTCAGGATAACATTCATGGAGGAATCCCAAGCTCTCCTTTCCCCCACAGGGGGGCAACCTGCTTGATGACTCCCTGTTCTCTCCCACCTACCACAGAAGGGACCATCAGGAGGCTAAAGACAGAAATAAAGGGTAATTCTGAATCCATAGCAGCTCACCCAGGAACCAGGATGGTGAGCTCCCACCTTAAGGAAACGCAGCCCTGTGACTCATTACCTGCTCTGCAGAGCTGGCAGGAAACACAATAGGTTTGCCAAATCCAGAATCTTTCTTTCTCAAAGTCTAGGGGCCTGGCTATCCTTGTGTATACTACAAACTTATCTCTTTTATTTCCACCTTGTTTTCTTTGCCTTCTGCTATAGAACATCTTCCTAATGACCTCAGTCCAGAATACAGGAAGGTATTGAAATTATTTGGTTTCTACCGAAAGGCTCTGTCCCTCTCCTGCCACCTCTCCCTTTTCTTCAGCTCCTGAAACAGGGTCGGCTCCTCTTATCAACATTTCTTCCTACTTGCCCTATTAAGCCAAAGATTGGTGTTAGAAGACACAAGTGTGATTTGTTTTCTGTCTTTTATTGCCCTATGGATGTAGTCACACTTTAGTACTGATTTCATCTTCTTTATCTCTCTTTCTGATTAGTCTTCCTGAGGGGTCTCTGCACAGCTAAAGTGGTTGAGCTCTTGGCTACTACAATGAATCATAATTGACTGGACAGCAACTGTTGTCTTTGTTTTTTTCCAAACTGGAATGTAAATGATTATTTATTCACTTATTCATTCAATAACAAGCTTTTGTTGAGAGCCTACTATGGGCTAGGCACTCAGCAAATGAGACTGATAGCAGATAGTTTCCTGGTAAATGAAGAGTATAGAAAAGGGCATGATGAACCTGGATTGAGAGGGGATGGGTTTAGGGGGTTCATGGAGGGAGATAAAGGGCATAGGCAGGAGAGCATTGTCCTTCATCACTTTCCCAATGAAGTGAGGGTCCAGTGCTTTCTGGTTGCTTTGCTGTGAGCCAATGAATGCAAAGCTTTGAGGAAAAAGCCTTCACTCAGAACCCCTAGGATATGAAGCCCTTGGCTCCAGCCACTTCCCCATTGACCTGGAGAATTTCAACATTGCCATGTGAGATCGCAGGACAGTACTATGCTACTGTGGAAATAAAAACTAAACCCTAAAAAAAAAAAATGTGGCTCTGAAATAGTGTGTGGTCCAAGAAATCACTGAGGTTTGGAATGAGGATATATTTGTTGTAGGATATGAATAGGTATGTTAATCTCATGCAATTTTATCCTTTGGGTTTCTCTGGCATTTTTAACTGAAGTGATCTTATTTTCAATAACTTAATAAAATTTGAGCTTGAGAGAAGCACAAAAAAATCCATATTTCATTCCAGGTCAATGTTCTGCTCTGTCTATTCTAATTTTTAAGGCAATGTGGAAAGAAGTTAAAAAAAATAAAACAAAGAAAGTCTCTGCTAACGCTGGAAACCAAAATACAGCGGGGTAGGTATTTTGAAGTCCATGAATGTTCCATATGGATGAGATTTTTGTGGCTTGCCCCCAGGTGGGAAAAGGGTCATTGTAAAAATTATTTACATTTTCCATAAAATTATGTTATATTTAGAAAGACAAACATGAAATGGGTATTATAAACTTTGGGGGACTCAACAAGTAATTTCTCATATGTGTACTTTTCTTAGTTTTATAGTCTTTATTTTTACAGAAAATAAGAGCATTTTAGGTATCCAAGAGGGAGAAACCACAGAGAACTACAGTAATACACCGCTATGTAAATCAGTTTCAGTCTGCCTTTTGCATATATCTGCCACTTTTTAGTCTGCCCATGTTTCTGCTATTCATCTACTGTTGAAGAAAACTCCCACAGGTATCATATACAATGTCCACAGGTATTATAAATATCCCTTCATAGATCCCCACTGAGAAAAAGCGTAGGGTCAATTCAAAGTCAATCTTAAATTTTTAAGGCAGGCAAGTATATCATTTGCATACAGAGCAGCAATCTGTCCTGTAGTAGAGAAAGATTTAGAGATACTTTAAAATCAGGCCTAATGTATAAAACAAACAAGCACATAGTTAAAGCTAAACCAAGAGAGGAAGACAGAGGGAAGAGACAGAGGAAGAACAGACCAAATTGTAACAGCATTGAATGTTTATTAGAGAAAAAAACTCTTTCTGTAAATTGCTTTTGGTAAAGATTTTCAAAGCTCCAACGTGAACTAAATCGGGAACTATAATGTGGGAGTGCTCATGAACTGCCCAGACGTGCTAAAACCAAACCAAACCCACTGCTGTCGAGTTGATTCCAAATCACAGCAACCAGGGGTGCTAGGCATCATTTATTTGGCATTTCAGTTACCACCATAAAGTGTAGGTTTCAGGCAGTGATTGGTTTCAGGTTTTCGCTGCTGTTATTTAAATAAAGCCTTCTTTTCAATTTCTCTGACTTAATCATTACACGCTTGCAATTTCTTTGGTCAAACAGAACTTACCTGTAAAAGTCATCTTCTGAAAGTCATTCATCTTCCTCTGCCCACCCTGAAAACAAACAAACAAACAAACATATTATCCTACAAAAGGCCATAGCCAGATGACCAGGGCACACGGCAAGTGCAGAGATTGCTGTTTCAGATAACCCAGGAGGGCTGCCTACTTGGCCAGATACTGAGAAGTCAGGCAGTGCTGTGGATTGAATTGCGTCCCAAAAAAGATATGTTGAAGTCCTAACCCCTGTACCCATAAATGTGACCTTGTTTGGGTATAGGCTCTTTCTTTGACGGTATTGTTACCAGTTAAATTAAGTAGGTCATACCAGAGTAGGGTGGGTTCTAATCCTTTCTGAGTAATGTCTTATAAAAAGGGAGAACAGACAGGGAGACAGAGTTACACACAGGGGAAAAGTGTCATGTGAAGATATATCTGTAAGGAACACAACGAATTGCCTGCAACTACAAGATGCCAGCAGAGAGGCTTGGAACAGTTACTCCCTCAGAACCCTCAGAAATATGAACATAGCCGATACCCTGATTTGGTCTTCTAGCCTCTGGAACTATGAGACAGTCAATTTTTGTTCTTTAAAGCCACCCACTTTGTGGTATTGTGTTAAGGCAGCCCCAGGAAACTAAGACAGACAGGAAGAATTAAAGGGCAGAACAGAAGCAGCTACAAAGGCAGACTGTGCCTCAAAAGTGAGCTGGCGGCAAAGTGAATACACCCAAGTATGGAGACCAGGCTGGGCCCTGACGAAACAAAAGCTGGCAGTTGGTGTCTAGGACTTTCTCTACCTGCACGCTTACCACACCGTCCACCACACTGCCATGCTGAGGGTGACCCTTTCACTTTCCTCAGGGCCTCTCACACTAGTCCTGATTTAAATCTATTCTGCAGAAACGATCTACTCCTCACAATTTCTAAAGTGTTAATAATAAATCACAGCCTAAAGGGTAAACGCCAGAAACAAAGTATTTGCCTTTTAACAAACAAAAAAAAATTACAAAAAAAAAAAATTGTAATGATAAAACTAATTACAAAAAAATTACAAAATTATTATTTACAAAAAAATTACAAATTACATAATAGAAAAATTACCAAAACATAAAGGAAAAGAGCCCTGGCACTTTGACTTTGAAAATGTTATTACCTGTAGCAGTGTTTCCTAAACATGTTTTGGAAGTGCTGTTTTCCTTGAGTCGTCAGTAGGTATTTCACACACATACACACAAACACAAAGAAGTTTAAAACTCTGGGAAACAGAGTGCAGAATTTCTCAGGCTGTTAATGTGTTTATGTGAACTTTAAATCTCTAAAATATGAATATGAATAGTATACACATCATTTTCCAACCCATTTGTCCACATTGTGCGACTTGACGGCAATTAACAGCAACATTTGTCCACAGACCTCTTTTTGGAGGTGTGCGCATGTGTATAACCCTCTTCTCTTTGGCCACATCAAGATGACCATGATGTAATTAAATACAAGTGAGGTTTCAGGATCACTGCTTTAATTCTTCAAGATCCTTCCTTGATTACCATATGAATTGTTCTTCATCCCTACCTCTTTTTCCATCTTCCTCCTATCCATACCCTAACCATTTCAGCTGACTAACTTCAACTCCGTCTTCAAGATTTCACTCTGGCATTATCTCTTGTAGAAGTCTTCCTTGACTTCCCAAAGCTTCCATCCTGTGGGAACAAATTACCACATCCTGGGTTGCTTAAAACAACAGAAATTTATTCTCTCACAGTTCCGAAGGCCACAAGTAAAAAAGACTAAGTTGTCAGCAGGGCCATATTCTCTCTGAAGGCTCTAGGCGAGAATTGCTTTCCTTGCCTCTTCCAGCTTCTGGTGGCTCCAGGCATTCCTTGGCTTGCGGCTGCATCACTGCAATCTCTGCCTCCAACCTTCACACAGCTTTCTGCTCTGTGCCTATGTCTTCTCCTCCCTTTGTCTGTTATGAGGACATACGTTATTAGATTTAGGACCCACACTAATCCAGTAGGATCTAATCTCAAGATCCTTAACTCAGTTATATCTGCAAAGACCCTCTTTCCAAATAAGGTCACATTCACAGGTTCCAGGTAGACTTATCTTCTAGGGGGCCACCATTCAACCACTACACAGCCCCAAGCTGACGTCAGGAAGTCTTTGCTACCCTCTCTTTTCAGCACCCTTGGCATGTCTTTATCACAGCCTTTACCCTACTGTGTTATAACGTGGTTGTACCCTTCCCACAGCACCCCAACCATCCTGTGAGATCCTGGTGGGCAGTATCAGTGCCTGTCTTTGGATATCCATCACCTAGTGCATAGTGGGTTTTCCATAAATGTCCAAATGAATGAATGAATGATCCCTCCTGCAGCATTATCCCACACACTCTTAAGGCCGCTGCTGTGTATCCGGCTTCCTTTTCCAGCATGGTTCTGTGGTTACTCAAAGATCTCTAAGGCACAGTTGTTCTCAAAGAGTTTCCTTTTTTAAAATTCACAAGTGATTGGTTCATAATTTTGCCATTTGGTACAAAATATTTGGGCTGTTACAAGTAGGCTGACATAGCGCACTGGCATTGTTTTGATAATTAGCATCATTATTTTTGTTAACACACTTAAAGGGCAGAGAAATGTCTCAAAATCTGTACTTTTGTCTGAAGAACTAATTATTATACTGCTTCACCAGTACCAGTTGCTGTCATATTGACTCCGCCGACTCATGGCAACCCAATGTGTATGTCAGAGCAGAACTGCGCTCCATAGGGTTTTCAATGACGGATTTTTCAAAAGTAGATCACCAGGTCTTTCCACAAGGTGGATTCGAACCTCCAACCTTTCAGTTAGCAGCTGAGCATGTTAACCATTTGTTTACCTATCAATCATGATTGTTATTGTTAGGTGCTATCAAGTCTATTTTTGACTCATAACAACCCCCATGTGACAGAGCAGAACTTCTCCATAGGGTTTTCTTGGCTGTAGTCTTTACAGAAGCAGATTACCAGGTCTTTGTCCCCTGGAGCTGCTGGGTAAGTGTGAACCACTAACTTTCAGTTAGCATCACCCAGCAATGGCATGGAAATCACAGGAGGCTGGAGTTGGTACCTCTGACTCTTGTCTCAACATAGCAGCTCCCAATAGGCCCGGAAGTAGAGGTGGAATAAAGAGATTTACCCAAAATGTTCTTTGCCCTCCAGGAACTGAAAATCTCTTTGGAGTGAACAGAAATGTAAACAAATCATTACAGTACCTTGAAGTGTGTGAGAGGTCCCTTGTGTGTGGTGTGGCCTTTCCTCATGGCACTCTGCATTACCCAGAAGTTCCAAAACAGAGAGCCAGATAATAGCCTTTGAGACCCTTCAACACAATTCAAACTCCTTAGCATGGTTTACAAGGATGTTCTTCTTATCTCTTCAACCTCATTTCTTCTCCTCCCAGAACTTGCTTGTTGGTTCCCAACATGTCATGCTCTCTCTCACCTCCTGCCTCTGAACATGCTGTGATCTCTCCTAATCCCACCATCTCCTCCCCCCTCTCAGTGCCCCTGCCTGCCTCTCCTCCCCTCACTGCCCAGTGTCACCTAGACTGTCATCCTTTTGGTATCAGCCTAGATGTCACCTCCTCTGCAAAGCCTTCCCTGAATCCCCAAGTCAGAAGGAAATGTCCTCGCTGAATGTGCTCTTAGAGCTCTTACATGTGATACTTAGACACTGTACTGCTGTTGTTGGCTTACAATAGACTGTGAACAACCTGAGAGCATGGCCACAGCTTGCTTACTTCTGGTCTCCAGGGCTAACAAATGCCCCTGATCCTTAGAAGGCCTTCAATGCAGATGTGTGGAATGAGTGAATGAATGAATGAATAAAATATCTTCCAGAACTAGCTGAGTGCCTGCCTGTGCTGCTTGGACAGTGAAGCCCAGTCCTCAGGCCTCCTCCCTCCCTGCAAGTGTGGACTCGCATGCCAAATGATGGATCTGCCTTAGAGAAGCCCCCAGTAACACCCAGCAGAATGTACACGCTCATCTGCTTCTGTTTGCTTCTAGTCATGAGGAAAGAAGATCTATTTTCTGGCTCTGATGCTTGTTGCATTTTAATGAAAATAAAAATACCATTTCCTTTTCTCACATTAACACTGAGAGGAGGCTCCCGGATAGACAGAGTTGCCAAACTTTCTTCCTTTCATTTTATCTTTCCGTCCCATTCCTCACTTAGATCCCATTTTTTGTTGCATCGGAATAAATCAACAGAGCCTGCCCAGATTTACAGCTGTTCATGTTGCCTGCTTCCTCCTATCAACTGGATAGGCTTTCTGCAAGAGTGTGCTCCTACGGAAAAGGCTGCTTCGAGGTAGGTTCTGAATGGCTGCAGAATGTAGTCATACCAGTTAATGAGGTCCTTCCTTCCATCTGTTTATTCAGTGATGATGTGGAATGAATGAATGGTGTCTCCCAGAGCTAGCTGAGTGCCATCTGTTTATTTGGCCCTCCAGTAATTAGCAATTAGGTCTGTTACCCTGTTCTGAAAGAGGTAGGAAGAGATATCTACTGATGTTTCTTCTGGATCCATCCTTGTTAAGACCTATAAAACTTAAATGATCACTTTGTTCTTTGACCCTCTGAGGACTCTGTGGCTTCTTTTGCTTCATAATCAGACAATTTTTTCATTCTCTGGAACATAAATTAAGCTATCATAGATTTTTCAAGGAAGAGAGATTCTTCCTCCCTTGCAACCTTGCTTGGAAACCCAAGAAAGAAGGTTACCCCTTCAGCTCTCAGCTTTCTTCTTTAAAGGTAAAGATAGAACAATGTGATAATAGGGATTTTGGAAATATTTTTTCAGGCTGATAACCTAGTTGATAATTCTCCTAGGAGCAAAATATCCCTTGATAACTGTAATAAAGATTCATAGGCAATTCTTCCACATTAACAGAAATTTTTTGTTTTAAAATATGAAGTTGGAAAACCAATGTTTTGGTGTGAGAGTGAATGACTACAAAACAAGGTAATTGCCCTCTTTACTGCAGTTTCTGGACAGCTGTGCGGATAGGAACACATTCTAATAGGGCAGAGCTTCAAATCAATTCATAGTCCTGGTGGTCTGGATGACACAATAGATTTCCTACTGGCGACTTGATCTGTGAGAGCCAGACGGTCTTAATTTAAAGCCAGACTTCACTGAAAATTATTCCAATAGACTAACTCCTGTGATCCCAAGTGAAATGAATTTGGAAGTTGTAAATAAAGTGTTTTGTGAAGGACTATGATAATTAAACATCTAATGAAAATGCAATACAACCTTCTGTCTGCTGTAGTATGTGGAAGAAAGGCTCGTTTGGTAAATAACACCGCTCTTAATTTTGGAGATCTTTATCGGGCATCATTGAAACCTGTAACTCCGCAACAAATAAAATCTACATCTCTCAAGATGTGTTATCAAACCTTTTACATCGTTTAACTTAGGATAGTTAAGTTTAGTCCACTTAGTTTCACTTTATATTCTTCACTAAATTCTTACCAGTTGGACACTTTTAATGTGGGACTTGTTTTCTGTACAGACAGGTGGTCCAAATATCTCAAGTAAGTTTTCCTTTGGGTGGAGATAAGATCACTTCAGTTGGATATTATCAGACATCTTTAGTGTTGTCCCAGCGCCATTACCTCAACAATGCTCATCTGCATACCATTAGAGTTAATTCTTCTGCGTGTGATAAACAAGGAGCAATGGCAAGATGCCTCCAACCAGGGCTCTTTAGAATATCATATTGGCTGTTTACACAGGCTAGGTGCAAATTTTTATCCATATCAAGGATGTACTAACTAAGGCAAAACAAGATGAAAAACAGATAACCCATCATATTGACCATATTATTCTACAGAGAGGGAGAAAATAATTCCAGCTGCTGTGGTGGATGAAATGAAACTCGTGTTTTCAAGATAGAATTAGGAACTCTCCACATTGGAACCATATCGTCTCCTGGGAATTAACAATTTCTGACTTAAAAAAAAAAAAAGCCACTAACAACCCCTTATGCTTCTCAAGTGCAGCCACCACTAGTCTGTCAGTGGCAGCCTGCATGTTGCTATCATGCGGAACAGGTTTCAGCGGAGCTTGCAGACTAAGACAGACTAGAAAGGCTTGGTGATCTACTTGTGAAAAATCAGCCAATGAGAATCCTGTGGATCACAATGGTCTGATCCCATGGGGTCACCATGAACTGGGAGTCAGCTAGACAGCAGCTAACAACAACAACCCACAGTTTCCCAGGCGCCAGACCAAAGTCAGCTTTATGTCACTCCCACCCTCCACTAGACACATAGACATTTAAGACTAAAGTTCATCTCAGGTTGACTTTGTTTAAAGAATGTCAGCCTCATGGATTTATTCAGTTCAAATAAGCTGGCAGGAAATAACTTTCAGAAGGTGGCCAAATAAATAAGAAGTTATTTCCAAGGGTTTTTAATATATCTCTTACTGACAGGCTATACCATTATAGCTATAGATACAGATATCAGAATCTTGCTATATCACCCATTATCAACGGTCTTCTATATGTCAGGTGCTTAAAGTTGCTATAAATACAGACATTTTCCTGCCCTCAATAAGTTGGTAGACCAATGGGCAATACAGACAGGAAAACAAATAATTATAGCAGAACATGACAAATGCTGTAATAGAAGAAGATTCTGGTGTCTCTAAGTGCCCAGAGGAAAGGAGATTAATGCTTCCTTCCTATGAGAAGAAAGACATTCACCACCAGGTTAAATCTCTCTAAACTACACATACCAAGAGCAACAAGGACACCGGAAGTCTTGCTACTCAAAGTAGTGGAACACAGATCAGCAACAATGGCATGTTAGAAGTATGTTAGAAATGCAGAACCTTGTGCCCCACTTACTGACTCAGAGTCTACATTTTGACAAGATTCCCAGGAGTTTGATATGCTCATTAATATTGAGAGGCACTGCTCTAGAGCAAGCTACAGCTGCTAACCAAAAGGTAGGCAGTTCAAATCCACCAGCCGCTCCTTGGAAACTCTATGGGGCAGTTCTACTCTGTCCTATAGGGTCACTATGAGGCAGAATCAATTCGACAGTAACAAGTTTAGAGTGGCCTCTAAAAATTCTAATGACTGGAAATCTTTCATGTGTTACTATGAATTTTAAAAGTCAACCACACTGTAGACGCATTCCTGTGTCCTATGTGCATAGATTGATTTCTCAGAGAGAAGTTAAGGGAACTTTCCTCACATCCTCCATAGCCTAAGGTCACATCTTTTCAAAGGTAAAGCACCCTGTGTTGATTTCTGTTGTACTGAAAAGTTCATGAAAGATATAAATCATAAACCCTTGAGTATGGCATAACCCCACTGGGTGCTTCTTCAGTGGTTCATTCAGTTTTGATTTCTTCCATTCCTGTTGCCTGCTCCATCCCACACAAACTCTAGGCAGTAGCAGGCTAGTTTGGAAGCCTTCTGCCTGGCATTCTGGACCTGCCTGCTCTGATTATTATTCAACAATTTCAATTAGTCACGAATAATGTGATATAGTTTATGATATATTAAGTGGTAGATCTTAAGCCTACATTTATCTTGGCTGTTTTAAAAAGAGTGAAAATAAGAACAAGAAAACAATATCTTCACTTACACGAATCAAATCCATTTCTCTAAATCCTGTATCAATTTCCATACGTCACAATGGTCCTTTTTTCTTATTTTGATGAATAATTTTTATGAAAAGGTGTTTCTTTCCTCCTCAAAATATTTTAGAGTTGTCAGCTATAATGTTGTTGTTAGCTGCCATCAAATAGGCTCCTGACTCACAGAGACCCCATGCACAAGGGGATCAGACCGTTGTGATCCATATGGTTTTCACTGACTAATTTTCTTTGGAATTAGATTTCCAGGCCTTTCTTCCTATCAGCTAAAATACTAAGCCTCTAAAAACTTAAGTAGTGAGAGAGTGGTGAATTCGATTAACACTTACTTATTCAATATAATAGGAAAAAGTGGCTGACTTTTATTCATGTATCTTATCAAGCCTTCAGAATCACCATCCTTGAAGGAAGTGCTATTGTTTCAAGCAAGCACCTAGGGGTAAAAATCAAACCGCTCTAGGCTACAGCTCCAGGATGCACCACTGACAGGGCACGGCACCGTAGACTTCCTTCTTCTCAAAATTAGTAGGGAAGCATGTGTGATAAGTGAGAGGTTTGTATATGCTACTTTCAGATTGGCCATTACAAACGTATAGACTATCAACCCTATACCTAATATCATGGCAGCAATAGGACTAGGCATGCTCTATCTAAATAAGAATATAGATAGATGAGTGCATAGATAAAGACAGATATAGATTGGTCACTTCTTTTCCAAAATACATAGACATTTTATTATCATAGATACAGACATATAATTACAGTGTTGGCAAAGAATATTGAATATACCACGGACTGCCAGAAGAACAAACAAATCTGTCTTGGAAGAAGTACAGCCAGAATGCTCATTAGAAGTGAGGATGGCGAGACTTTGTCTCACATACTTTGGATGTGGTATCAGGAGGGACCAGTCCCTGGAGAAGGACATCATGCTTGGTAAAGTAGAGGGTCATCAAAAAAGAGGAAGACCCTCAATAAGATGGATTGACACAGTGCCTGCAACAATGGGCTCAAGCACAACAATGATTGTGAGGATGGCCCAGGACCGGGCAGTGTTTCGTTCTGTTGTATAAAGGGTCACTAAGAGTTGGAACCGACTCAACGGCACCTAACAACAACAACATAGATTTATAGATATTGTTATGGACTGAATATTGGCCCCCAAAAGATATGTTGAAGTCGCAACTCCTATACCTGTGAATGTGACTTTGTTTAGGGAAATAGGGTTTTTCTTTTATCAGTTGGGTCAAATAAGGTCATACAAGAGTAGGATGGGTTGCAGTCCTAACTCCTTCTGAGTGGTGTCTTATGAAAAGGGAGTGGCACACACAGGGGTAAGAGACCATGTGAGGTCCCGTATACAACCCAAGGAACACCCAGAGCTACCTACAAGGAAGGACCCTGCCCTAGAGCTATTGCCTTAATTTGGACTTCTAGCCTCCAGACTGTGAGAAAATAAATTTCTGTCCTTTGAAGCCACTCACTGTGTGGTATTTTGTTATGGCAGGCCTAGGAAACTAAGACAGACATATAGATATGGATAGACACATAGATATATATGTATGGGTATATATATATATATACATATATTTATATATATGTATATCCATATCTCTCTCTCTATATGGATATATGTAGATATAAACATATATGTACATATATAGACATATGTCTCTATATCTGTATCTATATAATGCTCAGGGAATATGTATCTTTGTGCAAAGAAAATGTTCAGAACCAACCTTACTTTTTTTTTGTTTGTCCTAGAGGAAGAAAGCAGGGGCAAGAGAGAGAGTTTTTACATTATCCATGTAATTATCTGATTTGCCCTCTTCACTTTGCATGGGCAGAACAAGCTGTGTAAGACTTAATTATGAAACAGGACCTTAAAGGTTTAAATAGCATCGTAGTGCCCGAAGTTGGGACCAGTTGTTACATGTTACTACACCTTCCTTCTCCTCTAGATGTTTTTCTTTTCTACCAGTACTGATAGCCCTGATAAGTTTTCTCTAGTGATACACCTTTGTCCTTCACTTTACTCAAAAACATGAAAAAGCTAAGAAGGATATGCATTGAAAATAGGGAAGAAATTGTACACTGAAATTTGGTAATATATGATAAATTACCACCACTAGGATTCTCCTATGACCTTGTGGTATGTTTTATGCAAAGTATAATGAAAAAACATGTTTTAGAGAAATTTCCTGCACTTCTTTTCTTATATACATAGAAATTTTATTATCATCTATTAGGGGAGTGGGAGAGTGTGGGGAAGGGCAAAGGAAAGCTCCTTAAAATAGAATCCATTTGACAACCTCCTAGTAAATAAATCTCTTTACTCAAATCCAGGATGAATCTGGCTTACAGTGAATTCTGTTCTATGGGTAAAGTATTAGAATGAGTTTTCGATGTGTGCTCTTTTTGCACTCATCAACAAGCTATCAAAGATCTAAGCAAATTCAAATCTTTCTTGGCCCTTTGGTCTTTAGAAACTTTCCCAGAAATTATATATTTTCACTGACTATAATATTAGAAGAGTCCCTGGATGATGAAAATGACTAATGTGCTTGACTGATAACCAAAAGTTTGGAGGCTTGAGTCTACTCAGAAGCATCTCAGAAGAAAGACCTGGCAATCTACTTCCAAAAAAATCAGTAATTGAAAACTATATGGAACACAGTCCTACTCTGACACATATAGGGTCATCATGAGTCAGAATCAACTCAATGGCAACTGTTTTTTTTTTTTTTTAAATAATATTAGATATTTGGCCACCTGCCTTCAGCTGTGCAAAAACAGGTTTTAAAATTTGCTCATGGATTCAGTCTGCAGCTTTTCCTGCCTCCTGCTATCCCAATATGGGTGAACAGAGAAACTAGAAAAATTTAGAAGGATTGAGAGCTCTCTGCAAAGGAATAGACTGAAGTTCACACGAGTTGACCCTGGCTTCACAACGCTACTTTTAGGCAAGAAGTGATGTGCAGAATATGGAGAAGGATGGCCCCTAACCCTCAATCCCAACCTTGGTCCGTAATCCCAGAGGCCTTGTTATTCCCAGTAGGGGCATGGTGCTGTACAGCAAGAAACTGTGAACCTCAAATCCCACTCTTTATTCACTGGATGACACGCTGTATTGCTGAGAGACCCTCTCTTCATCTATAGGAAGAAATTAGTATTACCTACCTATATAACTCGTGAGGTAGTTGTAGGGCTCAAAATTCTTTATGGATGTGAATATACTATCCATGGTGCTATCAGTGATCTGAAGTAAACTTTTGAAATGCAGAGACTTGCAAAGATTTCCTTGTCGCTCTGAGACTTTCCTCAGAGAAAATAAAAGTAGATAATAAATGCATTTTGTTCGGTAGCAATGAAGCAGGCCTTCAATAAAATCTCCTTTTATTGCTGCAAAAGCTATTCTGGGCTAACTCTACTCTAAAAAACTACAACCTACAAACACAAGAATTCACATAGGAAAAAAATCAACTCGGACCTAAGCATGCATACATACTACTTTTTAAAACGTAAAAGGCTTATGAAAATTTAAGGCAGTGAGTTACACCACATAAGGATTCTCAAAGCACTTAGATTCCCAAGAACTCTCTCTGGATCTTACACTTTACTTATTAATTACAAAAGAATCTGGCATTCCACACCCCAGTAGCTGCTCTGGAGATGTCTTTATTTGATGTGCGAAGAAGAAAAATGGCCATTGACACAAGTTTCATCTATTTCCTCTCATGTAATGCAGTACCCAAATAAGCCTTAGAATGTCCACTGATGTCATTTTGCATCTTACATATTCCCTAGAAAGAAGGGAATTCAGGTAGCATGATGTGTGTGTTGAGAAAAAGAATAAAACTATCAGCTTTATACAATAATTCCCATAGTCTAAGGAGCATATGTCAGGCCATTTTGTCCCTATGAATTATAGTGCAAAGACCCCCCCCGCCATGTGGCACTCCCTTTGTAGCAGGCTTGTTCATAAAGCCTAAGCTATTTATATTTGCTGAGGGGAGGAGATGAATAAGATATTAGAGATGTATGGGAAAATCCTCACTCTCAGCAAAAAAAAAAAAAAAAAAATAGCCTATTTATGGGGCAATCTTAAAGGGCGAGGTATTTTTCGTTCTGACCTTTAATGGCATGAAAAAAATCAGTGTAGCTGGCTTTTCATGGAGGAAGGTGTAGCTTTGCAATCTGGTGCCGGTTTGTGGAGTCATATTTGCATCTTTTCTTATCAGGCTGAGTTAAGGATAGTGAGTTTCTAGTTTTACCTTTGTGCCATGTTCTTACCCACTTCCTCATTTTCTCTGAACAGAGGATATCACTCAGTGTGCGTTGAGACACTGGCTATGAAAATACCGTCCAGTCCTTACAGGGCATTGAGTCAAGGTTACTCAGGTCAGAACATAATGCATCACTTTCTAGTGACAACAGAAACCTAAGAAAAGGGTTTTCTGTCTGGAATATAATCAGAAACTCACAGCAGAGCTCACTAAAGGGAATGGCTACACATTTTCCCCAGATCAAACTCAGTATCTTCAAGACCTGAATAATGTAACCTAGAAGACTAACTTTTTTGTCTTTCTTATTACTTCTAAAAACGAACTATATTTCAACTTACTGAAGAAATAAAAATAAATAAACTCACATTCAGACAGTACTGGAATCCACTAAATTAACCCAACTATTTCAAAACAGTTAATTGCCATTGCTGGTGAGGTTGTGGGGAAAATGACAAGTTCATTCATTGCCAAGGCAACAGCAATTGAGACAGACATTTATGGTTTTTTTGTTGTTATTGTTTGTTTGTTTTTACCCACTTCTAGACATTTATTCTATGGAAGTAATTCAAATTGAGGCATAAAGCTATAAGCATTAAAATATATACTGCCATATTATGTATGACTGTAGAAGAATTTAAATGAATTTACGAATTCAACAATAGGGGAATAATTATATCAATTTGGTAGGTTAACTACATAGAATATTATAAAGTCATTTAAATAATTATGAATACTATGTAACAGCATAGAAAATATTTATGATTTACTATTAATTGAAAATGAAGAATATAAAATTACATGATTGCTATAATTACAACTGCATAAAATATATGTGTGTTCCAAGACTAAGAAAGGACATAGAAAAGTCATTTTAAAACTTTTTTTATGGTAGTATGAATAGAAATAAAATTTTCAACAATATATTTATTTTAGTGCCTTTTGTTAAAATTTTTTGGGTGGAGGGAGAGATTTGAGTCAGCTAAATGAAGCTTGAATGAAATCAAGCAATTACTTGACCTAAGAAAATATACTGTATCTCTATATACTACTTTTTAACATTTCAAGTTCTGATGCAAGATTACCTGCATTCAAAGGCAAGCTCTCACATCTAGGTGACAGATATGGAGCCAGTCATTTAACTTACCAGGGCCTCAGTTTCTCATCTTAAAATAGGGATGATAACCATATCTATATTATAAAATTGCTGTGAGAATGAATAACTTTATAGAAGAGTCTGATACTTAGTAACTGCTCAATACATATTAACTATTATTATCATTTCAATAGAACTTGAATCCCTTTAGGAAAATGGAACTAAGTTTACTGTAGGAAGCTGCTTAATTTAATTTTAAATAGAGAAAGCCCCTTAATTTAGAGGGTGGGGTGCGGTTGGAGTGGGAAGGGTAATTAAATGGAGGTGTCAGTTGTAAAATGTCAGCAGATCCTTATGCATTTGTAAACCAAAGATATTGCTGATGGACTGAACAGTCAAGACAGCTTTTCGCAAGGCTAATGTAACCAAAAGCATGATCTATGACAAGAAAAACAAAAACAGAAATCTCTTCATACTGCATCTGGGAGTTCCTGAATAAAATTACAGATAGAAATTACGTTCATAGTCAGAAAATGCACCAATTCGTTCTGACTTGTCTGTTTACACTGCCTCTCCCTCCTCAAATCACTATAACATGTGGCCTTTTTTGATGACGTTGATTAACCTTACCTTGAAATGGATGGCTTCATTGATCGAAACAGATTCACATCAGACATTTTTCGTTAAGGTGGCTGGACGGTGTTGCAAAAGTGAGTTCTGGAGATTTCTCTCTCTCAGCAATTTCCAACTTGGTGTTTTCTAGGAGTTACGACCAGCAGACGGGTGTTTTATTTCTTCCTGGTTTGTAGGGCGCAACACTTAGATCTGTAGATGATTTGGGTAAATCACGTCATTCATCCCGTCTCCAAAGACTGAGCTTCAGATAATTAAGCGTCTCCTGGTGGCGCAGTGTTCAAGAGCTTAGCTGCTAACCAAAAGGTTGGCAGTTCGAATCCGCTAGTCACACACTGGAAACCCTATGGGGCAGTTCTCCTATGTCTTATAGGGTCGCTGTGAGTCTGAATGGACTCAACGGAAACGGGTGTTTTTTTGTGTGCGAGAGGGGGGTGGGGTTTCTCCTGAAAGAGCAAGAAATTACACTATCTTAGGAAGTAACCTATTTCACTTACACAGTTAATAGAAATCTTTAGTGAACAAGGTATGTGTGGTGGGAGGGATGAGGAGGAGAACGACGCTGAGAAATACAAGCAATTACATACATCCGTACATCGTTTTTTTACCTCTCAGACTGGCAAAAATCTGAAAAGTTGGATGACACGCGCTGTTGGCAAAGTATTGAGTGGGGAAGCAGGCACTTAAATATTTCTAGTGTGAGTGTAAATTGGCACAACACGTATAGAGGGCATTTTGGCAGTAACCATAAAAATTATGAATGCATATGCCCTTTCAGTCAGCAGTGCCATTTATGGGAATTTATTCTACAAGGAAACCTGAGCCCTTGTGAAATGATGTATATGCAAGGTTATTCACTGAGGCATTGTTTATAATACAAAAGGTTGGGGGGGGTTGTCAAAAACACTATGCAGTTTAGTGAAAAAGAATGAAGACGTTTTGTATTAAGCTAATAAGGAAAGGTGGTGTAGTGGTTAAGTTCCAAGACTGCTAACCAAAAGGCTGACAGTTTGAATCCACCAGGCGCCCCTTGGAAACTCTATGGGGCAGTTCTACTCTGTCCTATAGGGTCACTATGAGTCAGAGTTGACTCTATGGCAACAGGTTTGTTTGTTTGTTTGGTTATCAATAGGAAAAAAGCAAGATGCAAAACAATAAACATGACATCCTTTCTATAAAAGCAGGGGAGAATAAGAAAATATATTTGAATTTGCTTATTTTTGCATTAAAAACTCTGGAAAACATTTAAGGACCTAATAAAAATTGTTACTTGGGCTGTAGCTGTATTAGTGTTCAAATAATTTTTAATAACACTATTCAGGAATCGGATATGTATTTGGAACCAGAATTTATTTTCAAGTGACATAGCCTCCCCCCGCAAGAAAAGTATCTTAAACCACTGTTCATTTGTTGCCCTGCATTGTTTTTATGAGTTAAAGGATTCATTCCTTTGCTGATTTGTCCAGGAGTTCCTTATTACTGTCTCTTGCATATCTTGCACTGTGACTTGTGCATGATATGAGCCAGGAAATACTTGATGTTCCCTTTCCAGCTCTGCAAAGCACACTCAGACACTGGATCCTATTATCCAGCCAAATATCACTTGGTCCCTGGACCCAATCTCCACACCCAACCCTAACTTGTCAGAACATTAACCTCTCACCTAATTTAAGGCACTCCAGGAACCACACTGGTGCATTCGACTGCCATCTGCCACCACTCACCCTCCATAGTCCACCTTGGACACCCTCCACTTTGACCCATTTTACGTAATCCCAATCTTGCTGATCCCTGTCTCCTGAGCCCTGGCCAGTTGGCCTCTTCTGTTCCTACAGTCTCAGGCACAGTCTCACCTGCCGATTTTAGCTTCTCCTGGCAGTGGAATCTCACATGAACCTGTCCTTCCCTCCTTCTCCCACTGTTTCCTTTGAGAGCTTGTTTCTGTCCCTTCACAGGGGGCCTCTCTCTGGGGAGGCTCTGTGAGTGGCTGTGTGCAGGCTGATAGACTCTTTTTTTTCTTCCTTGATGTCCAGGAGCACCTGGAGATACGAGTCATCAAGAGGGAGATTTCCACAATACTGGGGAAGCCAGCACAACTTGTACAAGGCAAGGTCATGGAAGCTCCATAGACCCATCCAAACTCCCTGAGGGACCGAATTGCTGGGCAGAGGGCTGTGGGGACCATGGTCTCAGGGAACATCTAGCTCAATTGGCGTAACATACTTTATAAAGAAAATATTCTACATTCTACTTTGGTGAGTAGCATCTGGGGTCTTAAAAGCTTGTGAGCAGCCATCTAAGATACTCCACTGGTCTCACCCCTTCAGGAGCAAGGGAGAATGAAGAAAACAAGATAAAAGGGAAAGATTAGTCCAAAGGATTAATGGACCACAACTACCATGGCCTCCACCAGACTGAGTCCAGTATAACTAGATGGTGCCCAGTGACCACCACTGACTGCTCTGACAGGGATCACAACAGAGGGTCCCAGACAGAGCTGGAGAAAAATGTAGAACAAAATTTTAACTCACAAAAAAAGACAAGACCTACTGGCCTGACAGAGACTGGAGAAACCCTGAGAGTATGGCCCCCGGACACCCTGTTAGATCAGTAATGAAGTCATTCCTGAGGTTCACCCTTCAGCCAAAGATTAGACAGCCCCATAAAGTAAAATGAGACTAATGGGGGCACAACAGCCCACAGACAAGGACTAGAAGGCAGGAGGGGACAAGAAAGCTGGTAATTGGGAACCCAAGGTTGAGAAGGGGCAGTGTTGACATGTTGTGGGGTTGTTAACCACTGTCATAAAACAATATGCATACTAACTGTTTAATGAGAAATTATTTGTTCTGTAAACCTTCATCTAAAATATAATACATAAATAAATAAAAAAAGAAAGAAACACATACATACTCCTTTCTGTTTAACTGTCACTCATGTTTTTACATGTAAATCAATGGAAAAAGAAACCATAGAATTTCAAATTTAAAATGGAATAGGGGTCATAATTAATATCTATTAATAGATTATTACTTCTAGATTTATTTTCCTGTTTCTTTACTGTCTTCCCAGATACCTACTGTAATCTGTCCATCCCTTCCTTTCTCCCTTTTTGTGGTAGACTATGGAAATAATCTCTTGCTGCTCGGTAGCTTCATCCGTTCCCTATTCCTTTTATATTTTGACTCATTGTAAAAAAAAAAAAGGAGATTTCCAAATTTGGAAGAAGAAGGTGAATAATTCCACAAATTCCTGAGGTGAAGCTACCAGAGAAACTGGAAACACCTTAGAGTCACATATAGGAAACCCATCACCCTATCCTTCAAGAGCACTGAAGACAAATGAGAGCAGGCGCACAGGCCACAGCAGCCTCTGCATCCAACAGCTGTGGGCACCGTGTACACAGTGTACATGGAGTCAGCTCTCCCATGGTGACCTGTCTACACAGCGAGTCCCGGTGATGATTGTCCTAGTTTCTGGTAGCTCATCCCCACTGAAGTTCACCTTTGTCTCACTCATGCCCCTCAGTCCTAATGCAGGCTAAGGGATCCCCACTCATTTCCTTGCCACACTTTTAGGTGGAACCTAGCCAGTTACTGCCTGACACAGGTGTAGCCCCAGGCCCAGCTTTAATCCTCATTTTCACATGCACTAACTTTTCCAATGAAGATTAAGGCCTGCAGAGTGCCCTGCTTTAGAGCACAGAATGAGTACTGTCAATCACTCCAGCAGAAATTTAACACCTTAAATAGTGCTTGTTGCAAACGAAGCTGGAAACTTTCTGGAATTCACTCCCTAAGTCCAAAAGTGCATTAGTTCTCCCACTCCCATCCTTTCTGAGTATAGCCTTGCCTCCCAGGCTTATTTGCCTATCTCCATCCTTCCAGGACATTTGACTATCAACATTGAACTCAGGAAGCAATGGGAGCATCATCTTCCAAAGAGGCTCATCCAACACTGGTGGGACCTGAGCCGCAGGATCCAAGAGTCTCTGGCACTGAAGCAGCATGGGACAGGTTACCAGGAACATCTCATACAATGGCCAACATTACCCTCATGGCCCTCTGAGTTTAAGGGCTAGAGCAGTAAGGATTTAGGGAAGATTAAATTTGAGTCACCCAGAAGATTCCATGTGAGGGAACTAGCAATATTTCAGCTAAGGAAGGACTTGGAAAAGGGTCTTGAGCATAACTTGGGAAGGACCCAAAAGATAACACAACAAGGGGCTCAGAATGCCACCTAGTGCAGGGTCTGTGGGCTGCCTCTGAGAGGGGAGACAAAAAGTGACTGGGTGAGTCACTTGAGAAAAGACTCATGGAATGAATTATCTAGGGGTTCAAGGAAGCTGCAGAAGCTGCAGAGCAGGTATCATGAATGCAAATGCAAAGAAATGGTGGACACACATATTGCAGTGTCACCTCTGCTCAAGTGCATGCCGCAGAGTCACGCTGGACTTCACTCACAAAACACAAGTTTAAAGGTAAAATTAAGAATTTCAAGATAGTGATAGTAAATCATTAAATCAAGTACAGGGTTCTTCTGAGTATGGGGCCCTGCGTAACTGCACGGGTCATATGCCCACCAAGCTGGCCCTGCCCTCTGGATCTCTAGCAGCAACTCTAAAGGAGTTGATCTTAGTTAAAGAGAACGGCTTGAATACATGAACAACAGAAACAGAATCATTATTTTCAAGAGATTTATTAATCATCACCTTTCACTCAGTGTCACAAACACACATGCATACATGCTGTCATACTAGTTAATCACATTTATCATGAGTCATTCAAATGTGCCGCCACCTATAGGTAAAAATAATAAGTGGTTTTCATGGTACCATATGGGCTTTCTTTTTGAGTGCAGTTGGGACCAGTTGCTAACTGGTTAATTTAAAAAAAAATTTTTTTTAAACTGTGAATTGAAAAAAATATGTGTACACAAATACTATAAATACTTTTATTTTGAACTTAAAGTATATATGTCTACATTCATTGACCTATCTCTTGATGTAGGGCCACGGACTTTCTTTTGAGTATGGACACTCTGATTGGAGTTTCACATCTTTCTTCTATAACCACACTCATGATGCATAATCTATAATGTCTAGTTTCACTTTCTTTTAAGTGATTCAAGACACTTTAAAGAAGATACTCATGAACACTTCCATATGTTGTGGAGCAATCTGAGTTCAGAATCCTTCAAGTTTTATAATCATGTCCCTGACCTTTTACAGTTGTTATACACACATAATTCAACACAATATCTTTTAATTTGTGACTGGTCTTTATGAAATCTTTCCAAAGCATTCAGCTGTGTTGTAGAAAGAATAATAAGTTTTCTTCTTTAAAAACTCACATTTCATTGATTTATTTAATATTTAATTAAAGTCCTAATTACATAAGTACAACAGGCCTAAATATTTAATTAAACTATTAATTTGCTAAGTACCAATGCCATATAAAGTTTAAGAACAAAGTCAATGGACTTTGATAAGCATGTGACTTCTCTTGTGGAAATGGAAGTACGCAGGGCTCCTAGAGATTAGCCTAATAGTCTCAAACATTCAGCATTGCATGAACATCAGTCAGCATGACTTACACAGAGAATGGAGAATGTCATTTTATTTGGACATTTAGTTGAGGGGAGATTGGTTTAAAAATAATTTTGGTTTAAAAGTCTCAAAGGAATGCCCTCAAGAGATTCCATTTCTTTAGTTTCTTTATATAAAACTCAAGGGGCCAAACAATGTTTCTGTTTATTCACTGTCTTCTCAGATCCATTTCCTCTTTAAGGCTTTCTCCTCCTCCTCCATGTGAAATAGTCCCTCCTTCCTCTCTGTTTTCTTATGTATCTGTACAGCATTGATCACCTAGTATTGAATGATTTGATTTCTGTCCCACTTCCTACTTAGAAGGTACTCCATAAATATTCCAGGACATGTCTGTTGTCACAATAAAAGCCCCTTTTTACCTATTTAGCCTTACCTTATTGATTAATTTGACTATATTATCAATCATTTTTTTAACTGAATCTTTAATCTTTCACTAAATGATATTTTAAAAATCTGTCCATGTATGTCCAGTGCTTAGAACAGTGCCTAGCACATAGTAAGTGCTTTATGTATTTGCTATTATCTTTTTGCCTGCATATAAACTTTCATCCCATATAACTTTTGGGATATATTCTCACTTCCAACCAACTTTTTAATGTCCTTGATGATTGATCCATCAGAATAAATCCAATCATCAACTTACTGTTACCCTAAACACTTAACAGTTGCCATTGTAACTTATTATTATAGTAGCCACGGTAATACTTTTGATGATAACTTATCATTTACATGATCACACTTACATTTTGATGATGTAGGATAACACTACTGATAACAAGTTGGAGAAATTGAAGGACAGTGACATATGCAGCTTACCCCAAAGTACATGCTGAATCAAAATACAACTGGAATAAGAATTCCAAGCATTCTTTTCATTATTAGACTCTGCTTTCCTCAGGACAAAATCTTTCCTTTATATTAAGTGACACATAGAAAAAGGCCATGAACTGTTTAATGTCTGTATCCATATTACAAGAAAAGCTAAGTTGTCATTTGAGCTGTGACCTTCAGCTAAAAGTATGCATCCCACTAATTGCATTCCACAACATTATAGCTCAGACCACATTTTACCATCATACAAATCCTTCATATGATAAATCCTTACCCACCCTCTTACCTGTGCTTTGCACCTTACTCAAGCCTGTTCTTGACTCTCCTGGCATTGCCCTTCTGATCTGATGTACTCTTTCATCTTGAGCACATTTCAGGTTTCTCAGCCTGGAAATACTTTCCCCAACAACACCTTCTTGACTTCTGTAGTTTATTTTCTAAATTGATCCAGCTGATCAGAATAGTGCAGCCACTGCAATTTCTAATGGGGGCAAAATTTACATCATAGTCTCCAAGCTGCACAACCATACATGGTGCCTTGGGTACAGTGACTGTAGTGGCTGGAATCCAGAAATCCTGAAGTTTGTCTTGGCTTTTGTTGGTTTGTTTGTTTGTATATGTTACTTTTCAGAGTTAAAAGTATACTCAGATACCATGTATCACCCACTTGACTGGAAAAAAATTAAAAACATTGACAATGTATTCTATTAGAGAGGCTCTGGGGCAATAAGCACTTTCATACATTGTTGGTAGGAGTGCAAAATAGTTCAACCCCTATGGTGGGAATTTGGCAATATCTACATATGCATTTATCTTTTTACCCAGAAACCTTACTTCTTGAAATCTACTCTGAATATACATCTCAAACAATATGTAAATATATATGCACAAGGTTATTCACTGCATCATTATTTATAACTGCAAAAGGTTGGACAGAGCCACATTTCAAATATGAGTAGCATAACTGTGCTGAAAGAGAGCAAAAGAACTAATTAAAGTAGCTTTGAATTTAATAATATGTTGTATACATTCAGTCTAGGGAGAAAATAACATTACAAACAAATCTTGAACTCTTTTGTAGTTTCATTTTTCATGGTGATATCAGTGTAGCAATTTTTAAATTAATTTAAGTGTATTTTAGAAATGAGCAAATGATGTAGAAAATGTTGATAATGTTGGAAGTGCCAGGTTATCACTGTAGAAGGAAGATACAAACATAGAATGCAGGAAGGCAAAGAGGAACACTACGAGGTTGGATTGAAGCTATAGATGTCAGTATGATTTTATATATCTATGTCTAATATAATCTATATCACCTAATTCTGTCTGCTGAAAGGGCCTAAATCCATGACAGTCCAGTAGTAATAAGCCTATCTAGTGCCCAGATACTAGTTTCTCAACGTCATCTTCAGAACTTCTTGGAGAAATGGCAAATCCCAGGACTGGGGTAGAGAAGTGACAAAATGCGCCTAAAATACCTTCTTGTGTCAGAAAATAAGAAATTACTCCAAAAAATAAATAATTGGACATGTTAAAGGGACACAGGACAGTATTCCCCAAAACTTTCAAGGTTATCAACAACAACAAAAGTCTGACAAACTGTCAGAGGCAGATAAGGAGACATGACGACTAAACGTAATGTCGTATTCTGGATGGATCCTGGAGTAGAAAAAACATGTTAAGGAAAATCTAGTGAAATTCAAATAAAATATGGAATTTAGTTAGTAGTAATGTACGAATGTTGGTACACCGGTACAATGGTGTAGCAATATGTTACAACGGTACCATAGTAATGTAAGATGTTAACAATAGAGAAACTGGATGCAGTGTATACAGGGCTTCTCTGTATCATCGTTGAACTTTTCTGTAAATCTAAAAGTATTCTAAAATTAAAATTAAAAAAACACACCAACACAAACAAAAAGGACACAATAGCTAGGCTGAAGGGGCTCTCACTGGCCAAATCTAGAAAAATGAGAGCATCAAAAAATTAAGGATACTAACAGACTATATGATGAAGTGGAGGGTCAGCTAAAATGAGGGAAACCCTCCATGAGATAGACTGACATGGTGGCTACAAGAATGGGCTCAAACACACCAAAGACTGTGAGGACGGCGCAGGACCAGGCAATGTTTCATTCCACTGTACATGAGTCAGAGCTAACTTGAGGGCAGCTAACTACAACAATGGATTACAACCCAGTGAATAACATAGGAGTCCATGAAACTATACTGATAATATAGAAATAGCTAAAATAATGACAAAGGTAAGGTTCTTCCTTTCAGTAGAATGCCAACTGATAAGTGTGGAGGGGTACGGAAGTTGGAGAATCACTATTTTGCAACCATCAGAGTCAAGACTGGTTCAAATGAGACTCATCAATGGATGCTAAATCTATGGGGGTGGGGAGAAGAGTCTGACAAAGACTATGATATTTGCATGGTCTTAAGTGTCTGTCCATAGATTGCTTACTAGTTGCAAGAGGGAAAATATTAATTTTACAGTGGGGGAAAAAAAAAAACAACCAGACAGTATCTTAACTGGGTGATCCAAATTTGCATCTCTGAAGAGAGACAGATGGACATACTGTGCATCCAGACATGAAATCCTGAGACGGAAACATCAACTTTTGTAGTATTCCAACCAGGGATGCAGACATAAATATAGTCACTAAAAAAAAAAGAAAAAAAACTGGAATAATTTGGAAAAGGATAGTGAGAATAGCAGCACAACTGGAAGAATGTAATTGATGTCACTGAATTGGACATGTAGAAATTTTTGAAATAGTGTAACTTTGGCTATGTATATTTTCACAAAAAAAAAAAAAAAGGTCTTCCAAGATCTAGAAGGGAGAATGTTGACATCATGGAGTTGTTAACCAATGTCATAAAACAATATGTGTACTGACTGTTTAATGCGAAACTATTTGTTCTGTAAACTTTCCTCTAAAGTACAATAAAAAAAAATTAAAAGAAAAAAATCAAACACAGCAACAGTCATAAAATAATTAGGCCTATATTCTTAGAAGATGGCACAGTCATAAAAGAAAAAACAAAAACAAGGCTAAAGATCTATTCCAGATAAAAGAAATGGAAGAGACTCAGGCACTAAATGCAGTACTGATTTCTGGATTGAAGGAACAGAGATGCTACAAAAGATATTTTTGGAACAATTGATAAAAAATAGGAATATGGATTGTAGATTAGATAAAAATATTGTATCAGTGTCAAACTTCTTGAATTTGATAACTATACCATGGATATGTAAGAGAATATAATTGTTTTTAGGAAAAACACACAGAAGATATATTTAAGGGTTAAGGTTAGTATTATGCATGCAACCCACTTCAGAATGGTTCAGAAAAAATAATATGAGAGAGAGTAAGAGAGAAAAAAATAAAGCAAATGTGGCAAATTAGGTGAATCTGGGTAAAGGGTATTTGGGAGTTCTCTATACGATTCATGCAACTTTTCTTTAGGTTTGAAATTATTTCAAAGTGAAACGTTAAAAAAAAAAGATATATCTGAACGTACCTTGCACAAAGCAGGAATTCAACAAATGTTAGTTTCTTTGCTTCCTTTCTAATTAATTTGATTAGTTGAAAGTCATTGTAAAATGTGGCTGAGTTGGAGAGAAAATCACTGTCAAAGTTTTCTATGTTTAGAAGGTAAAGAAAACAAACACTTGATATCCCAGTTTCTCCCCAAAGAAAGGAATACATATATTTGAGGATTTGGACCATAGACTATGGCTTACATTGGCTTTTTGTACTTGGTAGCTACAAACTTTAAAATCCTTGGAATGACATATAACAGGAAGGAAGCCTGTAGTTTCTTGAAGAAATGGACTGCATAAATGAATCCCTCAAAAAAGTGAATAGAGTGATGGATCAATGGAACTAAGCTCCTGTTACAGAAGAACCAACGACTTTGATCCAAAAGAAGTACTCAGTCTGCATTAGAACTTAGTTTCCCCTTTGTATGCTGAGAAATACCAAGATGAAACTGCTACTAAACGAGTTAGGGAATCTTCCTTTCCCTACAGAAATCTGGGAGAATTTCACGTTGTTATTCCACTTAAGTACACCAGCATATCTGAACTCAGATGAGAGATACAGCACAAATCCACTCCCATTCAACAGGTGAAACAGGAGCTGTGAGGCAAAATTCACCAGTGTAAATCTCAGTCAAGACCAAAATTCACAACTGGGTTGACACGGATCATATATCCTGGATGTGTGGATCTTTAGTAATCCCTCCACACCAAATTACTCTTCCAGAACATCCTTAAGTAAAAGTCAGCTTAATTATTTGCTGTTTTTCTTTTTTGTTCTATGCAGACTATGGGACTCCTCCTGACCTATAACCAAGTCATTGCTGTTGTTGTTGTTGTTAGTTGCCACCCAGTTGATTCGAACTCATGGCCACCCCTGTGTGCAGAGTAGAACTACTCCATAGGATTTTCAGAAGCAGATTGCCAGGCCTGTCTTCTGTGGTGCCTCTGGGTAGGTTCGAACCACCAAAGTTTTGGTTAGTAGTCGAGCGCTTAACCATTTGTGCCGCCCTAAACCCATGATTGAGAAAATGAACAATAACTCCCCCTGCCCTGTAAACATTAGTTGGATGACAAAATGCCATCTCTCAATCTTTATTGCCACATCCATGTCACTGTGCATAGTTGTGGTGTCTTTTTGAACACTATAGCCTTGGAATTCTTCTCCTCCTACTTAAAATGCTGCTCCATAAATCTATGAATGGCTGCTTCATGCTTATCATTTAGCTCCCCACCTTGAATATTACATTAAGAACACCCTCCTCTCTTCAAGCTCCAATCTCCTAGTTTTATTTATTTCAAAAATTATCACTATCTAACAGTATTTGTTTGCATGATTATTTTCTTTCCCTCATTCACTAGAATGTCAGCTCCATGAGAGAGAGCAGAATCTTGTGTGAATGATTACCATTTTATCCCCAGTAGAACTGTAAACACTCCATAAATACTTGCTGAAAGAACATATAATTGAATGGACAAACACAAGAGAAGCAAATGACCCACTAATGCCCACTGTAGGATTAAGATTTACTCAAAATTTTCTGGTTTCTAGAAACTTCTACTCAGTGACCTAAGTTGCATCTATTCTTGCCTAGATATTTCTTTACCTTTTTCTTAAAATTTCATACTTTAGGTTCTGTCTTATTTTCCCCCCTCAAGCTAATAAGACAACTTCCAACTTCCTTGAAGTTACCAGAAGGTAGGGGGATTGACTGGGTCTCTAGGGCCTATGCTTTGATTTAGCCCAAATTAGCTACAGATCTTCTCCTTGATTACCAAATTGTCTTGAGTTCTACCTTGATTTTTTTTCTTTCTTTTACTGTATCTTCATCTAAATACTTGTTTCTTCCTTTACCTTTATTCCCTTTTAAAAAGTGTAACTTAATTTACACGTAATTTCATAGTAGATGTTTTTATATTTAGTTTTAACATACAGACAATATACCACTCTGGGAGGTCCCTTTGTATGAATTAAAAGCTTTGACACTCATAGCTATAATATTTGAGGCCTGGGCTGAGCCACTGCATTGCATTACACCAGACAACACTATTCCCATTGTATTCTGTGAAAATTGTGCCCATGGAATAATGCAACATGACAGTTTCACTGTTCCAGATCAAGAACATTGAATGAAGAAGCAACCACCCTCCAATCTGAGAAGTCCCTGAGTGCTTAACAAATTATCAGACCTTTGCAGCTGTGTAGAAAGGTCACCAGCTACAGCACAAGTGGTTGACAGGTCATACTTTGGGCCAGTGATATAACCAAATCTCAGATTTTCAGCACTGGCCAGCAGGATGGGAAGCCCAGCCAGGCTTTTCAGTATGGCTGTCAACAACACAAGCTTCTGCCATGTGGGCCAAGCCAGCAGCTGTAGAAAAAATGGATACCCTCAAAGGGGATAGTCCAAAGCTGCAGGAGTCTCAGAAGTCCTCACACCTGGAAAAGTCAGCAGACATTAAACTGATAAGCAAACCATTCTAGGAATCTGTATTAGCTTCCTAGGGCTGCAACAACAAAATACCACAAAGTAGGAGGCTTAGCAGAATAGAAATTTATTGTCTCACAGGTGTGGAGGCTAGAGTCCAAATCAGGGTATCAGCCATGTCAATTCCTTCTGAGGGCTCTGAGAGAGAAACAGCTCCACGACTACCTTAGTCATCTAGTGCTGCTATAACAGAAATACCACAAGTGGATGGCTTTAACAGAGAAGTTTATTTCCTCATAGTAAAGTAGGCTAAAAGTCCAAATTCAGGGTGTCAGCTCTAGGGGAAGGCTTTCTTTCTCTGTCAGCCTTCTCACCCATGTTCCCCCGGACTAGGAGCTCCTCCGTGCAGGGACCCTGGGACCAAAGGACGTGCTCTGCTCCCGGCACTGCTTTCTTGATTGTATGAGTTCCCTGATTCTCTGCTTGCTTCCCTTTCCTTTTATCTCTTGTAAGACAAAAGACAGTGCAGGCCACACCCCAGGGAAACTTCCTTTTGACCTTAGTAAGGGTGTTACATGATCCCACCCTAATCCTCTTTAACCTAAAATTACAATCACAAAATGGAGGACAACCACACAATTCTGGGAATCATGGCCCAGACAAATTGATACACACATTTTGGGGGACATAATTCAGACCATGACAATGACTATCTCCCGGCTTCCAGTAGCTCCAGCCATTCCTTGGCTTGCAGCTACAGCATCACATGGCATCCTTCCTCTGTCTCTATGCCTCTCAGTGTATTTTCTCTTTTATAAGGGCGCCAGTCATATTGGATTAAGACCCATCTTACTCCAGTATGACCTCCTGTTAGTTTAACTAATAATATGCTCTCTGTGAAGCCTCTAGGGAAAGATCCTTATTTGTCTCTTCCAGTTTCTGGTAGCCCTGGGCGTTCCTTGGCTTGGGAAAACATAACTCCTATCTCTGCCTCCAGTCTCTCTCTTCACATAACCATCTTCCCTCTGTGTCTGGACCTCTTCTCCTCTTCTTATAAAGACATCAGCCATATTGAATTAAGGCACACCCTACCAGTATGAACTCATGTTAACTAATGACGCCTTCAAAGACCCTATTTCCAAACAGGGTCACATTCACAGGTACAGGGGCTAGGACTTCAAGCATATGTTTTAGGGGGACACAATTCAACACATAATAGGTTCCTCAGAAAATGGGAAAGAAACTTAGGAAAAAGATACTGCAGTCACAGCTAAACTGACAGATACGTTCTCAGAATTGTTTTAATATGAGTGTGAGAGACTTCTCTTATATCAAGTAAGAAATAGTACATTCCTGACCAAAAGCATAGTACATAGGACGGTTAACTCTTGTTAAATGGATCAGTTGCATTACTGAAAGTTTTTGCATATGCTGAGAACATATAAAATGAGAAATGTAATGTATAACTATTTTTTAAAGAGTAGAAACATTTTTAAATAGTAGTAACATCTCTTGGAGAAAAGAGCTTTTGTTTTTTCCCACTTGTCTTTATTTAAATCCTCGTTTCCAAATTCTCAGTAGCCTTACAGTTAAAGTTTGTAATTCTGGTAACTCCGAAGTTTGTGGTAAATGAAGCACTCTTGCAAATGGAATTGACATTGTCACGAATTGTTCTCTGAGATTTACTCGGTCCTTTGTTTTTTGGACAGCATATTATGTCATCCTCTATAAAAACTATTTTACCATTTCCAAAGAGTGGGATTTTCAAGATGTTTCTAAGTTTCATCTTCCTTTATTTTATTTCCACTTTAGTGTTACTTAATATAAATTTTTAACTCTATTTTTCACATATGCAAATAAAAAAACTATTGAAACATGCCAAATACACAGGCACAACTGCACTGGCTTCAACGAAGTCTGCCGTGAGCAAAATTCGGAACAAGAAAGAAATTTCTGTATCTGGGCTATAAACTGGCATTGTATTTTCTCTCCTTTGAAACCAAATTGCTGCAACCTTTACACCTAAACTCGATTATTTACAAATACAGAAAATAAAAAATATCTTTAGTAAGAGTACATGGTAAACAGATTGAAAACAAGTCATAGGGAAGAGGGAAGTAAGCAGATTAGCAGGACTATAGAAATGGGCCAAAAGTCTAGTAGAAGATATCAGATTCGCTAGTTGAACTAAGTGGTTACATTTTTATAACAAGCACCAAGTAGCCATAAGTCTTTCCTGAGTTAAGAAAAAACTGATGAAATTAAGTTTAGTATATCAGAAGGGATTACATTCCATTGCACAGAACAGAAAGTCCAAAATAATGGTGGCCTAGAGACATGGGATTATTTCTCTCCCATATAAAAGAAACCTAAAAGTAGGCACTCCAGGGCTATCTGCCTTTCTGCACCATATATCTTTTGCTCTACCAACCTTAGCTCTGGCATCCAACCTAAAGGTTACCTGATGTTTCAAGATAATTTCTGGAACTCCAGCCATCATGACTATATTCTAGGCAGCTAGAAAGAGCAAAAGAGCATGAATCTTTCAAGGCATTTTCCAAAAATCTTCACCTTATATTTCATAGGCCTAGAACTTAGTCATATAGCCACACACAGCTGCAAGGGTGGCGAAGAAATACTGCTGTTGTTATTGTTGTTTTCCCCAGCTGGGCACATTGCCCAGGAAGAAGTAGAGAATGGATATTGGGTAAGTAGTTAGCTATCTCTACCTAGTTGGAAATGGCAAATTTAGCTGAACAAATGACAAAGTACATTTATTATGATACCCGTTGCTGTTGAGTTGATTCCTACTCATGGTGACCCTACAGGACAGACTAGAACTGCCCCATAGGGTTTCCAAGGCTCTAATCTTTACAGAAGTAGGTCACCACATTTATCTTCCATGGAACACCTGGTGAGTTCGAACTGCTGGTTAGCAGCCGAGTACTTAACCACTGCACACCATGGGCTCCCTTCACTATGGTAGACTGATAGAATTGATTTTTATAGGAGGAAATACAAACGTTATTGTCTCACCAATAAAATGGAAGTAAGCTATTTCCTGAGTTACATATAAATATGTTTTGATTTGCAGACAATTAGAAAACAGCACCCTAAGAAGACTTTCAAAGTGAATCATTATAAATAAGCCAAACAAGTTGTTTTAATACTTCTTTAGATCTCTAACCCGGAATTCCTTACTAAGAATACCATTAAAATAATTTAAAATTATCAAAGAGAATCATAATTGTTTCTTTACTGTCTTACAAGAAGAAACGGTTTGTGTTTGTTTTTAATCTATGAGTTCCTGCTTGGCACAATTGTCATGCTTCAGAAATGTCAATAATGATAGGGCATTTGCCCAAGGCCACTTTCTTACATGAGATGAAACCCAAATAACATTCCTAATTAAAGCAAACAAAAAATAAACACACACGCTAGAACTCACACATCTAAATGAGATTCATCTTTCAATATAAACAGAAAGGTTGACACTTTCTCCTAGTGATAGTTGTTATTTTAAAGGCTTTTTCAACTCTCTTCTTCTGGAAGTAGAGATAGGGGCAGGGAGAGAAGGCCAAGTAGGACATTGTGTCAGCAGCTGATTTACGAGCATCATGAAAATCTTTGCTTCAAGAAGAATATTATCCAACTTGATCTATGATATATTCATTAGATCTATATCCAAATTACTTTCCATTGTTTCCACTAAAGATTTGCCAGCATTGAGGTTACTGACATCAACAAGTTAAGGCAAATCAGTTTACCTTATCAGGCCTTGTTTTTTTAATCAGAAAAATAATGAGGAAAGACTAGATAGATGATCTCTTGATCTTCCAGAATGAAGTTCTGTGATTCTATAATCCTTTATAATCTCTTATGCTAATCCTATACTCCAGGCCATACACAGCGAGAGAATTTAGATTTTGTTATTTAAAAATCCTAACTCTTTTTATTTCAATTAAAAACAGATTTTCAAAACTTCACATTAACATGTCTACACACACTCACACACAGGTATATGTATATATATATATACACAATGTGTATGTATGTGTGAGTATGTGTAAAAAATAAATGACTACACACTTATATTAAAAATATATGGGAAATAGAAAAGATCTACTAATCGAAACTCAAGTTAACTCTGAGTTAATTTATATTGCTTTCCTACTAGATTCTTTAAAATCTAAGACCTCTAAGGGTAAGGAGGTTTCCCTCGGTGGTGCAAACAGTTAAGCCCTCAACTAATAACTGAAAGATTGGCAGTTTGAACCCACCCAGAGGTGCCTGGGAAGACAGGCCTGACAATCTGCTTTTGAAAGGTCACAGCCTTGAAAACCCTGTGGAGCAGTTCTACTCTGCACACAAAAGGTCACCATGATTCAGAAGCAAATCCACAGCAACAAACAACAGCTGAAGGTAAGGGAGGTGGAGGAGGAGATTAACATTTACTCAAAGTTTACTAGGACTCAGGCAATTGCTACTTTTGTTTGTAAATCCATCACTGTCTAAAAAGTTCCCTGGAGTCATGAAGTCTACAAATAACCTCCCCATCACCCCCAAAAAAAGGAATTTTGTTTTTACAAAAGAACCTTTTAAACAACCTCTAGCTATTACCACTAACGATGCCCCTGTGTTTGCAGAGTAGAACTCTCCATAGGGTTTCCAAGGCTGTGACCGTTCAGAAGCAGATCACCAGGCTTGTCTTCCAAGGCACCTCTGGTTGAATTCAAACCACCAATCTTTTGGCTGATAACCAGGGCTTAACTGTTTGTGTCACCAAGGGTCACCAGGAGTTGGAATCGATTTGATAGCTACTGAAAGCTATTACCAACATACTTCCCACTCTGTTCTAGTTAACTTTCTCTCCTAATGCTTATTGTTAGTTTCAAGCACTCTGAAGGCATACCTGGAGTCCCTGGGTGGTGCAAATGGTTCACACTCTGCTGCTAACCAAAAAGTTAGAGGCTCAAGTTCACCCAGAAGTGCCTAAGAAGAAAGGCCTGATGATCTACTTTCAAAAAATCAGCATTGGAAACCCTATGGAGCACAATTCTACTCTGACACACACTGGGTGACTGTGAGTCAGATTTGACTTGAAGGCAACAGGTCTTACTGGTATATAGACATAGCTATTCCCAGAGTTTTGTGCATATCAGATCAGAATACCAGGAAACACAGTTTTCTGCTGTTTGACTCCCAACGTGGCTTGTCTAAAGAGGCATGTTGTTATTGTTGTTAGGCATCATGGAGTCGGTTCTGACTTGTAGCGAACCTGTGTACAACAGAACAAAACACTGCCCCATCCTGCATCATCCTGACAGTCGTTGCTACGTTTGAACCCATAGTTGCAGCCACTGTGTCAATCCATCTCATTGAGGGTCTTCCTCTCTTTGCTGACCCTCAACTTTACCAAGCATGATGTCTTCTCCAAGGACTGGTTCCTGCTTAAAAAAAGGAATTTTTTAAAGAAACATAAGTGTATTTAAATACTTTCTTCTCTACAAATTCTAAATTATCGCATCCAAATATTTTTTTGCCCATTTCCATTGGATTACAAACTTCATAAGCACAGGCATTTCAAGTAACCAGTATGTAGTACAGAGTGCTCCCCTGTTACTCTAGCCCAAAGCTCTGTATTTTGAACACAAAAATCTTTGATACTTGGGATAAGCATTAAATTTATCTGAGAAGTTTCATTTTAAACCAAATCGGTGTTTCATTTTTCACTTGCTGGATTTTTCAAACTGTTTAGTGATGAAAGGAGCGCTGTGTGCATTGAACCATTCAGTCCGTTTTGGTCAGATACGTGATATTTTCGTTTCTAACAAAAGTGCCTGAAAATCCCAGGGCAACCTCCTGCTGTTTTTCTTTAATGTAAATTACTCCCGTGGACTGCTGCTTTAAAAGTTCAGCCAACAGATAAATTTTCTATGTCCACTCCAATCCTTCTCCAGATAATTTCTCCAATCTAGCAAAACCAGCAAGCTATAAATCAGATTTCAATGTTTAAAACAAAACAAAACATACAAACAAGCTGATTTACACTGAAAACCATAAAACTTCAAAGACATTATGGGCAGCTGAGCTGATAGCTCCAAGGGGAAGCAGTTGTTGGTACAAAGTTGCACACATTCAATTTTTCATGTTGTTGGAGTCCTACTGGTGATGGCAGAGCAGGAACAAGGAAAAAAGGTAGAGAAATATTGGGTGGCTATGTAACTACATGGAGCCCTGTGGCACAGTGGTTAAGAGCTTGACTGCTAATCACAAGGTCAGCAGTTTCAATCCACCAGCCGCTCCTTGGAAACCTTATGGGGCAGCTCTACTCTGTCCTATAGGGTCACTATGAGTTAGAATCCACTTGACAGCAATGGGTGTATAACTGTATACCTGCAGATCAGAAGAAGAAAGGAAAGATGTCAATGTGTCTAATAAGATATTTGAGCCTTGAGAAATATGCAAAAAGGCACAGGGAATCATCTCAGGTTTATATAACCCTGATGGAATCCTGGTGCAATATCAAGAGAACTTTCTCCCCTATCTGCATCTCAGAAATGGTTAAGAGAATAGCATCCACGATAAAATTGAGTGTTTAGAAGTGCATTTGGGTCATCATTGTCAGTAACAATGCCTGTTTCTGCTTTAAGAGCTTTTACAATTTCTTTCTAATATACTCTCACCTCTTTTCAGACATCTGCTTTCAGTGAAGGTCTTCCAACAAAGTTCATGGAAGCAAAGCAAAAGGAATTAACATCTATTAAAAACCAACTAAGAGTTAGGCATTTTGTTAGCAATTTTTTATTTGTAAATCATCATAGTCTACAACAGCCTTCTAAGTCAAAACGTTCAGTAATTTCCCCTACCCCCAAGGGAAAGAATGGTTAAAAAGAAAAAGCAACTTTATTTTTGCCTTAACTAAGACCAACACACTGTCCCCCTGTTCCAGTTCTTTCCTTCTTAATATACAACATTGTTTTGAAGCACTCACTTGGGGGCAATTGACATACTTATCTTGAGCTTTGAGGGAATCTGTGAATCTGCCCTAAAGAGTTTAGGATTAACAGAGGTGTTACGGATTGAATTGTATCCCCCCAAAATATGCATCAACTTGGCTAGGCTGTGATTCCCAGTACTGTGTGATTGTCCACAATTTTGTCATCTGATGTGATTTTCTTATGTGTTATAAACCCTACCTCTATGATGTTAATGAGGCAGGTTTAGAGGCAGTTATATTAATGAGGCAGGACTCAACCTATAAAATTAGATTATGTCTTAATCTCTTTTGAGATATAAAAGAGAGAAGGGAGCAGAGAGACATGGGGACCTCATACCACCAAGAAAGTAGTGCCAGGAGCAGAGCGCGTCCTTTGGACCTGGGGTCCCCGCATTGAGAAGCTCCTAAACCACGGGAAGATTAACAACAAGAATCTTCCTCCAGAGCTGACAGAGAGAGAAAGCCTTCCCGTTGAGCGGGTGCTCGGAATTGAGACTTCTAGCCTACTAGACTGTGAGAAAAGTTATGTTTGTTAAAGCCATCTACTTGTGGTATTTCTGTTATAGCAGCACTAGATAATCTTAAGACAAGAGGCAATAATTGAAAGGTGGAGTGGGACAAGACCTAGAGACAGAAAGAGAAACAGTTGGCGAAAACATGTTGAATGAGAATGAGTGGAAGAATAGAGTACCTTGTTAAAAAACGACCAAGTGAGCTACAATAAACAGGAATTGATATAAATCAATGAATGATACTAACTCTGCCCTGAAGAACTTGGCTTCTTATAGAAGCCTGATCAGAAAATCCAGGCATGAAGAGCCTTTTCTTGTTCCTGTGCCTATGACTAAAAAAGCAGTTAACTTCTTACTCCCAAACACACCCTGAGTCGCAAGGACAAAATGTTCCAGTGGAGACAAATCTCTTTTCACTGTCTTTTTCCTTTGTTGGAACTCTTACTGCAGTTAGTTAAGGCTTGGCAGTTGGTGTTCTCAGAAGTGGCCTGAAACTTGTCAATTCATTTCCTTTAAATCACTGAGCACCTATTGGGGGGTAATAGAACCTGACAAATTGATGGACTCTAATAAAGCCCCACTCTGGCAATAAAACTGATTTAATTATCAGTCAAGTATACATGGTAAAGATGAGATATGTTCGAGTTCCCCTACAGGATTTTTAGCTGTTTGTCAGAATTCATTCTCTCAGGGAAAAATTGTTACCGACTTGGGTGACAATTATTATTATAATTGTAACAGTCTTGTTCAGACCTTTATATACATATTCTATGCTAGGAGACCGTATCATATTTATCCCATGCCTCTCCTCTCAAAGCCCAGTGCATTCCTTAGTACTCTATAGTCCCTCAAAATTTGTGAAATGAGTGAGTCAGTCTAGCAATCAATCACATTTAATGAGAACATCTTAGTGACAGTATGTGCACTTAACTTTCGTTTCCTTTCCAGCCAAAGGAGATTGGCTGGCTGCTCTGTAATCATCTGTTTAGCAAGTAAGTCTGTAAAGGTGGGATTCATCTAGAGCTAAGGCTTATGAGTTAGTATACTCTCATGAGTCCACAGTTTGGAGCTCTGGTGGTGCAGTGGTTAAGCGCTCGGCTGCTAACCAAAAGGTCGGCGGTTTGAATCCAACAGTGACTCCTTGGAAACCCCATAGTGCACTTCTGCTGTGTTCTATAGGGTCACTATAAGTCGGAATCGACTCGGCCGCAACAGGGTTTGTTTTATTTGTTTAGTACACAGTTTAATTTCATTGATGATGTGGTTTTTTTCCCTGATATTTATGTATAAAAGATTGTACAGGTTTTCCTTTTGATTATTTTACTTTTAATGTACAGATACAGATTCCCATTGGGGATACTGTAGCATCAGATTATCTGTAAACTTCTGATGATGTGTGAATTCCTGTAGCCCAGGCTCCTGTATATGGATGTGCAGACTGTGTACCGCACAAGTCTTGAGTATGTCACTCAAGGTGATTGTATGTGAACAACCAGGTTTTTGACCATTATTGCATATTTTAATTGATCAATATTTTGGATTGGTTTTGTCATGAATCAAATTCCCAAGCACACTAAGTTCTATACCTAGACTCTCTATTCCTTTCTAATGATTTGTTTGTCTATGTCTTTGCTTTTACCATAGTCTTTTGATTATGTGAATTTATAGCGTGTTTGAATATTTGATGAAATATGTAATACCTCATCATACTTTTTCATGTTTTTCTGTGCTATTCTGACATTTTCATTCTTCCAAATGATCTTCAATGTCCTTTTATCTAATTCCAACACACTACAAACTGATAGGTATTCTAATTAAATAGAATATTTTCATTTATTTTATGGAAAATTTTGTTGTAAGAGTTATTAAACTGTCCCATGCAAGAACATAGTGATCAGATCTTGTTTTATGTCCTTCCATAAGATTTCATCATTTTCTTCATTTAGGTCTTATACTTTTGTTATTAAGTTTATATCTAAGTATTATACAATTTTTTGACAAATTTCTTATTTGTAGAAATAGCGTCTATTTTATATCAACCTAGATAACCATCATCAGGAACTTTCAATAATTTTGGATTTCATAAGCAAGTAATATTTTCACCTAGAACATGGTAGTCAACTATTCTGATTATCACTTGTTGTTGTTTGCTGTCAAGTCGATTTCTGCTCTTAGCGGCCCCAAGTGACAGAGTAGTACCGCCCCATAAGGTTTTCTTAGCTGTAATCTTTACAGAAACAGATCACCAGGTATTTCTCCCATAGAGCCACTGGGTGGGTTTGAAGTGCCATCCTTTCGGCTAGCAGTAGAGCACTTAACCTTTTGCACCATCAAGGCTCCTTAGTCATCAATTATTGTTTAACAAATTATCCCAAAATGCAGTGGCTTTAAACAACAACCATTTTATTTTATCTCATGATTTTGTGGGTGAGAAATTCAGGAAAGGCTCAGTTGCCTGATTCTTCTGCTCATATGATGTCAACTAATATCATACAGTGGTATTCAGCCGACAACTGGACTGATTTGGAGGATCCACAAGGCTTAACTCAAAACCTGTCACCTTCACAAGGATGGCCAGAAGGCTAGTCTCAGTTATGCTCTCCACCTCTCCACGTAGTCTTTGGGCCTCTCCACGTGATCTATCCAGCAGGGTAGTTAGACTTCTTACATGACGGTTTGGGCCTTCAAGAGACCAAAATAGAAGCTGCCAGTGCTCTAACTGGCATAGCATCACTTCTGCCATACTCTATTGGCCAAAGCACTTGCAGAAAGCCTGGATTCGAGGAGAGGATAAGTAAAACTTACTTCTCTCTGGGAGGAATGTCAAAGAATTTCTGGCAATCTTTAATCTACCACAGCTACTCTTTATTTATCCAAATAAATTAAAATAAAAAACAATATTTTACCTCTTTTTTATTATTATTATTTCTTAAAAGAAAGTTATACCCCAAAACAGAAAAACAAAATAGAAAGAATATAAAATCAGAAAAAATATTTTAAATTGAGAAACTTAGATTTACAAAAAGCAAACTATATTGTTCTTATTATTCACATTTTTCATGGTTTGGTGAAATCTGCCCAGCTTGGGTAACCACTCAAGGTTTTACAAGCCTTCTTGCTTTGAGAGTATTCTGGTGAGGTAAGTAAGAGATGTGTAGATTTCAAGCTCCAATTTGAATTTCTTACTCCTTGCTCCAAATTTCTTCCTGCCATCTCAAAACTTAGAAAGTTTTTTCTAACCCATTTAGAAATGAAACCAAAATGAAGGTAGCAAATTCAGCCCCCTTCTGAGGTAAGTAGTTTTGTGATTCTTGTGATAATTTGATCCTGTCCAGGCCTCCAATACCATGAGTTAGCTCAATGTAAAATTATACCTTGTGCAAAATAAGAATCCAGCACAAAACGAAACTCTACTTCTAGATTCATCTTAATGGTTGTGACTAGAGTGAGGCATTTGTAGGGTCTACCACCACCACCTTCCATTTTTGCCTACTGAACATAGCAACTGGGCCTGGGACAAGGATGTAACTCTGATACAACAACAAATTACACAAACACAAATCATACTGAAATGAAATTCAAACAATCATTGGCATGTCACTGGGTCAAGTGATATTATGGTGGATGGGACTAGATAAACATATACTAAAAATTGCATAGATCAAGAGGCAGCCTTTCAAAAAGAACAAGAGGATGCTGCATGGTTTAAAGTTAGGAAAGGTGTGTGTTAGGGTTGTATTCTTTCACCATGCCTATTCAATTTGAATGCTGAGCAAATAATCTGAGAAGCTGGACTATATGAAAAAGAATGGGGCATCAGGATTGGAGGAAGACTCATTAACAACTTTCATTATACAGATGACACAACTGTGCTTGCTGAAAGTGAAGAGGACTTCAGTATGGGTTACACCTCGTCATAAAGACAACAAAAATCCTCACAACGGGATCAATAAGCAACATCATGATAAACGGAGAAAAGACTGAAGTTGTCAAGGACTTCATTTTACTTGGATCCACAATCAATATCCACGGAAGCTGCAGTCAAGAAATCAAAAGATGTATTGCATTGGGCAAATCTGCTGCGAAAGACCTCTTTAAAGTATTGAAAAGCAAAGACTAAGGTGCACCTGACCCAAGTTGTGGTGTTTTCAATTGCCTCATATGCATGCGAAAGCTGGACGATGAATAAGGAAGACTGAAGAAGAATTGATGCCCTTGAATTGTGCTGTTGGGGAGGAATATTGAATATACCATCGACTGCCAAAAGAAAGAACAAATCTGTCTTGGAAGAAGCACAACTAGAATGCTCCTTAGAGCAATGAAGGCAAGATAGTCTCACATACTTTGGACATGTTATCAGGAGGGATCAGTCCCTGGAGAAGGACATCATGCTTAGTGAAAAAGAGGAGGACCCTTAACAAGATGAACTGATGAAGTAGCTGCAACAATGGGCTCAAGCATAACAACAATCATGAGAATGGTGCAGGAGCGGGCAGTGTTTTGTTCTTTTGTACATAGGGTCACTATGAGTCAGAACTGACTTGACGACACCTAACAACAACAACAACAACGAAAATTGCAAAAGGATGGATACCAGCCCTATCACTAAATTACAATATGGAGAAATTGGATACATCAAAGAAAAAAATTCTGTTATGTTTTAGTGAGGGAAATTTAGGTAAGAGGTTCAGCTGCTGTGTTGGTCATAAGTAAAAGAAAATTCAATTTAAATGGTTTAAATAATAAAAAGAATTTATTGGCCTGACTAATTGATAAATCTAGATAGGCTGGTGTATCAGTTAGGTGTTTTTGGCTACATGTATTGAAAATCCGAATTCAATTGACTTAACAAACAGAAAATATATATATCACCTCACATAACCAGACATCTCAAGATAGGGTAGCTCTAGAGTTGGTTAATTCAGTTGCTCAATTCTATTATCAAAATTAGAGGTTCCTTTTGTCTTTCTACCATGTCATCCTCATCAAGTCAGCATTCTCCTTAGCTAACTCCTTTTGTGGGCCCAAAATGGCAATCACAATTTCCATCAATTACTTATAGACACTACAAGGTCCAGTAGATAAAAAGGAACTTTGCCCACCTTATGCTTCTTTGTAAGAGTAAAGAAACCTTTCCCAGAACTCCCCAGCAAAACACCCCTCCTTTCCCAAGGGCCAGCACTGGGTAATATGCCCATCCATAAATCAGTAATTTAGTAAAGGCAATGGAATACCAAGATCTTAATTGAATACTCAGAATTTATTCCTGAGCTGAAGATAGGTTTATTTTCCTAGAAAATAAGTGGACATCTAAGTAATCTGGGTTTATTTTAACAAGAAAGAAGGAGTCATCTTGTGGTCGTCAGTGCTGTCTTTCTTCTCTGCCTTCCAATGTGTAGGCTTATTTTCTAAGGCTTTCTTTGTGTTCCCAAGATAGTGCCAGATCTCCTAGGGTTAGAAGCTTCCTCATTCATGTCCAAAAATAAGAAAGAATATCACTCCTTATAGCTCTTTTGGAATAATTAATTAATTAATTAATTTAATAAACTTGTATTGAGCTTCTACTATACCTGAGGCACTATTTGAGAGTCTGAGAAAACAGCAGAGAATAAAGCAGACAAAATCCCTTTCATCATGAAGCCTACATTCTCGTGAGAAGAGATAGAAAATTAAAAATAAATAAAAGTAGTGATACGTTCTATGGAGAAAAACAAAACAGGAAGACAAAGGAAGAAATTTCGGGTACAAAGTGCAGCTCACTGTTTCAAATAGGATTGTCAGGGAAAACCCCATTGATAATGTGATATTTGAAAATAGACCTGAAAAAAGTAGGAGTGCCAGATTATATGTATATGTATCTATATATATGTGTGTGTGTGTGTGTGTATGTGTGTGTATTCTTTACTCATCTATTAGATAGATAGATACAGATATATATCTACATATACCTAGATATCTGGATATCTATGGATCCCTGGTGGCGCAGTCGTTAAGAGCTCTGCTGCTAACCAAAAGATTGGCAGTTCGAATCCATCAGCCTATCCTTGGAAACCCTATGGGGCAGTTCTACTCTGTCCTATAGAGTCGCTATGAGTTGGAATCAACTCAGGGGCAATAGGTTTTTTGGTTATATCTATATATTTCTATAGATAGATACAGATATCTATCTACATATATAGTTAGATGTATAGATCTAGATGTATCTAGATATCTATTGTATCTAGATATCTATATCTATTTCTATAGATGTAACCAGATACCTATCTATCTATCTGTCTGTCTATACACACACACACACACACGCACACACACACACACGTATGGCAGATAGGGAGAGAGTGAGACTATAGACCAAAGAAATGTGAAAGTAGAAGCACGGAGAGCAGTTAAGAGACTTTGCAAGTGAGAGATGGTGGTGTTTGGACCAGCATGGTCATGGTAAAGTGATGAGAAATAGATTCTGCATACATATTGGTGATAGAACTGTCTGCATTTGATAATGGATTGAATGTAAGAGAAAAAGAACAGTCAAGAACGACACTAAGGTTTTTGGCCTGAGCAACTGAAAAAATGAAGTTCCCATTCTCAGAGATGAGGGTGAGTTCAGAAAGAACAGGTTTACAGTGGAGGGGCTTGTGGATATGTAATCAAGGAATTTGGTCTTATAAATATTTGAGGTGCTTATAGATATCCAAGTGAGATTATCAAGTGTAAAGCTGTAGAGAAATGTCTGGGCATGAAATAAATTTGAGAATCCTCAGCAAATAGATGCTATTTAAAGCCAAGAAACTGGATGAGATCACCCAGGAGCAAGATGTAGATGAAAAAGAGAAGTCTTGGGACTGAACTCAGAGACATTCCAGTATTTAAGCATCAGGTAAGTGAGGTGGAACCAACCAAGGAGCTGAGAAAGCGCAGCCACTGAAGTAGGAGGAGAAAATCAGCTATTTCCTAGAAGAAAAATGAAGAACTTCAAGGAGGAAGTAGTGATAAATTGGGTCAGATAAGATGATTGAGAATTGACCATTGGACTTGGCAGTGTGGCATGGCGGAGAGAAAAGGTTAACTGGTATGGAGCAGAAAGGAAGTGGATACCACAAACAGTTTTAGGAGGTTTGATGAAAAGAGAACCAGGAAAGTAGAGCAGTCCCAAAGTCCCAGATTTTGTTTTCTTAGATTTTCCAGCTAATTAGATGATATATACGTAGAATGATACGTTATGGCCAAAAGCCAAAAAAACACACCCAACGATTGCAATCTCCAGATATTTCCTACTTTGATCAACTTCACCAGTCAAAATGAAAAACATTTTTTTTTAAATGTTAGAATCTAGCTAGCCAATCTTAGCATTGCTAGGCTCCAACGACCAAAGAAGTAGTTTGAATTTCTTTGTATCTGAGTTGTGATATTTGTAGTGTCATTGGGTTTAACATTTTCTTTCTTCTTACAAGAATCCTCCCTTCACAAATCTAAACAAAAGGTTTCTTCTGTCTACCTCCATCCCCACCCACTCTTTTATCCCAACCCTCAAAAAATAAAGTCCATAAATATAAATTTGGAAACATAGCAGATTATTAATGCTACTTCCATTTGTGTGTTCTATACTCCCCAGGCTTTCTTACTGTTAGGTAGGGTATGTGACTAAATTCCAGCTTCTGGAATGTGAGTGGAAATGAGGTATTCCACTTCCAAGCTTGGTTGTGAACACTCTCTTTCCCCTATTCATGTAGCAGGAATCAGAGCATTCCCAGATGATATACACACAATAGAAGAAGCCCAGATACCTAACTCACCGTTTGGAGAAAGAGTTGCCCAGACAATCCATCCAAACTGACTCAGGTTAGGACATGAACAAGAAAAATTATTTTATTTATGAAACTACAGAGATAAGGGAGTTTATTTATTATTACAACTATGTTTAGCCTACTCTGACTGATAGAAAAAAGAAGCATAAATAATGCTATGTATTATGTAAATGTAAATTTCTAAGGAGCAGTTCAGGATCCCATGGTTTTTTCTCCACTCAGCCTTCCCAGGACCTAATTACTTACCTGGAGCCCTGGTCTTGTAGGGTCACTATGAGTCAGAATCGACTGGATGGCAAAGTGTTTGATTTTGGTTTTTAATTACTTACCTGAGGGCAGTGGTGAGTCAGTAGCAGAATCTCACCCAGGTTAGATTCCTGGCCAATGTATTTCATGCACAGTCACCACCCATCTGTCAGTGGAGGCTTGCGTGTTGCTATGATGCTGAACTGGTTTCTATGGAGCTTTCAGACTAAGATGGACTAAGAAAAAAGACCTGGTAATCTATTTCTGAAAAATCAGTCAATGAAAACCCTATGAATCACAATGGTCCAATCTGCAACCAATCGTGGGGATGGCCAAGAACTGGGTAGCATACCATTCTGTTGTGCATGGGGTCGCCATGAGATGGGGTTGACTGGATGGCAGTTAACAGTAACAACAATAATCACTTACCTAAATTGGTGTGAAGAACCCCAGGTTCACCAGAAACTTCCATGGCAGCTAGTTTAGGAAAGGATAATCAATGTTGCTCTGAACATTTAAAGAGTTACTTTAACCAAGGAGGTGTGTAGTATTACTTGATAAGATTTGACATTGATTTCATCATTATTAAGCCTAAAGAAATAAACTTTTCATCATGGAGAAAATCTGAGGCCAAATATATCATTTTCCCAGATGACTACAGTTAGAAACTTATAAGAAAGTACACAGCATACCATATGATATCCAGATATTTATAATTTTTCCTCCATGATTCTTCAACTGCATCTCAGTCCCAAGGTGATATACTTTAATTATTTCCTAGCTGGAGTGTTGGGTTTCTTCATTACTTTTAAAGAAGAAACTCTCCCACTAACATTAGATATGAAATAGAAGTACCATTAATTGTTTGCCTTGAGCACCTTACCCAATACATGGAAAAATGCAGTTCTTTTAAGTATAGTCATAAAATAATGTAAAATAAAACCACCAGTCGTAAATGGATGGATCATCACCGCCTGGTGGTACACCCAGTGTATGATTCTTGCCCTATGACTAGTCAGGCTGTTTTCAGAAAGAGATGGCGTTAAGGCTGCTTTTCTGCCACTTCCTAGGAGGATACTGTCTGCTTTACAAATAGTATCTGTGCAACAAGCCTACAGATCATCTGCCCAGCTGCTTATTTTTGAAGGTGCTCAGGTTGACATATTTTGAGCCTGACATTAACACCTTGACAAATAAATGACCAATTTCTAAGCATCTCAGTGATAACCCGTTGTGAATAATAATAATAATTCCTGAAGTCATTTTAAATCAAAAAGCTCAGGTATTTTTCTAAAAGTTTGACCTTTTTTAAATCTCCAAATAGTGTGTTTTCTCACCTCTGCATGTTCTGTTTCTGGCGGGTATCCGACAACCAACATCATTCAGAAGTCTGCTCTGATGCAAACACACTACTGTGACTGGGTGTAGATAATATCTACTCCTGACTTGCAATGTGATCTTATGAATGATTTGACTTCCAGGTTTTAGTATCCCCAGCCAAAGAATGGTAATAATGCCTACCTACAGCTTGCCAAAAGAAAGACATTGACTTTGTATTATGCAAAACTAAGCTCAAATTTCAGCTCTGCCATCTACAGGTTCTGTGACCTTGAGCAAGCTGCTTAACTTCTCTGAATCTTGTTTTTCTTATAGCCTTACTGTGAAGTATACGAGTTAAGAAGGTGATGTACAAGGTGGGGCCAAGATGGCAGAGTAGTGAGACGCTTCCGGTGGACCCTCTTACAACAAAAACCCAAGAAAACAAGCAATTCAATTGTATACGACAATCTGGGAGCCCTGATCATCAAAGGAAGAGTTGAAGAACCGGACTGAGTGGCAGGGGGAGGGAGAGATGGTTTGGAAGCAGCGAGGTGTTGTCAGACCCGACAGGCATAATGGATGCACAGACTTTGAGTGCCTTTCTCCCTGCATAGACTCATGTGGGCCAATCTCAACAGCATAGGCCGTCATTACCATAGTACAACAGGGTATATACCAAAAGTCTAACTTCAACTGTTTCAGCTGTGAAGTGGCAAGTTCTTTACATTCGACACTGCTCTGCCCATTAAGCAGAGTCTTCACCTACTCACATCAAGGGCCTGAGGACTGGTGGCTCCACCCATGCCACCTAGTCACCTGCAATAGGGGCCAAGGAATAAGAAGTGCCCCCCAGTCCTTACAGCCAACAGCATTGGGTGCTCATAGTCCAGCTGCGAAACCCACCCACCTACATGCTGTAGGGAACAGGGACACTCCTTCCTTCTGGACACCCAAGGGTGGCTGTCAGCCCCCTGCCTTGCTCAGAGTGTGTCCCTCTCCTGCAGCCAGATGCCTGTACCTACACCAATCACCCATGCCTGTCTAGGACTGTTAGTGAGAGCCTACACCACACACTTGGTGGCTATCTACCTGGGCACCTGAGCTGAATCCATACAGAAGGAGTGGATGGACTCCTGAGCTCACATACCTAGTGACAGATCTAACCACCTGGTGACAGGACATTAGAGCTTCAGAGGTGCCAATAATCAAACTAGTTCACACGAGCAGCCTATCTGCGCATATCAAAGCAAAACAAGAAGCAAGGACACAGTAAGAAAACATAAAATAAATAAATACAATAACTTACTGATGGCTTGGAGTCAACAGTCAATATCAAATCACAAAAAGAGGCAATCCATGATGGCCTCAGCAAGCTCCCAAAATAAAGAATCTAGAAATTTTCCAGAGGAGGAAAATTTCCTGGAATTACCAAAGGCAGAATACAAAAGATTGACATACAGAACTCTTCAAGAAATTAGGAAGGAAATTAAGCAAAATTCAGAACACACAACAGAGGAAATTTAAAAAATTAGAGAAGAGCATAATGACAAATTTAACCTGCTGCAAGAATCCACAAACAGACAACAATCAGAAATCCAGCGGATTAACAATAAAATGTCAGAATTAGACAACTCAATAGAAAGTCACAGGAGCAGAACTGAGGCAATGGAAGTCAGAATTAGTGAGATTGAAGATAAAGCACTTGACACCAACTTATTTGAGGAAAAATCGATAAAAAGATTTAAAAGAATGAAGAAACTCTAAGAATTATGTGGGACTTTATCAAGAGGAATAACCTATGAATGATTGCAGTACCAGAACGGGGGGGATAACAGAAAATACAGAGAGAATTGCTGAAGATTTGTTGGCAGCAAACTTCCCTGCTATCGTAAAAAATGACACGATATCTATCCAAGATGCTCATCAAACCCCACATAAGGTAGATCCCAAAAGACAGTCACCAAGACATATAATCAAACTTGCCAAAACCAAAGATAAAGACAGAATTTTAAGAGCGGCTAGGGATAAACGAAAAGTCATCCACAAAGGAGAGTCAATAAGCATAAGCTCAAACTACTCAGCAGAAACCATGCAGGTAAGAAGGCAATGGGTTGACGTATATAAAGCCTTGAAGGAAAAAAACTGCCAGCCAAGAATTATATATCCAGCAAAACTGTCTCTCAAATATGATGGTGAAATTAGGACATTTCCAGATAAACAGAAGTTTAGGGAATTTGCAAAAACCAAACCAAAATTACAAGAAATAATAAAGGGAGTCCTCTGGTTAGAAAATCAGTAACATCAGATAACAACCCAAGACTAGAACACAGGACAGAGCAACCAGATATCAACCCAGATAGGGCAGTCGCAAAAGTAAATCAAAGCTAAAACACTGAATATAGAAAAACAGATGTCAATTTGTAAAATATGACAACATTAAAACAAAAAAAGAGGGACTTAAAATATGTAGACAGATTTTTCATATGGAGAGGAAGTCAAGGTGATATAAAGAAATAAAATACTGGTATAAACTTAGAAAAATAGGGGTAAATATTAAGGTAACCACAAAGGAAACTAACAATCCTACAGGTCAAAATAAAAAACTATGAAGACTCAGAAAACACAAAATCAACAACAATGAGAAAGATGAAAAGAAAATACATAAAGGAAAATGACTCAGCACAGAAACTGAAGTGGAACAAACAAACTGTGAACAACACACAAAAAAAGACATCAAAATGACAGCACTAAACTCATACCTATCAATAATTACACTGATTGTAAATGGACTAAATGCACCAATAAAGAGACAGAGAGTGGCAGACTGGATAAAAAAACATGATCCATCTATATGCTGCCTACAAGAGACACACCTTAAACTTAAAGACACAAACAAACTAAAACTCAAAGGATGAAAAAATATATATCAAGCAAATAACACTCAAAAAGGAGAAGGAGTGGCAATATTAATCTCTGACAAAATACACTTTAAAGTACAATCCACCAGAAAGGATAAGGGAGGACACTATACAATGATTAAAGTGTCAATACACCAGGAGGACATAACTATAATAAATATTTACCCACTGAACGACAGGGCTCTGAAATACGTAAAACAAACTCCAACAGCACTGAAAAGAGAGATAACAGCTCCACAGTAGTAATAGGAGACTTCAGCACACCACTTTCGGTGAAAGACAGAACATCCAGAAAGAAGCTCAACAAAGACATGGAAGAACTAAATACTACAATCAACCAACTTGATCTCATAGACATATACCAAACACTGCACCCAACAGCAGTCAAGTATACTTTCTTTTCCAATGCACATGGAACATTCTCCAGAATAGACCACATATTGGGCTATAAAGCAAGCCTTAACAAAATCCAAAACATTGAAATATTACAAAGCATCTTTTCTGACCATAAAGCCATAAAAGTAGAAATCAACAACAGAAAAAGCAAGCAAAAAAAAACAAAAAAACAAAAACACACAGAAACTGAACAACACCTTGCTCAAAAACTACTGGGTTATAGAAGAAATTAAGGATGGAATAAAGAAATTCAGAGAATCAAATGAGAATGAAAACATATCCTACCAGAACCTTTGGGACACAGCAAAAGCAGTGCTCAGAGGTCAGTTTATAGCAATAAATGCACACATCCAAAAAGAAGAAATGGCCATAATCAAAACATTAACCCTACAACTGGAACAACTAGAAAGAGTGCAGCAAAAGAAGCCTTCAGCTGCCAGAAGAAAGGAAATAATAAGAATTAGAACAGAATTAAATGAAATAGGGAATAGAAAAACAATTGAAAGAGTTAACAAGACCAAAAGCTGGTTCTTTGAAAAGATCACAAAATTGAAAAACCATTGGCCAAACTGACAAAAGAAAAAGACGAGAGGAAGCAGCTAACCCGTATGAGAAATGAGATGGGTGATATCACAACAGACCCAACTGAAATTAAAAGAATCATAACAAAATACTATGAAAAATTGTATGTTAAGAAATTTGAAAACCTAGAGGAAACTCACAAATTTCTAGAAACTCACTACCTACCTAAACTAACATAAACAGAGGTAAAACAACTAAATAAACCCATAACCAAAAAGAGATTGAAAAGGTAATTAAAAAACTCCTAACAAAAAAAAATGCCCTGGCCCTGATGTCTTTACTGGAGAATTCAGAGCATAGAAAAGGATGGAATACTCCCAAACTCATTCTAGGAAGCCAGCATAACCCTGATACCAAAACCAGGTAAAGACACCACAAAAAAGAATATAACAGACTAACATCCCTCATGAACATTCACGCAAAAATCCTCAACAAAATTCTAGCCAACATAATTCAGCAACATATCAAAAAAATAATTAACCATGATCAAGTGGGATTTATACCAGATGTGTAGGGTTGGTTCAACATTAGAAAAACAATCAGTGTAATCCATTACATAAATAAAACAGAAGAACCACATGATCCTATCAATCGATGTAGAAAAGTCCAACATATATTCATGATAAAAACTCTCAACAAAATAGGAATAGAAGGGAACTTCCTCAGTATAATTAAGGGCATTTATACAAAGCCAACAGCCAACATCATCCTAAATGGAGAGACATTGAAAGCATTCCCCTTGAGAATGGGAACCAGACAAGGATGCCCTTTATCACCACTCTTATTCAACATTGTTCTGGAGGTCCTAGCCAGAACAATTAGGATAGAAGAAGAAACAAATGGCATCCAGATTGGTAGAGAAGAAGTAAAAGTATCTCTGTTTGCAGATGGTATGATCTTATACACAGAAAACCTCAAAGAATCCATAAGAAAACTACTGGAACTAATAGAAGATTTCAGCAAAGTTTCAGGATACAAGATAAACATACAAAAATCAGTTGGATTCCTTTACACCAACAAAGAGAACCTCAAAGAGGAAATCACCAAATCAGTACCATTTACAATAGCCCCCAAGAAGATAAAATACTTAGGAATAAATCTAACTAGAGACGTAAAAGACCTATACAATGAAAACTACAAGACACTACTGCAAGAAACCGAAAGAGACCTGCTTAAGTGCAAAAACATACCTTGCACATGGATAGGAAGACTCAACATTTTGAAAATGTCAATTCTACTCAAAGCGATCTACAGATACAATGCAATCCCAATCCAAATTCCACTGGCATTTTTTCATGAGATGGAGAAACAAATCACCAACTTCATGTGGAAAGGGAAGAGGCCCCGAATAAATAAAGCATTACTCAAGAAGAAGAACAAAGTGGGAGGCCTCACACTACCTGATTTTAGAACCTATTATACCACCACGGTAGTCAGAACAGCCTGGTAGTGGTACAACAACAGATATGTAGACCAGTGGAACAGAATTGAGAATCCAGACATAAATTCATCCACCTATGAGCAGCTGATATTTGACAAAGGCCCAAATTCCATTAATTGGGGAAAAGACACTCTCTTTAACAAATGGTGCTGGCATAACTGGATATCCGTCTGCAAAAAACTGAAAAAAGACCCGTACCTCACATCATGCACAAAAACTAACTCAAAATGAATCAAAGACTTAAATATAAAATAAAAAAACAATGAAGATCGTGGAAGAAAAAATAGGGACAATGCTAGAAGCCCTAATACATGGCATAAACCCAATACGAACCAGAAGTAACAATGCACAAGCACCAGAAGAGAGACTAGATAAATTGGAGCTCCTAAAAATCAAACACTTATGCTCATCAAAAGACTTCACCAAAGCGGTCAAAATACAACCTACAGACTGGGAAAAAATTTTGGGCTATGACAAATTCGATCAGCATACAATCTGTAAAAGATACTGCAAAACCTCAGCAAGAAAAAGAGAAATAACCCAATTAAAAAATGGGCAAAGGATATGAACAGGCACTGCCCCAAAGAAGATATTCGGGTGGCTAATAGACACATGAAGAAATGCTCACGATCATTAGCCATTAGATAAATGCAGATCGACACTACAATGAGATATCAACTCACCCCAACAAGGATAGCATTAATCCGGAAAACAAACTAATAAATTCTGGAGAGGTTGTGGAGAGACTGGAACACTTATACACTGTTGGTGGGAATGTAAAATGGTACAACCACTTTGGAAACCAATTTGGCCCTTCCTTAAAAAGCTAGAAATAGAAGTACCATATGATCCAGCTATCCCACTCTTTGGAATATATCCTAGAGAAATAAGAGCTGTCACACGAATAGATAGCTGCACACCCATGTTCATTGCAGCACTGTTCACAATAGCAAAAAGATGGAAACAACCTAGGTGCCCATCAATGGACGAATGGTTAAACAAATTATGGTATATCCACACAATGGAATACTATACAACGATAAAGAACAATGATGAAGCTGCGAAACATCTTGTAACATGGAGGAAGCTGGAGGTCATTATGCTGAGTGAACTTAGTCAGTCACAGAAGGACAAATATTGTATAAGACCACTATTATAAGAACTCAAGAAAAGGTTTAAACACAGAAGAAAACATTCTTTGATGGTTACGAGGGTGGGGAGGGAGGGTGAGGTTTATTTACTAATTAGATAGTAGATAAGAATTATCTTAGGTGAAGGTAAGGACAGCACACACTACAGGGGAATTCACCACAACTGGACTAAACCAAAGCTAAGAAGTTTCCTGAATAGAATCAAACACTTTGAGGGACAGAGTAGCAGGGGTAGGGGTCTGGGGACCATGCTTTCAGGGGACATCTAGGTCAACTGGCATAACAAAGCTTATTAAGAAAATGTTCTGCCTCCTACTTTGGTGAGTGGCATCTGCAGTCTTAAAAGCTTGTAAGCGGCCATCTAAGATGCATCAACTGGTCCCGACCACCTGGAGTAAAGGAGAATAAAGAACACCAAAGACACAAGGAAAGTATTAGCTCAAGAGACAGAAAGGGCCACATAAACCAGAGACTTCATCAGCCTGAGACCAGAAGAACTAGATGGTGCCTGGCTACCACCAATGACCACCCTGACAGGGAACACAACAGAGAGTCCTGGATGGAGCAGGAGGAAGGTGGGGTGCAGAACTCAAATGTGAGTAAGAAGACCAGACTTCATGGTCTGACTGAGACTGGAAGAACCCTGGAAACCTTGGCCCCTGGATTCTCTGTCAGCCCAGAACTAAAACAATTTCCAAGGCCAACGCTTCAGACAAGGATAGGACTGGACTGTGGGACATAAAGTGATACTTATGAGGAGGTGAGATGGGAAGGCAGAGAGGGTTAGGAGCTGGTTGAATCATGGGGAATCGGGTGGAAAGGAGGAGTGTGCTTTCACAGTATGGGGAGAGCAATTAGAATCACATAACATTGTATGTATAAATTTTTTTATTGGAAAAAAATTTAAAAAGAAGATGATGTACAAGATGTGTAACTCAGTGCCTGGCTCTTTGTAGACCACCCCCCACCACCACCAAGAACAAATAAACAAACAGAACTGCTGCCATCAAGTTGATTCTGACTCACAGCGACACTATAGAACAGAGTAGAACTGCCCCACAGGATTTTCAAGGCTGAAATCTTCATAGAAGCAGACTGCCACAACCCGCTGACGTTTCAGTTAGCAGCCATGTGCTTTAACCACTGTGTTTCCAGGTCTCCTCACTGTTGTCTCGACAAGCATTAATTCCTTCTGAAACACTTGGAACTCATTGACCCAGGAGTATTGCGTAACCACAAAGAGGGATCGAGGAGAGTTCTCAGCAGACCACTTGTATTCAAAAGGTTCAGAGAGGGATCTGGGGTTACCAATGACCGTGCTGGTTCTATCCTAGCGAGGTGGAGGCAGAGTTTACCAAAATCATCATTATCTCTGGTTTTACAACTCCCAGGATATTTCCAGTTATCAGATTTGCTGTTATCAAAACAGTTGTATATGCCTCTGTCAGATAGACAGGGGACCCAGGCTGAGATGGGAGGATACATCACCCTCTGCTTTCAAAGAGCCTGGGAAGAGGGACCGAAGCCCTAACACACAGATTACCTAATAGCAACACAACACAGCCCTTCTCAGTCATGTGAACCTCATCTGTCTACGGAGTTCACATTCACTCCAAGCTCACTGTCTTCTGGACTTGCTCAGTCAAAACTTGGCTTCAGTTCTTACAAGAGGAAATCATCCCATCTGTAAATCTTTAGAACTGCAGGTTAATTCCTTACATTTTACAGAATCATTAGGAAGGCAAGTTTGAAGGCGGGGGAAAGAGGTAGCATTAAAAGTGTGAGATGAAGCCCACCAGGGGGTTTGAATTGATGCTATCTCCTATTTTAATCCTTGATCCAGTCTCCGTTGGGAATACTTTTAAAGCATGGAAAGGAAGGGGGGCTGTAGGGTTGTATTTTCTGCTCCATCCACATCTAATTACTATGCTTGGAGGCCTACATAGATGGCACCTTCTCCATTAATTGTCTCTAGATCCTTCCAAATGAATGTCATCTCTGCCTTCTCTGCACTTGTCATTAAATCATGTATATTCTTCCTTATATATAAGGGGTAGATTATAGTAAGAAGCCCTGGTGACGCAGTGGTTAAGAGCTTGGCTGCTAACCAAAAGCCTGGCAGTTTGAATCTACCAGCTGCTCCTTGGAAACCCTATGGGGCAGTTCTACTCTGTCATATAGGGTTGCTATGAGTCAGAATCGACTTGATGGCAATGGGTTTGGTTTTTTTCACAGTAAGCAAAAACCCTGTTGGCACAGTGGTTAAGAGCTACGGCTGCTAACCAAAAGGTCAGCAGTTTGAATCCACCATCCACCCCTTGGAAACCTTATGGGGCAGTTCTACTCTGACCTATAGGGCTGCTATGAGGCAGAATCGACTTGATGGCAACAGGTTTAGTTTTGGTTTTATAATAAGCAAGAACATGGACCTAGAAGTCCAACAGTCCTGTGTTCAAATTCTACCTCTACACTTATTTTCTGTGTGACTTCAAGCTTGCTGAGCCTCAATTCCACTATCTCCTGAATGTGAGAGATTATATCACACTTATAGAGTTATTATGAACATTAAATAAAATCATGAATGTGAAACAGCATAGTGCCTGGCTCATAGTTAGTGGTGGTTGTATTATCAATGTTGTTGTTATTGCCACGGTTATAATTATTATTGTGATCTCTTCTGCTATAGCATAAGCTCACAAATAACAGGAATAAGGTTTCATACTGCATTGTATCCCTTGGAAAACTTGGCTCAAACTAGCTACTCAATAAATGTTTGTTGAACAGATTTAAATTGAATTTTTATAGCTATTTGTTTTGGTCAGGATGCTTTTGACTGTGACAGATAGCATAATCAAATTGCCTTAGTCAAATGGAAATTTTATAAGAATATTGAGTACATCTCACAGAAATGAAGGATATCTGAACAGCCAAAACCAAGGAAGGCAGAAATGTACCAGGGTTTCTGGAACTGTTGGAACGAAGGACTTCAGTGTGACAAGACTCTCTCTGATGCTCATTTCTACCTCTCCCTGAGCGTCAGCTTCAGTTTCTTCCTCAAAACACTGCCTTCCTTCACATGGGAAAGAACATGGCTGCCAAGGGAGCCTGAGTTTTACAACTGTGGTTCCCATCTCCAGAGAGGAACTGGCTCTCTTCCTCTTTCTCTTTCAGACAAAATCTTCGGGGGGTGGGGGGGCTCTTAACAACTGAGCTTTGGCTGTGTGCCTACCTCTGGAGAATTAATTGTGGTCAGAGTGAGGCAGAGTCAGGGAAGAATAGGGCAGCCCCTGAAGAAGCTATACAGCTGGAGATTGGGAAGAAGCTGCTCCCAAGGGAAGGGGAATGCTATTTCTGTTGGAGAGGAAGGTGCAGGGTAGAAAATACTATCTTCATGTGCATTAAGCTATGATCACAGGGTGTCACAATGTTCTCAAAATAAAGCCAACTGTAATATACTCTAATTATCTCGATGTCTGTGTGGATGCAGTATTTGGAGGAGTCGGGTAGTAAAGGTCCAGGGATAATGCCTCTCCAAAAAGATGGGGCAGAACATTTCAGTACTTTGTATTTTATAGTGTTAGATGCTGAATCTTTTTAGATACGACGCTACCACAGGAATAAATCAAATAAGCCAACCTAAATGAATCATTTGACTAGAACAATGTGCCAATGTGTGCAACGATCCACATAACCCTGCCACCAAAAAATATTAAATGTTTCAAAGTATTTGTAATGATAAGCACTGAAAAGTGGTAAGACTTTTCTTTCCCTTCTTATTTTTTGAGAGTATGCATATTGACTGCTGTTCTGAATGATAGGCATGTACTCTAGGTTTTAACAATAGAAAAATTAATAAGGAAAGAAATATACCAATAAGGAACTAGTAAAGGAGTGGGAAAAGCCATTTTACTTTTTTTCATAATAACAAAAGTAGCACCTCATTTTTCACATATTTATTTTCCATAATAAATAAATCATACACACCATTCTATAAATGAAAGAGCCCTCATGGCACAGAGGTTAACCACTTGGCTGCTAACCAAAAGGTTTGGCAGTTTGAACCCTCCAGCCACTCCGTGGGAGAAAGATGTGGCAGTCTGTGCCCATAAAGATTACAGCCTTGGAAACACTATGGGGCCATTCTACTCTGTCGTATAGATTGTGACTATGAGTCACAATCAATTCTATGATGATGGGTTTTGTTTTGATTTATAGATTAAGCAATGGTACCTATGACTTCTTTTCACTAAGCAGCTTGGACTTCATCACAAAATCAGGCATTTCTGATATGACATTTTAAGACAGAGGAGAAACCAACCTTTATCAAGAAAGTAATGGAAGCAGAAGGCCCATGTTGTCACTAAAATTGAATGGCATTGTATCCATTTGGCCCCTGAAGTTTAGGTTTGCCAATTTGCAGACCAGTAGCAATCCCAGCTTGCCTGGTGTATCAGAGCCTTGGCAGCAAAAAGATGGCACTCTCAAGCTAGAATACGTGCAGAGAATTTAATAAAGGGACTATTTACCGTTTGAAGGGTGGCTAGGTGGCACAAACGGTTAACTGCTTGACTACTAGTCAAAGGGTTACCAGTTCAAAGCCACCCAGGGCACCTCAGAAGACAGGCCTGATAGGTCCTATGAAGCCAGTTCTACTCTGCACATATGGGGTTGCCATGAGTCTGATTCGACTCAACAGCAACTAATAACAAAAACATTTACTGTTTATGAGCAGAGAATGGAGAAACCACAGGCAGAGTGCAGTAACCCAGGGGTAGTGACAACTAAGGAGGGAAAAAAGGGTGTGGTTGTCGGAACCAGAGACAGTGACGGCTGTGTGGGAGGGACACCTAACACAGCCGTGGCCTCCCATGGGAGACCTGCAGGGAAACAACCAGAGAAGTAAACACTTTGCCTCACACTTTTCCCTCCCACTGATCTCCTGCTGGGGCTCCCCATTGGATGATCCCACCAGAAGCCAGAAGGAAGGGAGCCAGTTGATACGGTCCTTACAGGTCAGCCTTCTGGGGCCAGAGCAGGTGGATAAAGGGTGGACAGTGGACCCAGCACAGCAAGGAATTGTTCATGTATAACCATCTGCTGTTGAGTCGATTCCAGCGCATGGTGATCCCAGAGTAGAACTGTGCTCCGTAGGATTTTCAATGACTGATTGTTTAGAAGTGAATCACCAGGCCTTTCTTCCAAAGCATTTTCGGTTAGGAGCAGAGCACATTAACCGTTTGCTCCACCCAGGCACTCCAGTTCCTGTACACATGCTTCCAATTCTTACTCATTCTGGTCATCTTAGCTACACTTTTAAGAGATTTATAGGAAAATCTAAAACCTTACGTAACCTAATAGCCTACCAGTGTTAGGAGGGGGCTGAGAACAGATCGTGCCTCTGGGAGTTGTTTCCCTCCCTCCTTCCCTGAATATCTGGGGTATCCATTGAGCATCATTACTGCAACATCAGCAGCCAGGGTGTCAGGCAGCTTGCCACTTCTGACAGCTCTTCAGGACAACAGCTTTCGTGGCGTCATTGCCAGATCCTAGGCAAGTCCCCATATTTTATCCCAGTGTTATAAAGCAAGTTTAACGGCAAGGCTTCCAGGGATCAAGTCCTAACCCCTGCTCCTGTGGTGTGTGGTGTTGACAGAATTAGACCTCTTTGCTCAGAGTTTCTGAAAATTCTCAGGAGAGAACCAACAGGATGACAAGTCAGGGAATACAGATGGGCTGCCCTAATTAGTCTCCTTGTCTCCTCACTCGGACTCCAGAGTGCCTTTTTGGAATATGAAATTGAAGTAGCAAGTGTGTCCAACATAAATTTTCCAGTCTCGTGGGGAAGCATGTAAACTGTTATTGCAAAACTAACACACGTAGTACCAAGCGACAGAAAAACTTGCCTCTACCATCAGTATCGGCTTTATTCTTTTAAGTCAGATTCGCTTCCCTCCCTTGGAGCAGCCTTCTCTGCTGAATTCACACTAAATGTAAAAGATCATAGGATTTATTTCTGAACGAAGCTAATGGATAACTCAATAGCAAAGCCAGCTCACTGTTGTGATCACCATTCCAATAAAATAATGTACTCAAAAAGAAAGAGAAGAGGGGAAAGCAAGGCTCATTGCTTACAGGATACCGAGCTTCTGTTAAGGGTGACGGAAGAATTTGAAAATGGATAATGGTGATGGCTGAACAAGATAATGGATGTAATTAATGTCACTGAAGTGCATATATATAAAAAAATTAAAATGGCAAATGTTTTCTTACATATATATTTATACCCGTCGCTATTGAGTCGATTTTGACACATGGTGACCCCATGTGTGTCAAAGCGGAACTGTGCTCCATAGGATTTTCAATGGCTGATTTTTCAGAAGTGGATCACCAAGCCTTTCTTCTGAGGCACCTCTGGGCGGACTTGAACCTCCAACCTCTCAGTTGGCAGCTGAATACGTTACCCATTTGCACCACCCAGGGACTCACATATTACCATTTTAAAAAGAAAGAGAAGAAAAACAAGGACAGTCGTTTCTGACTATGATTTACAAAGCATGCACGTGGAGTTCTTTGGTCTTGACAGTGACCATTTGGGGTGGCAGCCAGGTGTATTATTGTCCTGTTCTAGGATGAGATTACTTGACACTTGTCAGTGTCGCTAAGTTTTTAAGTGGCAGCTCTTGGACTTGAAACCCAGCTGTTTGAATTTCATCATCTTTCCACTGTCCTATGCTTCCTTTTTTGTGAGATAAAAACACGACATCTCCTTGAGGCAGCAGAATTGTTGATGCAGATTCATAAATAAGTTAATTATTTCTGCAAATTTGTGTCTTCAGCACACAGACCTGTTTGTACAATACCACAAACCAATACAAAAATCCTTTATACCATCTGACGGCTTTGCCTATATCGCAATGAACATTCTGATATTTGGAAAAAGCTTGCCACAGGTATCAAGGCCGAGTGGAGAATACATCAGAACGGTATAACTTCATCCTTTTTATTCTTCCTTTTGTCATAGAATGAAAATAAGAGAGAAGTTCAGTTTCTAATTGTGAGACTTTGCTCTCTGATGTGAGCATTGAATATTTTAGCACAGTCAAAACTTCCCACCCTTGACATCCCTAATCAAGAGTCCTAGAGAGAATTCAGGGTTTGTGCAGACTTTGAGAAAATAATTTCAATGTGTATTATTGGAAGAGACAATATATATAGGATCACCTGCCCAGAACCTGCCACAAAGAAGGCCCTTAGTCAGAAATGAATCTGAACAGTCTTATTAGGGTTTTCATGCCTGGTCAACATACCACTTTGCAGTAACTCTGGAGAAGAAAAATAGTAGTGATTTATTCTTTATTACTCTACTTTAAAAGGCGTCATCTTCATTCAGATGTAATGGTTTGGCGAGGGAATATGTTTCAATAATAATATAATAATAAAACAGGTAATAATAGCAAAGAATTGTATGCTAAGCATAAATTTAGTAGAGGTAGATTTATCTCTCAAGATTGCTTCTAACTTCTTATATATTTATCAGACACCAGAGCAGCCCTGAATTCATTAGTAAACATGTGATTTACTTTGCCCATGATCTGGAAGGAAGGAAACGTGGTCTTAAATCTTTCCTCGATGGTGAATAGTCATCAGAGGAACTGGCTCATTTTGTTACAGGATTCTATTTCTGTCATGACCCTAATCACACCTCTCCCGGCAACGCTAAATTCTCTTTCTTGGTCTTCTGTTTCCCAGTGGTTCAAGGCACGTGCTGTAACTCAGCTTAAAATATACACATATATCTGTAAGAATGTTATGTGACTTAGGCGCAAGAGACCTAGAAATCATTGATCCCATTTCACTCTAGCTGTGATAGATTTCGAGACCCCTGACAGTCCTGTTTCTCATAAGCCTCTCTCTTCTCCTCATTGAATAAGCCTGCACTTCTTCTTCAGCAGCCTTTGTGCACTGTGCTCTGTGAAGGTGAATTAGCCTTACGTGTCCTTCAAAAAATTCTTTTCCCTATAATTTTCTACTGAAATGGATTGGCTCATTAAATAGCTCATTGCACCTTTCTCTCTAGGCTTTTTTTTTTCAGTTCAAGCTTTGCACCCTTTCGCATTTTGTTTTCCATCTTGATATTTTGGGAAGAGCTCCTCCTCAGGTTCCAACCTCATCTGCTTGTTAAACAGGCCTATCTTTTCTAGTTGGAAGGAGCGAGTATGAGAACAAAATTTCAATGTGAAATGAAATCCCAGAAATAAGCAGGAGCAACTACTTAAGGGATTCAAATTGTACTGGAATTTTGAATCTCGAAAAATAGAGAGGTTTAATTGAGAGTCCATCCACCGTGACGGAGCAAGCAGAACACCAGGTCTTCCCTTCCTACTTCTGCCTGAACTAGTCTACTTTTAGCTGTTTTCCACTGCTTTAAAATGTTTACTGCATTACAAAAATGTACATAAAAATGGCTTGTATACTGTAGGTCACATCACCATCACCCATAAATGATCTCTCACTTCTACTCTTTGTCTTCCAGCTCCCTCACCACCACCAGTATCCCACATCTCAGTAAATGGCACCAGTCCACCCAACCAGAATCCCAGGACTCACCTTGACCACTCCTACCCCTTTCACCCATTACCATCTGTCTTAGAATTCTCTAGAGAGAGAGAGATTTATTCTAAGGTCAGTGACTCACATGCCTGTGGGAGACTAGCAAGTCCAAAATCTGTAGGATAGGCAACAAACTGGAGATTCTTGCTGTATTGTGTCCCTAAACCCATAGATCAGTGACAGGAAGAGTGAAAAGTGGAAGAGTTGTGGCGAAATGTCTGTTTATAGTCTGGAGGTAGAATAGCCCCTGGAGAAAACTTTTTTTTTTTCTCTTAAAGTCTTCAACTGATTATTGAGACTCATCCACATTATGAAGGGTTATCTACCTTACTTAAATCCAACTGATTTAATCACATGTGACTACTTCACAGCAGCATCTAGCCAAACAACTGGGGCACCACAGACCAGTCACAAAAAATTAACCATCGCATCATTCAATCACCAAGCCCCGTGCACGTTTCATTTTAGTATTTCTTGAATATGTGCAGTTTTCTCTTGTGACTGGTCTATGGTAATAACTGATTCATAGTTGCCTCCTTCATTTTCTACTCTTCAGCCAGTGATGGTTTAAAACACAAACCCTGACACATTGCTCCCAAGCTTAAAATTCTTCAACAGCCTTTTTAACTCCCTCGTTTTCCACTGTCACTTGAGGTTTGAGAACAAAAATAGGGAAAGAGTACTTGTACTTATTTTAGGAATTTGAGGTTAATTGAGTGGCTATAAATTGGTATAGTGTGTGAACTGGCCAGGGGAGCGGGAAATCCTATTCCGAAGAAGGAGGGTAAAGCAGCACAAAAACGAGTCATAAAAGTTACGAAGAAGAAAAGAAAGATCTCACTGAGATGTCAGTCTGGACCCCATAGACCAGATTAAATGCAGTTGGATGGAGAACTCCAGAAAGTATAACACTAAACAAAATAAAATGGGATAGATGAATTATCCGGTACATATGATGATGTTGAAAAATTTGAGGAAGAATTAGTGACAGATTTTAAAGAAAACAGAAAAACCAAGCAGTTGTTAATACTGGGAGGAACAACACTATACAAAAAGTAAGTGCAATTGTAAAACACTTTTATATCTTAGGGGTAAAGATTAAATATTTATGTGATATAAACTCTGAGTAATTATTTAACTACCTATTGTGTCTATTCAGAGCAGCCATCTAACATACAACTATTGGTCTCTACTTGTCTGGAGCAAAAGTAAAAGAAGGAAACAAAAGACTCAAAGAAGAAACTAGTCTATAGGACAAATAGTCTACATGAACCATGGCCTCATCTACCCTGAGACTAAAAGAACTATATGGTGTCTGGCTACCACTACAAACCGTTTTAATCAGGATCACAATAGATGGACCCTAATAGAATGGGAGAAAAATGTGGCACAGAACTTCAAATTCTTAAAAAAAAAAAAAAAAAAATCTATTGGACTGATTGAGACTGGAGGACTCCTTGAGACTATTGCCCTGAGATACTCTTCAAATCTTAAACCAAAACTAACCCCTGAGGTCATCTTGTAGGTAAGTAACAAATTGGCTCAAAAAATAATGAATATCACCTGTAAGTGCAGTGCATCTTTAAAAAATCACCTATATGAGACCAAACAGTGAACAATTGTTTTAAAGCAAAGATGAGAATGTAAGGGGACAGAGAAACTAGATTGATGGAAATAGAACTACCAAAATGGAAATACAGTAATGATAATGTTTACGCATTGTGAAGAATGTAACCAACGTCACTGAACAACTTGTGTAGAAATTGTTGAATGAGAACATAAACTGCTGTGTAAACCTTCACTGAAACACAATAAAATATTATTTAAAAAAAAATAAAGAATTGTGGCTATCTATGTTAGGAAGAGGGGAGAAGAGGGAGAAGTGAAAAAGTCCTCATCTACCATACTTGGAAGTTGATAGATATTGCCCAAAGTAGAAAAAAATTAAAAATCATAATTTTAACCCTTTCAAGATCTAATTATTTTCCACTTTGAATTTTTTGTTGAAACCAAGTGTTTTCAGTAATAGAAGACATTCTGATATCAATGGAAAAAAATGTTTCTGAGGTAATAGGGATTTCTGATACAATTACTGGGAAACATGATGTCCCATGCAATTATGCAGGCCCCCACCAGATGGCAGAATGTGTTAAAAGCGGGATAGCAGTTTCCCAAGGAACCTGAGAGGCAGAAAATGCTGGTCGGCAACAGTATATCCCACTGGTCAGGAAAGTATGAAAATAAATATGGAAGAAAAAACTAAAAATAATTTATAATGTTTGTTTCTGGAAGGATGTGGTGGGGAGAGGTGAAAAGGAGGACTGCTGGTTTTTAATAAACATTAGTACAATTCAACTTTTTAAATTATGAACATATATTAATTTTAAGAAAAGTTAAATAAATTCTTTAAAATGATAGGAATGGTAAAATATACTAGTAAAATATTAGCCAGGGAAAGCAATATTTGTATCAGGCAAAATAGATTTTAGGCAAACTATTATTAGAAAAATGAAGATTATTATTCAACGATAAAAGGAACAACTTACCAGGAATTTATTGCAATTCTGCACATGTATCTGTCTAATAACATTGATTCCAAATGGAGACAGTAAAAATTGACAGAATTACATGAAAATAAAAAATCCACAGGCAATTTAAGAGGAAAGAGGCAGAGAAATGCATACACTTAACTTATTACCTAGCAATTTCCTAAGTATTTACCCAAGAGAAATGATTTGTACACTATTGTTCATAGCACTTTTATTAGCCAAAATCTAGAAAAAAGCCAATAGCCATCCATCAACAGGTGAATGGGTAAACAAATTGTGGTATATTCATAAAGTGAATACTACTCAGCAATAAAAAGGAGGTAGCTATTTATCCCTCCACATTAATAAACTAAAAACATCATTGTGAGTGAAAAAAGCCAGACACAAGGGACCGCATACGTATGATTCATTTATTTGAAATTCTAGAACAGACAAAACTAATCTGTAGTAATAAAAAGCAGATCAGTGGTTTCCTGGAACAAGAGGGGTGATGAGGATGCGAGGGTAGTGGGATTGATTGCCAAGGGTCACAAGGGAATTTGGGGAGGTGACAGAAATGTTCTCTGTCTTGATCGAGATGGTTACACAGGTATATACATTTGTCAAAACTCATTGATCTATACCTTGGTATCTTATGGTATATAAATTATATTTCAATGAAGTTGGCTTTTAAAGTTTTAGAGAAAGGACATGAAGTCTCTCAAAGGCTCACTGGCCTAGGCCATATTTATTGACAGGGAGGTCTGTGATTTGTCAGAGCCAGCCTACTTTTAAAGATCCAATGAGAAGAGCATAAGTGCCCATACAAAGGAAGAGAGCATTTTCCCCCAGTAAGAGAGTGGCAATGGTGCAAAACCTACATCAGCAGGCATGCTGAAGTAGAAGAGGAGGAAGCAACAGTCAGTCCAGACCACCAACAAGTGCATGTGGGCACCAGCAGTGAGAGCAAAATTAACTTCTGAGGATGTGGCTGGAGGCTTCACTGAAGTGATTACATTTCATTATCATAATTATTATGATATAAACCTTTAAGCATTCTCTCCCCCATCCTGAAGCTAATGTGTTCTGGGGAAATTGAAATGAATGTCTATTTTATGGTGGTGAAATATGGCCTGGGAACATACACATGAATAAGACCATAGAGACTTTACTGCCCTGAACCTCAGTTCCTCATTTAAAAAAAAAATAAAAACATTATTCTAGGTGATTTCCAAGGTCTGTTTTAATTTCATACTTATACTTTAAGACACAGTCCTTTCTTTTAAAGACTATGGGAGGGAACAACATTCACACTAATAATAATAAAATAAATAAAACACTAGTGCTTAAATAGATGAAAAACTCAAGATAATCAATTATCACTATTGTAATAATATAATTCCATGTAATTAGTTATTAATATTATTATATAAAATATTAATGAGATTTCAGTAAAGTTGATTGAAACAAGATAATTATACAAATATAGGACAGCAGTGTGATTCCTATATACCAGCAATAGCTGGTTAGTAGCTACAAAGTAATAATAAGACAAAGGTTACATTTGAAATTTAAGAAAAAAAGCATTAATTTATAAAGAACAATCATAACAAGAAATTTACAAAATCCACATAATGAGTTATAAGCTTTCCAGAAGACAATAAAATAAAATTTGTGTAAACAAAAGACGAGGCATAGGTGGAAAGTCTGAATTTCCTTAATCTCACACTTCCTTTTAGCTATCACTCTGTTTTTCCCTTCACAGTCAAAAATTTTAAAGAGTTGTTGACACTATCCACATCTATTTCCTTGCATCCCATTCACTGTCCAATTCACTGTAATCTGTCTTGAGTCCTCTCTAAGCCATTCTCTTCAAGGTCACTTGACGTTAAACCAGCATATTAACTGCTAAAACCAATGGCAACTTTACTGTCATTATCTTTCCTGATACCTCAGGACCATTTGACAATGTCATCAGTCTCTTTTTCTAAAAAACTATCTTTTGTCCACTTCCAAGAAACCACACTCCCCTGTTTTTCTGTCCTTTGGCTACTTGTTCTGTCTTATTTTGTGGTTTCCCATCCTCTGCTTACCTCTTAAATATTGATATTTCTTAGACCTTGTGTTATTTCCACTCTGGGCACTCTGCCTGGGAGATCACATCTACTCTTATAGCGTAACCTACCCTTTAAATACTGAAGACACCCGAATCTGTGCTTCCAGATCATCTCACTCTCATCCAGACACCAAATCAGCACAGCCGATTGCTTACTGGACATGCAGTTTTGGTGTACCACATACCTTTCAAATTCAGTGCTGAGCTCCTGTTACGCGTATAGAAAAATTTGGAAGCATATAGTGGTGAAGGTTGCACAAAATGATGAACATAATGAATGTCACTGAAGTGTACATGTAAAAAGTGTTGAAATGGAAAATGTTTCGTCATGTAGATACGTCTTAGTTATCTAGTGCTGTTATAACAGAAATACCACAAGTGGGTGGCTTTAACTAATAGAAATTTATTTTCTCATGGTTTAGGAAGCTAGAAGTCTGAATTCAGGATGCTGGCTCTAGAGGAAGGCTTTCTCTCTCTGTCAGCTCTGAAGGAAGACCCTTGTTTCTTTGAACTTCTGCTTTTGGGTGAACTTCATATGGCTTGGCATCTCTCTTCCCCCATCTCTGCCCTTCTCGCTTGTTTAGTCTCTTTTATATCTCAAAAGAAATTGATTCAAGATACACCCTACACTAATCCTGCCTCATTAACATAACAAAGACAGCCCATTCCCAAATGGGATTATACTCATAGGCATAGAGGATAAGATTTACAAGAAAATTTATATTTTGGGGGGACATAATTCAATCTAGAATAATATACTTACCATAATAATAATAATAATAAATTCCTGTGGTGTTAGTCCTAACTTCTCTTTCTTATTTCACATGTTTAATCAGTCGTCAATTTTTGTCCATTTTACCCCCTAAACATCTTCTAAATATACCACATCTTTCAAATCTGTTCATATCTCTTCATTTGTAGTGCCACTACCTTAGCTCAGGCCAGTGTTATTTGTTCATCTAATTAAAGCAACTGATTTCCCTTTCACAATTTTTGCCTCCACTTCAATAAGTCTACCATATTGCAGCCAGACTGATCTTTCTAGGACGTGAGTCTGATCAAGTCACTCTCTTACTTAAACTATTGTCTTCAGGGTGAATTCTATGCTCCTTTACATGGTTTACATTTGATCTGGCCTCTCTGCAGGGCCAACACCCTGTGCAGTGGAACTATTTTCAATTTCTCAGATGCATCAGGCTCTCTGTTGACTCTGGGATTTTCCAGATGTTGCTCCATCTGTCTAAAACGTTCTTCTCCCCTATCTTTTTTTCTATCATAAACTCATGACGACGCATAGATGTCACTTGCCTGGGAAACCTCATTGGCCTCAAGACTGTGGCAGATCCCTACCATATATTCCCCCAACACCTTGTGCCTGGCTCCTCATAGTTCACATTGTCAGATTCTACATGTCAATTACTCTCTCGTTCCCTGCACTAGAAATCATGAATATGAGAGCAGCAACTGTGTCCATCCTGCACATTGCTGTATTCCTGTGCCAAGCACAGTTCCTGATGTAGAGTAAACTCAAAAAATCTATTGCTGTTGAGTTGATTCTGAGTCATAGTGACCCTATAGGACAGAGTAGAACCGCCCCATAGGATTTCCAAGGAGTGGCTGGTGGATTTGAACTGCTGACCTTTTGGTTAGCAGCTAAACTCTTTAATCACTGTGCCACCAGGGCTCCACCAACAAAGGGCAGGTGCCTAATAATTATGAGCAGAAATAATTTATTAATTATAAAGTGGTAATAATGAAAACAGTAATATTGATGCAAGAATGGACAAATGAATGAAACAGAACAAAAGCCCAAAACAAATTCTTAGGAGACAGAAAATTTACATAGAATTTAATGAAAGTATCACTGTAAATAAAGTGGGAAAGTGAGAATTTCTCAGTTATTACTGGTTAGTTTTTGTGGAACAGGTTTTTCTAAGGTTAAAATTTATGGATAATATTACAAAAGAAAAAAATTCAAGGTATTTGATTCCATAATCATTTTACATGGCTGTTAATCACAAACATCATGAACCAAATTAAAAGGTAAATTGGAAACTGGGAAAAAATGTCCTCTAACTATGACAGGTAAAGCTTTAAAATACTTTTTTATGTATAAAAGACTTTCTTCAAGTTTTTAAAGAAAACATGATGATCCCAGATAAATAGGCCAAGGACATAAAGAGACATAAAAGAAGAAATTCAAATTAATAATGAACAAAAAAAATATTCAATTTCAGTTTTGATCAAATGCAAATTTAAAAAATGAGACACCTTTTTTTTTTAAGGTTCACATTAGTGAAAAATTTTAATGACAAAAAATTTAGACATACAAGACAGTAGTTACACATTGGGGCAGTGAGAAATTGATACAACTTTCCACTTATCAATTTGTGATGCATTTAAAGAGTGCTTACACCTTCTAAAAGAAGCCTTTGACCTCCAAAGAATCAAGCCTAAGAAAATAATCCAATGTGAAAAAAAATACATTCACATCAATATTAATCATAATATTGTTTGTAGCCATGTAAAATATTTTAAAAATTTAATTTTAAAGAATAAGAAACTGATTAAGTAAATTCTACTATATTCACAAAGTAGAGTGTTTTGTTGCCACAGATAGATAAATAGGTAGGTAAGCAGATGAAGATAGATGATAGATAGACAGATAGGTAAGTAGGTAGATAGATAGAGATGGATAAATAGACATAAAATTGCATAGAAGGTATGATATTATCTTTATAAAATTAAATACACACAAACACATCCACAAGAGTCTACAAGGAAACAAATATGTTAAATATGCTTCCTTCTAGGTTAAAGGAATTATGAAAGACTCTTATTTTCTTCTTTATATGTTTCTACATTTCCACATTTTCTACAGTGAATATGTATTACTTTTATAATTAAGGAAAACAAAAAATAATAAAAATTGACTGTGACAGATTCTGACATAGCTAATATGACTGTATATACAACATCAAGACTGACGGAGCCAAGTATTGGTTTTGGCACTGACAAAGACCTTGGGGTGTGAATACAGATGAACCCTGGAGCCCAGTAATACAGCTCAAGGATGTCTTGCACTGATTGTTGGCACAGCAAGGGCTTGGGATGTTAAGAGACATTGAGGGGATGTGCTGAGGCCCTGGTGTGAGGCCTGGAAACCACAGAGGGTGGGACACAGAGCACTGGGGAGCCTCAGAGGGGCCTCCAGGGCCCTTGGATCGGGGAACTCATAGGATACGGATGGCGATAGGTATGGTCCAGTGGACGTGAGGAACGTGGAACTTACAAAATCCCACAGAGTTCCTATAAACTTGGAGTCCAGAAGTCAAATGAATTTCAGGTGCAGCCTCTGGGCAGCCATGCTATAAGTCTGTTTCCAAGGGAAACCCCAGTATTTCAGGAACCCTTAAAAAGGGTGATGTCTGGATATGAGAAAAAGAATGCTAACTGGAAGAGAGTCTTGAAAAGAGGGGGCTTTGGAGAGTTTATGAGAAAAAAAAGAGAAAGGGGACCAAAAAGACCACCAGGAACTAGGGAAACTTGGGGGGATCAATAGTCTTCACTCAGAGCTCAGTATTCCTGCAGTTGGTGCTGGCCTTAAAGTGAGCTTTAAAGCATAAGACAATGGATTTATTAGAATTAAATTCACTGTGAGTGACAGAAACCCCAAAATAATATTGACTTAGATAATTTAGAAGTTTATTTTTTCTATACAGTATAAGAGGCAGGTAGTCCAGAGCTGGTTTGCTTTTCCACAGAATCAGGCATGCAGGCTTCACCATGAATTCACCCCATTCTCAAGGCCACCTCAGGTTTTGGAATGGCTCCTCCAGCTGTGGCCATCTGTCTCCATGCTAGTCATGCAGTGGAGGAGGGAAGGGGCAAAGAATGGCAAAGGAGATTTTCAGAGGCTACTACTACCTGTGCTTATCCCATTGACTGGAACTTAGTCACAAGGTCACACTTAGATACAAGAGAAGGTGGGAACTGCAACCTTTATTCTGGGTAGCCCCATGTCTGGACTCCCTGGGTGGTACAAATAGTTAATGCTCTCAGCTGCTAACTAAAAGGTTGGAAGCATGAGTTCACCCAGAGGTGCCTTGGAAGAAAGGCCTGGCTATCTACTTTTGAAAAATCAGCCATTGAGAACCCTATGGAGCATAGTTCTGCTCTGACACATATGGGGTCACCAGGAGTCAGAGTTGACTTGACAGCAACTGGTAACTATGATAGCCCCATGTCCAGCTCAACATTCCACTACTATGAAAGAGGTGGGAGCGGGTACCCCAAACCAAAACCAAATCTGTTGCCATCGAGTCGATTCCAACTCATAGCGACCCTATACGACAGAGTACAACTGCCCCATAGAGTTTCCAAAGAGCGGCTGGTGGATTCAAACTGCCAACTTTTGGTTAGCAGCCAAGCTCTTAACCACTGAGCCACAAGGGTATTGGAGGATCAATAACAGTATCTTCCAAAGAGAGATTTCAGTAAATGAAGTAGGAGGGAGAGAACGCCAAGAAGAGGGAACAGTCTGTGCAAAGTTAAAGAGGGGTGAAGAGCATCACGGGGTCAGGAAATAGTGAATACCACTCACCAACTGGGGACTGCCTAATTCAGCCCTGGGTATGCTTCAGGTGTAGCATGAAATGCATATTTGTCTCATGTGGAGAGTGAGGAGCCAGTGACATCAAGACTTATATGATTTTCTAGTCTCCTTACTTTCTGCATTTGGTGTAATTCACGTTAGTTAACAGGCTCACAGTGTGGTGGTGGTTTGTTTTTTAAAGGACTTAGTGCTCCAAGTTTGGCTCTAATCTCCGGAGAATTATTAAAATAACTCAAACATCTACAAGGATACTAAATTTAGACTGCTGGGTATATACTTACCTTGGATTTAAAAAGCATAGGCTGCCGATGCTACCTACTCACAACCAGAAAGATACAAGCGAACTCATTTTACCCAAATTGGTAAGGTTTGTCCTGTGCAATATGGCATCCAAGAATCCAAATCAAGCAGGCATGTGGCTTTCAAAGGTGAGACGATCCAAGAGTCATTACAGCGTCCCAGATTTTCACACCTCGCAGAGACAGAAATGCAGCGTTTTGTGCGAAGTATGACTGCTTCATTTCCAGTAAACTTGATTTGAACCAGGGGAGATCTTTCCCTTAACCCTGTCTCTTAACACTGATACCAGAAAATAAACATGATGACATTTATTTGGCCCTTGGGTAGGCCTCAATTATTTTGGACAAATGCCCTTATATTTTGCTGCAATTATATGTCTTAAAAGAAAGTGTGGTCAGCGAGGGAGTGGCAGGAAATGCAGCTCATTTTGGTATACAGCGTCAAGGTTTTATCCACCAAGTGCAGCATCAAGGTGAGTGTTTGCTCACTGTGGGAAAGACTTGGTGATAGGAGTAGGTCTGTCTCTGAAGAAACTACCAGACGGGCTGCAAAACAGCCATCTCTTGTAGTGTTCATTGCAGAGCTCCTAGAGCTGATGCTACTTTTGGGGAAAGCCTCTGGCAGAGGAGGAGATGGTCAAACAGCTGGAATAGTTACTGGACGCGTAGAAACTAGCATTTTTCATGCTGCAGACCTCTGTATTTCCCCAGTTTAAGAAGCAGTATCTGCAGGGAATATAATCTCCACTTCTCATTGTCATACTCTAGCATTTTCGTGTAGCCCATGAGTTCTCTGCAGTATAATCTTTGCTCTGGAAACAGTAGTCTCAGCTCAAACAGCTAGAACACAAATGAAGCCCCTGCTTACCCCTTTACAAGGTTCAGATCTGAGCACCAAATCACAGGATAAAATTCTCAATAGCCCTGGAACTCTTCTTGGGATAATCTCTCTTACAGTGCTCCCATGCTGCCTTTGAAATTACAACGCAGAGGAAATTAAGAATCCCTTGAACATTTGAGCAGATGTGACTTATATAACCTCCAGTCATTTATATACCAGCGTCAAAACTTTGGCCATAGCTGGGACCTCCCAGATACATGTTTAATTGGTAAAGCTTTAGCACAACAGCATAAATAATGTGCTACCATTTGTTATTGTTGTTGTGTGTCATCGAGTCGATTCCAACTCATAGCAACCCTATATGACAGAATAGAACTGCTCCATAGGGTTTCCTAGGCTGTAATCTTTACAAGAGCAGATCCCCAGACCTTTTATCTCACGAAGCTGCTGGTGGGTTCAAAGCATCAACCTTTTGGTTAGTAGCCGAGCACTTTAACCATTGATCCCCAGGGCTCCATTTAAGTTTAAAAAAAATAATAAATGCCTATAGCATGATTTTCATACTATTGCACCCTACCTAATGAGTCAGATTCTACTCGACTGCAATGGGTTTTTAAGTTTTTCACAAGGGATATAATATGAAGAGACACAGGTGCTAGAGGGGTCAGTTTGAGGTAACTGGTAGGTAATTTAAGAAGCATGCCTTTCCATCTGTTTGAAGGTGAGGTTCTGGATCATGATTTGGAATCAAAAGACCTGGTTTTATTTGGGATTTGTCTTTTGATTATATGAATGTACTCAAACTTCTAAACCTCCCTGAGCCCTAACTTCCTGACCTAGATAAAATGAAGATGATGATAATAACAACCACTATTATTATTATTATTATTATTATTATTATTATATCATGCTCTCCAGATGGTTGTTAGGATTCAAAAGAGCATTTTGTAATTTTTAGGGAAATGTTTAACAAATTAATTAATTACATATACTTTCAGTTGGCCAGAGCCCTAGTGGCGCAGTGGTTAAGCGTTCAGCTGCTAACAAAAATGCCAGCAGTTTGAATCCACCAGCCACTCCTTGGAAACCCTGTGGGGCAATTCTACTTTGTCCTGTAGGGTTGTTATGAGTCAGAACTGACTCATGGCAATGGGTTTTCAGTTGGCTAGATCTTTCTCCCTGCCAGTAGGGAGTAAACCTGTTGTCAAACCTGTTGGCATTGAGTCGATTCTGACTCATGACAACGCCATGTGTGTCAGAGTAGAACCGCGCTCCATAGAGTTTTTAATGGCTGATTTTTTGGAACTAGATTGCCAGGCCTTTCCCCCAAGGTGCCTTTGGGTGGACTCGAACCATCCGCCTTTCCATTAGTAGCCCAGAGCATTAACCGTTTGCATCAACCAGGAACTCCAGTGAGGAGCAGCCTGTCCTAAATTACTTATCACTTGCTTCCAACACCCTGAGGAAAAGTTTCCTGCACTCTAACAGGAGACTAGCTGAGGTTTCAACTGAGGCAAATGAGCAGTTTTTCCTCTGCCCCACACAGAGATTTAACTCCTGACCTTGGCTACATCCACTAAAGAACTGAGCCAACCAGCTCAGACCACAGGTAAGCTGATATTTTTGACTCTCTGAAAACATAATTGTATCCATTTGAGGCTGGATATGCTCAAGTTCATAGAAATTGGCATCTGAGTCAGTTAAAAAAATGTTTATATCCTGGACAAATATATTTTCGGTGAAAACCTAATAACAGAAAAAAGCTGCCTATGAGATATGGACAAGAGCAGGTGAGTCCAAAGGTTGCATGAATCTGACTCCTTGTGGCCTGAATAGAGCAGTTTGGAACAGTTTTCCCAAGTTGCTGCAATTTGTGGACTGTATTGCACTGACCTCAGCAAATCAGACTATTGGCATCTCTTTGTTAAATCTACCTTAGCTTTCTGGCAAGAAACCATTAGGAAAAAATATTTCCCCCTTTTGTTGGTTTGATTCATGCTCCAGGCTTCTCTAAACCATTAGAGGATGAAAATGTTCATTAACGCTCTTTCTTCTTTGCACACCTTCTCTCTGCTGCGTCAGTCAGAGTTCACCCTTTCCTTACTTCAAGGAGGGCTTAAGGAAAAACTGTCGAGGCAAAAGCCCTATGATCAGACCTCACTTAATGAGGCAGGTTTTACTTTTGAAGCAAATTTTTCAGTAAAATTTCTCATTTTCATTGGCAGGCAATAGGACAGAGACAGCTTGATATAAAATAGTTACCTAATCTTCAGTCATCCCTCAACCAGCTTCAAAATGTTTGCCATATTTGGGACCTCCAGATACTTGTGTAACAGAAAAAAGCAATGTGCAGACCAGCATAAATAATATACTACTATTTAGGTAAAAAACAAAAACTATATATAAATACTCATACACATATTACTATGTACATGATATATCCCTGGGAATACCAACAAGAATCGGGGGACTGCAATTGTCTTTGTAGAAAATATGGATAGCTAAAAGACAAGATTATATATACCTTTTTGCACTTTTTGTTTCTCATTTTGGTTAATTATTTATTAACCTTTATTAACTTACTTATCCTCCCCCAGGCATAGTTTCACTATCTGTAAAATGGATGTCATTGATATCTCCTGCTGATCCATATGGTGGTATAAAATGAGGTAAAAATTATTTTTGTGAAATAAAATGGCTTTGAATACCTTTTTTTCCTTCCCTGCGAAAATTACCCTTGGCTGGTTTCAGCTTGCTTTCTAAATCAACTCTCCATTCTTCTCCTCCCTTCTCTGTGCCCCGTGAGTCTGACCTTTACGGAATGCAGCACCCAGGGACCTCTTGACCTCTGGCATCTACGAAGTTCAGCCAATGGGAAGCATCAGCAGGATTTGGAGGGTGGAGGAGAGTGAGGCCAGGGTATTTTTTGAGACCTTCTCTCTGGATTCTGATAACTGCTTTTTTCTCTTAACTCTTTAAGTATGGTGACAGTCAATGTCCCCAGCTAATCCAGGCTACTGACCCCTTCTCAGTTTCCTTTAACCTACTCACATCTTTATAAACAGCACCTTTATTAAACTCTCCTCAATTACCCCATTTGAGGTGTTCTCAGTTTCCTGCTGGTACCCTCCCCATTTGATTCCTAAAGGCTCCCTGAAGACACCTGTCTCCATTCCAGACCTCAGTCCTGGCTGCCATGCTTGCTCTGTGAGCCAGTCTTGGTGTTGTTGCTGAAACAGAAGCAGTCTGGTTGCCCCATGTCTTCCTTTAACTCAGATATGGGGGGAGATTGTGTCTAGTCCATGTCTCACGCCTGGTGATTCCATGTCTGGTGTGATCCCAGTCCATGCTTGTGGTGCAGTCCCCTCCTTCCAGGCCCTTTAGCCACAGGAGGCAGGCTACAAGTGCTACCTAGGGACAAGGCTATCAGTGGTGCTCCACCTGTCTTGGTTTTTCTTTTTTTATATATATATATTTTATTATACTTCAGGTGAAGGCATACAGAACAATTACTTCTCATGAAACAGTAGTACACATGTTGATTTATGACATTGGTTAACAACCCCTCTAACTTCTCAACCCTTTTTTGGGGGTGAAATACACATAGCCAAAGATACACCATTTCAAAAATTTCTACATGCACAGTTCAGTGACATTGACTACACTCTTCCAGTTGTGCTGTTATTCTCACTTAAGATGAAGGCTTACAGAACAAAATAATTTCTCATTTAACAGTTACTACAAATGTTGCCATATGACAATGGTTAACAATCTCACAACACGTCAACAATATCTCTACTCAATCTTGGGTTCCCTATCACCAGCTTCCTTGTCCTCTTCTGCCTTCGGGCCCTTGTCACTGGACTACTGTACCTCATTAGTCTCATTTGGTTTTATGGGGCTGTCCACTCCCAGGCTGAACAGTGAACCTTGGAGGTAACTTCACCACTGAGCTAAAAGGGTGTCTGGGGGCCATACTCTCGAGGTTTCTCCAGTATCCTTTAGGCCAATAAATCTGGTCTTTTTTTGTGAGTTAGAATTATGCTCTACATCCTTCCCAGCTCTGTCGAGAACCCTCTGTTGTGATCCTGGTCAGAGCAGTCAGTTGTGGTAGCCAGGCACCATCTAGCTGTACTGGACTCAGTCTGGTGGAGGCCTTGGGAGCTGTGGACAATTAGTCCTTCAGACTAATCTTTTCCTTGTATCCTGTTCTCTTCATTCTCCCTTGCTCCCGAAGGGATGAGACCAGTGGAGTATCTTAGATGGCCGCTCACAGGCTTTTAAGACCCCAGACACTACTCACCAAGGTAGAATGTAGAGCATTCTCTTTATAAGCTGTGTCATGCCAATTGAACTACATGTTCCCCGAGACCATGGTCCCCACAGCCCAGCAATTCAGTCCCTCAGGGAGTTTGGATGTGTCTATGGGGCTTCCATGACCTTTCCTTGTATAGGTTGTGCTAGTTTCCCCTGTATTGTGTACTGTCTCACCCTTCACCCAAGATACCACTTATCTATTGCCTATTTAGTATTTCCCCCCCACCCCTCCCATCCCTGGTAACCAACAAAGATTGTTACATTTTGTGTGTGAACTTTTTCATGGGTTTTTACAATAGAGGTCTCATACAATATTTGTCCTTTTATGACTGACTTATTTCATTCAGCATAATGTCCTCCAGTTTCATCCATGTTATGAGATGCATCACAGATTCATCATTGTTCTTTCTCGTTGCATAGTACTCCATTGTGTGTATGTACCACAGTTTGTTTATCCATTAATCTGTTGATGGGCGTCTAGGTTGTTTCCATCGTTTTGCTATTGTGAACAATGCTGCCATGAACATAGGTGTGCATATGTCTATTCGAGTGACAACTCTTATTTCTCTAGGATATATTCCTAGGAGTGGGATTGCTGGATCGAATGGTATGTCTATTTCTAGCTTTCTGAGGAAACGCCATATCATTTTCCAAAATGGTTGTATCATTTTGCATTCCCACCAGCTGTGCATAAGAGCTCCGATCTCCCTGCAGCCCCTCCAACATTTGTTATTTCCAGTGTTTTCGATTCGTGCCAGTAATGCCAGGGTGAGATGGTATCTCATTGTGGTTTTAATTTGCATTTCTCTAATGGCTAGTGATCGTGAGCATTTCCTAATGTGTCTGTTGGCCATCTGAATGTCTTCTTTGGTGAAGAGTCTCTTCATTTCCTTTGCCCATTTTTTAATAGGATTATTTGACTTTTTGTTGTAGACGTGTTGGATTTTCTTGCAGATTATGGAGATTAGACCTTTGTCTGACTTGTACTGTCCAAAAATTTCTTCACAGTCTGTAGGTTCTCTTTTTACTCTTTTGGTGAAGTCTTTTGAAAAGCATAGGTGTTTGATTTTTAGAAGATCCCAGTTATCTAGCTTATCTGTTGGGGATTGTGCATTGATGGTTATGGTTTGTATCCTGTTTATGCCATGTATTAAGGCCTGAAGTGTTGGTCTTATTTTTTCTTGTATGAACTTTATAGTTTTAGGCTTTATATTCAGGTCTTTGATCCATTTTGAAGTAGTTTTTGTATATGGCATGAAGTATGGGTCCTGTTTCATTTTTTTGCAGATGGATATCCAGTTTTGCCAGCACCATTTTTTAAAAAGACTGTCTTTTCCCCATTTGATGGATTTTGGGCCCTTGTCGAAGATCAGGTGACCATAGGTGGATGGATTTACATCTGGGTTCTCAATTCTGTTCCACTGGTAAATGTATCTGTTGTTGTACCAGTAACAGGCCGTTTTGACTACTATAGCTGTATAGTAGGTTCTGAAGTCAGGTAGTGTGATTCCTCCAACTTTATTCTTCTTCTTCAGTAGTGCTTTACTTACTCGGGGCTTCTTATCTTTCTATATAAAGTTAATGATTAGGTTTTCCATCTCTTTGAAGAATGTTGCTGGTATTTGGATCGGGATTGCATTGTATTTGTAAATTGCTTTGGGTAGAATTGACATTTTCACAATGTTGAGTCTGCCTATCCATGAGCATGGTATGTTTTTCCATTTATGTAGGTCCCTTTGGGTTTCATGCAGTAGTGTTTTTGTAGGTTTCTTTGTATAGGTCTTTTACATCCCTGGTCAGATTTATTCCTAAGTATTTTATCTTTTTAGAGGCTATTGAAAATGGTATAGTTTCCCTGATTTCCTTTACATCGTTCTCCTTACTGGTGTATAGGAATCCAAATGATTTTTGAATGTTTATCTTGTATCCTGCTACTCTGCTGAATCTTTCTATTAGTTCCAGTAGATTTCTCGTGGAGTCTTTAGGGTTTTCTATGTATAGTATCATATCATCTGCAAACAGGGACAGTTTAATTTCTTCATTACCAATTTGGATGCCCTTTATTTCTTTTTCTTGCCTTATTGCTCTAGCTAGAACTTCCAGCACAAGGTTAAATAGGAGTGGTGATAAAGGGCATCCTTGTCTTGTTCCTGTTTTCAAGGGAATGTTTTCAGCCTCTCTCCATTAAGAATGATGTTGGCCGTTGGTTTTGCATAGATGCGCTTTATTATGTTGAGAAATTTCCCTTCTATCCCTTTTTTATTGAGAGTTTTTATCAGGAATGGGTGTTGGACTTTGTAAGATGCCTTTTCTGCATCAATTGAGATGATCATGTGATTCTTTTCTTTCCTTTTATTTATGTAGTGGATTACATTGATTGATTTTCTAATGTTGAAACATCCTTGCATACCTGGTATGAATTCTACTTGGTCGTGGTGCATTATTTTTTTATATGACACTGAATTCTATTGGCTAGAAATTTGTTCAGAAGTTTTGCATCTATATTCATGAGAGATATTGGTCTGTAATCTTCTTTTTTTGTGACGTCTTTGCCTGGTTTTGGTATCAGCGTTACGCTTGCTTCATAGAATGAATTTGGAAGTGTTGCTTCCTCTTCTATGCTCTGAAATAGCTTGAGTAGTACTGGTGCAAGCTCTTCTGTAAATGTTTTGTAGAATTCTCCAGTGAAACCATCTGGGCCAGGGCTTTTTTTGGTTGGGAGTGTTTTTTTTATTATCTTTTCAATCTCTTCTCTTGTTATGGGTCTGTTCAGATTTTCAACATCACTTTGTTGTAGTTTTGGGTAGGCCGTGTGTTTCTGGAAATTTATCCATTTCCTCTAGGTTTTCAAATTTGTTGGAGTACAGTTTTTCATAATATTCTGTTATAATCCTTTTCATTTCAGTTGGGTCTGTTGTAATGTCCCCCATTCCATTTCTTATCTGGGTTATTTGCGTCCTCTCCTATTTTTCTTTTGTCAGTCTGGCCAGTGGTTTGTCGATTTTGTTGATTCTTTCAAAGAACCAACTTTTGGTTTTGTTGATTCTTTCTATTGTTTTTCTGTTCTCTATTTCATTTATTTCTGCTCTGATCTTTACTATTTCCTTTTTTCTGGTGGTTGTGGGCTTTTTTTGCTGTTCTCTTTCTATTTGTTTGAGTTCTGTAGTTAATGTTTTGATTTTGTCTCTTTCTTCTTTTTTGATACATGCATCTATTGCTGTAAATTGTCCTCTGAGGACTGCCTTTTCTGTGTCCCAAAGGTTTTGGTATGATGTGTTTTCATTCTCATTTGATTCTAGGAAATTTTTGGTTCCATCTCTGATTTCTTCTATTACCCACTGATGTGTAAGCACGGTATTATTCAGTTTCCATGTGTTTGATTTTTTTTCCTTGCTCTTTCTATTGCTAGTTTCTACCTTGATGGCATTGTGGTCAGAGAAGATACTTGGAATTATCTCAACGTTTTGGATCTTGTTGAGGATTGCTTTGTGGCCTAAGATGTGGTCTATTCTGGAGAATGTTCCATGTGCATTGGTAAAGAATGTGTACTTTGCAGTGGTTGCATGGATTGTTCTATATATGTCTATGAGGTCAAGTTGGCTGATTGTGCCCTTTAGGTCTTCTGTATCTTTGCTGAGTTTTTTAGTTGTTCTGTCCTTTACTGAGAGTGGTGTGTTGAAGTCTCCTACTATTATTGTGGAACTGTCAATTTCTCTTTTCAGTGTTGTTAGAGTTTGTTTTGTGTATTTTGGAGCCCTGTCATTGGGGACGTACATGTTTATTATGGTTATGTCTTCTTGATGGATCGTCCCCTTAGTCATTATATAGTGTCCTTCTTTGTCTTTTATGGTAGATTTTGTTTTAAACTCTATTTTATCTGAGAGTAGAATTGCCACTCCTGCTCTTTTTTGGTAGTTATTAGCTTGATATATTTTTTTCCAACCTTTGACTTTTAATAAATTCACATCTTTGTTTCTAAGGTGTGTCTCTTGTAGACAGCATATTGATGGATCCTGTTTTCTTATCCATTCTGTCACTCTCCATCTCTTTATGGATGCGTTGAGTCCATTTACATCCAGTGTAATTATTGATATTTGTGAGTTTGTTGCTGTGATTGTGTAGTGCTTTTTTTTGTGGTACTGAAGTTTTCTTTGTTCTTCTTACTCTCTTGTGCTGAGTTACTTTTGTTTGTGGATTTTTTTTTCATTTCTTTTGTTTTTGAAGGTTTTGTTTTTGCAGGTTTTGTTTTTGCCGAGACTATGTTTTTTGTCTTTATTTTTATGAGTTGGTTTGTTAACTTTCTTTGTGGTTACCAGGAATTTTACCCTTATTTTTCTAAGTTTGAATCAGTCTACCATTATTTGGTATTGCCTTGCCTTCATCTCCATTAGAAGGGTCTATATCTATGCAATTTATTCCCTCTTTTATTGTTTTGATGTTGTTGTCCTTTATTGATTAACTGCTCTGATTTCCTGTTGTATTTCTTTTGGTTTTAGATAGTCCTCGAGAGTTCATTTCTGAGATAGATAACTGGCTCGTACAATCCTGCGTCCTAGGTTCTGCCTGTGAGCTGAAGCTGTTTGTCCTCAAATCGAAGAACTCCCTTTAATAATTCTTGTAAGTTTGGTTTGACTTTTACATATTCCCTTAATTTCTGTTTATCTGGAAATGCCCTAATTTCACCACCAAATTTGCACAAGAGTTTTGCAGGATATATTATTCTTGGCTGACAATTTTTTTCTTTCAAGATTTTAGATAAGTGTTCCCATTGCCTTCTTGCCTGCATGGTTTCTGCCGAATAATCTGAGCTTAATCTTATTGTTTCTCCTCTGTATGTGACTTCTTGTTTTTCACGAGCTGCTCTCAGGATTCTTTGTTTGTCTTTGGTTTTGGCGAGTGTGAATATGATATGCCTTGGTGATTTTCTTTTGGGGTCTCTTCTATATGGGGTTTGTTGAGCTTCTTGGATGACCAGCTTTTCATCTTTCATGATATTGGGGAAGTTTTCTGTCAGCAGTTCCTCAATGATCCTCTCTGTGTTTTCTGTTTTCTCCCCCTGTTCTGGAATTCCAATCACTTGAAAATTTTTGCTTTTAATTGTGTCCCACATAACTCTCAGGGTCTCTTCATTTTTCTTTGTTTTTTTTTTTTTTTTCTGAGTTTTCCTCAAACAGAGTTGTATCCAAGTGTTTGTCTTCAATTCCATTTATCCTGTCTTCCACTATTTCAAATCTGCTTTTCAGCCCTTCTATGACATCATCCATTTCTGAAATCTTGTTTATCTTTTGAATTTCTAATCGTTGTCTTTGTATAATTTCTAGTTGTGAATTTATTTTGGCATTTTGTTCTTCCATCATCTTCCTGAATTTTTCCAATTTTCTGTCTGTATTTTCCATGAATTTGTCTATTTTTTCCTCATGTTTGTCAGTTTTTTGCCTCAGTTTTTGGAGAATTCCGAGTATTAAAGATTTGAATTCCCTATCAGGTAGTTCTAGTGCATTTTTTCCCACAGGAGAGTCATCTGATGTTTTAATTTTGGATGCCTACTGGAACCATCCTGTCCTGTTTGTGTAAATGTTTTGATATTGTCTGCTGTTTTAGGGGCATTCAGTAGTTATTTTTCTCATTTATTGATTGTAGATTTGTTTGTTTAGTCCCTTTTTTAAAAAAAATTTAATTATGTCTGAGCAGGCAGACTGTGTGTTCTTTGTTGTTTGCTCATCTGTGCGCTCAATACTTTTTGCCCCCGTCTCCAACTGGCAGGGTCAGTCACTCAGATATGGTACAGCAGGGCAGGTCTAGCTGAACAGGAGTTATTGGGACAGGTTGTTTGTGGCACTTACTACAGCCATGAGAGTGGGTCGGTAATCAGTGCAGGGCAGGTTCCAGTTGGCCGTGCCTGTGCTGCTTGGTGGTGTGATGTCAAGCGCATGGTGCACGTAGGCAGGATGCAGCGGGGAGGTTGTTATGTGTGGAGCTAAGATGGATATGGGAGAGAGGAGAGAGGAACAGGAGCCAAAAACATACAAACAGACAAAAAAGAATGTTAGAGGAGCTTGCCGTTGGAATGGAGAGATGAGAGACTATGAAAAGGAGAAAAACATAAAGTGGAAGAGGAAGAAAAGAAAAGAATGAATAAATAAAAATCAGAAAGGTTAAAGAACCGCAAATTTCCCAGGGATCCCACCGATGCAGCTATGAAGTCTGGGGAAGCTGGTCTCAGGTGTTGCAGTACAGCCTGGCTAAAAGGTGTAGAGGTGTACAACGCCTGGTATTCAGGGATCAGAAAGAGAAGGAAGATATAGAGAGACGAGAAACTGAGCAATGAAGAAAGACAAAAAGGGAAAAAGAGGGAAAAGAAAAACAAATTAAAGAAAAAAAAAGAACAAGAAGGGCCCCCCAAAAAAACAGAAAAAAAAAACCAACAAAAAAAAAAGAAATGCTCTCAGGGATCCCTCTGCACGTCTGTGGAAGCTGAAGGGGAGTTCCTTGCCACTCAGCTCCATCTGGCCAGATAGGGCTCCCAACTCAAGAAAAGGAAAAGAAAACAGACAAACAATTCAAAACGAACAAAGGAACAAAAGCCCTGGGATCCCACCAATGTAGTAGCCCAGACCGGGAAGCAGCTCCACACTTGAATGGAGCTCCGCAGCCCCTCAGGAAGAAGGAAAGATGGCGCACGGAGCCAGGCACTTGAGCGAAAGGAGGGGGAGGCAGCGAGAGGCAAGCAAGAAATCAAAAGAAGCAGGAGAAAAAAAAAAAAAGGTAACACCGGCAGCCAACAAATGGCACTCAGAGAGCCAGCTAGTGCGGGCTGGTGTTTCTAGACAAGAGACTGTGTCCACGGGAAGCAGAGGAGGCCAAGTGTGGGTGAAGAAGTGTAGAGAATGGGAAAGCGTATATCACAAATTGACGGTGCTCTGCAGCCCCTCAGGAAGAAGCAAAGATGGCACACGGAGCCAGGCACTCAAGTGAAAGGAGGGGGAGGTGGTGAGAGACAAGAGAGAAATCAAAAGAAGCAAAAAAAAAAAAAAAGCAACACTAGCAGCCAACCAATGGCACGCAGAGAGCCAGCTAGTGCGGGCTGGTGTTTCTGGACAAGAGACTGTGTCTGCGGGAAGCGGAGGCAGCCTAGTATGGGTGAAGAAGGGTAGAGAGTGGAAGAGCGTATATCACAAATTACTGGAGCTCTGCAGCCCCTCAGGAAGAAGCAAAGATGGCTCACGGAGCGAGGCACTCGAGCGAAAGGAGGGGGAGATGGCGAGAGGCAAGGAAGAAATCAAAAGAAGCGGAGAAAAGCAACACCAGCAGCCAACAAATGGCACCCAGAGAGCTGCCCGCTTGGGTGTGTGGCATCCAAGCAGCTGGTGCTTCCTGGTCAAGAGACCGTGACCACGGGAAGCAGAGGAGGCCGAGCCGGGGCGAAGAAAGTTGTGGGATTGGAAAGCGCACACCGCAAATTACCAGTTGTTTTGTCTCCCGCTGGATGCTCTGTGAGGTTTCTTTCTCATACCCCCATTTGCTGGTCTCTGATAGAAGTCCAAGATGGTGGATCCATGCTGTTTTAGCTGGTAGGGCACCTCTGCATGAATCTCCCCTCGCTCTCCATTCTCTGTCAGTTTTCTCACTGCATTTGGTGCTTGGCTGAGTTCCTTACCTCTTCATTTGATGTTTTAGGGTTTCAGGATTGTTGTATTCTCTGTTCGGCTTAGTTTTTTGGATCTTTGCTGTGGAGGGACGGTGTGGTGCTTCTGCCTAGAGCACCATTTTGCCAGAACTCCCTTTTTGCACTTTTTGAATTTTTTAATCATGTGAATATTTTAACTGGTCAATAAATTAAGTAAAATATTTGTAAACAAAAAGAAAACTTTGCATCACCCCCAAATAGAAGGTAACTTAAAAATAATACAGTTACTTCCAGGCAACATGGCACTATAGTCAGAAGCACTGTGCCGTCCCTCTGCAGCAAAGATCAGAAAAACTAAGTCAAACAGAGTCACACGTCAATCCTGAAAACCTAACCATCAAATGAAGAGATAAAGAACTCAGCCAAGCACCGAATGGAATAAGAAACTGACTGAGAACAGAGCATGAGGAGAGATACATGCAGAGGTCCCCTATCAGCTATTGCAGCATGGATCCGCCATCTTGGACTCCTATCGGAGATCAGCGAACAAGGAGGTACGAGAAAGCAGCTTCATGGAGCTTCCAGCAGGAGACAGAACAACCGGTAACCCACGATATAGGCTTCCCACCCCCACCCTTCTTCAACCCCATTTAGCCTCCTCTGCTTCCTGCAGCCACAGTCTATTGGCTGGGAAGCCTGAGATTTCCCCCAGTGCCACTTGGATTCCACCTACCTGCACTGGCCAGCTCTCTGAGTGCCATTTGCTGGCTGCTGGTGTTGCTTTTTTCTGCTTCCTTAGATTTCTTCCTTACCTCTCACCACCTCCCCCTCCTTTCTCTCAAATATGTGGCTCCGTGCACCATCTTTGCTTCTTCCTGAAAGGTTGCGAAACACCACTCAACTGTGAAACTGCTTCCCTGCTCGTGCTGCCACACTGGTGGTACGCCCAGGGCTTTTTTGTTTGTTTGTTTGCTCTGATTTGTTCTGTTTTGATTTGTTTGTTTTCTTTTCCTTTTCTCGGCTTGGGAGCCCCTTCTATCTGGGCAGTACCACTTGGTTTGGAAGCTAGTCCCTTACTCTGTGCAGATGCATAGGGACATCCCTGGGGGCATTTCTTTTTTTTGTATTTCTTTGTTGAGTTTTCTTCTCTTTCTTATTCCCTTTTTGTCTTTCTTAATTTCCAATTTCTCGATTTATTCATTTTTTTCTTTTACCCTTTTCCTTTTTTTTTAATTTTTGTTTTTCCCCATTTCTCAGTCTCTCATCTCTCCACTCCAATAGCAAGCTCCCTTAGCACTCTTTTTTCTTTGTGTGTATGTCTTTGGCTGCTGATCCTCTCTCCTCTCTCTCATCTTTCCCAGACCCATCTTAGCTCCACACATCACAATCTACCCCCTCCTTCCTGCCTACTTGTACCATGTGCTGAACATCACACTCCCAAGCAACAGTGGCATGGCCTACTGGAACCTGCTCTGCACTGATTCCCGGTCTGCACTGTCAGCCCTGGTACGTGCCACAAAAAACCTATCCCAGCAACTACTGGGCCTGCTCTGCTGTAACATACCTGAATGACTGACCCAGCCCATTGTAGAAGGAGGTGGAAACTATAGTGCCCACAGACGAGCAAACAACAAAGAACTCAAAGCCTGCCTGCTCAGACATAACCAAATAAAATAAAAAAGCAGGATGAAACAAACAAATCTACAATCAATAAACAAGGAAAATAACCACTGAATGCCCTGAAGACAGCAGACAATATCAAAACATTTACAAAAACAAGACAGGATGGTTCCAGTAGGCGTCCAAAATAAAACACCAGATGACCTTCCAGTAGAAGAAAAGGTACTAGACCTAACTGACAGGGAATTCAAATCTCTAATATTCAGAATTATCCAAGAGTTGATGCAAAAAACAGACAAAAATGAGGAAAAAATAGACAAATTCATGGGAAATACAGACAAAAAAATGGAAGAATTCAATAAAATAATACAGGAACAAAATGCTAAAATAAATTCATAACTAGAAATCATACAAAAACAACAATTAGCAATCCAAAAGATAAACAACAAGATTTCAGAAATGGACAGTGTCATAGAAGGGCTGAGGAGCAGGTTTGAAACGATGGAAGACAGGATCAGCCAAATTGAAGACAAACACTTGGATACAACTCTGTTTGAGGAAAACTCAGAAAAAAGAACAAAGAAAAATGAAGAGACCCTGAGAATTATGTGGGATACGATCGAAAGCAAAAACCTGTGAGTGATCAGAATTCCAGAACAGTGGGAGAAAACAGAAAACACAGAGAGAATCATTGAAGAACTGCTGACGTAAAACTTTCCCAATATCAGGAAAGATGAAAAGCTGGCCATCTGAGAAGCTCAACAAACGTCATATAGGATAGACCCCCAAAAGAAAATCACCAAGGCGTATCATAATCACACTCACTAAAACCAAAGACAAACAAAGAATCCTGAGAGCAGCTCAAGAAAAACAAAAAGTCACATAGAGAGGAGCAACAATAAGACTAAGCTCAGATTATTCGGCAGAAACCATGCAGGCAAGAAGGCAATGGGATGACATATATAAAACCTTGAAAGAAAAAAAATGCCAGCCAAGAATAATATATCCTGCAAAACTCTCATTCAAATATGATGGTAAAAATAGGTCATTTCCAGATAAACAGAAATTAAGGGACTATGTAAAAACCAAACTGAACTTACAAGACTTAAAGAGAGTCCTTCAGTCTGAGAACAAATAACATCAGACCACAGGCTGAATATAGGACACAGGATTGTACTAGCCAGATACCAACCTAGGAAATGAACTCTTAAGGACTATGCAAAACCAAAAGAACTACAAAAGGGAACCAGAGAGGTTAATCTGTAAATGACAACAGCATCATAACAATAAAGAGGGAATAAACGGTGTAGGTATAGAACCTTCTAATGGAGAGGAAGTCAAGCAATACCAAGTAATAATAGACTGGTACAAATTTAGGAAGATAAGGGTAAATTTCAAGGTAACCACAAAGAAAGTTAACAAACCTACTTATCAAAACAAAGAAGAAAAACAAAGTCTCAGTAAAAACAAAATCTACAAAAACAAAAGAAATGAAAAAAAAAATCCACAAACAAAAGGAACTCAGCACAGGAGAGTAAGAGGAGCAAAGAAAACATCAGCATCACAAAAAAAGCACTAGAAAATGCAATCCCACTCCTAGGAATATATCCTAGAGAAATAAGAGCCATCACACTAATAGACATATGCACACCCATATTCATTGAAGCACTGTTCACAATAGCAAAAAGATGGAAACAACCTAGATGCTCATCAACACATGAACGGATAAACAAACTATGGTACATACACACAATGGAGTATTATATAAAGATAAAGAACAATGATGAATCTGTGAAGCATCTCATAATGTGGATGAAACTGGAGGACATTATGCTGAGTGAAATAAGTCAATCACAAAAGGACAAATATTGTATGAGAACTCTACTGTGTAACTCGTAAAAGTTTACACACAAAAAGAAACAATCTTTGTTGGTTACAAGGGATGGGAGGGATGGGGGGAAACTAAATAGTTAAGTGGTAACTTTGGCAAAGGGTAAGACAGTACACATTACGGGGGAAGCCAGCACAACTTGTACGAGGAAAGGTCATGGAGGCTCCATAGACACTTCCAAACTCCCTGAGGGACTGAATTGCTGGGCAGAGGGCTGTGGGGACCACGGTCTCGGGGAACATCTAGCTCAATTGGCATAACAGTTTATAAAGACAACGTTCTACATTTTACTTTGGTGAATAGCGTCTGGGGTCTTAAAAGCCTGTGAGCAGCCATCTAAGATACTCCACTGGTCTCACCCCTTCAGGAGCAAGGGAGAATGAAGAGAACAAGATACAAGGAAAAGATTAGTCCAAAGGACTAACGGACCACAGCTACCACGGCCTCCACCAGACTGAGTCCAGTACAGCTAGATGGTGCCTGGCTACCGCCACTGACTGCTCTGACTGGGATCACAATAGAAGGTCCTGGACAGAGCTAGAAAAGGATGTAGAACAGAATTCTAACTCACACACACAAAAAAGACCAGATTTACTGGCCTGACAGACTGGAGAAACCCTGAGAGTACGGCCCCGGACACCCTTTTAGCTCAGTGATGAAGCCCCTCCCAAAGTTCAACGTTCAGCAGGGGATTGGACAGCCTCATAAAACAAAACAGGACTAATGAGGCACAGCAGTCCAGGGACAAGGACTAGAAGGCAGGAAGGGACAGGAAAGCTGGTGACAGGGAACCCAAGCTTGAGAAGGGACAGTGTTGACATGTCATGGAGTTGTTAACCATTGTCATAGGGCAATATGTGTACTAACTGTTTAATGAGAAACTATTTGTTCTGCAAACCTTCATCTAAGGTACAAAAAAAAAAAAAGAATTATCTATGTGAGATCAAATTGACAACAGCAACTCAAAAAGTTTGATGGGAAGCCTAGGGGACAGTGAGTTGAAGATAATGGTGATGGAATAATTTGGAAAAGGATAGTGAGAATAGCAGCACAACTGGAAGAATGTAATCGATGTTACTGAATTGTAAATGTATAAACTTTTGAAATGGTGTAACTTTGGCTATGTATATTCTTACCAAAAAACAGGTCCTCGAGGTAGAGAAGGGAGAGTGTTGACATGTCATGGGATTCTTAACCAATGTCATAAAACAATATGTGTACTGACTGTTTAATGAGAAACTATTTGTTCTGTAAACCTTCATCTAAAGTACAGTAAAAAAATTAAAAATAATAATAATAATACAGTTACCTGTGCCCTGCCCTGTTTTGTTGAAAGGGAAGATGTGCCAGTTTTAAGGAAGTGCTGAAGACTGCAGTCAAGAAATCAAACAGCATGTTGCATTGAGCAAACCTGCAGCAAAAGACCTTTTTAAAATCTTAAAAAGCAAAGACGTCACTTTGATGACTAAGGTGAGCCTAACCCAAGCTGTGGTATTTTCAATCTCATATGCATGCAAAAGCTGGACAATGAAAAAGGAAGATTAAAAAATAATTGATTCATTCAAATTGTAGTATTGGCAAACAATATTGAATATACTATGGACTGCCAGAAGAATGAATGAATCAGTCCTGGAGGAACTACAGCCAGAATGCTCCTTAGAAGGGAGGATGGCAAGACTTTGTCTTTCTTACTTTGCACATGTCATCAGGAAGGACCAATCTCTGGAGAAGGACATTCTGCTTGATAAAGTAGACGGTCAGTGAAAAAGAGGGAGACTCTCAAGAAGACGGATTGACACAGTGGCTGCAAAAATTGGCTCAAACATATCTACTATCATGAGGATGGTGCAGGAGTGGGCAACGTTTCATTCTGTTATACGTGGGGTCACTATGAGTCAGAGCCAACTCCACATCACCTAATAATAACAACAAAGAAGAGAAACAAACAGAAACTCTCTCCTTTATGTACTCAGAAGTGTTAAAAAAAAAATTGAAGTGCAACTAACATTCTTTATGATTCAATGACATTTAATGCCTTGTCTCTGCCCTACCTAAGATCTTCACCCTTTGGAAAACTCTAGCATCATAGAAACGGCATTTGACTTGGGAGTCATGGTTTCTGGTCTTGGGCACTCATCATTTTCTAACTTTGCTACTTTGGAAAAGTCAGAAAATTTATCTAATGTTAGTATTTCTCATCTGGATATCTCTCAAGAATTGAGTGTGAGCAAATGAAATAATGCAAGCAAAAATACTTAGAAATAGATATAAGAAATTATTATCTCTAAAATGTCTTAAATAGTTCAAATAGTTCATGTGAAAAAATATATTCTGTTTCTGTGGAATTTTTGTTTCCTCTCTCATATTTTGAAATAAATATGTCTAGGAGTAGACTGAGAATGGGGAGAAGCCAGAGATTAGAAAAAGTTGTTCAAATCCCACAGTGAACCCACTTAGAGACCCAGATGAGTAACATACTGCTGGTCACAATTACACCCTGCAGAGGCAGAACAAAGAAAGATGGGAAACATTAAAAAGCAAGAGTAGCGACTGTCCCTGTGTTTTGTGTAACGAGACCTAGGAATGTCCTTAAACCTGAAAGGGAAGGAGAGGAGGCACTGAATGCTTTAGCCAAGCATACACAGGGCCCAAACTTCTGTTCCATTCTGAGGCAGGACCCTGGGCTCCTGGTCAATTCTGTAGGCCTGCAATGGAGAAAATCCTGACTAGAGGACTTGTCATTTTATCACAAATATATTCCATTTTGAGAATCATGGGACAGGTTGTGTCTGTATGAAATCAGAACATACCAATTCACTATCTTAGACAATGCAAACAACCAGTATGGCCACCTTTTTCTTGTGTTGTCTGCCATGAGATATATAGGTATTCATCAGAAGGGAAGAAGATATCCATGGCCAAATAAAAATTATAAGCTCTAGGCTAAATAATAGCAAATACTTAGCTTATGGAAAAACATCTCAGAGCCTTTTGCTAATACACAATATATATTTCCTGTGGTTGTTGCTGTCAGCTGCTATCAAGTTGGCCTTGATCCATGGTGGCCCAGTCTTGTGCCATCCCCAAGACTGACTGCAGATCAGGCCTTGTGATCCACAGAATTTACACTGGATGACTTTTTGGAAGTAGATCTCTAGATCTTTCTTCCTAGTCTGTCTTAGTCTGGAAACTCCACTGAAACCCATTCAGCATCATAGCAACACGCAAACCTCCACTGATACATGGCTGATAGCTTTGCATGAGGTGCATTGGCCGAGAATCAAACCCAGGTCTCCCACATGGAAGATGAGAATTCTACCATTGAACCACCAGTGTAAGTAAGGGGTGTTTTCCTAACACCTGACCACGAGTCCTCTCTATTCCTTTCCTCCCTTATTTTTTATGTAACATCTATTGACAACTTAATTTTTGAAATCTTGAACTAAGTACATTGAGCAATGCAGGCAGGGACCACTTTAGGCTGTACTTCTCTGAATTCCCTAGAGTGGAACTCAATAAATGGTGGAGGAATAGATAAATAACGTAGCCAAGTCAGAATTAGTTGCTATGACTGTTCCATGAGTATAATCTTCGAGGCTCCTTTCAAAAGATTATACAAATATAGATCTATTGTTTCATAAACAGCTTTAAACATTGTTTGTGCAAACATACACACACACACACACACACACACACACACACACACACACACACACACCCCACATGTAAACTCTCATTTTGTCCCAACGGGGAATGCACAGAGAGTGTCCCCCAGGATTTTTCATGCCAGTGCTAGGAAATGTATCAAGGGAGCAAGTTAACTCAGAGAGCAATCCACTGGGATCATTAGACCTCATTATTGCTCAGCATAATTAAATCTTTATTAGATTAAATTGCACATTTTCTGGACTTTTCAATAAATTCAGTGCCCAGTCAACTTTTAATGTGCCATTAAATAAGACCCAAAAAGAAACGTAAAGGAAAATCTCTTCTACCACAGCATTCAGCATTCTCAACTTCACAGAAAAGTTCACTCAGACACATACTACCCACATTATCATAGCATGACTTTCAAGGTGCTTTTTCCAAATAAAAAAAGGAAGGAATCAAGAGAATTAGCCCAAGAAAGGCTTTGGCTGGTGAGGAAGTGAGAGGTAAAAACGGAAAGACTTTAAATGAGTAGGATGTGGTTTTTGACAACCCAGACATATTGGCCCAAATTATGAAACCAAGCAAAATGAAGAAAAATTCAGCTCTGAAAAACTACAACCCCCTCTTCATGATACTCAGAAAAAAAAGGGCAATGACCTAAATGGCGCTGTCTCCTGGTTCATTCATTAACCACCACATTCCCCTCCATCCATAGACCCTCTCTCCTCCAAGTGGTTCCAGCAAGGACAACCATCTCCTCGCCATGTTATTTCTGTTACATCTTGGTCTGAGGGTTGCAGTACTTGAAGAAACAACTTAGAATTTACCCAGAATTAGTGAGCACGGGAATTTGGAGTCTGATGAGCACTAAAAGCAAACTCTGGCTTCAACCTGCCAGCGAATCATCAGGAAAATGGCATTATCACTTTGTTGGCAGGAAAGAGTACTTTTCACCGCACACAGGTGTGGAAATAAAAGCTGTAATTGTCTCGCCAAATACGTTTCCTCACACAGAAAATTAAACCAGACAAAAACACTGCCGACAACTTTAAAGTATCCAAATCAGCAGTAGTCTTCACTGTAGCGCAGTTGAATCTTCATCTTTCATTTGTCACTAAGTTGGAGTTGGAGTCCCTAGGTGATGCAAATGGTTAATGTGCTTGGTAGCCAAATGGTTGGAGGTTTGAGTCCACCCAGAGGTGCCTTGAAAGAAAGGCATGGTGAGCTATTTCTGAAAAATCAGCCATTGGAAACCCTATGGAGCACATTTCTACTCTGATACACATGGGGTCGCCATGAGTCAGAATTGACTCAATGGTGACTGGTTTGGAAGTCTAAGTCTATCTAAGGTGAGGCTTGATACAACCGGTTGTCAAGCAAAACTAGCCAAACAGCTGGTTTTGTGCATGTGTGTGTGTGTGTGTGTGTGTGTTTGAGAGAGAGAGAGCATGTGTGCACACAAACAACTGCTTTACGCCTCCTTTTTTCTCTGAATTGACAGATGGTGGATGGATGGCTTTCCACAGTATCCTGTAACTACCATGTCATTGAATTACCACACTGTACTGAAATCTGTGTTCTCTCCTCCATACCACAAACTTCTTGAGGGACAGGACTATATCCTAGTCTTCCTTTGTGTCCTCCAAGTATGCAGTATGATGCTAGGCATGTATTAGTAATCAGAACTTGGTATTTGTTGAACCGACTTGTGTTGATCTGAATTTGCTCCTGCAACAGGTAAACACAGACTGACATGGATATATACACCCAGAGGCTCCTTCCAGAAAAAGGTTGACACAGGCTAAGTGATACAAAAATCACAACTTAGCCCGCTCCATGAGATAACTGTGACTTCCAAATTGTAGTGGACATTTAGATTTGGGAATTTCCTTCCCCTAAAAAACCAAACTCACCATCCAGTAGATTCCAACTCATAGCAACCCTATAGGACAAAGCAGAACTGCCCCATAGGGTTTCCAAGGAGCAGCTGGTGGATTTGAACTGCCAACCTTTTTGGTTATCAGCTGAGCTCTTAACCACTGTGCCACCAGGGCTCCAAGAGAATTCCCCCAGTAGGGGTCAAATCCTTAGAGCCCCGTTACAGAAAGAGTAGTCCCTCTCACACTCTGCCCCACTGCACAAGCCCACTCTACCCTCTCCCATCCCTTCTGATGCTTGTCTTTTCTCTAGAAGTAAACTTTACAAAGGAGGTCCCTGAGTGTTGCAAACAGTTTGCACTCAAATACTAACTGGAAGGTTGGAGATTCGAACTCATTCAGCGGCACCACGGATAAAAGGCCTAGAGATCTGCTGCAGTAAAGATTACAACCAATAAAACCCTATGCAGCTCAGTTCTACTCTGTAACACATGGGATCACCATGAGTTGAAGTCAACTCAATGGCAACGGGTTTGGGATTTAAATTTTACGAAAGATGTTGGGGCAACATGAGCTACTCCTGCAGTCAGTGGAACTAAACCTGCTGAGTTCCGGCTTCATTCTCACATGTCTACAGGGTTTGTTAAGTGAACTCACACACTGGTAAGCTGAAAAATGAGAGCAGTTATGCTTGCAAAACATTTAGTCCTCCTTAGAAGAGAGAAGCTCCTTTTTAAGGGTTGGAATTTTAAAGGTAGGTTTTATATAGTTTTGGTACAATTCAGCGATGTTCTAGGCAGGAGGATGTTTATCTAATCCCATTGTCTGTTTTTTTGACATAAATGCCCATTTTACCGTTTATGACAACACTTCTAAAACTCAAGAAATCAACAGATTCTCTGTAAAGCAAAACACGGTTCCCCTTGAGGCCCTGATACTAACTTTATTTTAATATCACTCAAATCTTTACAAACTTAAAGATAGGAAAGCCTTTATGCTTGTAGTTCTTGTATAACTAAAAAGTTTTAAATTAAATACAAACAAAACTTCAAGCCAATAAGATCTAATTAGAAATCTTAATTTGATGTGATGGATGGTGTGTTACCGGGAGTTCCTCATTGCTTGCAGTCTGAACCCAGCCTCCACACCTATAGCATGTGTCCTTCCGGGTATGGCAGGCTTAAGACGAGTAGATGCCATTTGATGACTCACTTCTCTCAATTGGATTACTGCAAAACCTTCATTTATAAACCGTCTATTTGCCTCGTTTACATATTTAAGCAGCTGCTATTATTTTCTTATTAGCTCAAGTTAATTAAAGTAGTACGACTAGGCACCAAAGATACTGGAAACATAAGCACAAACATGGGCGCTAAATTCATCCAAATGATCCATGTACCTGTCAGGATTTCTGTTAGTTATAAATGAAAGAAAATCTTACTTAAATTGAGTTACAACTGAAAGTACAGGGCTTCTTTGGCTTCAGGCCCAGCTTGATCCAGAGTGCTAAAGTAGACTACCAGGCTCCATTTCTCTGCACCTCTCAACTCTGCCTCTCTCTTTGTCGTATTATAAGGTGGCTCTCTTCCTAATAGCAAGAGGCCTTCAGAGCTTCCAGCTTCATGTCTGCATGCCACCAAAGCCAGGGAAGAAAGAGGATCTCTTGAGGAAATGCCTGTGGAAGAAGAAGGGAGTTTATAGTTCCCAGAATTCCTGGCAAACAGTCCCCACTGTCACTCCCCATTGGCTCTGACGGAGGCCAGTGAAATGGGATGCTATGATTGCAATCAAAACTTTGCCAAGAACCATGGACGGGGTTAATCTCACCCAAGCCATGTACTTGAAAAAGAGAAAGGAGCCATTTCCAAAGGAAATCGGTAGTACTATAATCAAGAAGGCTTAAGAATGAATGTGCCAAAACCAAAAATAAATTTAAAAATGTCCACTATAATCCAGAACACGCCTTGATTAACTGTTCAAATTATTATGAAAGCATGAACACAAAATTTTAAAATTATTGTAAAGAGCTCTCAGATCTTGTGAAAATAGTCGTTAGATACCTCCAGAGTTCCTCAGGCCCCAGTTTGAGAAACACTGATTTAGGAAGACTTAATGATAAGCAAGCACTGAAAGGAAGCACATAACTTGACCGTAAAAGTTCAAAAATAGGATCCAGAGTAGATAGAATATGACCCAAAAAATATCTAAGCATCTTCAGGGCTTGTAGAAAGAAGTCATTACTATTTTATAGATATGCTGGTCTTGCAATTTATTTAAATAAAACTCGACTTCCATCTCTCCCTTACCATCTTACTTGAAATGCATTTTCATCAAATTTCAACTTAATGTTGGGATGGTATGATTCAAACTACATAGACTCCCTGGCATTGATGAAATCCACTTTGGGAAGCTCTGCGTGACACAGTAAAAAGACCACGGTCTCCTTCAGCGAAACAGAGGGTTAAAGGTCATATGACTGCCAATCAGAAGAGAGACACTATGGATTGAGGAAACAAACAACATTTTCAAATCAAAAGTTAATAGAACTGATACTCTGCATAACAGGCATCTATTTGCCCCAAGCTGCTTCCCTAATGGCTAATACCAGAAGCATAGTCCCAACCATCTATTTATTTAACAACGGTCAGTGATTCTTTTGAATAACACAGGGGAAGCCAGCAGGACTGTAACATGAGTGATGAGTGCACTCGTGGTTTTTCCCAAGGCAGCTGAGTTGAAGGCAGATCTGTGCAGGTAAGCATATCAGGACAGAGGTGGAGAAAAAGTCCTGTTCCCTTGCATCTTTTTCTTTTGTTCCGATACCCATTCTTGGTCTTCTGGAAACTGACTCATGAGGAACCTAAGGTTACTCAGTAGACTTAAATTGTTAATATGTGGGCACATCTGTCACCACATGGCATAACATAGGACTTTGATCTTTATTCAGGGTGTCATCTAGGTCCTATTTCCATTCTTTGGCTTCTAGGCAGCAGTGTCCCTGGACCACTCCAGATGGAAACATGCTATTTACAAGATACCAAACCCTCTGTGCTTGCAACTTTCAACAACATCGTCATCAACTGTGAGTTCAGAAATCATTCCGAGTTCTCCTGATTATGCTATTAACTGTCTGGGTGATCTGGAACAGGTCACTTAACCTCTTTGTGGTTTAACTTCTCTGTTTGTGAAAGAGGATGCTAACTCTCACCCTACCCAGATCACAGGGCTGGTAGGAGAATAAACAAAGGAGATCTCAGACAAGAAAACTATTAAAAGTTAATAGCAATAAACCAACATAGAGCTCTATTCAATTATACAAGTATTTCTTAAGTGCCTACTTTCTTCTATTACTATGATTGTGCCTGGAAATGGTAGTCAGAACTAGAGTTTCATGGTGATCTACAGATATTGATACACATTTCCCACAAGCAGTCTCATAGAAACACATTTGTATGTACAGCAAACCAGGAGAAAATTGAACTCAATCTTTGCTGTTACGATTATTGCTGCAATATTATTATTTTATTATATGTTAATTAAACTCCTCTTGCTGCAGCTTTAAAACCATGAAAACCTAGACAGATTGAATAGAACAGACCCTTAAGTCACCCTCCCTTTACTCATAGGATATAGTTTTGGGGCACAAAAGGGAAAATATTATAATGTAATTACTACTCTTAGGAGCAGTGAGTAATACCAACCCATCACCCAGGCACCAGAAATTGACAACAACATTTTGTTATGCTCTGTGGCTGCAGGCTACTTTTTCTTTCCCCACCCAAGACTAAACATCTAATAACATTTTTTGTAAAGGGGGTTATGTGGTTTGAGAAATATCTGCTTATGATTCATGCTAAGGAGTGAGCATAGTCTGATACACGCAAGCAAGCTGCTTTGTCTTGGACGAAAACATGTTCTATGTTGCATTAACTCAGCTCAGAGGCAAAATATCACAGCCAGATAATCAATTAGAGCCCCAGCCAGCATCACGATCAGCAACTGGACTTGATATCCTTTCCACATTCTAAAACCATACCACTGCCATCAAGTCGACCCTATAGGACAGAATAGAACTGCCCCATAGGGTTTCCAAGGCTGTAAATCTTTATGGAGTCAGGCTGTCACATCGATCTCCCATGGAGCAGATGGTGGGTTTGAACCACCAACCTTTTAGTTATCAGCAGAGCATTCTAACCACTGCACCACCAGGGCTCTTCCTTCTATGCTAACAAAAAAAAAAATACCAAACCCGTTGCCGTTGAGTCGATTCTAACTCACAGCTACCCTACAGGACAGAATAGAACTGCCCCACAAGGTTTCCAAGGAGCGCCTTGTGAATTCGAATTGCCGACGTTTTAGTTAGCAGCCATAGCTCTTAACCACTATGCCACCAGGGTTTCCCCTTCCACGTTAGAGACCTCTAAATGAACTTTCAAATGATTATACATAAGACATCATTGATCCCAGTTAGCTAAAATAGAGAGCTACTTCTGTGATAGAGAGTAAGATTCTAGAAACCTACAGTTTAATTGTAAAATTAAATAGCCATTAGCTTTGGTCTCATTTTAAGGTCAGGTTCTCCTGCCAGTTAATTTTTACATAAATTTCCCCTGAGGAAATTATTATAGTTAGGTAGATAGCTGCTGTCGAATAACTCCGCCTCATGGAGACCTTGCATACAACAGAACTTAATGATGCATGGTCTTGCGTCATCTTCACAATTGGCAGCATGTTTGAGTCCACTGTTTTAGCTATTGTGTCAATCCATCTCACCAAGTTTCTCCCTCACCCTCACTGGCCCTCTGCTTCACCAAACAGGGTGCTCTCATCCAGCGATTGATTCCTCCTGATGACATGTCCAAAGCAAGAAAATCAGACAATGTTTTGCTGTGATCCATGAGGTTTTCATCAGCTAATTTTCAGAATTAGATCGCCAAGACTTTCTTCTAGGCTCTCTTAGTCTGGAAGCTCTGCTGAAACCAGTCCACCATAGGTGACCCTGCTGGTATTTAAAATACCAGTGGAATAACTTCCTGCACCACAATAACAAGCAAACCACCGTAGTGTGAGAGACAGCTAGTGGAAAGAAATTTTGAGGGGGACAATTTTCCTATCTAGTGATCTTTCACTTCCCTTCTGCTCCCTTGTCTGCGTTTTTTAATTGCTTGCCCAGGATCACATCCCCTGAAAGGCTTGCTCTCAGCTAGCTGCCCCCAGACAGCAAGCAATCGGATGAATGTATTAACCATTCATTTAGTCATTCATTCATAAAAGTGTCTGTTGAGTAATTGCTAACCAAAAGATCAGTAGTTAGAATCCACCAGCTGCTCCTGGGAAACCCTATGGGGCAGTTCTACCCTGTCCTATAGGGTGGATATGAGTTGGAATCAACTCAATGGCAATACGTTTGGTTTTGGTTTGCTATGCTCTAAGCACTAGACTAAGTATTAGATTCTCAGAGTTCAAAGAGTAACATTCAATATCTTTCCCTTAAAAACTCAGAAACTAATGTAGTACTTAATGGGATGTAGCTTGTTGGGAGACAGGGGTTGGATCTGAAGTGCCAGCTGGGAAAAGAGATGTAGTGGCAAGAACTGAAAGATAGAAAAAACATTTGAAAAGATGATAAGGAATGCTAACGACAAACTTTCTCAAGACCTAGCCCCTACTTGTTTATTGTTTCTATTATTTGCCAAACCACCAAACCAACTCTAAAAACCTAAGAACTTTCTACTCAAACCCTATCTCCATAACCCTCTTTCACCCATTCAGCACCTACTTAGAGCCAGCCACTGTGGTTTGTGAGTGCTACATGGAGTCTGTCCTGGAATAGTTCACTGCACAGCAGGGGAAACTATATTAAACATGTAATTTCTATATCATTAGTGAAGTACAATCAACGTTGGAGGTTTGTACAACAAGCTATTGAGTATGAAAGTGGGTACAAAACAATTCGTTCTCTACATCAGAGTCAAGAAATGTTTCCCATTGCAGATAGTATTTAAACAAAGTTTTAAAGGATAAGTAGGAGTCACACAGGAGCCCTGGTGGCACAGTGGTTAAGCACTTGGCTGTTACCCGAAAGGTCAGTGGTTTGAACTCACCAGTTGCTCTACAGGACAAAGATATGGCAGTCTGCTTCCCTAAAGATTACAGCCTTGGAAACCCTATGGGGTAGTTCTACCCTGTCCTGTAGGGTTGTTATGAGTTGGAATCAACTCGACAGCAACGGGTTTGGTTTGGTTTGGTTTAGGAGTCACACGGTATTAATGGGAAGGGGGTGTGAAGAACACAAGCAATTCCTTTGAAAGTCAGAAGATTTGGCTATACTGGGCTTAAATTCTGGCATGACCATGATTGTTGGAACTGAGTGGGGTGCCCTTTTATTTATTTATTTATATTGTACTTTAGATGAAGGCTTACAGAACAAATAGTTTCTCATTAAACAGTTAGTACATATATTGTTTTATGACAATGTTTAACAACCCCACAACATGTCAACACTGTCCCTTCTCAACCTTGGGTTCCCTATTACCAGCTTTCCTGTCCTCTCCTGCCTTCTAGTCTTTGTCCCTGGACTGTTGTGCCCCATTAGTTTTGTTTGAGTGGGGTGCCCTTTTGGATGGAGAATGTGTTGAACTTCATTTACTTCACTTACTTACATGTTAACCCCTTAAGTAATTAAGTCTGAGATCTCTCACCTATGGATTCTAGCCCAGGTCTACATGACCACAGAACAATCAATGGAATTAGTCGACTATATGCAATTATCACTTACTTCTTTTATTTTTTTTAATCAAATTACTTATTTGATATTTTGTAGCAACTGACTTAACACACAACAGGTATATTTTAACTACGTATATCCATGATTCAAGGGGCCCTGGTGGTGCAGTGGTTAAGAGCTTAGTCTGCTAACCAAAAGGTCAGCAGTTTGAATCCACTAGCCGCTCCCTGGAAACCCTATAGAGCAGTTCTACTTTGTCCTATAGGGTTGCTATGAGTCGGTAAATGACTCGAGGGCAACAGGTTTGGTTTCTGGTTTTTTATAGCCATGATCCAAAGTGAAAGATTGAATGATGATGATTAAAGCAGTAATGAATTATTCTGCTGAGTTAAGAACAAATCAGTCCTACAGAGAGAGAGCCCATGAGTCTGTCCAAAAGCCCACGTGTCCCACCTACCTCTACTCATGTTAAGCCACACATTATTCCATGGTATTCCAAAGAGATCTAGTCTAAATGTATGTGTGTAGAGTGGTACTAGATCAAATCAGAGCTCACAGAACTCCCCATTCAGATGGGATGCAGTGATGTGCTGACTGTGACAAAGCAGAGATAGTCTCACAGCAGCCCAAACGGAAACATCAGGCTTCTACTAGCGAAGACTCCAATTTTGCTTCCTAACGATCCCATAACCCCACAGTCAACGGACCAGACTACAATGAGAATCTGGGTGCTAGGTTTCGTACCATTGCCTGAAGTTAGATGTGAAGTCAGATGCATCTGAACACACCTGAGTAGCGGTCTGCAAGGGAATTATATATAATTTATAATTCATGCTGTCTCCTTATAAAACAGATTAGGTAGATGTGCTCAAAGCCCTCCCACAGAACCACATTCCTATGAAGACTCTACAAAAAGTTGCGGTATCTGAAAAGAGTGGCAGAACTTGCTAAATTTGGTTTTGCTCAGCTCTGTTTCCTGATTAGGTCTGGCTGCACAAATAGTCTGATTTACATGGTTGACATCAATACATCCTCAAAGGTGAATAACATGCACTAAATCCACTATCACCCTTCCATTCCAAAATAACACAATGAGTGTCCGTATTCCTTGTTGCTTTATTTACTTTTTCAAAACCAATTCTTTCATGGAGAGAAGGGATTGGAGGGTGGTTTTTGGTATTTTCTTTTTATAAGGAGGTAGAAAGCAGGGCAAAAAGAATAGATTTGAAAGTGAGTTGAATTCGAGAAATAGGTTTTTAAAATGACTCTATGAATGAATACATAATAATATAAGAAAAATAAATTGCTAAGACTCTAGAAGATTAATTATTAATAATGGATTTTTTTCTTTTTCTTTTTTTTTTAACCATAAAGAGTTTCACCCTTATTATTTTCTAGGCCTCTGTTTGCTAGGTTCTTTTTTTTTTTTTTTTCTTTTTTTTTTTATATATTTTATTGTACTTCAGGTGAAAGCTTACAGAGCAAATAGTTTCTCATGAAATAGTAGTACACATGTTGTTTTTTGACATTGGTTAACAACCCCACAACGTATTAAGCCTCTAAATTCTCAACCTTTCTTTTTGATGAAAATTACAGATGGCCAAAGATACACCGTTTCAAAAATTTCTACATTCACAGTTCAGTGACATTGACTACGCTCTTCCAACTGTGCTGTTATTCTCACTTAAGATGAAGGCTTACAGAACAAAATAGTTTTTCATTTAACAGTTACTACACATGTTGCCCTATGACAATGGTTAACAATCTCACAGCACATCAAGAATATCCTTACTCCACCTTGTGTTCCCTATCACCAGGGGGCTTCCTTGTCCCCTTCTGTCTTCTGGACCTTGTCATTGGACTATTGTACCTCTTTAGTCTCATTTGTTTATTTATTTATTTATTTATTTTTATTTTATTTAAACACCATTTCAAAACTTTTTACTTACACATTTAAGTGATATTGACTATGCTCTTCCAATTGTGCTGCCATTCTCGCCCAAGATGAAGGCTTACAGGACAAAACAGCCTCCCATTTAATAGTTACTACAAATGTTGCCCTATAGCAGTGGTCAACAATCTCACAATACATCGACAGTGTCCTTATTCAATTTGTGTTCCTTATCATCAGTTTCCTACTCTCCCTCTGCCTTCTGGCCCTTGTCACCGGACTCCTGTACCTCGTTAGTCCCATTTAGTTTTACTGGGGTGTCCATTCCCAGGCTTAACATCGAACCTTGAAGGTAACTTCACCTCTGAGCTGAAAGGGTGTCTGGGGGCCACACTCTCGAGGTTTCTCTAGTATTCTTTAGGCCAGTATATCTGGTCTTCTTTTTTTTTGGGGGGGGGAGTTAAAATTATGCTCTACATCCTACTCCAGCTCTGCCCAGAACCCTCTGTTGTGATCCTGGTCAGAGGAGTCATTGGTGGTAGCCGGGCACCATCCAGCTGTACTGGGCTCAGTCCCGTGGAGGCCTTGGTAGCTGTGGACCATTAGTCCTTCGGACTAATCTTTTCCTTGTATCCTGTTCTCTTCGTTCTCCCTTGTTCCCGAAGGGATGAGATCAGTGGAGTATCTTAGATGGCCGCTGATAGGCTTTTAAGACCCCAGACACTACTCACCAAGGTAGAATGTAGAGCATTATCTTTATAAGTAGTGTCATGCCAATTGAGCTAGATGTTCCCCGAGATCATGGTCCCCAGAGCCCTCCGCCCAACAACTCAGTCCCTCGGGGGGTTTGGATGTGTCTATAGGGCCTTCATGACCTTTCCTTGTGCAGGTTGTGTTAGTTTCCGCTGTACTATGTACTATCTCATCTCTCACCCAAGTTACCACTTACCTATTACCTATTTAGTACAGGATAGGTTTGATAGGATTGTTTGTCTTTTTGTTGTAGAGGTGTTGGATTTTCTTGTAGATTATGGAGATTAGACCTTTGTCTGACTTGTACTGTCCAAAAATTTTTTCCCAGTCTGTAGGTTCTCTTTTAACTCTTTTGGTGAAATCTTTTGAAGAGCATAGATGTTTGATTTTTAGAAGATCCCAATTATCTAGTTTATCTGTTGGGTTTTTTGTGTTGATGTTTATGGTTTGTATCCTGTTAATGCCATGTATTAAGGTCTGAAGTGTTGGTCCTATATTTTCTTCTATGAATTTTATAGTTTGAGGCTTTATATTCAGGTCTTTGATCCATTTTGAAGTAGTTTTTGTATATGGTGTGAGGTATGGGTCCTGTTTCATTTTTCTACAAATGGATATCCAGTTTTGCCAGCACCATTTGTTAAAAAGACTGTCTTTTCCCCATTTGATGTATTTTGGGCCCTTGTCAAAAATCAGGTGACCGTAGGTGGATGGATTTACATCTGAGTTCTCAATTCTGTTCCATTGGTCAGTGTCTCTGTTGTTGTACCAGTACCAGGCTGTTTTAAGTACTGTAGCTGTATAGTAGGTTCTCAAGTCAGGTAGTGTGAGTCCTCCAACTTTATTCTTCTTCTTCAGTAGTGCTTTACTTATTCGGGGTTTCTTCCCTTTCCATATAAAGTTAATAATTAGTTTTTCCATCTCTTTGAAGAATGTTGTTGGTATTTGTATCGGGATTGCATTGTATTTGTAGATTGCTTTAGGTAGAATTGCCATTTTCACAATGTTGAGTCTGCCTATCCATGAGCATGGTATGTTTTTCCATTTATGTAGATCCCTTTGGGTTTCATGCAGCAGTGTTTTGTAGTTTTCTTTGTATAGGTCTTTTATATTCCTGGTCAGATTTATTCCTAAGTATTTTATCTTTTTAGGGGCTATGGAAAATGGTATTGATTTCCTGATCTCCTTTTCATCGTTCTCTTTACCGGTGTATAGGAATCCAACTGATTTTTGAATGTTTATCTTGTATCCTGCTATGCTGCTGAATCTTTCTATTAATTCCAGTAAATTTCTCGTGGAGTCTTTAGGGTTTTCTATGTATAGTATCATATCATCTGCAAACAGGGGGAGTTTAACTTCTTCATTACCAATTTGGATGCCCTTTATTTCTTTCTCTTGCCTTACTGCTCTAGCTAGAACTTCCAGCACAATGTTAAATAGGAGTGGTGATAAAGGGCATCCTTGTCTTGTTCCTGTTTTCATTTTTTTTTTTTTTTAATTTCCTTTTTTCTTTTAATTGTACTTCAGGTGAAGGCTTACAGAACAAATACTTTCTCATGTAACAGTAGTACCCATATTGTTTTATGACATTGGTTAACAACCCCACAACATGTCAACCCTCTAACTTCTCAATTTTTTTTTTTTTTTTGGTGAAAATACACATAGCCAAAGATACACCATTTCAAAAATTTCTACATGCACAGTTCAGTGACATCGACTATGCTCTTCCAATTGTGCTGTTATTCTCACCGAAGATGAAGGCTTACAGAACAAAATGGTTTCACGTTTAACAGTTACTAGAAATGTTGCCCTGTGACAATGGTTAACAATCTCACAACACATCGACAATATCCTTACTCAACCTTGGGTTCCCTATCACCAGCTTCCTTGTCCTCTTCTGCCTTCTGGTCCTTGTCACCGGACTACTGTACCTCATTAGTCTCATTTGGTTTTACAGGGCCGTCCACTCCCAGGCTGAACGGTGAACCTCAGAGGTAACTTCACCACTGAGCTAAAAGAATGTCTGGGGGCCATACTCTCAGGGTTTCTCCAGTCTCCTTTAGGCCAGTAAATCTGGTCTTTTTTTTGTGAGTTAGAATTATGTTCTACATCCTTCTCCAGCTCTGTCCAGAACCTTCTGTTGTGATCCTGGTCAGAGCAGTCAGTGGTGGTAGCCAGGCACCATCTAGCTGTACTGGACTCAGTCCGGTGGAGGCCTTGGTAGCTGTGGACAATTAGTCCTTTGGACTAATCTTTTCCTTGTATCCTGTTCTCTTCATTCTCCGTTGCTCCAGAAGGGATGAGACGAGTGGAGTATCTTAGATGGCCGCTCACAGGCTTTTAAGACCCCAGACACTACTCACCAAGGTAGAATGTAGAACATTGTCTTTATAAGCTGTGTCATGCCAATTGAGCCAGATGTTCCCTGAGACCATGGTCCCCACAGCCCTCTGCCCAGCAATTCAGTCCCTCAGGGAGTTTGGATGTGTCTATGGGGCTTCCATGGTGTTTCCTTGTACAGGTTGTGCTAGTTTCCCCTGTATTGTGTACTGTCTCACCCTTCACCCAAGATACCACTTATCTATTGCCTATGTAGTATTTCCCCCCCACCCCTCCCATCCCTGGTAACCAACAAAGATTGTTACATTTTGTGTGTGAACTTTTTCATGGGTTTTTACAGTAGAGGTCTCATACAATATTTGTCCTTTTGTGATTGACTTATTTCACTCAGCATAATGTCCTCCAGTTTCATCCATATTATGAGATGCTTCACAGATTCATTGTTGTTCATTCTCATTGCATAGTACTCCATTGTGTGTATGTACCATAGTTTGTTTATCCATTCATCTGTTGATGGGCATCTAGGTTGTTTCCATCGTTTTGCTATTGTGAACAATGCTGCCATGAACATAGGTGTGCATATGTCTATTCGAGTGATGACTCTTATTTCTCTAAGATATACTCCTAGGAGTGGGATTGCTGGATCAAATGGTACGTCTATTTCTAGCTCTCTGAGGAAGCGCTATATCATTTCCCAAAATGGTTGTATCATTTTCCATTCCCACCAGCAGTGCATAAGAGTTCCCATCTCCCTGCAGCCCCTCCAACATTTGTTATTTCCAGTGTTTTTGATTCGTGCCAGTAATACCGGGGTGAGATGGTATCTCATTGCAGTTTTTATTTGCATTTCTCTAATGGCTAGTGATCGCGAGCATTTTTTCATGTGTCTGTTGGCCGTTTGGATGTCTTCTTTGGTGACGTGTCTGTTCATTTCCTTTGCCCATTTTTTAATAGGATTATTTGTCTTTTTGTTGTAGAGGTGTTGGATTTTCTTGTAGATTATGGAGATTAGACCTTTGTCTGACTGTACTGTCCAAAAATTTTTTCCCAGTCTGTAGGTTCTCTTTTTACTCTTTTGGTGAAGTTTTTTGAAGAGCATAGGTGTTTGATTTTTAGAAGATCCCAGTTATCTAGCTTATCTATTGGGGTTTGTGCATTGATGGTTATGGTTTGTATCCTGTTCATGCCGTGTATTAAGGCCTGAAGTGTTGGTCCCTATTTTTTCTTCTATGAACTTTATAGTTTTAGGCTTTATATTCAGGTCTTTGATGCATTTTGAAGTAGTTTTTGTATACGGTGTGAGGTATGGGTCCTGTTTCATTTTTTTGCAGATGGATATGCAGTTTTGCCAGCACCATTTGTTAAAAAGACTGTCTTTTCCACATTTGATGGACTTTGGGCCCTTGTCGAAGATCAGGTGACCGTAGGTGGATGGATTTACATCTGGGTTCTCAATTCTGTTCCATTGGTCAATGTATCTGTCATTGTACCAGTACCAGGCTGTTTTGACTACTGTAGCTGTATAGTAGGTTCTGAAGTCAGGTAGTGTGAGTCCTCCAACTTTATCCTTCTTCTTCAGTAGTGCTTTACTTATTCTGGGCTTCTTCCCTTTCCATATAAAGTTAATGATTAGTTTTTCCATCTCTTTGAGGAATGTTGTTGATATTTGGATTGGGATTGCGTTGTGTTTGTAAATTGCTTTGGGTAGAATTGCCATTTTCACAATGTTGAGCCTGCCTATCCATGAGCATGGTATGTTTTCCCATTTATGTAGGTCCCTTTGGGTTTCATGCTGTAGTGTTTTTGTAGGTTTCTTTGTATAGGTCTTTTACATCCCTGGTCAGATTTATTCCTAAGTATTTTATCTTTTTAGGGGCTATTGAAAATGGTATTGTTTTCCTGGTTTCCTTTTCATCGTTCTCCTTATTGGTGTATAGGAATCCAACTGATTTTTGAATGTTTATCTTATATCCTGCTACTCTGCTGAATCTTTCTATTAGTTCCAGTAGATTTCTCATGGAGTCTTTAGGGTTTTCTATGTATAGTATCATATCATCTGCAAACAGGGACAGTTTAACTTCTTCATTACCAATTTGGATGCCCTTTATTTCTTTTTCTTCCCTTATTGCTCTAGCTAGAACTTCCAGCACAATGTTAAACAGGAGTGGTGATAAAGGGCATCCTTGTCTTGTTCGTGTTTTCAAGGGGAATGTTTTCAGCCTCTCTCCATTAAGAATGATGTTGGCCAATTTTTTCTCATAGATGCCCCTTATTATGTTGAGAAATTTCCCTTCTATACCTATTTTATTGAGAGATTTTATCAGGAATGGGTGTTGGACTTTGTCAAATGCCTTTTCTGCGTCAATTGAGATGATCACGTGATTCTTTTCTTTCCTTTTATTTATGTGATGGATTACGTTGATTGATTTTCTAATGTTGAACCATCCTTGCATACCTGGTATGAATCCTACTTGGTCGTGGTGTATTATTTTTTTGATATGATGCTGAATTCTATTGGCTAGAATTTCGTTGAGAATTTTTGCATCTATATTCATGAGAGATATTGGTCTGTAATTTTCTTTTTTTGTGACATCTTTGCCTGGTTTTGGTATTAGCTTTATGCTGGTTTCATAGAATGAATTTGGAAGTGTTGCTTCCTCTTCTATGCTCTGAAATAGCTTGAGTAGTACTGGTACAAGCTCTTCAGTAAATGTTTTGTAAAATTCTCCAGTGAAGCCATCTGGGCCAGGGCTGTTTTTGGTTGAGAATTTTTTTTATTACCTTTTCAATCACTTCTTTTGTTATGGGTCTGTTAAGATTTTCAACATCACTTTCTTGTAGTTTGGGTAGGCCATGTGTTTCTAGAAATTTATCCATTTCCTCTAAGTTTTCAAATTTGTTGGAGTATAGTTTTTCATAATATTCTGTTATAATCCTTTTCATTTCAGTTGGGTCTGCTGTAATGTCCCCCATTTCATTTCTTATTTGGGTTGTGTCCTCTCATGTTTTTCTTTGGTCAGTCTGGCCAGCGATTTGTCAATTTTGTTGATTCTTTCAAAGAACCAACTTTTGGTTTTGTTGATTCTTTCTATTGTTTTTCTGTTCTCTATTTCATTTATTTCTGCACTGTACTTAATGTTTTGATTTTGTCCCTTTCTTCTTTTTTGATATGTGCATCTATTGCTGTAAATTGTCCTCTGAAGACTGCCTTTGCTGTTTCCCAAGGATTTTGGTATGATGTGTTTTCATTCACATTTGATTCTAGGAAATTTTTTATTCCATCTCTGATTTCTTCTATTACCCACTGATGTGTAAGCAGGGTATTATTCAGTTTCCATGTAATTGACTTTTTTCCTTGCTCTTTCTGTTGTTAGTTTCTACCTTGATGGCATTGTGGTCAGAGAGGATACTTTGTATTATCTCAATGTTTTGGATCTTGTTGAGGATTGCTCTGTGGCCTAAGATGTGGTCTATTCTGGAGGATGTTCCATGTGCATTGGAAAAGAATTTGTACTTTGCAGCAGTTGGATGGAGTGTTCTATATATGTCTATGAGGTCAAGTTGGCTGATTGTGCTCTTTAGGTTTTCTGTATCTTTGCTGAACTTCTTCTTAGTTGTTCTGTCCTTTACTAAGAGAGGTGTGTTGAAGTCTCCTACTGTTATTGTGGAACTGTCAATTTCTCTTTTCAGTGTCGTTAGAGTTTGTTTTATGTATTTTGGAGCCCTGTCATTGGGTGTATAGATGTTTATTATGGTTATGTCTTCATGATGGATCATCCCCTTAATCATTATGTAGTGTCCTTCTTTGTCTTTTATGGTAGATTTCATTTTAAAGTCTATTTTATATGAGATTAGAATTGCCACTCCTGCTGTTTTTTGGTAGTTGTTAGCTTGATATATTTTTTTCCAACCTTTGACTTTTAATAAATTCACATCTTTGTTTCTAAGGTGTGTCTCTTGTAGACAGCATATTGATGGATCCTGTTTTCTTATCCATTCTCTCACAATAATGGCTTTTTTAAACGGCAGTTTTTAAATTTCAGGAAGAATAGAATACTTCTGAAAAGTATAGAGATCCCAGAAATTCAGCCTGATTCATTTTTCCCTGAGTATACTTGTTCATTGTAATAATAGCCTAGACTATGTGGTTGGAGTTGCCAATTTGAATGACTTTATATAACGCCTCATATTGTATGGCTGCCAGCACAACTGGACTAAACCAAAGCTAAGAAGTATCCTGAATACAACCAAACACTTCAGGGGACAGAGTAGCAGAGGTGAAGGTCTGGGGACCATGCTTTTATTTTTTTAAATTTTATTTTATTGTACATTAAGTGAAAGTTTACAATTCAAGTTAGTCTTTCATACAAAAATTTATACATACATTGTTATGTGATTTTAATTGTTCTGTCCATACTGTGACAGCACATTCCTCCTTTCTACCCCTGATATCCTGTATCCATTCAACCAGCTCCTGACCCTCTCTGCCTTCTCATCTCACATCTCACGTCTGGACAGGAGCTGCCCATTTAGTCTCAGGTATCTACCTGAGCTAAGAAGCACAGTCTTCATGAGTATCATTTTATGTCCCACGGTCCAGTCTAATCTTTGACTGAAGAGTTAGCCTTGGGAATGGTTTTAGTGCTGGGTTGACAGAGAGTCTGGGGGCTATGCTCTCTGGGGTTCCTCCAGTCTCAGTCAGGCCATTAAGTCCGGTCTTTTTACTAGAATTTGAGTTCTGCACCCCACCTTTCTCCTGCTCCGTCTGGGACTCTCTGTTGTGTTCCCTGTCAGGGCAGTCATTGGTGGTGGCCAGGCACCATCTAGTTCTTCTGGTCTCAGGCCGTTGCAGTCTCTGGTTTATGTGGCCTTTTCTGTCTCTTGGGCTAATGCCTTCCTTGTGTCTTTGGTGTTCTTCATTCTCCTTTACTCTAGGTGGGTTGGGACCAACTGATACATCTTAGATGGCTGATCACTAGCTTTTAAGATCCCAGATGCCACTCACCAAAGTAAGATGCAGAACATTTTCTTAATAAACGTTGTTGTGACAATTCACCTAGATGTGGGGACCATGCTTTCAACCCAGGGAACACAACAGAGAGTCCCAGATGGAGCAGGAGAAGGGTGGGGTGCAGAACTCAAATTCTAGTAAAAAGACCAGACTTGATGGCCTGACTGAGACTGGAGGAACCCCAGAGAGCATGGCCCCTGGACTCTCTGTCAACCCAGCACTAAAACCATTCTTGAGGCCAACTCTTCAGTCAAAGATTAGACTGGACTGTGGGACATAAAATGATACTCGTGAAGAGTGTGCTTCTTAGCTCAAGTAGATACATAAGACTAAATGGGTAGCTCCGGTCCGGAGGTGAGATGAGAAAGCAGAGAGGGTCAGGAGCTGGTTGAATGGACATGGAGAATCAGGGGTGGAGAGGAGGAATATGCTGTGACAGTACAGGGAGAGCAATTAGGGTCACATAACAATATATGTGTGAATTTTTTGTATGAGAGACTAGCTTGAATTGTGAACTTTCACTTAAAGTACAACAATAAAATAAAATAAATTCTATGGCTGCCAAACTCAATGGAAGAATGAGCAGAAGAGCAAAGTTATGTCTATATGACCAGATAGAGTCAAGGAAAGTTCAGATGGTCCATTTTTCCATGGCCCGTCTATGTTAGGGACCCTAAAAATGCTGGTCCCACTACTCAAGGATTTATCCTAACAAACCATTGAACTGGACCAACTCAATATATATTGCCCTAGAAGAGACCATGAAAAGACTTGATTTCCATCAATTCAAGTCAGAAAAAATGCCACCTTCTAAAATCCAGTACAGTCATCTGTAATAATATGTAGTATAGGGCAATGATGTTATAACTTTTAGCTGTTCCAATATGACCGCTAACAATAATTTTAAATTGTCATTAAAAATTAAATGCCAATAAAGCATTTCTAAGATTTTTTTTCCTTCTAATGAGAATTACTTAAACTTATACTTTTATGTTCATCACAACAATCTTGTGTTTAATCTTTTTCCCCTGGTTTATTATGTTTATTTTTAATATTACTTCTCATCTTAATAGTAAGTTGGGCTGAGTAACATTAAAAGAACTGTCTTCACCTATAGAGTATAATACACCCAACAATTCAAATTATTTGCTCAACTTTATTTGAACTTGAGAGTCATGACATCCATATCCATGAGATTCCCCTAATAATACAGCTGCTTTACCATATTAATGAGCATGACTAATTAAGAGGAGAAAATAGGGAGAACCCAGCTGGAAACTACTGGAAATCAAATGGTGACCCCCCACATCGCACCCCTGACTCACTGAATATAAGGCTAAAGGAAAAAATACATGCTAATGGATTTTAAAAAATTCTAATTCTTTTTTTGTTTCTTTATTAATATAATGTGTGTTTTACACATAAGACCTTAGATTCCTTAGATTTATTTACAAAAGCATCGTGTGTAATGAATTCTCATCTACAAGGGATCTGAGGAGACCGTCTGGAAGAAAGAAAGCATGCATGAGTCAGTAGGTCCCAGCAGCTGGCATCTATGTGCAAACCTTCTGCTGCTCTCCATTGGATTTCCACTGCTAAGTTGTATTTCTAAACACACCATTGCGTCTTTAAATAAGCTTCCAACTTCTGGCTTTCCAAAACATCTTTGGATTTATTTGTCATCTGGCACTCCAAACAAACAAACAAAAAAATCTAAACCTAAAAAGGAGCACTAATTAGGTGTAGGAGTTGCAATGTTAAATGATTTTTTTAATAAACACTGAAATCCTGTATTCTTGACAGAAGGCGGCCTGGCCTACTGGAAAAAGCCTTGGCTCTGAAGTGAAAAAGATGTGAATCGTTGCCAGTATTTTCTAACCTCGCTTTTCTTTTCTGTAAAACTGGGGTGATCATGCCTGCCTGGAAAAGTAGTCATGAGGATTAAATAATGTAAAATATAAAAACTGTTTGGGCCTCTCAGAGGGCTTGAGTTAGAATACCATAGAGAAATGGGTGGATTTAGCCTTCTTTGATAGTACAGCTTAAGACAATTCCAGAGGGTCTCTATTTCCCTCCAGTTGGCTGGCAGCTCCCATGGCAGCTCTTCTGGGAACCAGGGAGTAGGGGAGGAGGGGAGGAGGGGAGGCCATGGCTCCATGTTTTCATAGGAGAACTGAACTTCACAGCTGCCTAGAGCGTGGTCTCATTAAGGCTTGGCTGGACCTGTGGGAAGATCTGAATGCCAAGGCGTCCTGCCTGACATAATAGCCCTCCTTGCCATTTCTGAATGCAGAGCTACTCCAGGGGCAGAGGTAGGGGCACTCACATTTTTTCATCAGTAACGAGGGCCACCCTTATGCACAATAAACAGTCTGGGGCACCCGTGGGCCCATGGGCAGAAGGCCTTGTGGATTCAAGAGACTTCTAAGTTCCTTTCAGGGACATATGTTCCCATACACCTGCTGAGAGGTCACTCTCAGGCAGCCCCTCTGATTGCCCAGAATTTGGATTAGATGAAGCCACTTGCCATTTACTCATTTCTGTTGGACTGAACATCAATGGAACCTAATGTCGTACACATCACAGCTGTGGCCTGTACTTCTCACTTTGCAGTAACAACTCAGAAAATCATTAAGACTTACTACTGTGCAAGCAGTTAGCCTGGGGGTCCAGTCCAGGCAGGTGGAACATTTTCTTCATAATTGCGGCCAAGAGGAAAGGGAAAACTCACAAAGAAGGGAGGTGTTCCTGAGAACATGGAAGCAAATGAGAGCCCAAGATACTCTTACAGAAAGAATCAAGCCAATAAATGCTCACTCAATATCAGCCTTATGACCGGTGCTTTGCAGGTAAGGAAGAAAAGAAAAAGTATAAAATGTAGTACCTGCCTTCAAAAAATTTATAGAACAAAAGTGTCAAAGCCAGTGAAAATTAAAAAATTATTAATGAAGTAGGAAAAATTATATATATGTATATATATATATATATATATATACAAGTACATATTAATGCAGAGCATGATACAACAGAAAGAACATGAGATTTGGAGTCAATTTAATTCAATTTATTTAAGCAGACCCTGCTTCCTTCCAAAAAGGCATTACAAAAACATTGTTTTGAGTTGCCTTTGAGTCAACTCTGATATATGGCAACCCCATTTACAACATGACAAAACGTTGTCCAATCCTGTGCCATCTTCAAGATTGTTGGTATGCTTGAGTCTGTTCACGGTTGCAGCCACTGTGCATTTTGAGTGACTTCCAACCTAGAGGACTCATCTTCCAGCACTATATCAGACAATATTCTGTTGTAAGCATAGGGTTTTCATTGGCTAATTTTTGGAAGTAGATTGCCAGGCCTCTCTTCTTAGTCTTAGTCTGAAAGCTCTGCTGAAACCTGTCCTCTATGAGTGGCCCTGCTGGTTTTTGAAATACCAGTGGCATAGCTTGCAGCATCATAGCAGCACACAAGTCATCACATTACAACAAACTGACAGATGAGTAGTGGAGATACACGTATATGTATATGTATGTACGTATGTATTTATGTATATATACGTATATACGTTATTATGTGCTATTTACACTGATGGGTGTTTTACATGAATTTATTTTATTTTAACCCTCACAATAACTCAGTTAGGTATTTATACTCATCTTACAGATTCACAAAAAACGAATCATAGAGATGTTAACAAACTAACTTGCCAGGGGTACATGGCTAGCAAGTGGTAGAGCTGTGTTTTGAATCCAGATGTAATGCTACATAGCTTTTCAGTGTTTAATGGTGAGGGAGAGGGGCTTATTCCTCTTCAGAGCTGGTATTTCTTCTCCTCAGATAATGGGCTCTTTGTAACTTGTCTTGTTTCTCCTTTCACAGCGCTTAGTGCCAAGTTTTCAGCTCTATTTATCCTTATGATTGGCATATTTCTTCTATGTGGTTACTTTTATTGCAACTGTCTTTTTTATGTTTTTGCAATGCCTTTTTTGGAAAGAAGCAGGGTCTACTTAAATAAATTGAATTAAATTGACTCCAAAGCTCATGTTCTTTCTGTTATATCATGCTCTGCATTAAAATAACAGGTTCCTGCAACAAACAAAATCAAAAGGCAGCACAAGGTATGCTGCCAAACACATTGTTAAGACCACCCCCCTCCAAAAAAATTGCCATGAACGGTCACAAAAGGAGGTCTTAGGAGATATAGAGAGGTGGGATTTCAGTACAGCCTCTCAAGACCTAGGGAAGCAGGACAGAAACAAGGGTGGACTTTCCATACAGCTAGTCAAAGGAGAAAAGAGGATGTGATGAGCAGCAAAAGTGAGAGAAAAATTAAAAGCCAACACACAAAAACAATTTAGGCTTGCTGCATTGTCTTCAAAATCGTTTAAGTTTCAGTTCTTTTTTGTTTTAAGGAGGGCTGGGGGCGATCCTTATTTTATGATACTTGTTAAATTTAAAGCAATAGCTACCTTCTTTTTCAGAGTTTTCTTTTTCTTCCTCTGACATCCATCCCTCTTCGGCAGGAACTCCGATGCTTAAGGTAAAATGGCTGGTGGTCTGGCCATTCCCTGGCCAAAGAAACCATAGCAGCTTTCACACATCTCTGACACTGGGATAGCAGTGATGACATTTTAGCCATAGTGATACATTTGAAGAGAGTCCTTAGGGATAAGGACTAGCTCAGCTGCTAACCAATAGGTCTACGGTTCAAACCCACCAGCCACACCATGGGAGAAAGATGTGGCAGTCTGCTTCGGTAAAGATTTACAGCCTTGGAAAACCAATGGGGCAGTTCTATTCTGTCCTGTAGGGTTGCTATGAGTCGGAAACAACTCGACGGCAGTGGGTTTGGTTTGGGTGAGGATGTTCTCTAGGAGAATGGAATAAAGTTGCTCCTTCCCTCTCTTTGATGCTCTGCTGAGAATTCTGTAAGGCCAGGGAAGAGCAAGCTAGTGCTGATTGCCTTTCTTCCGTCAACCTCACCCTATTTCTCTACTGAACTCTGGACCAGGTGAGGGAAGAGGGAGAGAAAAGTAAGGGAAAGAGGTTGTCAGCGCTAGCACAGATAGATGCTTGCCACATTCCCAAAACCCCCAGAAAACAACCCCTAGAAGGCATGGTCTTTATGGAAAAACTGCTTGCTTAGCCTCCAGGAGCAATCTCAAGAGTGAAAAATCAAGCCATACAAGCTGACACAGCCCAGCGTTGTAAATCTGTACAATTTATCCAAATGCTAAACACTTAATTATTTCTAGATTTCATGACCCTGCCAGCCTAAGCCAACTTCTCTCAAAGGGACACTTTTGCTCGTCATTGCTGTCATCAAAAGCATCTATTAAACACCTATCTGTGTGTAGTGCTGGGTACAATACAGCACAAAGTCCATTTTATGTTTGAGGAGTAACTGTGGTGCAGAAGCCCACTTATCATTTTTTACTTCATTCAATCAACAATGAGTCAATTTCTATCACCTACAGAGCAGACGCCAGAGAGTTAGCGTCTGCACAGAGAGACTCTAGGGCAGAATTGGCATCTTTTCTGTTTGGCACCCTAAAATAGGTAGAGCACATGGGGCTGTTTTTCACTTACAGTTTCAAATAGCCTGTCTTCAAAGATGCAATTGGAGATGCAAGGTACCATAGAGAATTCTGTATTCTATGGTCTTTTTCTTCTTTCTTTTGTTTTGTTGATGACTTTTTGACACATACAACAGAGTATAAGTAAGAAATATGAATTATGACACTTAAGTGAGGCTGTTGGTAGAACATCTTCCATGTGGGACATCTGGGTTCTATCCCTGGTGAATGCACTTCATGCATGCGCAGCCACCACTTGTCTGTCAGTGGTGGCTTGCATGTTGCTATGGTGATGAACAGGTTTCAGTGGAGCTCCAGACTAAGATGGACTAGGAAGAAAGACCTGATGATGTACTTCTGAAAACCAGCCAATGAAAACTGTATGGATCATAAGGATCCCATCCACAACCAATTATGAGGATGGTGCAGGACCAGAAAGCATTTCATTACATTGTGTATGGGGTTGCCATGAGTCAGGACCAACTCGATGGCAGCTAATAACAACAGGAAGCTTAATAATAAGATCAATGTTTTGAACCCACCAACCAACTTAAGAACTAGAGCTTTACCCCTACACCTTTCCCTCCTAAGGTAAACACTCTGCTCAATTTTGTTTGTCATTGATTTGTCTTAGAGTTGTAACACATATATTTATAAATAAACAGTATACTCTTTACTCTTGATTGGTTTTGAATTTTATAAAAGTGGTCTTAATTTGCATTTTCCTGCTTATAAACATCTTTCCTTATGTACATTTTCCATTCATGTTGCCTCTTCAGTGATAGGACATTTTCCCTTTTCTTACGTTAGATTGAATTCCTCTTTTTTATTCACTTGTAGGAATTATTTACATATTCTAGAAATTAATCCCATTTCAGTTATATGTCAATAAAATGCCATCTCCCTTGTGTTTTCATTTACCTTATGGTGTCTCTGATAAGCGAAAGTTCTTATTTTAGTGTAGTTGATTTTTTTTTTAAATTATGATTCATGATTTGTCTGTCTTATTTGAATAAATGTTTCTTTACCCAGGAATGTAAATTGCCCTATACATTGTCTGAAAAGTTATGCCTTTCATATATATGCTGTAATCTAACTAGAATTTGTTTTTTAATGGTGTGAAATAGAGCTCAAGTTTTTTTTTCTTTTCCTTTTTCTTTTTCCATATAGATAACCAACTGTCTCAGCACCATCTATTATATAGTATCTCCTTTCCCAGTCATTTTCAATGCCAAGTCTGTCACATAAATTTCCATATATGGATCCATTTCTGGGCTGCCTATTCTCTTGAGTTTAATTTGTAAAACCCTATAGAAATACCACCTTATGTTGGTTACAATAGCTTTATAATATGACTGATTATCTGGTAATCCAAGCCCTTCCATGTTTTTCTTCTTGAAAAGAGTCTTCCTTCTCCTTTGGACTTGATTTTTCCATTTAAATTTTAGAATCAGCTTGTCAGGTTCCTCAAATACATAGCTGGGATTTTGTTAAAAGTTGCCCTGAATCTATAATTCAATTCAGTGAGAAATGGCAACTTTATAATATTGAAATAGTCTAACTATGACAATGGTATATTTCTGAATTTATCTAGGTCTTCTTAGTGACTATTAGTAAAGTTTTACTGATAGACAAACAACAGTTTTGCACAATACAGATCTTACACATCATTTGTTTATTCTTCAGCTGTTTATTTTGCTGTTGTTGCCATTGGTATCTCTTTGTATAATATTTTCTGTTTGTCACTGGTTTTAGGAATTTAACCATTATTCTTCTATTTTACTGTCACACCTTACAGCACTGACAAGGATCTCCAGTGATGAATAGAAGTGGTGGCAGTGGGCATTCTCATCTTATTCTGTTTGAAAGTGAATGCCTCTAACATCACACTGTTAAGAATGATGTTTGACCTCACTGGATTAGCTTTATTGGTTTGATTGTCTAGGGTTATGGTTTCAAGGAACAGTCCAGTAAATTAGCCTAAGATAGTTTTTGGAGTTTCTATTCTACCTCCTAGTTTGGTGAGTACTGCCTGGGGACTTAAAAGCTTACAAGTGGCCGTCCGAGATACAACATTCGGTCTCTATTCTCCTAGAGCAACAGAGACAAAGGAGATGCAGGAATTGAAAAGGAACTGGTTTCAGGTCTAACTGCCTTCATAAACTACTGTGTCATTTGCCATGAGACAAGAAGAACTGGACGGTGCCTCGCTACCATCACTGAACACTTTAACCAGCGTCTCAATAGATGAATCTTGATCAAAAGTGAGTGAAATAAGGAACAGAATTTCAAATTCTTACACAATCCAGACTTAGTGGACCCACTGAGACTGGAAGAACCCCCAACCTAATGTCTTGAGATTACTTTAAACCTTGAACTGAAACTATCCCCTGAAGTCATCATTAAACCAAACAACAGTTTAGCTCAATTAGTAAAGAGTGTTTACCTTGAAAACAGCTCTCTTTCAAAGAATTATCTATATGAGATCAAACTGATAACAGTAACTCTAAAGCATTAGCTGAAAAGTTGAGGGAGCAGTGAATCTAACTCAATGTTGTTACTGTTGTTGAATGCCATTGAATCAGTATCAACTCATAGCAACCTATGTACAACAGAACGAAATACTGCCTGGTCCTGTGCCATTCTCACAATTGTTACTATGTTTGGGCTCCTTGGTGCAGCCACTGTGTCAATCCATCTTGTTGAGGGTCATCCTCTTTTTCGCTGACTTTACCAAGCATGATGTCCTTTTCCAGGGACTAGCCCCTTCTGGTAACATGTCCATAGTACATGAGACAAAGTCTCTCCACCCTCACCTCTAAGTAGCATTCTGGCTGTACTTTTCCAAAACAGATCTATTCATTCTTTTGGCAGTCCGTGGTATATTCAATATTCTTCACCAAAACCATAATTCAAAGGTGTCAATTCTTCTTCGGTCATCCTTATTCATTGTCCTGCTTTAGCATGCATATGTGGCTAATGAAAATACTATGGCTTGGATCAGGCACAATTTAGTCCTCAAAGTAACCGTTTTGCTTTTTAACACTTTAAAGAGGTCCTTTGCACCAGAGTTACCCAATGCAATACGTCACTTGACTTCTTGGCAGCTGCTTCCATGGGTGTTAATTGTGGACCAAAGTGAAATGAAATCCTTGACAACTTCAAACTTTTCTCCATTTATCATGATGTTGCTTATTGGTCCAGTTGTGAGGATGTTTTCTTTATGTTGAGGTGTAATCCATACTGAAAGCTGTAGTCTTTGATCTTTGTCAGTAAGGGCTTCAAGTCCTCTTCGCTTTCAGTAAGCAAGGTTGTGTCATCTGCATATCGCAGACTGTTAGTCTTCCTCCTGTTCTTGTTTATATAGTCCAGCTTCTCGAATTATTTGTACAGCACATAGACTGAATAAGTATGGTGAAAGGATACAACCCTGACACACACCTTTTCTGATTTTAAACCATCAGTACCCCCTTGTTCTGTTCAAACAACTACATCTTGATCTATGTACAGGCTTCTCAAGAGCACAATTAAGTGTTCTGGAATTCCCATTCTTCCCAGCGTTAACCACAATTTGTTATGATCCTCACAGTCAAATGCCTTCTCATAAAGAATAAAACACTAGTAAACATCTTTCTGGCATTCTCTACTTTCAGCCAAGATCCATCTAACATCAATAATGATATCCTTCTTCTGAATCCAGCCTGAATTCTGGCAGGTCCCTGTTGATGTACTGCTGCAATCATTTTTGGAATATCTTCAGCAAAATTTTATGTGAGTGTGATATTAATGATATTGTTCAATTATTTCCACATTCTGTTGGATCACCTTTATTTGGAATGGGCACAAATATGGATCTCTTCCAGTCAGTTGGCGGGGTAGCTGTCTTCCAAATTTCTTGGCATAGATGAGTAAGTGCTTCTAGCACTGCATCCATTTGTTGAAACATCTTGATTGGTATTCTGTCAATTCCTGGAGCCTTATTTTTGCCAATGCCTTCAGTGCAGCTTGGACATCTCTTCCTTCAGTACCATGGGTTCTTGATCATACGCTACCCCCTGAAATGGTTGAACGTTGTTGACCAGTTCTTTTCGGTACAATGACTCTGTGTATTCCTTCCATCTTGTTTTGATGCTTCCTGCATCTTTCAATATTTTGCTCATAGAATCCTTCAAAATTGCAAGAGGCTTGAATTTTTTCTTCAGTTCTTTCAGCTTGAGAAATGTCAAGCATATTCTTCTCTTCTGGTTTTCTAACTCCTGGTCTTTGCACATTTCATTGTAATACTTTATCTTCTCAAGCTGCCCTTTGAAATCTTCTGTTCAGTTCTTTTACATGATCGTTTCTTCCTTTCCTTTTAGCTACTCTACGCTCAAGAGCAAATTTCAGAGTCTCTTCTGAAATCCATTTGGTCCTTTTTTTCTTTCCTGTCTTTTTTAATGACCTTTTGCTTTCTTAATGTATGATGTCTTTGATGTCATCCCACAACATGTCTGGTCTTTATACCTTAGTTTTCAATGTGTCAAATCTATTCTTGAGATGGTCTCTAAATTCAGGTAGGATGTACTCAAGGTCGTACTTTGGCCCTCATGAATTTGTTTTAATTTTCTTCAGCTTCAATTTGAACTTGCATATGAGCAATTGATGGTCTGTTCCACAGTCGGCCCTGGCCTTCTTCTGACTGATGATATTGAGTTTCTCCATTATCTGTTTCAACAGATATAGTCGATTTGATGCCTGTATATTCCGTCTGGTGAGGTCCACGTGTATAGTCACCACTTACGTTGTTGAAAAAAGGTATTTGCAATGAAAAATTGTTGATCTTGCAAAATTCTATCATCGTTTCTATCACTAAGGCCGTATTTTCCAACTACCGATCCTTCTTCTTTGTTTCCAACTTTTGCATTCCAATCACCAGTAATTACCAAGACATCTTGATTTCATGTTTGATCAATTTCGGATTGCAGACGTTGGTAAAAATCATTGATTTCTTCATCTTTGGCATTAGTGGTTGGTGTGTAACTTTGAAAAACAGTCATATTAACTGGTCTTCCTTGTAGTCATATGGATATGATTGTACTGCTAACAGTGTTGTACTTCAGGATAGGTCTTGAAATGTTCTTTTTGATGTTGAATGTGATGCCATTCCTCTTCAATTTTCATTCCTAACATAGTTAGACCGTATGATTTTCTGATTCCAAATGGCCAATACCAGTCCATTTCAGCTCACTAATGCCTAGGATATCAATCTCTATGCATTCCATTTCATTTTTGATGACTTCCAATTTTCCTAGATTCATACTTTGTACATTTTATGTTCTGATTATTAATGGATGTTTGCAGCTGCTTTTTCTCATTTTGAGTTGTGTCACATCAGCAAATGAAGATTCCGAAAGCTTGACTCCAACCACATCATTAAGGTTAACTCTACTTTACGGAGGCAGCTCTTCCCCAGCGGTATTTTAAGTGCCTTCCAACCTGAGGGGCTCATCTTCCAGCACTATACCAGACAATGTTCTGCTGCTATTCATAAGGCTTTCATTGATCAGCTTTTTAGAAGTAGATGGCCACGTCCTTCTTTCTAGTCTGTCTTAGTCTGTAAGCTCCATTAAAACCTGTCCCCCATGGGTGACCCTGATGTTATTTGAAATACCAGTGCCATAGCTTCCAGCATCACAGCAACACACAAGTCATCACAGTATGGCAAACTGACAGATGACCTCTTCCTTAGCACTTATGATCCTATTTTATCCTGCTGTTATAGAAAAATATTTTAATATATTAATCAATCAATTTTTCTCTGTTATTCATATTTGTTAGATATAGGATATTTTATTCCTTATCACATCAAGACCAGAGAACAAAGAAATTATACTCTTGTCTTTAGAGTTTCTAAAGCAAAGTTCCAGGTGTAAGACAAAAGTAATTGAAAGGATATGTGATTAGGAAAGCCATTTTTCCCACCCTTGAATAAAGTTTCTAAACTGTGAAAAGTGAGGAAAGAATGATAGGGCCCACAAAAAGGGGAACGGGTAGAATCCAGACCAGATGGATCAGCAGGTAGGAGGGGAATCAATGCCTAGAGACCTTAGTGCCCACCCTTGAGCACCATGAGCTTTCATCAGCATCAGAGAGGTGTGTGTGAGGCTGCTCCATGCTCTAGAAATCAAGTCTCCATTCTAGTGTGTACCGTATATCCCTGTCCTTCCCACTGGCATTCATTGGGAACCTTCCACCATCGGCAGCCATCACTTCATTTAGGACCATTCAGCAGAAAAGATGCCTGTTTTTGCCCCAAGTATGGCTTATTCCCAGCCTAACTGCCTTATGTAAAAAACCCCTTTTCCTTCTTAGGAAACTCAAGAGCTCCCAGATAAAGAGGGTTAGAACACTGAGAGGAATAATGCTGGGGGAGGGGGGTAGTGTAAACATTACCAACATGAAATCTCTTCCCCTGCAATGACAGTGGTGAAATTCACTTCCATTCACTGCATTCCTGCTATCTCTTTTTGCTCTCCTTTACTGGATTTGCTTATTTCTCCCATTGCCTAAATGTTTGCTCACTGAGAGTATGTCTTTGGCACTCTCTATCTCCATTGCCTCCCCCTCAAATAACAAATCCACACCCATATTGCCGTTTCTGGACTTAGATGACAAGTTTTGTAATAAACATACATAAAAACGGTGACATAGAACTACAGAGGAGGGAAAGCTTGAGTTTTCCTTATAAGACAACTCCAGTACTTTCCCAGAGTAAGAGACTGATGATCCTGAGAGGGAGCATCACTCCAAGAGACACACACAGCTTAGAGGTAGCACAAAAGAGACCACAGGTGACAAAATTGTTTTGAAACTCCTGCAGTCCAGAATTATGGGTTCATGAAACTGGTGACCCACCCAGACCATCCACCCTTAGGTGTCCTTTTGAAGCTTGAAGGAACTGATTCCCTGGAGTAAACTTCAGGTCAAATAATAGCCTAATAAACAGCTTAGTGGAGACCGTTTGGCCTTAGACATTGGGTTCTTTTGGAAAATTATCTATGTGCAGCCAGCTTGGAGAAGCAGGAACTCCAGGGTCTGACTAGAGGCTGTGTTTTAGGATATATGGTGTGTCCTTGGTGGTTCTGTTTCTGTAACTGAAAAACCCTGAAACCCTGCCCTGTGCTTTGATGTTATCCTCTGATAAATTAACATAACAATGATCTATGTAACCAGCTTTCACACTCCCCTCTTGGAAGCACCTTCTCAATATATTCAGGGTTGATGCTGCCTGATTCGAACCATATCTACTCACAATAAATATATTCCGTTACACTGATTTTTGGTGTTTCTCTGTGCATTTAGGTTTTTGACACAGGTGACAGAAGTTGCTTCACAAGACGAGGGATATGCTTGTGCATAATTATTTGGTGACCACATTTCCTACTTCATGAAAATTTTCTCATTCAACTTAGAAAAGCCTTTCCAAAGTCTCTCACAAGTAACAACAATGAGATTATAGCTGGTTATTGATCATCAGTGCCTTGGTTTCTTATTGCTGCTATAACAGAAATGCCACAAGTTGGTGGTTTTAAAGAACAGAAATGTATTTTCTCATAATTTAAGAGGCAAGAATTAAGGGCACTGGCTGTAGAGAGGAAACCCTGGTGATGTAGTGGTTAAGAGCTACGGTTGCTAACCAAAGGTCGGCAGTTTGAATCTACAGGCGCTCCTTGGAAACCCTATGGGGCAGTTCTAGTCTGTCCTATGGGGTCGCTATGAGTCGGAATCAACTCAATGGCAATGGCAATGGGTTTGGCTGTAGGGAGAGGTCCTTTCTTGTCTATTTCAACTTTGCAATCCTTGGAGTTTAGCCTGATAGACTCTTCTGCCTCAATCGTCCTCAGATAGTGTCTGTTTTCTCCCTGTCCGCTTGCTTCTGTGCCTAATTTGCTCTTTTTATATCTCAAAAGCAGTTAGGTTTAAGATACACCCTACCCAGATATGGCCTCATTAATATAACAAAGAAACCTCTATTCCCAAATGGGATTACATTCACAGGTATAGGGGTAGGATTCCAACATATATTTCGGGGGGACACAATTCAATCCATAACAATCAGAGACCTTCTAAAAACTAAGTGTGGCACTGGCTCCCATCTCCAGCATAGCAATATAAAAACCATCCACCCCAAGCTGGTATCCGAATGGTTTGGTGCCAAACAAAGCAGACAAAGCCAGATCATCCCTTCCTGCAATCCCAGTTTTATTCTCCCTTTAAGTGGAAATGCAATGAACCATTTTGTAAATCAAAGGATAAACCAAACTTTATTTTTTAGAAAGGAACTCAGCTGTAATTTTATAGCTACAATAACTTTCCCAATGTTTTCATTACTTGGAGATCGTAGAGGAAACGAAAGGGGCAAGTGGATTACTGGGTCATTAAAGTCAGCGCTGGAGTCAGTGGAATGCCCCTGAGATACGAGTAATTGCTTCCAGTAATGTGCACCTTGTCACGTTTTGTTGCTGAAGCGATTAGTGACCCTTCGCTGTTTCTGATCAGTCCCCTACTTGCTACAACAGAACTGAACTTGTTCCAGCCCGGACATCTGCAACAATGTTATTAGTTGCAGGAAACATAACAAGCAGCAGGGCCTCAACGTTTTGTTTTAGGAAAGTCACATTTACAGTCTGAGTATGTATAAAACCCAAACCAAACCAAACCCACTACCATCGAGTTGATTCTGACTCATTGTGACCCTATAGGACAAATCAGAACTGCCCCATAGGGTTTCCAAGGCTGTAAATCCTCACGGAAGCAGACTGACATATCTGTCTTCCAGGAAGTGGTTGGTGGGTTGGAACCGCTGATCTTTTGGTTAGCAGCAGAGTACTTTAACCACTGTGCCACCAGGGCTCCTTAAGTATAGGTAAAGGGGAAATTATTTACTGTGAGATTTGCTCATTAGCTTCCCATCTTTTTAATCTAAAGCTCATGTTTGGTGAGTTGGCTTAATGCTACAGCACCCCTCCCCCTTTTTCTTCCATTTAACACTCTTGAAAAAACTCTTTTTTTAAGCTCCCTATTCCAATCCCCCTCCCCCATCATCTGCTAACCACTAATCTTCTTTTGTCTCAAAGGATTTACCTACTCTAGATATTTCATGTAAGTGGCATCATAAAATATTTGTCCTTTTGTGTCTTGCTTACTTCACTTAGCATGTTTTCAAGTTCATCCATGTAATAACACGTGTCAGAACTTCAGTACTCTTTATGGCTGAATAATACTCCACTATATATGTATATGTATAAAAATCAGCCATTGAAAACCATATGGAGCACAGTTTTTCTCTGACACACATGGGGCCACCATGTGTTGTAACTGACTCGATGGTAACTGGTTTAATATTCATATATCCCATTTTGTTTATCCATTCATCTGTTGATCAATATTTTGGTTGTTTCCACCTTTTGGCTACTGGGAATAATGCTGCAATGTACTTTGGTGTACATGTGTCTGTTTGAGTTGCTGCTTTTAATTCTTTTGGGTATATACCTAGGAGTGGAATTGTACAGCACTGCCTTTTCACACATACTTGCAGACTTGCCCACCCGCACACACACACATAGCAAAAGGTTTACAAATGTCCAAGGGGCTCTTCTGTCAAACAGATATACTGTGAAAAAACGAACATTAGACATAAAGCACTTCAGGATCCCACAGCACATTAATTCGTCTCAGACAAGCTGCACATCAAATGTACTTTGTGTTATCGATGAATCCCACAGGCGAGGGAGGCTGAGTGAAGTGCAAACCCAGCACCACTGCAGTGAGATTTTCTGTAGGACAGACCTTCCAGAAACCATTCCTCGCACACACTAGCCCATGAAAGCTGTAGTTTATCACATCATTGGTAGTTTGCAGTGTTGCCAGGAAGTATGTTTCTTTGATTTTTATCTTTTGTCCTCCAAATGTAATCTTTGTTGTCTATTCAGTAGGGGTCATATATTCCCAAGACTAAGAAAAGATCTGAAAGCTCTTTTTCTTGCTTCCCTGTGAGCTTCATTTTTTTGGTTGTTGTTGTTTTTGTTGTTAGCTGCCGTCCAGTTGGCCCCACTCCCCCCGACCCTGACTCATGGCAATCCCATACACAATGCGATGAAACGCTGCCTGGTTCTGTGCCATGCTGATGATCTGCTTTGGGTCGGACCATTGTGATTCATAGGGTTTTCATCGGCTAATTTTTGGAAGTAGATGGCCAGGCCTTTTTCTGTAGTCCATTTTAGTCTGGAAGCACCGCTGAAACCTGTTCAGTATCATAGCAACACTGACAAATGGGTGGTGGCTGTGCTTGAGGCGCATCGGCCAGGAATTCAACCTGGATCTCCTGCATGGAAGGTGAAAATTGTATCAGTAAACCACCAGTGTCACCATTTCTTTAGCAGCTTCCTTTAATCACTGAGGAAAAAAAAAAAGAAGAAGAAGAAATCACCTTTTATTTCCCTCTGCCAAGAAATGTGGCAAAGAAGTATAATACCATGGTTTCAAGGAAGTTTTCAGATTTTTGGATTAATTTGCTCTAGAAATTTAAAATGTATGTTAAAATTGCCTGAAGATGGACAAAATCCTAACAGTGATACTATGTGAATAAACCAGCTAAGAAAAAGAATTGTGGAAGGAATACATAGGCAAAGAGACGCAGACTTGAATGTTTGCATCAGCAAGGTGTCAAGAATGACGTGACATTATTGTAATCAATACCACTTATCTGATACCATTTTAATAAACAAAATTAAGAGAGCACTCATTTTTTAAGTTGAATTACGGATACGGAAGAGTTATTATTATGCAACAATTCATTGAGATAAGTGGTAGATAATTGATATGCACAAATAACTTGCATTATTTTCATTCCAAGCTTCCTTTCACAGTTCTCAGATGAAAGTCTTGTTTAAAGTCTAGGATGAGGACTAAATAACCTTCTCAGCACAAACTGGCTGGTTTCCACATGGCAGGATGCCAGACAGAGATCTCATTGTGTGGTAATTAATTGCTACATGTATCTGTTAGCATGCTTTTGGCTTCAAATACAAGAATATCCCCCTAAAAGTGGCTTACCAATATTATCTCTCAGGATACTATCTGGAAGTAGGGTGGTGGCGAGATTGGTTAATACACCGATTCAAAAATAAAATCAAAGTTGCAGATTCTTCCACTTTTCTGGTTTACTATCTATGGTACATACTCTTTCATCCTCAAGCTTCTCTCCTCATGGTCTCAAGGTAGCTGCTGCAGCTCCGGACATCATATCCTTACACAATCCCACCCAAAGCAGTTTCTCCCTTCATATCTCTCTTTTCTGAATTTTATTTATTTTGTTGTTTTTGTTGAGAATATACCCAGCAAAACATTCACCAATTCAACCATCTCTACATGTATAATTCCTTTTCTGAGTTGTTCCTCCTCCATTAACATAACATAAACAGAAACCCTAAGTTTCCTATCTAATCTTTTGAGTTGCTGTTATCATTTGATCCCATGTATATAGATCTTGAAAGACCACAATGCTCAAGGCAGAAATTCTTTACTAGTTAAGCTAAACTATTGTTTGATTTTAAGGAGACTTGGGGGATATTTTTGGAGCCCTGGTAGCACAGTGGTTAACAGCTCAGCTTTTAACCCAAAGGTCAGCAGTTTGAATCCACCAGCCATTCCTTGGAAACCTATGGGGCAGTTCTACTCTGTCCTATAGGGTCACTGTGAGTTGGAATCGACTCGATGGCAATGGGTTTGGTTTTCTTAGGTGGATATTTTTGGTTTATGGTTTAAAGATTATCTGAGGGCAATAGTTTCAGGGATTCATACAGACTCCATGGCTCCAGAAAGTCTGGAGTCCATGAGAATTTTAAATTTTGTTCTGCATTTTCCCCCTTTTGATCAGCATTCTTCTATGGAATCTTGGATCAACATGTTCAGTAATAGTAGCCTGTCACCATCCAGTTCTTCTGGTCTCATGGCAAAGGAGGCAGTTGTTCATAGAAGCAATTAGCCATACATTCTATTTCCTCCCCCTATTCCTGATTCTCCTTCTGCCTCTGTTGTTCCAGGTGAATAGACACCAAGTGTTGTGCCTTGGATGGCCACTTACAAGCTTTTAAAACCTCAGGCACTATGCAACAAACTAGGAGGTAGAACAGAAGCACTAAACATGTTATTGGGCCAATTAACTGGTATTTCCTGTGAAACCATGACCCTAAACCTCCAAACCAAGGACCCAAATCCCATGAGGTTTTTGGTTCTACACAAGCAGCCTCTGCAGCTACTTTTTTTTCTTCTTCTGTCATTGTTGTAAGTATATTAATCACATCCCTTTTGCCAATTCAACTTTTTACAAGGGATTTCATATCCCTTTTTATCAGAGAGGAAAACTCTTTCCAGAAGCCCCTCAGCAGACATATCTTCTGGTCCCACTGGTCAGGATTATGTCACATGTACATGTCCTTGCTGCAAGGGAGACTAGGAAAGCAGTGTCAACTATTTTTAGTTCTTATTTTGGGAGATAAGTGCTGGTATCAATGAAAAAATATGGTATAGACAACCATATTACTCCTTCTGCATATTTCTAATTCTCTAAAAAATAAAAATAAAAAAAGAAAAATCACCTGCCAAAATAAAGCTAATACATTTCTCCCTGGACTGGTTCTAGGCTTCCATATTCCCAAACAGATTCTTGTTCTCACCTCTCCTTTTTTTCATTTATTTCACCTCCTGGCAGTTCCTATCCTTTTCATTTTGGTGCTGGTGGCTAGTATTATTTAGGATGCTTTGAGTATAGCAGCAATAGCCTTGGGCTTGGCAAATGAAAGCCTGGGTTCAAGAATCTGCCGAGCGCTTAACTAACTGTGTGGTCACAGAGGAGGCTCTGGAACTTGGAGCCTCGTTTGTAAAGAGGAGATAATAATACCTGCCCTACCTATTTCTAGAACTAATTGTAGGGCCCAAATGAGGTAATGGGTGTGATGCTGTTCTGTAAGCTGTCAAGCACTATGCATATTAAATAAGCTGCTGAGATATCCCGGAAGTGTTTGCACTCAGCAACACCTAAATCTTGAACTGCTTTTTCTCAGCCTCTACACTGAGGTCACTTTGAAAAGCAAAGTTCTGTATGTGAGTCAGAGACTTCCAAACATTGGCTGGAAAGAAGCCAACGTGTTACACAACTAAAAGGCATTTGAGCAGTATACTTGAGAGTCAGGAATTAGGGGTACAGTAGCCTCCATCTCCCCTTGACTACATCACCCTGGACAAGTCACTATGGCTAATGAGTCAAATAAGAACTCTCTGCAGTGGAATATGCCACAGACATGGAGAAGGGGCCACAGATGTCCAACTATTTGGACATGGGGCACCCTCTTTCCAAAGGTCTTCTCGTTTATCCAATGCTTCTTCATTTCTGTGGTCCAAGCAGGTCTCTCAGGACACCCAGCTCCCTTTCTAAGGTACTGGTGCTTTCTATGGCCTAATATCTGGGCCTCCTCTGGAGCAGGACCTACCCTAAGCAACATAATGAATTCAACTTCAAAATTAAGTAAGGCCCCTGTTCTTATAGCACTTACCTACTGTATTCTTCAAGTTGGTTGATACATATATACACACACATACACACACACACGTGTGTGTGTATATAAATATAAATATATAGTTGTTGTTCCACCACGCATCTGTCAGTTCGTTGTACTGTGGGGGCTTCTGTGTTGCTATGATGCTGGAAGCTATGGCACTGGTATTTCAAATATCAGCAGGGTTACCCACAGTGGACAGGTTTCGGCAGAGCTTCCAGACTAAGGCAGACTAGAAACAAGGACCTAGTGGTCTACTTTTGAAAAAATTGGCCAGAAAAAACCTTATGAATAGCAGCAGAACATTGTCTGATATAATACCAGAAGATGAGCCCCTCAGGTTGGAAGTCCCTTAAAATATGACCAGGGAATAGCTGTCTCCTCAGTGTAGAGTTGATCTTAATGACGTGGATGGAGTAAAGCTTTCAAGATCTTCATTTGCTGAGGCGGCAAGACTAAAAATGAGAAAAAACAGCTGAAAATATTCATTAACAATCAGAACCTGGAATGTATGAAGTATGATTCTAGGAAAATTTGAAGTCATCAGAAATGAAACAGACCACATAAAGATCAATATCCTAGAGATTAATGAACTGAAATGGACTGGTAATGGCCATTTTGAATCAGACAATCATTGTCTACTATGCCAGGAATGACAAGTTGAAGAGGAATGGTATCACATTCATAGTTAAAAAGATTTTAAGATCTATCCTGAAGTATAATTCTGTCAGTGACAGGATAATATCCATACCTACAAGGAAGACCAGTTAATACAACTATTATTCAAATTTATACACCAACCACTAACACCAAAGATGAGGAAATTGAAGATTTTTACCAACTTCTGCAGCCTGAATTTCAGGAGGTGGCATATGATCAAGAATCAATGGTACTGGTCTAGTAAAAAGGCCAGACTTAATGGTCTGATTCAGACTGGAGGAGCCCCAGAAAGTATGGCCCCTGAACTCTCTGTCAACCCGGAACTAAAACAACTCCCGAGGCCAACTCTTCAGACAAAGATTGGACTGGACTGTGGGACATAAAATGATACTCATGAAGAGTGTGTTTCTTAGCTCAAGTAGATAAATGAGACTAAACAGGCAGTTCCTGTCCAGAGGCGAGATAAGAAGGCAGAAGGGGTCAGAAGCTCGTTGAATGGACATGGGAAAGCAGGGGTGGAAAGGAGGAGTGTGCTGTCACAGTATGGGGAGAGAAATTAGGGTCACATAACAATGTATGTATAAATTTTTGTATGAGAGACTAACTTGAAATGTAAACTTTCACTTAAAGTACAAGAATAAACAAACAAAAAAACTTCTAGCAAAAATAAAAAAGAATTGGCGGTACTGAAAGAACAAGTTCAAGCTGCACTGAAGGAATTGGCAAAAAACAAGGCTCCAGGAATTGAAAGAGTACTAGTTGAGATGTTTCAACAAACAGATACACACAGCTGGAGGTGCTCACTTGCCTATGCAAAGAAATTTGGAGGACAGCTATCTGGCCAATCGACTGGAAGAGATCCATATTTGCACCCATTCCAAATAAAAATGATCCAACAGAATGCAGAAATTATCAAACAATATCATTAATATCACACTCAAGTAAAATTTTGCTGAAGATAATTCAAAAACAGTTGCAGCACTGCATTGACAGGGGACTGCCAGAATTCAAGCCAGATTCAGAAGAGGACGTGGAACGAGGGAGATCATTGCTGATGTCACATGGATCTTGACTGAAAGCAGAGAATACTAGAAAGATGTTTACCTGTGTTTTGTTGACTATACAGAGGGATTCAACTGTGTGAATCACAACAAATTACGGATAACGATGCAAAGAATGAGAATTCCAAACATTTAATTCTGTTCATTCTGAATCTGTAAATAGACCAAGAAGCAGTCGTTGGAACAAAACAAGGGGATACTGTGTGGTTTAAAATCAGGAACGGTGTGCCAAAGTTGTATACTTTCACCATACTTATTCAATATGCACACTGAACAAATAATCTGAGAAGCTGGGCTATATGAAGAAAATGGCATCAGGATTGTAGGAAGACTCATTAACAATGTGCAATATACAGACGACACACAACCTTGCTTGCTGAAAATGAAGAGGACTCTAAGCACTTACTGACGAAGATCAAAGACTACCACCTTCAGTATGGATTATACCTCAACATAAAGAAAACAAAAATCCTCACAACTGGACCAGTAAACAACATCATGATAAATGGAGAAAATACTGAAGTTGTCCATGATTTGATGTTACTTAGATCCACAAAAAATGTCCGTGGAGGCAGCAGTCAAAAAATCAGTGGGCAAATATGCTGTGAAAGACCTCTTTAAAGTGTTAAAAAGCAAAGATGTCACTTTGAGGACTAAGGTGCATCTGACCCAAGCCATGATATTTTTAATTGCCTCATATGCAAGTGAAAGCTGGACAAGGAACAAGGAAGACCAAAGAAGAATTGATGTCTTTGAATTATGGTGTTCGCAAAAAATACTGAATGTACTATGGACTGCCAGAATAACAAACAAATCTGTCTTGAAGAAGTACAGCCAGAGTGCTCCTTGGAAGAGAGAATGATGCGACCTCATCTCGTGTATTTTGGACATGTTATCGGGACGGACCAGTCCCTGAAGAAGGACATCATGCTTGATAAGGTAGAGAGGGTCAGCAAAAAAGAGGAAGATCTTCCACGAGATGGACTGACACAGTGTCTGCAACAATGGGCTCAAACATAGTAAGGACCATGAGGATGGTGCAGGACCAGACAGTGTTTCATTCCATTGTATGTAGGGTCACTGTGTGTTGGAACTGACTCAACAGTGCTTAACAACAACATAGTTGTTAGCTGCCATCAAGTCAGCTCCAACTCATGGAAACCCCATGTACAACATAATGAAACGTTGTCCAGTTTTACACCATCTTCATGATAATTGGTATGCTCGAGTCGGTTGTTGCCACCACTGTGTATTTCGAGTGCCATCCAACCTAGGGGGTTCATCTACCAGCACTATATCAGATAATATTCCGTGATCCATAAGGTTTTCATTGGCTAATTTTCAAAAGTAGACTGCCTTAGTCTTGCAAGTTTACTGAAATCTGTCCACCATGGGATATAGTGGATGTACGTAGTCGATATAGGTAGATACACATAGTGGATATAGATAAATAGTGGATATATATGTATATATACATACACACTAGAAAGACTGAGGCATAGGCCTTGCCCTCTGCACTCCAGTGGGGGAATAATACAATAACACCACTTAAATCTAGCTCAAGGAACGATACAGCAAATGCCAGGAAGCACTCAAAGCTCTCAGAGCCTATGTATTGAACAAAAAGAGAATGAATTCTGGCAGAAGCATCAGGGAAGACTTGAAATGGTCTTGGAAGGATGAATGTCAGGTTCACAGGTAGAGATGGGTTGACAAAAGCATTTCTGCTGGAAGAGATGCACAATCATATATGAGGAAAGGCAGCTAATGTAGACGATATATAGAGAGAAGGTAGATTGTTGAAAGGTTGTGTGTTGGGTGTTAAGCTCTTGTTTTTACATACTCACTTTGGCAGGAAAGGCTATTTTCCCTTTCCTCCTCCTCTCACCCCTTCAGAATCTCGATGTCCCAGTACCCCCTTCTGTGGCCCTCCCCTCTCATCAAAGTTGGTATCAGGGAAAGATCTGATCTAAGTGACTTATGGTTTGGGAAGAATTGAAGGCAGACTATTATTTCATTTTAAACTTTAGCTCTATTATAGAGTGAAAGGCATTGTTTCCTATCAAAAGAATGCCAGGAACCAAGATGAAGCGACACCACATTGCTCAGCAGACTGAAAAACCAGTGAGACTAAAATAATATCTGAATACCAGCCTCAGTTACACGACTTATTTGTCATGTGGGCAAGTCATCTAACCTCTCTGCGCTTCAGTGTTCTTGTGTACGGTAAAAAAAATTCTGTCATACCTACATCCCAGAGCTGTTGTAAGGATCATAAAACAATCCACATAAAGATAAAGCACCTTGTTAATAAGGATACTCACCCCACTCCTGAAATCTCTGACTACGCTCAGGAGTTCCCTATGCAACTTTCACAGAGGGGTAACGGCTCAGATAGGAAGTACAGGTTACTGCATAGCCTTTAGGACAGTTCCTCCAAGCTTAACTTTCTCCCCATTCAGCAGGCCCAGGATGCACAGGACTGTGACCTGGACTGGCCCAAGCTAGGACAATGGCATGCCTACACTTCAGTACCTGCACTGGAGCACTTCAGGAGGTGGCTATGCAGCAATCAGAGCTGACAAAGGTCTAGGATCGTGGTCCTCTCACTGACTCTGAGCATGGTAGCCCATTGGCCAACCGGACACTAAGGAGAACCAAATTAGGATGCTGACCTAATTCCAGCTCTACCCTTGCCTAGCCATGTGAACTGAGATAAATCACTCCATCTTTGAGCATAGCTGCTTCTTCTAAAACATGGAAATATTACAACCTGTCCTGTCTATCTCACAAGCCTAAGACACTTTTTACAACAGTATGCTATTATTGTTGTTGTTTCTAATTCTATGTATCAACAGAGCATTTTGGACACTCTTTGAAGTGTGGGATGTCCTTCAAGATCTATCTGAAATGCCTAGTCCTTGAGGACAGCTTCTCCAGTGTTCCAGGCAAAATTATTCTCCATCTCTGCACTCTCTAAGGAGTCCCTGGATGGTGCAAACAGTTAAGCGCTAGCACTCAACTACACACTCAACTAATAACTGAAAAGTTGGCAGTTACAGTCCACCTAGAGGTGCCTCAGAAGACCTGGCAATCTACTTCCGAAAGGTCACAGCCTTGAAAGACCTATAGAGCACAGTTCTACTCTGACACACACAGAAACGTCATGAGTCTGAATCAACTTGGTGACAACTGGTTTGGTTTTAGGATGTGCACTCTCCAAGCCCTTCATTGGTTCCTCTGATAGACATCACCTCATACTCCAGTTAATTGCATATGTGTGTGTTCCCCACAAAGATCTTTGAAGCCCAGGACTCCTACATTTTTCACCCTTGAATCTCCTAGGCTTGGCATAGCATATTTGCTCATGAATTATTTGGATGAGCGAGAGTTCTCAGACGGTGGTTTTATTCTGGATTCCTTTTCGCCTGTAGGCCACCCCTAGCTTGGAGGTAGAATAGTTTTTAGAAACTTTGTGAAGACTGGGTCTGGAGTGCCAGAGGTAAATGTGGGAATATTCTGATAGGATGAAAGTAGTCAAATGCAGTGTGAGTCATGCTATATTCAGTTTTTCTTTGTCCTCAAGACTCTGTGGCAAATGCATCCTTGGTCCTTTTTTTTTTTTTTTTTTTTCTGTCTTAGAAACTGTGTGCTCTAAAGACACTTCTGATTGAAACACTGGAATTGGAAGTTCGGCCACATGGTCATATCAATGGGTTCACTGCAGAATTGCCAATAAATTACCCAACAGCACCACACCATTGCTTGCTCAGAGCTCCATTAAATACACAATATTCTACCCACAGACGCCAAGGGGCATAAACGAGGCACTTTCAGTGTAAAGCAGAGGAATGTGAAGCAGCCAAACCAAAAATTTTGCTAAAGTTGATTTTTTTCCCCACTCCTTCAATGTGATCTCAAGATGGAATGCAATCCAGCAGTTAAAAATGGAAAAATTTAAGGGTGTTTGGTTCCAAAGCATGAAACATGAAACAATGTAGTCTGAAGAATGTCGAGCAGCATTGGCAATCAGCTTCACCAGCCGCGCTTGGCACTTTCTAAAGGGAAGTATTATTGGGATTCAGCTGAGCCAGGCAAAGTCCCCATGATATTAACATGGCTTGCTCCATTGCTTTATGTAGTAAGAAGAACATCCCATAATGGTTTGTAATCATATCGCACAATGTTGTGTCGAAAGACACGGTTTATTAAGGAGGAGATGGTCACTGATGTGTTTCTCTCTGTGATGCAACATTTCTTGCTGAAAGCAACCCGGGAAAATGGAATATTAAAAAATGATTTTGAACGCTATGGAGAGTTAAAACAAACCTGATGTCTGTGCGGCCAGTTGTGTCGTCATTCTTTATAATAAGTCGTCTCCTGAGAGGAATGTGTGCTGCTTGGGATTAGGAAGATATGCCTTTAAGCTTCTGCTCAATAAATCAGAATTCTTTTTACCATGTGTAATTGCTCTATTCCAAGAAATAATTGACGACAACACTACAGACAGGCGGGGCTTCCATGATTGAGCACATAGACTATGTTAACCTTTTATGTGACTTATCTCATTGAATCTGCTCAAAAACTTTATCATCAGCTACTATTATGTCCATTTCATTGATAGGTAAAACTGAGGCTTAAAGAGGTGCGATAACTGCCTCAATGTCACACAACTAATGAAGAGCAACACTAGTGTTCACGTCTGACTAACTCTAGAGCCTACAAGTTCCGTTTTGTGGATGAAGACACTTAGGCTGAGAGAAGTTAAATCACTAGATCAAAACTGCGTTCACTGTGGAGCTGCGATGCAAAATCAGGTGTCTGACTCCAAAGCCAAGTTCTTTTCCCATTACATGTCCATGCTGCCTCTTGCATTTATCTGTCTTTCTTTTAAACCTTTGAGTGGGTGGATGGTGGTAGGTACTTCCCAGCTTTCTCCAAGCTTCAGCCTCTTTGGGTATTTAGTACCTGGTAAGCAGTTCAGCAGAGCCCTGGTGGCACAGTGGTTAAGCACTCAGCTGCTAACCCAAATGTTGGTGGTTCGAACCCACCAGCCACTCAGTGGGAGAAAGATGTGGCAGTCTGTTTCCATAAAGATTTACAGCCTTGGAAACTCTATGGGGCAGCTCTTGTCCGTCCTACGGGGTTGCCATGAATGAACTGGAATCGACTCAATGGCAAAGATTTTTTTTTTTTAAAAGTAGTTCAGCAGAGTCTCTGGGTGGCTCAAATAGTTAAGTGCTCGGCTACTAACTGAAAGGTTGGCAGTTTGAACCCACCCAAAGGCAACTCGGAAGAAAGACCTGACGATCTACTTTTAAAAGATCACAGCCACTGAAAACCCTGTGGAGCACAGCTGTCCTCTGAAACACACGGGGTTGCCATGAGTTAGACAACAATTGAACTGGTAAGCAGTTCAGCGAAAACCTGACTGCTGAGAGAGTAGAGGCTCCATCATCCCCACAGAATCAACTACTTGTGCTTGTCCTAGAGTCAAAGGTCTTACTGCCTCTTTGTATTAGATAGACAAGTTGAGTAAGTCTGGACGCTTGCAAAGCCACAGGAATCTTACCAGAGGGATCAATGTTCCTAAGTCCATGACTCAGCCCTTACAGAGTTCTTGAACTTCTCCCAGTATTTCATAAATATGCTTTGGCAGCTTCCTCTACACCAGCACTGAGGCAGGCTTTAGGGACATAAAGCTGACAGACATGGTCCCTGCTCTCATAAAAATAATAGCTGACATTTGTTGAGCACTTAGTGTATGCCAGAGGCCATCCTAGTTCTGTACATGCATTCACTCGTTTAATCCTCACACACCCTATGATCTACCCAAAACCCACTGCCATCGCGTCGATTCCGACTCATAGTGACCCTGTAGGGTTTCCAAGGCTGTAAATCTCTATGGAAGCGGACTGCCACACCTTTCTCTTGTGGAGCCGCTGGTGGTTTCGAATCGCTGACCTTTCAGTTAACAGTCAATCACTTTAACCACTGCACCACCAGGGCTCCTTACATCCTAAGACAGTATATCTAATAGCCCCATTTTACAGACAAGGAAACTGGTGCACAGGTACCTTCAGTATAACTTCCCCATAGTCAATATGGAACACAGACAAGTAGACAGGCCTTGCCAATCAAGCATGTTGAGTGCTGGACCTGGGGGAACACAGGATGATGTGGAACACATAGCAGGGCCTCTTAGCCCAGCCCCAGATGTTAGGAAAGCTTCCTGGAGACCAAGGAATGAGTTGGAATTCGCCAGCGAATAGGTGAGGCATGAGCATTTGACACAGAATCGACAACATGTGTAAAGGGAAGGAAAATGCACCTGAGGTCCTAGGAAAGTTCAACGTGCCTGAAGCACAGACACATGAAGCCAGAGGGGGAAAGTCCGAAGGGACTTTTCTGTCTTGTGGCTCATGGACAGGGACTGAAGTCCTCTTCAGTGATTAGAACCAGAGAGTTTTCAAAGGCATGATCATGATGTAGACTCTAGCAAGGAACGGTAGAAAAACATGATTAATGTCCCGTTTCTCTACAGTTTTCTTTGTAATTCAATTCAGATTAATGCTGGGGTGTCTAGTTTTACCTCCAGCTATGATGACAAGAGCAGTTGGAGGAAATTAATACTTTCATCCCCGAGGATATCATCCACAATAAGCTTCTTATGAAAGGCGGGGTCCACCAGGCTCCCCGTGGCAGGCACACCCAGCAGTGTACTCCTCTGAGCCCACCTTGACTCCTCTTTAGGCCCCGCCTCTAAGAACAGGGGCTCAGAAAAGTGGCAAAGCACTGTTTTATTGCTCATGCCATGAATCACCCTGCTTCCCCCTCCAAAAAAGGGAGCCCAATAAAATGTTATTACAAGATCATGTATATTTCATATCTAAGAACATGGAATAATGCCTCAAAGCATAGTCATTTAACGTGAAGAGTACAAAATGGCACATCTTGATCATTGTAATCAAAGCACTACAAGGCATTTGAAAACCAGGACTGGGTGGTAATAATCATATGAAAATCAATATGACTTTCCACGGTCAGCTGTTTCCCCAGCCTCAGCCCTCCCATGCACTCATGTCCCCAACCTAGTATGGTGCTTGATTTTCCTTGAGAAAGCCCAGCTGAACTTCGATCATTTCCCTAGATGTGGTGGTCAGGCTTTAAAAATAGTTTAGACTCTGGTTTTTGCCCTGAAAGAAGGAATAAAGTGTGAGGGAGCAGGAAAGATTAAAAGAGACATCTCGAACCCTTCACCCCTGGCCACCTCATCCTAGAACCCATTCTTTCCTTATCTCCCAAATTTGAGGCCCAATGTTTGGGGCAGGTATGATTCTATACAGGAGAATAATGAAAGAAGGTAAGTGGATGTTAAAGACCTAAGTGTTTTCACAAAATGAGCGTTAAAGATTCTTTTACCAGATGAGTCTAAAGTGTACATGAAGACTGAATTAATATTAAAATATACAAAACGAAATAAAATATTGTTCAGTCCCTGCCCACTTCTGTAACCCACTAAAGCCACTATTCCATAAAGTCAAGTCAGTAAGACAAGTGGTTTCCAGCTCGCTTGATCTCTCTTTCTCTCCTCCACACCTATTTTCATTCAACAAATAGTTGAGTAGCCACTTTGCACCAGACCATACCTAAGAGCTACAAGGTAAGCATGGCCCTGTTCTTTGCTACTCGGAAGACCTTGGCCTTCTCGTATTGATCTGCTTTTGCGACAGTACTAAAACTAGGCCTGAGAGTTATATGTGGAAAAACCCCAAACAGTCTCCAAGTGAGTAGGCCTTCTTCCTTCTCCACTCATTTATCCCCTAGAAAAAGATGTTGTAGTTAGCTGCCTCACAATGGGACAAAACACTCTGCTGAAACCTGTTCAGCATGGTAGCGAAATGCAAGCCTCCACTGACAGACAGGTAGTAACTGTACATGAGGTACACTGGTCAGGAATCAAACCCAAGTCTCCCTCACGGAAGGCTAGAATTCTACCACTGAACCGCCACTGCCTCATCAGAAGGAGATGTCAGAAGTTAGAAACTTCCGTGGGGATTAAGAAGTTTGCTAAATGAGTCTAAGGCTTTTCATGTGATGATTTACTTTAATTCCTGGGTAGCTGTTCCCCTGCCCTATACCGTTTCCTTGCGTTTAACATTTCTCAGCCTCAAATTTGCTAAAAGTCGTTTCCTTGAATTTCTTTAAGATTTTGAAAGCAGTCAGCTTCAAGAGTGTCCTTCTTTATTCAATAATGCCTATGACTATGGTCTCCTAGAATTTTACTTCAGACTGTTCTAAGAAGGCCCTAGTGGGACTATTTTATCACAAATAACTCTCTTTGGAAAACACAACACATGATGCTGTATCATTTTCTAAGCACATAAACAAGACCTTTGGAGGCCTGCAGCTTGTCTGAGCCTCCCAACTCTATCTTTTCCTACCTAGTAAGTTTTTCTGATAATTAAAGAAACACTGCTTCCTTAGGCCTAAATTTTTTAGCCACAAAGACAGCCTCAGCTGCAATCATACTGTCTGCGTCTATGAGCACTTCAAAACTGGCTGAGGCAAAGTTCCTCAGAATCCAGCCCCCCCCAATCTTGGAGGAGGCAAGTGGAAAAGGGATTCCTTTCTCCCTTCATAACCTCAAGACAAGTGAACGCTGCCAGTGGAATTCTTGCTAGCTAGTCCCAGAGTTTGACCTCAGGCTGTTACAGAAACAATGTTTTCCGTGAGGAGCTGTTGGTTAAGAAATTTCCTCTTACCCTGAGAGGCCAACAAAACACTGGTTCATAAACCCTCAGCCTCAATTCCAATAGTCTAGGCTGGCAAGAATTATAATTTCTGAATAGCTCTGCATGCTGTGTGCTCAGTTATCATTTCACAGCAGGAAGACTTTTTTGTTTGTTTTTTAATAAAAAAATTATGGTTGGGTGAGAAGATGTAGAAAATTCCCTCGGGAGCATACAGACAAATTGTAGGGAAGGGATGTCTCTCAGACAGATGGAAGCTATGTGTGAGGGAGTCCTCTTTGCAGAAAGGAGGAGGAAGATTTGCCTTCTTTTCAATAAAACCAGCTGCCATTGAGTCAACTCTGACTCATGGTTATCCCATGTGGATCAGAGTAGAATTGTGCTCCAAACAATTTTTAATGGCTGATTTTTCAGTAGTAGATCACCAAGACTTTCTTCCAAGGCTCCTCTGGGTAGACTCAAATCTCCACCCTTTTGGTTAGTAACCAAGCACATTAACCCTTCGCACCACCCAGGGGCTCCTCTTTTCAATAAAAACCTTCAGTATAGGCTCCTCGTTATTTTCTTGTTTATCCCTCTACCCCTCTGTGTAGTTCTCTCTTGATAAGTTGAAGAGCTGACTAGAAATGATTGTTTCATCCCTAAACAAGAATCAAGGGAGTTAGCAACTGTTTTCAGAAGCAGCCAGGAGTAGAGGGAGGTACGAAGTGTGGGAGGGAGGCAGGGAGGGACAGAAGAAGGAAAAAGAAAAACCGTGGTACGAATAGCTGCCTATAGATACACACCTATAAATAAAAGGTTCTGGTCTGCCCCTAAAGACAAAAATCGTTGGCTAAATCTGTATTCACTAAAGAGCAGTGTATTAAATTATAAAATAAGGGGCTATCCATCTACTCACGAGGCTTTTCATTAAGAAGCCTTCTATCACCACACAATAATAATATCTCAATGAATCTGCAGTAAGAACTAGCAGTGCTATTTCCAGAAGTAATCACCAAGTCTCTTCCTTCCTTTCTGGTTTAGTGTGCAGTGAAACTGAGTGCCCGTTGTAGTCTTTCGTGTACCTCTCCAACAACGATTCAGAGAGGCGTCATCACCTTCTGTTTAAACACTTTTACCTTTCTTCTGAAATATGTAGCTGTCCCATCGCCCACTTCAGGCCTGTTTTTACAGGATTCCACTGCTGTAGGCTTTCAGCGCTTACCTGCAGTATTAGCATCTACGGCTCCTGAGGTATTATGTTCTCCGTGGGAAAGGAGACTCAGCTAGGTCAAGACGCCTGTTCCCGGCCTTCAGTCCCTACAGCTTGGGGCCCACTCAGGCCGAAGTTTAACAGCTGTTTTTGTTTCTTTTTTTTTTTTTAGCTTCTGGTTTTGCTATGGCTTGAACATCCATAAAAAATTTGTTCCTGGAAAAGTCAATCCCAGTTCACAACATATTGCTTATTCTCTTTCACAATGGACATGCTTTCCCAGAAAGTATCCACACAGGCAAAAGGTGAGGCTACAGGATGTGGGATACACTTTACTAGGCCAATTTTATGTCAGGAAAAGAAACGTTTTCCTTCTCCTCAATAAGATTGAAATACGTACAGAATTAGAAGAAAAAATGGGGCAGGGGGGACAACTGGGCTGATCTTGTCTTAATTTTTGTGTCTTTTTCTACTATAGGAACACTTGACGAAAAGCTTGAGAATAAAAGATTGATCCGCAATGAAAATAGTAACCCATTCATTCAAAGCTGATGAGCTTACCCAAGAAAGGTGAATAATTTGAAAAACGGTCCACAGTATCCCATTCAGAGCCTTTATTTCATCACCCGATAAGATGCCAGGCCTTTCATTGGTGCCTCTCTCTTCCCTGATAACGATGGGTAGCCCTCACAAAGCAAAGTATCATTTTGTAAGAGCAGCATTGAATGATTTTTTTTTTCCTCCCTTTGTTAACTTGTGTGGGCTTTTCAGCCCCAGGAACTTTTAATCTGATACAACTCATTTAAAATAGATGAGAATGTTCTATCACCCAATCTAAATGCCTTTGGGAACAGAAGGGAACTGTCATAATTGCGAACTATATGGTGAATGTGGAAAATTGTCACGCAGCACTTGCAAAGCATGCTCTGCCTGGGTTGGTATTGTGCAGGCCAAGTGTCCATAGCCAAGGAGAGTAATCAAATGCAGAAGTTTCAAGTAGTCAATAGGACCAAGGAGTCCCTAGGTGGTGCATACAGTTAATGTGCTCAGTTGCTAACCAAAAGGTTGAAATTTTGAGTCCACCCAGAGGTGCCGCAGAAGAAAAGCCTGGTGATCTACTTTCAAAAAATCAGCCATTAAAAACCCCATGGATTGCAGTTCTATTCTGACACACATGATGTTGTCATGAGTCAGAGGTGACAAAACAGCAACTAGTTTTGATAGGACAAAAGAGGGCAATGGTGGCTGTGATGGTTAAGATTGTGTGTCAGCTTGGCTGGGCCATGATTCTCAGTGCTTTGGCAGTCGTATAGTGCTGTGATCACTTGCCTGTTGAGATTCGATAAGTGATCACCCCCATGATGGGGTCTGCTGTGAATAACCAATCTACTGAAGGGGAGTTTCCTTTGGTACGTGGCTTGCATCTAGTGTGGGAGGACATTGAGGCAGGTCTTGGGGGCTCTTGCTTGTTCTGGATCCTGCAGCTGGCTCCTGCTCATCTGACCTCTGGTTCTTAGGACTTGAGCTAGCAGCTTACCTGCAGTCTTGCCTGCCGATCTTAGGATTCGTGGATCTTTACAGCTTGTGAGCAACATCCCTGCTCTCCAGCCTGCGCATCTTGGATTCGCCAGCCCCTACAGCTATGTGAATCAGGAGAAGCCTGTCTCCTGACCCACGGACTTGGGACATTACAGCCTCTACAACCACGTGAGCCTTTTCCTTGAGATATATATATATATATATATATATATATATATATATATATATATATGTATACACACACATATATATACACTTCACTGGTATTGCTTCTCTAGAGAACCCAGCCTAAGACAGTGGCTCAGTGGTAGAATTCTCACCTGCCATGCGGGAGACCCAGGTTTGATTCCTGGCCAATACACCTCATGCACAGTTACCACCTGTCTGTCAGTGGAGGTTTATGTGTTGCTATGATGCTTAATGGGTCTCAGCAGAGCTTCCTAAGACAGACTAGGAAGAAAGGCCTGGTGATATACTTCCAAAGATCATCCAATGAAAACTCTATGGAGCACAACAGTCCAATCTGCAAACATGGCACACGACCAGGCAGCATTTTGTTCTATTGAGTATTGGTTGCCATGAGTGGGGAAAAACTTGACAGCAGCTAACAACAATAGTACAAAAAGGGATGTCAGGGCCAATCAGACCTGGCAACTGTTATAGGAGACCCACATCAAGGCCTCGTCATTGCAGTGAAATCCAAATACTCTCTTGTAAGATAATCTTCCCTATCGAGGCATGATAACTGCTACTGTTTTGTAGTCTCCTCATACTGGTTTTTGCATCTACTCCCTGCTACCTTGCTAAGGTTCAGAACCCTTATAGCACTGCTTTCCCAAGTGTTTATCTGGATTCCTTCTCTGCATTTAGATTGCACAAATTTCCTAGTGCTGGCCCATCTCCCAGGGAGCCCTGGTGGCCTAGTGGTTAAGAGCTCGGCTGCTAACCAAAAGGTCGGCAGTTTGAATCCACTAGCTGCCCCTTGGAAACCCTATGGGACAATTCTACTCTGTCCTATAATGTCACTATGAGTGGAAATTGACCCGATGGCAATGGGTTTGGTTTTTGGCTTGGCCTATCTCCTAGGTCGTTGATATAGAAACTTGCTCCTGAAGAATCGGGTCTCCTGGTGTCCCACAATTTGCCTAATTTTGTCCTATTACCTGGCTCTGTGCTGTGAGTGATCTGAATCTGAACTGCTCACCTTGATCTTGACCCCCAAGATACACACACACAAGCTATTTGAGTACCTGTTATGTCAGTTATTGAAAGCTCAGTGGTGAAGTAAAGAAATATGTTTTCTACATTTACAAGCCTTACAATCTAATGGTTAAAACAGATATTAATCATACAGCTTAATGAACATATGTTGTCAATCCTCATACTCACGGGTCCTCTATTTGTGTATTTACCTACTCACTAAAATTTAACTGTAATTTCAAAATCAATACTTGTGGCCACTTTCACGGTCATTTGCAGACATGCATGTGCAGCAGAGCATCAAGAAATTTGAGTGACTTGACACACAAGGCTGGGTTGATATTTGCTAATTCAGTGTTCACAAGAACTTTATGTATGATCCCATTACCCATTGTGGTGGAGTCAATTCCAACTCACAGCAACCCTATAAGACAGAGTAGAACTGCCCCATAGAGTTTCTAAGGAGGGGCTGGTAGATTCGAACTGCTGACCTTTTGGTTAGCAGCTGATCTCTTAAACCACTGTGCCACGAGGACTCCTAATATACAATAAGTACTATGAAAGAAAAGAACAAAATTATCTGAAATAGAGGAACAGGAAAGGCCTTTCCAAGAAAGTGGCATTTACGCTAAAGCCTAAAGGATTAGTAAGAGTCAAATGGGCAAAGAGCTTTCCAGACAAGAAAAACAACATGACCAAAAATTTTCTGGCAAAAAGAGCTTGGCAATTTCAAGGAAATTAAAGAAAGTTAATGGGACTAGAGAGTAGTAGGCAAAGGAGAAAGTGAAATGAGGTTGGAGAATTAGGCAGGGATAAGACTATGCAAGGCCTCGCCAGTTGTGGTAAGATTTTGATGCTCTGGTCTAATGCAGTCTTTTTTTTTTTCCTATTATAACAAACTTCTAAAAGACAGTTCCTTAGAAACTGCAATGGACTTTAAGAACTATAATAACTGAATTGTTTAATTTAACTTATTACTTATCTGTAGTCACTAAGGAAGTTATAGTTTAATTTTGCAATTATCTTCCCTCATTGTTTATAAATCATTTTGCCGTGACTTCTCAGTGATCTTTAAATAAGTCGAAAACAGAGTTATTTGTTTTGAATATATGCAACCAAAGGGAAACAATGGTGTGAATAACACTTTGTCTTCATATCATTTATACTTGACTCTGGAAGTCATTTGTTCTTTTTTTTTAACTGTGGTAAAATATATATAACATTAAATTTGCTATTTTAGCCAATCTTAAGTGTACAATTCAGTGGCATTAATTACATTCACCATGTTGTACACTGCAGGATCTTAAGCAGCAGAACAACTGTGATCTCATTTGTATTATTTAAAGGGCAAGGGCAAGATTGGAAGCAAGGAGACCAGTAAGAGAATATTGTCACAAACTATGAGAGTCTCGGGATGTCCATAGAGTTCAGCCTGCTCCCATATGTACCTCCAGTCCTGGTCCCAGCGCTGAATAGATTCCTCTGGTTCTGGTTGTGAGTCCTCTCCTACGCTTCCGATGTCCTCTGGGAAGTCAAACATCACTGCTGGCTGCCTGCACTCAAAAGAAAAAGGCAAGCCAGAGAAGAGACCCAGGCAACCAAATGTCCTGTTTTAAAGGAATTATCTTCATTGGGAGTCCCTAGGTGGTATAAACTGTTAACATACTTGGCTGCTAACTGAAAGGTTGGAAGCTTGAGTCCACTCAGAGGCAACACAGATGAAAGACCTCATGATCTTCTTTCAAAAAAAATCAGCCGTTGAAAATCCTGTGGAGCACAGTTCTATTCTGACACATGAGGTCATCATCAGTCAGAATCAAGTTGACAGCAACTGATTTGGGTTTGGGTTTTATTGTAAACGATTTGTTGTTCCTCTGCCACAAGAAGACCGTTAGACATCATTTGTCTCGTTTCAAGCCGCTCCCCTCCCCACCAATATAGGGGCAGAAGCCAGCCTTGAATTAGAAGAACAAATCTCTGGATGTATCTCAGTTACTGCCCTGATTATAGAGGTGACAGAAACTTAAATACAAGGCAGGAAAAAACTAAGAAAAAGATAGTAAGATTGACTTTTTGAAAAAATTCAGTACAGTGATTCTGATTCCAGTACTATGTCATAGGATAGAAACTTACACCTCTGAGAGGTCAAGTTCAGACTTTGATCCAAGGGAATAAATCCTTAAATAGAGCAGAAAAACCAAATGACCTGAAGTTCACCACACTTACAAGAGATAATCCTACAGACAAGCTCTCTCACAAATACGACTGAATCCTCATAGATAACAAGAGGTCCTTGGAGGGAGGAGGTGGTAAGCAGAAAACATTTATTTTTCACAGTTCCAGGTTTATAGAGGGGAAATTTAGTGGAAATCCTTTCCACGGTCAGGAAATTGAATCGTTTTGAAATCAGAGGTAGAACGCAAAGGGTTTTGACTTGAGGCCAGAGTAGCCTTGCGTGAAGCCCCAGGTCCCCCTGGTAGTAAAAATTGATAGAAGCCCACAGTGAAGGCTGCTGAATTGTGTGGATGGCATTTTACTCTATGTATCCCCTCAGTGGACTGGGGGAGAGCAGGGGGGCTGATAATAAAACATGCTCTGTGTATGTGTGTGTGTATGTGTGTATTTCCTCCAAAAGGACAGTGATATGCTTAAAAGCACAGGAAAGATAATATTTCAGAGTGACATCTCCTCCGAAATATTGCACATAACCACCTTAGAAACAGACAGATCCATTTTTTCATGCTGAAAAGCAAATAAATAATATTGGTTTAATTTTTCATACAACCTATGTTGTAGAACCAGTTGAATGTCTGGTTAGATGGCAGTGGGGTGAACTGCCTGCTCAAGCTACGTTCTCCCCTTTTAATATCAAGCTAACCGGTTGTCACTGAGTTGACTCTGATTTGTGGCAGCCCCATATGTGTCAGAGTAGAACTGTGCTCCATAGGGTTTTCAATGGCTGATTTTTCGGAAGTAGATTGCCAGGCCTTTCTTTCGAGGCATCTCTGGGTGGACTCAAATCTCCAGCCTTTCAGTTATCAGCTGAACACATTAACCATCTGCACCACTCAGGCATTCCTTAATATTGCTACTCCTTGCTTTAACCAAAGCAAAACCTAAGGGAGGAAAGAGACATTTTATCTTGTCATTACCAACTCTTCTGTTTAACTCTTTTGTGACATGGTGTGCATTGATTCCAAATCTGAATTCTTCTTGACTCCAGCAGGCAATTGGAAGGGAAATGTTGAGATCCTGTACATGCTATGTTCAGCTCTGATACTAAGAAACCACTCAGAAGCTAGGAGAAGCAAGAGTCAAAGAAAGAGCAAGCAGCATCACTCAAGCTGATACAGGCCTGGGTATTAGAGTGGATGCTATTCACTCACAACCAAAAAGAATTAATCACCAGACAGAATGAAGAACCTGGAAAATTTTCCAGCTCATCCTGGACAAGGCCTTTATGCCTCAGCTTTATTATTCTCTTGCGATGTGGTGGTTGCTCACAAATCAGAGAAGCCCACTGTAGCTATAAAAAGTAATATGAGTAAGAATTTTTTTCTAATATTTGGTGAAGGTATACACAGCAAAACATACATCACTTCAACAATTTCTACGTGTACAATTCAGTGACATTGGTTACATTCGTCAAATTGTGCTGCCTTTCTCGACACTTTTCCCGAATTGTTTCACCAACATCAACACAAAGTCACTGCCCCCTAAGCTTCTCATCTTACCTATCGAGTTGCTATTGTCAACTAGATCTCATCTAGGTAATTCTTTAAAAGAACACAGTGCTCAAGACTGGCAAAGAATAATTTTTGATTCATCCATACAGTATTACCACATTAACCTAGGCAACTCAGAACACTGTATTTATAAAGTTACATGGCATTTTGAGAGTTGAAATTCATCCAGGAAAGGGGTTACTTTGTCCCTTTATTCTTGGGATAGATGACACTACTACACATCAAAAGGAAGCATGAGCACACAGAGCAGATGCAGAGTTCACTACATGCCTACCTTAGAGGGAGCTGCCTCCAACATAAATAATTTGGTTTCTGGTTAAGTAGGCTTCTTCTTTTCCCAAAGTCAGGAAAGCAAGGAATACTGACTAGATAGAAACAGCCCTGATATGGCCTCTTGTGCTAACTAGCTGTGTGATCTTGGGCACACCACTTAACCTCTCTGAGTCTCAGTCATGCCACATAAAGTGGAAATTGCAGTCATAAGATTATGCAATTGAATTCTGATGCAGGCTCTGTCACTTGAGTGATAGAGCCTGCATTACCTGAGTGAAAACATGGAAAGCGTTTGGAATCATGCCTGGCACATAGCAAGTGCTCAATAAATGTTAAATACTACTATGATGGTTGTTATTAGTGTCAGCCCTTGTGTGACTTTAGGCAAATACTGAATCTCCCTTGAGCCTCAATTGCTTATTTGTAAACTTAGATAGTTGTTATGAATATTAAATGACATAACATTTGTGAAAGGACCAGGCACCTTGTCAGGCAAACAGTAGGTGCTCAGTAAACATCTTCCTTCCCTAAATTTGCATGGGTTTACGAATAAGAAAACAAACAAAACCTTTTTCTTTTCCACAGCAAGATCTTTAGGGGAAGAAAAGAGAGCTATAGTACCCAGCTCACTAGAATCTTTTTGGTTTATTCATTTAAAAAGAAAATTCTTCCAAAATTTAAGAAGACGACAAAGTTTTAGAGCTACCATATCTCTTAGCAGTTTTATCCAACAACTTTTTAATAAAAAACTTCCAGGTAATGACATTGCACCCCCTTAATTTAGCATATCTGGTTTGTTAAGATAAATCAAAATTATAGAGAAAATAGGCTGTGTTTATGCTCCCTTCTCCCACTCTCTCACATGTGGAATTACTATACTGGCATCACGTTTATTTCAAACCTCAGCTGGCAATTCCTCCTCAGCTTAACCCACATAATTGCAAATAATAGAAATGATATGACTTTCAGCGTTGTTTCCTCACCCACCAGATGAATTATTACTGTGTTCCACTCTCCTTACACTCTTGCTCTTTCCTCTTCTCGTCCACCACAGGCCTTTTTTGTTTTGTTTTGTTTTGTTTTGTTTAAGGGGAGGGGCGATGGGAGCTGTAGTAATTCTTCCATAAGGAAATTACCAAGAGGGAAGAAAGGAGATGTGGAGATTGGGAGGTGTGGGCCCCCAAAGTCAGATTCTTCTTAGATCCACATTCTCCACCGTCCATCTGGCTGGAATTTCTCTGGACTTTGTTCTAATAAACCTTTCCCATCATTCATGATTGCTTTCACATTGCACAGAGGAAAAAGAAAATAAATGCTTAGACCACAATTTTGATTTTTTGGAATATTTAAATCCTGCACACCAAAAAGTCTGCTTAGCTGTAAGGGGACTTTCAAAACTAACAGGGTTAGAGCCCCATGATACCTCATCGTTCAAACCTCTGTGACTTTCTAGCAGTTACACATGACTCTCGTTCAGATGTATATGTCCAAACTTCCCTAACTAAATTTCCAAATTCCATAATTCAGCAAAATGTCATGATGGGGTTGTTACTTACTTTTTTAAGCCTAGATTAAGTTTTCCTTTTTCTCTAGTTAAGCCACGATATAGTATCACATCACTCTGGCTGTGATGTTCATTAAAAGTGTCTTGCATCTTCTCTACCAGATTGTAAGTGACAAGACATTGTTCTTTGTGTATCCCTCTAACTAGTTTGGTCTGTGCAGAGTCTGGCACATTGCAGGGGTTGTTCCATCTCTGTTCCTAACTATCACCCTGTCCCCTTGCAGTCTCCTTCCATTAGTGTAACTCCATGTTGGTACTTGCCCTGTGCCCTCTGTGTTAGCCATGGGGATCAGTGCTCACATCCTTAGGGTGAACAGGCTCTGGCTTGTTTTGAGGACTACTGGGAAGACAGATCTATTTGGCTGCCTGTCTCACAGGGAAAAAAGTGGTGCTGGTGAATTTAAAAAGAAAATAAAACTCAGGTAGGGCTAAGACAGTGTCTTGGTTATCTAGTGCCGCTATAACAAAAATACTACAAGTGGATGGCTTTAACAAACAGAAATTTATTCTTTCATAGTTTAGGAGGCTAGAAGTCCAAATTCATAGTGCAGGCTCCAGGGGAAGGATTTCTCTCTCTTTTGGTTCTGGGGGAAGGTCCTTGTCATCAATCTTCCCCTGGGTCTAAGAGCTTCTCAGCACAGGAACCCCAGGTCCAAAGGATGCACTCTGCTTCTGGCTCTTCTTTCTTGTAGGTAGGAGGTCCCTCTCCTCTCTGCTCGATTCTCTCTTTTATATCTCAAAAGAGATTGACTCAGGATATAACCTAGTCCTGAAGATTGTGTCCTGCCTCACTAACATAATGGGCAGCTCACTCCCAAATAGAATCATAACCACAGGCATACCCCTATTGCCGTCAAGTTGATAGCAACTCAGAGTAGAACTGCCCCATAGGGTTTCCAAGGAGTTCCTGGTGGATTTGAACTGCCGACCCTTTGGTTAGCAGCCATAGCTCTTAACTACTATGACACTAGGGTTTCCACAACAGGCAGAGAGGTTAGGATTTACAACACATAGGATAATTACATCAGATCACAAAATGGAAGACAACCACACAATACTGGGAATCATGGCCTATCCAAGTTGACACATATTTTGGAGGGACACAATTCAATCCATTACAAATAGGGAAAAAACCCTGGAGGCTTAAACAAGAAGGCTCTAGAACTGAGCTGTCCCATACGGCAGCAAATAGCCACACGTGGCTATTTACGTTTAACTTGAAATAAATTACAATTAAATGAAATAAAAAATTATGTTCCTCAGTCACACTAGTCACATTTCAAAGGGCTCAGTAGCCACGTGTGAGTAGTAGCTACCTTATTAGGTAGGGCAGATATAGAGATTTCCATTATCATGGAAAGTTCTATTGGACAGCACTACTCTAGATGTTTCCAGATGGAGGTCTAGTTAGTAGCTCTTGAGAGACGGATGAGTATGTATTATCATGTTGATGTTGTTAGCTCCCATCAAGTCAGCCCCCAACTCATGGTGACCCCATGCACAACAGAATGAAGCACTGACCAGTCCCATGCCATCCCCATGATTGTTTGCAGATCGGACCATTGTGATCCATAGGGTTTTCATTGGCTGATTTTTGGAAATAAATTGCCAGGCCTTTCTTCTTAGTCCATCTTAGTATGAAAGCTCTGCTGAAATCTGCTCAGGATCATAGCAACAAGCAAGCATGATGGCTGAACATTAGGTGTATTGGCTGGGAATCAATTCTGGGTCTCCTGCATAGAAGCCAAGAATTCTACCACTGAATCATCAATGCCCCCATATATCATCTTTAATGTGACAATATAACTTATTGCCCAAAGAGGAACACTTTAGAGAGTGAAAACTGATACTATTAATAATTATGCCAGGATTACAGGCAACTTACAAGTATTGTCACACTGACCATCACTCTCTTCCTGGAGGTGCCATTTGAGTAGATTACAATCTGAATGGCACCCCCTGGAGTTGTACATGGGTGTCTCCATTTCTTTTATACATGCAACTAGTACTAAGAACTAGAACTAGAACTAGAACCTTTTTCTGAAAGGATTATCACCTAGAACAGTGATCCTCCTCCAGAAACTGGCCTATTTCTAGATTGGGCTGAAGCCACACTCTTTCTTGGTGCTACAATATTCCTAATTTAGAGTATCCCAGAAGTCTGGATGATTCAAGCAATTTGTGATCAGCTACAAAGCGAAAAGTAAGCAGTTTGAACCCAACCAGCAGCTCTGCAGAAGAAAGGCCTGTCAATCTGCTTCCGTGAAGATTACAGCCAAGAAAATCCTATGGAGCATTTCTACTCTGTAACACACGGGGTCACCATGACAGCGGCCAACTAGACAGTAGCTAACAAAAACAACAGAGGATCCCAGACCACATTTAGATTTTTGCTTTGGTGTCAGGCCTAACTGAGGTCTCATTCAAACTGAACCGAGGGGTGGAAAATAGATTTGTTCTTTCAGCAGTTTCTCAGATGTGAGACTCCAATATTAACAAATCTGTTTGAAAGTCACTTCATCTGCCCCAGGCTACAAACTGTGTCATATAAAACAGTGCTGCTGGAGGGGAAGGATTGGGAGGGGAAGTCCTGCTGATCTTGGAGGGCCTCTGGGTAGGAGAAGCACTTTTTTGTTTCATTGTGTTTTGTGGGAGACCCAAGAACACTGACAAATCTTCATTTTCAAAGTGCCGTCAAATAATGGATCAAGCAGATACACCAAAAACTGTTAAAATTCAAAGCAAAATCAAAAGGCCTGTGTCCACTTTGAGTTTTCGCATGTTCTTCTTGCCTGGAGTTTTGCCAGATTAAAGGGTGGGCTATACAGGCAGCTGCCCGGGCACTAGACTTAAGGGGGCATTAAATTCAGTATGTGTCAAAAAATTAATTTGACTAAAATATCATCAAGACAAACTAAGTATCAAGTAGATACAACAAATGATCATTTGAATTCTCTTGCACTCTTGGTAACTGAAAACAGTGTAGTCCAAAAATAGATCTTAATGAAATGATTCAAATTCTTGCAGACTTAAGAGCAAGAAAAAGATTTTTTTTTCAGAAAACAGTGCCTTTTATAAGAGTTTCTAAATAGTTATTTAATACAATTATACATTTTTGCATTTTATTGTTTTGATTATAATATTTTTAATAAAAATAATTGTCTTTTCTGTATGTACCAGTTGTAATCCGGGCAGACTGCCCATATATGCTTATTGTTTTCCCATAATAGTTGTAATAATGATGATGATGTGATCACTAAAGAAAATGAGATTTTTATATTTGATGTAGTCTGTGTGGAACATTTATGTCTTACTTTGTTACTAACTATATTTTTATTACATTATTTTTCTCAATTTGTCAATTTTTTATTTGAAATAAATTAAACAAATAAGTCGACTTTTTTCCTGGTGCTATTATACTGAAGGGGTTCCTGGGTGGCACCAATGGTAAAGCACTGGAGTACTAACTGAAAGGTTGTGGTTCTAACCTACCCAAGAGGTGCCTCGAAATTAAGACCTGGCGATCTGCTTCCAGTTCTACTCTGCACACATGGGGTCACCATGAGGAAGAATCTACTCCAGGGCAATTAACAACAACAATTATATCAAAGAGCACTGCCAATTCTCTCTGCCCATGGCTTGAAAATATCTTTACCTGGTCCTGCCTAGAATGAGGTAACAACAGGAGCTGCAGTGTCGAAGCTCAGTCTGGGTCCCATTCGGTGACATAAGTGAACATGAACACTGGCCTTCTCCCTGCTCAGGAGCAAGGCAGCCAGCCCAATAAAATGGGGTCTTCTTTCTCCAGGGCCATCACAAAAGGGCTGAGTGTTGTCATTCTTTTCAGTATAAACTGTTGCCATCAACTTGATATCAATTCACAGCGACCCTATAAGACACAGTAGACCTGTCCCACAAGGCTTCAAAGGCTGTAATCTTTATGGAAGCAGACTGGCACATCTCTCTCCCATGGAGCCTCTGGTGGGTTGGAAATGCTGACCTTCCACTGCGCCACCAGGGCTCCTTAATTTTTCAATATTCTCCTCCTAAAAACCAGGAAAGAGCCCTGGTGGCAAAATGATTAAGCACTCCACAGGAGCTCCATTGAAAAAAAGAACTGGAAAACTGCTTTCATAAAGATTACAGCCTAGAAAACCCCATGGGTCAGTTCTACTCTGTCATTAGGGTCACTATGTGTTGGAATCGACTCAAGAGCACACAACAATAACAATAGAAATCACGTGGATTCAAAGATGCATCCTGGATATAGGATCAGCCCCTATTACTGGGAAAATAGCAGTGGAGATCATCTTGTTGTTCCAAGCCTCCCTGCTCTGGGTTGGTAGATTTTTCTCACTGTGCAGGTAGAAACTCGGTACTAGCATTGAACCATGGATTCAAAGATACCCATATCTGGCCTAGCCTATCTGCTTCCCAGTCTGCCACTTAACCTCACTGATAGTTTACCTCAAATGACACCATAGTGGATACTTAGTCCAAAGTTCACCCTACTTAACAGCATAATCCATATTGTTGTTTTTAGGTGCTGTCGAGTCAGTTCCGACTCATAGCAAACCTACATACAACAGAACGAAACACTGCCCTGTCTTGTGCCATCCTCACAATTGTTATGTTTGAGCCCATTGTTGTAGCCACTGTGTCAATCCAGATCGTTGGGGGTCTTCCTCTATTTTTGCTGACTCTCTACTTTACCAAGCATGATATCCTCCAGGGACTGGTCCCTGCTGATAACATGTCCGAAGTATGTGAGATGAAGTCTCATCATCCTTGCTTCCAAGAAGCACTCTGGCTGTACTTCTTCCAAGACTGCCTTGTTCATTCTTCTGGCAGTCCATACCCATTGTTTAAGTCCCACTGCTTCATATCACCATAAATCACCAAATACCTACAATGTGCCACTCTTGTAGGCACTGGGAAGAGAGCGGTGAGCAAAACAGACAGGATCCTATCATCACAGAGCTTACATTCTAGTCAAGGGAGGTAAACTAGTTGTGGGCTCATTGGACTAAACTAATTTTACAGTTTTCCAGCGTCAATTAAAAAACAATTGAATAAAGGAGATCATTTCAGATGGTGATAACTGCTCTAGAGGGAATAAGGATATATGACAGAGACGACTGCAGTGAGGTGGAGGTTTAGACCGGATGATGTTGTCAGTAAAAGCTTCTCAGAAGAGCGGGGGTCATTTAACCTGTGACCTGAAGGTGGAGGAAGAATCAGCCAAGCAATAGAGGAGGATAAAAAGCTTGAGGCCTTCAGGAGAAAGAAAGAGCTCTGCATTTTCAAGGATGGCCTGAAAATAGGCCAGAGTGCCTGAGCCTTGTGAGCAGGGGCAGATAAACTTGAAGAAGTGGGCAGTCATGGAAGATCATCTGACTTCATTTTGAGTGCAACTGGAAGGCACTCAGGGTTTTAGGTAAGTAGGTGACATGATCTGATTTACCTGTTTAAAGATTACTCTGGATGCTGCCTGCAAAATGGATTACAGCAGGGATTCTCAAAGTGGGGGTCCTAGACCAATAGCATCAGCATCTCCTGGGAACTTGCTAGTAATGCAAATTCTCAGGTCCTGCCCCAGACCTCCTGAATCAGAAACTATGGGAGTGGGACCCAGCAATCTGTGTGTTAATGGGATCTCTGGGGGATTTTATGCAGGCTCTTGTTTGAGGACCACTCTATTAGAGGAAGATGAAAGTGGATGGGGGAAATCAGTTAAGAGGCTACAGTGCAAGATGAGATACTCCTCCTAGTGCCATTGTCCTGCACTCTAGGGTTGGGTGGAGTTCCCTTGTTTAGAAAATATTCCCTTATATTTAGACATTCCCTTCAGGGGTATGGGAGGAAAGGAGAGTCAAGGCAAAGATGTTCTTTCTTTTTGTCAACCAAAACCTACCTTTGAGACAGAATAATCAGATATTTTTGTTTGTTTATTTATTTATTCATTTATTTTGGCAAAGGAGGTGTGTAATTAAAGGACTGCTTTTACCCCATTTAACTAAAAAAGAAATTGAAAACTGAAGTCTTTTCATGTCTACTCTATATCATTGAAGACATTGAAGAATAATTCTATGGGTGAATATACGAGACTGGTGAATTTAGACCCTCTGTCTCATAGAGATCAGAGCTGGTGATATACTACCCAAATATAGGTGGATAGGATGTTATCTGGATCAACAGTGAAATCAATTAGGAAGCACAACTGGAGGTCAAAATCCATTTACATGCTCAGAAGGACTTTTCAAATATGTCCTCATGCCAGAGAGGGAAGGAAAAACCTTTATTCAACATTGTCTCACAATCCCCAGGTCAGGAAGACATGCCATTCTTAACCTGTGAGGACCTTCCCCCAGACATCACTGAAAATATGCTCACTGTTTTTGTGGACTCACTGGGTTGGACTTATTTTATGGTTTACCAGAGTTGGCCCCACTTCTAGCCTCCCTTGCTATCTGAGAATTATTATAAAATACAGACTTTATGCTGAAAAAGTAAAATATATAATCTTGTCAGTCGCTAAGCACTTTGATGGAAATGAGTTCATCAGATTGGCTAGCCAGCCAGGTAATCTGACAGGAATAGTACACCAAAGAGAGAGGATAATAGGCAGGGAAAGATTTAGGAAAGTTGATCACTGGGCAAACAAGGAGGGGATTAGAGGCAATGCAGGCAAGAGACACTGCAGAGAAGGGGGTTACCAAAAAAATGGAGGAAAAAGTTAATAAAAAGAAAAATATTGACAGAAGAGCAAAGATTGAAGACTGATATATAATTGGGGTTTGATCCTGGCTCTGCCACCTCTTACTAGTTGTGCTGTCTTGAGTATAAACTAGAGCTATGCTAACTCTCTAGACTTCTGTTTCCTCATCTGTGTAGTGGGGATCATAATGGGAGCTACGTCAAAGAGATATTGCAATAAATAAGTAAAATATTGTTGTTAGTGTCTGGTATAGTGTCTGGCACATAGAAGGAGACTGTTGTTGTTAGGTGCCATCAAGTAGATTCCAACTCATAGAAACCTGTGTAAAACAGAAGAAAACATTGCCCAGTCCTGCATCAGCCTCACAATTGTTACTGTGCTTCAGCCCATTGTTAGAGCCACTGTGTCAATCCATCTCTTTGAGGGTCTTCCTCTCTTTCCTGGATGCTCTACTTCACCAAGCATGATGTCCTTCTCCAGGAACTGGTTCCTCTTGATACCATGTCCAAACTACTTGAGATGAAGTCTCACCATCCTCATTTTTAAGGAACATTCTGGCTGTACTTCTTCCAAGACAGATTTGTTCGTTCTTCTGGAAGTCCATGGTATATTCAATATTCTTTGCCTACATCATAATCCAAAGGATCACTTCTTCTTCAGTCTTTCTTATTCGTTGTTTAGCTTTTGCATGCATATGAAGCAACCAAAAATACCATGGCTTGGGTCAGGTGTACCTTAGTCCTCAAGGTGACATTTTTACTGTTTAACACTGTAAAGAGGTCTTTTGCAGCAGATTTACTCAATGCAACACATCATTTGATTTCTTGACTGCTGCTTCCGTGGCATTGATTGTGGATCCAAGTAAAAGGAAAACCTTGACAACTTCATTATTTTCTCAATTTATCATGATGTTGCTTATTGGCCCAGCTGCGAGGACTTTTGTTTTCTTTATGTTAAGGTAGAGCTCTGGTGGTGCAGTTGTTAAGTATTCAGCTGCTAATCAAAATGTGGGCAGTTATAATCCACCAGCCACTCCTCAGAAACCCTGTGGGGCAGTTCTACCCTGTCCTACAGGGTCGCTCTGTGTCGGAATCAACTCAATGGCAACGTGTTTGGTTTTTTGGTTAATCCATACTGAAGGCTGTAGTCTTTGATCTTCATCAGTAAGTGCTTCAAGTCCTCTTTACTTTTAGTAAACAAAGTTGTGTCATCTGCATATCAAAGGTTGTTAATGAGTATTCCTCCAATCCTGATGCCCCGTTCTTCTTCATATAGTCCAGTTTCTTGGATAATTTGCTCAGCATACAGATTAAATAAGTATGGTGAAAGAATAAACCCTGATACACACCTTTCCTGACTTTAAACCACACGGTATCTATCCCCTTGTTCTGCCTCTTGGTCTACGTACAGATTCTGCATGAATACAATTAAGTGTTTTGGAATTTCCATTCTTCGCAAAGTTATCTGTAATTTGTTATGATTCACACGGTTGGATGCCTTTACATAGTCAATAAAACACATGTAAACATCTTTCTGGTATTCTTTGCTTTCAGCCAAGATCCATCTGACATCAGCAATGATATCCTTCGCTCCACGTCCTCTTCTAAATCTGCTTGAATTTCTGGCAGTTCCCTGTCGATGTACCGCTGCAACCATTTTTGAATTATCTTCAGCATAATTTTACTTGCATGTGATATTAATGATATTGTTTGATAATTTCCACATTTTGTTAGATCACCTTACTTTGGAATAGGCATGTATATGGATCTCTTCCAGTCAGTTGGCCAGGTAGCTGTCTTCTAAATTTATTGACATAGATGAGTGAGTGTTTCCAGCGTTGCATCCATTTGTTGAAACATCTCAATTAACATTCCATCAACTCCTGGAGCCTTGTTTTTCACCAATGTCTTGAGTGCAGCTCGGAATTCTTGCTTCAGTACGATCTCAAGAATAGATTTGACACATTGAACACTAATGACCAAAAACCAGACAAGTTGTGGAATTACTTCAAGTACATCATACATGAAGAAATAAAAAGGTCATTAAAAAGCCAAAAAAGAAAAAAAAGACCAAAATGGATGCCAGAGGAGATTCTGAAATTTGCCCTTGAACGTAGGGTAGCTAAAGCGAAAGCAAGAAATGATGAAGCAAAACTGCTGAACAGAATATTTCAAAGAGTGGCTCCAGAAGACAAAGTAAAGTGTTATAACAAAATGTGCAAAGACCTGGAGTTAGCAAACCAAAAAGGAAGAACACCCGAGGTATTTCTCAAGCTGAAAAAAACTGAAGAAAAATTTCAAGTCTTGAATTGCAATATTGAAGGATTCTATGTGACACAGTAGTTAAGAGCTTGGTTGCTAACCAAAAGGTTAGCAGTTTGAATCCACCAGCCACTCCTTGGAAACCCTATAGGGGCAGTTCTACTCTGTCCTATAGAGTCGCTATGAGTCGGAATCAACTCAATGGCAATCAGTTTTTGGTTTATGGGCAAAAAACTGAATGATGCAGGAAGCACCAAAAGAAGATGGGAGGAATTCACAGAGTCACTGCACCGACAAGAACTGGTTGACATTCAACCATTTCAGGAGGTAGCATATGATTAAGAACTGATGGTACTGAAGGAAGAAATCCAAGCTGCGCTGAAAGTTTTGGCAAAAAACAAGGATCCAGGAGGAGATCAGTAAATACTAATTGCCTCCCTTTCCCATGCTTCTTTCATCTAATCCAGCAAGTGGCATGGGAAAGAGGAAGAAAGTAAGACACTTCAAAAAGAGAAAAAGAGAAAGGTGTTTGGTTATTTTGTATTGTTCTTTTCTAAAAGTAAAAGTGTTGAAACTTGAATATCTCATTCTCTCAAGGTTCATCCCCTCATGACCTCCTTGGGGGTCAGTTTTGGATTAAATCGTACCCTCCAAAAAGATGTGTTCAAGTTTTAACCCCTATATCTGCGAAAGTGGCCCTATTTGGGGAAATAGGGTCTTCCTTTGAAGATATTATCAGTTAATTGATAACTGAATAGGGTGGGTCCTACTTCTTATTGCTTCTGAGTGGTGTTTTATAAAGGATGAAAACAGAAATGGAGATAGTGTCATACAGGGGGAAAACAGACACCATGTGACAACAGAGACAGATGCATCTACAAGCAGCAGCTGGCAGCCACCAGAATCTAGGAGAGAGGCATGAAACAGTTTCTCCCTCAAAGCCCTCAGAAGGAATAAACATGGCTGACATCCTGATTTGGACTTCTACCCTCCAGAACTGTGAGACAATAAATTTCTGGTCTTTAAAGCCATCCACTTTGTGGCATTTTGTTATGGCAGCCCTACAAAGATAAGACAGGGCCCAAACAGAGAAGGTAAAATTGCCCCCTCTCAAATCATTGTGGAATGATCCTGCTTCCTGATGCCACTGCCAAAGCAGCACAGGCCACTTTCTGGGATGTCTACCCCCAGACCTACTCACACAGTCTGAGCTCCTATGGTCAAGGAGGGCAAACGTTTTCTCCCCACTGTGACAACATGTGCTAGGAGGCTTAGAACACAGGCCTTCAAATCTACTGCTCTGTAAACCAGCCCAAGCATTTGAAACAATGAGGAAGACAAGAGCATCCAGTCTTTATGACTCAGAGGACCAAGTGATACCTGCAAAAGTCCTAAAAGAATCTTTTCTGTCTGCATCAATGAAACTGATCTTGTACATTCTGAAAAGGGCTTTGGGCTACCCAAAGTCCAAATTACACAGATCAAAACAAAATGAGAAACAAAGAGCTCGGTGACTTGACCACAGTCATATAACAAGTTAGAGCAGCATTACTTAAACCTTTTTACGTCAACATCATATCATTGCTCATCTCAAATGGCACAACTAAATAGTCCAGCCCAGCAAGCAATACACAAGGTTCCTTCCTCTTTGAACAATATGTACTTGGAAAATGAAACTATCTTTAGAAATTCTCACTTTCCTCCTGAAACCAAACACTGCATCACTGATCTGAAAATGCTTACATTTTAGAAACAACTGCAAAATAGAATCATTCATTATGCCTCTCAGCAGCAAAGACCATCCCCACCTTGCCACAATTCCAATTGATATTTTATTTGTGGGGAGGTATATTTTCTTCTGTTGTCAGCCAATGTTATTTATAACCTAATAATTTATTTACAAAATAACCCCACTTACTTGTGTTTCAGATATTTCTTTCCTAGGAGATTCAATATATTTAATGACAGCACCTCAAATATGCCCAGTAAGACAGTGCAATTTGCAGCCTGAGAGAAAAAGTTATGTTAACCACACAGTATAGTTTCCATATGAAGAACAAAAGAATTTCCCCCAAATGTATTGGTACTGTGACACACAAGAGAGGCAGCAAGGCACAGCTACTCACTTAGTCTACAAGAGTAATTTCCCAGCAAAAGCTGAGAGCAAGGTCGTAACCCATGACCAGCATTTGTGAAAGACAAGTAATAACTGACAATTTAAGAACATGCCCTGTTTCTCCAATCCAATCTATCTGCCAGACAGGCAACTCTATACTTTGGGTTTTTTATGGAAAATAAAAAGAACATAGTCTGAAAAAAAAGATGAAATATCAGGCCAAAGAAAAATCAAGCACCCAAATCAAGCAGACCTGCACAGCTGAAACAAACTGCTTCATACATTTAAGATATGATTAGCATCACATATCTTCTGTTTTGCCTAAATAAAGCTGTCTTAAGTCTCCACTACAAAACCAGTCAAATATCTAAATGATACCTGTGAAAGTCCAAAAAGAATATTTTCTATCTCCATCAACTGAATAGATTTTGTAGGGTTCTGAAAAGAATCTTGGGCTCCCCAAAGTTCAAACTATGCCCATTAAAGCAAAAAGTTATTTTTGTCACCCCCTATAAAACATCCAAAAAGCCTGGGAATTTAAACCAAAAAACCAGTTGCCATTGAGTTGACTCTGACTCATCACAGTCCCATGTGTGGCAGAGTAAAACTGTGCTCCGTAAGGATTTCAGTGGCTGATTTTTCAGAATTAGATGTCATTACTTTCTTCTGAGATGCCTGTGGGTGGACTCAAACCTCCAATCTTTCAGTTAGCAGAGAGTATTTAACCGTCTGCACCATCCAAGGACTCCCCTGGGGATTTAGAGCTCAAAACACGGAGTAGACCAAAACTAAACCAAACCCATTGCCACTGAGTTGATTCCAACTCATACCAGCCCTACAGGACAGAGTAGAACTGCCCCATAGTGTTTCCAAGTTGCTGCTGGTGGATTCAAACTGCTGATCTTTTGGTTAGCAGCCATAACTCTCAACCACTGTGCCACCAGGGCTCCAAAAAAGAGCAGAAGTGGAATAAATCATACATATACATCTGAAGAAGAGAGTCTGGAGTCTGATGGGTCCATCACCACCTCTTTTCTTACCGCCACATGGTGTGGCTGTGGATTCCGGTCCTGCCTCATCACCTAGGTCTGCTATGGCTTCAAGTCCCTACAGTGACCACCCTGGATCTTCACAGGAAGATGATCCTGCTCCCTCAGGAGTATATTTGACCAAGAATGTTGGGTTCACAGAATCACAGCTCTAAATGTTCAGTTTTTCCCTGTGGAGCTGCCTTTCTAAGGACCAGATCCACTTCTCAGCACCACCACAGTGCTTCAGACTTCAGCCCATCAAGAACACAGAGTTAGTGTCTCCTTTCCTTCCTTGGGATCCCTTAATTCTCTTCCACCTTAAGATCAGGCAGCTTTTCCTCTTAATCTATGAAATACAAAGGGCCTCACTACATGCTTTTGGTGGACAAGAGGGCTATGTTTCCACCATCTAAGTGGGGCTACACTGATTGCCTTGACGGGACCCATTAGCTTCAAAACATAAGAGGTCTGATTTTAAATTTTTGCTACTCACCTCCCTAGGTATATACCTTGGTTATTTGGGGTTAGGAAGGAAACTCATTCCCTCTGTGGTGGTTAATTTTATGTGTCACTTTGGCTAGGCTATGGTTCCAGTGGTGTGGCCAAAAACTAGTCTAGTTATTGTTCTATAATGTATGTAATATAATGTAACGTAGTGTAATCATCTTCCATGATGGAATTTAATGTATCAAATCAATCAATCAGTTCAAAAGGGAGTTTCCTTAGGGTGTGTTCTGCCTCCAAGCTATAAATACATATTTTGGCAGAACTCACTCTCTCTCTTCATCCTATACTCTTCTAGTCACCTCACCTATGGATCTTGGGATAAAAGCCTGCAGAAGCCTCCAACCTGCCATCTGAACCACAGATCTTGGACTTGCCAGCTCACACAAGCATGTGAGCCAAAACCTTGAAATAAACATCTCCATAGATGATAGGTGGATTCCTGGTGGCACAGTGGTTAAGAGCTATAGCTGCTAACCAAAAGGTCAACTCACCAACTGCTCATTGGAAACACTATGGGGCAGTTCTACTCTGTCCTATAGGGTCACTAAGAGTCGGAATTGACTCCATGGCAACAGGTTTGGTTTGGTTTTGGTAAGATAAATACATAGATACACTGTTGTTTTTGTTGTTGTGTGCTGTCAGTCAATTTCAATTCATAGCAACCTGAAAGGACAAAATAGAACTGTCCCGTAGGGTTTCCTAGGCTATAATTTGTATGGGAGCAGATTGCCAGGTCTTTTCTCCTGAGAAACCGCTGGTGAGTTCAAACCACTGACTTTTCAATTGGCAGCTGAGTGCTTAACCAGTGCATCACAAGGGCTCCTTTTATACACACACACACACACACACACACACACACATATACATATATAAACTCATTGGTTCTGTTTCTCTAGAGAACCCTGACTAGGACACCATCCCTTCTGAGCATGCCAAACATGATTTAATCTCCTTGAAATGAGCAAGATGACTCTTTGTCACCTCTTTGACTAGAGCAGAAAAATAAAAGAACTAAGTTTAATCAAAAGTGGAACATCCTGCTATCATGAGACTAAACTAAAAAGCTTTCCCTCACCTACAAAGAATAACTTAGTGTGATGTTTGCTAACATTGTGTGTCCCTGTAAATAGTTACTCTATCCAAAGTCCATTGTTACTACTTGCTCCATAAATTTTGTTCAAGGGAAAATTAGTAGGAAAGACAGAATTGAACATTAACATATAGACTGGAATGTGGTAGGCACTCAGTAAATTACTGTTAGTGCTAGATTCTTTCACATATATCCATTTCCATATATTCATATAATTTATTGGAAGCTTCACATGAGATATATATAATTAAATTCATTTTACAGATGAGAGAACTAATGCTCAAAGAGTTTAAAAAATACAATATTAAATAGTCAGCAACTTATGAAGTCAGAATTTGAATTTATACCGTCTTTTCCACTCTACATTCTGATGCATTCAGATGAGAAGACAAGAAGCAGTTCCGTTTTCTAGCTTCTAAAATAGGAGGCTGAAACTGAGTTGGAAGAAAACAAATCAATCAATTTTTTTTTTTTTAAGACTGCTTTGGAACAGTTTCATTTAATCTACTGCATTCCACAGTGCCATTTGGGGAAGACACTGAGTATTGATTTGCACCCTCTCAAATCTCTGGAGAAAACATAGGCCCTGTCTATGTAACTAGAGCGCTGTGCAGGAAGCATAAAAAAAAAACCCTACCCATTGCCATCAAGTTGATTCCAACTCATAGTGACCCTATAGAATAGAGTGGAATTGCCTGATGGGGTTTTCAAGGAGCAGCTGGTGGATTTGAACTACTGACCTCTTGGTTAACAGCCGGACTCTTAATCACTGCACCACCAGGACTCCTTGTGCAGAAAGCATAAGGCTGGCCAAAGAGTGGCTGGTGCAAAAGAAAGGGCATCATGTTAGCAAATCCAACTCTGAGTGACAATCACAGAGGCAAGTGGTACAGAACAGAGCAGAAGGCATGGTTACACCTGGACAAAGAGCTGCTTTCTTGAGGGGAAGAGAAATAAAAAGGATACAAAATTCTTTACAAGAATTTAGTCTGATTCCAGAGAGGTTCATGATGTGGTTATCTGAGCCTAGTAACACAAGGTTGCCCTGGAACCACAGGAAGCATCTGTCTGGGAAAACAAGCAAGGCTCTACTATCCAGGATTCCGCCTTCTCGCACTCCCTATTCGTATCCCACCATCCCAACTCAGCCGCTAGAATTACAGAAAAATAGAGGAGACAATAGTAGAAAGTTCTAAAGGCATTGCCCAGAATCCTGTCTTCCTCCAAGCCTGCTTCATGTCTCATTTGATTCAATGCGATGCATCCATCTTATAAACGAGGAAACTGAAACACAGAGAAGCTGAGTGACTGGTCCATGTCACTGGGCAGTTAATGGGTTTTGGCACTAGAACTCAGCTCCCCTAATACTCAATTCTCCTTTCCTGCTGGACAAATAAAGAGAGGAGAGTACAGAGAACATTCTCTTCTTCAAAGTGGTAATTTTTTCTTTTTTTATTGTACTTCAGATGAAGATTTACAGAGCACATTAGTTTCTCATTAAGCAATTAGTACATATATTGTTTTGTGACATTGGTTGCCAACCCCACAACATGTCAACACTCTCCCCTTCTCGAACTTGAGTTCGCCATTACCAGCTTTCCTGTCCCCTCCTGCCTTCTCGTCCTTGCTCCTGGGTTGGTGTGGCCATTTAGTCTTGTTTTGTTTTCAAGGCCTGTCTAATCTTTGGCTGAAGGGTGAACCTCAGGAGTGACTTCAGTACTGAGTTAAAGGATGTCCAGAGGCCATACTCGCAACTTTCCCCAGTCTGTTAGACCAGTAAGTCTGGACTTTTTTTGTTCAAAGTGATATTTTTTTGTTGGTATTATCTCTCAGCCTTGTTCTCCATCCCTCTTTACCTCACACACGCACTCATGCACTTGCACACACACCATTATACACATACCTAAGGCATTGGTTCTAGTGAAGAGAAAATAAGAGCTGCTGAGTGTGGATCAAGGTAGGAAATGTCTTGCACTGAGAATGTGTGAGCATTCACAATGGAATTGGATAGGTTCTCAGGGGTCTATTCGTATTCTGGGAGAACTTTTGGTCTTCTTTGAGACATTTTTAGGCCAAGAGACAGATAAAGGGGAAATTTGTTCTGTTAACATCTCTGGAAAAAAAAATAAAACACAAAACCTTATGAAATGAGTCTAGTAGAAGAAATGGAATCTCAGTTGTTATGTCCCTAGTCTTATCTTTTTATAAAAAGAGAATAGTGTGACAGTATCCGCACTTTGCTCAGAGGCAGCATTTTTTTTTTTTTTTCTTGTACTTCAGGTGAAGGCTTACAGAACAAATAGCTTCTCATGAAACAGTAGTACACATGTTGTTTTATGACATTTGTTAACAACCCCACAACATGTCAACCCTCTAACTTCTCAACCTTTTTTTTGGTGAAAATACACATAGCCAAAGATACATCATTTCAAAAATTTCTACATGCACAGTTCAGTGACATCGACTACGCTCTTCCAGTTGTGCTGCTATTCGCACTTTAGATGTAGGCTTACAGAACAAAATAGTTTCTCATTTAACAGGTACTACACATGTTGCCCTATGACAATGGTTAACAATCTCACAACACATCAATAATATCCTTACTCAACCTTGGGTTCCCTATCACCAGCTTCCTTGTCCCCTTCTGCCTTCTGGCCCTTGTCACAGGACTCCTGTACCTCATTAGTCCCATTTGGTTTTACGGGGCTGTCCACTCCCAGGCTGAATGATGAACCTTGGAGATAACTTCACCACCGAGCTAAAAGGGTGTCTGGGGGCCATACTCTCGGGGTTTCTCCAGTCTCCTTTAGGCCAATAAATCTGGTCTTTTTTTTTTTTTTTTTTTGTGAGTTAGAATTATGTTTTACATCCTTCTCCAGCTCTGTCCAGAACCCTCTGTTGTGATCTGGGTCAGAGCAGTCAGTGGTGGTAGCCGAGCACCATCTAGCTGTATTGGACTCAGTCCGGTGGAGGCTTTGGTAGCTGTGGACCATTAGTCCTTCAGACTAATCTTTTCCTTGTATCCTGTTCTCTTCATTCTCCCTTGCTCCCGAAGGGTTGAGACCAGTGGAGTATCTTAGATGGCTGCTCACGGGCTTTTGAGACCCCAGACACTACTCACCAAGGTAGAATGTAGAACATTGTCTTTATAAACTCTGTTATGCCAATTGAGCCAGATGTTCCCTGAGACCATGGTCCCCACAGCCCTCCGCCCAGCAATTCAGTCCCTCAGGGAGTTTGGATGTGTCTGTGGGGCTTCCATGACCTTTCCTTGTACAAGTTGTGCTAGTTTCCCCTGTATTGTGTACTGTCTCACCCTTCACCAAAGATACCACTTATCTATTGCCTATTTAGTATTCCCCCCCCCACGCCTCCCATCCCTCCTAACCAACAAAGATTGTTACATTTTGTGTGTGAACTTTTTCATGGGTTTTTACAATAGAGGTCTCATACAATATTTGTCCTTTTGTGACTGACTTATTTCACTCAGCATAATGTCCTCCAGTTTCATCCATGTTATGAGATGCTTCACAGATTCATTGTTGTTCTTTCTCGTTGCATAGTACTCCATTGTGTGTATGTACCATAGTTTGTTTATCCATTCATCTGTTGATGGGCATCTATGTTGTTTCCATCATTTTGCTATTGTGAACAATGCTGCCATGAACATAGGTGTGCATATGTCTATTTGAGTGACGACTCTTAATTCTCTAGGATATATTCCTAGGAGTGGGATTGCTGGATTGAATGGTATGTCTATTTCTAGCTTTCTGAGGAAGCGCCATATCATTTTCCAAAATGGCTGTATCATTTTGCATTCCCACCAGCAGTGCATAAGAGTTCTGATCTCCCCGCATCAGAGGCAACATTTTTTTTGTCTACATCATACTTAGGTACTGTGTGATTTTTCTGTGTGGCGTTTCTACACTTTGGTGAAACGGTGATATTTCCTAAAAAGAAACTTTGGATCTCTCTCCAGTTTCCTCCCTTAAACCCAGCAACTGGGGTCCCTGCCATGCATTTATGCTTTAGAGAGTTCCTCTTTGGACCTCCTACAGGGCCAGAGCCTGGAGTCCACAGGACCATAGGTGTGTGCCCACCTGGAACCCACGCTCCTGCTTCTGGACCACACTCTGGTACCTGCAGCCCTGGAATTCCTGACCCACACAGCCCTGATCATACTTCAGCACCTGCTCGGACTCCCACCAGGGAGAATTCTCCTGAGAGAAGACATTGCAGCATGTATGCATGCCCCCAGATCTGAGCTGTGACCAAGGGGTAGCTATCTGTGGGGTGAAGAAAGTAGATAGATAGAGCTTGGACTTATGGATATAGGCCATGAGGGCCTGAGCAGCCGATGGGAAGAAAAGAATGTAGGCTTTTGTGGGGGCAGAGGAATGGAGGTAGGAAGTAGCCTCCATTTGTATTCTTGTCCCAGGCTCTTCAAATGAAATAAATGTTGGAGGGAGGTGAAGCAAAATCTCTGACCAGAGATATCCTTTTAAAACATAGATCTGATCTAATCAAGTCTCTGACTAAAAATATTTTATAGCATCTGTTGCTTACAGGATTATGCTCAAATTCTTGGTATTCAAAGTCCTTTTTGATCTGGCTAGTCCCTGCTTATCTTTCCTCCCACCAGTCCCCCTCTCAAAGCATCACCACCCCTTGCCATGTCTTACATGTTGACCACCTTGGACAACCCCTTGTTCTTTGAACACAACTTGTTCACTCAAGCTCGTGTACTTTAATCATTATATTCTCTTTCTCTAAGCAGCATATAAAAGGTACAAAATAAATTTTTGTTGATTTGAAGTGAAATGACTCTTTCCCAATATGACAAAACAACTTTTTGAGATGTTTAATTTGTGTTTGTTCTTTTGTATTTCCCATGTCTACCACCTCCATTCATGCCAACCATAAAAATGGAGTGGGAGTGTCAGACCTTGTTTAATTTCACAAGGGGGAGGAGAGAGAATCAAGATCAACATCAGCCCAAGGCTGATTCCTATGAGGTAGAGGTCAAACATACCTCCGAAGTGGCAGTTAAGGTTGTGTGTCAGCTTAGCTGGGCCATGATTCTCAGTGGTTTGGCAGTTATGATGTAGTTTGGCAGCTATGTAATGATGTAATCACCTCCATAATGAGATCTGATATAATGTAATCACCTCCATGATGAGATCTGTTTTAAGCAGCCAATCCGTTGAAAGGGAGTTTCCTTTGAGGTGTGGCCTACATTTAATATAGGTGGACTTTCTGGCCAACCTAGCTGGCTTTTGCTTGCTCTGGATTCTGTAGCTGCCTCCTAGTCATCTGACCTCCGGTTCTTGAGACTTGAGTTAGCAACTTACCAAAGCCTGTGAGCCAGCAGTTTACCATTTTACCTGCCAATCTTGGGATTCATCAGCCTCTGCAGCCTGTGAGCCAGAGACTTGCTGTCTGACCTATCAGTCTTGAGTTTACCAGTCCCTGCAGCTATATGAGTCAGGAAAAGCCTCCAACCTGACCCACGGACTTGGGATTTTCCAGCCTCTACAACCACATAAGCCATTTCCTTGATATAAATCTCTCTCCATATATATATGTATATATTTTTATGCTTCCCTGATTTTGCTTCTCTAGAGAACCCAGCCTAAGACATCCACTCTCCAGCCTTTTTACCAGCTCTGACACCAGCCATCCCTCCCATGGCACTCTCTACTTCTCTGTTGGGTTCGATAATTTGTTGTAAAGTTCACACAGAACTCACAGACAATGCTCACAGTTATGGGGTTTATTAAGGAAGTAACAGGTAACAATTCAAGATCCAGGATCAACTTGGAAGTAACAGGAATGACTCAGGATGCAGTTCTTCAATCAGGACAGCTTCTTCTCAGCCATGTCCTCAGGTAGGCCGCTCTCTTGGCCCTAGGCCTCTCAGCCCCTCTGGCTTCTGCCCTGCTTGGGCCAGTGTTACAAAGCTCTTCAGCTCTACCAATAAGTGCCCAGAAGCACCTTACTCCACCAGGAAGCCTCCTGTCCAAAGCACTCAGCTCTCTCACTCCCTGGGTCAGCGAGCCTAGCTCCATCAAGTGCCCAGAGGCACCACATTCTAATGGAGTAGAGGTTAAAGAACTCGGCTGCTAACCAAAAGGTCAGCAGTTCAAATCTACCAGCTGTTCCTTGGAAACCCTCTAGGGTAGTTCTACTCTGTCTTATAGGGTCGCTATGAGTGGCTACAAGGGCCAAATTAAGTAATTCACTGTACCACACCAACTCTTTTATATTTCATTGACTTGGAAAGTTTTTTTTTTCAGTGTAGACAGCATATGCTTTGTCTTAGTTATCTAGTGCAGCTATAACAGAAATGCCACAAGTGGATGGCTTCAACAAACAGAAGATTATTCTCTCACAGTCTACCAGAAGTCCAAATTCAGGGCATCAGCTCCAGGGGCTGGCTTTCTCTCTGTTAGCTCTGGAGGAAGGTCCTTGTCATCAATCATCCCCCAGTCTAGGAGCTTCTCAGTGCAGAAACCTCATGTCCAAAGCACACACTCTGCTCCCAGCATTGCTTTCGTGGTGGGATGAGGTCCCCCTGTCTTTCTGCTTGCTTTCTTTTATGTTGCAAAAGACATTGGCTTAAAACACTATCTAATCTTGTAGACTAAATCCTGCTTTATTAACATAACTGGCACTAATCCCACCTCATTAACATCGTAGAGATAGGATTTACAACACAGAGGAAAATCACATCAGATGAAAAAGTGGTGGAAAATCATGCAATACTGGGAATCATGGCCTAGCCAAATTGATACACATATTTTTAGGAGACACAATTCAATCTATGACATGCTTCTTCTCCAACTCAAAGGTTTTTCTCAACTACTATAAAAGCTTAAATTCACTCAAGAGATTACACTCCAGAGGGAAAGTTGTAGTGGCTGTGGGAAGGTGCATTTGAGGGGAAGAGATAGGGAGAATAATAGAGATTTCAGAGGCTGGAGAGGGGACAGAGATGGGCAGGTTGCTCAATTTGATGTCAGCACTCTGGAGGCGGCAAGTCCTCAGAGGGGTTGAGGAGGAATAGAGTTAAGAAGCTATAGAGATAATGCAGATGTTGAGACAATCTCTTCAAAGGAAAGTGTCAGGATGTCAGAACATGGCACTAAGTCATCTGCAGTAATACTTCCTCTTTCCTAAGGAGAGTGCATTGAGTTCACATTGCCCTTTAGTCAATGGATACATGCTAGAATAGTCATACAAACAGTTATATCTTGCTCAGAACGTGGGCTTGTCGTACATTTTAAGCCTCAGATGCAGCTCATGCAGTGAGGGGCAGGAAAATTTCTAGCCATGCCGTGCGATTGATTACTTTTATGTGTGGCCTTTCTAGCCATGGTCTTGTAACTCCCACCCAGGTGACTGGGGGTGACTGTGTGATAAGGTAATTGTGGCCCACAAGGGAATTGGCCAGTTTTGCCTTAAAAGAGAGTCAATTCCAGAGCAGAGAGGAGGATCCTACCACCACCAAGAAAGAACAACCACAAGTGGAGAGCATGTCCTTTGGAGCCAGGATCCTGGTACTGAGAAGCTCCTGGAAGCAGAAGACTGAGACAGAGAGAGAGAGAGCAAGCTGTAACCCTGCAGATGGTGAGAAGTGGTAGCAGGAAAGACCCGGCAGCAGAGATTCAGCAGGAGGAGGGACGTGGTGGGCTTCCTGGCCCATGGAGAGAGAAAGCTTGAGTACCTTGGGGCAGAGGCCTAGGGCCAGGGAGAGGCATGCCTGCGAGCATGGCTGGGAAGAGGCTGTCCTGATAGAAGAACTGTACACTGAGTGTTCCTGAGTCTGAATTGTAACTGTTACTTCCCTAATATACCCCATAATTATGAGTATGGTCTGTGAATTCTGTGTGGCCATTGCAATGAATTATTGAAGCCAGCAGAGAAGTAGAGAGTGCTATGCGAGGGACGGTTGGTATCAGAAATAGTAAAGATGGCAGACAGAGGAGGCTTGTCTGGCCTCCACCTCATGGGAGTCAGCCTTGCGCTGTTGCTCTTGGTTCTCCTTCCCCCTTGTGGGGCCGGAGAAGGTAGAAACTGCTCCCATGCCATTTTCACAAGCCACTTTTCCTGTTACCACATGGATGTACTTCATGGTCCCCAGATTATCTAATAGAGTTTGAATGGGAATTTCTCAGGCTATGTGTATAAAAGCAAACATTCTTCAGCCACTTATTATTTGATTCCTTTATCCTATAGTATTTCTTTTACTCAACTGTCAAGACAAAATGATATTATGAGGTCAATAACGAAGAATGAGTCCAGTAATTTCCCAGGAGCTGCTTCTGCTGATTCAGTGAAAGACATTTTCCAGTGGACATAAGAAAGATCTACCTATTGTAGGGGCCCAAAAATCTGAAGACTTAAATCTCAAAAGTTAAAGAAGTTTATATCTAGTTAGGATGAAAGAGCATTACTGTAGAGAACTTCATTGTAGGTTTCCCAAAGACATAGGATTTGACCATTAGAAATCAATACACAGGACAAGCAACTACAGCCACATGCAGGTATCTCTTGACTACTTGCAGCTCATTTTAAGTCCCCTAGGTACTGCTGTTTTATCGTCATTGTAAAAGCAGCTTATGCTGTTGTTAGCTGCAGTCGAGTCAGCTCAGACTGATGGCAACCTTATGTATAACAGAACGAAACGCCACCTGGTCCTATGCCATCTTCATGTTCATTGGTATGTGTCATGGATTGAATTGTGTCCCCCCAAAATACCTGTCAACTTGGCTAAGCCATGATTCCCAGTATTGTGTGATTGCCCACCATTCTGTCATCTGATGTGATTTTCCTATGTGTTGTGAATCCTACCTCTATGATGTTAATGAGGCAGGATTACAAGCAGTTATGTTAATGAGGCAGGGCCCAATTTACAGGTTTAGGTTGTGTCTTAAGTCAGTGTCTTATGAGATATAAAAGAGAGAAGGCAGGGATCTCATACCACCCAGAAATAAGCACCAGGAGCATAGTGCATCCTTTGGACCCGGAGTCCCTGCACTGAAAGTCTCCTCAGCCAAGGGAAGATTGATGACAAGGACCTTCCCCCAGAGCCGACGAAGACAGAAAGCCTTCCCCTAGAACTGGCATCCTGAATTCAGACTTCTAGCCTCCTAGACCGTGAAAGAATAAATTTCTCTTTGTTAAAGCCATCCACTTGTGGTATTCCTGTTATAGCAGCGCTAGATGACCAAGACAGTATGTTTGAGTCCATTGTTGTAGCTATTTTGTAGTGCCTTCCAACCTGGCAGATTCATCTTCCAGCACTATATCAGATAATATTCTGTTGTGATCCATAAGGTCTTCGTTGGCTAATTTTTGGAAGTAGATCACCAGGCATTTCTTCCTAGTCTGTCTTAGTCTGAAAGCTCTGCTGAAACCTGTCCACCATGCGTGATCCTCCTGGTATTTTAAATACCAATGGCATAGCTTCCAGCATTATAGTAATAGGCAAGCCACCATAGGACAACAAACTAATAAATGGGTGGTAGAAAAGCAGCTTATAGGTGTTTCAGAATAGGCCTGCCATCAATTAGCACAGACCATCTGTTAGCACAGACCAGCTCCTTTGGCTCTACTACCCATCATATCACATCAAGATATTTGCCTTGAACTTGCCCTTTGGGTGCCCAGAGTCAACTCAGAAGAAGGTGAGCTGAAACTTGGAATTCACCTTCCCTCCTTCCTAGTTTCCAACTGGGCTGAGTCTATTTTGATGGTCTACCAAATGCCATTTTGATAAGGATCTCCCTTCAATCCACAGAGATATCCTGGGAGACAGAAAAATTTTCAAGAAAAATTTAATAAAGGGGTGGGAAAGGTGAGAAGTCTAGTCTGAACATAAATGCTGATTATTCATGAGTCTGTTACTCCCCTGATTGCCCATGAACAGTCTGCATATTCAGACTTAGAAACTTAAGAAGAGAACCAGTAAATGGTAAGCAGACAGGGCTTTGGGCCATCAAATGGAAAGCACTTAGTTGCTCCCTCTTACTAGTTGAAGGTGCCTTTCTCATCTAGAGAAGAGACCTGCTTCAAGATATCTCTGAGCTTCCTCACCCAGCTTTAAACCTCATAAACAGTGGCAAAGATATCAATGCCACCTTGGGTTGTTATACTCTCTTTCTTCCCGGGAAGCCAAAACTTTTCACCCACATTAGCATTTATCCCTGTTGGGACCGGAAGATAGGACCAAAATAATCAGCTACTTGATAGGCCCTCCAATCCCTTCTCTCTGTTTTGGATTCCTCCTCAGCCAGACTCAGCATCTCCTGCTATGATAACTCTCTTAAGTCTTCCATCTGCAAGCAACCTCATTTAAATGTAAATCAAAATCAAAACCCTTCTTCCAAATTTGAAATGCTCACAGTTCAGTTAGATGATGTCTTCTTGTGGCAAAGTTGAAGTTATTCTTCTCAACTCAGTGAGTTCAGAAACTTTTATTAAGTGGAAATCTTGGAGAAAAATTAACATTTTAATACCGTTTTTAATATTTGCCTCTGTTCCGTTTCAGGCACCAGTACTGTTTGCTCAGCAGCAAAACTCAAATGTTTTTACTTAACTATTAAGACCGTTGAAGATCTAAAGAGTCGGGGTTTCTCCTGAATCTAAAAAATTAACTCATAAGAGGCTCACTTCTGAACTCCCTGAAAAGTTATAGAAACAATCTTCTTTTATATATGATTTTTTAAGCAACTCTTTGGATAATCTACTTTCCTAAGTCACATCTGTCTGTTGTTTTCCCGGTACTTGCCCAAACAGTGACAGAAAAACAAGTTCGTATATTGGTTACAGTAGAGAAAAAATGGCCATTTTCAAGTTAAGTAATAACAAACTAATAATAATAACACACCTTGAACCTTCTATAGTTCAAGAAAAAGTGCATTGGTCCATGCTGATGTTTGGAAGTAGCTTCCTTAGATGGCCATGCTTTAGAATGCGTTTGGTCTACATAAGGAATTAATGAGCCTCATTACCCTGGAAGGGAGGGAGACTGTAAAGACATTGAGAGGGCCTGGGAGGATGTGGGAGTTGTCCGTAAGTGTCCCTGGGCAGGGCACTGCTGCTTATGGAGCCTGTGGAGTGGGCAGGTAGCATAATATCCTCAAGATGCCTACCCCAGGGTCCCTTGCCAGAGCTGCCTTAGATAGTCAGCATTTGTGTCTATTATGCTGCTCTGGGCCCCCATCTTTCTCCCAGGTTAGAGGAATCTCAGTCTGGATAATATCACCCCTAGACTTTCCATCTCCACAACTCTCCTCATGTTATACCCACTGCCGAGAAAGTCCTCTAAGTGTCATTACCTTAAAAAACCTACACATCCTAAGCAGCCATCTCCTTCCTGAACCAGATTCCCTCCAACAAATAAGATGAGTCTACTTCTGAATTGCCTCTCATCCTATATCTATTACATATGACAGGATTCATTAATTAAATGTGTAGATTCCCTTGTCTACCCTTCCAGATCATAAATACCTTAAGGGGAAGGACTGTATATTTTTTCACTTTTTTATTCCTACTCCTCTAACAGCTAGCACAGTGCCTTACACATAGCAGGTATTCAATAAATACTGACTGAGTGAATGAACAAATGAATATTTCAAAGATTTCCCAGAAGGAAGGGTTGATTTCAAAGAGGAATAATGAATAATTGCAAGGATTTAGCTAGTCAGGTGCCAGATTCAACCCCAGCTCCAGACATGTACAACTGAAAGGTCACCTTATGATGAGTATATAAAATTTTATAATTTGTTACTAATAGGCTACTTCTTCTGTATCCCATTTCCTTCCAATGGGCATTACTCTAACTAGTGAGGGGGGAAACGTACAGACTGCTACTTCTTGAGACTAAAGAGGTAAATTGGATTGTTCTGGGGGTCTGGCTGTTCATATCTTGGGACTTATTCAGGAAGTAGGATGAGCACCTTTATAAATTCTGGGCATTGCGCTTATGGGTGTCTCTTCTAAAACTCTCTGTATCTTTTCATATTTATATTTATTTTTATAAAATAAAATCAGAATCTCCTTAGACAATATAGAGTATGTGTGGAGGGAAGAGGGAGTCAGGACAGCCCCCAAGGTTTACTAGTTATTTCCCAGTATTCATTCTCTTTTTTCCTGAGTTTTTGCTGGACAAATGATTGCCCAGCTAAAGACTAAATTTCTTAGCCTCCCTTATAGCTTGGTGTAGTCAAATGGCATCGTTCTAGATAATGGAATGTGAGAACAAGTGAGTTGTGCAGCTTCCAGGTTGTGCTCTTGAAAGGGAACTGTCTTCCACTTTCACTTTTCTCTTTATACTAGGTAGGGCACAGACATACCCTAGCAGATGAGAGAGCCACAAAGAGAAAAAAATCTTGGGTCCCTGGATAAACTCACGGACGAGAACTGCCCTTCCCCTGGATTCCCTGCCAACCTGGACTTTTACATATGAAAGAAATAAATGCCTACCTAGTTCAAGCCACTGTTATTATGGTTTCTGCTAAAGCAGCCAAACCAGTATCTAACATAGAATGTCAACAAGGTGCTATGTGGCACCCTTATTTTTAGAAAATTTAAATGAGTGGTTTTGTGTGTATGTATGTGTATGTGACTAGTGACAACCCAAGTTTTGCAAAACTAGCATTAAGAATCCACCATCAAGCATCTACTAATGGACTAGTAAGTACCTACACTACCAAGAATCTTCAGACCAAGTCTGAGTTTTCTAAGTTTTATCTAACTGAAATCCAAGTCAAAGATGCAAATGAATAGAAAAGTAAAAAACATGGTTAAGGGTCATAATATTTGCTTTTTTTTTTTTAAATTTAATCCTTACCACCTAGCACAGTGCCTGGCAGATAGTAAGATAATAATTTAAAGACTTTAAATTTGAATTGAATGAAATAAGACACTTTCCTGATTCATTATAAAAAATGACAGTTAATTAGGGTATTGTATTCATTAATGACTTCTTTCTCACTTGGAGACCAAAGATGAGGTTTCTCCATCATTCCTGAGCTATACAATATTTCAGACTGGAAGCAGGTATTGTGGTCATCCTATAAATTCCACTGTGAAATCAGAAGTCAAAATGATGTCACTAATGAAGCTTGTAGCTAAGACTTAGCTAACACCTGAGCTAAAGTCATCCACAGTAGGCACAAATGATACATATTATGATGGGTATTTTATAAGTTTTCCTTAAATTGCCTGATGAATTGAGAATTTCAGAATTATGTATATTAAATGGGCATATAAAAAGGAATCATTAACATCATAAAAGAATTCACACAGGTTTAAAAATTAGCATATAATTTACAAAAGCAAAGGAAAATTGGAGAAGCTATGAAATGATGCATGACAAAAGTAAGTACTGAATGTTGATGCGATATCCAAAATCATGAAGATCTAAGAAGTTTAAAAATACAGATAACATCTGCTCTCTATCGAGTGGAATTTATTTCCTAGGAGATTTGCCAAAGATATAAGAAGCCTCAGGATCATATTATGAATGCTTTATGATTGTTTTAATTTATTTGGCTTTTCTCAAATACTGGAGTTTAAAAGAATGGACAACAAATTACAAGCCACTGTGTTTATTTACCAATGACCTGTTGGCTATCATTCATTTGCCCCTTTTGTTCTGTTGGTCATACCTTCTTTTCCTGTTCTACTTTCAGACACAATTTTCCATTTAAGATTGACAACAATGCAAAAATTTTTATCAATTTCTTAAGATTCCAGAGCACCATAATAACAATTCTCACATTCACTCCTCACAACCCTGTTAGTTGGAGGGTAAAAGGGGAGAGTATTAAGACCCTTTGTTTTCCCTAATTTGCCAATGATAAAACAGGATCAGAGGAATTTAATAACTTGTCTAAGGTCTGACAGATCTAAATTCCAGGGTTCCCAGTGGGTTCCTTACCACCCCTCTCATACACACCAGACTGTCAGTTCAATGGAAAATCCCTGGGCCTCCTTATCTCTCAGAGTATACTATTATAACTTGTAGCAATGTGAATATTCATTCCAATATCAAAAGTTCTTGAGCATTTACTATGTGCTAGATACTGTGCTAGGTACTAAGTACTCACTGTTGTGTTGTGGTTAGGTGCCATCATGTCGCTTCCAACTCAGAGCGACCCTATGTATAACAGAACAAAATGTTGCCTGGTTCTGTGCCATTACTCACTGTTGTTGTGTCCTGTTGGCATTAGTGAGCAAAAAATGCATGGTCTCTGTCCTCACTGACCTTATAGTCCACTAAGGGAGAAAACCATTAAATACATACATAAGCAAATACAGATGTATTTATATACACTGATATTAGTATTGGTGAGTGAAAAGTTCAGAGTGCTCTAAGGGAGAATAATGAAGGGGACCTTAGAGATATGTGTGTGTGTCAGAAGGCCTTTGAGCTGAGATGTGAAGGGGAATAAAGGTTAGTGACGCAACAGCAACTAACAACAAACAACAAAAGGTGAAGGGGGCAGTGGGGCCCGGTGAAAAAGATCAGCACGTGCAAATGCTCTGAGGCATGAAAGTACCCAACATTCGAGGAACTAAAAGAAATCCAGTGTAACTACATCTTACTGGACAAGGTAGGGGGTATTTTTAGTTCACTTTGGCCCTTATAGGCTGAGATGATAAGTTTGGGTTTTACTCCAAGTGCAATGAGAGCCTGCTGGAGTCGGGAAGAGACGTGATGCAATTTATGTTTTAAAAGATTGCTCTGACTTCTCTGTAGGGAACTGATGGGAGGGAGACAAACATGTAAGTAGAGAGACAAGACAGAAAACTTATAGAAGTTCAAGTGACAGAAGATGATAGTGGCTTGGACTAAGACAACAGTGAAAATAATAGAGAGAAGTGAATCACTTTAAGATATATTGAAAGTGGAATTGAAAAGACTCAATGTGAATGGTGAAGGAGAGATCAGAATCAAGGCTGAATTACCAGGGTCTGGAGGTGCCATTTATGGAGTAATTCTAGCCAGTTGACTATTTTCCTTGCTGCCATACTCATGCTAAAGATCTCATGTACACATAACTCGAGATAATGAGACTCACATTTCAGGCTTATTGACATATGATTTCTCATTTGAAGCAGTAGCAGTCCATGGTATTTTTAACAGGAATTTATCCTTCTCATATTCATATTAAGATTGTGTTAGAGCACAGAAAAATGTATTCATACATCTGAAAGTGTGAGGGGAAAAGAACTGGGATTTTAACACCTCTCTACATAAAGACATAGATGTGATTTTTGGTAATTATACAAGAAGAGGAAAAGGCATCCCCCATCCTAAGACATGAAAGACAAGTATAACTCGTCCAATTCTTTGTAGAGCCTTTTAAAATAAAGACATTAACACTTGGAGGAAAAACAGCTAAAAGAAAATCCTTCTGCCCAGTTGTTCACTAACATATACACTTCATTCCTTTTCATTTTCCAATAAGTATTGATGTGGTCCCATTTCTTTTGAATGAAGAGGATATTTGGTATGAAACATAGGTGTAGCTAATAATAATAATAATAGCTAATATACATACAGTGCTTTATATTTATATATGGCCTTTACACTCATTATCTCACTATGGCCCTCTTAATTGGGTGATTGTTGTTGTTAGCTGCTGTTGAGTCTGCCCCTGTCTCATGTTGATCCATGCACAATGGAACAAAACGCTATCTGGTCCTACACCATTCCCGTGATTGGCTGTGGATCAGACTGTTGTGACCCACAGGGTTTTCACTGGCTGATTTTCAGAAGTAGATAGCCAGGCCTTCCTTCCTAGTCCATCTTAGTCTGGAAGCTCTGCTGAAACCTGTTTCAACATCACTGCAACACACAAGCGTCCCTTGATGGATGAGTGGTGACTGTGCATGAGATGCATTGGCCAGGAATTGAACCTGGGTCTCCCACATGGAAGGTGAGAATTCTACTACCGAACCACCACTGCCTCAATTGGGTAATTGTGCTCATTTTAAAGCTAAGAACATCAGGCACTGTCCTTAGTGTGTTTTAGGTATTAATTCATTTAATCCTCACAACAACTTAATATTCTAAGATTTTGAGGTAAACACCAGAAGCATCACTTGGTAAGGCTGAAACTCAGGGCAGCAGGTCTACGGAGTCCTGCAGCATCCTGCAGGGAGCTCAGGGGGAGTTGGAGGCACTTTGAACTAATAGAGGTGCCACGCTCCAGCAGAAGATACTACCTTCTACTGCTCTCTGTAAGGGAAAAGTATGAGAAGGACCTTATACAAGCTAACTGCTTGGGTGCCAAGTAGTCTGAGCTTAGGTACCAGATGGTCATATCAATTGCTGGGAAAGTCAGCTGTCCAATGTCTAAAGACCTTGGCAGCCCATAGGAAGCTGCAGTCCTTCCTGCTGAGGCAAAAGCCACCAATCTCATGGGCATTGGGATTGGGGACGGCTGCCTTCCCTAACCTGGAGTGAAGGCTGTGACTGCCAGCCTCAGCCAGTTTGCATCAGCCAATCTGAGATGATCACTGGAGGCCATTTTTGGACGATCCTGTTCATCACTCTACATATTTCTATTGTTGCTGCTGTTAGCTGCCATTGAATCTGCCCGACTCATGGCAACCCATGCACAACAGAATGAAACACTGCCCAGTCAGTTGCAGATCAGACCATTGTGATCCATAGGGTTTTCACTGGCTGATTTTTGGAAGTAGATCTCCAGGCCTTTCTTCCTGGTCCCTGTTAATATAGAAGCTTCACCAAAACCTGTTCAACATCATAGCAACATGTAAGCCTCCACTGCCATGGGTAGTGACTGAGCAGGAGGTGCATTGGCTGGGTATTAAACACAGGTCTCCTGCATGGAAGGCGAGAATTCCTACTACGGAACCACCAATGCTTCATTAGTTAGATACAAATATTATCCCCATATACAGATGAGGAAACTGATGCACAAAAAGATGAGATAATTTGCCCAAGTTGGCTTCAGAGGCTGTGTACAGATTAACCATTGTAATATCCGCCTCCCTACCATGCTGGAAGAGTGTGGCAGGAAACAACACCCTGTGGTAAATGCTGAGTCTGGGCATGGCCAGTGCTGGGACAAGGCTGACACCCATAAGTTTTCCAGCTGACACTCTAGAGTGCAAGAACTAGAGTATGCATACCTGATCTGAAGTCAAAGCTAAAGAGGAATTAACAGGGAGAAGAGTTATGGATGCTAGGAGACTGGGAAGAGGAATTGGGAATAAACAGAAGTGGGGATAGCTCTTCTTTCGAATGGGTCACCTTCAGGTTAAATAAATTGCCTTTGGAGCTCAATATCTGACAAATGGCATGCTACATCACTGAGGCTGCTACTTGCCCCAATATAAATTCTTCCTTCTTCTTGAGTTTTAGCTGGGGACTTAGCAATCCATAATAAAAACTGCATTTCCCAGCCTCCTTTACCTCTAAGTATGGCCCTGTGACCAAGTTCTTGCCAATAGGATTTTTTTTTAACATTTAATTTTGAAGTAACTATAGACTTACAAGAAGTTGCAAAAATAGTACTGAGAGGTCTCGTGTACCCATCACCCTGCTTCCCCCAATGATAATATCTTGTATGATTTAAGTGCACTGTTAAAACCTGGAAATTGACATTTGCCAACGGGATTTGAACAGAAATGAAGAGTGTATCCTCCCCTTTCATCTCTTACCGCTTCTCATTGTCAGGAAAGAATATTAGATCACTGAAGCTGAAGCTGGAGCAGTCCTCTTTGTTCGTGTGATGGAAGGATGTCAGAAGAACAAAAGAGAAGGATCCTGGCTCTCTGGACAGTGGAGATGTTATACTTCCTGTAAACCACCAACCTGTGCATATATAAATGTGAAACAAATAAACTTCTGTTTTCTTTGATTCATTGTTAATTTGATGTTTTTGTTACAGTAACCTATCAATATAACCACTATGATGCTTGATAAAACTGGCAAAAATTGTATATGTCAGTGTACTGTCATTTAGCATTAATGAGAATTGGCAAGGGTTTTAATGCAACGCTGTTTTTCCTAAACATGTAGAAGAGTGAAAAATTGAAATTCCGGTTTTATTCCTCACTTGGACTTTGCGAATTATTTTTGGTGCAGTCTGGCTTTTCTACAAAATTCCATTCACCAAATGACAAGAAAAAGGTTTGAGTCTTCTATCCACACTAATTATATAATGTGGTGCAAGTGATTTAACCTCTCTGAGCCTCGGTTTTCTCACCTGTAGAGTTATAAATAACTGCCCTAACAGCATCAAGAAGTTATTGCATATACCAAGATCAAGGATATAAAAGTATTCTATGGGCTGTAAACTGCCACACAAACAGAAATTATTGCTGCACGCATCCCTTACAGCAACCTAGCATCTTCTCCATGTCTGAAGTTCTGGTCACCTAGTAAATCATTTCTTTACTACTTGAGTCACTTTGCCAAGAAAACTCAGATTACTAATCAACACTAGCCTGTAAATCCGCTTAGTAGTTGCACAAACCCAGACCTACCAGTGCTCGGCATATTCTGCATGCTTTATTATGTGCCTACTATGTGCTGGTGATCTGGAGCTGCAGAGAAAAATAAGCCATAATTTTGATTCTTGAGAAGGTGCCCCCGGATGGCACAGTTGAGACTTGCCTATTAACTGAAAGGTTGGTGGTTCAAATCTACCCAGAGGCACCTTGAAAGAAAAGCCTGGTGATCTACTTCCAAAAGATCACAGCCACTGAAAACCCTATGGGGCACAGTTGTACTCTGACACAGTCAGAATCGACTCAATGGCAATGCAGGAGTTTTTGTTTTTTTACATTCTCAGAAGGGTCTCAAATCTAGAGGAGAAAGAAAGACAACAGAAGAGATAATTAAACAAATTAAAGCAGCAATGGGTTATTTTTTACCCATCACAGTGACAAACACATAAAAGATTGATAACATCCTTAAGGTAAGGGAGTAAGAACATCAAGGAGACAATAATCAACTCTGCCGGATGCACAGGAAGGTCTACCAAGACAAGGGTTGAAAATATGCATTGAATGTGGTCATCAGGGGTCACTAAACCAAAAAAAATCAAACCTGTTGCCATCAAGTCGATTCTGACTCATAGTGCCCCTATAGAACAGAGTACGACTGCCCCATAGGGATTCGAACTGCAGACCTTTTGGTTAGCAGCTGAGCTCTTAACCACTACACCACCAAGGTCACTAGTGACTATCAAAAGTTATTTCAATATTGTAGTGATAGTTGTATAGATCTGTGAAAATACTAAAAACTTTTCAATTGTATACTTTGAAAGGGTGAATTGTATACTAAGGGAATTACATCTTAATAAAACTGTTACCAAAACAAATGTTAAGTAGTTTCAAGCATAAAAGAGATGAAATAAGAGCTGAATATATTATGAAATTAAGAGAAGTTGTAGAAATGGATGCCACTTTGTCAAAAAGCTTGAATGAAAAAGGGAAGCCGTCTGGGGAAGCCAGCATAACTTCTACAAGGCAAGGTCATGGAAGCTCCATAGACACATGCAAATTCCCTGAGGGACTGAATTGCTGGAATAGGGGATGTGGGCACCATGGTCTTGGGGAACATTCAGCTGAATTGGCATAACATAGTTTACAAAGAAAATGTTCTACTTTCAACTTTGGTGAGTAGCGTCCGGGGTCTTAAAAGCCTGTGAGCAGCCATCTAACATACTCCGCTGATCTCACCCCATCGGGAGCAAGGGAGAATGAAGAAACTAAAGATACAAGGGAAAGAGTAGTCCAAAGGACTAATGGACCACAACTACCACGGCCTCCACCAGTCTGAGTCCAGTACAACTAGATGGTGTCCTGCTCCCACCACTGACTGCTCTGACAGTGATCACGATAGAGAGTCCCGGACAGAGCTGGAGAAAAATGTAGAACAAAATTCTAACTCACAATAAAAGACCAGACTTACTGGCCTGACAGAGACTGGAGAAACCCTGAGAGTATGCTCTTGGACACCCTTTTAGCTCAGTAACGAAGTCACTCCTGAGGTTCACCCTTCATCCAAAGAATAGACAGGCCCATAAGACAAAACGAGACCAAAAGGGCACACCAGCCCAGGCGCAAGGACTAGAAGGCAGGAGGGGACAGGAAAGCTGGTAATAGGGAACCCAAGGTCAAGAAGGGAGAGTGTTGACATGTCGTGGCATTGTTAATCAATGTCATAAAATAATATGTGTACTGTTAATGAGAAGGTAGTTGGTTCTGTAAACCTTCATCTAAAGTACAATTAAAAAAAAAGAAAAAGAGAAGCAGTTCTCATAATTTTAAAGTAAAAAAAAAGAGTAACAGATTGATTCATATACCACTCTCTTTGCAAAGATGATCTCATGTCCTACTTTGTTAGCCATCACTGTAAAAAAAAACCTAAATCGCACTGTTGGGGCTAAACAGGATTCACTGTAGCAAGGAGAAGCAACAAGAGTTGACTCAGAAGGTGTTTGTTTGTTTGTCCATACTTCTTCAAATGGATCTCTTCAAATGTATTTACATTTCCTGCGTACCTGAACCCAGGGGATGTCTAACCCTTCATAACCTAAAACATGAGTGCCACTTGTAGCACTTAACTGCTCATAAGGGCTGGTAGGTACACCAGTGAGGATTCGGCATCCTATCACCTTTGTGAGGCACAGTGTGAGAATGATCACTCTCAAATGTCACATAACAAAACTAAGCAGCAGAAGTGTACAAGGTTTGCTTGATCATAGTACTCCAAGTGGGAGATATTCAGATTCCCAGGGCTGTGCTCTTCCCACTAGATGGTCCTGGTTCTTTCAGCAGAAATGTCATGAGGTTCACAAGCTTCACCATCCCTCCTGGTCTTGAGGAGATCACACTAGAGACACAGATTCTGAGAGATGGGAGACAGCTGAGGCCGTCTCATCCATCTCTCCTTTCACCAACAGGAAACCTGAGGCCGAAGAGAAGATGCAAACTGCCCAAAGGCTGACTCTCTGTTAGCTGGAGAAACAGTAGCCTGTTGGAGCCCAGAAGCCATGGCCTAGTGCAATGCCTTTCTGTCAGTGCTCACAGTACTATCTCCTGAGACTGAAGACAAATGTAACTGTGCAGTCTCCACTATTGTCACCAAGCGTTCAGCCCCTCACTAAATGAAGATGAGAAGGCTGGAACCCTTCACTCTGATGAAGATGGGAAGCCTGTAAGCCCTCATTGAGATGAAGATCAATTGAATAAGAATTGAATGTGATGGAAACCACCTTAATGTTCCCAGATTTACTTGTGGATTTTCAAGTCTACATGTCCTTAGGATCTGACCACTAAATAAGTAAGTAAGTGGACGGACGGACAGACGGACAGACAGATAAAAAATAATAATAAAGTCTCTGTTGCTGTCCCTGCAATGACTGCAGGTCAGTTGTTGCATTTATGATTTGAGTTTGGGTTCAGACTCCAAGATCAAAAGTGTCTTGCTGTATGCGAGCTTATGACCGATTAAGACCGATTATAGAATCTCATAGCACTAATTGTCACACTTTGAGAGCTCTTCAGAACACCATTTGCTACCTCAAGAGAAACTTCAGTAAAAGTATAAAACTTGTATAGGACTGGCCAAGATGTAGCAATTCAGGCCTCTGTTACAAATTTCAAAAACATCAGGAGACTGAATTTTAGTTCTGGTTAATGGTGTTCTTGGCCAAGTCACTTCACCTGTTCAGGCCTTGGTTTCTCATCGTAAAATAAAGACGTCAGAGCAGCTGAGTAATTCAGTGTTCTGTGATTCTTTGATGGAAAAATAATCAAACAAAAGAGCATCTTGCTGCTCTATGCATGATCAAATGGACCTTGAAACGATATTTCAACCTACAAATGTCAATTGGCAAGATGTAAAGAGGTCCTTCAGTCTTTTGCACTGTATACATTCAGTGGATTCACTAGTAGACAGAATGATCAGAGGAAGCCCCAGTATTGGCCCTGGATTACAGAGCTGCTTCCCACAGGCAAAGCCTCCAGGAAAAGTTACCCCAATCAAAATTAAATACTGCCAAACTGCAGTCAGTGGGACACATCTAGGTGCGTCTCCACTTACGTTTTGAATCAGAGGCCAGAATAATAAATGAAGAGTTAGCAGCCTCCTTCTCATCTGAGCAAATGGGCCCTCTTAATGTCAAATGTGATCACACCCTCCTCTCATTAACCCTTCTCCTTTCCAGACTTCTCTCTGAATCTAAGTATGCCTATAATTCAAATGGCTTCATCAGGGACTCAAGAAGGTTTCAGTGAAGCAATGGCTCTCAGATACACTCTGCTTGATTTGGGGAGCTATTCCCAGATTAAATCTGACCCAGAGATGTCTGGATAGCAGAAAAGCTGGTTCTTTTATTTCTTGATTTATTCTTTTCAAGAAAGTCAGATGCCTGTAGAAGCTTTTCAAATTAATAAGTTCAGAAGAATCTACTCAGAAATTCATTAAATGTCAATCTTTTTATATACATAATAGATCAAAATTGATAGCAATAGTTAAATTTTAATTAGGAAAATTCCTAATGATAGATTTCACAGTCTCTTTTAAACGCCATATAAGTATGCATTCATTCATTTATTCGACAAACATATCTGAGTTGCTAAATATGTGCCATGCTCCACGCTAAGCAGGAGGGATTCAAAGATAAATTTATGAAAATATACCTACGACGTACCTAATTTATTCATAGACCAGAATGTTGTTCCTAAGAAAATGTTGATGGAGCATGATACTCACAAAACATCTCATGCCATTGGGGTATTCGTTGTCTGCTTTCCAAAGACTAGAACCTGAAAAATAATATCCAAGTTTGATCTCTATCTCATAGCCTGAGCAAATATATCCTCTGTCCAGAAAAACAGGTTCTGGCTTCTGATAGTCTGTGTGACTTGGAAGATTTGGAGTTGATTAGCAGGAACTGTGTTATTTTGAGGCTGAAACCATTTCTGTTTCAAATAGCAGAAAGTTGTACCCCAGGAATGATGACAATGCCAAAAGTAATTTCCAGCATTCCAGACAATTAAGAAATTGGAAACCAAATATTTGGGGTAAAAGCAAGTATATAATAAGTGTTTATCCAAAATTTTATATAAGAATATTATTGTCTTCACATGCCAACCCAAGCTGTCAGGGCTTTACACCCATTCTTCCTTCTGCCATATAGTCAAATGGCACTTATTATTCCAAAAGCAAAATACACAAGAAGCTGTTTTCTCTTGAGCTTCCTTATTATCAATATAGATTCTTTTGTCCATCTTTCCAGAAGCACAGAAGCTGAGAAAGGTATGAATCCTAGAGGTCAAATATTTCTCCCACTTTATATATGGAGAAGAGTGGGTCAGAGGGGTCAAGGCTAGCCCAAAGTTAGCAAATTCATGACAGAGATGTGAATAGACTAGACCTATGACTTTAGATCCTGATTCACTGCCAGCTGCTGTGGAGTTGATTCCAACTCATGGTGACCCCATGTGTGTTAGGGTAGAACTGTGCTCCATAAGGTTTTCAATGGCTGATTTTCCAAAAGTAGATCACCAAGCCTTGCTTCTGAGTCACCTCTGGGTGAACCTGAACCACCTATCTTTTGTTCAGTAGTCAAGTGCTTAATCATTTACACAAACCAGGGATCCTAACTCTCGATCCAGATCTATTTCTACGGCATTACACAATCATGCTCAACATACATCTACTGAAGCCAGAGCCACTAAAGAAGGATGGGCTAAGTCTCTGCCCTCAAAAACAGAAGAGATTGTTGGGCCAGAAGTGCACTGGTATAATTTTCCTTTCAAGGCTTCACTTTGCTTCCATTCTTCTTTACAAGAAAGTGCTGATACTCTGATTCGTGCTCTACGGTTCTTGAGGTGTATTTTCCAAATCAACCTCCCTCTAGCATTAATAAGAGAGACAAAGAGAAATACAGCTTCCCAAAACGGACTTTCCTGAGCCCTGCTTCCTGCTTCAGGACTTCTTAACTCTTTTACACTAGGGTTGTAAAAAACGTAGCTTTAATCACCACCATCCTTTTAAGTTTTCAAAGGAATAGCGCAGCAGTTCATCTTAGAGATGCAAACTGTTCCCTGACTTGCTTATTTATCTCAAGTCTCATGTAGAAAGTTCCTTGGCAGCTGCTCAGGGGAACAAAGGTGAAACTTCCAATTAAGAAGGACTTATTTGTACTCTTCCAGCCAAGAGCCACCCTGCCTTGTTAACCCCCTTTGCCCTGCTTTAAGAGGTGGGAGCCTATGTACTCAACATTCATTTATTCCTGTTAAGGATAATTATCTCAATTTTTGATGATGCCTCCAACTATCAAAGAGTGATGGTATGTCAGTAAGATGTTTCTCTCCGTTCGGGAAGAAAATACGAGAGGCTATATAACACAGACTAGGTCTCAGTTCATAAACACTGCAAATTAATAAGTCTCTTCAAAGCATGAGATTCAAATTTCAACTTCCCAATAAGCTATGCTTTTCATGTCTTGACTATGTTCTTTAAATCTAAATGACAGATGAGACATAGAGTAAGAAAGTTGGACAGCAAACTTTGTGATATCAGGATATCAGTTTTATTAGACAAGACAATTATGCAACCCTGGGTGAATAGGTAGCCCTTAAGATTAGGTTCCATCCCACCAACAAGGAAACATATTGAAATCCCTCTTACGGAACAACAATCCTCCCTCCTCACCTTAGCACGTTCTAATTCTCTCTTTCTTAGCCAAACTTTTTTTCAAAACTGTCCTCACCCACTCACTTCTGAACAACTGATGTCCAGCTGCTGTTCATACCACTTCATTAAAACTGCTCTCTTCAGGGTTCCAGCAAAATGGTGCTCTAGGCAGAAGAACCACATCGTCCCTCCACAGCAAAGATCCGAAAAACTAAGCTGAACAGAGAATACAACAATCCTGAAACCCTAAAACATCAAATGAAGAGATAAAGAACTCAGCCAAGCACCAAATGGAGTGAGAAAACTGACAGAGAACAGAGAGCGAGGAGAGATTCATGCAGAGGTCCCCTACCAGCTAACGCAGCGCGCATCCGCCATCTTTGACTCCTATCGGAGACCAGCAAACAGGGGGTACGAGAAAGCAGCCACACGGACCATCCAGTGGGTGACAAAACAACTGGTAATTTGTGATATATGCTTTCCCACCCCCAACCCTTCTTCACCCCGACTCGGCCTCCTCTGCTTCCTGCAGCCACAATCTCTTGACTGGGAAACACAGGCTGTTTGGATTCCTCACACACGAACGGGCCGGCTCTCCAAGTGCCATTTGCTGGCTGCTGGTGTTGCTTTTTTCCGCTTCTTTTGATTTCTTCCTTACCTCTCACCACCTCCCCCTCCTTTCGCTCAAATACCTGGCTCCATGCGCCATCTTTGCTTCTTCCTGAGGTGTTGCAGAGCTCTGGTAATTTGTGATATACTCTTTCCCACTCTCTACCCGTCTTCAACCACACTCGGCCCCCTTTGCTTCCCGTGGACACAGTCTCTTGTCCGAGAAACACCAGCCCACACTGGCTGTCTCTCTGAGTGCCATTTGTTGGCTGCTAGTGTTGCTTTTTTTCCTGCTTCTTTTGATTTTTTCCTTACCTCTCACCACCTCCCCCTCCTTTCACTCAAATACCTGCCTCCGTGAGCCACCTTTGCTTCTTCCTGAGGGGCTGTGGAGCTCTGTTCGACTGTGGAGCTGCATCCCAGTCACGGCTGCCATTCTGGTGGGATCCCGGGGCTTTTGTTCTTTTGTTTGTTTTGAATTGTTTGTTGGTTTTCCTTTCCTTTTCTTGAGTTGGGAGCCCTTTCTGGCCAGGCGGTGGTGCATGCCAAGGAGAATTCCCCTTGGCTTGCACAAACATGCAGAGGGATCCCTGAGGGCATTTCTTTTTTCACTGTTTTTTTTTTTTCTGTTTTTTTAGAGGCCTTTCTTGTTCTTTTTTTAATTTGTTTTGTTTTCTTTTCCCTCTTTTTCCCTTTTTGTCTTTCTTCAGTGCTCAGTTGCTCGTCTCTCTATATCTTCCTTCTCCTTCTGTTCCCTGAATACCTGGCATTGTATACCTCTATGCCTTCTAGCCAGGCTGTACTGCACACCTGAGAGCGACTTCCCGAGACCTCATAGCTGCACCAGTGGGATCCCTGGGAACTTTGTAGTTCTTTAACCTTTCCAATTTTTATTTATTCATTCTTTTCTTTTCTTTTCTTACTCTTCCCCTTTCTGTTTTTCTCCATTTCATAGTCTCTCATCTCTCCGCTGCAATGGCAAGCTCCCCTAGCATTCCTTTTTGTTTGTTTGTATGTTTTTGCCTCCTGTTCCTCTCTCTTCTTTCCCATATCCATCTTAGCTCCACATATAACAATCTCCTTGCTGCATCCTGCCTACCTGCACCGCACGCTTGACATCACACCACCAAGGAGAACAGGCACAGACTACTGGAACCTGCCCTGAACTGATTACTGACCCGCTCTGGTGGCTGTAGTAAGTGCCACAAACAAACCATCCCAGTAACTCCTCTTCAGCTAGACCTGCCCTGCCATACCATCTCTGAGTGACTGACCCTGCCAATTGGAGAAGGAGGCCAAAAGTATTGTGCCCACAGAGGAGCAAACAACAAAGAACAGACAGTACGCCTGCTCAGACATAGTTAAATTTTTTTTTTCTAAAGAAAGACATGAAACAAATCTACAATCGATAAACAAAGAAAATAGCCACTGAATGCCCCGAAGACAGCAGACAATATCAAAACATTTACAAAAATAGGACAGGATGGTTCCACTAGGCATCCAAAATAAAACAACAGATGACTCTCCTCTGGAAGAAAATGCAATAGAACTACCTGATAGGGAATACAAATCTCTAATACTCAGAATTCTCCAAGAGCTGAGGCAAAAAGCTGACAAACATGAGGAAAAAATAGACAACTTCATGGAAAATATGGACAAAAAACTGGAAGAATTCAGGAAAATACTGCAGGAACAAAATGTCATAATAAATTCACAACTATAAATTATACAAAGACAACAATTAGAAATCCAAAAGATAAACAACAAGATTTCAGAAATGGACGGTGTCATAGAAGGGGTGAGAAGCAGATTTGAAATGATGGAAGACAGGATCAGTGGAATTGAACACAAACACTTGGATACAACTCTGTTTGAGGAAAACTCAGAAAAAAGAACAAAGAAAAATGAAAAGACCGAGAGTTATGTGTGATACAATCAAAAGCAAAAATTTTCGAGTGATTGGAATTCCAGAACAGGGGGAAAAAACAGAAAACACAGAGAGGATCACTGAAGAACTGCTGACAGAAAACTTCCCCATTATCATGAAAGATGAAAAGCTGGCCATCCAAGAAGCTCAACGAACCCCATATACGAGAGACCCTAAAAGAAAATCACCAAGGCATATCATAATCACACTCGCCAAAACCAAAGACAAACAAAGAATCCTGAGAGCAGCTCCTGAAAAACAAGAAGTCACGTACAGAGGAGAAACAATAGGACTAAACGCAGATTATTCAGAAGATACCATGCAGGCAAGAAGGCAATGGGATGACATTTATAAAATCTTGAGAGAAAACAATTGCCAGCCAAGAATAATATATCCAGCAAAACTCTCATTCAAATTTGATGGTGAAATTAGGCCATTTCCAGATAAACAGAAATTAAGGGAATATGTAAAAGTCAAACCAAACTTACAAGAATTATTAAAGGGAGTTCTTTGATCTGAGGACAAACAGCGTCAGCTCACAGGCAGAACCTAGAATGCAGGATCGTACAAGCCAGATACCAATCTAGGAAATGAACTCTCGAGGACTACCCAAAACCAAAAGAAATACAACAGGGAATCAGAGCAATTAATCAGTAAATGACAACAACATCAAAACAATAAGAGAGGGAATAAACGACATAGGTATACAACCTTCTAATGGAGAGGAAGGCAAAGCGATACCAAGTAATGGTAGACTGCTTCAAACTTAGAAAGATAAAGGTAAAATTCATGGTAACCACAAAAAACGTTAACAAACACACTCATAAAAAAAAAAGAGGAAAAACATAAAGTCTCAGCAAAAACAAAACATACAAAAACAAAACAAATGAAAAAAAATCCACAAACAAAAGTATCTCAGCACAAGAGAGTAAGAAGAACAAAGAAAACTTCAGCACCACACAAAAAAGCACTACAAAATGACAGCAACAAACTCACATCTATCAATAATTACACTGAATGTAAATGGACTCAATGCACCCACAAAGAGACGGAGAGTGACAGACTCGATAAGAAAACAGGATCCATCAGTATGCTGTCTACAAGAGACACACCTTAGAAACAAAGATGTGAATTTATTAAAAGTCAAAGATTGGAAAAAAATATATCAAGCTAACAACTACCAAAAAAGAGTAGGAGTGGCAATTCTAATCTCAGATAAAATAGACTTTAAAATGAAATCTACCATAAAAGACAAAGAAGGACACTATATACTGAGTAAGGGGACGATCCATCAAGAATACATAACCATAATAAACATGTACACACCCAATGACAGGGCTCCAAGGTATATAAAACAAACTCTAACAACACTGAAAAGAGAAATCGACAGTTCCACAATAATAGTAGGAGACTTCAACACACCACTCTCAGTAAAGGACAGAACAACTAAGAAGAAACTCAGCAAAGATACAGAAGACCTAAAGGGCACAATCAGTCAACTTGACCTCATAGACATATATAGAACACACCATCCAACCACTGCAAAGTACACATTCTTTTCCAATGCACATGGAACGTTCTCCAGAATAGACCACATCTTAGGCCACAGAGAAATCCTCAACAAGATCCAAAACATTGAGATAATACAAAGTATCTTCTCTGACCACAATGCCATCAAGGTAGAAACTAACAATAGAAAGAGCAAGGAAAAAAAGTCAATTACATGGAAACTGAATAATACCCGTCTTACACATCAGTGGGTAACAGAAGAAATTAGAGATAGAATCAAAAAATTCCTAGAATCAAATGAGAATGAAAACACATCATACCAAAACCTTTGGGACACAGCAAAGGCAGTCCTCAGAGGACAATTTATAGCAATAGATGCACATATCAAAAAGAAGAAAGGGACAAAATCAAAACATTAACTACAGAACTCAAACAGAAAGAGAACAGCAAAAAAGGCCCACAACCACCAGAAAAAAGGAAATAGTAAAGATCAGAGCAGAAATAAATGAAATAGAGAACAGAAAAACAATAGAAAGAATCAACAAAACCAAAAGTTGGTTCTTTGAAAGCATCAACAAAATCGACAAACCACTGGCCAGACTGACAAAAGAAGAACAGGAAAGGACACAAATAACCCAAATAAGAAATGAAATGGGGGACATTACAACAGACCCAACTGAAATGAAAAGGATTATAACAGAATATTATGAAAAACTATACTCCAACAAATTTGAAAACCTAGAGGAAATGGATAAATTTCTAGAAACACACGGCCTACCCAAATACAACAAAGTGATGTTGAAAATCTGAACAGACCCATAACAAGAGAAGAGACTGAAAAGGTAAAATAAACTCCCAACCAAAACAAGCCCTGGCCCAGATGGCTTCACTGGAGAATTCTACAAAACATTTACAGAAGAGCTTGCACCTGTACTACTCAAGCTATTTCAGAGCATAGAAGAAGAAGCAACACTTCCAAATTCATTCTATGAAGCCAGGGTAACGCTGATACCAAAACCAGGCAAAGACGTCACAAAAAAAGAAAATTACAGACCAATATCTCTAATGAATATAGATGCAAAAATCCTGAACAAAATTCTAGCCAATAGAATTCATCATCATATCAAAAAAAAAATACACAATGACCAAGTAGGATCCATACTAGGTATGCAAGGATGGTTCAACATTAGAAAATCAATCAACGTAATCCACCACATAAATAAAACGAAAGAAAAGAATCACATGATCATCTCAATTGACGCAGAAAAGGCATTTGACAAAGTCCAACATCCATTCCTGATAAAAACTCTCAATCAAATGGGTATAGAAGGGAAATTTCTCAACATAATAAAGGGCATCTATGCAAAACCAACAGCCAACATCATTCTTAATGGAGAGAGGCTGAAAACATTCCCCTTGCAAACAGGAACAAGACAAGGATGCCATTTATCACCACTCCTATTTAACATTGTGCTGGAAGTTCTAGCTCAAGCAATAAGGCAAGAAAAAGAAATAAACGGCATCCAGATTGGTAATGAAGAAGTTAAACTGTCCCTGTTTGCAGATGATATGATACTATACATAGAAAACCCTAAAGACTCCACGAGAAATCTACTGGAACTAATAGAAAGATTCAGCAGTGTAGCAGGATACAAGATAAACATTCAAAAATCAGTTGGATTCCTATACATCAATAAGGAGAACCATGAAAAGGAAATCAGGAAAACAATACCATTTTCAGTAGCCCCTAAAAAGATAAAATACGTAGGAATAAATCTGACCAGGGATGTAAAAGACCTATACAAAGAAAACTACAAAACACTTCTGCATGAAACCCAAAGGGATCCACATAAATGGAAAAACATACCATGCTCATGGATAGGCAGACTCAACATTGTGAAAATGACAATTCTACCCAAAGCAATTTACAAATACAACGCAATCCAGATCCAAATACCAAAAACATTCCTCAAAGAGATGGAAAAACTAATCATTAACTTTATATGGAAAGGGAAGAAGCCCAGAATAAGTAAAGCACTACTGAAGAAGAAGAATAAAGTTGGAGGGCTTACACTACCTGACTTCAGAACCTACTACACAGCTACAGTAGTCAAAACAGCCTGGTACTGGTACAACGACAGGTACATTGACCAATGGAACAGAATTGAGAACCCAGATGTAAATCCGTCCACCTACGGTCACCTGATCTTCGACAAGGGCCCAAAGTCCATAAGATGGGGAAAAGACAGTCTTTTGAACAAATAGTGCTGGCAAAACTGGATATCCATTTGCAAAAAAATGAAACAGGACCCATACCTCACGCCATATACAAAAACTACTTCAAAATGGATCAAAGACCTGAATATAAAGCCTAAAACTATAAAGTTCATAGAAGAAAAAATAGGACCAACACTACAGGCCTTAATACACGGCATTAACAGGATACAAACTGTAACCATCAATGCACAAACCCCAACAGATAAGCTAGATAACTGGGATCTTCTAAAAATCAAACACCTACGCTCTTCAAAAGATTTCCCCAAAAGAGTAAAAAGAGAACCTACAGATTGGGAAAAAATTTTCGGACAGTACAAGTCAGACAAAGGTCTAATCTCCATAATCTACAAGAAAATCCAACACCTCTACAACAAAACAACAAATAATCCTATTAAAAAACGGGCAAAGAAAATGAACAGACACTTCAGCAAGGAAGGCATTCAAATGGCCAACAGACACATGAGGAAATGCTCCCGATCACTAGCCATTAGAGAAATGCAAATTAAAACCACAATGAGATACCATCTCACCCCGGCATTACTGGCACGAGTCAAAAACACTGGAAATAACCAATGTTTGAGGGGCTGCGGGTAGATCAGAGCTCTTATGCACTGCTGGTGGGAATGCAAAATGATACAACCATTTTGGAAAACGATATGGCGCTTCCTCAGAAAGCTAGAAATAGACATACCATTCGATCCAGCAATCCCACTCCTAGGAATATATCCTAGAGAATTAAGAGTCGTCACTCGAATAGACATATGCACAGCTATGTTCATGGCAGCATTGTTCACAATAGCAAAACGATGGAAACAACCTAGATGCCCATCGATAGATAAATGGATAAACAAACTATGGTACATACACACAATGGAGTATTATGCAATGAGAAAGAACAACAATGAATCTGTGAAGCATCTCATAACATGGATGAAACTGGAGGACATTATCTGAGTGAAATAAGTCAATCACAAAAGAACAAATATTGTATGAGACCTCTACTGTAAAAACCCATGAAAAAGTTCACACACAAAATGTAACAATCTTTGTTGGTTACCAGGGATGGGAAGGGTGGGGGGCAAATACTAAATAGGCAATAGATAAGTGGTATCTTGGGTGAAGGGTGAGACAGTACACAATACAGGGGAAACTAGCACAACCTGTACAAGGAAAGGTCATGGAAGTGCCATAGACATATCCAAACTCACTGAGGGACTGAAATGCTGGGCAGAGGGCTGTGGGGACCATGGTCTCAGGGAACATCTGGCTCAGTTGGCATAACACAGCTTATAAAGACAATGTTCTACATTCTACCTTGGTGAGTAGCATGTGGGGTCTTAAAAGCCTTCGAGCGGCTGGTCTCATCCCTTCGGGAGCAAGGGAGAGTGAAGAGAACAGGATAAAAGGAAAAGATTAGTCCGAAGGACTAATTGTCCACTGCTACCAAGGCCTCCACCGGACTGAGTCCAGAACAGCTAGATGGTGTCCGGCTACCACCACTGACTGCTCTGTCCAAGATCATAACAGAGGGTTCTGGACAGAGCTGGATAAGGATGTAACACATAATTCTAACTCACAAAAAAAAAGACCAGATTTACTGGCCTAAAGGAGACTGGAGAAACCCCGAGAGTATGGCCCCCAGACACCCTTTTAGCTCGGTGGTGAAGTTATCTCTGAGGTTCACTGCTCAGCCTGGGAGTGGACTGCCCCGTAAAACCAAATGAGACTAACAAGGTACACTAGTCCAGTGACAAGGGCCAGAAGGCAGAAGAGGACAAGGAAGCTGGTGATAGGGAACCCAAGTTTAGGTAAGGATACTGTTGATGTGTTGTGAGACTGTTAACCATTGTCATAGGGCAACATGTGTAGTAACTGTTAAATGAGAAACTATTTTGTTTTGTAAGCCTTCCTCTTAAGTGAGAATAACAGCACAATTGGAAGAGCGTAGTCAATGTCACTGAACTGTGCATGTAGAAATTTTTGAAATGGTGTATCTTTGGCTATGTGTATTTTCACCAAAAAAGAAAGGTTGAGAAGTTAGAGGGTTGACATGTTGTGGGGTTGTTAACAAATGTCTTAAAACAATACGTGCACTACTGTTTCATGAGAAACTATTTGTTCTGTAAGCCTTCACCTGAAGTACAATTAAAAAAAAAAAAAAAACTGCTCTCTTCAACATCGGTAAATCACATGGACAATTTTCAATCCTTCCCTTACAAAATACAGTTGATAACTCCCCTTTACCTTGAGGGTTAAGGGAAATTGCCTTAACTTCCCCTAATTCCATGGACTGTGTATAAGCACTTGGCTCTTCCAAAGGGCTTCGTAAACATGTTGTTGTTAGTTGTCATCAAGTAGGCCCAGCTCGTGGCAACCCAATGCACAACTGAATGAAATACTGCCCAGCCTGCACCATACCCATGATCAGTTGCAGATTGGATCGTTGTGATCCATAGGGTTTTCACTGGTTAATTTTTGAAAGTAGATAGCCAGAATTTTCTTCCAAGTTTGTCTTAGTCTGGAAGCTCTGTTGAAAGCTGTTAAGCACCATAGCAACACACAAGCCTCCACTGACAGATGCAAGGTGGCTGCACATGAGGTGCATTGGCCAGGAATCGAACCTGGGTCTCCCACATGGAAAGTGATAATTCTGCCGGTAAACTACCACTGCCCTGTTATAAAAATTAAGAACCTACTATGTGCCAGCACATGTATTAATTCATTTAAACCTGACAACTATCCTAAAAATTAGACCAAATATTAGAGAGATGATAAAGATAGTGACAGAGATAAAGAGAGAAAGAAGAAAAATTTTTTTTTAAATCGCCCTTTAGAGTAATTAGATTTGTTGGTTACAAGAACATAGGTTTTTATTTCCTTGTTGCCACTGAAGGCATCTTCCATAAACACACAGCATAAGCAAGAAAGAGGTAAAGAATAGGAACAAGGAGAACAGCGCCAGAATGTAATGTAAATTCCTTGGGGCAGGGCAGGGGAAGAGGGTGCACTGTGCCTGCCTTTACTCTGTGACCATCCTAGCTGGTTGCTGTTATTAGGGGCCATCAGGGTGATTCTGGCTCATAGCAACCCCAAGGGCAGAGTAGAACTGCCCCAGAGGGTTTTCTAGGCTATTATCTTTACAGAAGCAGACCACCATGACTTTCCTCCCAAGGAGCTGCTGGGTGGGTTTGAACCACCAACCTTTCAGTTAGCAGCTGAATGCTTAACACTGTGCCACCAGGGTTCCTTAGCTTCATAAACATTTGTTGTAGAAACAAATGAGTAGGTTAATTTGAGGGTGGGCACCCTTCCAGAGTGGTCTCTTAAACATGCAATTCCTGTTTTCCATCTCAAGATAATAAATCCACTGTTTCTGGAGAGAACGCCTCAGCAGCAGAAGGCAGTTCCTTCTGAGGAAGCAGCAGCAAGTTGCAGGCAGAAAAGTCTGGCTTTTAATTCTAAGTAAAATAACGAGGACTCCAGAGAAGTTAAATATATGGATGTCCTCAGATTTAAACTGAAATTTTGAAAGAAAAACATATTTGACAAAAATTTGATTTTAGAAGGTGGCAAGGACCTAAAATCGAAATTACTTTTGGAGAAACAATTCCCAAGTAGTTTTGAGTTTTTCTTTGTTTTTTTAATTTTGCTACAGTTTCTAAGGTGTACAGACTTAGGCTAAATGATCTGTACTAATGCATTTCTAAACCGTTTACAGCTTAACTTACATGATTGATAAATCCTAGTATAATCACAGAGGAGCTTCAAAATGATCACGATGAAACTGTGTAGAATTTTAAAGTCTGAATGGAAACAACGTAATAAAAAGCTCACTGGTCTCTGCTCCCTGATTCACATATAATTCTTTGGTTGGACTACAGGTAGTCCCTGACTTACAATGGAGTTCCGTTCTGATGACTCCATCACAAGTTGGTTCTGAGATAAGCTGAATGCCTTTTATTATTATTATTGCCTTTTATTATCAGTATCTTTATAAATCTGATCTTTATTTTTCTTTGAGGATTGGAAACATTACATATAGACTTATAGATATATTTTAATACATACATGTTGTTGTTGTTAGGTGCCATCAAGTTGATCCTGACTCATAGCAACACTATGTACAACAGAACGAAACACTGCCTGGTCCTGCACCCTCCTCACAATCCTTGCTATGAATGAGGTGATGCTTGAAGCCACTGTGTCAGTCCATCTCATTGATGATCTTTATTTTGATGACCCTCTACTTTACCAAGCATGATGTTCTTCTCCAGGGACTGGTCCCTCCTGATGACGTGTCCAAAGTAAGTGAGACAAAGTTTCACCATCGTCGCTTCTAAGTAGTGTTCTGGCTGTACTTCTTCCAAGACAGGCCAGTTTGTTCTTCTGGCAGTTCATGGTATATTCAATATTCTTCATCAACACCATCATTCAAAGGCACCAATTCTTCTTCAGTCTTCCTTATTCCTTGTCCAGCTTTCACATGCATATGAGGCTTGGGTCAGGTGCAACTTAGTCCTCAATGTGACATCTTTGCTTTTTTACACTTTAAAGAGATCTTTTGTGGCAAATTTGTCCAATGCAACACGTTCTTTGCTTTCCTGACTGCTGCTTCTATGGGCATTAATTGTGGATCCAAGTAAAATGAAATCCTTGACAACGTCAATTTTTTCTCCATTTATCATGATGTTGCTTATTGGTCCAGTTGTGAGGATTTCTGTTTTCTTTACGTTGAGGTGTAATCCATACTGAAGGCTGTGGTCTTTGATCTTCATCAGTAAGTACTTCAAATCCTCTTCACTTTCAGCAAGCAAGGTTGTGTCATCTGATATGGCACACTGTTAATCAGTCTTCCTCCAATCCTGATGCCACATTCTTCTTCATATATAGTCCAGCTTCTCAGATTATTTGCTCAGCATACAGATTGAATAAATACGGTGAAAGGATACAACCTTGATGCACACCATTCCTGATTTTAAACCATGCAGTATCCCCTTGTTCTGTTTGAATGATTGCCTCTTGGTCTATGTACAGGTTCCTCATGAGCACAATTAAGTGTTCTGGAATTCCCATTCTTTGCAATGTTATCCATAATTGTTATGATCCACACAGTTGAATGTTTTTGCATAGTCAATAAAACGTAGGTAAACATCTTTCTGGTGTTCTCTGTTTTCAGCCAAGATCCGTCTGACATCAGCAATGCTATCCCTTGTTCTGTGTCCTTCTCTGAATCCAGTTTGAAATTCTGGCAGTTCCCTGTCAATGTACTGCTACAACTGTTTTTTAATTATCTTCAGCAGAAGTTTACTTGTGTGTGATATTAATGATATTGCTCTGTGTGATATTAATGATATTTCTGCATTCTATTGGATCACCTTTCTTTGTAATGGGAACAAATATGGCTCTCTTCCAGTCTGTTGGCCAGGTAGCTGTCTTCCAAATCTCTTGGCATAGACAAGTGAGTGCTTCCAGTATTGCATCCGTTTGATGAAACATCTCAGTTGGTATTCTGTCAATTCCTGGGGCCTTATGTTTTGCCAATGCATTCAGTGCAGCTTGGACATCTCTTCCTTTAATACCGTTGGTTCTTGATCATATTCTACCTCCTGAAATGGTTGAATGTTGACCAAATCTTTCTGGTACAGAGACTCTGTATATTCTTTCTATCTTCCTTTGATGCTTCCTGTGTCATTCAATATTTTGCCCATAGAATCCTTCAGTATTGCAACTGGAGGATTGAATTATCTCTTCAGTTCTTTCAACTTGAGAAATGCTAGGCGTGTTCTTCCCTTTTGGTTTTCTAACTCCAAGTCTTTGCACATTTCATTATCATACTTTACTTTGTCTTCTCAAGCCACCCTTTGAAATCTTCTGTTCAGCTCTTTTACTTCATCATTTCTTCTATTTGCTTTAACTTCTCTACATTCAAGAACAAGTTTCAAAGCCATTTCTGGCATCCATTTTGGTCTTTTCTTTTCTTTCCTATCCTTTCAATGACCTTTCCTTTCTTCATGTATGATGTCCTTGATGTCACTCCGTAACTTGTCTTGTCTTCAGTCATTAGTGTTCAGTGTGTCAAATCTATTCTTGAGATGGTCTCTAAATTCAAGTGGGATATACTCAAGGTTGCATTTTGACTCCCATGCACATGTTTTGATTTTCTTCAGCTTCAACTTGAACTTGCATATGAGCAATGGATGGTCTGTTCTGCAATCAGCCCCTGGCCTTATTCTGACTGATATTGAGCTTCTTTGTGGTCTCTTTCTTCAAATGTAATTGATTTGATTCCTGTGAACCCCATCCAGTGAGGTCCATGTTTATGTTTATGTTGTTGAAAAAAGTTATTTGCAATGAATAAGTTGTTGGTCTTGCAAAATTCCATCATGCGATCCCCAGCATTGTTTCTATCATCCACGCCATGTTCTTCAATTACCGATCCTTCTTTTTTGTTTCCAACTTTCACATTCCAATCACCAGTAATTATCAATGCATCTTGATTGCATGTTCAATCAATTTCAAACTGCAGAAGTTGGTAAAAAATCTTCAGTTTCTTCATTTTTGGCATACATACATTTTAAAAAATGCATAAATCACAAAAATTTACTCAGACGATGAAAAAGAGTTAGACAACATTAGCATTTTGTCAGTTGCAGTAATAACTCCACTAGCAAAAAGTTCTGGATCATCTGGATTATCCCTGGCAATGGGGATAACATTTCTAGTCAGAAAATTAGTGAGAGTTTTCTGTATGGTCTTTTTTTTTTCTCCCCCTTCATATATTTCGCAGTAACCTCTCACCGCTTCGTGAATCTGCCTATCAACTTTAGCAAAGCAATCAGCATTTGGGTTCATGTTTTCAAGCAACTGAATCCCCTGATTTAGTTTAGAAAAAAACTTCAGCTAATCCTTTCACTGTAAAATTTTTGACAACTTTCCTCCTTCCTCTTCCTCATTATCCCTTTCTTCTTCATAATTTATTTCCTCTTCAAAATCCATTAAGTCCTGATCTGTCAATTCCCCTTTTTCATGATCTATGAGCTGTTCCACATTGGTGATGTCCAGTTCTAAATTCAGCATTCTCGCCATATGGACGATTTTCCCATCAATCTCTTCCATCATATTACAGTGATCAAATGCTTGGAGCATGATCACATAACTCAGCAATTTTTTTCCAAATCCCCTGTATGCATTTTCCCATAACTTCCTACCAGGAAGATGTAATGTTCCAGATACACCGAAGAATATTACAATGAAGTGTCCTAACAATAAAGTCGGAGTCCTCACAGCTGTTGGGCGCATGCACAGTTCAACTGTCCTTATGTTATTAGAGTTGAATGTTGCCCAACTTTTTGTCTGTTACAACCCCCTACACTGACACAAAGACTTCGTTGCAGACCGCACCATAGCCTGCTATATGACAGTGTTTTGAACAGTAAATCATAACATTGAACACGTTAGTGAACATCTGAAAATGATAACATCAGTAACTTACATTTTATGTAGTACATATTACTAATGATAAGATGTACCAAAAAAAAGGACCGTTGTAAGTGCGATTCGTCATAACTGAAGTATGTCTTAAGTCAGTGACTACCTGTAGTTGAAATGGTTTTTGCAAAGTATGCTTATGATATGCTCAGCGTCCTATATGTAAATCAAAGTGACACAATCTGTGGGGAAAAGAATGTGGCCTTTTTAAGTCCAAAATTCTACTATTTATTCAATTGTTTAAGCCTTCAAGAAATTTTTTGTGCCAGGTAGTGTGTCAGGACTAAGGATACAAAAGTCTGTAAGCATACACCTGCTTGTAGGAAGTGTCAGCCTATTGGGAGAAAGAGATGTTTAAATACATGTTTGTAATCACTTCATTGGGGGAATATCCTAGACCAGTAGGAATAGAAAGGGAGGTGTTGTTAATTTCACTACAGGTTAATTTTAATGATAAATCAGCTCTATTTTTTCACAGAAATGGCCTCAGCATTTCATGGTTTATTATAATGTTCGCTATTGGGTTTTGGTAAAAATAATTTATCGTATTTAAATAGTTTATTTCAATATTACTTGGAATTTTTATTAGGAATGGTTGTTGAATTTTATGTTGCCTTTGGGCATCTATTGATGTAGTCATTGGCTTTCTTCATTTAATTTGTTGATGTAATAAATTACATTGATAGATTTTCTAATATTGAACCATCCTTATGGTCTTAGAATAAAATCTACTAGGTCTTATTGTACTGTTCTTTTAATATGGCCCAGGAGTTGATTGCTATATGCTATATAGAACTTTTATATCTATACTGTATTCATATAGGAAATAATAGTTTTTTTCTTTTTTGTAATATATTGATCAATTTTTAGTATTAATATTATGCTAGCATTATAAAAAGAATAAGGAAGATTTCATTCCTTTTTTACAGTCTAGAGTAACTTAAATAACATTGGGTTTTTTTCTTTAAAAGATATATTTTGAAAAACTTATGTACTTTCTTTTTGGAATTGTTTAGTAATTTTATAGATACATGTTGTCATAAGTAGGATTCTCCATAAAACAGATTGTGAGATGGAGATCTGAGTGCAAGGAGTTTATTGAGGAGTGCTCTTAGGATTAATACCTGTAGAAGAATAAAGGAAGCAGAATTGACCAGAGGGAGAGAAGCTGAAGGGAATAGAGAAAGATGAATTTAATAGGGACGTTAGTCCATTTCACTGGAATCAGTGCAGCTTGGATGGCCCGTCAGGTTTGTTGTCTAATGAGGTAAGATGGAGGGAGGACTTTGTGCCTCTGCATCAACCAATCATTGGATGGGAGCTGACTCTGCGGAAGGACCCTAACCTTGGGTGAGGCAGTTCCACTAGGCCAATGACAAGTCCTTGGGAGAGACTCAGCTGTGAGTCATCAGCAGCCAACACCCCAGCAGTTGAGAGAATGAGCACATTGGTCCTGAAAGGGGGAGGGAGGACCAGAACTATGTGCCACTGCATCGACTGCACTGCTTTCCCTCCAATCCCATTGCCAGTGGAGTCCATTTTGACTCATGCCGATTCCGTGTGTTTCAGAGTAGAACTGCTCCACAGTGTTTTCTTGGCTGTAATCTTTGCGGAAGCAGATCGCTAGGCATTTTTCCCATGGTGTCACTGAATGGGTTCCAACTGCCAACCTTTAGGTTAGTAGTTGAGCGCAAACCGTTTCCGCCACCTAGGGACCTTACACATGCTTCAGTTGGAGTAAAATTTGTAGTTCATCCCTTTAGAAAAAATAGTAACATCGATCATTTCCAGATTTTCCAAAATCACCTTATGCCTTTATGAAAAGTAATTGTTATCTTATAACTTTATCAAGGGGCTCTAACATGGTAATTTTCAAATAGGTTTACCAAAAGTAAGTGAATTATTTTTTCATTTGGCAAATACAGTGAATTTCCGTTCAGGTATAAGAAGTTGCACGCCTCTCAGATGAGAGTTTCTCTCCTCATGACATTACTTTAACTCTTAAGTATATCATATTTTTTGTAAAATATCTGAAATGCATTATACTACTGGTTTAACGTATCTTTTTCCATTGATCAAATAACATTCTTTGAGGTTACTGAATTCCACATAATATTTCTACCCCTGAGGTGTCCATTTTTTAAGTCAAATCTTATGAAAAATTCTTGGGAGATATAACACATCCACTTATCTATATTTCCCCTTGATATCTACATTATTTCTGCAAAAAAGATCACATTTCTTACACTACTATTGGTACATTAATTAGCCAGAAATTCAAGGCTTTTCAAGATCTGACCTCAATCTAATTTTATAACCTGATGTCTTAACTAATGCTTTCCCACCTACCTACTCCCCCAGCCCCAGTCAAGCTAGGTATAAAGCACTTACACACACTTTTTTATTCATGCTATACACATTTCTGCCTGCAGACATTCACTTAGACTGGTTTCCTCTTGTGTGATGTCCTCCTAAATGTGTTCATCTTCAAGTGTGAATAACCTTCCTTTTTTATTCAGAAACTGACCTGATATTCATCACCTTTGGAGACCCTTTTCCATGTCTGTGTTTTCTTTTTCTATTAATTTTTTTGTATTGTTCTAAAAGTGTAGATAGCACATTTGCCAATTCAAGATTTTTCATGTAAACAATGAGATTAATTACATCAATCATGCTGTGCTCATCTGTCCTTTTATCGTTCTGTTTAAGCATGTACATTGTAATGATTTCTGTGCAGACCTGTTGTCTTCACCATATGATAAGATATTTGAAAACAAGTGGATATTTTAGTCTCTGACTCCATCATAGCCTCTGGCCTGGGATCTATTGCAAGATAGCACCTTCAACAAATACTGATTGAATTGTGTTTGTTGGAGCATAGTCTTGCAACCTCAACCCTGCCTGAAAGTGACAAGTCACACTCCTGCCGTTTTGATTGTCCTTTCTTCTGCCCCCACTCTGGTGCAAAGAGTTGAAGGATTGCAGGAGAGCTGGGAAGATAAAGAGGGTGGAGGAGAAGCAAACAATGAAAGGCAGGTTTGCTGTTTTGCCCCAAGAGAAAAGGGGAGCAGAAGCAAGGCAATAAAGCCACTAGATGACCAAAATACTTTATGGGAGTTTGAGATGGGGACATATAGAATGTGGACAACAAATATTCCTTGAAAGTAACATCAGAATCTTAAGTTGGCTGTTCCAGGATTGGGTCACATTTAAATTAAGTTGCATGGATATAGATGACCAAGCTGAGACCAAAAAAATTTCCTATTACAATTAATTTGCTTCTCTGAATTATTCACATAGTAATTAAGTTTACTTGGCTCCTAATTGCATAAGATACTGTTTTAAAGACAAAGCTCTTTTTTCTTTGTAAGTCATGAGTTTTGTGATTTTTTTTCCTTCTTTAAGATTCTTTGAAGTCTTACCCTAAAATATTTTCTTGAGTTAAAAAAACAAAACATCTAATAAAATTTTCTCTCTTGAAACAGAATTCATTTCAGATACAGGATACTTAACAGATATCTCTAAAGGAAACACGGTTTCGTTTTGTTTTTAATACAAAGACCTGTTTGCACTGGCAAATTTGTATAATTTAACTAACATATGGCTAATTAAATGCATTTAATGAAAAAATTTGTATATCCAAAGGAACCAAAACAACCAGAACCAGAATTGAATAGAAAGCTGCAGTGAATGTGGACAGCTCTCAGCCTGGCTATCCTATCTGTCTATCTATCTGTCTGTCTGTCTGTCTGTCTCTACCTTTCAAGGCATCTCTACCTCATTCCTTATTTGTTTCTGATTAATTACTCTTCTCCACACCCCATAGTCTAATTCTGGAGGGAGCCAATCAAATAGCCTTACCTCGTAATTATCTAACCTACTGAATTCTGCCCATTTTTCCAGGTCACCTCCTGAGTTTGAGCTGCCTTAAGTCAAAAGTACACTCCCGATCTAATTAAGGATTCTCCACACAAGGAACAATTCAGTACTGATCCCCTCAGCTATGCGTTGTTGACAAAGCAGCTGAAACAGATGAAAGGGATGCTGAGTGACTGATGATTTCAGCCAGTACAACCATTTTTATCTTTCTTTCTCCATTATAGAAAATAAGAGCTGAAAGCCCACAGTGAGTCTAAACCAAACCAGAAAAGCCAAACCCACTGCCGTGGAGTTGGTTCCAACTCAAGAATTCCTAATCAAAATGCATAAATCTCCATCTTTGGTTTGTTTCAACAAGGCTTCAGGATGAGTCAAACCAATTGATATTGATTAAGCATCTATTTTATCCCAGCACTTTGCTTCATGTTCTGCCTCATCCAGACACACGACAGAACTGCAGAACTGGACAACAGCTTAGAAATTCTTTGTCATGTCATATATAAGAAAACTGAGGTCTGCAAACTTAAGAACTATTTAGAAGATCTGGCTCTTGTCTTACAGTACTTCTAGACCTAGTGCAGGATACAAGACAACAAGACATATTTTCTTGAAATAACTAAAAAAAAAGGAAAAAGAACAAGAGAACTATTTAATCAATTGTCACATTGGTTAAGTCAGACTTCAAATTCTATAAGAATTCATGAAAGAAAAAAATTACTCTAAGGTGGTTCTGGCTTAGCCCTGTGAGAAAGAGAAAACTGGGAATGTTGATGAAGGCACAAGGCTCCAGCACTGAGGAATCTCTGCCTGAAGAGATTGTCTGGGCAACAGAAGAGGGGCCTTCATGAGGAACAGTGAAAGGCAAAGCTGTATAGGTGAGGTCATTTGATGCGCAGCTTTCTATGTTAGATCAAAGAGTCTGAATTAACCCTAAAATTAACCTGTGGGTTTGTTCCAGGTTTTGGCACCAAAAAAAAAAAAAAAAATTAACCCGTTGTTGTTGTTAGATGCCATCGAGTCGGTTCCGATTCATAGCAACCCTACGTACAATAGAATGAAACACTGCCCAGCCCTGCGCTATCCTCACAATCATTGTTATGCTTGATCCCATGATGTAGCCACTGCGTCAGCCCATCTCTTTGAGAGTCTTCCTCTTTTTCAATGACCCTGTACTTTGACAAGCATGATGTCCTTCTCCAGGGTTTGGTCCTTTCTGATAACATGTCCAAAGTACATGAGACAAAGTCTTGCCGTCCTTGCTTCTAAGGAGCCTTCTGGCTGTACTTCTTCCAAGGAGATTTGTTCGTTCTTCTCAAAGTCCATGGTATATTCAGTATATTTCCCCAACACCATAATTCAAAGGCATCAATTCTTCGGTCTTCCTTATTCATTGTCCAGCGTTTGAATGCATATGAGGCAACTGAAAACATCATGGCTTGGGTGACGGCTTGGACATACCTTAGTCCCCAAAGTGACGTCTTTGCTTTTTAACATTTTAAAGCAGTCTTTTGCAGAAGATTTGCCCAATGAAATATGTCATTTGATTTCTCAGCGTTGATTGTGGATCCAAGTAAAATGAAATCCTTGACTTCAATCTTTTCTCCGTTTATCATGATGTTGCTTATTGGTCTAGATGTGAGGATTTTTATTTTCTTTATGTTGAGGTGCAATCCACATTGAAAGCTGTAGTCATTGCTCTTCATCAGTAAGTGCTTCAAATCCTCTTCACTTTCAGCAAGTAGGGTTGTTGTCACAGGCATATCGCAGGCTGTTAATGAGTCTTTCTCCAATCCTGATGCCACGTTCTTCTTCATATAGGCTGGCTTCTTGGACTATTTGCTCAGCATACAGATTGAATATGTATGGTGAAAGGATACAACCCTGATGCACACCTTTCCTGATTTTAAACCACACAGTATCTCCTTGTTCTATTCAAATGACTGCCTCTTAATCCATGTACAAGTTCCACATGAGCACAATTAAGTGTTCTGGAATTTCCATTCTTTGCAATGTTATCCATTATTTGTTATGATACACACAGTTGAATGCCTTTCCATAGTCAATAAAACACAGGTAAACATCTTTCTGGTATTCTCTGCTTTCAGTCAAGATTCATCTGATATCAGCAATGATAACCCTCATTCTACGTGCTCTTCTGAATCTGACCTGAACTTCTGGCAGTTCTTTGTTGATGTACTGCTGCAATCACTTTTGAATGATCTTCAGCGAAATTTTACTTGTGGTGCTATTAATGATATTGTTTGATAATTTCTTCATTCCATTAGATCACCATTCTTTGATTGATCCAAAGATATATATCTCTTCCAGTCAGTAGGCCAGACAGCTGTCTTCCAAACTTCTTGACATAGATGAGTGAGCACTTGCAGCACTGCATTCATTTGTTGAAACATCTCAATTGATATTCCATCAATTCCTGAGCCTTGTTTTTCATCATTCCCTTCAGTGCAGCTAGGACTTCTTCCTTTAGTACCACTGGTTCTTGATCATATGCTACTTCCTGAAATGGCTGACATTGGCCAATTCTTTTTGGTATAGTGACTCTGTATATTTCTTCCATCTTCTTTTGATGCTTCCTGTGTCGTTTAATATTTTCCCCCATAGAATCCTTCAAAATTGCAACTCAAGGCTTGAATATTTTCTTCAGTTCCTTCAGCTTCAGAAATGCTGAGAATGTTCTTCCCTTTTGGTTGTCTAACTCCAGGTCTTTGAGTATTTCATTATAACCCTTTACTTTGCCTTCTTGAGCTGCTATTTGAAATCTTCTGTTCAGCTCTTTTACTTTGCCATTTCTTCCATTCACTTTAGCTACTCCGTGTCCAAGAGCAAGTTTCAGAGTCTCTCCTGACATCCGTTTTTGTCTCTTCTTTCTTTCCTGTCTTTTTAATGACCTTTTCCTTTCTTCACATATGATATCCTTGATGTCATTACACTACTTGTCTGGTCTTCGGTCATTGGTGTTCCATGAATCAAATATATTCTTGAGATGGTCTCTGAATTCGGTAGAATATACTCAAGGTCATATTTTGGCTCTCGTGGATTTGTTTTAATTTTCTTCAGCTTCAGTTTGAACTTGCATATGAGCAATCGATGATCTGTTCTACAGTCAGCCCCTGGCCTTGTTCTAACTGATGATGTTGAGCTTCTCCATCATCCCTCTTTCCACAGATGTAGTCAATTTGATTCCTGTATATTCCATCTGGCAAGTTCCATGTGTATAATCATCGTTTATGTTGTTGAAAAAAGATATTTGCAACGAAGAAGTTTATGGTCTTGCAAAATTCTATCATGTGATGTCCAGCATCATTTTTATCACCGAGGCCGTATTTTCCAATTACTGATTCTTCTTCTTTGTTTCCAACTTTCACATTCCAATTACTAGTAATTTTCAATGCATCTTGATTGCATGTTGTCATTCCTGGCATAGACGACCACACGATTGTCCAATTCAAGATGGCCCAAAGCAGTCCATTTCAGCTCACCGATGTCTAGGATATCGATGTTTATGTGTTCCACTTCATTTTTGACAATTTCCAATTTTCCTAGATTCATACTTCATACATTCCACATTCTGATTATTAACGGATGTTTGCAGCTGTTTCTTCTCATTTTGAGTCATGCCATACCAGCAAATGAAGGTTCCAAACACTTTACTCCATCCACATCATTAAGGTTGACTCTAATTTGAGGAGGCAGCTCTTTCCCAGTCGTATTTTAAGTGCCTTCTACCCTAAGAAGCTCATCTTCTGGCACTATACTAGACAATGTTCTGCTGCTATACATAAGATTTTCACTGGCTAATTCTTTTCAGAAGTAGATCACCGTGTCCTTCTTCCTAGTCTCTCTTAGTCTGGAGATGCCGCTGAAACCTGTCCACCATGCTGGTATTTGAAACATCGGTGGCATAGCTTCCAGCAATGGGCAAGCTACCACAGTACGACAAACTGACAACCTAAAACAAATCATTACAGGTTTTGAAGTAGGAAATAAGCATTAGGAAAACAACATTTTACAAAGGAATATCCAACACAGCACAGTGATCAAGAGCATGGGCTTTGGAGCCAGAAGACAGGGTTTGAATACTGTTTCCACCACTTACTAGCTCTGTAACTTTGGGCAAGTCACTTAACCCCTATGTGCTTCATCGTCGTATATGTAAAATGGGAAAAATAATAGCACATACCTCACAAGGCTCTTTGGGGCATTAAATGAATAAATATTTATAATATAGTTAGAGTAATACTTGATCTTACTAACAAGGACTGTTTTGACTCCAGACATCACTTCAGGGAAATTTTACTCACAGAGAGATTAATTTGATTACTTCTGGCATAAATCAGAAGGCAGATGATGAGGGGTGGGTCTAGGACCATGTGATAAGAAATCACAAAGACAGTGCACCATAAGAGGGAAGAGTACTTGGTATCTGTACAGGTCTTGGGGCTGAAAGAGTGTAACCAGTCAAAGTTGAGCTGGCAATGATGAAAACATAGTGGGTTCACCCAAATTTGCAATTTTGGAGAATTAAATGTTAAGCATGAAAAAATGTGTTTTCACAACTTTGGAGTGAAATTATAATTTAGCATAATTTATATTAGGCACATATCTCCATAAAAATTCATAGATTCGTCCTATACTTCTCATTATATCTTACAGTCTCCCATTCTCAGGATTTAATATTGCTCTGTATTTTGTTTTGTTTTGTTTTTGTTTTTTTCATTCCCACATGCATGTCAACCCACTGTCATCAAAAGATCTGTTAACACCTCTCAACTTACCTCACTCACTCCATTTCCCTGAAGTTCTCACTAGCTCTCACCACATCTATCCGAGGCAAATAAAAATGAAATGCAATATATTAAAACCTATGGAGTGAAGAAAAGCAGTGCTCACAGGGAAATTAATAGCTATAAATGCTTACACTAAAAAAAGAAGAAAGATCCTAAAACAATAACCTAACTTTAAAGTTTAAGGTACTAGAAGAAAAAGAAAAAACTAAAGCCAACACTAGAAAAAGGAAAAAAATGATAAAGGTTAGAGTGAAGATTAATGAAATAAAGCATTGGAAAAAAATAGAGAATCAACAAAATCAAAAGCTGGTTCCTTGAAAAGATTAACAAAATTGACAAACATTTCATTAGACTAACCAAGAAAAAGAAATACTCAAATTACTAAAATCAGAAATGAAAGTGGGGACATTACTACCAACCTTACAGAAATAAAAAGGATTGTAAGAGAATACTATGAACAATTGTATGCCAACAAATTAGATAAAAGATGAAATGGACAGATTCCTAGAAACATACAAGCTACCAAAGATAACTGAAGAATAAATTTAAAAAATTTAAAATACCTATAACAATAAAGAGATTGAATCAGCAATGAGAAACCTTCCAACAAAGAAAAACAGGACCAGATGGCTTCACTGGTGAAGTCTACCAAAATATTTAAAGAACTAACACTAGTCCTTCTCAAACTCTTCCAAAAAATAGAGGCGCAGGGAATACTTTCTACCACATTCTCTGAGGTCAAGATTACCCTTATACCAAAGCCAGAATACCTCACAAGAAAAGAACACTTAAACAGACAAATATCTACGACTACGGATGCAAAAATCCTCAAAAAAATACTAGCAAGCCACATCCAACAGCATATTAAAAGGATTATACGTCATGACCAAGTGAGTTTTATCCCCAGAATGCAAGGGCTGTCCAACATATGAAAATCATTAATGTAATGTGCCAGATAAACAGAATCAAGTGACAAAAAAATACGCTATCATCTAAATTGATTCAGAAAAACCTTCTGACAAAATCCAACAGCTTTCCATGATAAAAACACTCAAACTAGGTATAGAAAAGAACCTAAGACACTTCCTCTACCTGATAAAGGGCACTTTTGAAATACACAGAAATAACATTATACCCAATAGTGAAAGACTGCAAGTTTTCCCTCTAAGATCAGGAAAAAGACAAATGTGTTCACTCTCATCACTTCTATGCAACATCGTACTGGAAGTTCTACTAGAGCAATTGTTGTTGTTAGGTGCCATTGAGTTGGTTCCAACTCATAGCGACCCCATATGCAACAGAATGAAACACTGCCCAGTCCTGTGCCATCCTCACAATCGTTGTTGTGCTTAAGCCCATTGTTGCAGCCACTGAGTCAATCCATCTCATTCAGGGTCTTCCTCTTTTTCACCGATTCTCTACTTTACCAAGCATGATGTCCTTCTCCAGGGATGGGTCCCTCCTGATAACATGTCCAAAACATGTGAGACGAAAAGAATACTTAACAGAGAAAAATCGTTTATTGACTATGGATGCAATTAGGCAAGAAAAAGAAATAAAAGTCATTCAGATTTGAAAGGAAGAAGCAGAATTATCTTTATTCATAGATGACATGATCTTATATATAGAAAATTCTAAGGGATTCACACACACACACACACACACACACAGAACTATTAGAGCTAGTAGTTGAATTCAGCAAAGCTGCAGTATGGAAGATCAACACACAAAAATCAATTGTATTTCTATACACTAGCAGATAATCCAAAAAGGAAATTAAGAAAACAATTCCATCTACTATAGCATTAAAAAGAATAAAATACTTAGGAATAAACTTAACAAAGGTAGTATGAGACTAGTACACTGAAAACTATAAAGCGTTGCTGGAAGACATTAAAGACTTAAATAAGTGGAAGAACATTATGTGTCCATGGATTGAAAGATTTAATATTGCCAATATTTTTCAAATTGATTTATAGATTCCACACAATCCTTTTAAAAATCCTAGCTTCATTTTTTTCTTTTTTAAATAAATTGACAAGTTGATCTTAATATTCATTTGGAAATGCAAGGAAACCAGATAGCCAAAACAATCTTGGTAATGAAAAACAAAGTTGGAGGACTCACATTTCCCAATTTCAAAACACATTACAAAGCTGCAGTAGTGATACTGACATAAGGATAGACATATAGATCAATGGAATAGAATTGAGAGTCCAGAAGAAAAAAAAAATACATCTATCGTCAATTGATTTTAGGCAACAGTGCCAAAATCAATTAATGGGGGAAAAAATAGTCTCTTCAACAAATGATGCTGGAACAAGTGGATAGCCACCTGCAAAAGAACGAAGTTGGGGCTTTATCTCACACCATATACAAAAAAAAAACCCTCAGAATGGATCAAAGATTAGAGGGCACTGAGCTCCTGTTAAAGGTGATGGAAAAATTTGGAAACGGATAGTTGTGATGGTTACACAATGTGGTGAACATAATTAATGTCCCCAAGTTGTACACATAAACAAATGTTGAAATGGCAAGCGTTTTGTTACATATTTACTTACCACAATTAAAAAGATGGATCAAAGACCTAAATATAAGAGTTAAAGTTATAAAACTCTTAGAAGAAAACATATGAGTAAATCTTTATCACCTTGAATTTGACAATGAATGCTTAGATCTAACACCAAAAGCATAAGCAGCAAAAGAAAAAATAGTAAGTTGAACTTCCTTATAATTAAAATGTTTATATAATAATATATGATCAGGAAAGTGAAAAGACAACTTACAGAATGCAAAAATTTTTTTTTGCAAATCATATCTGATAAGGATCTAGTACCCCGAATAGACAGAGAACTCTTACAACTCAACAACAAAAACAAAGCTCAATTTTTTAAATAGGCATAAGACTTAAATGATCTTCCAAAGAAGAGATACAAACGGCCAACAAGCATATGAATAAATGCTCAACATTATTAATCATTAGTGAAATGCAAGTCAAAACCACAATATTAGGATGACTATCATCAAAAACAGTTTGGCATGTTAAATGGGAGGCTATTTTGTCCTGTAAGTCTTCATCTTGGCTGAGAATGGCAGCACAATTGGAAGAGCATAGTCAATGTCACTTAAATGTGTACGTAAAAAGTTTTGAAATGGTGTATCTTTGGCTATGTGTATTTTCACCAAAAAAAAAAAAAAGCTGAGAATTCAGAGGGTTAAAATGTTGTGGGGTTGTTAATCAAAGTCATAAAACAGCATGTGTACTACTGTTACATGAGAAAGTGTTTGTTCTGTAAGCCTTCACCTGAAGTACAATAAAATATTTTAAAAAAAAAAACAAACAGTTTGGCAGTTCATCAAAAAGTTATGGAATTACTAGATGAACCAGCAATTCCACTCCTGTGTATATATACCCAAAAGCATTGAAAAGACATATCCAAACAATTACTTGTACATGAATGTTCATAGCAGAACTATTCATAATAGCCAAAAGGTATGAAAAACCCAAATGCAAACCAACAAATAAATGGATAAACAAAAAGTGGTATGTCCATACAATGGAATATTATTAATTCATAAAACGGACTGAAGCACTAATACATGTTACAATGTAAATGAACCTTGAAAACATTATGCTAAGGGGAAGAAGTAAGACATAAAATGTCACATATTATATGATACTATTTACATGAAATATACAGAATAGATAAATCCAGAGAAAGAAAGCAGATTGGTGGTTTACAGGGGCTGGGGAAAGGGAGAATGGGGAGAGACTGATTGCTTAAACTATATGGGGTTTCCTTTTGGGGTGATGAAAATATTCTGGAACTATCCAGATTAGAAAGTAAGATGTAGAATTATCTTTATTCATCGATGACATGATCTTATATATAGAAAATTCTAAGGAATGTTGTGGTGGCTGCACAACATTGTGAATGTACTAAATACAATGATATGTACACTTGAAATTTTTTTGTTATATAAATTTCACCTCAATTTGAAAAAAGAACTCTTGGAAGGCGGGGACACAACCAGGGCCCTATGGGGATCAAAGGAGAATAAAGATGGAATCTGCTATCCCACCTTTCCTATTTAAAGGGCCAGTCTCCCATAGACTTTTCACTCACTTCATATTTTTATCTTCACTTCTTCCTTCCTCCCTGAATTTATTCTTGTATACTTAGAAACAGACATTGAAATTTGGAAAAAAAATCTTAAAAATCATCTAATCCAAACCTTTTATTTTTGTGGATTATATAACAGAGGTCCAAAGATGTTTAAATAACTTTCTCAAAAGACAAAAGAATTTTCTATATTCATCACAGATTTTAAAACAGCATATTATCCTCCTTTTATCAGAACCTAGGGTGTACTGGGCCATAAACTTACTATACACCATCTCATATAATCTCACAACAACCCTCTGAGGCCGATATTATTACTCCCTTTTTACAAATAAGAAATCTAAAGCTTAGAGCTTAACTAGGAAGTGGTGGAGCCCAGTTTTAAACCCAGGTCTTCCAACTCTCTCTTGTCACTGTGTTGAACTTCTACCACTCATATTCCAGTACTTGGCTGGAATCCAAATATATATATATATGATTTTTTTTCTTGTATTTGTACCTCCCATTCAGGACTCTTGATTATTCATGTAATTTTTCTTTTAAGGGTCATTATCTGCATATAATATGAGACTACCTGGACACCGGCCATTCCTCCCAATCACCCTTATCTCTTTTACATCCACCCAGTCTTTGTTGATATTCCTGCTGGACTACTTTAAGAATGCTTTTGACTACAAGTAACAGACAATCCATCTTTCAGAGGCTTAAACTATGAGGATATTTGAATTAGGCGAGATCACCAAGACTAGTGCAAGTTCAAAGATTGATGAGAACAACTGAGAATTAAATAAGTAGTTTTATTTTATTACCCCCTTCATTTTACTACCAAACTGGCAAGAAGTAAAAAATACATACATGAGCTTCAGCAGACAAGTTAGTTATCCTCTGATGGCTCCCTTATTTCTCAAGAATGTGCCCAAATTTGATATCAAAGAATACAAGAAATCCACTAAGTTAGGGGAATTCAGAACTACATGCTCACTGTCTTTGATGTCATTTAGCTGAAAAATAATCAACAATGTCAGCACAAAATAGTCTGCCTATTGTCAGATAGGGAGTCCCTGGATGGCACAAATGTTTAAGGGCTTGGCTATTAACCAAAAGGTTGATGGTTCAAATTTGCTCGAGGCACCGTGAAATAAAGGCCTGGGAATCTACTTTGGAAAGATGGCAGCCATGGAAGATCCAGTGGAGCACAGTGCTACTTTGACACACATGGGGTCACCACGAGTCAAAATTGACAGAAATTAGTTTGTTTTTTATTGTCAAATAAGGAGATTCTTGCTCTCCCAGTTGGTTACTTCCATGCTCTATTGTTACCTGCATCATCAAGTCTATAACATCTTGTTCACGACCTACCATAGAGTGATTAACAGCTTAATAATGTCATTAAAAAAACCCAGGCTCCAAGCAAAACAAAACTGAATGTTTCCATAATTATGCTTCACAATATCCAAGTATCAGCTTTTTATCTTCCTGTTTATCACCTCAAGATCACAAAATGGCAAATACAGATCCAGTCATCACATCCTCACACCAGCATCTTAAGTAGGGAAAAAAAGGCAAGTGGAACAAATTTTCTCTTTGCAAATCTTTCCATTTTTATCCAAGCAGGAAAATCTTTCACAGATGCTTCTTAGAAGACTTTGTGGAACCCTGGAGGCACAGTGGTTAAGAGCTTGAAGACTTCATAATGACAGGTCATTGGCCAGAACTGAGTCACATGGCGACCCCTAGCTGCAAGAGAGGCTGGGAAAGTAAAAATCTGGCAAAAGAGAAAGGGAGCTCCATAAGTGATTTAGATGAAGGCTGATTCAGTCTTGGGGCAGGTCACTTTGCCTCTTTGACCAAAGTGAGGGTTTGGTAAAAAAGGAAATAGTGGGGAATGGTTATTGGTTAGACACTAGGAATGTCTGCCAGGCAGACACTCCATATCACATCCATAATAACAACCTTTTCATGACTCATGGCTTGGGAAGAGCACCTGTGTGTTTATATAATCTTAAATTAAGTAAAATGCCTCTTCTTACCAAATACTTTCTTTTGATCCAGCTTCATAAAGCTACTCAACTCTCACTGTTTTTGCGTGTTTTGCTTTTTTTTCAAATCTCCAAGAGGCCTACAGTTTTATTGCCCAGTCTTGTACTTCCCTGTGAGTCATTCTGCTGTTTACTACTGAAAAAGATTTTACAGTCAAATTCCCAGCAAAACAAAACAAAACAGCCTCTTATCCCTCATTCTTAAGCTAAATAATTGATGGCCCTTTTTCCAGCCTGCCAGTGACAACTGTTGCAAAGGCTTTCTTATGAATACATCCACTGCTGTCAGTCAATTCTGACTCACAGCAACCCTATAGGACAGAGTAGAGAACTCCCTATAGGGTTTCCAAGGAGTAGTTGGTGGATTCGAACTGCCAACCTTTTGGTTAACAGCCAAACTTTTTTTTAAAAATATATGTATAGTACTTTAGATGAAGGTTTACAGAACAAATAGTTTCTCATTAAACAGTTAGTACACATATTGTTTTATGACATTGGTTAACAACCCCACCACACATCAACACTCTCCCTTCTCGACCTTGGAGGACCCTTTTTTTTTTTTTTTTTTTTGTGAAAATATACATAGCCAGAGTTACACCATTTCAAAAGTTTCTACATGTACAATTCAGTGACATTGATTACATTCTTCCATAGCAGCCAAACTCTTAACCACTACGCCACCAGACCTCCTTCCTATATATAGCAGAGGTAACTGCCTAAACCAAATCAGGATAAGCCCAACTGTGGTTGGAATCTACCCTTTCCTTAATGGCTTATGTTCTTGACTTTTCTCCTCTGACAGTTACTTTGACCTTTGTTGTTGTTGTTAGGTGCCATCAGGTCAGTTCCAACTCATAGTGACCCTATGTACAACAGAACAAAACATTGCCTGGTCCTGTGCCATCCTCACGATTGTCACTATGTTTGAGCTCACTATTATAGCCACTGTGTCAGTTCATCTCGTTGAGGGTCTTCCTCTTTTTTGCTGACCTTCTACTTTACCAAGCATGATGTTCTTTTCCAGGGACTGGTCCCTCCTGATAACATGTCCAAAGTACATGAGATAAAGTCTTGCCATCCTCAGTTGTAAGGAGCATTCTGGCTGTGCTTCTTCCAAGACAGATTTATTTGTTCTTCTGGCAGTTCACGGTATATTCAGTATTCCTCACCAACACCATAATTCAAATGCATCAATTCTTCTTCTGTCTTCCTTATTCATTGTCCAACTTTTGCATGCATATGAGGTGACTGAAAATACCATGGCTTGGGTCATGGCTCCTATTTTCCCTGCTAGTTAATAGCAACCCAAGTGAATTCCTAAATACTTCCTTCTTCTCTAAATGAAACTAAAGAACAAATTCCATCATTTCTGACTTTGTTATCTAATCTTATCATTTTTCCTCTTTTTTCTCTCTCTTCCAATTACCTCCTGATTCTTCTAGTCTTCAATGATCCTTCCTTAACTGAGAACTCCCCATATTCAAAATGCAATTTTACACAGACTGTAAATCATAAATTCAAAATTAGTGGACTTCCTTTGTAGTCACCATGTTCAGTAGCAATTATTATACATACAAGGTGTCATTACTCTTTTTTGTCTACACCTGTATACAAATGCTTAATGCAACTCATTAAAATTAAGGTGGCAGACAGAGAAAAAGGGCATAGGGAGAAATACTGAAAAATTCATAGGGAGTGAGGCCTGATAAATGTAAATTAATTATACAGAACTAATGGTTAATAATTTAAGATGTAATGAAAATGGAATTTGCATCAGTTAGTATTAGATTCAGCTGTAACAGAGACCTTCAAAAAAAGTAGCTTAATGTAGATCTTTATTTCTCTCTTACTGCTTATAGTTCATTGGCCATAACTTGGTCGGGTGTCCAGAAGAGTCTACAAAAGAGGCTAAGAAATGTAGTTCTTTCATTCGATAGTTACGTGCTTAGCTAAAAATCTGCAACTGGTTACATAAGAACAAAAGGAGAATGGATATGGGGAGGTAATTGGCAGTCTCTGCCACATCAATGGAATTATAAGTGAATGTAAAACATACTTGAAGTGCTTTTGTAGTTTTACTCATGACGTGCATCTTTCTGATCTATTATTCTCAACAGGGCAATATCACCACCAAGAAGGAGAAATTGGTTCTTAAGGAGCAAAAAACATTACTCTATGTCTTACTTTTTAGTGCTGCTATAACAAATACCACAAATGGGTGGTTTTAAAGGATGGAAATTTATCTTCTCACAGTTCAGGAGGTTAGAAGTCCGAATGCAGGGCACTGGTTCTAGGGGAAAGCTCTCTCTGTCAGCTCTGGGGAAGAAACTTGTCTCAGTTCCTTGGAAATCTCTGTGTGACAACTGTCTTTCCTCCATTCGTGGTTGCTTGCCTGTGTGTCTAGATCTGCTTTTTTAATATCTCAAAAGTGATTAGCCTTAAGACATACCCTACACTGATGTAGCCTCATTACCATAACAAAGAAAACCCTATTACAGAATGGATTTACATTCACAGGTATAGGGGTTGAGATTCTAACATATGTTTTGAGGGGATACAGTTCAATCCATAACATCCTTATTATGTACAAAGTACACATACATATATAGTTATACAGTACAAAAGAGATATATAGTATAATACTATATTTCAAATTTCATGAGGGGAACTATTAGAAAAAAATGTCTCTAAAGCCTCCTTGGGTTGAGGAGGGGGAGCAATAGGACAAAGTGGTTGACAAGTAGTGTTTTAACCTAACGCAGGAATTTTCAGAAACTTATCTCAAGGCCAGTCAAGAAAATGAGTGTTTTTGGCAAAGCTCCTTTTAACAGTCTACAGGCTTCATAAAGCAACAGAAAGGATATGTAGTTTCAAATTGGGCAGACAATTCATTTATTCAACAATTATTTTTGAGTACATGTTATGTGCAAGAAAATGTGCTGGGTTCTGGTGACACTGCCTGGAATAGGACAGGCATTCCATCTCTTGAGGCTTGCAGGCTGCTGGAGAAGCAGGCATTAGACTTCGGGTATTGCACTGATGTCTAATCACAAGACAAGTGTCCAAGGCTTCTTGTATACCTGGCTTCTGCATTTGAATCTTCCTTCTTCATTTCCTTGTCAAATGACCTGGGCAAATTATCACCCTCTGTAGGCTAAAGTTTCCCATCCAATACCTACCTAATAGCACTTTTGTGAATATCCAATGAGAAGATATTGAATATATTATGACCATACTTAAAACATACCAGGGTCTTAAGAAAATGGTAACATTTATATATTATCTAATGGTTTCTTTTTACATTATATTGGTTGTATCCATGTTTTTCTCCTATCTTAAATTGCTGACATTTGACTAATTGCTTCCTTCTCCTTCATCCCTCAGTTAATTCTGTTAATATAGTTTGATGACTCTGGGACTAGAATTTTAAAACCAATGGGGTTACATATGGTCTGAAAAGCCTGTTGTTGTTAGGTGCTATTGAGTCCATTCTGACTCATGGCGACCTCATATGTGCAAAGTAGAACTGTTCCATAGGGTTTTCAAGGTGGTGACCTTTTAGAAGAAGATCACCAGGCCTGTCTTCTGAGGCACCTCTGGGTGGGTTTGAACTACCAACCTTTTGGCTAATAGTCAAACACTTAACCATTTGCACCACCCAGAGATTCCCCCTGAAAGGCCTAAGGCCCATAAAATTTAGGACGTACAACCATCCATACTATTTTATCTATCTATTCCAAATTTTCATTAAGCACAAAACTCTGAGTTTGGCTAAATAATAAAGAGGGTGGAGACAACAAAATGGATCCATGCCTATACTTGAAAAATGATGAATCTTTGAAAGTGTGACAAGAGTAACGCAAGAAAAGGGCTAGGTGCAATGGGAGCATTTGATGAAGATCTTCTCCAGTGAGAGAAGTTCTCTCTGAAAGATGAACGGGCCTGAGGAAGGCAGGGAAAGGATGTTTCTGAGAGAAGGAAGTAGTGTACCCATTCATGAAGAAAGACCAGAGAATGTTGGAAGGATGTCCAGTAAGGAAAGAACATAGATACACTAACCAGCTTGGGGTGCTGGGCTTGCTCTCTAATAGATGCCATGTTCTACTCTCCTGCCTTTCTTCCTGTTTGTTTTCTGTCTCTCATTAAAATCCCAACTTGCCCTAAAAGGCATCATTAACTTCCTTTCTCTTTCTCTCTCTTTCACTCTCTCTATTTCTACACACACACACAACTAAGTTTCCTTCCATTCTCCCCTAAATGTGCACGTGCTTTTTGAATTGTCACCATTGGTATCATATGGTCTATCCTACTCAAAAAGTGTTCCAGGGGAGTTCCGGCAAAATGGCGCTCTAGGCAGAAGCACCACGCCGTCCCTCCACAGCAAAGATCCGAAAAACTAAGCCGAACAGAGAACACAACAATCCTGAAACACTAAAACATCAAATGAAGAGATAAAGAACTCTGCCAAGCACCAAATGGGGTGAGAAAACTGACAGAGAATGGAGAGCAAGGAGAGATTCATGCAGAAGTCCCCTACCAGCTAACACAGCGCGGATCCGCCATCTTGGACTCCTATCAGAGACCAGCAAACAGGAGGTACAAGAAAGCAGGCCCATGGAGCTTCCAGCGGGTGACAAAACAACTAGTAATTGGTGATATACGCTTTCCTACCCCCCACCCTTCTTCACTCCGACTTGGCCTCCTCTGCTTCCTGCAGCTACAGTCTCTTGACTGGGAAACACTGGCTGCTTGGATTCCACACACCCGAACGGGTGGCTCTCTGAGTGCCATTTGTTGGCTGCTGGTGTTGCTTTTTTTCCACTTCTTTTTATTTCTTCCTTGCCTTTCCCCACCTCCCCCTCCTTTCGCTTGAATACCTCACTCCGTGTGCCATCTTTGCTTCTTCCTGAGGGGCTGCAGAGCTCCAATAATTTGTGATATACACTTTCCCGCTCTCTACCCTTCTTCAATCACAGTCAGCCCCCTCTGCTTCCCACAGACAAAGTCTCTTGTCCAGAAACACCAGCCCACACTAGCTTCCTCTCTGAGTGCCATTTGTTGGCTGCTAGCGTTGCTTTTTTTTTTCTGCTTCTTTTGATTTCTTACTTGCCTCTTACCACTTTCCCCTCCCTTTGCTTAAGTACCAGACTCCGTACGCCATCTTTGTTTCTTCCTGAGGAGCTGCGGAGCTACGTTCAAGTGTGGAGCTCCTTCCCAGTTAGGGCTGCTGCTCTGGTGGGATCCCAGGGCTTTTGTTCGCTTGTTGGTTTTGAATTGTTTGTTTGTTTTCTTTTTCTTTTCAAGAGTTGGGAGCCCTTTCTGGCCAGGCTGAGCTGCGTAGCAGGGAGACTCCCCTTCGGCTTCCACAGACATGCAGAGGGATCCCTGAGGGCATTTCTTTTTACGTTCTTTTTTTTTCTCTTTTTTTGGGGGCCTTTCTTGTTTTGTTTTATTTTTTAATTTGTTTTGTTTTCTTTTTCCTCTTTTTCCCTTTTTGTCTTTCTTCATTGCTCACTTTCTCGTCTCTCTATATCTTCATTCTCTTTCTGTTCCCGGAATACCTGGCATTCTATACCTCTACACCTTCCAGCCAGGCTGTACTGTAATACCTGAGAGCAACTTCCCCAGACCTCATAGCTGCACCGGTAGGATCCCTGGGAACTTTGCGGTTCTTTAACCTTTCTGATTCTTATTTATTCATTCTTTTCTTTTCTTTCTCCTCCCCTTTCTATTTTTCTCCATTTCATAGTCTCTCATCTCTCCACTCCAACAGCAAGCTCCCCTAGCATTCTTTTTTGTTTGTTTGTATGTTTTTGCCTACTGTTCCTCTCTCCTCTCTCCCATATCCATCTTAGCTCCACACATAACAATCTCCCTGCTGCATCCTGCTTACCTGCACCATGGGCTTGACATCACACCACCAAGCAGCAAAGGCATGGCCTACCGGAACCTCCCCTGCACCGATTACCGACCCGCTCTGGTGGCTGTAAGTGCCACAAACAAACCATCCCAGTAACTCCTCTTCAGCTAGACCTGCCCTGCCATACCATATCTGAGTGACTGAGCCTGCCAGTTGAAGAAGGAGGCGAAAAGTATTATGCCCACCGATAAGCAAACAACAAAGAACACACAGTATGCCTGCTCAGACATAGTCCAATTAAAAAAAAATAAAGGACGAAACAAACAAATCTACAATCAATAAATGAGAAAAATAACTACTGAACGCGCCGAAGACAGCAGACAATAAATAACATTTACAAAAACAGGACAGGATGGATCCAGTAGGCATCCAAAATAAAACAACAAATGACTCTCCTCTGGAAGAAAATGCAATAGAACTACCTGATAGGGAATTCAAATCTCTAATACTCAAAATTCTCCAAGAGCTGAGGCAAAAAGCTGACAAACATGAAGAAAAAACAGACAAATTTATGGAAAATACGGACAAAAAACTGGAAGAATTCAGGAAAATAATGCAGAAACAAAATGCCAAAATAAATTCACAACTAGAAATTATACAAAGACAACAATTAGAAATCCAAAAGATAAACAACAAGATTTCAGAAATGGACAATGCCATAGAAGGGCTGAGAAGCAGATTTGAAACAGTGGAAGACAGGATCAGTAGAATTGAAGACAAGCACTTGGATACAACTCTGTTTCAGGAAAACTCAGAAAAAAGAACAAAGAAAAATGAAGAGACCCTGAGAGTTATGTGGGACACAATCAAAAGAAAAATCTTTGAGTGATTGGAATTCCAGAACAGGGGAGAAAACAGAAAACACAGAGAGGATCATTGAGGAACTGCTGACAGAAAAATTCCCCAATATCATGAAAGATGAAATGCTGGCCATCCAAGAAGCTCAATGACCCCATATAGAAGAGAACCCAAAAGAAAATCACCAAGGCATATCATATTCACACTCACCAAAACCAAAGACAAACAAAGAATCCTGAGAGCAGCTTGTGAAAAACAAGAAGTCACATACAGAGGAGAAGGAATAAGACTAAGCTCAGATTATTCGGCAGAAACCATGCAGGCAAGAAGGCAATGGGATGACATATATAAAATCTTGAAAGAAAAAAGTCTACAGCCAAGAATAATATATCCTGCAAAAATCTCGTTCAAATTTGATGGTGAAATTAGGTCATTTCCAGATAAACAGAAATTAAGGGAATATGTAAAAGTCAAACCAAACTTACAAGAATTATTAAAGTGAGTTCTTCGATCTGAGAACAAACAGCTTCAGCTCACAGGCAGAACCTAGGACGCAGGATTGTACCAGCCAGATACCAATCTAGGAAATGAACTCTCAAGGACTATCCAAAACCAAAAGAAATACAACAGGGAATCAGAGCAGTTAATCAGTAAATGACAACATCAAAACAATAAAAGAGGGAATAAACGGCATAGGTATAGAACCTTCTAATGGAGAGGAAGGCAAGGCAATACCAAGTAATAGTAGACTCTTCAAACTAAGAAACATAAGGGTAAAATTCATGGTAACTACAAAGAAAGTTAACAAACACACTCATAAAAAAGAAAAAGAGGAAAAACATAAAGTCTCAGCAAAAACAAAACCTACAAAAACAAAAGAAATGAAAAAAAATCCACAAAAGTAACTCAGCACAAGAGAGTAAGAAGAACAAAGAAAACTTCAGCACCACACAAAAAAGCACTACAAAATGACAGCAACAAACTCACATCTATCAATAATTACACTGAATGTAAATGGACTCAATGCACCCATAAAGAGACGGAGAGTGACAGAATGGATAAGAAAACAGGATCCATCAGTATGCTGTCTATAGGAGACACACCTTAGAAACAAAGATGTGAATTTATTAAAAGTCAAAGGTTGGAAAAAAAATATCAAGCTAACAACTACTGAAAAAAAGCAGGAGTGGCAATTCTAATCTCAGATAAAATAGACTTTAAAACAAAATCTACCATAAAAGACAAAGAAGGACATTATATACTGATTAAGGGGATGATCCATCATGAAGACATAACCATTATAAACATGTATGCACCCAATGACAGGGCTCCAAAATACATAAAACAAACTCTAACAACACTGAAAAGAGAAATTGACAGTTCCACAATAATAGTAGGAGACTTCAACACACCACTCTCAGTAAAGGACAGAACAACTAAGAAGAAACTCAGCAGAGATACAGAAGACCTAAAGGGCACAATCAGCCGACTTGACCTCATAGACATATATAGAACCCTCCATGCAATCACTGCAAAGTACACAATCTTTTCCATTGCACATGGAACATTCTCCAGAATAGACCACATCTTAGGCCACAGAGCAATCCTCAGCAAGATCCAAAACGCTGAGATAATTCAAAGTATCTTCTCTGACCACAATGCCATCAAGGTAGAAATTAACAATAGAAAGAGCAAGGAAAAAAACTCAACTACATGGAAACTGAATAATACCCTGCTTACACATCAGTGGGTAATACAAGAAATCAGAGATGGCATCAAAAAATTCCTAGAATCAAATGAGAATGAAAACACATCATACCAAAACCTTTGGGACACAGCAAAGTCAGTCCTCAGAGGACAATTTATACCAATAAATGCACATATCAAAAAAGAAGAAAGGGACAAAATCAAAACATTAACTACAGAACTCAAACAAATAGAAAGAGAACAGCAAAAAAAGCCCTCAACCATCGGAAGAAGGGAAATAGTAAAATCAGAGCAGAAATAAATGAAATAGAGAACAGAAAAACAATAGAAAGAATCAACAAAACCAAAAGTTGGTTCTTTGAAAGAATCAACAAAATCAACAAACCACTGGCCAGACTGACAAAAGAAAAACAGGAGAGGACACAAATAACCAGAATAAGAAATGAAATGGGGGTCATTATAACAGACCCAACTGAAATAAAAAGGATTATAACAGAATATTATAAAAAAACTATACTCCAACAAATTTGAAAACCTATAGGAAATGGACAAATTTCTAGAAACACACAGCCTACCCAAACTACAACAAAGTGATGTTGAAAATCTGAACAGACCCATAACAAGAGAAGAGATTGAAAAGGTAATAAAAAAAACTCCCAACCAAAAAAAGCCCTGGCCCAGATGGCTTCACTGGAGAATTCTACAAAGAGCTTGTACCAGTACTACTCAAGCTATTTCAGAGCATAGAAGAGGAAGCAACACTTCCAAATTCATTCTATGAAGCCAGCCATAACGCTGATACCAAAACCAGGAAAAGATGTCACAAAAAAAGAAAATTACAGACCAATGTCTCTCATGAATATAGATGCAAAAATTCTCAACAAAATTCTAGCCAATAGAATTCAGCATCATATCAAAAAAATAATACACCACGACCAAGTAGGATTCATACCAGGTATGCAAGGATGGTTCAACATTAGAAAATCAATCAGCGTAATCCACCACATAAATAAAATGAATGAAAAGAATCACATCATCATCTCAATTGACGCAGAAAAGGCATTTGACAAAGTCCAACACCCATTCCTGATAAAAACTCTCAATAACATAGGTATAAAAGGGAAATTTCTCAACATAATAAAGGGCATCTATGCAAAACCAACAGCCAACATCATTCTTAATGGAGAGAGGCTGAAAACATTCCCCTTGAAAACAGGAACAAGACAAGGAGGTCCTTTATCACCTCTCCTATTGAACACTGTGCTGGAAGTTCTAGCCAGAGCAATAAGGCAAGAAAAAGAAATAAAGGGCATCCAAATTGGTGATGAAGAAGTTAAACTGTCCCTGTTTGCAGATGATATGACACTATACACAGAAAACCCTAAAGACTCCATGAGAAATCTACTGGAACTAATAGAAAGATTCAGCAGAGTAGCAGGATACAAGATAAACATTCAAAAATCAGTTGTATTTCTATACACCAATAAAGACAACAATGAAAAGGAAATCAGGAAAACAATACCATTTTCAATTGCCCCTAAAAAGATAAAATACTTAGGAATAAAGCTGACCAGGGATGTATAAGACGTATACAAAGACAACTACAAAACACTACTGCAAGAAACCCAAAGGGATCTACATAAATGGAAAAACATACCATGCTCATGGATAGGCAGACTCAACACTATGAAAATGACAGTTTTACCCAAAGCAATTTACAAATACAATGCAATCCCAATCCAAATACCAACAACATTCCTCAAAGAGATGGAAAAACTAATCATTAACTTTATATGGAAAGGGAAGAAGCCCAGAATAAGTAAAGCACTACTGAAGAAGAAGAATAAAGTTGGAGGACTCACACTACATGACTTCAGAACCTACTATACAGCTACCAATAGTCAAAACATCCTGGTACTGGTACAACGACAGATACATTGACCAATGGAACAGAATTGAGAACCCAGATGTAAATCCATCCACCTACGGTCACCTGATCTTCGACAGGGGCCCAAAGTCCATCAAATGGGGAAAAGACAGTCTTTTTAAAAAATGGTGCTGGCAAAACTGCATATCCATCTGCAAAAAAATGAAACAGGACCCATACCTCACGCCGTATACAAAAACTACTTCAAAATGGATCAAAGACCTGAATATAAGGCCTAAAACTATAAAGTTCATACAAGAAAAAAAGGACCAACACTACAGGCCTTAATACATGGCATTAACAGGATACAAACCGTAACCATCAATGCACAAATCCCAACAGATAAGCCAGATAACTGGGATCTTCTAAAAATCAAACACCTATGCTCTTCAAAAGACTTCACCAAAAGAGTAAAAAGAGAACCTACAGACTGGGAAGAAATTTTTGGACAGTGCAAGTCAGACAAAGGTCTAATCTCCACAATCTACAAGAAAATCCAACACCTCTACAACAAAACAACAAATAATCTTATTAAAAAATGGGCAAAGGAAATGAACAGACACTTCACCAAAGAAGACATTCAAATGGCCAACAAACACATGAGGAAATGCTCGCGATCACTAGCCATTAGAGAAATGCGAATTAAAACCACAATGAGATATCTTCTCACCCCGGCATTACTGGCACGAATCAAAAACACTGAAAATAAAAAATGTTGGAGGGGCTGTGGGGAGATTGGAACACTTATGCACTGCTGGTGGGAATGCAAAATGATACAACCATTTTGGAAAATGATATGGCACTTTCTCAGAAAGCTAGAAATAGACATACCATTCGATCCAGCAATCCCACTTCTAGGAATATATCCTAGAGAAATAAGAGTCGTCACTCGAATAGACATATGCACACCTATGTTCATGGCAGCATTGTTCACAACAGCAAAATGATGGAAACAACCTAGACGCCCATCAACAGATGAATGGATAAACAAACTATGGTAAATACACACAATGGAGTACTATGCAATGAGAAAGAACAACAATGAATCTGTGAACCGTCTCATAACATGGATGAAACTGGAGGACATTATGCTGAATGAACTAAGTCAATCACAAAAGGACAAATATTGTATGAGACCTCTATTGTAAAAACCCATGAAAAAGTTCAACACAAAATGTAACAATCTTTGTTGGTTACCAGGGATGGGGGGGGGGGAGGATACTAAATAGACAATAGATAAGTGGTATCTTGAGTGAAGGGTGAGACAGTACACAATACAGGAGAAACTAGCACAACTTGTACAAGGAAAGGTCATGGAAGCCCCATAGACACATCCAAACTCCCTGAGGGAGTGAACTGCTGGGTGGAGGGCTCTGGGGACCATGGTCTCGGGAAACATCTAGCTCAGTTGGCATAACACAGCTTGTAAAGACAATGCTCTACATTCTACCGTGGTGAGTAGCGTCTGGGGTCTTAAAAGCCTGTGAGTGACCATCTAAGATACTCCACTGGTCTCATCCGTTCGGGAGCAAGGGAGAATGAAGAGAACAGGATACGAGGAAAAGATTAGTCTGAAGGACTAATTGTCCACAGCTACCAAGGCCTCCACCGGACTGAGTCCAGTAAAGCTAGATGTTGTCTGGCTACCACCACTGACTGCTCTGATCAGGATCACAACAGAGGGTTCTGGACAGAGCTGGAGAAGGATGTAGAGCATAATTCTAACTCACAAAAGAAAGGCCAGATTTAATGGCTTAAAGGATACTGGAAAAACCCCGAGAGTATGGCCCCCAGACACCCTTTTAGCTCAGTGGTGAAGTTATCTCTGAGGTTCACTGTTCAGCCTGGAGTGGACAGCCCCATAAAACCAAATGAGACTAACGAGGTACAGGAGTCCAGTGACAAGGGCCAGAAAGCAGAAGGGGACAAGGAAGCTGGTGATAGAGAACCCAAGGTTGAGTAAGGATATTGTTGATGTGTTGTGAGATTGTTAACCATTGTCATAGGGCAACATGTGTAGTAACTGTTAAATGTGAAACTATTTTGTTCTGTAAGCCTTCATCTTAAGTGAGAATAACAGCACAATTGGAAGAGCGTAGTCTATGTCACTGAACTGTGCATGTAGAAATTTTTGAAATGGTGTATCTTTGGCTATGTGTATTTTCACCAAAAAAAAAAAAAGAGGTTGAGAAGTTAGAGGGTTAATATTTTGTGGCGTTGTTAACCAATGTCATAAAACAACATGTGTACTTCTGTTTCATGAATAACTATTTGTTCTGTAAGCCTTCACCTGAAGTACAATTAAAAAAAAAAAAGTGTTCCATGGACCAGCATCTCCTGCATCACCTGGGATCTTGTTAGAAATGCAATCAGAATCTGCATTTTAACAAGATACTCAGGTGATTCATATGTACGTTAAAGTTGGAGAAGCCGTATTCTAACTGGTATCTCATCTGCCTGCTTGATCTAAAGAAAAAGATGGTGGGGGGATTACCTCACCCTCTACCTGTTACTGCCATCTTGTTTTCCCATCTTTTTCTACAGTCCTCCAAGAACCAAACAAGCTACACTGTTGATGAAATGTTTACCCAGGAAAGGTTTTAGTCTCCTGAGAAGTAGTGTGGTGATGTGAGATCACATAGAAAAGCATTTAGATATCAACCCATCCATCTCCTAAACTCAAACAGTGTTTCTCTTTTACTTCATATGTCTTAATAGCCTTGTTTTTAGGTGTTTAGAGTTTTGTCAAATTAGCATTCTCCGCCATTCTCCCTAAAAATGAACTTTTTAGCTTTGGGGTGTTCTATAAGGCTAGATGTCTTCAACTCTACATTCTTACATAAATGCTTAAAACAATTTACTTTGTATGTTTTTTGTATGTGTCATCTCCCAAGTCTCTCAACTTTCTCAGCAATATGATCTAAACATTTTATTTTCCTAGTATACAAGAAGGTCTCTATAACTCTTTAAATATATTTTCCTGCTTTCTGCTAAGGTGCCATATCTTATCATCTTATCTGTTCTGTGCCAGTAGTTTCCTCTACTCTACTGAAATCACCTCCATTCATTTTCCTGCTGAAATTTCCCTTACATGCCCGCAAGATACAATAAGAACACAGAGGATAATAAACTATGGGGAATTTTTATTTGGAAATTTGAACCAACTCTATTTCCTACCGCTACTCCCATCCACCTGGCACTTCTGTCATGGAAATCTTCCCTTCCCCTAGCTGGTATGTCCTGAACAGAGGCTGGGACCACACCCCCATCTCCATGCACCCTACTGTTTCCTTCAGGGACATTATATACAGAGCTGCCACTGCCTCCATAAACTTTTCTCAAAGTCATCTTCAATCAAAGGCCATAAACGTCTCTGCGTCTTTAGTATGTAAGAACTGGGTTTCCTTAGATCTTCTTCTACTACCTGCTCAGGATTTATCCTTCCACTAAAACTGCTCCCAACCAAAATATCCTTATTCACCCTTTATCCACCTTCCACATTGCCCCCTCTGCAGTCTTCAACTGGTGTTTGTGGTCTTCACAACTCCTTCCTCGGATTTGTCACAGAAGGAGATCAGTTATTGGCAATAATAACAACCAACATGTATAGAGTGCTGACTCTGGTCAAAACGTTACACTGAGTGCTTTACATTTCTTATCTCATATACTCTTAACAATCCTCTGAGGAGAAAGATGGTGCCCAAAAGCACTGGCTCCAGATTCCAACTCCATAGGTTTGAATCCTACCTCTACCACTTACTATCTATGAGACCTTAGGTGAAACACCTAACCTTTCTGTACTTCAATCTTCTCATCTATAAAATGAGGATAATGATAATACCTACTTCATAGGGTTTTTATTGAGCATTAAAGTTCTATGTATGTAAAATGCTTAGAACAGGGCCTGGCCCAAACAATGGTAAATATTGTTGCTAATATTATCCTCATTTTACATATGAGGAAACTGAGGCACCTGAGTTACCCATATGTTGGTTAGTGGCAGAGCTGGGCAATCTGTCTCTGTAATCTACGTTTCCTCTTGGGAATAAAGCAACTCAAGTGTAAAACTTCAGAGAGGCAGTGACAGAATCCAAATGTGTAGTCAGGGCTAGACATTTACTGGAGTGGCACTGGAACTACCCAGATAGGGATTATACAACATCTAAACAGTGGGAAGCCTCTTTATTAGTGCTCAACTCAGGAGTTATCTTTCTCCCGCCAAAAACTAGGGAAATACAAAAACTCTCCCACAAAGGAGCACAAGGAAGAAGGCACTATGAGAAAGTACTTGAGAGTACAAAATTGGCAGAATGTTGCACTCTCAGAAACTCTAATTTGAACAGATTTGGGTGATATCAAACCAGAACAGATACAGCTAAAGAGAGATATTCAAGTAAGATAACTCTCAAGTAAGTAAAAAAAGAAAGAGAGAGAAAATTAAAAACAGAAGAAAAGAAGAAAGAAAAATAATAATTGTTTTAAGAAATGTCATACAAGAGAAGTCTAAGGCTTCTCTCCTGACTTTTCTGTGGTTTGTTGGAAGGAGACGGAGGAAGGCCCACACAAATACATTCATCTATCCAACACATATATACTGAGTGCCTACTATGTGCCAGGTATGGTTCCAGGTGCTAGGGTTACAGCAAGAAACCATGTCCCTGCTGTCATAGAGCTTATGTTTAGGGATACAGTGAACAAATAGTTTCAGATAGTGATGAGATGTATGAATAAAATAAAAAGGGGTAATGTTATATGATGAACATTTTATCTTATAAAGATCAAGAAAATACTACAGTAGAGACTGGAAATTCTCTGCAATGAATGAGTATAGGTGTTCCGAGCAAGGAAGTGACTGGTATCACTTGAACCAATGTGGATTAGCATAGAACCAAGAGACAAATCAAGAAACCATTTGAACTAGCACCTCCAGAGAGAAGAGGATCCAGACCAGAAGTAGGTACAGACCTTTTCCTTTAGCCACTGTTAATAAGGAGTGCTCTACTCCAGAGTTATGTCTGTATCTGCGCCTGTGCTTAAAGTTAGTTAAAACATTGCATATAGGAGTCTTCTCAACAAATCTTTTTTATCACTTTATAAAAACCAAAATTAAAATAGCCCCTTAGGGTATTATTTGATGGTACCCAAACAGAAGTAACTTTAACTGTCAGCTATGTTTGCAGTCCTGGAGCCTGGAGGAGATAAATCACAATAAGCAGCCCCTTCTACACAGTGGCTTCTGAGCAGAGACTGTGACTCTGTTACCCATCACCTTTGCCAGCTTCTCCTCCATTTTGTAATCTTCTCCTGTGCAGTGTTTGAACCACGGTTTGCACAATGTACACTAAAAACCCTTACGTCCCACAGCGCTATAAGACAACAAAGTGAACTGAGCTTATTTCTATCTCTCCTGTAACATCATTTCTTGTTTCATATGTAGCTACTGTGTATTTACCCTTTGTACTCCTGAAGTCAGATTCATGTTTCATTTATGTATGAGTTACAGAGTGCCAGACACAATGCCTTAAACAGAGCAAGTTAGATCCTTAGAACGTAGTGCACTTTCTGCTTTAAAAGAAGGAGGAGGAGAGGGACAAGAACCACCACCACCACCACCTGTATTCCTATCTGGAGAATGTTGAAAATCCCTTCCCCACAGTTTCTTTGATCCTGAACTTCCTCTTCCCTTATTTATTTTCACTGACTTGTAACCCTAGTATTTCTGCTAAGAACAGGAATGGGTATTAATTTGGGAGGCTATGTCTCGAAGTTCCCATGAAAAAAGGACCAATGAGCCAACGAATGCCATTCCTACATTGTTTCTCTCCCTCTCTCTGTTCCTCTCTCTCTTTCTCTCACTCGACCTCTCTCACACACACACACAAATATACTCACACTTAATATTATTCAGATAGGTAGACGATTTTGTCTGCTTTGAACCCAACCTAATAATACTGTCTTCCAAAAAAAAATCCAAGATAAGTAGGATTAATCATATACCTATTATAAAATTCTGCTAAGAAGGACCAATTCAGTTACACCATGAGTAGATCAAACTTCTTATAAAAAAACAAAAACCCGTTGCCATCAAGTTGATTCTCACTCATAGCAACCCTATAAGACAGAGTAGAACTGCCCCATAGTGTTTCCAAGGAGCTACCGGTGGATTCGAACTGCCAACCTTTTGGTTAGCAGCCTTAGCTCTTAAACACTGTGCCACGTAGTAATTTTACAAAAGAAAACCAGGAGGAATATAATTGAGAGTCCAGAAATAAACCTATATCTATGGTCAATTGATTTTTGACAAAAGTGTCGAGGCAATTCAATAATTCAATGGAGAAAGACTTGTCTCTTCAACAAATGGAGTTGGAACAATTAGATTTCCACAACTAGAAGAATGATGTTAGACCCCTACCTCACACCATATATGAAACTTAACTTTAAATGGATCAATAAACTAAATATAAGAGCTAAAACATAAAACTTTAGAAAAAATAGAGAAGTCAATCCTCAGGGACTTGTATTTGACAATGGATTCTCAGATACCTCACCAAAAGCATGAGCAACAAAAGAAAAAATAGATTAGACTTCCATCAAAATAAAAAACTTGTGTGCATCAAAGGACATTATCAGGAAAGTGAAAAGACAACCTAAAATGGGAGAAAATATTTGCAAATCATATATCTGATTTGGATTTAATATGCAGATTTTGTAAAGCCAAAACCTCAAACTCATTGCCATTAAGTTGATTCCGACTCAGAGTGACCCTATTGTTGTTGTTGTTAGGTGCGGTTGAGTCGGTTCCAATGCATACCAACCCTATAGGACAGAGTAAAACTGCCCCCATAGGATTTCCAAGGCTGTAAATCTTTACTGAAGCAGACTGCCACATCTTTCTCCCACATGGCGGCTGGTGGGTTCGAACTGCCAACCTTTCCATTAGCAGCCGAGTGCTTTAGCCACTGCATCACTAGGGTGCCTTTATACAAAGAACTCTAAAACTCAACATCAAAAGGACAAACCCAATCCAAAAAAAAAGACAAAGTACTTGAATAGGTATTTCCCCAGTGAAAATATACAAGTGGCTAATAAACATATGAAACAATGCTGAACATCATTAGCCGTTGTTGTTGTTGTTGTGTGCCTTTGAGTCATTTCCAACTCACAGCAGACCTATAGGGCAGAGTAGAACTGCCTCATAGGGTTTTCCAGACTGTAATCTTTATGGGAGGAGATCACCAGGTCTTTTCTCTGTGGAGCTGCTGGTGGGTTTGAACCACCAACATTTTGGTTAGCAGCTGAGCACTAACCACTGTGCTACCATGGCTCCTTCATTCATCATTAGGGAAATGCAGATTGAAACCACAATAAGTTACCACTTCATACTCATTAGCATGGCATTACCAGAAAAACAAAAAATAACAAATGTTGGCAAGGATGTGGAGGAATTAAAACCCTCGTGCCTTACTGGCGGGTATGTAAAGTAGGCAGCCACTGTGGAAAGCATCTTGGCAGTTCCTCAAAAAGTTAAACATAGTTACCATATGAGCCAGCAATTCCACTCCTGGAGTACACCCAAAAGAATTGAAAGCACTGACTCAAACAGATACTTGTACACCTACGTTCATTGCAGTGTTATTCACAATCGTCAAAAGGTGGAAACAACCCAGTGTCCATCAACAGATGAACGGATAAACGAAATGTGGTATAGCCATACAATGGAATATTATTCAGCCATAAAGAGAAATGAATTTCTGATCCATGCTACGACATGGATGAACCTTGAAAAAATTGTGCTGAGTGAAATAAGTCATACACAAAAGCACAAATATTGTATGATGCCACTTATATGAAATAACTAGAATGAGCAAATGCATAGAGACCAAAGAGGATTTGCGATTACCAGGGGTGACTGGGAGGGGAAAATGGGGAGTTATTGCTTAATAGGTACTGAGTTTCTATTTGCAGTGATGAAAAGGCTTTGGAAACAAATCATGGTGATGTTTGTTCAACATTGTGAATGTAATTAATGTAATTATTATTATTAAAAAGAATACTTAAAATGGTTAAAAAGGCAAATTTTATGTCATATATATTTTACCACAATAAAATTCAAAAGAAAAGAAAATCAAGGGTGTGGTGCAGTGAATTACTTAATACGGCTCTTCTAGCCGTAGTCTTTGTGAGTCCTACACAATGATTGGGTGGGACCATGCAAACAAGGTGTATGGAACCCTAATGAGGTGTTGTGGTTAGTGTTGTGTGTCAGCTTGGTTAAGCCATGATTCACAGTATTGTGTGGTTGTCCTCCATTTTGTGATCTGATTTAATTATCCTAATTATTCTCCATTTTATACGTTATAAATTCTAACCTCTATATGTTAACGGAAACCCTGGTGGCGTAGTGGTTAAGAGCTACAGCTACTAACCAACAGGTCGGCAGTTCGAATCCACCAGGGGCTCCTTGGAAACTCTACAGGGCAGTTCTATTCTATCCTATAGGGTCGTTGTCATGGATTGAATTGTGTCCCCCCAAAAATGTGTGTATCAACTTGGCTCGGTCATGATTCCCAGTATTATATGATTGTGTAATCTGATGTGATTTCCTTATGTGTTGTAAACTCCATCACTATGATCTAATAAGATGGATTAGTGGCAGTTATACTGATGAGGTTCACAAGATTGGATAGTGTCTTAATCCAATCGCTTTTAAGATATAAAAGAGAGAAATGAGCAGAGACACATGGAAACCTCATACCACCAAGAAAGCAGTGCCAGGAGCAGAGTGCATCCTTTGGACCTGAGGTTCCTGCACAGAGAAGCTCCAAGACCAAGAGAAGATTGATGACGTGGACCTTCCTCCAGAACAGACAGAGAAAGCAGTCCCCTGGAGCATTGCCCTGAATTTGGACTTGTAGACCACTGGACTGTGAAAGAATAAACTTCTCTTTGTTAAAGCCACCCACTTGTGGTATTTCTGTTATAGCAGCACTAGATGACTGAGACAGTTGCTATTAGTCAGAATCGACTTGACAGCAATGGGTTTTTTTATATTAATGAGGAAGGATTAGTGTGAGGTATATCCTGAGTCACAGCCTTGCAGGAGGGCATGACTCAAGTCCCACCTTTACTCAAGTCACACCTTTCCCTGGGGTGTGGCCTGCATCCAGTGTATATGTATGGGTGCTCTGGTGAGGCTCTCTCTCTGCGTCTTGATCCTTGGCCAAAGAGGCCAAAGAAACTCTAGTTCTTGGAACTTGAGTCAGCGGTCTGCCATCTGACCTGACAATGCTGGGGTTCGCCAGCTTCCGCAGCCTCGTGACCCAGCAGCCTGTTGTCTGGCCTGCCAATTTGGATTTGCCAGTCCCTACAGCCACGTGAGTCAGGAGAAGCCCATGCCTGACCCACGGATTTGGGACTTGCCAGCCTCCACAACTTAGTGAGCCATTTCCTTGATCTGGTTTGTGAGTTCTGTGAGATGATGCATCAAATTATGAAATCCAAAGATACTGTTGTTGTTAGGTGCTGTCAAGTCGGTTCCGACTCATAGCAACACTATGTACAACAGAACGAAACACTGCCCAGTCCTGCGCCATCCTCAGGATTGTTGTTATGCTGACATTGCAGCAAATTACAAAACCCAAAGATGGAAGGGAAAGTACTGAGGGGAGGAGGAGTAGTTGGTATTAAATATGATGGAGTGGTACAGCAATTTGGAAAAGTTGGATATTTGGGACATCTTTAACCACTACCTCATAGGAACCAGCTTTCTGCTGATCCTTATAAAAGAAATTATTCACTTAAGGGAAATGGCCAGTTTTGTGAGGCAAGATGCTGCTAGAACAGAAGAAACATGCGGTTGCTAGGGGGGAAAAAGAGTGACTACTCAATTCTCTCCCCAGGGCTTTAAAAATTCCAAATGCAGTGCATTTTTCAGACTGTTTCAGAAAGAACAGCTGATATCTAAACAATTTGTGCCCAATTATTTCTGTGGTCATTGGCGGTTTGTTTTGACATTCTCATATCCACTTATTGTTTCATGAACCAATCAGGCCAGGCTGTTTGTAGATTTTTCTGAACTGCTTTCCCTATATGCTTCATACTTCCATTCAGAAAATAAGGATAGATGAGTTTTGTTGGTCCCTTTAGTCCCAGCCATTCCCAACAACACTGTGACTACATCACTTTTCTCAGGGCCCGGTCATAATTGAGCCGGGAGGCCAGCTTCTGTCCCAACTTTTCATCTTGCTGCAGCTATCCTGGAGCCTTTGTGGTTGATCACAGGCTGCCAGGTGTTTGATCAGCTCATACAGAATACTTGGTTTGGTGTACAGCCAAAGAGGTCACACAAGGGTAACTTACTTTTCGTTCTAATGTCCCACAGCAACCCACCTTCTGGGATCTGTTGTTAGAGCCTGCCTCTGTTATCCTGGGGAGCAGAGGAAAATCCAGACAGTCCTTTCTCCATCCAGGTCTTGCCTCAAAACAGCATCAAGAGCAGGAAAGGTCATAGAGGTAGGTAGTACTAGCCTCATTTTACAGAGGTGGCTATGCCACCGGTATTACCAGCAGGGTCACTCAGGGTGGACAGATTTCCGGAAAGCTTACAAACTAAGACAGACTGGGAAGAAAGGCCCGGCAATCTACTTCCAAAAATCCATCAATGAAAACCCTATGGCTCACAACCAACTGTTGTCCGATAAAGTGCTGGAAGATGAGCCCCCTAGGTTGTATGGCATTCAGAATACACACTGGCCACAACAATGGACACAAGCATACCAATGACTGTGAAGAAGGTACAGGACAAGACAACATTTCATTCTTTTGTACATGGGGTTTCCATAAGTACGAGTCGACTGGATGCAACTAACAACAAACTTACGTTAAAGTGTCTCTAATTTAGTTTACCATTTCCAGTACAGTCTTATCAACCTTATTAGATGGTACACACCCTTTACTCATTTTAAGGAGATTGAGTATGAAGTGTATACAAATACACATAACCCTAAAATTATTTCTATCCTGGAAGATTTTTAAATCTGTGTTTATGTCACAAATGGGTCTACTCCATTTCTGTAACACTATTTCATCACAACTCTTAGAATGAGAGAAGTTTCCTTAATAAGCACATAATTTTACTGGAAATATTTCCAGGTCATGGGAATCTAGGTACTAGCAAATGGTTTCAACTGGTGTTTTAGGTAGCTGCTTTCATGAGCAAGCTTCATGTGCTAATGGAGGAATTTATGACTAAAATGACTCAGCATAATGGTTCTTCCTCTTTTAAACCTTCTTTTACAAAATGCCCATGTGCCACAGCGTAACAAGAAGGCACGAGGAACTATTTTCCTGTGCAAGCTGGGAAATCAGTCTCCCTACCACACAAATAGTCCTAACCCCCTCCTCCACCTCCACCAAATGATGCCAGGCACTGGGGTTTCTAACTGGACAGAGACTCTGCAGTCATCCACGTGCACTGGAAAAGAAAGTATACTTGGTTGCTGTGGGGTACAGTGTTCAGTATATGTCTATGAGATCAAGTTGGTTGATTGTAGCATTTAGCTCTTCCGTGTCTTTGTTGAGCTTCTTTCTGGATGTTCTGTCCTTCACCGAAAGTGGAGTGTTGAAGTCTCCTACTACTATTGTGGAGCCATCTGTCTTTTCAGTGCTGTTAGAGTTTGTTTTATGTATTTTGGAGCCCTGTTGTTGGTTGCATAAATATTTATTATGCTTATGTCCTCCTGGTGTCTTGACCCTTTAATCATTATATAGTGCCCTTCCTTATCCTTTGTGGTGGATTTTACTTTAAACTCTATTTTGTCAGAGATTAATATTGCCACTTCTGCTCTTTTTTGAGTGTTGTTCGCTTTATATATATTTTTTCCATCCTTTGAGTTTTAGCCTGTTTGTCTCTTTAAGTCTAAGGTGCATCTCTTGTAGGCAGCATATAGACGAATCATGCTTTTTTGTCCAATCTACCACTCTCTGTCTCTTTATTGGTGCATTAAGTCCATTTACATTCAGTGTAATTATTGATAGGTATGACTTTGGTGCTGTCATCCTGATGTCTCTTTTTGTGTGCTGTTCACAGTTTCTTTGCTCCCCTTAATTTTCTGTTCTGAGTCAGTTTTCTTCATGTATTTTTTTTTATCTTTTTCATTGTTGTTGATTTTGTGTTTGCTGAGTCTTTATATTTTTCTACTTTTTTATTTTGATTTGTAGGATTGTTAGATTCCTTTCTGATTACCTTAATATTTACCCCTATTTTTCTAAGTTTATACCAGTCTTTTATTTCTTTATATCGCCTTGACTTCCCCTCCATATGAAAAATCTATATCTGCATTTTTAAGTCCCTCTTTTTTTGTTTTAATGTCCTTTTTTACATATTGATATTTCTGTTTCCCTATTTTCAATGTTTTAGGTTTGATGTACTTTCAACTTCCCTATCTGAGTCAGTATCTGGTTGCTCTGTTCTGTGTTCTAGTTTTGTGTTGTTATCTGATGTTATCGATTATCTAACTGGAGGACTCCCTTTAGTATTTCTTGTAATCTTGGTTTGGTTTTTGCAAATTCCCTAAACATCTGTTTACCTGGAAATGCCCTAATTTTGCCGTCATATTTGAGAGACAGTTTTGCTGGATATATAATTCTTGGCTGGCAGTTGTTTTCCTTCAAGGCTTTATATATGTCATCCCATTGCCTTCTTGCCTGCATGGTTTCTCCTGAGTAGTCCAAGCTTATTCTAATTGACTCTCCTTTGTAAATGACTTTTCTTTTATCCCTAGCTGCTCTTAAAATTCTCTCTTTATCTTTGGTTTTGGTAAGTTTGATTATAATATGTCTTGGTGACTTTCTTTTGGGATCTACCTTATGTGGGGTTCGATGAGCATCTTGGATAGATATCTTCTCATCTTTCATGATATCAGGGAAGTTTTCTGTCAACAAATCTTCAACAATTTTCTCTGTATTTTCTGTTATCCCTCCCTGTTCGGTACTCCAATCACTCGTAGGTTATTCCTCTGGATAGAGTCCCACATGACTCTTAGAGTTTCTTCATTCTTTTTAATTCTTTTATCTGATTTCTCCTCAAATAAGTTGGCGTCAAGCGCTTTATCTTCAATGTCACTAATTCTGATTTCTACTGCCTCAATTCTGCTCCTATGACTTTCTATTGAGTTGTATAATTCTGAAATTTTATTGTTAATCTTCTGGATTTCTGATTGCTGTCTCTCCATAGATTCTTGCAGCCTATTAAATTTGTCATTATGTTCCTCAATAACTTTTTTAAGTTCCACTACTACTTTGTTTGTATGTTCTTTGGAAGTTTCTACATTTTGTAGAGTTTCCTTTCTAATTTCTAGAAGAGTTCTGTATATCAAACTTTTGTATTCCACCTCCGGTAATTCCAAGAATTCCTCCAGAGAATTTATTGATTCTTTATTTTGGGAGCTTGCTGAAGCCATTGTGGACTGCCTCTTTATGTGATTTGATATTGACTGTTGTCTCCAAGCCATCAATAAGTTATTATTATTTTATTTTATATTTGTTTAGCATGTCCTAGCTTCCTGTTTTGTTTTGTTATGCCCAAATAGGCTGCTCATGTGCGCTAGTTTGATTATTGGCACCTTTGGAGCTCTAACGTCCTGTCACCAGGTAGTTAGTTCTGTAACAAGTATGTGCACACAGGATTCCATTAAATTTTTGCTGTAGGGGTTCAGCTCAGGTGTCCAGGCAGTCGGTCACCAAGTGTGTGGTGCAGGCTCTCACCTACAGTCTTAGAGAGGCATGGGTGATTGGTGTAAGCACTGGTATCTGGCTGCAGTAGGGGGTCATGCACTGAGCAAGGCAGGGGGCTGACGGCTGCCCCTGAGTGTCTGAAAGGAAAGCATGTCCCTATTCCCTAGAGCAAGTAGGTAGGTGAGTTTTGCAGCCTGACTATGAGCCCCCTACTCTGCTGGCTGTAAAGACTTGGGGGCACCACTTATTCTTGGACCCCTGTAGCAGGTGAATAGGTGATGTAGGTGGAGCCACTAGTCCTCAAGCCCCTGATGCGGACCCGTAAAGGTGCCTGCTTAAAGGGCAGGGCTGTGTCATGGGTCACAAATCTGCCACTTCACAGTTGAAACAGTTGAAGTTAGACTTTAGGTGTATACCCTGTTGTACTGTGGTAGTGAGGACTTACACTGTTGAGATGGGTCCACACAAGTCTATACAGTGGTGGGAGGCACTCAAAGTCTACAGACCCCTTATGCCTGTGCCTAGCAAAGGAGCTGTGCCGACCCTGAGTTTCTGGCTTAGGGGAGCCAGTAGCTTATATGTTCCCTCTCCACAGCCAGAAGAATGGGTCAGGGCGCCTTTTGGGATCTACTTCCAGCCCAGAGGACTCAGAGACTTCAGAAGGCAGGACCGGTGCAGAGTGGGGAGGGAGGAGGTAAAAGGGAGAGAGGTTTTTCCCAAATGGACTTTTTTTTTTTTAATCCCCATGAAAGGCCACATGCATGTACTTATCTTTAGCCACTTGCGGCTGATTTTCACTGGTTCAGAGTGTCCAAGCAGAATCTCTGCTGCCAGATCTCTCTTGATGTAGAAACTGCTACTCGAGTGCATGCGCAGAGCTGTTTGTCAGCTTCTCTGCACAGCCAGAGCCCTTCTGGGCTGAAGAGCTGCAGTCCCGCTGTTGCACTTCTCACTTCTTCTGAACCGTCTCCCTCTCCCTCCACCACTCAGTCCAATTCCTCAACTTTGCCTTGTTCAGGGCACCTAGATTTTCATACACAATCAAATCACTTGTTTTTCCAGGTCTTTGTTGTAAGAGGGATATAGAAAGCTGTCTGACTACTCCACCATCTTGGCCCCACCTCCTGAAGTCATCCAAACATGGGACCAGGAAGACAAGATGCACATGAGAAAGTCACAAACAAATGGGGAGAGGGCTTTGTTGTTGTTGTTGTTGTTGTTGTTAGCTGCCATCAAAAGGAAACGCTGCCTGGTCCTGCGTCATCCCCATGATCAGTTGTAGATCAAACCATTGTGATCCATAGGGTTTTCATTGGCTGATTTTTGGGAGTAGACCACCAGATCTTTCTTTCTAGTTCTTCTTAGTCTAGAAGTGCCACTGAAACCTGTTCAGCATCATAGCAACACACAAGCCTCCAGTGAGGGAGGAGTGGTGACTGAGCATGAGGTACTTTGGCTGGGAATGGAACCCAGGTCTCCTGCATGGATAGTGAGAATTCTACCACTGAACCACTACTGTCCCCAAGAAGAAGGCAGTCCTGAATAGTTGCCTTGGCATGAGATTTCTTTTCCTGAACAAGCTGGGACAGGGTACATGGGTGACTTGGTCTGGTTTGAAGTAGAACAGACATTGACTATATAAATGACCCCCTTAAAATGATTAGGAAAGATGTAACCTATGTCATGAATGGTAGTCACTAGTGATAAAAGAGGAAATGGCTTACTTGTGACATACAGAATGTTTTCCTGCCGATTCCATTTTTATTCCAGGGGCTGATATGCAGACTAGCTGATCTAGGTCTCAACACAGCATCCTAACATCCTTAGCCCCAGCCTCCCCCTTACACAGTGATAAACTTCACCATGTGCCTCATGTTCATCCATCAACATGGCTCGGTACCCACAGAACTGAACTTTGTCTATAATCATTATTAACTGCTTGCTGAGGCAAGAGAGATATGATCGGGAAGGAAAGAAAAAGTGATGTGTGAAGAAGGAGGAAGAAATTTGTGGTGTTTTACTGAGTTTTAAGAAGCCTGACTTAGAGGTGAAGACCATTGCTAGCTCTGACATACACATACATATAGAAATTCTCCCAAGGTACAATAGCTTTCAGACAAGCTTCTTGACAAAGATGGAGTAGGTTATCACTTGCACCCCGTGTGTTTAACAGCATGGGAAAGCTCAATACTCTCTACAATACTTTCCATTCACATTGTGAGCTTTGTGCCTTTGGGGTAGTAGTAAAACAATGGGGAGGTCAGGCCACAGTGATCTTTTTTTTTTTTCTCCCTCACGATTTTGCCTAAGACAAACTGTTACGGATTGAATTGTGTCCCCAAAAATGTGTGTCAACTTGGCTAGGTCATGATTCCTAGTACCGTGTGATTGCCCACCATTTTGTCATCTTATGTGATTTTACTATGTGTTGTAAATCTTACCTCTATGATGTTAATGAGGCAGGATTAGAGGCAGTTATATTAATGACACAGGACTCAATCTACAAGATTAGGTTGTATCTTGAGTCCATCTCTTTTGAGATCTAAAAGAGAGAAGCAAGCAGAGAGACAGGGGGACCTCCTACCACCAAGAACGAAAACCCAGGAGGGAAGTGTGTCCTCTGAACCCAGAATCCCTGTGCTGAGAATCTCCTAGTCCAGGGGAAGATTGATGACAAGGACCTTCCCTCAGAGCTACAGAGAAAGGAAAACTTCCCCTGGGAGCTGACACCCTGAATTTGGACTTCTAGGCTCCTAGACTGTGAGAGAATAAACTTCTGTTTGTTAAATCCATCCACTTGTGGTATTTCTGTTATAGCAGCACTGGATAACTAAGACACCAATCTTAACAACTCTTTTGGTTGCAAGCCAGTTTTACAGACAGACATTTGTTGAAGAGCTGATATAATCTTTACATTCTGCAGGTAAAAACGGGGTGTGGGAAAGGGCCAGAGAGACCATGTCACATGTTCTGGTTACTTAACAAAAAATAATGCTGGCTCTAGAATGAATTCCTAACACTCAGACTAATGACCACCACCCCTTCGGTCCTTCTGCATGGTCTATCCCCAATGGGCTGATTTTTGCACATGAAAGGACACCTGTAAGATGACAGTATGTCAAACCCAATGCAGGAGTTAAAAGATTCTTAGTTGGTTAACTTATAAGGTTAGAGCATGGATGCTCAACCTAATAGAACTTGTGTACGGTGTGGAAAAAAAAACCATAATATTTTATATTTAGAAATTTTACAAACCTCAATTTTTATGTATTACAAACTACAGAAAAAAATAATTGGATTTGGGGCTGGTGGGAATATGGAGAATATGAATTCTGTTTTGTTTTGTTTTGTTTTTTCCTTCAACAGAGATAAGAAAAAGAATGGAATCAGCTTCCCCTCCTCTCACTCAAGGACATATTAGAATCTCCTGTGGGGCATGTTTTGGATGCTTATCAAAAATGGGCAGGAGTTGAAAAGATCAAGCTAAAGCGTAGTTCTAATACAGCTAAGGTCATGAGTAGAAAGCTATTGAAGTTCCATTCTATGTATTGAGCAAATGCTTAACCTCTCTCTTTGGTTGACTGTGCCCAAAATGTGTATATATGTAGAGAGAACAATGCAAAACTATTTCCACTGCTCAGAAAACAACCAGAAGCATTTAGCTTTTTTATAGAAGCTCCACAGTGTCATCTCTATATATGAAGGCCTACAATAGCTTTAGCCTATACCAGTTACTATCAAGTCAACTCTGACTCATGGCGACCCTATGTGTGTCAGAGTAGAACTGTGCTCATAGCATTTTCAATAGCTGATTTTTTTGAAGGCCTTTCTTCCTAGGCACCTCTGGGTGGAGCCAAACCTCCAACCTTTCGGTTAGCAGCCAAGTGTGTTAACCATTTAAAATCTAGAAATCTCAACAAGGTCTTCAAGAATCTCTGTGATCTGGCCCATGCTTAATTCTCTTTTTCCTTACCACTCTCCTCCTTGCTCATTCTGCTCCAGCCACACTCACTTTCTTTCTGTTGTTCAAACACTCGAAACTCATGCTTATCTCAAGACCTTCAGATTTGGTGACCCCTCTCCCTCCCTCTTCCACAGATCTTCGAATGATTGTATTGTCTCCTAATTTAGGTAACAGCTTAAATAACAGTTCTTCACAGAGGACTTTCCTGACCACTTAATCAAAAGTGGAGCACTCCAACCATTTCTCTGCTTTATTTTCTTCAAAGTTTTTATTGCTATGTGAAATTATTTGCTTATGTGTTTATTGATTACCTATTGCCGTCAAGTCGATGTCGACTCATGGTGACCCTACAGGATGGAGTAGAACTGCCCCATAAGGTTTCCAAGGAGTACCTGGTAGGTTTGAACTGCTGACCTTCTGCTTAGCAGCCTAACACTTAACCACTGCACCACTAGGGCTCCGTTTATTGATTATCTTCCCAATAAGTTTCAGAGGACATAGACCCTATTTCTACTTTCACTGCTATACCCCCAGTCCCATAATAGTACCTGACCACTTATTTAAAAATATGCTTAACAACTGATTCAATAAGTCAATTAACATTGCAGAAATGCCCACTCCTTGTTCATCTATCCAGAGACACAAATACATATGGTACGGATCAGAGAGATCATGGGCCTAAATATTGGGAAGTATCAGGATAAAATAACAATAGCAAGCACTTACTGAGAGCCTTCTCTGTCAGCCTATACACGTGTTCCCCAAGCCACACTAAAAGCCTAGGCAGTAGGAATTTTTAATTATTCATTCCATTTTACAAATGAGAAAACAGGTGGGAGAAGTTAAGAAACTTACTCGAAGTCATGCATTTTGTAAGTGGTGAAGCTCGGATTCAAACCCGTCTTTAACTATCACATTTCTTCATTTGTGCTTCAACTGTCAGCACTCCATCAACTTTCGTTAACTCCTAAAAAAAAAAAAAAAAAAAAAAAAACTCAAAGCTCGATTTGCTTTACTCTGAAAAACAGACTTTGTTTAAAAATGCACTAAACCCTTCTGAGGTACAGATCATTTTTTCTACTTCTTAATGCCCTAAAAATAGAAATATTTTGTCTTGGCTGCCTGAAGTCTTGGCTCAGATGAACTTGACCATGGAAGGCAGACATTTTCTAAACTTACACTTGTCACTCTTTGCTGTGATTACCCCATTTTATATCAATTTGCATCCCTGTGTAAATCAACTCCATACGAGACAATAAAGATTACTTTCTGTAAGGGGACAAGGAGGGAAAAATGTAGAACCTGGATTTTTTTCTGAATTTTAGGGTTCCGCTTTGATGATACAAACTAAGCAACCAACTTAAAAGCATTCTGAAAAATTCTTGCAGATGAAAGGTTTACACTCTAAACCAAAAACTAAACTCTTTGTAAGTTGACAAATCTAATATATATGAAGTTCAGCTTGAAGATGTTTAAAGACTTTTGCATATAGCTGTCTGTGTAAGTTGAGCCAATTCATAGTGACCCTACAGGACAGAGTAGAACTGCCCCATACAGTTTCCAAGAAGCAGCTGTTGGATTTGAACTGCCAACTTTTTGGTTATCAGTGGAGCTCTTAACCACTACACCCCCAGGGCTTCGTGTATACTCTAGAAACTTTCAAATCCTACTTCAAGACTTGATTTTTCTCATGCCTGGTAGATAAGTTATCCTCAGGTAACTAAAGGAGTTAAGAGGGAAATAACTTGCTTCCCTTTCTTATTTCAAAAAGCGTGTTGCTGTTTGTGGTTGTGAAACATTTTGAATTGAGATCCTCACCCAGGCTTATCAGGATACCTAGTTATGCCTGGGTGGTGCGTACATAAAGCTTCCCACTGGAGAAATTAAGCTGTCTCAAAGTTCGTTGGGGGAGTTACTCTCCTAAGTGTGCAAGACTGGATTTTGTGTTTATTAGAGCAAATAAAAATAAAATTTCAGCCTCCTAATAAATTTAAAGGAAGTCCCTGGATCACATGTTGTTTCCTTTTAAGTAGGCAGTCCATATGAAATGTTTTATTATTGTAAAAATATAATTATTTTTAAAATCAAATAGAAAGAGTCTCTAGTTTACTATTAAGCACACCAATAAATACAAAATAAATAACTGGAAGAAGGAAATAATTTTATTTGATTTTAGTTCATAGAATAAGATATTGGTTCAAATTCATCTTGTTTATTACCCACAAACTCTGGTTAATCTGAATGAGGAGCTCTTTATAAACTGACAAATCTAATGTACATGAAGTTCAGCTTGAAGATGGTTAAAGACTTTTGCATATAGTCATATATGTAAGCATTATTATCACATGTATTCCCAGAGTGTCGAAGTATTCAGGCAAAGATGGACTGTAGATGTGGTCAGAGGTGGAGGGAAGTCCAAATCTAGACATTTAACAAATATGTTTAACATAAAATCATTGACAATATTGAACAACAAGTCCAGAATCTTTACTTTGCCACAATGGAGCCACATTGTTGTTGTTAGCTGCCATCACGTTGACTCCTACTCATGGCAACCTTACATACAATGGGACAAAATGTTGCCTCATCCTGTACCAGCCTCATGATCGCTGGTATGTTTGAGTCCATTATTGCAGCTATTATGTAGTGCCTTCCAACCTAGGAGGCTCACTGTCCAACACCATATCAGACGATATTCTGATGTGATCCATAGGATTTTCATTGATTAATTTTCAGAAGTAGACTGCCAGGCCTTTCTTCCTAGTCCGGAAGCTCTGCTGAAGCCTGTCTACCATAAGTGAGCTGCTGGTATTTGAAATATTTGTAGCATAGCTTCCAGCATCACAATAGGCAAGCCACCACAGTAAGACAAACTGACAGACAGGTGGTGGAGAACCATGCTATAAGCATACAAATGTGGTCCTATGTTTGGAACAAGGGCTCAAAGTGATGGTTACAAACATGGTACTTGTTCACAGTCACCTCCTTAATCTACTGTGCTAAGAGCAGCTCCAGCTGCCTGTCTCAGGGGCATTTCCTACCCTAGCATTCATTTATAAGCTGCTTTTTCGACATAGTTGAGCAGATTCCTTCTCACTCTGTGAACCCACCGCTCAACTCTATATACCATTCAAGCGCAAATCTTTTCTAAACGCATTCATCGTGAATCACTCTGTTATTTGCTGTTATGCCTGTGCTGCTTTCCCAACACAGGTGAAGTAGACTATTCAGATAAGAATCAAGAAAGTTTGCTTCTGATTCCCTCTGCTTCCTTAATGATCATTCTACCAAGGACATATGACAAATGACCAAAATAGGGGTAAAGTTCATTGACCTCTTATCCTCAAGGTTATGTTCTTTAAATTTTCACTACATTCCTACCATCATGTTACTCAAGGCTATACCTGAACTTTTACTGAAAATTGAAACATCAATGAATATTCTACAATGTGATTCTGAAGAGGTCAGCAGCCTGTGATGTTGAGAGACAGAGACACATCCTCCAAAAAAAAAAAAAAACTATTGCTGTTGAGTCGATTCCAACTCATAGTGACCCAACAGGACAGAGTAGGATTGCTCCATAGGGTTGCCAAGGAGCGGCTGGTGGATTTGAACTACCGACCTTTCGGTCAGCAGCCTTAGCTCTTAACCACTGCACATTCTATCAACTTTTCCCTTCCTTCTCTATCTGCCTCCTTTTACTTCTTTCAGCAGGGATGCCTTTACCACAAAGCTTTATGTTGGAGTGAAATATGAACAACTGCTTGAAACTGGGGCAAAAGTAAGGGCAAAGCAGAAAAAGGGAGGAAAGAAAGGAGGGAGGGAAAGAGGGAGGGAGGAAGAAAGAAAGGAAGGAAAAGCAAAGCAAAGGAAAAAATGAGAAGGGATGGAAGGAAGAAAGAATGAGAAGGAAAGGAAAGAGAAAGAAGACAGATGAAAAGAGAAGAACCACATTTTGCTTTTTCCAGATGGCCCAAGAGCATTTTGGTTCAGGATTTTTGTTTTGTTTTGTTTTTTAATCTGCAAAAGGTAAATGGCCTTTGGATTTGGAATATTTGTGTTTAATAATTATACCTTACTGAAAAACGGCCTGTGCAAATGTTTTGGGCTGAGGGGTATAAGAAAGCACATATCATATACTTTAGAAGACTATATGTACAGCCTTGTATATTTCTTTCAGACTTGAAAATTTCTTCACCGTCTTCAAAATAGTATTCAAGGAGTCCTGAAGCTGTATGGGATCATCCTTATATTTGCTAATAGCTAAAAGTGTTTGCCTCTGCAAGTGGCTGAAAATCTGGACAATTGATCCTGTTCTCATTGCCTGGATGAAGTTAATAAAGCTTATGAGCGTCTAGACCCAGGGAAACATTACTACTTAACCTAGCATCTCCGAATTGTGCTCCACAGAACATAACAAGAACCTTGTGTTATTCGTTGGTTTTCTAGGGAGGAAAAGTTTGCATGATTAAGTTTGAGAAACTCAGGTTTCAACAAACTACAAATTTAATCATGTGACTCTCCATGAAGGGAGGGTTTCTCAACTCTTTTTGTGCAGAGGAAGTCCAGGGGCTAGTGTTCCATAGCATGCACTTTAGGACACATTAGTCTATACCCGTTCCTATTTCTCCTCAAAACTGAACAACCTCTATTCTCTTTCTGGGGTAATCAGATGACTACGACCCATGGCTCCAAAAAGAGGAGTCTACATGATTCGAGTTTATGTCATTTGAAGAGAAGCAAAAGTCTGTTTTATAAACTATTTTTATGTTTTTATACTCCCCCGAGTTCCAGGAGGAGCTGAAATCACCCTCACTGTAGCAGACAAACCAGACACTGGGGAGGCATCATGGCATAATGACAAAGATAAACCGAGCCTCAAACCTGGGCCTTGTCAACTATTTGCTGTGTGACTTTGGGGAAGGTCTGATCATCTCTGAGCCTCTAATCTTCCTCTTTAATGTGAGGGTAAAGATGCAAACCTCGTGCCTGGCTACCACTGCCGACTGCTCTGACAGGGATTACAATGGAGGGTCCTGGACAGAACTGGAGAAAAATGTAGAACGAAATTCTAACTCACAAAAAAAGACCAGACTTACTGGTCTGACAGAGACCAGAGAAACCCCGAAAGCATGGCCCCCAGTCACCTTTTTAACTCAGTATTGAAGTCACTCCTGAGGTTTATCCTTCAACGTAAGATTAGACAGGCCCATAAAACAAACAATAACACACGTAGCTCAACCATGTATACGAGACTAAATGGGCACATCAGCCCGGAGGCAAGGACGAGGAGGCAGGAGGGAACAGGAAAGCCGGACGAGTAGAGATGGAGAACCCAAGGTCGAGAAGGGAGAGTGTTGACATGTTGCAGGGTTGGCAACCAAGGCCACAAAACAATATGTGTATTAATTGTTTAATGAGAAACTAATTTACTTTGTAAACCGTCAACTAAAGTGCAATAATTTTTTTTTTAAAAAAAGGTACAACCCTCATAATATTATATGAGAATTAAACGAAATAGCATGTGGGAAATAGCACTTTCCCTAGGGTTGGCCTCAGAGTGAATACACCATCAGAGTATTTTCCCTGTCTTTTTTCTTCCTCTTAGCAAATAGCTTACTCCTGAACCCCAGTCCAAACATTTTAGGAAAACTTACGAAGTAAACAAATATTGCCCTCCAAAAAAACAAACTTGGGAATCTTTCTTTGGCAGTTCAGTCTGGGTGGAGGAGATACACAGGTTTGATTCTACTTGCAGATGAAGCTTCTAGACTGTTCCTCCTAAGACTCCCTTCTGGAAAGGCCGCCTGTCAAAAAACACAGAAATGAATCCCGTCCGAAAGGTCAGCATGTTTGTCACCTCCTGTCTAGACTACTGCAGTGCTCGCCACCTGGACCTCCCACAGGGAGCTGTCCACTGACAGAGGATGACCCAGACGTGTCAGCATGCCTCCTGGTTAGGTCAGCCTGCAGCCAGGCCAGCACACCCAGGAGGATTCTCTGCCTTGGCTGCTGTTTTACGTCAAGTCCAATTTACGGTCTGAGCTCTTGTATTAAATCACTAGGCAGTGATGAGCCTGGATTGCTGGAAGACCATCTCATTCCACACAGCTCTCTGATAACTCATTGGACATGGGTGGTATTGGGACACAATATAGATATCTCCTTATTCAGGTCTGTTTTCAATTCAAAAAACTGGCCACACGTGTGCTCCTAGTTAACCACGGACATGTGCCACGGCCAAAAGAAGTTGTTCGCAGCCCAGTCTCATGAACCAGAGACTGGGGTCCAGAACATCTCAAAGGATTAAAGAAGTAAACTGAGCCCAAATAAATAATAATAATAAAATCCAGAGGTGCCTAAAATTAACATTTTTGTCCCATTGTAGCACCTTCTCCAGGTCATTGTCTTGAGTTGCTTAGAATTCTAAATACTTTCCTGCCTACAAATCTAGAAGGTGTTACTTTAGGATGTTTTTCCAGTAGGGATGGTATCGTCAACGTTCTCTGTCAAGTCTTCTTATGACCAATACTTTTAGAAAGTTCATCAAAAAGTCACTGGCAAGAAGCTGGGAGAGTACAATTATGTAACACAGTCCCTAGCCCCCAGGAGATGCTGGGCTTAGACGTGCAGCCTTTGTTAATTGGACAAATCAGGTCTCTTTAAAAAAATAACTCGCCCTTTCCAGGATTCAATTTCTATCACTTTGACCAAAAATTAAACTAATTGGCCATCATTTAGTCTTTTGAAGACAAGAAGCTGATCTTCTTATTACATGTCAGTTTGCCAAAAATATGTTTACTTTTATTTAGATGGACTTGGCTGCCAGCAAAACAGAAAAGGAGAGGAAGTATGTGGCATGAGAGCCCAGTAGGATCAGGAAGACAGGGTTAGAGAGTAACAAAATGACCTCTCGCAAAAAACTAGAAAGGAGGTGTGTGAGAGAGAGAGAGACAGAAAGAGTTTGTAACTCAACATTGGATTACCCATACTGCCACTGCCCCCTCCATCAGTATAGAAAATTGAGAGAATACAGAGTCATAAATGTATTCTTCCTCCAGTTCCTATTCTCCAGCCACTCCTTATACCCAAATTATACAAGCTTAGAGCACTCAGAGGCAATGACTACGTTAAAGAGAATTTCATAAACAAGCATGCTTCATTTCTATCTAAGCAACCACCCACAACTTCCTTGATTCGACACAGCTTCTGATAATCCTTTCCTTTGCATTTTTCCTCTTCTTCTCATGAAATACCCCATCACCTCCCCTTGCTCTGGAAAACATGGACCATTCTATTTGAGAATCTTTGAGACAATCTCAATGTAGGCAGTCCCCATAGGATCAGACACATTTGCTTTCAAGTGTTCCGGGCATACAACTCTTTCCATATCAGCACAAGCAGAAACTTGCCCATTAGTGCATAGGTTTTCTCTTGCCATCTTATTCCACCTCGGATAAAACTCAAAGAAGAGGGTTAGGAGGTTTCCACATAATTCTTTTTCCAAGCAGTCTAACATGTTTGTACATGACCCTCAATTTCTGAAAATGGCAAAAAATCCAGCCAGACTCTTCCAAGAAGGAGATTATGTCACTCCTTGATCCTATGCTGCTTTTTAAGTGACGCAAACAAGCTTTCCTCCCAGTGGAGAAGGGGCGCACCTCCAGTTCTCTCTACAGGACAAGGACAGGACCTTGTGCCTCTTGGCTTGATTCTTCATTGGTACAATCACAGGAACAAACAATAGGGTCTTCTTTTTGGAGGATGAACATTTTCTACTGACAAGCCTCTCGTTGTGATCCGCATTGTCTAAAGCTGTGGTCTGTCTATTTAATATCCCTGCATTTTTCAACAATTCCCTTCCTCTATGGGTCTCATTTCTAACTTCTAGATAGTTCTGAGTCAGGGCACATGGACCAGGGATATTGGAAGGAAGAGAAGAGAGAACTAAAAAGAAACAATTCAGGGCAATCACCTTAACTGACAAAAAACAGGTCAGGTTACACAAGCAAGTGCAAATTATATGCATACCATGTACAAGCCATGGACCTCCACCCTCCTGTTTCTCACACTTGGATGAGCCTTCAGAGCATAATAAAGAAGAGTCACTTCTTTCATAAGAAATCTGATTTGCAAAAAAACTTTTTATTCATGTATGTGTGCATGAATTGTCTTTGACTTTATTCGAGGTACAAGAACAATGAGATCTAAGTTACCAAAGTTATAGTACTATAAAATTATATGTAGAAACTTCTAGAAAATTTCCAAACTGAACAACAACAGCAAAAAAGGACCTCTTGCTTTTTTCACCAAAGGGCTCAAAATATAATTGAAAGAAGTTTTACTTGGACCCGATTACCAACACTGAGGGGATTACTGCATAGAAGTTAAGAGTACAATTTTACCCCATTGGAATTGAAGAATGGAAGTGAATTAAGAAGAAATCTTAAATAAACAGACAAAGGGAAAAATTGGACTAAAGAGATCAATGTTTATGTGTGGTATAAACAAAATAACTAGATATTCTCTTCTCAATGAATTTTATCATATTAAAAAATTAATTCAACAAACATTTTTTGAGTACCTACTATAGACAAATTACTAAATAAAGTACTGTGAGGGATACCAAACCAAATACCAAACCCACTGCCATCGTGTCAATTCTGACTCATAGCCACCCTATAAGACAGGATAGAACTGCCTTATAGGGTTTCCAAGGCTGTAAATCTTTACAGAAGCAGACTGCGACATCTTTCTTCTGCAGAGCAACTGGTAGGTTCAAACTGCCAACCTTTTAGTCAGCAGCCGAGCACTTAACCACTGCACTGCCAAGGCTCCTGGAAGGGACATATACCCCCTCAAAAAAGTCATCTAATCATACTTCCTACCTACAAATAATTTGATATGTAGTCATAGAGATTAGACAAAATATAAACTTATATTGTAAAACTTTTACATGTATCTTTCATTTATATTCAAAATAACCCAGTGAATTTTGTAAAATAAGTGCTCATTCTTATTTAATACGAAAGAATATTGAGGCTAAAGAGGCTAAATGATTTGCACCATGATCACACATAAGTAATAAAACGCAGAATGCAGGATCCAACCTAAGATCTGACATCAAATCCGTTACAATTCATTGCCTCAACAAGTTAAAGTAAAATGTCACAAGTGCCAAAAGGGAGGTATGTGCAAAGTGTTATTGGCATTCCTTCTCGCTGAGGAGATCAGAAAAGATTTCATGGAGGTATTTGATCTGAGCCTTGAAGGAGCACAAGGTTTGACAAAAGAAATGGGCATATAGGAAATTATAAGCAGAGGAAAACCATTGAAATAGAGCAAAAGGCAAGGAGGCAGGAAAGAATGCACAAGGAAGGAATGGTAAGCAGTCCAGTTTGGCTGGAGGACAGGTCATGTAAAGGAGAGCAGTGGGAGATAAGGCTGGAAATTTGGGTTGGAATCAGGTCATGGAGTGCTTTGAACGCCTTGCAAAAGAATACGAACACTTCTGGCAGGCAATGGAGAATTGTGAAAAGTTTTTGAATAGAGGAATGATATAATCAGAATACAGCTTAAAAAAGATTAATCTGGCAGTAAGATGTAGAGTGGTTTGGAAGAGGCTGAGGAGTTATGAGGCCAGGGCAATAATCCAGATAAGAAATAATAGGGGCCTGATCAGGAATAGTGGGAGTCGAAATGGGAAGAAAATAAGAAATAGATGTGAGGAATGTTAAAAATAGAGACTCAAAAGAACCTCTTGACTAATAGATGAGAAAATATAAGTGAAAGAAAGTAGCTGGCCTGAGTGACTGTAAAATAAAGGTAATGCAAATTATTAAAATTTAATTTAAAAAAAAGAAGAGCATGTTTGTATAGAACTAGAATGAGCTCAGATTTGACTGTTCAGTGTTTCATCAGGAATATTTATCATGAAAATATGTAGCTGTGAGAACACAGTCATCTACCTTCACTGCCACACCTCCAGCCCTATACACACAACCAGAAAACAGGGTGGAGGCTAAAACCTTGATTAAGAACTTAATCAGGGTCTATAAGGGGTCACGTGTTTGTGCAATTAATGAAGGAGCCATTAAGAGATATGTGGTCAAAAGTGGGACCCTGATTTGTTTCAAGTAAAGTCATGTGTTAATTGTGGCTATACCAGCTGTTGTAACACAAAAACCCTCCAATCTCAATAGCCTAATACCATAGAATTTGTTTTTCACTCAACTGAGTCCAGTTGCCACTGACAGGTAATGAAGGATTCCATGTAGTCATGCAGAGACTCAGGATTATGAAATTTCTTTCATCTTTAACACACGACTTCCGAGGTCATCTTAGCATTGATGTCCAACTATCAGTTGAGGGGGAAAAAAAAAAAATGGAGACTTTCGTGGAAAGTTTCCATGGACCAAGCCTAAAAATGGTATACATCACTTTTGTCCACATTTCATTGGAAGAATTCAGTCACATGGCTGTAACACGTGCTTAGAAATATGGAAATATCTGTGAGCTCAGGAGGATGAAGGAACAAATCTGTTGAAAAGATAGCCAGCTGCTGCCTCTAGGCCAAAAATGTCAGGAATAAAGTGCAGGGCCTGAGGATAAACAAAAGTAACCACAATGTTCTGGATAATAATATATAAATTATTAATGTCATTGTGGGAAGAAGTAGTCTAGCAAATTACAAGGCAGCTGTCAAAATGAATCTCCTCTTCCTTGTGAATTTGGACCATAGCATTTCAGACTTGGGTGGTATGTGTGTGTGTGTGCACGTGTGTGATCCACCAGTAATGTGCTGGACTCAGAAGAGCAAAAAGGCATACCTGCAACACATACCTTCAAAGGAAGCTTCAGTGGAAACTGCGGTAAAGTGCCCACCTACCCTAGGCTCTTCCACAGGACTGGGAGTGGCAAAATCAATGCTGGGCCACCCTGCACATGCTTCTTTCCATTCTCCCCATCATCCCTCACTATCAGGCTGAATGTTATTCCAGAGTTGAAAACCTAGACTTATGAAATGCACTGTTGGGAAACACTGCATCCACAAAGAGTCCAATGATGTAAGAGTATGGAGTCCAGGGAGGATGAGACAAAGCCCCAGGGGATAGAAGATGGAATTTCTAACTTCTATTAAAGGAAAGCTGGAGATTTGCACCTTGGGAGTTTTAATAAGAATTGCGCTAGAGAGACAGGGACCTGAGAATAAGGGAACAAGTTTAGGAACCACTTTCATGAGAATGGCTCTGATGAATGGTTAACTTCTTGGGGAATTTTTCCTTAACTATGGGAAAATATTTCCTGTGCAATTTCCATTTTTAATTTCACATGTTATGAATCTCTGTCTTTTTTCCCAACCCTTCTATAAAATCTTCAAACTCAGTGTAGCATGTAGAGGCAAGTTAGAGGAAATGTCATAAAGAGACATCTGGTCTTCCCTGTGTGGCCCAGTCTGCTTAGAGGCCTTCACCAGGCAGCAGCATCACCCAATAAAGACTGCACTACCACAGCCTTCCCCAAAGTTAGGAATGGCCTACAGCTGAGTGGAGAGCAGTGGGAGCAGGCCACGTGGGGGAAGAGCAGTCAAGCAGAGGACTCCAGGTCAGTCACGGGACATTCTCTCTATTCTCCTGCCCAACTAAGGTGATCCTTAGCCAAGAGGGAAAGGTTGACACTAGGTCCACTTCTGATGTAAAGGGAGTTAGAATTTTAGTAAGAAGTCAAGTGTAGGGATAACGATTTAGAATCCCAAGCATTCTTGTCATATAATCCTGCAAGTGAATAAAACCGACAAAGGAAAGTGTTTAAAAAGAGACAGAAACTAGTGCTCTGCCCAGATATCCTCAGATCCCTTTTCCAAACTATCTGCCCTTATGACCCTCTTCAGAGGACTGGCCCCAAGGTTATTAGAGCTGCACAGAGAGCTGGAAACTCCTAGGAGTTAATGTCCCCCCAGAATGATCCATAGCCAATGACAATCTGGTATGGAAGTATGAAAGCCCCACTCACTTGGAGACAAACTCTGTGGCTGAAGTTAAGACTTCATCTGTGATTACATCCCTGCTTGGCTTGTTCCTTCCCTGTCCTGCCTCCTCCACTCACTTGCTGGTCTTTCCTGGGAGCGCTCCCCCAATAAATACCATGCACCTGAACTCTCATCTCCAGGTCTGATTACAGCAAACCCAGTCTAAGACACACATTAAAGGCTGTCACTGCTACCATCCTCTGAAACAGTAGCAGTCCCAAGATGTAATGGGTTACATTTTTCAAGGAAGATAAGCACTACAAAATGATCACTGGATTTAGCTATTGGGTGATTACTGTTGATTTTAATTCCCCTGTGTGGCATACAACATCAACAAGAGAGCAAGGAATAACCTATGTAAATTTCTGTGTCCTGGGCATCGTCACTAACTGTCATCAACTGTCAGTTGTCCCTGCCACTTCTTAGAAACCACATGTGCACACTAATCACCTTGCTGCTAAAATTGTAAACAAAATATAGAGGCAGAAGGAATTTAAATATTCTCCAAGAGGACACAGGGTAAATTCAATGGCTTCAAGGTGTTTAAATCAGACATATATTAACTCCATCTCAGACGGAACAAAGACTGACTTCGTGGAAAGGAAGGGTATCTAGGATTTCCATGTATCTTATACATGGCACTATAGACAGTTGCAAGCAGTAAACTGAAGCTGTAGACTCAAAGGGATCTCAAAGTAGTCCTATTATATCCTCATAGTTCATTGTCAGATCTCATAGTGATAAATGTCTTGGCTAAAAGCTGAATTATTACTCAAGTTCAAGTCCTTTGACTCTCTGAGTGATGATCTTTCCAGTACACCACGCAGCCTTTCAACTTCTTATTAATCATTATTACTGGTAAGAGTATCAGTATCTTCATTTAATTTTAACCAAATGCCTACTGTGTGTCAGGCACTTAGCTAAGTTCTCTACAGTCAGAGTCTTATTTAATACTCCCAATAACCTATAAGGTAGATGCCTTTATCCTCATTTTACAGAAGAAGGGAAGTGAGCTTAGAAGAGAACAGCTTAACTGAGGTCATGTAGCTCACTGTGTCAGAGCCCCAACTAGAACCCCAAAGACAAAATCAAAATCCAAAGCCCACACTCTTCTCACTATTCAAACCACCTGTCCTTACTCTTTGACAGGCTGAAAGTCCTATCTCCTCTGACTTGGATACTAATTACCAGACTGTGTTCTAGAATAATTACGGAACTCTACAACACCCTCCGCCCTTCAATAGATAGATGGATAGATGGATGGATGGAGGGATGGATGGGTGGGTGGGTGGATGGGTAGGTTTGTAGGTAGGTACATAGATAGGTAAGATAGAACCAACCCATATTTCAATCACTTACCTAAGCAGTGAAATGCTTAGGAATTTTGCTTGGATTATGAAGTTTTGGGAGTAATTCTTTTCTTTCCTTTCTTCTGAGAAGATATGATTTGTGGCTTCTTATTCTTTTTTTTTTTTTTTTCCCCTAACTCTTATTAGTTGTGTGGGTGTGTGTATCTTCATTACCTTTCTGTACAGAAAGCTGCCTTTAACTCTCTCCAGGTGAATAAAGACAGAATGCACCAAGGCACTGGGATGCAGGGGAAAAGCACTGAACCAAGGGCTAGGAAATCTAAATATTAGTCCCAGCAAAGGAGTAAGCCCGACACTGGCAAATATCCTGGACTTCTACGTTCAAGCGACTGATGTCGTCTTTCAGAGTATTGCCTCAGGGAACTTCACAACTGTTGAATGAAACCATTGCTCAAGACGTTATTGAAAATCGTCCTTGGAAACTGCCTGATTCCCTATGCAGAAGAAAACAGTCCCAGTTTTTGACATTTCTTGTGAGACTGTGAGCAAGAAAATGCACTGATCTCCAAGACTCAATTTTCCCATCTGGATGGTGAGAAAACAACAATGCCTAGAGGTATGAGGACAAAATAAGGTAATGCATGTACGTGTGACTTTCAAACTGTAAAATTCTTTTCTCAGATAAGACAGAAATGGCACGTCAATCTTGATCACTTTAAATGGGGCAAAATATCTGGCTTTGCTCATCCCCAGCTAGACTAGATAAATGATGTAAGAGGTTATGGTGACACTGACACATTCCTCTTCTTTATTCCCAGAAATACAAGCACCACATTCAAAAGTTACTCAATGCCTCAGTCAAGAACAAAATGTTACCAGCAACAGAAAACACTGTGGTGATGCTTGTGGTTTCCTTTAATTTTCTGTCGTTTTTAGTTTTAGATCTCATGGGAGATCTTTATGAGCCTTTGACGCTCATACAAAAATAAAACTTCTGAATCTCAAAACCCATAGTGTTCACTTTTCTGTGACCAGCACTGAATATGCACAAGAATTTATGACCCATGATGTGAGTCTACTCTTTGATAAGGGGTCTACATGTAATTTGCAAACATGTAGCTGTAACTGCCCTGAACCAATCACTGGAGATGTGAAGCACTGTGTGTGGGCCAGCTGTGGAATTGGGCTCAGCTCAGGGTTGAAGTCACCTCCCTTCCCTAAAAATTCTTTAAATCCTAGAAAAGAGTTGTGTGTAAGTGGAGGGGCTGGGGGTGAAGAGGTGTGAGGAGTCTTTAACAAAAGATAACAGATGAGCTCATGAAACTTTAACAAACTGTTGGGGAGCATTCCATGTGTGGGGTTGGAAGGCTGCTCCCCACTCTTTTGGTGACAGTAATAAGTTTAGTAGAAAGGACTAGATTTTCACATGAATTTTATTTTTGAAGAGGGAGGGCTGTATGTTGCATAGGAAAAGGCCTTGTAATTCAGATCACACTGAAGGTCCTTTTGTGAAAGCACTTAAGCTGGCTGACTCAACTCAAGCTACCGCATTAGGGCATGAAGATTGGACACATGGTCACAATTTACAATAAAATCCAGGGGTTTTCCCTCCCTGAGGGATCTAATTACTGGGCTGAGGGCTATGGGGACCATGGTCTCAGGGAACATCTATCTCAATTTGCTCAACACAGTTTATAAAGAAAATGTTCTACATTTTACCTTGGTGAGCAGCATCTGGGGCCTTAAAAGCCTGTGAGCAGCCGTTTAGCATACTCCATTGGTCTCACCACTTCCGGGGCAAGGGAGAATGAAGAAAACAAGTTACAAGGGAGTTAGTCCAAAGGACTAATGGACCACAACTACCACGGCCTCCACCAGACTGAGTCCAGTACAACTAGATGGTGCCTGGCTACCATCACTGACTGCTCTGACAGGGATCACAACAGAGGGTCCCAGACAGAGCTGGAGAAAAATGTAGAACAAAATTCTAACTCACAAAAAAGACCAGACTTAACTGGCCTGACAGAGACTGGAGAAACCCTGAGAGTATGGCCCCCAGACACACTTTTAGCTCAGTAAAGAAGTCACTCCAGAGGTTCACCATTCAAAGATTAGACAGCCCCATAAAACAAAACAAGACTAATAGAGCACAATAGCCCAGATACAAGGACTAGAGGCAGGAGGCGACAGGAAAGCTGGTAATAGGGAACCCAAGGTTGAGAAGGGACAGTGTTGACGTGTCGTGGGGTTAACCATTGTCATAAAACTATGTGTACTAACTGTTTAATGAGAAATTATTTGTTCTGTAAACTTTCATCTAAAGTACGATAAACAAAAAAAAATCCAGGGGTTTTCTGAGAGCGGGGGGCTGTACATATCCTCCCAGTGTTTGAAACTCATGGCTGATCTTTCCTGAAATGTTTATTTTATATTCACCTACACAGTTCCAGACAAAGGTAGAAACAACATTTAGAGTTGCTGATATGGAATATCACTGGCAAACTCTGCGTTTATAGTCTTTACATAGTATATGATAGCATTACAGAGTTCAACCACAGAATTAGCTGGGAGACCCTTGCTCTTATCTAGTCAAAATCTTTGACTGTTTTCCCCTCAAGGAATTATCTGCCTTGAAAAAAAATTCTATTTTATGCAATTACATTTTATTATCAATGTTGATTTCATGAAATAGCATTAAAAATTATGCTCATGGGTTATATTATACATTTGCTCTACATTTCTGTAGAGAGAATACTCCCATAATTAAAAAGTTTTTAAAAAGAAAACCAGAGAGCTAAATTTCTTACAAAAATATGCCTCTGCTCATTTTATTATTTGCCCGTTGAATTGTATCTAAATTCATTAATTGAATTGAAGTAGCAAAACACCATCTTGCCTTTTCTTTAAGCATTATTCAAATAGAATAGAATAAATTATTTTAAAATAAAAATTCTGAGAGCATATAGCCCACAGTCCGTTTTTAACGTTTTCTAAAGCTTTCACTGTCTGGATATCCTTGTTTGTGTTTCACCCAGAAAAATCTTCTTTTTCAGAATGATCTTAATTTGTACCCTATTAACTACTTGACCTTGAGTAAGTCACTGATCCCCATATCTGTTTTCTCATCTGAATATGAAGAAGTATTCTAAATGATCCTAAACTCCCTTCTAGCCATAAGTATTTTGGGATAATATGACACCAGGGTCCCAAATGTTTCTATAAAAGCAATGTTTTCATAGCATTTGTATTGAATTCTATATTGCACTATAATAAGTAATTTATTTCATTATGAGGTAGAGGCCTGGAAAAACTACAAGTCTACAATCATAGAGAGAAATAATAAAAGCCTTTTAAAAGTTAATCCATCAGCATAATGGACTTTTTTCAACATGGAAGTTTTTTTTAAAAGATGGAAGATGTTATGCCCATTCAAAAGAATGGTAAATTGATGCACGTGTGCTAAACAAGGCAGGGAAAGGGAAGTATTATTGAGCAGCTGCCATGTCGCAGGGGGCAGTAGTGGTTTAACGGTAGCATTTTCACCTTCCATATGGGAGACCCAGGTTTCATTTCTAACGAATGCACCTCATGCACAGAGACCACCTGTCAGTGGAGGCTCGCGTGTTGCTATGATGCTGAACAGACTTCAGCAGAGCTTCTAGACTAAGATGGACTAGGAAGAAAGACCTGCAGATCTACTTCTGAAAATCAGCCAAACACTACGTATCACAATAGTCTGACTTGCAACCGATCATGGGGATGGCACAGGATCAGACAGTGTTTTGTTCCATTGTGCATGTGGACGTCAGAGTCAGGACTGACCAGACAGCAGTTAAAAACGATAATGTTATGTTGCAGGCAGCAAGTTAGGTTTTTCACATGTATTATTTCAATAATTCTCAAAAGCAGACATTTTTATCTTCATGAGATAACCATGATCAGGGAGATTGGCTGCTACAAATTATTCTAGCTGATACTTTCAAGTATGGAATTGTATCAGTTAGGAATGTTTTGGCTGCAAGTAACAGAATATCTGATTGGGAGTTACTTAATCAAATGGTGTTTTATGTTTCTTAAATGACAAGAAGTCTAGAATTAAGTAATTCCAGGATTTATTCAACAGCTCAATGCTGGGTCCATTTCTCTGTGATTCTTGTCACCTTCTCCTCATGGTCACAAGATGGCTGCGTGTCTAGATTACTCAAAAGTACTATAAAAACAGATTCAAAATCATGTGCTTGTATGTATAGCAGTGTGAAAGATGGCTGGAGCTGACAGAAATAATGACTTAAAATTAGCAAAAGCTAGACGTTCCTGGAGACACATTCACTGTCTCTCAGTCTAATGCTATCCAGAAAGGTAACTACAGAAGCCAAAAATGGACACAAAAACATTTGGAAATACAGCCATCACTGGGTGGCCTATTTAGAGGCATGAATGAGCTAGACACGTTCAGTGAGGACCAGCTAATGTAAATAAACAAGATACTATTTTTCCCAGGGAAAGTCTCTTTAAAGGTCAAATGTAGCTGCTGACATCATGGGCTTCCCTTTCAATGCCTCACAGATGGGATTTGCTGCCCATGCACACCGACAATAAACGGTAACCTCTGATGTGATTTCCCTATGTGTTGTAAATCCTATCACTATCATGTTAATGAGATGGATTGGCAGCAGTTATACTGATGAGATCTACAAGATTAGATAGTGTCTTAAGCCAATCTCTTTTGAGGTATAAAACAGAGAAGCGAGCAGAGAGACATGGGTACCTCTTATCACCAAGAAAACAGTGCCGGGGGCAGAGTGCGTCCTTTGGACCTGAGGTTCCTGTGCTGAGATGCTCCCAGACCAAGGGAAGACTAATGACAAGGACCTTCCTCTAGAGCTGACAGAGAGAGAAAGCCTTCCCCTAGAGCTGGTGCCCTGAATTTGGACTTGTAGCCTACAGGACTGTGAGAGAATAAACTCCTCTTTGTTAAAGCCATCCACTCGTGGTATTTCTGTTACAGCAGCACTAGATGACTGAGACACCATCTCTTCTCTTTATTCATTTCCTCGTTACCTTCTATATTTTGTTTGCTCTTCTTTTCTTTTTTTTTATTCTAAAAATTCTTCACAGCTTGTAGTATCTATTTTAGAAGTTACAGTCATATCAAATCTCTGGGGAAGACATTCTGCTAAAGTACTTTCCAGATGTCCCTGAGAATTCATATTACCAGCAAGTCTGTAGAATTAACGCTGGCGTGTTTCTTACTAGTCTTTCTGCAGCATGCTGTTCAAGCGTGTTAGACAGAGTTGCTCATAGAGTATTTTTTCCCAAAGAGGTGTGCAAAGAGGGTAATTTCAAATATTGAATCTCATATGGTCATAGTCCATTTTTATATGGGAAAAAGTGCCATATCCTCAAGGGAAAACAATCACCTATAGTTCCTGCATTCTTTTCGGATTTCTAAAATTTTGATAAAGCATTGATAAAGCATAAAGCATTGAGCAAAAAAGAGAGACCAATAATACATAACCTACAGTTGATACCAATATCATCTCTCCCTGATCATGACCTTAGAAAATAACAACTGCACATATTAATAACCAGTAATCAGTTGCCATCAAGTTTATTCTGACTCATAGTGACCCCATGTGTTTCAGAGTAGAACTGTGCTCCATAGAGTTTTCAATGGCTGATTTTTTGGAAGTGGATCGCCAGGCCTTTATTCCGAGGCACATCTGGGTGGACTCAAACCTCTAACCTTTTGGTGAACAGCCTAGTGCTTATCTGTTTACACAACCCAGGGAGTCCTGAAATATTAATAGAGTTGCTTTATATGTGTGTGGCATGGTATGTGAAGAGCAGTGAACTGGATACAAGAAACTGGATATAAGTGCTTGTGCAACCAATTTCAGGGATGGATATGTGACTAAGGAAGATCAACAGGCTGGTAGTTAGATTGAAGCTTTGCATATATTTTCTCCTGGATATGTGATATGAGACTTCAGCTTCCTAGTGGTGCAATATCAGGCAGGCAGAGCAAGAGCCTGCTGCCCCACCAACAGCCACATCCCAGTGGCATATAAGGAGCAACAGAAGAAGCAGAAGCAGATAGAAAGGTGGTGGGGTCTCCCCAAATGCAGGTCTAGACTCAGGCCTAACACCGCTTGATGATGGGACCTTCCACAAATCAATTCCCCTGTCTAGGTCTGTTCCCTCCTTTGTAAAATGAGAATGTTCTAATAATCAGTATTAGAACATTCCTGAAGTCACTTCCAACTCCAACATACTATGGTACTGCATGGCATGCTCTAAAGTCTAGCCAGTCTACCTGAAGAAGGGAAAGAGAAAAGGACAGATTTGGCCATTTATTTCCAGTCATCTTCTCCTCCAGTTTCCCATTACAATTTCTTTGAACCTCACTTTTAGCACTTGTATAATAATTTCCTATGTGAGTGACAATGAGCTCTGGTGGTGCAATGGCTAAGTACTCGGCTGTTAACTGAAAGGTTGGTGGTTCCAACCCACCAAGGGGCTCCATGGGAGAAAGACCTCTCCATCTCTCCTGTAAATATTCCAAAACCAAAACAAACCAAACTCGTTACCATTGAGTCAATTCTGACTCATAAACATTACAGCCTAGAAAACCATATGGGGCAGTTCTACTCTGTCACATGGGGTCACTGTGAGTCTAAAATCGACTTGACGGCACCCGACAAAAACAACATGAAGGTGACAGGATACGGTCTTCTTCTCCATTAACCTCCTTCTTTTTTTTTCTCCCCAACTTCCCCCCACCACCCACTGACACTCACACCCCTTCCCACGGAAGGGGTTGTAGGATGGATGGAGGAAAGCAAAAGAGCATCTGATTCTGAAAACGTAGAAACACGAGGCCAAATGAGGTGGTTAATACCACAGAGAGAGGGCTTTATTCTTCTTGTAGATGAAGGACCATATAAAGGTTTTACATCCTTCACATGGAACCTATGAAACATGTTACTTTCTCTACAGCTCAGAGTTCTCCAGACTTTCTTAGTTCAAGGTACCTTTCGAGTCACCTGAGGCCAAAGAAAATACCGAACAGTTCCATTTAGTAAGGAGTTAAGTCCCAACCACTTAGTAAGTATTTAGGCCTAGACCAGTTTGAAAAAGTACTATGCATAATGAATATTTTTCAAAAGAAAAAAATATCTTTTTTTATTGCATTCTTAAATAACTACAATCGCTTAACTAATGAGCCCCTCACAACTTCTCAAACCTTGGAATTAGATTGGACACCACCACTCTTATCTCCTGTTCCACACTGATTTTCAAGGGTACTGACTTTTTAATCACAGCAACTACCAAAAAAAAAGAAAAACCAGCCTTTGCAAAGATCCAATTTCATTGAAATGTTGATGCTAAAACTGTAGTTTATACAGTGTCCAATAGAGGGCGTGCCGTTCTTAAAAATGTTTAAATATCCATGATGACAAAGACCCTGTGAATTGGCACTGTGTCTGGGGCCACTCTGCACAGAGTTTGGGAACCACTGCTCCAACTCCTTTCAGAGGGAAATCAGTTGGAATCGGAACCAATCTGGTACTGATTACCTAAGTACCATTAAACCGAGGGGAGGGAAGATGGGTAAAAATATGGACAGAACCAAGGGGATAACAGAGGAAGAGAAACCAAAGAGAGAGGAGGGACTCTTAGCGGCCCATGTAGCATGGACATTACGAACTGATAGATGCCTCAATAGCAAAAGTAAAGTAAAATACTCCACATTCCTATACCTCAGACATTAGAACCAAAACCAAATCAAACCCATTGCCATGGAGTTGATTCCAACTCATAAAGACGCTACAGAGCAGACTAGAACTGCTCCATAGGGTTTCCAAGGAGCAACCACTGTGCCACCATGGCCCCTCAGACATTAGAGACATAAGTAAAATTTGACATGTGTATGTCTCCCTCACTAGATTAAGACAAGCAAACAATCTTATTCATTTCAGTATTCCTCCAAATGTCTACATATTATTGTGTTGAATTCCCTTACCCAGAACACTGAACTTAAAACTAATTGCAATCGAATATGCTAATTAATTTGTTCTGATTTATTTTACACCTCTGGAGTTACAGCTTCTTAGAATTCAATACACAGACTAATGGAAAATAAGAAGGGTTTTCTACAGCTCTGCTACTGGGACCCCTGTGTTCCTGCCGGAATCCAAGAAGACGACTGGACTCATAGTTTATGTTGTGTTTCAGACTAAATACCTAAAGGGAAAAAAATGACTGGTAATGAGTGAAGTGTACCCCTAGCTATTTTACCTCAAAAATGGCATTTGTGAGATTAATTCCATGGCTTTTTACTGTGTGGGTGTAATATATGAGAAAATTTCCCCCCAACTTCTGTTAGACTTTGGTTTACTAATGTAATCAAAATGTAGGGTACATCTGTATCATCATTTGCCAGCAAAACACATGGCAAAACTATTGTTCCCAGGAAGATCAAAAGGATATAGGATTCTTTTAAAAAAAAAAAAAAAAGGTTATTAAAAAAAATACAGACTGAGGAATGAAATTAAGTGACTGAAAGTGGAGTGGAATAACTGGTTTATATTCCTTCCACAATTGGAAACTTTATCACTGTTTCAATTTACAAGTTCGTGAGAGAGGCTGCTGGGGATTTGTTTTGTTTTGTTTTGTTTTGTTTTTTAATCTGGTTACATTATTTTGCTCACAGTCCCAGAGTTAATCATACTTTGCACTTCTCTCTCACCTTCAGAAAATCACGGAGCCACTGATAGCCTGTGTGGTCAGATTCTCCCCTGGTGGTTTCCCTCAACAAGCAGGTCAGCCCTTAAAAACCAAAGAAATCAAGGAAGACAGACCACTAGAATCAGCAATCAAAACAATTCCGATAGGAAAGGCATCTGAGAGTGCAGTTACTTTACAAGCAAGGACGGAATGGAATGCGATCAAATATCTCAGATATCAAGGGAAATAAGCACTTAGCCTGTACCAAGAAATATGTTACGGGCTTTATAAACATTATCTCATTTGTCCTTATTTAATAGATGAAGAAACTGAGGTCATCAAAGTGAATGTAACTTGACCTTGATCAACTGAGGAGCAGAGTCAAGATCTGAACCTTAGCCTGCTCTACTATCAAGTCAATGCTCTCACTCGCTGCACTGTTTTCCAACATAAAGCTGAACTGTTGCCAGTCCAGCCCTCTGAAGGAAAGTGCCAGGCTTGGGGGCGGAATGCAAAGGTTTGGATTCCGATTTCAAAGAGAAGCATCACCCTACCTACGGTTGGAGAGAGTTGGCTCTTAGGTGAAGATGTATTAAATAACAGGACAGAATGATACCTGAGACCTAATGACACTTAGGTCTCAGCCATATAATATGGTGTCATTGTTGTTGTTAGTTGCTGTCAAGTTGGCCTAGGGTCATGGTGACCCCATGTACAACAGAACAAAATGTTGCCCAGTCCTGCACTATCTTCATGATCATTGGTATACTCTAGTCCATTGTTACAGTCACTGTGTATTCTGAATGCCTTCCAACCTAGGGGACTCATCTTCCAGCACTATATCAGACACTGTTCTGTCGTGATCCATAGGTTTTCACTGGCTGATTTCCAGAAGTAGATTTCCAGGCCTTTCTTCTTAATCTTAGTTGGGAAGCTCTGCTGAAACCTGTCCACCAGGGTGATCTGCTAGTATTTGAAATATCAGTGGCATAGCTTCCAGGATTACATTAGCACTCAATCTACCACAAGTATAACAAACTGACAGACAGGTGGTGGCATACAGTAAGGGCTGGCTAGAAATTCATTGTAAACTGAGGATCCCTCCCTTCTTCCATAAATTTGATCCGTCTTGTCATTTCCATTATAAGCATACATCTCTTGCCCTCGGGATTTTCAATATTTGTTAACTTTTTCCATGGCTAAAATTTGGTCTGATCAACTTCATATTTTCTTCCTGTTTTCAATCAGTTAGAACTAAAAAATATTTTAAAGCTGGACAAAATAGCTACTGTTCTTAAAACGTGTTTTGAACAAAACAGACCTGCATGCCAAATCCACAGATACTTTTTTCAAGCACTAAATGTTTAATGGCAAAGAGAGTAACAACTAATAAAACCATTTGTAACCAGAGAACAGATCTCAGTGAACTGCCTTTAAGTTATTCCAACCTACAAGGTTTCAGAGCAGGCACTTGCCAATTTTAAGACAACTCCTAACATCAAAGTTGACCTTTTGCTTATTGTCTTAGGTTGGGGTTCCCTGGAAGCAGAGCTAGAAACAGGACTTCAGTCACCCAAGATTTATTGACAGTGTATTCTTCAAGAAAAATCTATAAAAGTGTGAGGGAAATAGGATATGGGAGAGGAAGTAGCCTTGGTTTGATCAATAAGGGGCAAGGGGCACCAGGTAGGAGCGGGAGGTAAGAGGAATCCCTCTGTTCTGTAAATCATACCACAGAGTTGTCCACTCTTGAGGTGAGAGGGGGACAGGCCTTGGTACACCCCTATTAGTCAATCATTGACTGCTGGAGGCACTGCAAGGGAGGTTAGTAACCTTCCAGGAATCTCCATGAAGGAAGCTCCATCAAGCCAAAGACAATCTTCTGGGAAAGATAGCGGTATATGCTGTGAACTGCAGCATCTGAAATAGCAGCCGGGTGGATGCACAAGCTGAAAAAGGAGGTCTGGGTGGGCACCAAGAGCATCTACTGTTGTTGTTATTAGTTGCCGTCAAGTCGACTCTGACTCATGGTGACTCTATGTATAAGAGAAAAACTGTTGCCTGGTCCTGGGCCATCTTCCTGATCATTGGTATGTTTGACTCCATTGTTGAGGCTACCGTGTCAATCCATCTCATTGAAAGTTTTTCTCCTTTTTGTTGACCCTCTGCTTTACCAAACACGATGGCCTTTTCAGGGGATTGGTTTTCCTGATGATGTATCCAAAGTAGGCACCATCCTTGCTATATATAGCATCCCAAAGTGTGGTTTGCAGGCAACTTTTTAGAAATGCAAATTCCTAGCCTCCATCTCGGACCCCCTGAATCAGAAATACTGAGGAGGGAGAGGGGACAACAGCGATCTTTGTTTTAACAAGTCATCCAGATGATTCTTGAGAACCGCTGGACCACACCTATCTTCCCAGTAAGTATTGCAAATGACAATAAATTCACTAATGGACTTAAAATGTTTGCAAGTTATTTTAAGACTAGGAATCCCCTGAAAAATATTTCGATTCAAAAGACATCCCATAAACAGATAACTAGCTTCGATTTAATCCCTGAATGATGACTCAAATGGTTAATACATTTGGGGGCTAACCAAAAGATTAAAGGTTCAAGTCCACCCAGAGGCACCTCAGAAGAAAGACTTGGCGATCTACTTCCAAAAAATCAGCCATCGAAAACCCTATGGAACACAGTTCTACTTTGACACACATGGGTTTACCATGAGTCAGAACTGACTTGACAGCAACTGGTTGGTTAGCCACATACGTTTCCACTTTTAGTTCTTTTCTCTAATTCCCCCCCCTAATTTTGGGGGCTTTTTCCACAATTTCAGGGTTCTGAGTAATCTCTTCCCTAAAAAACCATTACTGTCAAGTCAATTCTGACTCATAATGGCCCTATCTCTTCCCTAGAGTTCTTTAAAGGGGCCTTAATTAGACTCATACACTCACAGAGTCATCAAGTCCACCTGCCCCCAAAGGAGTGGCTTATAGCCCAATAAAGATTTTGCATTGCATTATATTCTCCTTACTGGAATAAAATTCATGAGTACTAAGATGACATTTTGCAGTCTTTTAGCTCTGAATAAGACCTTATCATTTTCTTAACTAAGGAAGGTGAAAAAATTAGGTATCCTACAATTAAGGGTCTTTGTTGCAAGAAGTTATGACTTCAGATTATTACTAGGTTCATCATTTCTCTCTATTTAGAGGACTTGGAAAGGAAGTTGTTTGAAAGATTTTTTTTTTACAGACTTCCCTTTCCACCATTAAAAATATATATTCAAGTATTATCTTAACATTGAAAAAACAGAATAAAATTTGTTTTAAAGAATTGTGGTTTTTAGGGCTACGGATTTTTATTATTGTTATTATGAGCTATTTTAAACACAGAGGAGAATACAGAGAATAATATAATAAACATCTGTATGCTTACCATGTAGATTTTTTAATTATTAATATTTTGACATATTTTCTTCAGAGCTTTTCTTTTAAAAAAAATAATAAAGCTTTGTAGACACTGTTAAGCTCCTTTGTATCCTTCCTTACATCCTATTCCCTCTCCCTTGCCAGAGACTGACTTTTTTCCCCATCAGTGTTCTATATTTTTTACATAGTATTGATTCATAAATTGTATATAGTATACATTACTATAAATGATTCAACACTATATATTTCCTTCTGCCACTTGCTTTTGTCATTTATCACTGTGGTTTTGAGATTTATGCACGCTGGTGAATGTAGTTAATTTATTCCTTTATGGAACACAAATAAGTCTCTCCCTATTCATGGATACTTCCATTACTCACAACTTTTCACTTACATATGATTCTGTGCCTCCTTGTCTCCATACACACACATATAAGAGTTCGTACAGGGTATATACTTTTCAGAGGAATTACTGGGTTATAGGGTATGCTCATCTTCCAAATCATTCTCCAAAGTAGTTATACCAGTTTACTCTCCCACAAGTTGTTTAGGAGAGTTCCCATTTCCCCACATCTTCCCTAGTACATGATAGTGTCAGATTTTAATCTTGGCCAATCTTATGGATATATAATTTAGGTTTACATTTCACTGATTACTGATGAGATTGGCCACCAACTATCTGTCAGCTTGCTGTCCTGTGGTGGTTAGCATGTTGTTATGATGCTGGAAGCTATATAACTGGTATTTCAAGTACGAGCAGGGTCACCTGTGATAGATATGTTTCAGTGGAGCTTCCAGACTAAGACAAACTAGGAAGAAAGAGTTGGTGGTCTACTTCTGAAAATTAGCCAATGAAAACTCTGTGGTTCACAAAAGAATACTGTCTGATGTAGTGCTAGAAGATGAGCTCCCCTAGGTTGGAAGAACGTCAAAATGCAGAACTACAACAAGAGTGGACTCAAGCGTGTCAATGACTATGAAGATAGTGCAGGACCAGGCAACATTTTATTCTGTTGTACGTGGGGTGACCACGAGTCAGAGCCAACTGGACAGTAACTAACAACAACTGAGCTTAAACATCTTTTCAGATGTTTACTGGTATTTCCAGTTTTCTACTTGTTAAAAGCCTGTTCTAATCTTTTCTCCACATTTCCTTTGGAATGTCTGACTCCTTATTATTGACTTGTAAGAATTATTTATATATTCTGCCTACCAATTCTCTGTTGAATATACATTGGCTTCTTTTGTACCCCAGTTTTTTTAAACAAATGTCACCTAAGCAAAATTGAGACTATGTGAAGATACTGCGAGTACAAAGTCAAAACAAAACAAGACCCATTGCCAGTGAGTGGTTTCCAACTCATAGCAATCCTATAGGCCAGAGTAAAGTTGCCCCATAGGGTTTCCAAGGAGTGGCTGATGGATTTGAACTGCTGATCTTTTGGTTAGCAGCTGTAACTCTTAATCACTGTGCCACCAGGGCTCCAGTACAAAGCCAGAAGCATATAAATTTCCTCTCATGAAAATAACACATTGCCATGGTATAAGTATTGAAGTTTTCAAGGATTTCATTTTACTTGGATCCAAAATCAATGCCCCTGGAAGCAGCAGTCAAGAAATCAAATGACTCACTTCACTGGGCAAATCAGCAAATCTGCTGCAAAACATCTCTTTAAAGAGTTAAAAATCAAAGATGTCAGAGGTGGGGCCACGATGGCGGAGTAGTCAGATGCTTCCAGTGGACCCTCTTACAACAAAGACCCAAAAAAACAAGTGAATTGATTATATATGGCAATCTGGGAGCCCTCAACATCAAAGGCAGAGTTTAGGAACTGGACTCAGTGGCAGGGGAAGGGAGAGATGTTTCAGAAGCAGCAAGGAGGTGCCACACCACACCTGGCAAGAGCCTGAGCCCTTCAGGCCTGATCAGCTCAAGCGTGAGCAATGAGGCAGCAAGCAGTGGTGCTTTGGAGGTGCGTTTTCCGCACCAGGAGAGACCCAGTGCCAGAGAGTCTACACGGCCACCCAGAAGCAATGAGAAGCAGTCCTGGATTGGCAAAAGATAAGTAATTGCCTATGGCCTATGGCACAGATCAAAAACGCCCCTCTTAGAGGAAAAACTCTCTCCCATTTACCTCCCTGCTCCCTGCTCTTCACTGGGTCCCGGAACAGCTTCAGCAGTTGCCGAGTACCCTGGGCCAGAAGTAGGATCTGTCACACACCTGGAGCCATTCTCCCTGCCTTGGAGAGTGAACAAATTAACAAACTGGGGAAAAAAGAAACTGCCAGCTCCCCTAAGCCAGGAACCCAGGGTAGGCACAGCTCCTTTGCCTAGGCACAGGCATAAGGGATCCACAGACTTTGAGTGCCTTTCCCCCTGCATACACTTGTGTGACCTATCTCAACAGCATAGGCCTTAATGGCCACAGTACAACAGGGTATATACTGGAACTCTAACTTCAACTGTTTCAGCTGTGAAGTGGCAGGTTCTTCACATTTGACACTGCTCTACCCATTAATCAGGGTCTTCACCTACCCACATCAGAGGCCTAAGGACTGGAGGCTCCATCCACGCCACCTAGCCACCTGTGATAGGGGTCCATGAATAAGAGGTGCTCCCAGTCCTTACAGACAACAGCATTAGTTGCTTATAGTCTGGCTGTGAAACCCACACACCTACACACTCTAGGGAACAGGGACACGCCTTCCTCCTGGACACTTAGGGGCAGCTGTCAGCCCCCTGCCTTACTCAACGTGTGTCCCCCTGCTACAGCCAGATACCTGTGCCTAAACCAATCACCCATGCCTGTCTACCATTGTAAGTGAGAGCCTACACCACACACTTGGTGGCTATCTGCCTGGGCACCTGAGCTGAATCTATACAGGAGGAGTGGGCAGACTCCTGAGCTCACATACCTAGTAACAGATCTAACCACCTGGTGACAGGACATTAGAGCTTCAAAGGTGCCGATAATCAAACTAGCTCATATGAGCAGCCTATTTGGGCATATCAAAACAAAACAAGAACCTAGGACATGGTAAGCAAACATAAAATAAATAAATATAATAAATTATTGATGGCTTGGAGACAACAGTCAATATCAAATCACATACAGAGGCAATCTATGATGGCTTCACCAAGCTCATGAAATAAAGTATCTAGAAATTTTCCAGAGGAGGAAAATTTCTTGGAATTACCAGAGACAGAATACAAAAGATTAATCTACAGAACTCTTCAAGAAATTAGGAAGGAAATTAAGCAAAACACAAAACACAGAATAGAGGAAATTAAAAAGATTAAAGAAGAGCATAATGACAAATTTAACCAGCTGCAAGAATCCATGGAGAGACAGCAATCAGAAATCCAGAAGATTAACAATAAAATTTCAGAATTACACAACTCAATAGAAAGTCATAGGAGCAGAATTGAGGCAATGGAAGTCAGAATTAGTGAGACTGAAGATAAAGCACTTGTCACCAACTTATCTGAGGAAATATCAGATAAGAGGATTTTAAAAAATGAAGAAATCCTAAGAATTATGTGGGACTCTATCAAGAGGAATAACCTATGAGTGACTGCAGTACCAGAACAAGGGGTATAAGAGAAAATATAGAAAGACTTGTTGAAGATTTGTTGGCAGAAAACTTCCCTGATATTGTGAAAAATGACAAGATATCTATCCAAGACGCTCATCAAACCCCACATAAGGTAGACCCCGAAAGAAAGTCACCAAGACATATTATACTCAAACTTGAAAAGCCAAAGATAAAGAGAGAATTTTAAGAGTGGCTAAGGATAAATGAAAAGTCTATTACAAAGGAGAGTCAATAAGAATAAGCTCAGACTACTCAGCAGAAACCATGAAGGCAAGAAAGCAATGGGATGAAATATAAAAAACTTTGAAGAAAAAAACTGCCAGTCAAGAATTATATATCCAGCAAAACTGTCTCTCAGATACGATGGCGAAATTAGGGCACTTCCAGATAAACAGTTTAGGGAATTTGCAAAAACCAAACCAAAATTACAAGAAATACTAAAGGGAGTCCTCTGGTTAGAAAATCAGTAAAAATCAGATAACAATCCAAGACTAGAACACAGGACAGAGCAACCAGATATCAACCCAGATAGGGAAGTCACAAAAATAAATCAAAGCTAAAACACTAAAAATACAGAAACAGATGTCAATATGTAAAAGATGACAACATTAAAACAAAAAGGAGGGACTTAAAAAATGTAGACACAGATTTTTCATATGGAGAGGAAGTCACAGTGATATAAAGAAATAAAAGACTGGAATAAACTTAGAAAAATAGGGGTAAATATTAAGGTAACCACAAAGGAAACTAACAATCCTACAAGTCAAAATAAAAAACTAGAAAAATATAAAGACTCAGCAAACACAAAATCAACAACAATGAAAAAGATGAAAATACATAAAAAAAATACTCTGCACAGAAAATGAAGTGCAACAAAGAAACTGTGAACAACACACAAAAAAAGACATCAAAATGACAGCACTAAACTCATACCTATCAATAATTACACTGAATGTAAATGTACTAAACACACCAATAAAGAGACAGAGAGTGGCAGATTGGATTAATAAAAAGCACGATCCGTCTATATGCTGCCTACAAGAGACACACTTTAGACTTAAAGACACAAACAAACTAAAACTCAAAGGATGGAAAAAATATACCAAGCAAACACACTCAAAAAAGAGCAGGAGTGGCAATATTAATCTCTGACAAAATAGACTTTAAAGTAAAATCCACCACAAAGGATAAGGACACTATATAATGATTAAAGGGTCAACACACCACAAGGACATAACTATAAAAAATATTTATGCATCCAACGACAAGGCTCCAAAACACATAAAACAAACTCTAACACAACTGAAAAGAGAGATGGACAGCTCCTCAATAGTAGAAGGAGACTTCAACACACCATTTTTGGTGAAGGACAGAACATCCAGAAAGAAGCTCAACAAAGACACGGAAGAGCTCAATGCTAAAATCGACCAACTTGATCTCATAGACATATACGAACACTCCACCCAACAGCAGCCAAGTATACTACTTTTCCAACACACATGGAACATTCTTAAGAACATACCATGTATTAGGCCGTAAAGCAAGCCTTAACAAAATCCAAAGCATTGAAATATTACACTGCATCTTTTCTGACCATAAATCCATAAAAGTAGAAATCAACAACAGAAAAAGCAAGGAAAAAAATCCAACACATGGAAACTGAACAACATCTTGCTCAAAAACTACTGGGGTATAGAAGAAATTAAGGATGGAATAAAGAAATTCATAGAATCAAACAAGAATGAAAACACATCCTACCAGAACCTTTGGGACACAGCAAAAGCAGTGCTCGGAGGTCAGTTTAAAGCTATAAATGCATACATCCAAACAAAAGAAAGGGCCATAATCAAAACATTAAATCTACAACTGGAACAAGTAGAAAGAGAGGAGCAAAAGAAGCCCTCAGGTGCCAGAAGAAAGGAAATAAGAATTGAAGCAGAATTAAATGAAAAAGAGAACAGAAAAACAATTGAAAGAGTTAACAAGACCAAAAGCTGGTTCTTTGAAAAGATCAACAAAATTGATAAACCATTGGCCAAACTGACAAAAGAAAAACAGAAGAGGAAGCAGATAACCTGTATAAGAAATGAGATGGGTGATATCACAAAAGACCAAACTGAAATTAAAAGAAGCATAACAGAATACTATGAAAAACTGTACTCCAACAGATTTGAAAATCTAGCAGAAATGGACAAATTTCTAGAAACTCACTACCTACCTAAACTAACACAAACAAAGGTAGAACAACTAAATAAACCCATAACAAAAGAAGAGATTGTAAAGGTAATTAAAAAACTCCGGACAAAAAAAGCCCTGGCCTGGATGGCTTCACTGGAGAATTCTACTAAACTTTCACAGAAGAGTTAACACCACTACTATTAAAGGTATTTCAGAGCACAGAAAAGGATAGAATACTCCCAAACTCATTCTATGAAGCCAGCATAACCCTGATACCAAAACCAAGTAAAGACACCACAAAAAAAGAAATGACAGACCAATATCCCTCATGAACACTGACGCAAAAATCCTCAACAAAAATCTAGCCAATAGAATTCAACAACATCAAAAAAATAATTCACCATGATCAAGTGGGATTTATATGAGGTATGCAGGGATGGTTCAACATTAGAAAAACAATCAATGTAATCCATCACATAAATAAAACAAAAGACAAGAACCACATGATCTTATCAATCGATGGAGAAAAGGCATTTGACAAAGTCCAATACCCATTCATGATAAAAACTCTCAATGAAACAGGAATAGAAGGGAAATTCCTCACTATAATTAAGGGAATTTATACAAAGCCAACAGCCAACATCATCCTAAGTGGAGAGACTTTGAAAGCATTCCCCCTGAGAATGGGAACCAGACAAGGATGCCCTTTATCACCAATCTTATTCAGCACTCTGCTGGAGGTCCTAGCCAGAACAATTAGTCTAGAAAAAGAAATAAAGAGCATCCAGATTGGCAGGGAAGAAGTCAAAGTATCTCTATTCGCGGATGATATGATCTTGTACACAGAAAACCCCAAAGCATCCACAAGAAAACTACTGGAAATAATAGAAGATTTCAGCAAAGTTTCAGGATACAAGATAAACATACAAAAATCAGTTGGATTCCTTTACACCAACAAAGAGAACCTCAAAGAGGAAATCACCAAATCAGTACCATTTACAATAGCCCCCAAGAAGATAAAACACTTAGGAATAAATCTAACCAGAGATGTAAAACATCTATACAATGAAAACTACAAGACACTACTGCAAGAAACCAAAAGAGACCTGCATCAGTGGAAAAACATACCTTGCTCATGGATAGGTAGACACAACATTGTGAAAATATCAATTCTACCCAAAGAAATCTACAGATACAATGCAATCCCAATCCAAATTCCACGCGCATATTTTAATGAGATGGAGAAACAAATCACCAACTTCATATGGAAACAGAAGAGGCCCCAAATAAGTAAAGCATTACTCAAGAAGAAGAACAAAGTGGGAGGCCTCACACTACCTGATTTTAGAACCTATTATACCGCCACGGTAGTCAAAACAACCTGGTACTGGTACAACAACAGATACATAGACCAATGGAACAGAATTGAGAATCCAGGCATAAATTCATCCACCTATAAGCAGCTGATATTTGACAAAGGCCCAAAGTCCATTAATTGGGGAAAAGACAGTCTCTTTAGCAAATGGTGCTGGCACAACTGGATATCCACCTGCAAAAAACTGAAACAAGACCCATACCTCACACCATGCACAAAAACTAACTCAGAATTGATCAAAGACTTAAATATAAAATCAAAAATGATAATGATCATGGAAGAAAAAATAGGGACAATGCTAGGAGCCCTAATACGTGGCATAAACACAATACTAACCATAAGTAACAATACACAAGCAGTGGAAGAGAGACTAGATAACTGGGAGCTGCTAAAAATCAAACACTTAGGCTCATCAAAAGACTTCACCAAAAGAGTCAAAAGACAACCTACAGTCTGGGAAAAAAATTTTGGCTACAACAAATCCAATCAGCATCTAATCTCTAAAATCTACAAGATATTGCAAAACCTCAACAACAAAAAGATAAATAACCCAATTAAAAATTGGGCAAAGGATATGAACAGGCACTTTACCAAAGAAGATATTCAGGCGGCTAACAGACACATGAGGAAATGCTCACAATCATTAGCCATTAGAGAAATGTAGATCAAAACTACAGTGAGATATCATCTCACCCCAACAAGGCTAGCATTAATCCAGAAAACACAAAATAACAAATGCTGGAGAGGTTGTGGAGAGACTGGAACACTTATACACTGTTGGTGAGAATGTAAAACGGTACAACCACTTTGGAAATTGATTTGGCGCTTCCTTAAAAAGCTAGAAATAGAGGTACCATACGATCCAGCTATCCTGCTCCTTGGAATATATCCCAGAGAAATAAGAGCTGTCACACGAATAGATATATGCACACCCATGTTCATTGCAGCACTGTTCACAATAGCAAAAAGATGGAAACAACCTAGGTGCCCATCAACAGATGAATGGATAAACAAATCATGGTATATCAACACAATGGAATACTACGCAACGATAAAGAACAACGATGAAGCCATGAAACATCTTACAACATGAAAGAAGCTGGAGGTCATTATGCTGAGTGAATTTAGTCAGTCACAGAAGGACAAATATTGTACAAGACCACTATTATAAGAACTCAAGAAAAGGTTTAAACACAGAAGAAAATATTCTTTGATGGTTATGAAGGTGGGGAGGGAGGGTGAGGGTTATTTACTAACTAGATACTAGATAAGAATTATCTTAGGTGAAGGGAAGGACAGCACACACTACAGGGGAAGTCAGCACAACTGGACTAAACCAAAGCTAAGAAGTTTCCTGAATACAATCAAACACTTTGAGGGACAGAGTAGCAGGGGTAGGGGCCTGGGGACCATGCTTTCAGGGGACATCTAGATCAATTGGCATAACAAGGCTTATTAAGAAAACCTTCTGCATCCTACTTTGGTAAGTGGCATCCAGGGTCTTAAAAGCTTGCAAGTGGCCATCTAAGATGCATCAATTGGTCCCAACCACCTGCAGTAAAGGAGAATGAAGAACACCAAAGACAGAAGGAAAGTATTAGCCCAAGAGAGAGAAAGGGCCACATAAACAAGAGACTTCATCAGCCTGAGACCAGAAGAATTAGATGGTGCCCGGCTACCACCAATGACCCCCTGACAGGGAACATAAAAGAGAGTCCCTGATGGAGCAGGAGAAAGGTGGGGTGCAGAACTCAAATTCTAGTAAGAAGACCAGACTTCATGGTCTGACTGAGACTGGAGGAACCCTGGAAAGCATGGCCCCTGGATTCTCTATCAGCCCAGAACTAAAACAATTTCTGAGGCCAACTCTTCAGACAGGGATTGGACTGGACTGTGGGACATAAAATGATACTTGTGAGGAGTGTGCCTCTTACTCAGGTAGATACAAGAGACTAACCAGGCAGCTTCTGTCCAGAGGTGAGATGGGAAGGCAGAGAGGGTTAGCAGCTGGTTGAATGGACATGAGGAATCAGGGGTGGAAAGGAGGAATGTGCTGTAACAGTATGGGGAGAGCAATTAGGGTCACATACAATGTATGTATAAATTTTTTATGGGAAAAAATTAAAAAATCAAAGCTGTCCCTTTAAGGACTAAGGTACTCCAAATCAAGCCACGGTGTTTTCAATCACCTCATATGCATGTGAAAGCTGGACAATGAGTAAAGAAGACCAAAGAAGAATTGATGCCTTTGAATTATGGCATTGGCAAAGAATACTGAATATACCATGGACTGCCAGAAGAACAAACAAACCTGCCTTGTAAGAAGTACAGCCAGAATGCTCCTTAGAAACAAGGATGGCTCCAGACTTCGTCTCAAGTACTTTGGACATGTTATCAGGAGGGACCAGTCCCTCAAGCAGGACATCTTGCTTGGTAAAGTAGAGGGTCTGTGAAAGAGAAGACCCTCAAGGAGATGGATTGACACAGTGGCTGCAACATTGGGCTTAAACATAGCAACAATTATGAGGATTGGGCAGTGTTTCATTCTGTTGTACATAGAGTTGCTTTGAGTCGAATCAACTCGACAGCACCTAACAACAACAACAATGGTGTATTTATGGAAAACTTGTTAGTCCCAAACACAGGTTTAAAGATTGAGTATGTTAGGGAAACATTAGTTTTGTTGTTGTTGTTGTTTTCAAGCCTGATAGTTTTTATAATTTTAGATAAATATACAATTTTCTGGATTGCTTTTATTAGAGCCAAAGTTGACAGAGAATTCAGTGAGACAATTGTACTCTTTAAAACCAAGAAAAGACAATGTTAAATAAAATTGTTGAAGCGTGATCTCTTCACCATGTAAAGGGCATTCCATACACATAGGTGTCTACCCTGGTGTTGTTGCTGTTTGGTGCTGCTGAGTCAGTTCTGACTCATAGTGACCCTATGTACAACAGAACAAAATACTGCCTGATCCTGTGCCATCCTCAGAATCATTAACTATGTTTGAGACCATTCTTGCAGCCACTGTGTCAGTCCATCTCATTGAGGTCTTCCTCTTTTTCACTGACCCTCTACTTTACCAAGCATGATGTCCTTCTCCAGGGACTGATCCCTCCTGATAACATGTACAAAGTATATGAACCAAAGTCTCACCAGCCTCGCTTGTAAGGAGCATTCTGGCTGCACTTCTTCCAAGACAGGTTTGTTTGTTCTTCTGGTAGTCCATGGTACATTCAATATTCTTTGCCAACACAATAATCCAAATGCATCAATTCTTCAGTCTTCCTTATTCATTGTCCAGCTTTCCCATGCATATGAGGCAATTGAAAATACTACAGCTTAGGTCAGGTACACCTTAGTCCTCAAGGTGACATCTTTGATTTTTAACACTTTAAAGACATCTTTTGCAGCAGATATGCCCAGTGCAATACGTCTTTTGATTTCTTGACTGCTGCTTCCATGGGCATTGATTGTGGATCCAAGTAAAATGAAATCCTTAACAACTTTAATATTTTCTCTGTTTATCACGATGTTACTTATTGGTCCAGTTTTGAGGATTTTTGTTTTCTGTATGTTGAGGTGTAATCCATACTGAACACTGTAGTCCTTGATCTTGATCAGTAAGCGCTTCAAGTCCACTTCACTTTCAGCAAGCAAGGTTGTATTATCTGCATATCGCAGGTTGTTAATGAGTCTTCCTCCAATCCTGATGCCTCGTTCCTCTTTGTATAGTCCAGCGTCTTGGACTATTTGCTCAGCATACAGATTGAATAAGTATGGTGAAAGATATAACCCTGACACACACCTTTCTTGACTTTAAACCATGCAGTATCCCTTTGTTCTGTTCAAACAACTGCCTCTTGGTCTCAGTACAGGTTCCTCATTAGCACTATTAAGAGTTATGGAATTCTCATTCTTCACAATGTTATCTATAATTTGTTATGATCCATGCCGTTGAATGCCTTTGCGTAGTCAATAAAACACAGGTGAACATCTTCCTGCTATTCTCTGCTTTCAGCCATGATCCATCTGACATCAGCAATGATATCTCTCATTCTACATCCCCAAACTCTGTTAGAAAAAAGTCACTAAGTACAATCCACACTCAAGGGGAGGGAATTACACCAGGGCATGAATACCCAGAGGGGAGATTATTGGACATATTTTTTTAAACATTTGTGTAGGATTTTCCCAAAAGTATTCATTAAGAATGCTAGTTTCAATTTGATAATTTATTGGTTCATATTTTAATCATTGTACTTCACTATTATTTCAATCCCATGCACATTTAGCCCATGACATTAATTGAAATGCTAAAAATAAAAAATATTCTACACAATTTCAAACATAAAAGTAGAACCACACTATATTTCTACATGTTGCTTACTTTCTTCTCGGAGTAGGTGACTTCATTCAAGGATTGGATTGGAGGGTAGGGGACAGGAATGGGAGAAGAGAAAGATGAGAGATGGAAAATCCTGACCTCAACATAACTTTTTTCTTGGTCATATATATAAATAAAACTAATTACTAAATATCCTCTACTAAGACTACGTTCCCACCTATTGCTACAGCAACATATGATTTGAAAGCAATGGGCAGAATTAGGTCAGTTATCCTTTATACACGGTAAGAGCCTAAAATGTGTCTAGATTAAAGAGTTTGCTGCCATAGCTTATTTGCAAAATTTTATAACGCAATTAAATGGCATATAGAGTCCATGCATTAAAACTGTTAGAATGTTCCAGAGGAACTAGTTTTCTGCCTCTGTTGCCAACATTATATGCTGATTAATGGAGATCACTGCTTCTTTTTGGTCACCCTTGGCTGCCCACACTAAGTAGTGTGCCTAGTCTCCATCTTGGTTGCAATGAACCAGCTGTGCTGTTATCTCTAGGTGTACTATCTCTGTTTAATTATAGAAAATGATAACTGTTTTTGCTTATCCTTTCATTCATTCCTTCCAGGGTCTCCCAGATTTTGAACCTGGAACCAAGAAGGTATGCAATAAATGTTTATTGAATTGTTTAATAATGAACTAACATTGACTCTAGATTTATAGAACCTATACACCCTTCTAGATCATAATGCCTTGAATTTTTGCAAGTTGATATCTGGTAGACCCAAAGAGGTCCACTAGAATCCTAATCTTTGAAATAGTCATCTATGCCTGAGTTTTTGTGCTTATAAAACCGGGAAATACAACTTCACCCCAAGGGTTGTTAAAGAATGAAAATAAGATAATGAATGCTAAAGAGTTTTGTAAACAGTGGTATTCTTAAAGTAAAGTACTATTACATTATTATTGTCATTAATCACAACAGCCATAATTTGTATCCCATTATATAAACCCCAATGATTTTTTATCATAATGGCAATCTCTATCTAGTAAATATACAATGACCTGAGGCTTGGGAATATCATTGCTAGTCCAAAGTATAGAATACTTTTATTGTAATACATTTATGAATAACTTGACTTGTAGTAATGTAACCAGAATTAGATCTCAGAAACCTCCAATATGCCAGTTTCAAACTATCAAGTTTAAAAGAAAAGTGGTAGCCACCAACATGACATTCAATCCATGAACAAGCATTTGGAGGTATTACATCCTTCAACCTGCTATATGTACAGCTGTAGACAAGACACTCCAGGTAGGGTAATAGTAAGACCTATGGACAAGTGATCCAGGAAACCTGAGTTTCCCCCAAGACTCAGCCATTAACTATTTCACATGCATTCTTTAATGAGTTGCTTCACACCTCAGTTTCCTCACCCGTTGAAGAAAAGGATCAGACTCAATCCTTAGTTTTTGGAGTATATTGTGTGGAACTCTAAGATCTCAAGAACCAATCCAGAGGATCAGAGTGGGGTTAGGATATGTTGGAAGAGCATGGTTCAGCTACTTGCATCATTCTGATTTCTATTTTGGGATGTCCCATAAATTTTCATTTGAAAAGTAACTCCATTTTGTGTGTGTGTGGTGATGGTGTTGTTGTTTGTACCACAAGTTTCTCAAACTCATCATATCCAAAATTGACCTCAACATTTTCTTCTCTTCTCCATCAGACAATAGGGTTATGCTGGTAATGGTAAAGCAGAATGGGATTAAGGCAGAGGCATTTAGGACAAAGAATAGAATAGTAAAAGCTACCATTCACTTGGCACTTCCAGTGTGCCAGACATTGTTTCCGATTCTAAGTGCTTAAGATGATTAACTGATTTAATCTTCACAGCAACCGTATGAAGTTGGTAACTTTATTATATCCCTCTTTCACAGATGAGGAAAGAGTACGCAAGATCACATATTTAGTGAGTGGCAGATGTGGGATTTGAACCCTGGAGGTCTGGCTCTGGAGTTCATAGACTCTGCAGTCAATGTGCTAGTCTATACCTCTCAGAATTGTGTAGACAGATAGAAGGGACACCACACAGAGTGTGGCAGTAATGCAAATGTGCAGGGGACAGAAGGGAGGTAAAGTCAAGATTTTGAAAGAATTAATAGGATATAGCAAACGAGAAAAAACGATGGGCCCACAATCACACCATTGCCAATGACATTTTTCACTACCTATTATGTTCACAGGAAGATTAAGGTGACATTATGGTCTATTGTCACATCTGAAAAACGCTTTTAAAACAAACTTGTGTTAGAGAACCAAGTCACTCTGTTTCCAGATGAGTAATAGATAACAATCTAACAGTAGTACAATAGATAAGACTATTATAAACTGAAGAAAGAGAACAGTACTCTGTAGAATTCACCAGTAAGTAATGAGGTCATTACCCAGCAGTATTTCAAGACTTACAATAGCCAAGTTTCTCTTCATTTATTATGTAGAATTAGAGAATAAATCACCAAATTTCAAAATAAAAGAGGAGCCTAGACACTATCTTGTCCAATCCCTTTATTTAATAGATTTTTGAAATTATAATAAAAAGATTTTTCTGAGATAATTTGAACACAGACTGAGTGTTAGATAAAATTAAGGAATCATTGGTAATTTTACTAGGTGTAATAATGGCATTGCTATTATTCTTTTGTTGTTGTTCGGTTCTATATGTTTTAGTTGCATATTGAAGTTCTTACAAACAAAATTACATTGTATTTAGAATAAATTTTAAAAAAACCTGTTGTCATCAAGTCAATTCCAACTGATAACAACCCTATAGGACAGAGTAGAACTGCCCCATAAAGTTTCCAGGGAGCGCCTGGTGGATCCGAACTGCTGACCTTTTGATTAGCAGCCATAGCACGTAACCACTAAGCCACCATGGTTTCCGTATTTAGAATAGGAGAGATAAATATATGTGGGAGCAAGGAGGGTCATAGATTAAATGAGATTAGCAAAATGTTGACAGTTGATTACGCTGGGTGTTGGAAACACAGGAGTTCATTAAACCAGTCTCTCTACTTTTGTGCATGTTTGAAAGGTTCCCTGATAATGTTTTTACTTAATTACAGCCTAATATATGGTCACTCTGAGTTGGAACCAACTCAACTGCAAAGCGTTTGGTTTTTGGTTTAGTTAGTTGCTATCCAGTTGATTCTGACGCATGATGACCCCATATGTTAAAGAGTAGAACTACTCTGTCTTAGTCATCTACTGCTCCTATAACAGAAATACCACAAGTGGATGGTTGTAACAAAGAGAAATTTATTTTCTCACAGCCTAGTGGGTTACAAGTCTAAATTCAGGCTGTCAGCTCCAGGGGAAGCCTTTCTCTCTCTGTCAGCTCTGGAGGAAGGTCCTTGTCATCAATCTTCCCCTGGTCGGGGAGCTTCTCTGCACAGGAACCTTGGGTCCAAAGAATGTGCTCTGCTCCCAGCACTACTTTCCTGGTGGTATGAGGTCCCCCATGTCTCTCTGCTCGCTTCTCTCTTTTATATCTCAAAAGAGATTGGCTAAAGACACGATCTAATCTTGTAGATCTCATCAACATATCTGCTGCTAATCCACCTTATTAACATCATAGTGATAGGATGTACAACACATAGGAAAATCACATCAGATGACAAAATGGTGGACAATCACACAATACTGGGAATCATGGCATAGCCAAATTGATACATATATTTTTGGGGGACACAATTCAATCCATGACATACTTCATAGGGTTTTCAAGGCTGTGACCTTTCAGCAGCAGATCACCAGGCCTCGGTGTGTTTGAACCGACAATCTTCCAGCTAGTAGTTGATTGTTTAACCATTTACACTACTCAGAGAACTTTAGCACCTATATGATTAGCAAATATTCAAAAATTTGACAATACATTCTGTTCACAGGACTGTGAGGAAACTGACACTCATATACATTGCTGGTGAATGTGCAAAGGATACTGCCCCTATGGTAGGGAATTTGGCAATATCTAACAAAACTACATAAGTATTAGAACAGGATACAATGAAAAGATTAGTCCAAAGGACTAATTGTCCACAGCTACCAAGGCCTCCACCGGACTGAGTCCAGTACAGCTAGATGGTGCCCGGCCACCACCACTGACTGCTCTGACCAGGATCACAACAGAGGGTTCTGGACAGAGCTGGAGAAGGATGTAGAGCATAATTTTAACTCTCAAAAAAAAAAAAAAAAAAAAAAAAAAAGACCAGATTTACTGGCCTAAAGAATACTGGAGAAACCTCAAGAGTGTGGCCCCCAAACACCCTTTCAGCTCAGAGGTGAAGTTACCTTCGAGGTTCGATGTTAAGCCTGGGAGTGGACAGCCCAGTAAAACTAAATGGGACTAACGAGGTACAGGAGTCCGGTGACAAAGGCCAGAAGGCAGAGGGGGAGTAGGAAACTGATGATAAGGAACACAAATTGAGTAAGGACACTGTCGATGTGTTGTGAGATTGTTGACCACTGTTATAGAGCAACATTTGTAGTAACTATTAAATGGGAGGCTCTTTTGTCCTGTAAGCCTTCATCTTGGGCGAGAATGGCAGCACAATTGGAAGAGCATAGTCAATATCACTTAAATGTGTAAGTAAAAAGTTTTGAAATGGTATTTAAAAAAAAAAAAAAAAACCAAATGAGACTAATGAGGTACAGTAGTCCAGTGACAAGGGCCAGAAGACAGAAGGGGACAAGGAAGTCCCCTGGTGATAGGGAACACAAGGTGGAGTAAGGATATTCTTGATGTGTTGTGAGATTGTTAACCATTGTCATAGGGCAACATGTGTAGTAACTGTTAAATGAGAAACTATTTTGTTCTGTAAGCCTTCATCTTAAGTGAGAATAACAGCACAGTTGGAAGAGCGTAGTCAATGTCACTGAACTGTGAATGTAGAAATTTTTGAAGCGGTGTATCTTTGGCTATCTGTATTTTCATCAAAAAAAAAAAAAAAAGGTTGAGAATTTAGAGGCTTAATATGTTGTGGGGTTGTTAACCAATGTCATAAAACAATATGTGTACTACTGTTTCATGAGAAACTATTTGTTCTGTAAGCCTTCACCTGAAGTACAATAAAATATTAAAAAAAAAAAAAAAACTACATAAGCATTTATGCTTTGATCCAAAAATGCCACATGTGGGAATTTAACCTGAAAATACACCTTTAAAAGAAATAGAAAATGAAAGAAATAGAAAATGAAGCTATTTATTATTCTGTTATTGGTACCACAAAATATTAAAAACAACCTAAATGCACATTCATACAAAATGGGTTGATTAAATTATGGTGTATCTACACAACGTAGCAGTTAAAAAATTTTTTGAACACGCTAATGTTGAACACATTATGCTAAGTGAAAGAAGCCAGTTAGAAAGAACCACCTATTGTGTGATTCCATTTTGTATGAAATGTTGAGTTTAGGCAAATCCATAGAGATAGAAAGTAGATTGGTGGCTACCTAGGAATAAGGGTGTTGGGTACAAATGAGGAGTGACTGCTAATGGGTACAGGATTTCTATTTGAGTGACGAGAATGTTCTGAAATTGATTGTGATAATGGTTGCACAACTCTGTGATTAAAAAAAAAGCCATTGAATTGTTCACTTTAAATGGATGAATTGTATAGTATCTGAACTATGTAACAATAAAGTTGTTATAAAAAATCAAAAATCAATAGTGGTATATTAAAAGGACATGTCACAAGAACATGACTTGAATGACCTCCCATTGGCCAGATCTGATACAATTTGAGTATCAAAAATATAAGAAGAATAATATGACAAAAATGGATTATAATCCATGGAATGCCATCTAGTTTACAACCACAATAAAAAAAGAAACCATGAACGTATAGTGATACTTTAAAAAAAAAAAAAAAAAAGGAAGGGGGGCAGTGAAGGAGAATGGAATACTCTGATTTGCCAAGAAATGTCAGCTAATAAACGTGGAAAGAATGCTAGAATCATAACATCACAATTTGTAAGCATCAGTTTAATAATTGAATGAAGCAAGGGCCATACTAAAATCATTGAGTAAGAGTTTGCTGGAAAATAAAATATTCACATATATATTCATTTCCTAGAGCTGCCATAACAAAATACTACAAATTGTGTGGTTGATAAGAACAGAAATTTATTGTCTTACAGTTCTGGTGGCTAGGACTTTGAAATCAGGGTATTGGCCATGCTGGTTCCTTCTGAGTGCTCTCCTAACTTTTGGCGATGGTCAGAGACACTTGGCTTACCTTGGCTTGTAGATGCATCTTCACGTGGCCATTGTCTCTCTGCCCCTGCCTCTGTGTATCTTCTCCTCTTTTATGAAGACACTAGTCATATAAATCAGGACCCACCCTACTCCAGTATGACCTCATGTTAACTAACTGATAACATTTTCAAAGATCCTATTTCCAAGCAAGGTCACATTTACAGGTCACAATCAAAGTCATAGGATTTAGAACTTCAACATAGTTATGGGGGGACACAATTCAATCCATAACACCATGGGTCGAAAGAATCACCCCAATATTCCCTATTAACTGCAAAGGAGAAATGATGTCTTTTACAATGAAGAAATCTGGTGGACACCACCACAACCAAGTGATCACACTTAATAACACCAACAATGAGACAAATCAATGCAATAAGACATACATAGCATCATCTATGTAGTATTCCTGCAAAAAAAAATTATTCACTTGAATTTAGTATTGAGGAAACAATCTGATTAATTCCAAACTGTAATGCCTTCAACAAAATGACTAGGTTAGACTCTTCAAAAATATAAGTGTCATAAAAGACAAAATACTACTCTATATTAAAAAAAATGAAAGACACATAACAACTAATGCATGATACCTGATTGGATCCTAGATTTGGGGTGGGGGAAGAGTTCTAAAGGATGTATTTGGGGTAATTCGAAAAATTTGAACATAGATACTATTTCTATATCAATGTTAAATATCTTGACAGATGAGGTATGCAATTATGTGGTTATGTAGGAGAATGTCCTTCCTTTTAAGTGGTACATGCCAATGTACTTGCGTATGATGTGCCATGTCTGCAACTTATTTTCAAATGATACAGGAAAAAATTACATACACACATGCAAAAACATATATAGGATGAGACTAAGGCAGCAAAATGTTATCTACTCATAACTCTGGATGGTGATATGGATGTTCATTATATTATTCTTTCAATTTTTCTGAGGGTGTGAGATTTTTCAAAATAAAAAATTAGAGGGGAGGTGTAAAAATGGCATGTGGGTGGCATCTGACCTCCTCTAACTTCACAAGGGGGAGGGAGAATCCAGATCAACAGCCCAAGGCGGATTCCTATGAGGCAGAGGTCAGACATGCCTCCTTTCTGCAACATCTTTACATTCTGACACCAACTGTCCCTCCCATGGCACTCTCTACTTCTCTGCTGGGTTCGATAATTCATTGCAATGGCCGCACAGAACTCACAGACAATACTCACAATTATGGGGTTTATTATGGAAGTAAATAGGTTATAATTCAGGCTCCGGAATGCTCAGGATACAGTTCTTCCATCAGGACAGCCTCTTCTCAGTCATGCCCACAAGCACACCTCTCTCAGGCGCTTGGTCTCTGCCCTGCTCTGGCAAGTGTTACAAAGCTCTTTTAGCTCTGCCAGTAAGTGCCCCAAGGCACCCCCCTTTGCCAGTAAGCCTCTGCCTGAAGGCACTCAGCTGTAGCTCCATGTGTTGGCAAGCCTAGCTCCGCCAAGTACACAGAGGCACCCTACTCTGCTAGCAAGCCTCCTGCCCAAAGGCACACAGCTTTCTCACTCCATGGGTCAGGAAGCCCAATGAGCCATCTCCCGTCGGTCTCCTCGTTCTGCTGCCTCTGCTACTTCTTGCCGTCTTTGGTGTTACAGCTTTCTCTCTCTGTCTCCTGGTTCTAGGAGGGTCTCAGCACAGGGATCCCAGGTCCAAAGATTTGCTCTGCTCCTGGCCTTTCTTCCTTGGTGGTAGTGAGATCTTCTCCTTCCCGCCCCTGGGATGATTCATTTCATGGCAAAACTGACCAATCCCTTTCATGGGCCAGAATTACGCTATTCACACAGTTCCACTCAATCACTTGGGTGGGAGTTACAAGACCATGGCAAGAAAGGCCACACAAATGTGATCCATCGAACTGCAGGAGGGAATTACAGCTTAGAGAAGTAGTGACTTTTCCTTAGGTCCCAGTCCCAGGGTCATCATTAACATAAATTCTTCTGCCTTCCAGCCCAGGCATGTGGCTCCCTGAACATCCATATTGTATATTTCTTTTTATCGTCCACAGTGCATACTATATCCTGGGTGGCCATCAAAAACTGGCAGAATCCAATAAAATGACAACTTTGTAAACTTGTTAATATTTCCAGTGTCAGCTCTGAAACCATAGTTAAATTTTCACATTAGATGATAAACTTCCAGGCCCAAATATTTTGAATACCAGTAAGACAACTCTTCATCTTTCAACTCAACTCCTATAACAAAATGCCTATTTTTATGCCAACTGCTAAGGTTTCCAGATAGGAATGAATGTCCACACAAGTGAAACATTGAGAAATAAGAAGTTTTCCTTAATGTTGAAATTATATAAATATGCAAAAATACACATTGAACAGCAACATGTGAATTCCTTCTGGAGAGAGGTCATGTCTTATCTCTTCAGTCCCAGTACAGAACCTGGTACTAAACACTGTTAGCCTCACAGTAAAAATCACATTTCATCATTAGTTTATCATGAATCCTGTAGTGTTTATGGTGAAGAAGCTTCCATTATGTAAATCTAGAACACAGATAAAGACATGGAATATATACCATGACATTTACACGTCTACATGAGCTATGTGTAGTCTGTATATCATATATACTTGCCGTAAATGTCTACTATGATGTCTGTTTCTCTCACATTAAAAAATATATATAGTAGCTTGCCTCTGCCTAAATTTAGCATATAAATTTTATGAGCATTTTCCTGGACAAAAATACATATTAATAGTTGTTCTCTATTCTTCAAGCTTGTTTTACAATTGTTTTTCAACTATTTAGCCATCCTGACTTGCTCTTGCCATGATCATGTCCTTTGCTAATCATTGTTATCCAATCACCGTGTGATGGTGTGACGCTTCTTCTTTCTCTGAAACTCTATTCTTTCTCCTAAGCTCTGTAAATTTCTTCCCTCCTCTACTGCTGCCAGCCTCTTTTCTATTTTTTTTCCACCCTGCCTGCTTCAGTCCTTCCTGCTCTCATCCTTTTGCTCAGTTAATCCATCCGTTCTCCACATCGTTTGACAGCAACTGGGCTTGACATCACCTCATGTGCATGTAAACATATACACATACATTCACATCCTGTAGCCCTACATCTCCCAACTCTAAACCCCAGTAATCTAACTGAGCTGTCTACGAACAGTTAAATTGGTTTATAATACTCTGTCCCTGGTCCTAGAGCCCTGTGCTTGGATGATGGTTCCCAAACCTGAAGCTAGCAGTGCGGGGCACGGGACCCAGTATATGTGGAAACAGCTACCTATTCACTACCACTGGATGAGCAGGCACCCAAAATCTTATCTCTCCACCCCAAATATTATCCTCTAGTTCTGTTACTCCCTTCATATTAAAGCACTGAGGATCAAGTTAAAATGCAAATATTACCCAATAAAAGGGTAAATCATTTGGGACCTCTTACTTTGGCTGGAATTAGTTTATCACCTGTAAAAATCCGTTGCCGTCGAGTCAATTCTGACTCATAGTGGTCTGTAAAATACAGTTAAATCCAGCTTGCCACCTGTTTTTGTAAATAAAGTTCTATAGGAACACAACTACGCTCATTCATTATATAGCAGCGTTCACATGACAACAGCAGAGTAGAGTAGTAGTTAAAACAGAAACCATATGTTTCACAATGCCTAATAAATTTATTATCTAGCCCTTTATAGTGAAAGTTTTTAAATCTCTGATCTAAACAACTGTAAGCTCCCCTGGTCAAAGGGTAGGGAACTTGTGTGGGAATGGGTGATATATCGGTGACACCAAAGTGATACCAAAGAGAACCGGCTGACAATTTCCCTATGAGCAGGGCAGCAATAGGCCAGTTGCTGTCAAGTCATTTCCACCTCATAGCAACCCCATGTGTGTCAGAGTAGAGGTGTGCTCCGTTGGATATTCAGTGGCTGGTTTTTCAACAGTAGATCACCATGCTTTTCTTCTGAGGTGCCTCTGAGTGGATTCAAACGGCTAACCTTTCAGGTAGTGGCCAAGTGTGTTAACCATTGGCACCACACAGCAATAGACCACTGCAATTGTTACACTTTGTCTCACCTTTTGTGAACTTTTATCTTCTTAATATAAAGTATTTCAGAAAGATTTATTGCTGCCTTTCAATCTTATCTATTATTATTCTCTCTTTCACTGATATTAGAAGAAAAGCTGTCCTCTCATCATACTCCCTACTTTCCAACCTTACCTTACTGTCTTTGTTCACAATCTTTCCTCTGCAGAATTACTCATCCTTCAATCCCCATCTCTAGGAAGGCTTGCACACAGTTCACCACGGGAATTCTTCTGACTCTACTGTGGAACCCCATAGCACATTCCTTTTAGCTTGCTGAGTGTCGACCCCCATTTTAAACGTATATCTGCTTCTCTCCCCTACTGACCTGAGAGCTCTTCAGGCATGGGAACCAACGTCCTGTTCAACTTTGAATCACCTAAAGTGACTGGCTCATTGCTTTTCACATGGTAAGTCTGCTGTAAATGACAGTTTAATTGTTGACTGCATTTCTGCATGGCGATTCACAAAACACATGCTTCCAATAACCTAGATGGTGGTCTGGAAACGCAATATGCATTAAAAACTAAAGTTGGAAAAATAGAACAGTGATTTAATAAAATAATATATTAAAATAGGCATGCTTTTAATATACAACATGATCAAAAGACAATAATAACATTTAGGTTTTAAGGAAGAAAATGGCTTTTTCTCCGACTTACTTTCATCCCAAAAATAAATGTGCATAACCCCTCATTTAGAAATAAAGTCCAGGAAACTTGTAAAACTTTCATGGACTTTTGCTTCCTATCTGTCTTTGTTTAGATTCCCCAGAAGTGACCCTGAAACAAGGTTTTAAGTGCAAGTGGTTCATTTGGGAAGTAACAGGAACACAGCAGGGGAGTTGGGAAATGAAACAGGAAGAAATGGAAAGCAACCAATAATGGGTGCAGTGTCAAGGCAGCTAGCACTTTGGGTGACTGGAACTTAATTCTGCTGGGAAAACTCTGGGAAACTGTGTAAAATGTCTCAGAGTTATCCCACCCTAGGGACGAGGGAGTTGGCGTGTCTGTCTTAGTTGTCTAGTGCTGCTATAACAGAAATACTACAAGTCGATCGCTTTAACAAGCAGAAGTTTATTCTCTCACAGTCTAGGAGGCTAGGAGTCCGAATTCAGGGTGCCAGCTCCAGGAGAAGGCTTTGTCTCTCTGTCAGCTTGGAGGAAGGTCTTTGTCATCAATCTTCCTTTGCTTTAGGAGCTTCTCAGTGCAGGGACCCTAGGTCCAAAGGACACACTCTGCTCCTCACACTATTTTCTTGGTGGTATGAGGTCTCCATGTCTCTCTGCTCCTTTCTCTCTTTTATATCTCAAAAGAGATTGACTTAAGACACAACCTAATCTTGGAGATTGAGTCCTGCCTCATTAATATAACTGCCTCTAATCCTGCCTTATCAACATCATAGAGGTAGGATTTACAACACGTAGGAAAATCACATCAGATGACAAAATGGTGGACATTCACACAATACTGGGAATCATGGCCTAGCCAAGTTGACATATATTTTAGGGTAACACAATTCAATCCATCACACTGTCCATCAACTCCAATCAGTCAGTGGTTGGGGTTGCTCCCAGGGGCACGTTAATTTACAGACACTTCCAGCCTGCTGTGTGGGTGGAAAGCAGGATCCAATGGCAAGAGAAAGCCCTCCAGTAATTAAATATAGATACTAGCAGTTGAAGGGAGCTGATATGCCCTGAAGTGGCAAGGAGATATGGATAGAGCACTGGCCTTGTCTACTAGTCTAATTTTGAGTATTTTATAAAGACTCATTCATTCATTCAAGTGACTATTATGGCCTCTGTTTATGTCTTGGAGCCCTGGTGGCCCAGTGGTGAAGAGCTACGGCTGCTAACCAAAAGGTTAGCAAAAGGTAGGCAGATAGGCACTGGGCTGGGTATTCGGGATAGAGCGATGAGCAAAAGCAAATGTGCTCACTATGTTGATGCAGCCTACATCCTAGTGGAGTAAGCAGATAATAAACACATAAACCAACAAATAAGATAATTACAGAAGAGCATAGATAGTATAAAGGAAAGAACCAAGAGCTATAATAAAGAATAATTGGGGTGGGAACAAAATTAGATAGGGTGGTACAAAAAGACAGATTTTAAATGATGAAGCTCTAACAGACTTAATAAAGACTCATTTCCTTGTTTCAAACCAAAACTAGTGTAGATCCTTTTCTCTCTAGATAAATGGAAGTTTATAAAGATTCAGGCTCCTAGGGTGTGCTACAAACAGAAGTAAATCGCGAGGCTACCTCTCTTTCCTCTAAGATCCAATGGGGAGGAAAAAAACTAGAACATCCCAATCAAAGATGGGAGTAATGATACTGATGCAGATAATGAGAGTATTAAATGACAGTGTCAGTAGATAAAGCTCCTGTAAAAGATAGGGTTACCCAGAAAAACCAATTTCCTATACATCTACAGCATCGTATCTCTTTTAGATTCCTTTGAGCAAGGTCACAACCATCTTCATTAATCCTGGGTGAAGGGAATAGACACATCTCTGAATGTCTCAAAGTCCAGAATCAAATCTAAAAGAAGTCTAAAAGTTGATCCCAAATGAATTAGATCCAGTTGAACTTGACATATTAAAACACTGAAGTGCTATATTTTAGTTTAATAACCATTATCATACGCGTTAAATTGAATCAGCATTCTGAAGGTCTACACAACTAAACAGAACTTTAAACGCATAACTGTTGTTGCCTGAAGGAAATATCCTTCAGTGGCCAAGCAACGACTCTCAGCCTGATGAAACACTACCAGGTTATTGAGAACAGTTTTTGCCTTAAAAATATATTATAGCAGGGGAAGATGGTGGCATAAACAGACCATCATTCTGACCCTCCCCCATAAATACAACAAGGAAAAGGTGCTCGGCTTTGAGAGACTCTGAATCTGGGAGCAGAGGAAATCAGCGGAGAACTACAAACAGGCAAGAATCAATGAATCAACAATGAGTCACATACCCACATACCGCAGGAAAATCACTTCTCCCACTTCCTCCCCCATCCCCCCAGCCACGTAGGCTACCAGCTGCTGTGAACTAGGGAAGTGGCCCCAGAAAAGGAGCCTGCTTCCCTAACTACCACAGTCCCTGCCTGCACAAAGAGACAGGACCCCAAGCTTCTGCTCTAAAATCAACAAGGCAGACCTCCCCGGGGATCTGTTTGGATTGTGTCAGTACTTCCCCCACCGGGACACTGTCTGCTGCAAGCCTACTGTGAATTGCTACAGAAGGTCCGTGCAGTGGAGTTTGTTCTCATAGTCAACACTACACCTGCCTCCTGCATACCCCATAGCTCAGGCCTCTGTAATCAACAGGACAGACCTCCCAAGGAGTCAGGTCTATCTGCTCCCCCTTTGGGTCAGTGCAGAGGACTGCTGACTGAGGCTGCTGTGTGCTAAGAAGTGGGCATGTTTAGTGGAGGTTACACTCACAGCCAGCATATTACAGGGCGGCTATGATAGCAACAAAGCAGACCTCCCTGGTCATCTGTTTGGAGCATGACAACCCCTCCCCCACCTGGACATTGTCACCTACAAACTGAGTGTAAATTGCTACAGAAGGTTCCTGTAGTGGAGTCTGCTCTCATAGTCAGTACTCTACCTTCCTCCCTGCACACCCCATAGTGCTGGCCTCTGAAACCAAGAGGACAAACCTCCCTGGGGGTCAATTAGGGTTAGTCTGTCCCTACTTCTGGTTGGCCCTGAGGACTGCTGTGTGCTAGGAAGCAGGAGTCTTGACTGGAGGCTGCACTCACAGACAGCAATCTACCAGGAGGACTCTGACAGCAACAAGACAGACCTTCATGGGGATCTAACGAGAGCCTGACACTCTCTCTCCCACCTGGTAATTGTTGGTTCTCAGGCTGTTGCACACTGCTCCAGAAGGCCCCCAAACTAGAGTCTGCTCCTATAGTCAGCATTCTACCTGCGTCCCTGTGCACCCCATAGCTCAGGCCTCTGAAACCAACAGGACAGACCTCCCTGGGGGTCATTCTGGGTCTATCTACTCCCTCTTTCAGTTGACATTGAGGACTGATGACTGAAGCTGCTCTGTGCTAAGAAACAGGCATCTTTAGTAGAGGCTACACCCACAGCTAACATACTACAGGAGGGGCTCTGATAGCAACAAGGCAAATCTCCACAGGGGTCTGTTTGGAGTATGACAACCACTCTCCCAACCAGTAACTGTCAGCTACTGGACTGATACAAACTCCTACCGAAGGTTTCCTACAGTGGAGTCAGGAAGTGGGTCATCTAGGTGGAGGCTGCTCCCCCAACCACCATAGGGCCACAGGGGCTCTGCAATAAACCACAAAGATCTCTCAGAAGTCCTTCTGGGGAATGCCAGCCCCTCTTCCTCCTGAAATAGAGGAAAGTCTACCTGTGGTTCCCCTGAATGCCAGCTCAGATATAAGCAGCCCCACAGAGCAGGGAAGGAGGCCTTGGGCAAAACTGGAAGGCAACACCCAGGCCCAAAGTGGCTCACTGGGTGTGGATTTTCCAACTAAGAACGTAGTTGCAGAAAAACAGAAGGGAAGGGAATAACAACCAGAGACAGGACTGTGCCCCCTCTGCACAGATTGATTAGTACATTATATCTCACCCTGGAAACCCTGGTGGTGTAGTGGTTAAGAGCTATGGCTGCTAATCAAAAGGTCAGCAGTTCAAGTCCAGCAGGCACTCCTTGGAAACTCCATGGGGCCATTTTACTCTATCCTATAGGGTCGCTATGAGTCAGAATCGACTCGACAGCAAGGGGTTTAATGGGCTTATCTCACCTTGGTGATGATGCCTGACCACAGTGTGGTCTCTGGTGAGTTTGGGAGTGACTGGAAGTTGAAAACCAAGATCTGAAACTTTTGAACCCTTATTAAACCAGGAAGGCAGAAGGAGATATCCAGAGCAGAAGTGGAAAGAGTAAGCAAAGGCTGAAGTTTCCACCTGCCTAAGAATTTATTGCAGAAAGTAGTACAGGCAAAAACATCAAATACTGGGGAAAACTGAGAAGTTAATACCCCCCAAAATTCCAGTGCCCCAACAAAATATCACAAGACACACAAAGAACAGAGAAATAATGGCCCATTCAAATGAACATGACAAAAGAAGTGAAAGTGCACCTAGGGATGACCAAATAAGGGGAAAAAAATGGAAGAATATAATACAACAACATTAAACATAATTAAAGAACTAAGGGAAAACACAGACTAAGAGTTAAAAGCAATAAGGGAAAAAAATGTATGAAAAAAATGAGGTTCTAAAAAAGAGATACTGCAACTGAAGGGATAATAACTGAAATGAGAAACACAATAGAAGGACTTAACAGATTTAATCAGGCAAAAGAAAGAATCAGCAAATTAGAGGACAAGATAGTTAAAATTACAGACACTGAAAAGCAACAATAACGGAGGCTCAAGAATGCTAAGCACAGTTTAATTTAATTATGGGACAACAACAAGAGACTTAATATATACATCATGAGAATTCCAGAAGGAGATGAGAGAGAGAAAGGGACAGAAAGACTATTTGAAGAAATAATGACAGAAAATTTCCCCAATCTAATGAAGGTTATGAATCTACAAATCCAAAAAGCTCAAAGAACCCCACACAGGATAAACCCAAAGGGAGATACATCAAGACATATCATAGGCTCTCAAAAAGTAAAGATAAATAGAGAATTCTGAAAGCAGTCAGAGAGAAGCAAATGGTCACATACAAAAGGTCCACAAAAAGAATAAGTGCTGATTTCTCCTCAGAAACATTGGAGGCCAGAAGGCAATGGAATGATATATTTAACATGCTGAAAGAAAAAAACCAAGTATCATAACCAAGAATACTATATCCAGTGAAATTATCCTTCAAGAATAAGTGTGAAATTAAAACATTCCCAGACGAACGGAAGCTGAAAGAGTTCATATCCACCAGACCAGTCCTACAAAAAAATACTAATGGGAGTTCTGTAGATGCAAGGGAAAAGACACTAAAAAGTAATTCAAAGCTATACATAAAAATAAAGATCTCTAATAAAGGGAAATGCATGGACAAGTATAAGGGCTAGTAATAAGGTATTCATGCTTAATAATTCTAAATTTTTTGTCCTTCATGTATTTTAATAAAAAATATGTAAAAAATAAGGATAAAATTATGTTACTGGGCACAAGGAATATGAAAATATACTAGTGATAACAACAACAAAAAAGGGAGGAAGGAATGGTTGTCTTAGTCATCTAGAGCTGCTATAACAGAAATACCACAAGTGAATGTCTTTAACAAACAGAAGTTTATTCTCTCACAGTCTAGTAAGCTAGAAGTCCAAATTGACGACATCACCTCCAGGGGAAGACTTTCTCTGTCGGCTCTGGAGGAAGGTCCTTGTCATCAATCTTCCCCTGGACTAGGAGTTTCTCCGTGCAGGAACCCCGGGTCCAAATGATGTGCTCTGCTCCCACCAGTGCTTTCTTGGTGGTATGACGTACCCATGTCTCTCTGCTCACTTCTCTCTTTTATATCTCAAAAGAGATTGGCTTAAGGCACAATCTAATCTTGTAGATCTCATCAACATAACTGCTGCTAATACATGTCATTAACATCATAGTGACAGGATTTACAACACATAGGAAAATCACATCAGATGACAAAATGGTGGACAATCATACAATACTGGGAATTATGGCATAGCCAAATTGATACACATATTTTTGGGGGATACAATTCAATCCATGACAATGGTGTATAGAATTTCTTGTGTTACTGAAGTTAAATTGGTACCAACTTACCCAAGAATGTTAAAAATAAAAGCTGTTAAATGCTTAATATGCATGTTAATGTGCACGGTAACCACTAAGAAAATCTATCTTTAAAAAAACACACAAGGAAAAGAGAAGGGAACCAAAAAGGCTCACTACAATACACAAACAAAATACAAAAGCAAGCAGTAGTAAAGGACAAAGAAAAAGAAGGCTTAAGACACATAAAACACAAATAACAAAATGGCAGAAGTAAGTCACTTCTTATCAGTAATTATAGTGAATGTAAATGGACCAAATGCTCCAATCAAAAGACAGAGAGTGGCAGAATGGATATTTAAAAAAAATAATAATAATCCAACTATATGTTGCTTACAGGGCACAACCTTAAACCCAAGGACACAAATAGACCAAAAGTGAAAGGTCGGAAAAAAAATATCCTATGCAAATAACAACTAAAAGAGGGCTGGCGTGGCAATCTTAATATCAGACAAAGTAAACTTTAAGACAAAATCTGTTAGAAGAGATAAAGATGGACATTATATAGTAATAAAAGAGTCAATTAATCAAGAAGATATAAAATCATAAATATATATACAGCCAACATTGGGACACCTAAATATATAAAGCAAACACTGACAGAATTGAAGGGAGAAATAGATAGTACTATAATAATAGTTTGAGACTATAATACAACACTTTCAATATTGGACAGAACATCTAGAAAGAAGATCAACAAGGAAACAGAGGACCTGAATGAAACTATAAACCAACTAGACTTAGCAGATATATATAGAACACTCCACCCAAGAAAACTACAATATATATTCTACTCCAGTGCACATGGATCATTCTCTAGAATAGACCACATGTTAGGTCACAAAGCAAGTTACAATAAATTTAAAAAGTTTGAAATCATACAGAATATTTTCTCTGACCACAAAAGAGCAAAGCTAGAGATCAATAACAGAAAAAAACCTGGAAAATACACAAATATGTGAAAATTAAACAACACATTATTAAAGTACCAATGGGTCAGAGAAGAAATAAAAATAAAAATCACAAATTTCTTAGAGTTAAATGAAAACAAAACATACCAAAACTTATGGGATGCAGCTAAAGCAGTACTCATAGTAGAAGTTATAACAATAAAGACCTAAATGGAAAAAGAAGAAAGATCTCAAATTAATAGCTGGACTCAACAACTCCAGAAACTAGAAAGAGAAGAGCAAACTAAGTCTAAATCTACCAGAAGAAAATAAATAACAAAGATCACAGCAGAAATAAATAAAATTGAAAACAGAAAAACAATAGTGAGAATCAATAAAACCAGAAGTTGGTTCTTTGAAAAGATCAATAAAATTTACAAACCTAAACTGACAAAGAGAAAAGATACAAATAACCAAAATAAGAAATGAAAGAGAGGACATTACAACTGACCCGATAGAAATAAAGAGAATTATGGCAGAACATTATGAACAACTGTACCGTCATATACTGGATAACCTAGATGAAACGGACAAATTTTAGAAGCACACAACCTGCTCAGACTGACTCAAGAGGCAATGGAAAGTCTCAACAGACCCATAACAAGTGAAGAGATCAAATAAGTGAACAAAAACTTCCCAACAAAAAATAGTTCTGGACCAGATGGCTTCACTGGGGAATTCTACCAAACATTTAGAGAAGAATTGACACCAACCCTGTTTAAACTTTTCCAAAGATAGAGAAGGAAGGAATACACCCTAATTCAGTCTATAAAATAAACATAACCTTGATACAAAAACCAGACAGACACCACAAGAAAAGAAAACTACAGGCAAATATCTCTTATGAACATAGATGCAAAAATCCTCAACAAAATACTGGCGAACAGAATCCAACAACATATTAAAAGAGTCATAAACCATGTTAAGTGGGATTTATTCCAGGAATGCAGGGATGGTTCAACATTAGAAAATAAAGTAATACACCACATCAATACAACAAAGGAAAAGAACCATAGGATCATCTCTATGAATTCATAAAAAGCATTTTCTAAAATCTAACACCATTTCTTGATGAAAAACCTAAAAAAGATTGGAATAGAAGGGGAATTCCTCAAAATGATTCAGGGCACATACAAAAAACCAACAGCTAACATTATACTTAATGGAGAAAAACTGAGAGCTTTCCTCTTGAAATCGGGAACAAGACAAGGGTGTCTGCTCTCACCACTTCTATTCAGTACTGTATTAGAAGCCCTAGCCAGAGCAATAAGACAAGAAAAAGAAATAAAAGGTATCCAAATTGGAAAAGAAGAAGTAATCTCTATTCACAGATGATATGATCCTATATATAGAAAATCCCAAAGAGACCACAAGAAAACTTCTAGAGCTAATAGAGGGATTTAGTTAAGTTGTAGAGCACAAGGTCAACAAACAAAAATCAGTTGGCTTTCTATACACCAGCAGTAAGAAATCTGAAAGGGAATTTAGGGAGACAACTCCATTTACAAGAGCATCTAAAAGAATAAAATACCTAGAAATAAATCTTACATTGGACATTGTTATGGATAGAACTGTATACCCCAAAAATGTGCGTCAGCTTGGCTAGGCAATGATTCCCAGTATTGCGTGATTGTCCACCGTTTTGTCATCTGATATGATTTTCCCATAGGTTGTAAATCCTACCTCTATGATGTTAATGAGGCAGGATTAGAGGCAGTTATGTTAATGAGGCAGAACTCAATCTACAAGATTAGGTTTTGTCTTAAGTCAAACTCTTTTGAGATATAAATGAGAGAAGGGAGCAGAGAGATGGGGGGCCTCATACCACCAAGAAACAAGAGCCAGGAGAATAACCCACCCTTTGGACCTGGGGTCCCTGTACTAAGAAGTTCCTAGAACAACGGAATATTGATGACAAGAACCTTCCCCCAGAGCTGACAGAGAGCGAAAGCCTTCTCCTGGAGCTGGCACCCTGAATTTGGACTTCTAGCCTCCTAGACTGTGAGAGAATAAATTTCTCTTCATTAAAGTCATCCACTTGTGGTACTTCTGTTACAGCAACACTGGATGACTAAGACAGAATTTGGTACTGAAAGTGGGGTGCTGCTCTAACAGATACCTAAAATACCTGGAAGCAGTTTTGAAACTGTGAGTGGATAGAAGCTGAAAAAGTTTTAAAGTGCCTAATAGCAAAAGCCTATGAAGAGCCTTGAAGAGACCGTTGGTGGAATTTTGGACATCAAAGACAATTCTGGTGAGGACTCAGAAGGAAGTGAGGAAAGCTGTTAACAATGGAGATGGCACAGATAGCAAGAAGCAGCAGCAGAGAAATGGCAGCAGCAGAACCAGGAGACCAGTGCGAGGCAGCACTGGAGCTGACCCACAGAGCAAGAGAGCTGAGTGCCTTTGTGCAGGAGGCTTCCTGGTGGAGTTGGTCACCTCCAGGCACTTATCAGTGGAGATGAACGGCATTGGGACACTTGCCCCAGCAGTGCAGACACAGTCAGAGAGGGTCTGAGAGGCTAAGGAACCAGGAAGCAGAAGCTGAAGAGACAAGGGGCACAGGAAGAAGAGCTGCCTCAGTCTCAAAGGGTGGGGCCACTACCTTTGGGGTCTCAAAGGGTGGAGTTGCCACTCAGATGGACTAGGAAAATGGGGCTGCCCACAGCCAAGGGAGCAGAGTTGCCATTCCAGTGGGCCTCCACCCAGAATTCATTGAGTGTGGCCAACACCCACAGTCTGGAGGGCAGGGCCATTGCTTAAATGGTCTCAGAGAACAGAGGATTATTTTCAAGCCTTGAAGGGTAACATAAAGTGTTCTGCTGACTTGCTTCGTGCCTGTCATCGCTCTTTCCCCCCAATTTCCCCCATTTGTAATGAAAATGTCTGACTTGTGCCTGTTCCACCATTGTACTTCGGAAACAGATTAACTTGTGTTCTAAATTTCACAGATAAAGATTTTTGGATTTTGGACTTAGAGTTGATTTAAGACTTCTGCTATGGGCTGATGGGATGCATGTGTTTTACGTGTGGCAAGGACATGAATTTTGAGGCGCCAAAGGGTGGAATGTTATGGATTGAATTGTGTCCCCCAAAAATGTGTGTCAACTTGGCTAGGCAATGATTCCCAGTATTGTGTGATTGTTCACCATTCTGTCATCTAATGTGATTTGCCCATATGTTGTAATTCCTACATCTTTGATGTTAACGAGACAGGATTAGAGGCAGTTATGTTAGTGAGGCAGGGCTCAATCTACAAGATTAGGTTTTGTCTTAAATCGATCTCTTCTGAGATATAAAAGAGAGAAGGGAGCAGAGAGACATGGGGGACCTCATACCACCAAGAAACAAGAGCCAGCAGAATAGCATGTCCTTTGGACTCAGGATGCCTGCACTGAGAAGATCCTTGACTGGGGAAGATTGACGACAAGGCGCTTCCCCCAGAGCCAACAGAGAGAGAAAGCCTTCTCCTAGAGCTGGTACCCTGAGTTTGGGCTTCTAGCCTCCTAGACTGTGAGAGGATAAATATCTCTTTGTTAAAGCTATCCACTTGTGGTATTTCTGTTATAGCAGCACTAGATGACTAAGACAGACATGAAGGACTTATATAATGAAAACTATAAAACACTGCTGAAAGAAATTAAAGAAGATTTAAATAAATGGAAAGATGTTTCGTGTTCATGGATTAGAAGGCTTAATATTGTTAAGATGTCAATACTACCCATAGAACCCTATAGATTCAACACAATCCTGATCAAAATTCCACAGCCTTCTTTACAGAAATAGAAAACCCAATCCTCAACTTTATACGGAATGGCAAGAGGTTCCAAATAACTAAAGTGATGTTGAAAGAAAAGAGCAAAGTAGGAGGACTCACACTTCCTGATTTTAAAACATGCTATACAGCTACAGTAATAAAAACAGCCTGGTACTTGTATAACAGTAGATATGTAAAACAATAGAATAGAATTGAGAGTCCAAAAACAAACCCACACATTTTTGGTCGACTGATTTTTGACAAGGGTGTTAAGTCCATTCAAGGAGGAAAGAAGAGTCTCTTCAATAAATGGTGCTGGGAAAATTGCATTTCCACATGCATAAAAATGAAACAGGATCCATGGCATATACTAGTCACAAAAAAAGTTCAAAATAGATTACGTACCTAAATGTGCAAATTAAAACCATAAAATTTTTAGAAGAAAAAGCAGGGGCAACACTGTCAGGCCTAGCTTTTAACAACGGATTATCAAATATCATAACAAAAGCACAAACAGCAAAAGATAAAATAAATAAATGGGACCTCATAAAAATTAAAAACCTCTGTTCATCAAAAGACTTTACCAAAAAAGTGAAAAGACAAGCTACCAGCTAGGAGAATATCTTTGGAAACCATATAGCCAACAAGAATCTAATAATCAAAATATATATAAAACTTCAACAACTTAACAACAAAAAGACAAATAGCCCAATTATAAAACAGGCAAAGGACTTGAGTATACATTTCATCAAAGAGGACATTCAAATGACCATCAAACACATGAAAAGATGCTCAGCATCATTAGCCATCAGAGAGATGCAAATCAAAACCACAATGACATACGATTTCACTCCCACTAGGATGGCTAAGATTAAAAAATTTTAAAAAAAACTGAAAATAACGAATGTTGGCAAGGATGTGGGAAACTGGAACACTTACCCATTGCTGGTGGGAATGCAAAATGGTACAGTCATGGAAAACAGTATGACTGTTCCTCAAAAACTAAAAATAGAACTATCATATGACCTAACAATTCTACTCCTAGGTATATACCCAAGAGACTTGAAAGCAGAAACTTAAACCGAGACTTGTACATCAATGTTCACTGCAGCATTATTTACAATAGCCAAAAGGTGGAAACAATCTAAATGCCCATCAACAGACGAATGGATAAACAAAATGTGGTACATACATACAATGGTATACTACTCAGCCAGTAGCAGAAATGAAGTCTTGATACACACTACAATATGGATGGAGCCGGAAGACATTATGCTGACTGAAATAAGTCAATCACAAAAGGACAAATATTGTATAACCTCACTTACATAAAAAGACGAGAAAAGGCAGATATATAGATAACAACATTTATGAGTGGTTACCAGGGCAAGAGAGAAGGGGATTAACGGTGATGGAAACATCACATTGATTAAGTGTAGGGTTGCACTACCCATTGTTGTAATGACTGTCAATAAGCTGTACATCTGTAAAAAGTTGAATGGCTAAAGTGGTGTGATAGATATATTTAAAACAATGACAAAAAAAGAAAAGAATAGCAGCTGAGGCTGCTTATGTACAACCAAAAATCTCATGAGGTTTGGTTCCTTGGTTTGGAGGTTTACGGTCATGGTTTCATGGGACATCCCAGTTAATTGCTCTAATAACATGCTTAGTGCTTCTCTTCTACCTCCTAGTTAGAAGTACAGTGTCTGGTGTCTTAAAAGCTTGCAAGGGGCCATACAAAGCACAAAAATTGGTCTCTATTCATCTGGAACAACAGAGGAAGAAGGAGAGTCAGGAAGAGGAGGAGGATGTGGAGTGTGTGGCTAATTGCATCCATGAACAACTGCCTCCCTTGCCATGAGACCAGAAGAACTGGATGATGCCCAGCTACCATTACTGAACATTTTGATCAAAGATTCCATAGAAATATCCTGATCCAAAGGGGGAAAATGCAGAACAGAATTTAAAATTCTCATGAACTCCAGACTCCCTGAAGCCATGAAGGTTGGATGAACCTCTGAACTATTGCCCTGAGATAATCTTTAGACCTTAAACCAAAAATACCCCCTGAATTCTTCTTAAAACCAAACAATAGTTTAGCTTAAGTGTAAAAAATATCCACCTTAAGCACAATGCTCTTTTAAGAACTATCTATATGGCATCAAATTGTTAACAGCAACTCAAAAGGTTAGATAGGAACCTTAGGGGGCAGTGAATTTATGTTAATGGGGGAGGAACAACTCAGAAAAGGAGAGTGAGAATGGTTACACAACTCAAAGAATGTGATCAGTGTCACTAAATGGTACGTGTAGAAACTGCTGAATTACTATATGTTTTGCTGTGTATATTCTCAACAACAACAAAATAAAATTATATTAAAAACTATATTATAGCTGATTTACAAATTAAGTGTATTTCACCTTTATTTGGGAAAGCATGGAGGGCCTGCTTCAAAAGAAGAACCTCAGTTATGTTTCCCTTCTGGCTGAACAAAAGCAACTTTTATTAATAGGATGAGCCAATGAATGTCAAAATCACACTTCTTTCTCTCCCAAAACAGGTTTCATTGCTCTGTGGTTATAATTTGACTCCTTACTATATTCTTAAAGGGCTCCTTTAATTTTCTGAGTGGAATGGCTAGAAGATTGGAAATCAGCTCCAAAGTATCTGTTGTCACTATATCACCAAGTATAAGGCTCAGCTCTGCCTTTTATCATCCCACAAGCGCAAATCTGGGACTCCTGGAACTTCAGTCTGTGGAGGTCCATGTGTGGTGGGAGATAACACAGAACAGAGGAGAAGACTCTGAAACTCAACTCTACCACCTCTGAGCTAAAGTAACTTTGGGCATGTCACTTAACCTCTGTTAGGCACAGTTTTTTTATGTAAAATATAAATAATAGTGCAAATTTTATTGTGGGGATTAAGTAAATATGCCTAGTTCATTGTCTAGTCCAAAAAGCTATACAATAAACATTTGTTGAATAAATGTTGTTTGAGATTGAAGGACAAAAAAATTGGACTTTAACATTCATTTCCAAAAGAATTCTAACTTTAGTTTGTTTTCTTAATGCTACGATATAGAGAAGGTAAGATTCACCATCTCAATATAGAGAAGGTGAAATTCAGTTTTTACGAGTAGGGATCCATACATCTTTACTCAAACTCCTCCCTACTCATTGTCTACTTGGATATTACCTATTCATGTATGGGTAACAATAATTCTCTCCTCCTGGTATTCATGCCTTGTGTATTTTACTCCCACTTTACTAAGACTGACCTGTGTAGCAAGTAGGATATTGTAGAAATGACAGTGAGACTTGCAAGGCTGGGTCATAAAAGACATTGCAGCTTTCACCTTGCTCCTTCTTGGATCACTTGTCATGGAAGAAACCAGCTGACATGTCATAAGAACACTCAAGCAGCCTTTTGGAGAGGTCCACGTGGAGAGGAACTGAGGCCTCTTGCCAACAGCCAGCACTAACTCACCAATAGTGTGAGTGAATCACCTTGGAGACATATCCTCCAGCTCCAGTCAAGCCTTCAGATGACTGCATCCTGGCAAACTTCTTGACTGTAATCTCTCTCTCTCTCTGAGCCATAATCAGATGAGCCACTACTAAATTCCTGACCCAAATAGGAGATTTATCTCCAAAATTACTATTACCAGGCCCAAAAAATATATATAAAATTTACATACCTTTGCTATGATTTTGCACAAAATTCTGTAGGAGCAAGACAGATACCAGCTCAAGTACCAGATTGGACATTCACTAGCTTTGTGGTCTTGGAACAATTATTTAACATTTCTGAGCCTTGGATTCCTCTTCTATAAAATGTAATTTACATCATCCAGAACTATTATGAAAATTAGTTATAAAATTCATGACACAAATTCCATTGCTGTTGTGTGCCTTTGAGTTAATTCCGACTCATAGCCAGAGCAAATATCACTATCACAACATAGCAAATCAAAATAAGAGTTCTTTAGTTAAATAATGCTTTGCTTATGAAATTACCAAAAAGTAAATAGATTGATAATACTCAGTGTTAATGACGTTTGAGAAATGGGGTTGTTTCATACTCTGTAGATGAATATAATTGTTCTAACATTTCTGAAGGACAACATGCATCAAAAGCCAATGAGAGCATGCCCTTTGATTTAGCAATTATATACCTAATAATTTATCTTAAGGAAATGATTGCTAAAGTGCCCAAAAAATTTATGCAAGAGATGTTCTTCACAGAGTTGTCCAAAATAATGAACATCAGAAATAACTTACATTTCCACCCACAGGGGATTGATTGATTTGACAAAGACTGAATCTAACTTGAAGGGGAGCCCTACCTAGGCTGGCCAGGGATGTAAGACTTAACGTGACCTGATTTATAAAGTGAATTGGACACAGAGACTTCAGGTAAAAGTATGGAGGCCTGAACGTGTGTGTTTTTGTTTTCTTGTTTGTTTGTTTTTTGTTTTGTTTTCTTTCTTACCCAAATACCCATTAAAATGATAGTGAAAGAATTGAGGAAAGAAAACAAAACCATAAGAGAAAGAAAAACAAGATGGGGGCCATAAATGAATGAGGGATTTCAATAAATTTCTGATAGATATAGGAATGATGTTGAAGCTAGACTATACTATGTGTGAAAACTGTAAGGGAGAAGAAAAATAATAAATCTTCGGAGAGGTCCTGTAACTCAGAGACTAAAGGTACAACAAAGTGTGGAAGTAAGAAGTGGAGCTAAAAACAAGGGGAGTAAATTAAGATCTGCATACAATATAGTAGCCTCGCCACTCAAACTACAATCATAGTACAGACACCCTGGCATGTACTTACAGGCAAAATATTATTCTCCTAGTCAGCATTAGAATAGCTATTGGGGGTGGAGGTGCTGGCACCCCATAAAAGGTCCTCTTCACTCAGATATTGAGGTGCTCCCCTCACATGTAATAGTGAGGTCCCTGACCACTCAACCCAAATAGACGTCCATACATTGGCAAACTCCCAGACAGCTCTACAGCTCTCTCTTTCTTAAATATAAGACTAACAAGATTTTTAAGAAAAATACACATCATGAAAGAGAATGACAAAGACAAATGAAGAAAAGAATTGATTCCAGATGAAACAGATATTTCAGGGAACCGAAGAGCAGCTTTAAAGTCCCTAACTGATATCCTCTGAGAGTTTCAAAAGTTATTGCTTTCATGAAATGACAAGAGAATACTATAAAAAAGAAACAATCATAGAATATGAAAGAAACTTTCAATATTAAATATATGTTTGCAAGTGCTAGAAGACTTTCTGGTTCAAAATACAGAAACGGTCAAAGAAAAGATTAAAAATTTGACTACATTAAAATAAAAAATATTTGCATGGCAGAAAAGCACTATAAGCAAATCAAAGACAAATTTCAAACTGGGATAAAATATTTGCAACGTACATCACAAACAACAGCTAATCTCCCTGATAGCTAAAGCACTCTAAACATCAAGAAGAAAAAGACCAAAAAACCAATAGAAAAGTGGGATAAAGAGACCCACCCAAAAAGAAAGGCAAATGACCCTGACACATATGAAAAGAGCCTCGATTTCACTAGAGCAAGAGAAATGAAAATCAAAACAACATTGAGATGCCACTTCTCAACTATAAAATTGGCAAGAACCCAAAACCCTGACAACACGCTCAGTTGGCAGAACTGAGGAGAAGTAAATACTTTCATACATTGCTGGTAAGAATGGGAAATGGCACTACTTTATGGAGGAATAGTTGGTAAGAATATAATAAAATTACATATGTATTTACCCATCAACTCAGGAATCCCACTTCTAGGATTCTTGCCTGAAGATACACCAATCCAAATACAAAACCATACATGCTCAAACTTATTCATCATAGCATTATTTGTACAAACAAAACATTAGAATCAGTTCAAACACACATCAGTCAGACTGGTGGAACAAACTACGCTGCATCCACCCAGTGCAGAAAGATCTCTGAGAACCAGTATGGAATGATTTCCAGGATATATTACTTAGTGAACAAGCAAGGTGCAGAACAGTATATATGTCATCCTTTTTTTTTTTTTTTTTTTTTTGCTAAAAAAAGAAAAATTACCTTTCAAAAAGAAATAGAGAAAGGGAGAATAAGAATGTGTGCGTATTTGATTACTTCTGCAAAAACAAACACAGGAAGAATACGGTGACTAATGAAATGACTCTAGGGGGTAGACAGGAATGGGGTGGAAAGGCTTGGGGTGGAAGAAAGATCTCTCTGAGTAAACCTTTTCATGCTTTTTATGTTTTAGTTATGTTTATCACTTACAGTCCAATCAAGAGACAAAAAGCTCACCAGTTATTTGAACAGAGATAATTTAATATAAAGAATTGCTAACTAGATATAAAGTAGTTAGCTAGATAACTGAGAAGCTAAAAAGAGAATAGTAAGGTATCAGGATGGTAGTAACTGCAGGAAACAGCTACCATCCTTAGGACTGGGACAATGAAGAGAAGAGGTTGGAATCATTAGAATTTACAAGCTTAGAGGAGGATCCCAGCTGAGAGGAAACTCAGACCTTTGAGGAGGGTCATTGCTTAGGTGGAGTTGGTGTCTCTGAGTTCAAAGGAAGGACCACGGGGCCAGGACACAGACCTCTGCAGCAAGAACAAAACCTAGCAAGAACAAAAACCTCTGATGAGGCTGGCTCTGCAAGTATTTGCAAAACTCCAAACTTGTTTCAACCGCCTTAGCGGGAAGCAGTCATGCTACTAAGTGAAAAAGCATTTCTAGGGTGATGCACACAGGATCAGAAAGCACACAGAAGATCCTAGCAAAGAACCAAGGAACCCCTGGGTGGTGCAAACAGTTAAAGTGTTCAGCTGATGAGGAAAGTTGGGAGGTTCAAGTCCACCCAGAGGCATCTTGGAAGAAAGATCTGGTAATCTACTTCTGAAAAATCAGCCATTGAATACCCTACAGATCACAGTTCTACTCACACACGTGAGGTCACCATGAGTTAGAGTCAACTAGACTGCAACCAGTTTGGATTTTTAGCAGTGAACCAACCGGAAAAACAGACACGTGGTTTGCAAAGTCCCAGCCCCAGTATCACAAAGCAGAATGCAGAAGGCTGAGAGACAAGAGCATAATAACTGGCACATCATATAAATGTTTTATATACATACTCAAAAAATTAAATTAAATCAAAAAGGAAAAAAGCAAGCCATAAAATTGAACACAAACAGAAGCAAATGAACCAACTGTATAAAATCAATCACCACACAGGGAAAAGAATTATTTCAAGTACAGTAAACTGTTTACTCTTACTGTGATGTATTCCAAGGACCAAAAGTATTATAAGTATACGTGAAACTTCACTCAGCATGCTTATTGTTGTAGTAATACTGGTATTGTACTTTGGAAATTATACATATTATAGGATAAAATGAATAATTAATGGCACTAGAAACAAAGAATTTTCAGTGTTACAGAAAAGACATGCCTATATAAAATAAAAGAAGTTTTAAAATCCCTATAATGTTAAATTTGAACTGGAAATATCAGTGTGAATTTTTTTAAAAGACTTTTTTCTAACTCGACTTGTAGGAAGGGACTAGAATCAACAACACTTAGTAGCAATGAGCATACCTAACAAGAATAAAAGATTTTAATAGGTATTTCACGGAAGAAGGCATGTGGATTAGTATCTTAGGGCTGTCATAACAAAGTACCGCAAAGCAGGTGACTTAAAACAGCAGACAGTTATTGTCTCACAGTTCTGGAGGCTAGAAGCCTGAGTTCCAAGTGATGGCAGGGCCGTGCTCTCCCTAAGGCTCTAGGGGAAGATCCTTTCTTATCTCATCCAACCCCCGGTACCCCAGGCGTGTTCCTTAGTCTGTAGCAGCACAGCTCCAACTTCTGCCTCCTTCTTCACAGGGCTGTCTTCCTTCTTTGTATCTCTGTGTCTATGTCGCTTCTCTTTTTATAAGAACACCAGTCATATTGGATTAGGCCCATCCAACTCCAGTATGGAGCCCTGGTGGCGCAGTAGTTAAGAGCTCAGGCTGCTAACCAAAGTGTTGACAATTCAAATCCACCAACCACTCCTCGGAAACCCTATGGGGCAATTCTGCTCTGTCCTACAAGGTCACTATGACAACGGCAACGGGTTTTACTCCAGTATGGTCTCGTGTTAATTAATTACATCTGCAAAGACCCTATTTCCAAATAAGTTCACATTCACAGGTAGCAGGGGTTAGGACTTTAACCTATCTTTTATGGGGACACAAGTCAACCCATAACAGTATACAAATTGCTAATAAGATGAAAAGATGCTCAACATCATTAGTCTCTAGGGATTAAAGCTACACAAATTAAAACCACAAGGATATACCACTACACATCCACTAAAAACCAAAACCAAATCAGTTGCCATCAAGTCGAATCCAGCTCATGGCAACCCACGTGTTTCAGAGTAGAACTGCACTCCAAAGGGTTTTTATGCCTGTGATCTTTCGGAAGCAGATCGCCAGGTCTTTCTTCCAAGGTACCTCTGGGTGGGTTTGAACTGCCAACTTTTTGGTTAGTAGCCGAGTGCTTAACCACCATTTGCACTACCCAGGAACTCCAGACACCCACGAAACCAAAAAAACCAAACCTGTTGCCATCTATTCGATTCCAACTCATAGCAAACTTACAGGACAGGGTAGAACTTCCCCATAGGATTTCCAAGGCTGAAATCTTTATGCAATCAGACTGCCACATCTTTCTCCCAAAGAGCAGTTGGTGGGTTCAAACTGCCGACCTTTTGGTTAGCAACCAAGAGCTTAACCACTGCACCACCAGGGCTCCTTACACACCCTCTTTAATCCAAAAGAGTGACAATACAAGTGTTGATGAGTATGTGATCCCGTTAAATGAAAAGTGTAGAAAAGGCAAATCTATGGAGACAGAAAGCAGATTAGTGCTTGTCTGAAGCTAGGCATGGGAGCAGGGATGACAGCAAACAAGCCCAAGGGAACTTTATGGGTGCTAGAAATGTTCTAAATATGGATATGGTGATGGTTGCACAACTCATTTAAAAAGCATTCAATTGTACACTATAATGGATGATTTTTATGCTATATAAATTACATCTCAGTAACACCGTTTAAAAAAATCCAGGAAGAACAATTGTCCATGCAAGAATGTCATGGACCATATACGAAGTTATTGGTGGTTTATAAGAAAGAAAACTCCTCTTCACCTTGAGTGGAACAAGGTGTGTAATATTGAAACAGAAAAGAAACTGTAATCAGAGCATTTTTGCCCTGCAATTAGAAAATTTTAAATATTATAAAGTTGCATACATTGTGTATTAGTTTTCAGTTTTTAAAATCAACCTATAGACACAGTATAAATGACCATAATTATGGTTACAACAAATACATTGAAGATATCTCCCTTAATGATGTTAAACCGTGTCACAGCTGACCAGAGTTAGGATGTTGGAGAAAGGGAAAGGGTGTTAATGGACTTGTCTTAAAAAAGGGAGGTGATGAGATTGGAGATATAGTTGAGGGTTGATAGAGCCAGTACTGGGATTTACAGAGGTAACTAATAAACCTACCGGCGATTCTAACTCATGGCAATGAGTTAGCTTCTGACTCATGTCAACTCCATGTGTGTCATAGCAGAACTTCTCCAAAGGCTTCTCCTGGCTGTCATCTTTATGGAAGCAGATCACTAAGCCCTTCTTCCGTGGCACCGCTGGGTGGATTTGAACCATCAACCTTTTGGTTAGTAGTCAAGTGTAAACCATTTGCTCCAACCAGTTGATAGAGTCAGAAATAGTGATTTAATTGCAACATTGGAATTTACAGGAGTAACTAATGGAAAAACTAAAATAGTGATTTAATAATCAAAAATTGGGAGAAAAGGGTGTGATGGGTGATGTAAGTGAGTTATATCTTCATATATCATGATAAGTTTCAAAAAGTGGGCAATCCTGGAGTTGCCTCAGTTCCTGCCCTTTGTGAGCTAAAATAGTTACAGTTTACCTAGATTTCTTTAGTCTCTTCTACTTCTTTAAAATAACCTTCCTCGCTGCCACTGCAGTTTTCACTAGTTTTTAGTTTTGTGGTCCATTCAATGTGACATACAATATGACAATACATAAAGATGGACATGCTAGATTACGTCAATGAAGCAGATGATGGAGTCCAGAGTAGTGTAAAGGTTAAAGTGCTCAGCTGCTAACTGAAAGGTTGGAGGTTTGAGTCCACCTAGAGGTACCTTGGAAGAAAGGCCTGGTGTTCTACTTTTGAAAAATCAATCATTGAAAACCTCTATGGAGCACAGTTCTACTCAGACACACATGGGGTCACCATGAGTTAAATACAACTCAGTGGCAACTGGTTTTAGTTTAAAGCAGATAATAAGAAAAGAGTGCTTATTCTTCTCCTTCCAAGTGAAAAAAAAGTCCTGTTAGCATTACGCTGCTGAGCCCATCTCTACCCTCTACTACCAATGCTTTCAAGAAAAGGAGTGATAAATGTGTTTGAAAATAAAACAGGCAAGCATTGCCTAGCCCCTTCCTTCTTTGTTTGTCTAGGGAGTGAGCTATCACAGAGTGCAGGCTCTTCTCTAACTTTCAATGCATTAATTTAAGAGAAGCCTGCCCCCATGTGGCAAGGTCTCTGTGGTCCGGCAATGCTTGTGGCTACATGAAGAAGTCTGTCTAATAATTAGCCTCAGTATTAGGAATTTCTTGTGCCTGCAGCTACAAGACACCCTCCAATCAAGATTTAATGAGAAATTGATACTTTGGTCTTCATTTACATTAAACTTTTGTTGCTAATTCTCAAACGATTGAAAAATGGTAGAGGATAGGAGTGCTATTTATTTAGTTCCCATAAAGATGACAGACTACCTATACTATGTTCCCCACTTCTGAAGTATGTGTGTGTGAGCACAAAAACAAACAAACTGAAAATAGGTACGCTAACATGCTGTTGTCAGCTGCCATCAAGTGGATTCCGGCTCATGGTGAACCCATGTGTGCAGAGTAGAACTGCTCCATAGGGTTTTCACGGCTGTGACCTTTTGGAGGTGCCTCTGGGTGGGTTCGAACTGCCAGTGTTTTGGCTAGTAGTCAAGCGCTTAACCATTTCCACCACGCAGGGATGTCATCAGTGATTATTACTGAACGATGGTGTAATGAGTGGGATTTATTTTCTTCTTTAACTCTCATGGATCTCTTGAATTAACGCGCCCCCCCCCCCCAACACACACACATACAAAAAGCCATATTAATTTTATAATCAGAAAAAAAAATTACTTCCATTTTGGAAATTTAAAAAACTTGAGCGCCATATCAGGAAAAGTCACTATGGCCAAAGGAAGGACAGAGAGGTGGCCATTTGCTCATCAACAGGCAACTTAATTACAACTCTAAAGGGATATTTGTGTATATTTCTTAACAGGAACATCACTAGCGTATAACAGAACAAGGATAGTCTGAATACCATAGCTCTGTCCTTGACTTTCTGTATATTTTGTCTGTTTACAAATTAACCATAAAGAGGAACCAAGGTGGGGGAAGAGATTGTTGTAGATATTAGGTAAGACTTTGTCTTGGGGCTGGCCAAGGTCATCTTATATGCTCAAAATGCTTATAACCAGAAACCACTGATGCTTAGATTGGTTTTACATACTTCTCTAACCATAATTAGAAACTTTCTGATAACATTTTAGTTGTGAAATCTTGAATAACTTTAGAGGGGATTATCATGCTTCAACTCATCTTTTGGAGATCAATAAAGAGATCTAGGAATAGCACATAATATAATCCTAGAATAGTCTACCCTGCTGTTAAGTAAAGTTGCTTTATTTTTTCATTGACCAAAAGTATGGGCTTGCACCCAACCAGTCACTGCTTGGGGCCAGAGCTAGAAAATATTCCCTTCCTAATTTATGTTCCATTGACTTTTTACAGTGGCAGATATTGATCTTGCTTTGTGCCATCAGATCAGATGCTGCAACCCAGTTCAGGGCCAGAATCATGACTGTAGGTGATCAGCCTTTAATGTGCAGGAGAAATAGAGGTGAAAAATGATTTAGTTTGCTTTTGTAAGCCTTTTATTACCGACACAGATGTTGGGAGCTTTCCCAGCCAGAATCAGCCATGGAGTGGGGCAGGTGAATTGCCCTGCTTTCCAGAATGCCACAACCATAAAACAAGCTGAACATTCCAGGAATGACTCATTTGATTAGAGGAGCCAAAAACAGCACTGAGAGCAAAAGAAGAAAAGAACAGGGATCATTTTTCAACGGGGTTACTGATGGTCTATAGGCATGGACAAGAAAGGATGGAGGAATGATTGTCTGCTTACTGTATAAAATTAGATAGACCCAAACGTCATTAATATCTTTGTTCCAGAGCTGATGGCAAGAGTGGTTTGACTTGGCTGGGCTTAGGCAATGTCCTTCTGTTATTTATATTCTTTTATTGTGTTCTCTGAGTATTTTCTGAGACTCACTTCATTGTTCGAGCAGAATTGTATATGTCAAATACCAGGCAATGCGTTCCAAGAGACAACATTGTTTTATTGGTTTGGAGCGCTGTTGTATCAGATATACTGGTTATAGGAAGCATGTGGACCACCTGGACCCTGGAGTTCTTATAGATAGCTTATCGTGGTGCTGAGATTTGTAGAGCAAGCTCCCACTGCCTCTATACATGGAAGCTAAAAAACAGCATGTGGTGTTTTAGGTACTATGCATCATTCTTCATTAGTGTTGCTGTAACCCAAATACCAAAAGGGGGTGCTTAAAGAACAGAAATTTATTTTCTCACAGTTCTAGAGGCCAAAAGTCCTATTCAGGGTCTCAGCCATATTGATTCCTTCCTTGTTGGTAGCCCTGAGCAGTCCTTGATCCGTTGGCTTCCCTTGGCTTGCAGATAATCCTCACATGGCTCTGTCTTCGTGTGTATGTGCGTGTGTGTGTGTGTGTGTGTGTGTGTGTGTGCATGTGTGTGTGTGTGTGCGTGTATGCCTAATCTGCTCTTTTTATAACTCAGAAGCGATTAGATTTAGAATCCACCTTACTGGGATATGGCTTAATTAACATAACAAAGAAAACCCTGTTTCCAAGTAGGATTGCATCCTCAGGTATAGGGGTTAGGATACCAACACATATTTGGCGGGATACAATTTAATCCATAAGAGCACTGCTGAAAAATTGGAACAATAAGGAGAATTTTAGGTTTCTTTGCCAAAGACACAAAGGAAAGATTAATCCAAAGGATTAATGGACCACAACTACCACATCCTCCGCTAAACTGAGTTCAGCACAACTAGACAGTGCTTGGCTACCACCACCGTCTGCTCTGACAGGGATTACAACAGAGGGTCCCGGATACAGCTGGAGAAAAACGTAGAACAAAATTCAAACTCATAGAAAAAGGACCAGACTTACCGACCTGACAGAGACTGGAGAAATCCTGAGAGCACGGCCCCCGGACCCTCTTAACTCAGTACTGAAGTCACTCCTGAGGTTCACCTTCAGCCAAAGATTACACAGGCCCATAAAACAAACAGTAAAACACCTAGCTCAACCATGTATATGAGTCTAAATGGGCACACCAACTCGGGGGCAAGGACGAGAAGGCAGGAGGGGACAGGAAAGCAGGACGAATGGAAATGGGGACCCCAAGGTCAAGAAGGGGAGAGTGTTGACATGTCATGGGGTTGGCAACCAAGGCCACAAAACAGTATGTGTATTAATTGTTTAATGAAAAACTAATATGCTCTGTAAACCTTCATCTAAAGCACAATTTAAAAAAAAAAAAAAAGCAAACGATTTGTAATAAAAAAATTTTTTTTAAGTTATGGGAAGTTTCCTCTAGCCTCTCTTATGCTTGTTCCATCCATAAAAAGAAGAGGCTGCCCCAGGTAGCTGCTGGTCCTAGAATAAGGGGCATAGGGAACTGATCTGAATCCACCCCACGACCTGAATCAGACACACTCCACCCAACACACAGACCATGGGTGAGAAAAATAAATGTTTGTTTTTATATGCCAAAAGAAGAAATTTAGGTTGGTTTCCACCTAGAACAGGAGAAAAGAGAAATATGGAGGGCACCAATAATGTTGGGTTGGGTTGGGCCTTCATGTGTCTTAAAAGCTTTAAGTGATCCCAGTGTGTGGCTAAAGTTGACAACCACTGCTCTAGGCCCGTCCCTCCCCAAGTGAATGGGACATGGCAGTTGCTGCAAAGAGACTAGTCATTGACACGTCAAACATTTAAATAGAAATATTTCATCTCCCTACAGAAAAAAATAAGTTCTTGGAGAGCAAAGACTGTTTTATCTCTCCTTTGGCTAATTTACCAACACCTAGCTAAGCAAATAATGGTCCTGTAGAAATATTTGTTGAAGTAAATCACCAGTTTTAGCCTGAGAGTATGGTCACCCTGTAACTAAAGATGTAAACAAGATTTTCTCAAAACACCACTCCCCATACTGTGGAAGATCCACTGCCTTTACTAATGTTTGTATACATTCTCAGGAGATTCACCTCCCCTGAGTTACCTCTGGCTTTAACCTCATGCCTCTGGTGAATTTTTATTTCTCCCAGCAAAGCATCAAAACATGTAAAAGACCCTCCAGTGTGAAAGGATTCCATTACTGCATCATACAACAAACAATATAAAATCCCATATTAGACTTCCCTGTTCCTCAAAGTCCTTTCAGCCATATTGACACCAGAGATTACTCCCTTGCTTTGCCACCCCAGGTAATGTAGCTGTCTTATTATCTGGATGGTTCCTCTCTCCCCTCTCCCCTGCCCCGGTTCACATCCTCAGTCCCTACCCACCATCTCCCAGGTCTTTGCACTCATAGGACAGATACGCTCTCCTGCTCCTACACATAAAAAGCTTCAAACCCACCCATTCAGGTAATGGGTATTTTAATCTTTTTTAGCACCACAAAAGACTGGGAAAGATCCTGAGATTGTGGTTTTTAATAACACATCTCAGCTGGGGACTTAATAATAGTTCTCTAGTTTAACTGAGGAACCCTGGTGGCACAGCAGTTTGAATCCACCAGCAGCTCCTTGGAAACCCTATGGGGCAGTTCTACTCTGTCCCAGAGGGTCACTACGAGTCAAAATCAACTCGATGGCAGTGGGTTTGGGGTTTGTTTTATTTTTTTTTTTTTTGTTTAGTTTAACTTAACTAGTGAAAAAAAAAGTCTGCCTTGAGCATTATGCTCTCTTAAGAGCCATCTATATGGGATCAAACTGACAACAGCAACTCAAAAGATTATGTAAGAACTTTAGGGAGCAATGAATTTATCTTAATGGGGAAGGAACAACTCAGAAAGGAGGGTGAGAATGGTTGCACAACTCAAAGAATGTAATCAGTGTCAGTGAATTGTACATGTAGAAACTATTGAATTGGTGTATGTTTTGCTGTGTATATTTTCTACAATAAAAACTAAATAAATAAAACTTTAAAAAATAATAATATTTCTCAACTCCAGGACTATTCCACCAGTGGATAATTCAAGACTTTAAACAGATTACTAAAGTGCTTCTAAATTTTGAGGCTAAAGCTTATTTGATAAAAAGAGGTCAGGCATGTACTTATACAGGCTGTGTGGTAACTTGCACAGTATAGACTGTGTGATGTAAATAATCTACATTTTAGAGGCATCTAGTCAGCATTTGAAATACACTTAAGAGGAATCCCCGCCTCCAGAGGATTTTAGTTAGAACTTCAAATATGGTTATCGAAATCAACACCAGAGGGTTTGTTTATTAGTAAAAGGAATGTCAGAGATCATTTTTCTAGTGAAATAAATTAAATCCAGGATATACCACAGGTTAGAAAGATTATCAGGACCTCACCAACATTTCTTGAAGCAGGAGAACCTTGTTCCTTGGGACAATAGTCTAAATCTAGAGCTTTATTTGGTCCCTCATCCCTCCCACTTCACAGAGGACTCTGTTATCTGACCTAGTTAGTATCTAGGAAGGAAGGTGTTGTTGGATCAGCATCACAGAGAACCTCTCATTTCAGATGTCTGTAGAAATGCCAAAAGTCAGAGAATAAAGACTTTTCTGTGCTGACCAGAACAGACAGTATGACTATTTTATTAACTCCTGCAAATAAAAATGGGAAGATTTGGCAGAATTTGGTCTACGGTCATTTTCAATATAAAATACCACCAGGTAGAAAAATGATGGGGAGAATAGACACAAAACGAATTTTACAGAAGTTTAACAAACAGACCTGAACACCACTGAACAGTCAAATTAGTTAAATCAGTTGACAACACGGGGCTGTCCTGTTTCTAAAAGAGAAACACTTGGGTTGTTTCCACCTTTGGACTATTATGAATAATGCTACAAAGAACATTGGTGTACAAGTTATCTGTTTGAGTTCCTGAAACCAGCTAGGGACAGAAAAGACCTTAAACAACAAGTTACGTCAGTTAAAAATTTTTCTAGAAGAATGATGTTAACCACCAAACATTGTTTACCTCACTCACGGTTAAAGTTTAAGCTGCTTCGCTTGCCGCTGTCTTTCAGATCAGCCAATTAGAGCTAGAATCCTGGGCAAGCGCGGTAAGAGACCAGAGTGACCGCCAGTTGGCCCCATCTCATAGGTATTGCCTAGGAACCAAAAGACCCATGCCAAGGAACCAAAAAATCACTGGACATATGTCATCGAGCAGTGACCGAGCCCATTTCAGAAGCGAGTAGTCCGTCAGCCACTTCCATGCCTTTTGAATATGTATGAAGTTAATGAATATGTATGACATCCCCCTTTCCTGCGTGGTACAAAACTTTCTCCAGCCTTTTGTTCCGTTAGAGAGTGCTTTGGGACTGATTACCCTGTCTGCTTACTGGCGAGTAACAACTACGCCTTGCTTTAAATCCGCTTGACTCTTGGTTATTCTTAAGAGTACAAGCCGCGAACCCATTGCATTCAGTAATATTTCTATTTTCATTTCTTTGGGGTATATGGTAATTCTATGTTTAACTTTTTGAGGAACTGCCACACTTTTCCACAACGGCTGCAAATACCTGTATTTTAACTAACATCTTTGGTGATTTTTATTGACACTAAAATTTGAGAACAACCTCTGCAGAGGACCTTCACAATGAGATCCATACCATTTACAAGAACCTCTCAACTGCATGCCTGCAATTGGATCTCTGTGCTGTTTAAGAGTTTGGGTACAACAGGAGGGGACAGGAAAGCTGGTAATGGGGAACCCAAGGTTGAGAAGGGGAGAGCATTGATATGTCGTGGGGTTGGCAACCAATGTCACAAAACAAGGTGTATTAATTGTTTAATGAGAAACTAATTATCTCTGTAAACCTTCATCTAAAGTACAGTTTTAAAAAATTTTTAAAAGATGAAGTCTCAGTACAGAGAAATGACACTTTCAGCGAAAGAAATAAGAGTAAAGCAATGTGATATTGGGGAGAAGAATAGTCATACTATAGAAGTTCTGAGTCTGGAAGATTTAAAGATTACAAAATGATGTATATCTAAGATAAGGACTATGGATGAAATCACTACATTCTAACCAGCTATTTTAAAAAGATAATTATGGTGTTAAGAAAATGCCAAAAGTGATTCATTTTATTTATTATCATAATGTATATTTTTTAAAGTATAAATGATGCCATAAAAATATAGATCCCTAACAAGAAAAAGGAGCCAATAAGCCATTCAGATGTGCAGAACAGGAACACAATCACTAATCACCAAGCCTAAAAAGATGAATGAGGGATGTTCTGCTCTGCTGGGGGCCACGGACCAGAGCACAAAAATCCATTTTTAAAGCACGCAAGATTTCATAGGAGGGAAGAGTTTGCAAAATGCAGTTTATGCTCATATGGCTGGAAAAGGACTCCAGTGATCAGAATGGAGGGGAGGGGGCACAAATCACACGTCAGCCTCCCCCGTCAAGTTCGCCTCTGTGTATTATAGGCAGTAGCACAACTGACCACAGCGTAGGTCATGGAGGCTCGTGGAATGCTCCAGTTGAAAGGACCATTGAGTGGAACCTCCTCATTTTATGGATAAGGAAACTGAATCAATAATTTAGCTTCTCTGGGCTTTGATGTCATACCACTTGTTTTCAGCAAAGCCAGACTTTAGCCCAGGTGGAGAGACTTTGCATTCACTGCCCTTTCCTCCATACAAATTTCCCCAAATGTGTCTGCTCTGCTTAGTCGTGATATAAAATCAAATTCTGTATGATGTCTGCCTCAAAATCTTTAAATGAGAATATTATATAAATTATTTCTAATGCAATTGTTTATTGAATAACTCCTATGTGCAAAATATTTTGGTTAATGTTGGAATTAATTCTTCCCTGCAAAAACCCTAGGAAGATGCTTTGCGAGAGTAAGGTTACTATAGTGTCCTCTATCTTGGATGTGTTGAACTGTTCATACATATTAGGATGATAAGAGGTTCTGATACCAACACGTTTACACTCTGCACCCATTGTCTACTGGGATTTTCATAAGAATCAGAAACGCAGTTTTTGAGTTTTTTTTCTTAGTATCAAAGCTAAAGATTAACGTGAAATGTTTTAAAATTGGGCTGATCTGTCAGCCACTGCTATTGAACAAAGGGAGTGCAGGGGCAGAGGAGATAACAGAAGCTTTATCCAGGTCTCTTTTCAGGGAAACACAGAGTCCATTTTTTCCCCCAGAGAATTCTGGTCTAAACTCTGCTTGTAGGGCAATGGTTTTCAAACTGTGCAGAGTCCAAAAGTTCCAGCAATGTGCTTCTTCCTCTATGGGGCGTGAGGACAAGGGAGCTAAAGAGTAGGGGTGTGGGAAGAGCAAACCCTGGATTCAACACAAAAAGCTCTTCTCTTATGTATTCTGTATTTTGGGGTTTCATGTAAACTTTCATTTCCTTCCCAAAAATGTTGCTGCTGCTGCCAAAAAAAAAAGTCTGAAAACATCACACTGAGTCATTGTATAGATCAAAAATTATAATTTCATAGAATGGCATATCTAACACTTCGCAACAACCGAAAGCCTTGGTTTATAACTGTATTTATCTCCTAGATACTTCCTTTGCTCCTCTATGTATAAATGTATCTTTATCTTAGATCAGAAGAATTTATAGTACTCTGTCAAGGAGATCAAAGCAAAAAGAGCTCTTGGTTTAAATAATTGATTGCTGCCGGGTATATATGTAAACATGAAAGTCCTAGGTACCTGTCAGTCATCTTGTATTTCTCTTCCAAAGAAATCAATAATTTCCTGGATGGTGGGTGGTCTTCTGAAATCTATCTTAATTATACTTCACTGGTAAGTTTTCTACACAATGGCAATCACAGATGTCTATAATACTTGCCTAGTGAAAATGTCAAAAGAAAATTTGTGTGATGTCTATTACCACTACATAATTGAAGGTCCTGACAGATTTTGGAATTGTCTCTGTGAAGATTTTAACCAGGGATTCATTGGGCATGTAGAATAGATTGGCCCTTGCTAAAACTAAATACAAGCCCATCATTGTTGGGTGGATTGGTGGAATGATAATCAGCAATAAAATGCTATGGGGATCTGAGAATCTAAATACAAGCTAATAGTCATCCCAATAAAACTGTTCTGGCAATGATTAACGAATCACCTCAATTTAATAGTGTCTTTGCCGTGCTAGGAAAGCAACAGTAATGAAGTCATATATTAGAAGCTACTAGAAGCCTTCTTAGAAGTCCATGGGTGGTGCAAACAGTTAGGCACTCGACTATTAGCCAAAAGGTTGGCAGTTTGAACATACCCGGAGGTACCTCGGAAAACAGGCCTGGTGTTCTGTTTCTGAAGGGTCACAGCCTTGAAAATCCTATGAAGCAGTTCTATTCTGCATACACGGGGTTGTCATGAGTCGGAATCTGCTCGACAACTCACAACAACAGAAGCCTTCTTAGGTTTTTAGACAAGGGCATCCAACGAGTGTTTACCACACGTCTGCCACATGCCAGGCACTGAGGGAAGCGAGGCCCTCTCTCCATTTCTGTTCATGGAATGGTGAGGGCTTTAATTTCTTTGCCCTGCTTTAATCAGTCCTCACCTTCCCCCAGCTCAGAGCCCACATTTTAGGTTTTTCAAGGGTTATGGATATCAGGAAAGCGATAAAACTTGGCTCCACATGAGGTTTACCCTTCAGCCAAAGATTATACAGGTCTGTAGGGCCAACAACAACACATGAGGGACATGCTTCATAGTTCAATCATGCATAGAAGACTAATGGGTACACTATCCCAAAAGCAAAGACAAGAAGGCAGGAGGGGACAGGAAAACTGTACAAATGGAAACAGGGAAACTGGGGTGGAGAAGAGGAGAGTGTTGACACATTGAGGGTTGGCAACCAATGTCACAAAACAGTTTGTGTATTAACTGTTTAATGAGAAACTAATTTGCTATGTAAACTTTCACCTAAATCACAATTTAAAAAAAAAGTTTCTTGTGCATTATGTTCTTTTAAGAACTGTCTATATGGGATCAAACTGACAACAGCAACTTGAAAGATTAGACAGAAAACTTAGGGGGCAGTGAGTTTATGTTAATGAGGGAGGAACAACTCAGAAAAGGAGGGTGAGGATGGTTGCACACCTCAAAGAATATAATCAATGTCACTAAATTGTACATGTAGAAACTGTTGAATTGGTGTATGTTTTACTGTGCATATTCTCAACAACAACAAAATAAATAAAATTTAGAAAAAAAAAAAGACTTGGCTCCACAGCAGAAGCAAACTAAGGTATGGCAAGTAGGGCACGTGCCCTGGGCGCAGCTTGAGGAGGGATGCTAATGAGCAGTTTCTATTGGCCATCACAGTTCCCATCACCAGCTGTGAGAAGTCATTCAGCAATTTAAAACTAATTGCCTTAGGCTCCATTTTCTGTAGATAGGCCCCTGCTCCACAGTACTCTGCTAAACTCTTAGCACTGCAGATCTGTTGGATTTGCTATCAAAGAAAACATTGGCTTGAGCCTCTTCCATTGCCACGAGCACCTTCTACAAAGATCTTCTCATTTAAACTTTAACTTCCTGGAGAAGAAATGCTTTAAGTGTCCAAATCAAGAAGCAGAGAAGCATAGCAAGGGTAACAAGCACCCAGGGGCAGTCTCTAAGTTGCACCCCTCTCCCCAATTTCAAGATGAATAGACATTGATAGCAGTGATGAGTCAGCAGAAATGCTTTCCCCTCTCTCATCCAGCTGCCTCAGTAACGCACCTTTCATATTGGTGGTGCCTTGGAATGTCATTCCACACCTCATCTGGCACCCCCTTGGACTTGCACCCAGGGACAAGTGCCTCCCTCTGCCCCTTGCCTCACTATACCTCTGCCAAGAAGGTGGTGGAGATAATAGAAGGGCCTTTTGTTATTACTGTTGGTAAACCAGTTGCTGTCGAGTCCATTTCGACTCATGACATCCCATGTCTGTGTCAGAATAAAATTGTGCTCCGTATGATTTTCAGTGGCTGATTTTTCAGAAGGAGATCACCAGGGCTTTTTTGCAATGTGTCTCTAGGTGGACTTGAACTGCCAAGCTTTCAGTTAGCAGCAGAGCACGTTAACCCTTTGACTCCTCTTGCTACTAAGCAGGTTAAAAAGCCAAAGGAAATTTCCATGGGATTTTTTCCCTGTCATTCTGGCTTCTATTTTTTCCAAAATATTTTCCAACTATGATTCTTAAGCTCTGCAAGATCAGTTTTCTATTTTTTCCAGATCCAGGGAGATCAAGACTGAGCTGAAGACTTGGGCATTTTCAGCCACATTTATGAGAGGCAGAAAGCCACTTTGAAAAGGCTAGGCTATAGAGTCTGTAAGGATGATGTCAGCTTTCCACCAAAGTGTGAAAATCCAAACACAGAGTTTCATATCTCCTAAGATTCCTCCTGCTCTAGCGCCTCTTATTCCCTCCACTCTCCCTCCACTAAGAGGCTTTTGTTTTCTTAGCTGCAACATGATCGATTTTATTCAAACCCAAAGAGTGTGATGGTTAAAAGCCCAAGAGACCCACGGTGGACAGACACTGGACTCCTCCAGTGATCCTACAACTCCAGCTCAAACACTGATAGACTCCTGGCACAACACGTGCTGTCTTCCCTGACTTTGTATACCTGGGGCAGGGGTAGGGGGGGCAAAGGAACCATGTTACTTCCAGGGCTTCTAACAGGTTTGTTCCAGTTCGAACACCTGCTGAGAATTTGCATTTCTAATAAGTTCCCTGCTGAGAATTTGCATTTCCAGCCCAGATATACTGAATCAGAACCTAGATTTTAACAAGATCCCCAGATGATTCTTATGTATAACTTCCTGGGAACTGCAATAAACCAGTTCAAAGCCCAGGATTTCCAAACTTAACCAAAGGAGCCCAAGAGCAAATAGAGGAATGATGATATGGCCACCTACCAATGAAACATTAAATAACTTCTCTCTGGCCACAGGCTCGAGCACACAGCAAAAGTACCTTTCTTTGGAGAAATGGACCAGGACATAATTGCTCAAGCCCCAAGTGTGCAACTGAGGTGCTCAGCACCAAGTATCCTCAATACTTCTTCAACTCCTGGCTGCACCTGCAGAGCTTTTTAAAAAGACCAAAGCCTAGGCCCCACACCTGACAAATTAAATAAGAATATTTGAGGAACAGGGCCCAGGCACCCATGTTGTTTAAACACTTCTAATTGCATCAACACGAACAGGGATCTAGACTTGAGGTACTCTGCCCTCCTTCCTCATTAGTTTCTAATAGCTAATAGCATCACTGAAATGAAAGCTAGGAAGAAAATCAATTGCAGCTAAAGTGGAGAGGTCTTGCTCCTTTTTGAGAGCCCACGTCACATAGTTGCTACAGTTGTGGTATAACAGAGCAGACATAACCATGGAAGTCAAAAGAGAACATGAAGGGGGTGATATGTCACATCAAAATACACTCCTTTTAACAATGCTGTGGGACACTGGGCTTCTGTTAAGGGTAATGGGAGAATCTGGGAATGGTTAAGAGTGACGAATAACGTGATAAACAATTAATGCACTGTACAGTTAAGATTGTTGAAATAGCAAATGTTTTGTTACCTAAATATTTACCACAATAAAATATACCTATAGTTGCCTGAACAAAACAGCCACAGTCAAAGGTACTCCTTTTAACGTCATACTCCTCCTCCAACTTCTTTTAATTTTTTCCCCAGAAATTCTGATTTAATTGTGCTACGGTGGGGCTTCAGACAGATACATTTTTTTAAAGCTCCTGGTACAGTGGTTAAGGGCTTGGCTGCTAAACAAAACGATGGCAGTTTGAATCCACCAGCTGCTCCTTGTAAACCCTTTGAGGCAGTTCTACTCTGCCCTATAGGGTCGCTTTGAGTTGGAATCTACTCGACGGCAATGGGTTTGGTTTTGGTTTTTTAGGGTGATTTTAATGTGCCAGTGTAGAGAACCACTGATCTAAGGCTTTCAAACTCTGCTGCGTATTAGAACCACCTGGTGAGCCTCTAAGCATCCTGATGCTCCCAGGATGCTCCACATGAATTAAATCAGAACCACTGGGGGTGAGGTCCCAGCAGAAGCATTTTTTAAGCTCCCCAGGTGTTTCCAAGTGCAGTCAACAATGAGAACCAGTGCTTAAAATTTCCCTGCAGTGGAAAGAACAACTGCGTAGGGAAATAACTAGATTGTAGGCTCTGCCTTGCCACTAATTTGCACGTGATCTTGGACATGTCACTTTGCCATTCTTGGCCTCAGTTTTCCCACCTGTAAAATAATACCTAAAGCTTATTCCAGCCAGAATGCACCATCCTCTATGAACGTTAAAATGACTTTACTCAGTAAATTCACACTACCACATGTGTTACTTCCTAGGACTCTTGACTATACCTACAGCTCTTTCTACTGCTGAAGGGAGATGGTCACCTGCCTCAAGAATTAGCAATCCTGGGCTTTGTTTCTAAATCAGAAGGATATGGGGCTTCCCAGTTCTTCCCTACCTCTCCAGCCAGACCAAAGATGCAATGCAGCCATGGTGCTGTATAGAATAACTATCACTAATCAAAAACTATTGTAAACAGTGGTCTGGCCAGCACACATGTACAATAAGCTTTGTTTGATTGATTCATAGTTTTAGTTCTTCCCCTGGAGTCCAATGCATCAACTCCCTGTTCATCTAAACATACTCCACTAGCTCAAATTACTGGGAATAGCATACATTAGCACCAGCTTCCTCTGGACTTGAAATTCTCTGCCCACGTTCCTTATTTATTTCTAATACCAGTACACAGGCAATATCTCAGAGAGGAAAACCAGGACAAAGATAACTGGCAGCTGAAACCAAAGAGTCTAGCTCCTCCTTGATAACCCACAACTGCAGTGTGGTAGAGAAGGCATAGTAAGAGCAGGAATTGTTCAGTGGTAAAACTCTCCTCTTTCATGCGAAAGACCAAGGAAGGATTCCCAGCCAATGCACCTCATGCACAGCCACCACCTGTCTGTCAGGAGAGGCTTGTGTGCTGCTATGATGCTGAACAGGTTTCAGTAGAGCTTCCAGACTAAGACAGACCAGAAGAAAGGCCTGGCAATCTATTTCCGAAAATTAGCCAACGAAAACTCTACGGATCACAACGATCTGATCCACAACCAATCATGGGAATGGCACAAGACCAAGCAACTTTGTTCTGTTGTGGACAGGGTCACCATAGGAAAGGGCCAACTCGACAGTATCTAGCAACAACAAGTGCAGGCATTACTTTGGGAGTCAGAACACCAAGGTTCAAGTCCCAGCTCTCCCATACGTTGGCTGTGTGATTCTGTATAAGCGAATCTCTGCTAATGGGGCCCTCAGTCTCTCTAAAATAGAAATCATGCCTACTGCTTCTCAGAAAGGTATGGATGAGGCAACATAAGGGAGAGCATTTTGTAAAACATCATTTATCTATCTTATTTTCCTCGGACTCTCTCGTAATATTTGAAAACTCATTTTTAGAGATTTAAATGATTGCCTGCTGTGATATAATTCCCCCACAGATGGGTCCTGTTCAATATCCCAGACACCAGGTTGCTGTAATCTAACACATACGAAGGAAGCAGGCTGCATGGAGATACTACCAATTAACAGAGGATTTAGGAGAAGGCAGTAATGCAATTAATAAGGAAACAATCACCATTCTCATTTCCACTTCTGTGTGAGAGTGAGATTTTATCACAAGGGAAAGTGAAATCATGCAAGCAGACAGAATCAAAACGCAAGACAGAAAATAGAAAGAACCTGGGTTGTTGGAAAAAAGGGAGACTACACTGTGAAAGAAAGGCCGCAACAGGATGTTAGAACAGTGGTCCAGTGAGAAATACAAAGGTCTTAGCAATGTAACAAGACTAGGCACAGTACTTGGCCTCTTCTTTGTTCCAGTTCTTCCAGACGGGGGCTGCTGCCTAGGCCAGGGAGAACAAAGGCATTCAGATTGCAGGGACAGATTTCCATATCCCAAACAAGACCCATTTCTACAAGTTAAATGTAGGTTATTGGAAAATATCATGGAAGAGAAGAATAATGCAAATCATAATGGGAGAAGGAGGGGTTTCTCTCAAATTACAGATAAGGAAATTGAGATTTAGAGGTTAATCCCACACAAAGCCAGGACTTCTTACTCCAGACCCAGCTCTTGTCTCCAACACAATGATGCTATGGAAGATATATTTTCAGTTGTATATAAAACACTTGCACCATTTTTTTGAAAGTCAGGCCGCTGCCAACCTCCATGTAGCCCAAAGCATAGAAATAATAACAGTTAATCATGCGTGGAGTGCTTCCTACGCACCAGGCTCTCTCTAAAATAATTTTCACATATTGACTCATTTAACTCACGACCTTTGAGTTGATGCCATTATTTCCCCATGTTACAGATGAGGATACAGAGGCCCAGAGATGCTGTGTGTCTGAGATCACACGGCTAAGAAGTGCCAAAGCCAGAATTCAAGCCTAGGCCAAAAAAAACCCAAAACCAAACCAGTTGCTGTTGATCCAATTCTGACTCTTAACAACACTTTAGGACAGAATAGAACTGCCCCATACAGTTTCCAAGGAGCGGCTGGTGATTTGAACTTCCACCCTTTTGTTTAGGAGCTGTAGCTCTTAACCACTGTGCCACCAGGGCTCCCAGCTGCAAATCCCACATGCACAACTATTATTTGATGCTATAAGTGGACCAAAGACTCTGAGCATTGGTAATGACTACCCGAAGGCCCTGATCAATATCTATGCCATGATTTCTTAAGCCTCACTCAGAGAATCATTAATTCTTATTTAATATCTAATTCTTAACAAGTTTACAAAGAACTCTTCCAGCCAAGGCCAGCCTGATCTGAGCCCTGCCTATAGCCCCGCATTCATCTTATGCCACTCTCCTTGTGCTTCAGCCTCACTAGGCTATTAAGGGCCTTTGCACCTGCTGTTCCCTTTGCCTAGAATGCTCTTCCCACCACTCTATGCCTGGCATCCTCCTACTCATCCTTCAGTTTAAATATCACTTCCTCAGGGAGCCTTACCACCATTCTACTTTTCCATAGCACTTACTTTTCTGTTGGAGCACTTACCACAGTCTGTAATTCTGGATTCGTTTATGTGATTACTGGCTTTACAAGGGTAATATTAGAGACAGTTCTGATCACCCCTACACCAGCTGTGCCTAGCATGCTCCAGAACACAATAGATGGGGAATAAATATTTGTTGGATAAATTCGTGCATTAATGGCATTATCTCGCACAATTTTCATAATAAACTCTGGGAGGAAGGCAGGCAAGGGTATCATTAAACTTGCTTTATAGATGAAGGTCCTTAGATTGGAGAGGTTTAAAGTGATTTGCCAATAATAACACTTCTATCAAGTGGAAATGCTAGAATTCCACTCACTCAAGGTCAGTAGCTCAAGTGCCTGAGGCTGCCCTTCATCCACTACGTGAGAAGAGCTGATAATGAAGCTGTCCTCTTGATTTTCAACAACAAATGAGCTGTATACTCAAAGGGTAAGATAAGCATGCTGTCAAAACCAGGGCTATGCCCATTTGCCTTTCCCATTTTCCCAGCATCAGAAAACATAAACGTTCTGTAGCTATTTTATAGTTACTGAAAATCCACAATATTCTAGGCACTGTATAGAACAAGTCCTTGGTTCCAAGCATTGCTCAACAGCATAGAAAGTCAAATTCAAGCAACGTCTGGTTGTCTTTGGGGTTCAGTCCAAAAGCCTGGGTGGAAATGACTCAGCATTCATTTGGCTTCAACAGAAACTGTAACCAAATGTGTAGAAAGGATTGTCCACTTGGCCTTCACGTCATTGACCTCTCAGGCCCTAGGGTTCCTCATGTGGAAAACATGAAGCCTGGACTAAGTGATCTTTAAGGTTTCTTCCTGTCTGATTGCATGGTCTTCCAAATGTACATGTAGAATTGATTGCTCACAATTTAGCAAAATAATTTTTGGAGATACTAATTATGTTTTTTATACATTTTCCAACTTCCCTTTTCTTATTCAAGAAGGTAGAAATCAATTTATCCTTTCTTTCAAGGATGTTTGGGGCAGACTAGAAATCAATCCCTTTCCTGGATTTTATTTCCAAAAGACCAAAGATCATATAGGAGAAAGGGTTTTGAGAAGTGAGGATTGAAGCCATGCCACTAAGTGACTTCTCAAGAATTAGTGAAACTGGAAGAGAAGTAGAGTGCCTTTCTCCCACACTCTGCCCCAACAGTGAAAATAACTGCCTTTCAGAACACAAATAGGAAAAAGAAGTCTATAAATCTAGAGAGCAGATGACTTATAAACTGCTCCCTGGAGGTGCCGGGAAGGTGATCGGACTACCAAAAAAGAACCTCACCGTACATGATAAAGACTAATCTTCTCAACAAAATTCACCAAAACTCACCATGCACCAAGCACAACTCAAAAGCAGCAGGATCACCTGATCTGAAGAGACCATGTGGCCTGGGACAATGGTTTTCTCACTGGTAACCACTGGGTACAGAAGACAGATGACCAGCGATGACTTGACAATTCCACAGCACCACCTAAGATTGTAGAACTTGGGGCAAAGGTGAATGCTCAAGTTTAATTGAAGCGGAATTGCATGCTCAAAAGTTGGAGGTCCCAAGTTGAAACTGAGTTGATTTCCAGGAGAAAAAAAAAATTTAAATGCAATATTTCCTGGACTCCTGAGTTAGTGGACTGTAATTCCTACCACTTGCACATGGTAACCTTCATCAAGACCAGTGAAATCTAGTTGCAATGGGAAGCTTTGCAGGGGAGATAATGCTGCAGACTGAGCAAACTGATTCCTGAGAACTGAACGAGAACGGCAGAAAGGGAAGCTCCCTCCGCTTTTACGAGGAGGGTAGAAGAAGCTTTGACTGGGTAGGAGCTTCTGGCTTTTTCTTTTAATAGAGTATAGAAGTCATTCACTCTTTCCTGTAGTTTCTGTTAAACCTAGCACTTAATAAACACATTTTAAATGATTAATTTATTCTAATTTTTAGTTACCGGCATAATTGATGATTTAAGTTGTATTACTATATTAAGAACTGTCTCAGGAATAAATTTTCTATGCTCATATAACCATAACTACTTTGGCCAAACTGTTTTCTGGTATCCTATATCTTTCATTGTCAACTGAAAATACACAACTCATAATTGAAGTACCAGCTAACATCTCCAGTAAAGATGAATAACTAGCAAATGCATGAATAAAGTTTCTCTTTCTACTTCTGTTGCAAAGAATAATAATTTGAGAGGTGAATGATTTACGTAGATTTGGGTTTTAAGAGTGGTAACTATTTCCATTCTAGGTTCTAAAATGAACTCCCATAATATTAACGAGAATAAGAAACAGAAGCACAATTTCCGTTTTTATAAAACTAGAAGACATATATAACCACAATGCATTAAAATGGACAAAATGCTAGATGGATGGGAACAACCATTTAGCCAAGAAACAAGTCAACATAATACAAGAAAATCCCATGAACTAGCGACATCTGGTAAAGCAAATGACACAGATGAGGTAGCATGCTGAAAAGAAAGAGATTATTTGGGAGTCTATATAAGATGTGACTAGACCCTGGGGCCTTACCCTGCGCTAACAGTTGAATACCCCTCCCAGTCCCTGCAGGGTTGAGATGTGTGGTACATCCTGGGAGAAAATGAACAAGAGAGACTACCGATTCTGACTCATAGAGACACTATAGGACAGAGCAGAACTGCCCCCAAAGGGTTTCCAAGCGGTGGCTGATGGATTCGAACTGCCAACCTTCTGGTTAGCAGCCTGAGCTGTTAATCACTTTGCCAACAGGGCTCCAGAAGTGAGGATACCAGGTACAAAATATGCGCTGAACCAAAAACAGGAACTAGTGGTTAAGCACTTGGCTGCTAAGCAAAAGATCAGCAGTTCGAACCCACCAGCTGCTACGAGGGAGAAAGATGTGACGGCCTACTTCGTAAAGATTACAGCCTTGGAAACACTGTGAAGCATTCCTTCTCTGTCCTATAGGGTTACTATGAGTCAGAATCTACTCCACAGCCACAGGTTTGGTTTTTTGGTTTTGGAATATGCTAAACCGGAGATTACCCCCAGACTCTCTTTCCCTGGCCAGTTCTAGAATTCTAGCAGTCCAATCTTTACTCCTCAAGCGGTAGATTGGAGGATATTTTCCTGGTAAATTTTAACCAGCCCAAAAGAAAGAGCTAAGAAGACTGACATGTGAGGGTTCCCAACCCAAAAGCTGGCTAATCATCTGATAGTCCTAGGGGGAGACATATCAGTCAATAATACCCACGTGCAGTGCTTTCAATCAGCTTTTCAGCCATCACCACTAAATGTGAAGGGACAGCCACGGATCATTAGAAGCAAATGAGCAATGTTTCCAACAGGAAAGGCAGAGAAAAAACAAATAGTAAGAGAATTTGGAGAAAACAAGCAATGCAAGGAACAGGGGGGGAAATTAATATGAAAATATTATCCTCAGAGAGAAAAGAAAGTGTTTTGCATCTACAGGCCCAGGAATGTCAACGTCAATGATTGCCCACAGCTACTGAAAGCTGAAAGGAGCACTGGTGGCCCAGTGGTTAAGTGCTCAGGTGCTAACCGAAAGGTTGGCAGTTCGAACCCACCAGCCATTCCATGGGAGAAAGATGTGACAATCTGCTTCCATAAAGATTACAGCCTTGGAAACACTATGGGGCAGTTCTACTCTGTCCTATAGGGCCATAAAGAGTTGGAATAGAGAACACCTGGAAATTTTTAACATATTTTCTTTTAATCATGACTACTACTGACTTACTTGAAAGAAAATCAATGATTCCTCTTTAATGAGAGAAGTCATGAAATTGCAGCTTCTTTACTGCAAGGAGCCCTGGTGGCCCAGTGGTTAAGTGTTTGGCTGCTAACCAAAAGGTCGGACATTCAAATCTACCAGCTGCGCCTTGGAAATTCTATGGGGCAGTTCCACTCCCCATATGAGTAGAAATTGACTTGTTGACAATGATTTTTGGGTTACTGCTGCAATAAACATCAGCCAATCTGATGACCAGTGAAGAAGGACTTTGTTAATGTTTTTTATTATTTTAAGATTAAATGTCATTTGGGAAGCTGCTGGATGTTTTGGAAGACCTTTGGAGCTACTCTATGTTTAGCAAAACTACGAGATGTATCCTTTAGTTTTATCAATGCCAATGTAAGGCGGTCATCCAATCATTGTTTTTGGAGAAAAATGTGAGGTCTCTTTATATCGGAATGCAAACAGTACTGACTGAGATGTTCACGGTGGAGTTTAGTCATATAAATGGATTATGCACTAGAAGAGGGTAGAGAAATGAATTTCCCAGGGGAGAGATTATTATCATACACAAGGTTCTGCATGCCACTGTCCCTCTAAGAGAAATGCTCACAATAACATTGGGTTATTTAAGGTTGGGTGGCCAATAATTTGTGCTGTGGACTATGTGATAGCTCACACAGGACCAGAAAGGCTATATTTGTGTTTGGAGCAAATTGAAAGCAAAGGGCTGACTCTGGGCACCAGAAGTTGATGCTAGAACACCTCCTGATCAAGCATCCTGAAGAATGACCGTAAGACCACAGTTTGGGCAGATAGGGCCTCAGCCACCATGAAGATCCCTACCCAGGACAGGGCCTTGCTCAGCACCCTGCATTATCTGACCTTGAAGATTCCACTGTGTTCCAGCAAAAGCAGATATAGCAGCAAAGAAACTGGGCTCTTCAGAAGCCTAAAGAAACATTTTACTGATGGTGTCCTTAACTGACCCCTTTGGACTGAGTAAGAAACCTAGAGGTTCCAGGAAATATTAGAGAAGAGAATGTCTGGAGAAAAATTAACTTTTTATTTGTTGGGATGGGGATGCAAAGCCATATTCATCTGAATATTAAATATGTCATGGCCTTGTTATATACTGAGCTCATGAGATGACTCATGTTGGTTGTATTAATGTTGTTGTGATGTGGCTGTATTTTTTTTTTAAGAACACATTCAATCCCACCACCCAGAATCAAGCACTGTTAGCATTTTGGGATATATATATCTCTAGTATTTTTTCCTGGTAAATGTACAAATGCAGACGTGAGGCAGAGTTATTCTAACAAAAATTAGATCATACTGGACAAATTGTTTTGCTATCTTCATTTTTCACTTAATGAAAACAATGTGAATTATTTTTTGTCAAATATAGGTCTACATCATTGATAATAATTGAATTACATTCCATTGAATAGATGTGCTGTAATTGTTAATCAGTTCCATATTAATTAATAAATATGTTCAATTTTAAGGCATTATAAATGACATTGTAGAAAACCAAAAACAAAACTCGTTGCCGTCGAGTAGATTCCTATAGGAATCATAGCAATTCTATAAGACACAGTAGAACTGCCCCATAGGGTTTTCACGGAGTGGTTAGTGAATTTGAACTGCCAACCTTTTATCAGCCAAGCTCTTAACCATTGCGCCACCAGGACATATGCACTATGTCCATTTCTTTTACCACTACCCTCATTATCTCTTCCAGAACTATTGCGATGGCTTCATAAATAGTATCATTTTGTCTGACCTTGGTTCTGTCTGAATGATTCTCTACCAAATAACAGTCTCTCTAAACCACTCTTCACTGTGAAATAATGTCCAAGTTACAAACATGGCATAGAATTCTTCATGACCTAGACCCTGCTGACATTAATTGTCTGGCACAGCTTATGACTGACCTGAGACAGCACAATGTCACTGTATCAGTTGGAGGCAAGGGAGGACCTGCATTAGAAGAACTCCTAGGTATCACAGAACAAAGTCTCAATCACACCTGGAGGACTGCCTGACAAGTGGTGTGGAGGGACAGAGGGGAGGATGTCCAACCTGAATGCCAATACAGGAGGACACTCAGAGTAAAAGACATTTTCCCCCACCCCTACCACACTCACTTGCTGAAGACTGGAGGTGGCACCATGGTCGAGACACATGAATGGAAAGAGTAAGAGAAAACACGAGCCCACATACGTGGCTCAAGCCTAAGGTGGACCAATGAGAGTCCAGAGCCCTGAACTCTTCCTGGGTCTGACACGATGAGAGTCAGCCAAAATGAGCATGTCAGCATCATTTTGGTGGCCTGATCTCACTTGATCCCCAGCCCAAAAAAACTACTGCACCAGCCAGAGGGAGTGATCCACTAGCCAGGCTGCCCTCCCAGGACCAGCCCAACCACAGGGCCCGAAGACAACCCCACTGGCAAAGTTCTGGAGATCACTTCAGCATCTGGTCAGTCTCATGTGCACTGTGGCCCTGGCTGGTCCCAGGCACCCCAAGTGGCAATTGCACACTATAAAATGTTGACAGTGATACTCCAAAGTATGGGGCCCTCTGAAGCCCAGGACCCAGGCAGAGGTCTCTTGTTCACATTCCACTATATACCTCATTGATTTCATAGCCATTAACTGAGTACCTAGCATTATTATTATTTTAATGAAGACGATACCATTTTTCTTCTCAGTTTGGAACAATCTTGTTCCTTTTATAAGCATGCTTTTCACTTAAGTAAATGAATTCAAGCACAGCTCGTTATCTAACCAGGGCTATTAGTATAAAAATTTGCCCAAAATTTGAAATAAAAAATTCTGGATCTTGAAGGCATTTATTCTCGATGTTTTTTATGAAGTAAGTTGCACTCAAACATAAAATCAATCAACTGTGATAATTTGTGGTCAGATTTATGATTACTATTTCTCATGGAAAAAAAGTCATTGAGGAAACACCCCAAAATATATCCATTTAGGATGACTTTCAGAGAAGAGAAATAATGTTGAGGGGGGAAGGAGCCAAAAAGGAAAGAATTATAGGGGAAAAAAGGGAGCTGAAAAGAAAAGAACTTTCTTAAGACGGTTGTTATTTTTATCAAGAATTTCTGATATATTGCATCCCACTTTGGTGAGTGGTGTCTGGGGTCTTAAGAGCTAGCAAGCATCCAACTAAGATGTATCAATTGGTCCCAGCCCACCTGGAGCAAAGGAGAATGAAGAACACCAAAGACACAAGGAAAATATTAGGCCAAGAGATAGAAAGGACCGCATAAACCAGAGACTCCATCAGCCTGAGACCAGAAGAACTAGATGGTGCCCGGCTACCACCAATGACCGCCCTGACAGGGAACACAACAGAGAGTCCCTGATGGAGCAGGAGAAAGGTGGGGTGCAGAACTCAAATTCTAGTAAAAAGACCAGACTTAGTGGTCTGACTGAGACTAGAGGGACCACAGAAGACACGGCCCCCGGACTCTGTTAGCCCAAAACTAAAACCATTCCTGAAGCCAACTCTTTGGGCAAAGATTAGACTGGACTATAAGACATAAAATGATACTTGTGAGGAGTGTACTTCTTAACTCAAGTAGATACATGAGACTAAATGGGTAGCTCCTATCCAGAGGTGAGATGAGAAGGCAGAAAGGGACAGGAGCTGGTTGAACAGACTTGGGAAATCAGCGGTGGAAAGGAAGAGTGTGCTGTCACATTGTAGAGACAGCAACTAAGGTCACATAACAATGTCTGTATAAGTTTTTGTATGAGAAACTAACTTGAACTGTAAGCTTTCACTTAAAGCACAATAAAAAAAAAAAAGCATTTCTGATATATCAAGAAAAAGAAACACATTCCTCAGTTTGCCTTTGAAACTACAGAATAAACAGAAACCCAACTTATAACCAGAACTTAAAAACTTATTACCTTAGTATGGTGGTCCTCAGTGAAGATAGTTGCTATCAGTTCAACCAGCCAATATATTACAACAAAAGATATAAAACAAGCATGCTCTACAAATGTGCACGCTGTTTTGTACATGGTTCAAAATACAGCGTTTCACTGGAAAGTTGAAGCAGGCAATATGATCAATTTATATATAAGTTCAATCCTATTACAGCCATTACCCTCTAAAGTGGAGATAGAATGCAAACAATGCTGTATTTCTTTTTAGACTGCTCTTATCAATTCCAGATATTAAAATAACTATTTTAAGCTGTTATAGCCCACAGGCAAAATGAAATAGCATAGGGACTATAAAGCTTTGTAAAACAAAACATATAACTAGTCAAACTGGGCTTATCTCACCTCTGCCAGATAAAGAGGCTGATCATCAGTCAAGAAATAAGCACATTAGTCCTGGAGGAAGGAACATTTGCATTTCTATAATGCAAAATTACTTCTGCGCTAAGAGATCTTGCTGTTGAAGAAATTTAATGTATTTCTCCCCAAAACAATTTTTAAAAGGTACTTCAACGCTAGGATTTCTTTTGCGCAAAATGAAACAAAAATTGTCTACTTTCACAGCACAATAAATTTTTAGGAGTAATTATTCTTCAATGGAGATAAAAAGCTCCACTATTAACGTGCATGATTTTCTAGCTAATATTAAAAGCAGTGCAATTACAGTTATGGTAATTGATATGGTTCTTATCTGATAATGATTGAGGGTCAAGAGTTTAAAACATAAAGCAGAACATGCTTTGTACTTTTTAAAGCCACGTAAGTGATCTAAAGCTTGGCTCTACCATTGTAGTTCCCGGACCCTGTCTGCCCTACCTGCCCATGCCCAAGGTAGAAGGGGAGAGAATGTTGCTTAGGAATTCCACGCCACTTCTTCTCTCATTAATGCTCTTATCTCTCCTAAACCAGAACTGTTCTGTCCTTAGGAAAAGTGCGTAATACTCAGTTATTTGTGCAAATGGGAATCATGCATAACAAGGATAAATTAATTTCACAGTTAATTTCAAACCCCCATTTCAGCCTCATTTTATTAGTGTCCTAGGCTTACTTAAGAGATGAACTGAACAGAATCCATAGGTTAAGATAAATAAATAAGTTATTTTTTAATTCATTTGGAGTGACAATGCCTTATAAAATTGAGGAGAACTCTGAAGGTCCCACGCTGTAGTTTTGACCCTGCTATTGGAGCCCTGGGGGCACAGTTGTATAAGAGCTCAGCTGCTAACCAAAAGGTTGGCAGTTCAAATCCACCAGCCACTCCTTGGAAACCCGATGGGCAGTTCTACTCTGTCCTATAGGGTCCCTATGAGTCGGAATCAGCTCGACAGCAAAGGGTTGCTGTCTGTTTTTTGTATTTTGTCCCTAGGAGTCCCTGGGTGTGCAAACTGATAATGTGTTCATCTGCTAACCAAAAAGCTGTCGGTTTGAGTCTACCCAGAGGCATCTCAGAAGAAAGTCCTGGTGATCTACTTCCAAAACATCAACTATTGAATATCCTATGGAGCACAGTTGGACTCTGACATACATGGGGTCGCCAGGAGACAAAATCAACTTGACAGTTACTGGTTTTTATTTTGTCTGTACTGGGCCCCTTAGAGCTTGATGCTGCACTTTCTGACACAGGAGCTAAATGTGACCCAATTTAATTGGACAATTTGGATTATTCATTTGCTTGAGTATTTATGAACCAAATCTACTAGAGCCAGAGAATTTACCCAGGTGTAAGAAATGAGGGGAAAGGTCATTACCTTTGATGTGACAGATGACAGCAAACTCTAAGGCAAAGAAAGAAAATCTCAAAGGGAAGTCAATTTTTCCATAACGTGGAGATCACAAAGCTTAATGTGCTTATGACAGTACATAAGATTGCTTTTGAGCCCTTAATGACTCAACGTGATTCCTTCTATGAAACAGAAATGGAAATCCATGGTACTAGCATATTAAAACACTAGAGTATTTAAAAATCAGTGAGTATTCAGGAAAATACTAACAATGTTGTTAATCAAGGTTATCTTGGGGCACTGAAATTATGAGATTTTCTCTACTTATCTGTATTTCTAATTTTTTCTCAAATAAACACATTGCTTTTCTAATAAGAAGAAAATCAACGATATTTTGTTTCCCAATTTTAAAATATTAGTAGCACATACTCTCACAGAGCTGGGGTTTCTTACTGGTTTTCAAGCTGTCTTCTGCAATGGGGAGGCAGAATATGCAAATATTCAGGCAGAAAGTAAATTAGCTCCTGCCAAGGGCTGACAGAAGGAGTCCCTGGGTGACAAAAATGGTTAACCACTCGACTACCAGACAAAAGCTGGGTGGTTCCAACCCCCCCACAGGCACCTTGGAAGACAGGCCTGGCTATCTGTTTCTGAAAGGTGACAGCCTTGAAAACCCTAAGGACCAAAGTTCTACACTGCACACATGGGGTTGCCATGAGTCAGAATCAACTCAGTGGCAACTAACAACAACAAACACTGCAATAGGGAGAGCCCCCCAGATCCAAAGATCACAGCATCTCAGCAGAGTAGCTTTGCCTTATACTTTAATAGGGAGGCACAGACAAGTTAAAGGTGAGGTGATTTGCAGTTGGGATTGCTTTTACAATCAGGAGAAATATCAAACAACTGATAAACAGGAAATGTTTATCTCTGTACCGAGAGAGTTTCAGGGAAAAACAGTTCATCTAATCATTCATGAGACAAAGAATAGGAAGTTGGAAGGTCTGTGTTTGGCCTTGTCAGCAGGTACTGGTAAAGGGCAGTACCTTGTCACAGGTAAATGAGGAGGTCATCCTCCAGTCGTGAGAAAGAGTGAAATGTGGACAGCAAGTCTCATCTAAGTCATGTGGGGAAAGGTGGTTCTTTGCCATAAGCTGTTTCTGGAACACAGGAGGGTGAGGGGATTTCTTAACCATTGCTGTTTTCAGACTCAGGTGAAGTTCAATGTTTTCAGGCTCAAGGAACTTCTGAGGGAAAGAAATAGGTACTTGAGACTCTCACACGAAAATCAAAACTTCATGATATCACTGGTTACTGAGGCTGGTATGACTAGTTAATCTTTATAAGTAAAATTAATTGGAGTAATGCTTAATCATTTTATCAGTTGTAGAAACTGAAAATTTTTAGATGGATTCGTTTCTCCTGCTTGTAGATAGAATGAATGTAATGATAGCTGAGGGGATCTAACAGGCAATAGGGCACATTAGGGACCAAACTGTGTTATGAATGCCATGTAGTTGAAACAACTTCCTTTTTGTGAAGCAGCATAGTACAGAGAAAAGCTGACAGATGGACTTGAAGCTCAAATCCAGGTTCCACCATTTATTAGCAGTGTGATGTAACCTCTCTATGTCTGATCTGGGAAAAAGGAATAGTAATACCTATCTTGAAAGAATCTCATGATTGGAGATCATATATCTAAAGCCCCTCATAAAGCCTGCCTGGAATGTAGTCGGTAGTCAGAGATGGAACCTCACTCCCTGGCCAAGGCTGAGAGGTCCCCAACTACATCAGTGAACACCTTCAACCAGCTTGGGGAGAGCTGTATGAATGTGAGTGTTCTGCAATTGCTTGAGTCTATGAATATAAGTCATACTCTCTCCAGTGAGTGTAAAGATACAAATCCTGAGAACTATCAGTGCTTATCAGTTAAAATGCTCAGCTGCTAAATGAAACATTGGTGGTTTGAGTCTACCAAGAAGTGCCTCAGAAGAAAGGCCTGGCAATCTACTTCTGAAAAATCAGTCATTGTGGAGTCCTGGTGGTGCAGTGGTTAGGAGCTCGGCTGCTAACCAAGAGGTCAGCAGTTCAAATCCATCAGCTGCTCCTTGGAAACCCTATGGGGCAGTTCTACTCCCTCCTATAGGGTTGCTATGAGTCGAAAGCAACTCAACAGCAATGGGTTTGGATAACCCTATGGAGCACAGTTCTACTCTGACACACATAGGGTCGCCATGAGTCGGAGTTGACAGCAACTGGTTTTACTAGTTGTCAGTGGTCATATCTCCTGCCACATGGAGAAAGCCAGTCTACACTAAGATAGAAGAATGAAGCGGATATACAGTAAAAGGGAAGAACACAGAGAATCCTGACAGTGTTCAAGTCCCTGGTTCCACTTATCCCCGTGTTCAGTTTCGTCCTTTCTGTAGCTTGGCTATTCTGAAAGTTGGGTTTGTGTCACATCCCACAGAGTCATAATACATACAGACAGCAATGGTTATTCTTCTAATAACAAGCAAGCTGCCTTGAGAAAAACAGGGAGTAAACAATCTCTTCCCCACATCGTCTCCTAACCAATAACTCATTCTACCACTAATGTTGTGCCTTAGATTGCATAACAGAGATCCAAGACAATTAAATATGGCTGATAATTTTTTTTTTTCAATATATGCTTTTCTTCACATATTTGGCTTTACCTTGTTGGAGTTCATCTTCAAAGAGTAAATACCATCTTGATTCTGGTTCTCATCTTCTCAGTGGAGCTTTTAAAGTAAGTTTATGGTTTTGATGTACATCCAACTAAAGCTGCATAACATACTACTGTATAGGCTGTGCCATCTGGGAAACACTTAGAGATAAAGGAAATAATCTGATTATTTGCTTCATACAAATCGTGGCTCCAAAAATTAGTTTTTTAATGTAGATAATAAGATCATATTTAATGCTTCTTAGCTGGCTTAGCCTTTTTAGACGTTCAAGGAACTCCAACTGAATATCGGCAAGGAGTAAAACACTGCAGTACACGTAACAGAGAAATTTCAGACTATGCAAACAAACAAGAATGTACTTATTTTGTCAACCTGCATCCAGAGTTTTTATTAAGAGCTGTTTTCAGGGACTTAAGGACCAAAAGAATCAGAGATAAGAATGCCGTACCTAGTACTTACAAGGAAATAATAAATTATCCTAATTTTAAATACGCTTTAGACTCTGGGTAGCATTAAACAGATAAGGGCCAAACATACCTTCAACGGTAATGTTTTTCATGGACAGAATGTACTGTGAGTTAAACCCACTGTAAAAATTGTAGCCTATTCCTGCAAGATCTCAAAAAGAACAAAAAGTGCAGCCTTTTACCATTATAAACCCCAGTCATGTCTAATGAGATGCTCCTGAAGTGAGGACTCTGCTATCAACAGTGGTACTCAGTTTTAAGAGTTTAAGGTTATCTGGGTTTGCAATTTGGTTACCTTCATAAATTTTAAGCAAAGTATTTTACAACTTTTAGAAAAATTATCAGAATGTCAGCTTGTTTCATGATAGAATAAAACATGTAAAACCAACATTCTTTTGTGCCTTCTTTGTTAAAAAAAAAAAAAAAGTGGTTACTGCTTTGAACGCTAAACAAAAGAAATCAAGCGTATACAAGTGTATATCATCTTAAAGCGCCCTCCATATCCCTTCCATCTACCCAGAAGTCACCTGCAGACAGTTTCCATTTACCACCATGGCTTCCCACAGCTTTTCTATATTTGAAGGCATCCTCTGACCACATAAGGTCACTATGAGTCAGAATCGACTCATTGACAACGAGCTCGGTTTTTTTCCTGACCACATAAGGGGGAAGGGGCACAGGCTGGAAGTACCAGGAAGTTAATGCCTCAGGCGACTCTTGACTAATGAAGGACAGGACTTGGCAGACAGCCCCAAACTTCTTGTTCTTCAGGGAGACATTCAAAGACTGTTCCAGCCTATCTCTCGGAGAAGGATTGATCTTTCTTCTTTGTTTTCATTTCCCCACTCCTTCACCATGCCTCCTAGGAATCTCCGTGCAGGTTATCTTTACTACACGTTTCTCCCTTCCTACTTTTAACCACCACTCGTATAAAGAAAGTTCATCTCTATAGTTCATATACGAAGAGTTTACTTCTACTTGCACTGGGAAGGAGGAATCAAGAATGATGGATCCCCTTTTCTATCCAAAGACTTCTAGAAATTCACCCACACAACCAATTCCACAAACCTGGCAGTCACAGTAAATATAGGAAGTAGATTCTTTTCATAAAGAGATGAAGACTCCCCAATTGTGTCCTGAAGTTGAATGAATGATAAACACATTGCTAGACAGAAGTGCTCAATCAATACTTATTTGTGGGTGAATAGATAAGTGAAGGAATGAATGACTAGCTTGTAGTTGTAGAACTGGCCACATCAGTTAGAAAGCAAGGACTCTCTTCTGATACAAATTAGAAAGACCACTGAACCAGACATAAGGTTTCAAGTGGAAGTGCCTCACTCTGGCTCCATCACTCACAATGTAACACCCAGAGCAAGTCACATTACCTCTATGTCTCAGTTGAATCAAGACATGCCACTATGCAAAGCTTTGGCTCGCAAATCAGGACAACTAAAATCAAGCTCACCAGTTGACACATGACATTTGGAAAGTCACAGTCCCTACTGGGATAAATGCAGGGGTGATATTTGTGCCTTATAGATTATTATAGAATGAGATGGAAACTTGGCCTTGAGTATGTAGTTGATTAGACTTTATTCCCAGTGTAGTTATCTAAGAGGGGCTCAGAAATCTGAAGGCCTTCAGCAATCTTTGCTTTCCTCCCTTAAGGAAAGAGACGATCCAAATCCATAGTCTGGAAAATTTCTTTTTTTGGCACTAGAAATTTTTATTTAAAATGAATTCTTAAATATAAGCCCAATTTATATGATACTTTCATTTCTTCAATCAACAAATATTTATTGTGTACTAGGCATTGTTCAAGTGCTAGAGATACAGCAGTGAACCCAATAGATAAAAAATCCTAGACCTCATGAAGCTTTCACTTTAGAAGAGGCAGTGCTCTGTTTGAAGGGTATGTATGAGCTGGGAGAAGCAAGGGTGAAGAGTCCCTGGGGCTCTTCAATATGCATAGGAATCACCTGGAATGCCTGAAACATGTTCCCAGCCCTTCTCCCATGTGATGGTTAAGATTGTGTGTCAACTTGGCTGGGCCATGATTCTCAGTGTTTTGGCAGTCATATAATATTGTGATCACTTCCCTGTTGAGATTTGATATGTGATCACCCCCATGATAGGATCTGCTGGGAGTAGCCAGTCAGTTGAGGGGGAGTTTCCTCGGGCGTGTGGCCTGCATCTAGTGTGGGCGGACATTCAGGCAGGGCTGAAGTGGTGGGGCTTTTACTCATTCTGGATCCTACAGCTGGCTCCTGTTTGTCTGGCCTCCAGTTCTTAGGACTTGAGCTAGCAGCTTACCTGCCGTCTTGCCTGCCCATCTTGGGATTCGTCAAGCTTCACAGGCTGTGAGCAACAGCCCTGTTCTCTGGCCTGCCAATCTTGGGTGTGCCAGTCCCTGCAGCTGCATGAATCAGAAGGGGCTTCTTTCCTGACCCACAGACTTGGGATGTTACAGCCTCTACAACTGCATGAGCCATTTCTTTGATATAAATCTCTCTATATACATATATATTTGTACACTTTCTGGTTTTGCTTCTCTAGAGAGCCCAGCCTAACACACCCCACCTCCAGAATCTGATTCTGTTGGTCTCCAGGAAGAAAATCAGAAATTGTAAACTCCAATATGTCTGATTCAGAGGATACAGAGTTTACTAAAGCATAGTTTATTAACTACTTGTCTAAATAATTTCTCTAGGAGCCAGCCTTTCTATACTGATCCTCAGATTGTCGTCAATAAATGTATTTGATGAATATTCCCACCGAACTAAAAAAAAAAAAAAAACAATTGCTGTCGAGTTAATTCCAACTCATAGTGACCCCATGTGTGTTAGAGTAGAGTTGTGATCCATAAGGTTTTCAATGGCTTATTTTTCAGAAGTAGATTGCCAGGTCTTTCTTCCGAGGTACCTCTGGGTGGGCTCAAATCTCCAACTTTTCAGTTAGCAGCCAAGTACATTAACCATGTGCACTACCAGGGACTCTCTCATTTAACTAGAACCTGGGAAATTCATGAAGTTTAGTTACAGTTATTCCTTGTGCCAAAGTCACAGTCAATAAAGACAAAATACTAAATATTATATTGGGACCCTAAAAATATTCATAACCATAAACTGGACAGATGAGTCCTAGTTACATGTTTCCCCACCAAGTTCCCTGGGCACTTGGTACATACATGCTTCTGTGCACCCACACTAATAGTTTAACTATCATATGTATCTATTTCTGCAAATGTTTCCCACTCTAGGGTTGTCCATTAAAGATGAGAACCATGAGGTATTTTAGTCTTTGTGTCCATGGCACCACCACTATACTTGTCACACAGTAGACAATAAATGCTTGTGAAATCCTTGAATGAAGGAAGGAAGGAATAAATGAACACATGAATTAACAAATAAATAGACCAACCTCTCTTGCATTAGTTTCCCCATCTGGAAATGAGTAGGTCTGTATAAATGCTATCCTGTTTCACTTCCAAGTCTCTAATTCTTATATTGAAGGAAAGGCAAGAATAAAGAGGAAAATGGCCAAATATTAACTGCTGTTTCCAAAAACTTGCCAAAAACATTACAGAATGCTGTTTACCACATGGCTTGTAAGTCCTGGGTTTGGCTACATTTCAAATCAAATCTGCAAAACGGTATCAATTTTAAAAAGTGATGTGATGCACTTAATATGAGTTTGCTGGTCTTCCAACACCAGAGTTATATAGAGAGTTTCCACAGCACATCCTCTTTCCAATATCAAAATGTTTAAACTTGAAGGTGACCCCAAGAATTTAGTAATAATAACAATAATAAAGATGATGATGGCAAAAAAAAACCCCTCAGACCGGTTACTTATGTATCACTGCCCTCTGCTGGATAGAATTAGAAGTTTCCATGTGAATGTGTAATTTTCCAGATGACCTGGGTAGGGAGAGACTCCAGTCAAACCCAGGGCTGAGACTAAGGATCAATATTTATTTTTCCTTTTGCCTCAGCCTCCAATATGACTCAGCACGGAGCTGTGACTGATGCTATTTTTATTTAAAATTGTGATATTTTGTTCATCATGGAGTTTTGCTTTAATTTTGATATTTTTTAATATTGCATTAAAATATTATTTATCTTGATTACAGAGTTTTCTGCAACCACCCCCTTAAATTTTGTGCTTGGCATGAGTACTTCACTCACCTCACTCTAGTCCTGGCCCTGGTTGAACCACCCCTAAAGCGCCTTCTGCGGAGGTTGCTCAGTCCGTGTTTGAACACTTCAAAGATGACTTCCCTGGCCTCTCTCACTAGATCAAGGCCCCCACAGGGTCACTTACCTCTCCTTGTGTAATTGCTGGATAAAAACGGTCTCCCACTCTGGACTCTGAGCGCTATGAAGGCAGGAATCATACCTGGGATTTCTTCTAGACACTGAACTTCCAGCCTCTAGCATAGACCTGGCATATGGTTAAAAAAAAAAAAAATCAAACCCGTTGTCGATTCTGACTCAGAGCAACCCTATATGACAGAGTAGAACTGCCCCATAGAGTTTCCAAGGAGCAGCTGGTGGATTAGAACAGTCAACCTTTTGGTTAGCAGCTGTAGCTCACCATAGCTCTCAACCACTGTGCCACCTGGGCTCCTGGCACATGGTAGAACTCCGTAAATATAAGGTGAGTGAAAGAATAAACAAGCACACCAGGGAGAGAAGGGAGAACAGTATGGCAGACATTTCTATTTTTTGACAGCTCTATTAGAAAGGCCTTACTGTGGAGTATGGTGACAATAACAACAATTACAACAGCCAGTATTTATTGATCACTTACTGCATGGCAGACTTTATGCTAGGTGATATATGATCTCATTTAATCCATAAGTCAACCTTGTGAGGTAAGTGACATTATTTCAATAGAAGAGAAATCTAAGGCTTAAAGGAATATAGAAACAGGAACATTTCTTCTTGTAACTTCCACACTGGTTCTAGAACTTCCCCCTGATAATACATTTACATATCACATAGAATAATTCCACATCCCACCAAAAGAGAGCGATATATCTGTTATGTAAAAGGCACTGCACTAAGCCTTAAGGTGATAAAAAGGAAATGTAGCATGCCTATCTCTCTAGGGTCTTACAGTCTAGGAAGACGGAGAAGATTAAAACAAAAATATACAAATGATGATTTAAAAATATAAGGCCTATTTCCAACAATAAGAAATATATTTATAAGGCCTAGCAGGGTCAAGGTCATAAGAGAGAGACTAAGTGGAAGTTCAAATTATAATGTGGTTGATTATACTCTGGTTGGAGGAATCTGGAATTCCTTTACAGAAAGTAGTGGCATGTCAGATATGTCTTAAAGGACAAATAAAACATTAACAGGTAGAATTATAGGGGTGGAAGGAGGGAAGCAATTCAAAAAGAAGCAACAGTCCAAGCACCAGAAGGGAGGCTGGAGGCCAGTGTGTGTTGTGTGTGTGTGTGTGTAAACAGGAGCACCCCGGATTGCCTGCGCACGTAGAAAAGCAAAGGGAGGAATTCCGGTTTGGTCTGAAATGAAAAAACCTTGGAAGTCTTTGCTCTCCTCCTCACAACAAGAAAAAGGTGGAAAACTGAAATTTGACAACTTGTTTTAGATCCCTCAGGAAATTGAGGTCACAGGGCACACCATCACCATAAAAACTAAAAGAGTAAAGAGACCTATGGCCGTTAGACCTACTGGAACATACTACCTGGGGTTCCAATGTCAGGCAGAAATATGTACTTAATTTTCTTCCTGAAGGAAAGAAGTTTCTTGAGCAGAGGAAGGCCATGATTCTGAAACCCTCTTCCTCTTTCTAAAGCCATTGCCTCAGGCTCTGGTAGTTCCTAAGGCCAACTGGGATACCCTCATCCAAGCCATTACCACTTGGAGGCTTTGTTACCTGCCTCCGGGGCCACAGAGGCAAGTGGTAGTGTATGGAATCATTAGCAGAGCAGACGAGGGCGGACTCTGGTAGCCATCAGCAGACAGAGGCAGTGGTGGAAGCCACAGCGCCAGCCCAGCTGCTCCACATGGGACTGGGGATGGGGCAGGGTAAGTGGTGGAGCAGGCACCTCGTGAGTGATAGTGTTAATGGAACTGAGGCACAGGCTCTCCTGGCTCCTCCATGTGAGAAGGGCTGGCATCAAGATGTACATTCAGCCCAGGTACCTCTAGCTGCAACAAAGCTCAAGGCACCTAATGGGAAAGTTCTTGGAAGACCTTGACATAGCTCCTTGTGTTGAATCATAGATCAGAAAGGAACATTATCTAATCAGTGACAGCCACGAAATATTTTTCCTAAAAATCAACAAATGACAAAAATTATTAGAATGATTTGTGATATAATTACACCACTTGTTTTATGACATAAAGTTTAGTTTAGTTAAAGAATAAGAAGACATACATTTCTTATTTTCTTATCATTTACGTATGTATACATATTACCTTGTAGGCCCTGGATTTGGTTACAATCTGAGTTGTTAAATGCTGTTAAATGTGTTGAATGTCACTCAGGTTTGCAGCCATTCATTTATATGGAGACTGGTAGCTGTCGGTGAGGACCTGCGTAGCCAAAAAAACATATGAAGACAAGTTTCCCTGGTACATAGTGTCTGACCTGATCTCAGCACATCCATGACCATCCCATCCACTCATTGAGTTCTGCTCTATAGTATTACTGGATGGCTCTCTTAAGATGGAATATTATTATAATGTGGATGTAGTTGGTTTTTTCCTTCAGAGGTTGAGGAGACAGTAACCAGACTATAACAGCCTTATTGACTGATTAGTGTGGCCAAAGTTTAAGTAAAATGTATGCATTCATTTTACAGTGTTTAATTATTGAATGCCTGTTATGTGCCAGGCACTGTACTAGACTCTGGGGACACAGTAATGAGAGATAGGTAAGTACAAGGAGCCCATAAAGGAAAGATACCAGCCCAGCATCGGAGGGTAGAAAAAGTTTTCCAGAGAAAGTAGCGCCAATGAGACCTGAGAGATAAGTAAACGTTAGCCACTTCTAGGGTGGTTGGGGAGGAGAAGAGGGGAGAGGAAGGGAGAGAAGGGAGAAGGGGAGCAGTAGAACACAACCCTCCAGCAGAAAGAAATGTAAGTACAAAGGCCTGAGAGACAGAGAGAGAGGAAGAGGAAGAAGGAGAAGTGTGGTCTCTTGGGAGAATTACGGTCTCCTTTAAGACTGAAGCATTAAGCACAAGGTGGGGAGTAGTGAGAGATGAGACCAGGATAGTAAGCAAGGCCCAGTTCAGTTCATGAAGGGCCTTATGAGCTGTTTCAAGGAGTCTGAGCTTTATCATGAGTGCAATGGCGGGACATAGAAAAGATGGAAGAGAAGAGTGATGTGATCAGATTTGCATTTCAGAAAGGGCACGCTGTCTATAATTTAGGGCTTAGATGGGAGAGGGGTTAGAATGGAAGTGGGGAAATATGGGTGCTTGCCATAGTAAATCAGGTGAAAGATAATGATGTCCAGAACTAAATTAATGGCTATAGGAGTTGAGAGAAGTGGGTGTTTTAAATACTATTTATTAGGTAGAATCAAAAGATCTTGGCAGTTGATGGATGGAGATTCAGGGAGAGGAGGGAGTCGTGTGGGACATCCAGGGCTCTAGCGTGGTCACTGAATGGTTTAGAGGACCAGACACAGATAGATGAGCACGGAAGTCATGGGGTTGAGGGAGGATGAGCTCAGTTCTGAGTACATAGAGTTTAAGGGGCTACAAGACATTCATCTGGAAATGCCCAGTAAGCTGTCAAATATGTAAGTCTGGAGTGCAGAAGAAAAGGCTAGACCAGAGATGTAGATTTGGGAACAATCAGCATATAGATGATGACTGTGTTGTTAGTTGCCTTCATGTTGGCCCCGACTCATGGCAACCTCCTACACAATGGAACTAAACACTGCCCAGTCCTGTACCATCCCCAGGATCGGTTGCAAATCCAAACATGGTGATCCATTGGGTTTTAATTGGCTGATTTTCAGAAGCAGATCACTAGGCCTTTCTTCCTAGTCTACCTTAGCCTGGAAGCTCCTCTGAAACCTGTTCAGCATCATAGCAACAGAGATGGGTGGTAGCTGTGCATGAGGTACCTTGGCTAGGAATTGAACCTAGGTCTTCTACATGGAAGGTGGAAATTCTACCACTGAACTACCAGTACCCCCTAGATAATAATTAAGGCCGTAAAAATAAATGACATTTCTCAGGAAGAATATGATGAATGAAAAGCAAAAAGGCTGAGAACGTAAGTCAAAAGATCACCAATATTTAAGGAATGGGAAGAAAAAGAAGAGCTCTTAAAAGAGATTAAGAATGAAAGAAGAAAATCTGAGAAAGCGTAGTGGACAAGAGCCAAGGAGGGGAATACCAGGAAGGAGGGCATGAGCAACAGTGTCAGATGTTAATGGAAGATCAAGTGAGCGAAGGACGCAGACTGTCCCACTGGTTTAGCAGTGAGGAAGCCAGTAACGACCTTGGAAAGAGCATATTCAGTGGAGTGGTGAGGGCAGCAGCCAGGGCGCAGAGAGTTAAGGACCAAATTAACAGAATAAACCCTGAGAGAAATGGTAGCAAAACAACACAAGAAATAAGGTCAATGCTTATTTGCAATTTTTTTTTACCCTTCAGATGTAATTTTTTTAAATAGATGTAAAACTGTAAGACAGAATTCATTACTAGAAGGAATAAAGAGGTTCTTTACTTGTGCAATGCCATTTTTTAAATTAGGCTATTTGGCAGGTTAGAAATGAAGTCACATTTCAACTTCATGGCAAACTAGATTGGTATATTTTGTTCAGATTAGGTCTTAATAGAAATGCCTCGTGAATCTCGGCGCTTTCAAAACTGTTACTTTTGGTTATTTGTGATGTGGCTTGAGAGTAACTATAAACACATTCTGAAAGCAGGCAAATTTCAGGAAAGTTGTCTCTGTGCAATGTAATATTGGTTGCCGTAATTATAATTTTTGGATAATAATATTCTGTACATTATTGTAATCAAATGATTTGTATTGACTCAGAAGTTTTCACTAATCTGTTGTTGAGAAAGAAATCTTCTATTGTTGAGATAAAAATCTCTGGGTTATGGTAAGAATTTGAGAAGAACTCTCTCTCAGTGTCTTAGTTATCCAGTGCTGCTGTAACAGAAATACCACAAATGGGTGGCTTTAACAAACAAAAATTTATTTTCTCACAGTTCAGGGGGCTAGAAGTCCAAATTCAGGGCACTGACTCTAGGGGACACAATTCTGGGGGGACGCAATTCAATCCATAACACTTAATAATCATCCAAATGTGAAAAGAGCTTTAACTCTATAACCTATTGAATACATGACAAGATCACAATTAGTGTTATCTTGGGATTTCTCTGTTTACTTCTGAGTTTTAACTCCTCTGAAGAAAGTCCTTTCATACTCTCATATCCCCAAATGTATTGTGGAATCTGCCAGTCCCCTCCTTCCTCCAGACTGGAGAACTTGGCCCATCCAGAACCTTCCCACTTCCCTCTGGTTTTCGTCTGCCCTTTCCAAGTGCAGGCAGGTGTTATCCAGCTTTATGCTTCAGAAACTGGCTCTGTTTGCTCACATAATCTTCCAAACCGTTTGTCTTTTTCAGGCCTTGGCTTCTAAAATAATGAAAGTTAAAATCTGACTCTTCCTTTACCTGCAGTCTGTTCCCTATCAGCCCATCCTGTGGCATGAAGATTGATCTTATCCAGTATTGGACTGGAAAAGAACCGTGAGATAAAAAAACCTACAGGGGGAAAAGGTTAGTCTATATGTCAAAATATTATCCTGCCACTTTAAGCCAAGAAAGAAAGAGGGAGGGAAAAAGAAAAGGAAATTTAAATTACCTCTCATTCCAACGATATAATCACCATTGACAATTCTGGTATACATTCTTTTCATTCATTATCTATTTATATGTATATGTATTTATTTCTACTATGGCTATCTTTTGCTACTTGTAGGTTGTGGTCAGCTTTAATTTAATAACTCACCTATCCCTTTCTCAGTTGATGGTGGTGGTGGTAGGTGCCATTGAGTCGGTTCCGACTCGTAGTAACCCTATGTACAACAGAACGAAATACTGCCGAGTCCTGCACCATCCTCACAATCATTATGCTGGAGCTCACTGTTGCAGTCACTGTGTCAATCCATCTCGTCAAGGGTCTTCCTCTTTTTCGCTGACCTTCTACTTTACCAAGCATGACGTCCTTCTCCAGGGACTGATCCCTCCTGATAACATGTCCGAAGTACGTGAGACATAGTCTCACCATCTTCACTTCTAAGGAGCATTCTGGTTGTACTTCTTCCAAGACAGATTTGTTTGTTCTTTTGGCAGTCCATGGTGTATTCAATTTTCTTCACCAACACCACAATTCAAAGGCGTCAATTCTTCTTCTGTCTTCCTTATTCATTGTCTAGCTTTCACAAGCATATGAAGCAACTGAAAACACCATAGCTTGGGTCAGGCCCACCTTTGTCTTCAAGGAGACATCTTTGCTTTTCAACACTTTAAAGAGGTCTTTTACACCAGATTTGCCCAATGCAATGCATCTTTTGATTTCTTGACTGCTGCTTCCATGGGTGTTGATTGTGGATCCAAGTAAAATGAAATCCTTGACAACTTCAATCTTTTCTCCGTTTATCATGATGTTGCTTATTGGTCCAGTTGAGGATTTCTTTTTCTTTATGTTAAGGTGTAATCCATACTGAAGGCTGTGGTCTTTGATCTTCATCAGTAAGTGCTTCAAGTCCTCTTCACTTTCAGTAAGCAAAGTTGTGTCTTGAAAAACCTTGTTAAGTTAAAAAGAAACAGTAAATAAAAACTTCCATTGATTTTAATGGGAAAAATTATGATGCATTTCATCCTAACCTACAATACTCAAAAAACTTTCACACTGTTCACCCGAACAATGAAAACAAGTTTATATTAGCGATAAACCAAAAACACCATTGCCGTTGAGTCAATTTCCACTCATAGCAACATTATACGACAGAGTAGAACTTCCCCATAGGGATTTCAAGCCTGTAAATCTTTATGGAAGCAAACCACCACATCTTTCTCCCTCAGAGAGGCTGGTGGGACCTTTTAGTTAGCAGTAGAGTGCTTTAACCACTGCCCCAGCAAACCAAACCCGTTGCCATCAAGTTGATTCCAACTCATAGCAGCCCTATAGGACAGAGTAGAATTGCTCCCATAGGGTTACTGCCCCACCAGCTCTCCCATATTAGCAATAGACAACAGTATCTGAAAGTGTATGGATATGGAAAAGAAATCTAATCTGAAAAGGAGAATTATATTGATCCCCAAACTTCGTTGAGCTTGAATCGACATGGCCTTATTTACGAGCGTTAACTTCCCAGGTATATGTTTTTCAAGAATCACTTGTTCAGCTTTGAAAGTATGTAACAAATCCTTGGTTATGTTGAAAACACTTTGTTTAAAATATACAACAAATATTCAGTTATATTTAAAAATTATTCTGTGTATTTGATAATTTTGTTATTATTTCATCTGACTGGTTTAATGTGTTGTGTATGTGTGTTTAGTTTATGTCAACTGAGTGACAACTACTGTACTGTCACAAGGTATCAAACTGTGATATATGGTACATGTATTTAATAGGGAATATCATTCTTGCAATAAGGAGCCCTGGTGGCGCAGTGGTTAAGCACTTGGCAGCTAACTGAAAGATCAGCAGTTCAAACCCACCAGCAGCTCCACGGGAGAAAGATGTGGCAGTCTGCTTCCCTAAAGATTACAGCCTTGGAAACCCTATGGGGTAGTTCTACTCTGTCTTACAGGGTAACCTATGAGTCAGAATCAACTCAACAATAATGAGTTTGTTTGGCTTATCATGTTTCCTAATGTTTTGGTAACCTTTATTTTGGGAGTATATTTTGGATGAGTATTATCAATAAATACAAAATAATTTGAAAAATAAAAGAACTCCTTTAGGAAAAAAAAAAGCTTGCAAGCAGCCATCTAAGATACATCTACTGGTCTCATCCCATTGGAGCAAAGGAAAACACCAAGACACAAGAGAAATATTAGTCCAAAGGACTAATGGACCACAAATACCACAGCTTCCCCCAGACTGAGCCTGGAACAACTAGATGGTGCCCGGCTACCACCACCAACTGCTCTGACAAGGATCACCATGAAGTGTCCAGGACAGAGTGGGAGAAAAACATAAAACAAAATTCAAATTCACAAAAAAGACCAGACTTACTGGTCTGACCAAGACTGGAGAAACCTCAGGAGTATGGTAACTGGACACCCTTTTAACTCAGAACCGAAGTTACTCTTGAAGTTTACCCTTCACCCAAATATTAGACAAGTCTATAAAACAAACAATAACACACATGAGGAATGTGCTTACTATTTCAATCATGTATATGAAACTAAATGGGCACATCTGCCCAAAAGCAAAGATGAGAAGGCAGGAAGGGACAGCAAAACTGGACAAATGGAATCGGGGAATTTGGGGTGGAGAAGGGAAGAGTGTTGCCACATTTCGGGGTTGGCAACCAATGTCACAAAACAATTTGTGTATTAATTGTTTAATAAGAAACTAATTTGCTCTGTAAACTTTCACCTAAAGTACAATAAAAAAAAGTATATGGATATGGCTTACTCATCAAATGAAATATAATAAAGACTTTTTGTACACAAAATAAGGAAAGAGTCTTAATAGTGGATAGTGGTTGAGGAGAGTTGTGAGGGAGTCATTCTTTTGGAAGATAAATTCTCTCTGTACCATATTCGTAACCAATTTTTCAAACTTTTGGAGATTGGACTCAAATTGGACTTAGAAATAAAGTTATAGTACGGAAAACTGCCTTTAGGGTGAAATAAAAGCTAAATGACCATCTTTACAGCAACATGTGGAAAAAGCCTACAGAGACTGGTGAACGTACACAAAGCAAAACATTCTGGAATCACCAAATATGATGCCAAATTCAAATTTGATTCATATTGTATTGTAATAGAAACTATTGTGTTGAGCAAATTGTTAAGAGCATGTTAGCACCGCATCATAACGTTTCTTAGAGCATGTTTTATTAAGTATCTTTTTGGGTGAAAAATATTTTTTTTAAAGGAGTTGCCATGAGTAATGGTTGCACAACGTGACTAATGTATCTGATGTCATTAAACTGTACACCTGAAAAATGTTGAATTGGTAAATGATGTGCTATATATATTACAACAATTTAAAAAAGAAGTGGCCTTGAAGTGGTATAAAAGTTAAATAGTCATTATGACAAAAAATATCATTAAATGAGCAGTCATTCTATGAAGTAAATACAGTAAAACCTGTGAAAGCCAGAACCTGTGTAAGAAGAGAGAAAACCAAAATATTTTCCACTAAACAGAGAGTGATATAAAAGTGGTGACTGCACCTTGTCAAAGATGAAAAACTTATAAGACCCAGGAAAACAAGGCAGTCTCATCGAGTTTCACTGTATATCTATATATATATGCCCACACACATATATACATATATATATGAAAAACATCTTTTCAAGCCAGTAAATATGATTCCACAGTAATATTTTAAATCTCTGTACAAATTCCATCATGTAAATTACTATAATTTACTTACTTAAACAACTCCCAATTGTTAAAAATTTAGGGTGATTTTTTTTCCCTTCAGATTTCATTGCTATAAACAATATTATGGGTGAACATTCTTGTGGCTAAGTCTTCCAGGAGGTTATTCATAAGAAAGTACTAGCCTTTGTTATCTGGAAGTAGAACCCAAGTCTTCTGATTCCCAAGTTAGTATTTTTTTCTTCTGTACCAAATCGATGAGACTTGGATCACACTAGATTTGCCATATGTAGATTCTGCACAAACACACAAAGATTCCCAGGAATACAAACATAGAAGCTTATACTTATTGCCCAAGGCAACTGAGTGCAATTCCCACTCCAGAGTAATTGACTGTTTATTAAATAATAGGCCTTTCAGAGACATACAACCAAGAAAAAAAAATTAGTTGTTGTCCAACTTACCTTGTCTTCATGGCTTCAGCTGGGAATCCTCATAGCTCGATGGGCCAAAGCCACTTTAACACTTTTCCAACTTTCCTTGCTTAACCAAGTGGGAGAAAAACTGTGTTGTGCTGAAAAAAATAAGGCCTGGTTCTAATTCTTCTACATTTACCCTGTGTCTTTTTTAACTCATAAAGGTAATTAACATGGAAAAACTCTAGTGAGCCACATGGCCACAGTGCTCAGCACTAATCATGTCAGATGGTTCACACATACACACACACACACACAAACACATACACACACACACACAGAGAAGTGTTACCTGGGCAACTGTTTGCACACAGAAGTAGAAATGAGCCTAGTGACTAATATAATTGAAGCAAAATTCCATGGCCTTTGAAAGGTATAATCTAGCATGGCTAGCAAAGTACTACTGAATGTGTTTTCATATTCAGAGAAATAAATGGCCTCAAATTTCCAATTCAGATATGACTATTTTTCTGATGAAGCATAAGTTCTTGCCAAGTAGAATTCTGCATCATAATCCAGTTTTGCATAGATGTTACCAATCTATTTCAAATATAACAAGTTCTTTTAGCTTCTCTCTCTAGAAGTCCAGGTAAAAAAAATACAGCATATTAATATAATTTATCCATTCTGTTCAAGAAGGATAGGGCAAAGTTTATACAAATTTTGTCAACAGAGTCCAGAATTGGTAAGGTGAATTGATTTCCCATTTGTTGTCTCTGGAGTTGATTTTCTTGAAAAAGAGACGTATATTGACATGTTTTTGTTATGTGCCATCAAGTTGGTTCTGACTCATAACAAACCTACGCATAACAGAACAAAACATTGCCCAGTCCTACACCATCGTCACAATTATTGCTATGTTTTAGCCCATTGTTGCAGCCACTGGGTCAATCCATCTTGTTAATGGTCTTCCTCTTTTTTGCTGACCTTTTACTTTACCAAGCATGATGTGATGGCTAAGGTTGTGTGTCAACTTGGCTGGGCCATGATTCTCCGTGTTTTAATGTAATCACTCCCGTGATTGAATATACTGTGAGTAGCCAATCAGATGAAAGGGAGTCTCCTTGGGGGGTGGCCCACATTTGTATATAAGCAGATGTTCTGGCTTTTTGCTCTGTCTGGATCCTGCAGCTGCTTCCTGTCGTCTCATCTCCCGTTCTTGGGACTTGAGTTGTCAGCTTATCTGCCGAACCTGGGATTCGTCGATCTGCACAGCTGGTGAGTGGGAGCCCTGCTCTCCAACCTTCCAATCTTTGGCTTGCCAGCTTCTGCAGCTGTGTGACTTGGGAGAGGCCTCTACCCTGATCCACGGACCTGGGACGTTCTAGCCTCTACAATCACTTGAGCTGTTTCCTTGATATAATCTCTGTCTATGTATATATTTATACACTTTACTGGTTTTGCTTCTCTAGAGAACCCAGCCTAAGACACATGATATCTTTTTCAAAGGATTGGTCCCTCCTGTTAACACATCCAAACTATTTGAGATGGAGACTCACCGTCCTCACTTCTAAGGAGCATTCTGGCTGTACTTCTTCCAAGATAGATTTGTTTATTCTTCTGGAAGTCCATGGTATATTTACCATTCTTCGTCAACACCTTAATTCAAAGGCATCAATTCTTCTTCAGTCTTCCTTATTCATTATCCACCTTTTTACATGCATATGAGGCAATTGAAAAATACCATGGATTGAGTCAGGCACATCTTAGTCTTCAAAGTGACATCTTTAATTTTTAACACTTTAAAGAGGCTTTTTGCAGAAGATTTGCCCAATGCACTAAGTCGTTTAACTTCTTGACTGCTGCTTCCATGGGCATTGATTGTGGATCCAAGTAAAATGAAATCCTTGACAACTTCAATCTTTTCTCTGTTTATCATGATGTTACTTATTGGTCCAGTTGTGAGGATTTTTGTTTTCTTTATGTTGAGGTGTAATCCATACTTAAGGTTATAGTCTTTGATCTTCATCAGTAAACGCTTCAAGTCCTCTTCACTTTAGGCTAGTAAGGTTGTGTTATCTGCATATCACAGATTTGTAATGAGTCTTCCTCTAATCCTGATGTCCCGTTCTTCATATAGTCCAGCTTCTCTGATTATTTGCTCAGCATACAGATTGAGTAAGTATGGTGAAAGGATACAACCCTGACACACACCTTTTTTGACTTTAAACCACGCAGTATACCTAGTTCTGTTCAAACCACTGCCTCTTGTTTCTATGTTCCACATAAGCAAAATTAATTGTTCGAGAATTCCCATTCTTCACTATGTTATCCATAATTTGTTATGATCCACACAGTTGAATGCCTTTGCATAGTCAACAAAACACAGGTAAACATCTTTCTGGTAGCTTCTGCTTTCAGCCAAGATCCATAGACATCAGCAATGATATCCCTCATTCCACGTCCTCTTCTGAATTTGGCATGAATTTCTGGAAGTTCCCTGTCCGTGTACGGCTGCAACCGTTTTTGAATTATCTTCAGCAAAATTTTACTTGTGTATGATATTACTGATATTGTTCAATAATTTCTGCATTCTGTTGGATCACCTTTCTTTGAAATGGGCACAAATATGAATCTCTTCCAATGGTTTGGCCAAGAAGCTATCTTCCAAATTTCATGGCACAGATGAGTGATCACTTCCAACAGGGATGTAAAAGACCTATACAAAGAAAACTACAAAACACTACTGCAAGAAACTAAAAGAGACCTACATAAATGGAAAAACATACCATGTTCCATGATATTTACACTCAACATTGTGAAAATGTCAATTATACCCAAAGCAATCTACGAAGACAATGCAATTCTGATCTAAATACCAAGTACATTCTTTAATGAGATGGAAAAACTAATCAAAAACTTTATATGGAAAGGAAAGAGGCTCCGGATAAGTAAAACATTATTGAAGAAGAAGAACAAAGTAGGAGCCCTTGCATTACCTGACCTCAGAACCTATTATACACCTATGGTAGTCAAAACAGCCTGGTACTGGTACAACAATAGATACATTGACCAATGCAACAGAATTGTGAACCCAGATGTAAATCCATCCACCTACGGTCAACTGATCTTTCAGAAAGGTCCAAAGTCCATTAAATGGGGGAAAAGATAGTCTTTTTAACAAATGGTGCTGGCAAAACTGGATGTCCATCTGTAAAAAAACGAAACAGGACCCATACCTCACACCATACACAAAATCTAATTCAAAATAGATCAAAAACCTAAATATAAAACAAAACACTATAAAGATCATAGAATTAAAATTAGGGTCAGCGCTAGAGGCCCTAATATACGGCATAATTAGGATACAAACCATAACTAACAGTACACAAATACCAGAATATAAGCTAGATAACTGGGAACTTCTAAAAATTAAACACTTATGTTCATCAAAAGACTTCACCAAAAGAGTAAAAAGAGAACCTACAGACTGGGAAAAAAATTTTGACAAATCCGACAAAGTTCTAATCTCTAAAATCTATAGGAAAGTACAACACCTCTACAACAAAAAGACCAATAACCCAATTAAAAAATGGGCAAAGGATATGAACAGACACTTCACCAAAGACATTCAGGCCGCTAACAGATACCTAAGAAAATGCTAGTGATCACTAGCTGTTAGAGAAATGCAAATCAAAACTACAATGAGATACCTTCTCACCCTGATATTACTGGCATGAATAAAAAAAAAGAAAGTAACAGAGGCTGCCGGGAGATTGGAACTCTTATGCACTGCTGGTGAGAATGCAAAATGGTACAATGATTTTGGAAAATGATATGGCACTTCTTTAAAAAGCTAGAAATAGAAATACTATATGATTCAGCTATCCCACTCCTTGGAATATAACCTAAAGAAATAAGAGCTGTCACACGAATAGACATATGCACACCCATGTTCATTGCAGCATTATTCACAATAGCAAAAAGATGGAAACAACCTAGGTGCCCATCAACAGATGAATGGATAAACAAACTATGGTACATACACACAATGGAGCACACACAACTATAAGGAACAATGATGAATCTGCAAAACATCTCAGAACATGGATGAATCTGCAAGGCATTATGCTGAGTGAAATAAGTCAATCACAAAAAGACAAATACTGTATGAGGCCACTACTATAAAAACTCATGAAAAGCTTTACACACAGAAAGAAAAAAATCTTTGATGGTTACTAAGATGGGGAGGGAAAAACTCTAACTGGACAATAAAACCAAAACCAAACCTGTTGCCATCAAGTCAATTCTGACTCATAGCAACCCTACAGGACAGAGTAGAACTGCCACATCGGGTTTCCAAGGAGTGGTTGGTGGATTCGACTGCCAACCTTTTGGTAAACAGCCAAACACTTAACCGCTGAGCCACCAGGGTCCCCAACTAGACACTTTGGTGAAGGATAAGACAGTACACAATACTGAGGAGGCCAGCACAACTTGACCAAGGCAAAGTCATAGAAACTTCATACCTAAAAACCCAAAACCAAACCCATTGCCATCAAGTAAGATTCTGATTCATAGTGAACCTCCCATAGGTATTGAGTTACTGGGCTGAAGGCTAGGGACCATGGTACTCAAGGGACATCTAGCTCTATTGGCATAACACAGTTTATAAGGAAAATGTTCTACATCTTACTTCGGTAAGTAGTGTCTGGGGTCTTAAAAGCTTGTGAACGGCCATCTAAGATATGTCTACTGGTCCTACCCCATCTGGAGCAAGGGAGAATGAAGAAAACCAAAGACAAAAGGGAAAGATTAGTCCAAAGGACTAATGGACCACTACTACCACAGCCTCCAGCAGACTGAGTCCAGCACAACTAGATGGTGCCCCACTACCACCACTGACTGCTCTGACAGGGATCACAACAGAGGGTCCCAGACAGAGCTGGAGAAAAATGTAGAACAAAATTCTAACTCACAAAAAAGACCAGACTTACTGGCCTGACAGAGACTGGAGAAACTCTGAGAGTATGGCCCCCAGACACCCTTTTAACTCAGTACTAAAGTCACTCCTGAGGTTCACCCGTCAGCCAAAGATCAGACAGGCCCATAAAACAAACAATAATAAATGTAGCTCAACCATGTATACAAGACTAAATAGGCACACCAGCTCAGGGACAGGGATGAGAGGGGACGAAAGCTGGATGAATGGAAATGGGGAACCCAAGGTTGAGAAGGGGAGAGCGTTGACACGCCGGGCGGTTGGCAACCAATGTCACAAAACAATTTGTGTATTAATTGTTTAATAAGAAACTAATTTGCTCTGTAAACTTTCACCTAAAGCACACATACACGCACACAAAAAGCATCCCGGGTTATTGTAATTTAAGCCAGTATTGAAAACCATTGATCTAGAACAGTGGTTCTCAAGCTGCGGTTCCCAGGTCAGCAGCACCAACAGCACCAGCTGTTAGAAATGCAAACCTCAGCCCAACTTAGACCTACTGAATCAGATATTCTGAAAGTGGACCGACTGCCTGTGTTTTAACAACCCCTCCAGGTGATTCTGCTACACATTCAAGTCTGAGAAGCACTGGTAGAGGAAGAATAAATAAGGAAATTCACATTAAACACTCCCTTTAGTTTCACCTGACTTCCACTCTCTTTTAAGTTTCTCGTGTTCATCGTCCTGTTCACACTCATCTCCTCCTCTTTTTATCCACTTGATTCATACATTTTTCTGTTTCTTTTCCACGGTATTTAAATCTTTTCCCCTTTTCTCCGATTCCCTGAGAAAGGCTCTTCTCCTCAGAGACTTGTTGCCACTGGAAATTTTGCATTTCTGTTTTAACAGAAAATTCAGGTAGCCCCAAGACAAGGCTGCCTTTCTTCAGTGGAATATCAGAAATCATTTTGCACATGAAGTGTGATCAAACCCGATTTTAGAATTACTGCTACAGAAAACAATTAAGTGTTGTATATAAAATTTAGAAATTCTAATGTTACCATTGGTAACCAGTGTCCTCTAGTGGCCAATGCAAGAAGTGACAGTAAACAATAAATTTCATCCTTTTTCTCTTTAATTGATTACATAAACATTTGTTGAGCATCTAATGTGTGTCGGACACTGTAGACGCCTGTATGAGATTTTCAGACAAATAAATCCCAGATTCTGTCTTTCAATAGTTCATATTTTCCCATATTATTTCAGAGATTCTAGAATAGTATTTGATTAGAATATTAATTTGAAGTAGAAAGTCTGTGAAAACTATTTTAATCACATTAGGGGTAACTATGTAAGCTTTCTAGACAGCAAGATTTTTCTTGTTGCAAAGGATAATTTCATAAAATTCATAGTATCTGAAAATGAATGTAATTTATAATTATAGCAAAATCAGGAGCCTGGCTATGACTTAATGAATCTTACCCACTGATATGGAAATTCTAACTCTTTGAAATTTCTTTCTCTATAATGTTAATTATTATATATAATTTCTTCTTTGAAAAATAGCAGTTCTAGTTCAAGATAGCTAACTGGGCAGACACATTTTCCTCTCCTGCCTCCCCAAATACACTGGTAATAAGAAAAGAAATAGGAACATGAGGATAAATGTGTAGAGAGTTGAATAATGGAAAGGTGGCATCATCAGACCAGAAGAGAGCGGAATGTTGACAAAATATATGTGAAGTGTACAGAGTATTCATGTCAGGCATGAGATTCTGTGGCTAGTGTGTGGTTCCTGAGAGATGTGTTGGTATTCACAAGAAGACGAGGCACATAAGGAAGAGGAGATCTTGGCAGGAAAGGAACTGACGGAGTGCCTTGCGAGGGGTCCAGCTCCTGTGATGCTTTTCACTTGAACTCCAAGAAAAGTCTGCTTTGGTTAGAATTTTAATCTTTCCCTTCCTACATTATAACATCCTCCTTTAACTTGGAATAATCTTTGAGACACTGAATAGTACAAGTGATAAAGAGGAAAGAAAGAGAAGTCCCAATAGCTCATTGCCACACTGGCACCCCTAGAAAGGGATGTTTATTATTTCAAGTCTATGGGCTTGAAGTTCCAGGCCGTAGCCCACAGAAAGAACAGGAAGTTTAAGAAAGAGCAGGAAACCCAAAACGTTGAGGAATACCCCTGAGTAGACAACTGGAGAGAGTGGCATATGAATGAACTGTCTGCGTCCTCTGCGTCCCCCATGATGATTTTATTTAGTACATAGATGGACACTTATCTGTTTGACTGCTACATACTTATATGTAAATAAGAGATATAATTATGCTATCAGATGCATAATGTTACAGATATTGTTGCTAAGAATAAGGCTAGTAAAAATAGAGAATTGATTTAAAACTGAAGACGAAAAATGTCAAGAATTTTATAAAGAAAATAAAGCTATATACAAAGGAATAAATAGCCATCAGACTACAAATCTACAATTACTACTAATCTAGAAATCAAAAGACTACATACAGGTAGTTCCCAACTTATATTTTAATACATACATAAAAAAATACATAAATCATAAAAAAATAAAGGACAGTCGTAAATGTGGTTCATTGTAACTCAAATATGTTCTAAATCAGGGACTACCTGTATACAGAGTTATGAGGGAAAAAATATTTAGAACATAAAATACTATATCCAAACAAATTATCACTTTCATAAAAGGACAAAAATAAGGATATTTGTAGACGCTGCTCATACCTTTTTGAAGTAACTATTGAAGGCTGTACTTGAGTAAAAAAGAAAAAAACTGAATCCCAAAAGAAAAATGGTGTGCAAGAAACATTGTTGAGCATATTGTTGATGTGTGCTAAATCAAAATAAATACTAACTGGTGTTTAAGTAAGGCAGAAGGGGTCCTATTCTCTTGATATTCAGTGTGATTGGACTGAGAAGTAACTCACTGCCCGAGGATATTGGGCTCCAGGAGAGATAATGCATCCCATCTTGCACTCCCTTTTCAGAGTGCTTATAGGCAGGACAAAACTCTTTGGATTAACCAACCGTAGTCTGATTTAAGAGCCAGCTCTTTAGGGGATGAGTAAATGCCAACTTTCCAACACTTGGAGACCTTGGTGGGCTCTAGTCCCATAGGAAGCTGATCTCAAGTGTAGTTCCCCAGTCCCTATCCAGCCCCATCTGTAGGAAGGGGAAAGTTTTGTTCCAGCTAGCTCATTGACAGACAATCAGTGAAGGTCCCTGAGTCAGTCATTTGAAGTACCATTTTTATCTCCAAAATAGGTAAATGAAAATGACCAATTTTGGAGTATAAGAAGAGAGGAGCTAAAATACTAGACAATAATAACATGTAAGAAAGGAGAAAGGTTATTGGAATAAAAAAATTCAAAGATCATTAGAAAGGAGGTTAAAGATTTTGATGAATTTTAGATTATGTTAAATCAACTAAGGATTTACTATTTAAGGGTAAACATTAAAACAATGAAATGGAATATATAACTTCCAAACTACTAGAGGAAAGAAACAGTGATAAAGATAATTCAATCAACCCAATACAATGCAAAAAAAAAAAGATGTGAAGAATGTCCAAATGTATCAGTAATCACAGTAAAACGAGTAGAATAAACTCACAAATTAAGAGAGAAAGATTCTAAAAAAGGATTTCTCTTTTTTCTAAAAAAAATTTTTTTTTAATTCGCACATATACCCTTTTAAACTCCCCATGTGTCTGTCACTTTGTTGTACTGTGGGGGCTTGCGTGTTGCTGTGATACTAGAAGCTATGCCACCGGTCGGTATTCAGATATCAGCAGGGTCACCCATGATGGACACATACCAGCTGAGCTTCCAGACTAAGACAGACTAGGAAGAAGGACCCAGCAGTCTACTTCTGAAAAGAATTAGCCATTGAAAACCTTATGAATAGCAGCAAGACATTGTCTGATATAGTACTGGAAGATCAGCCTCCCAGGTTGGAAGGCACTCAAAAGGCTACTGGAGAAGAGCTGCCTCCTCAAAATAGAGTCCATCTTAATGACATGGATGGAGTCAAGCTTTCGGGACCTTCATTTGCTGATGTGGCATGACTAAAGACAAGAAGAAACAGCTGCAAACATCCATTAATAATCGGAATGTGGAATGTACGAAGTATGAATATAGGAAAACTGGAAATCGTCAAAAATGAAATGGAGTGCATAAACATCGATATTCTAGGCACTAGTGAGCTGAAATGGACTGGTATTAGCCATTTTGAATCAGACAACCATATAGTCTACTATGCTGGAGATGACTACTTGAAGAGGCATGGTGTTGCATTCATCCTCAAAAAGAACATTTCAAGATGTATCCTGAAGTACAACGCAGTCAGTGATAGGATAATATCCATACACCTACAAGGAAGACCAGTTAATACGACTATTATTCAAATTTACGAACCAACCGCTAAGGCCAAAGATGAAGAAATTGAAGATTTTTACCAACTTCTGCAGTCCGAAATTGATCAAACATGCAATCAGGATGCATTGATAATTACCGGTGATTGCAAGGGGAAAGTTGGAAACAAAGAAGGATCAGTAGTTGGAAAATATGGCATTGGTGATAGAAATGATGCAGGAGATCACATGATAGAATTTTGCAAGACCAATGACTTCTTCATTGCAAATACCTTTTTTACCAACATAAATGGCAACTATACACATGGACCTCGACAGATGGAATACACAGGAATCAAATCAAATACATATGTGGACAGAGACAATGGAAAAGCTCAATATTATCAGTCAGAAGAAGGCCAGCCCTGATTGAGGAACAGACCATCAATTGCTCATATGCAAGTTCAAGTTGAAATTGAAGAAAATTAGAACAAGTCAACGAGAGCCAAAGTATGACATTGAGTATATCCCACCTGAATTTAAAAACCATCTCAAGAATAGATTTGACACATTGAACACGAATGCAGACCGAAGACCAGATGAGTTGTGTAATGACATCAAGAGCATCATACATGAAGGAAGCAAGAGGTCATTAAAAAGACAGAAAAGAACCAAAAGACCAAAATGGATGTCAGAAGAAACTCTAAAACCTGCTCTTGAACTTCCAGTAGCTAAAGCAAAAGGAAGAAATGATGAAGTAAAAGAACTGAACAGAAGATTTCAAAGGGCAGCTCGAGAAGACAAAGTAAAGTATTATAATGACATGTGCCAAGAGCTGGAGATAGAAAACCAAAAGAGAAGAACACGCTTGGCATTCCTCAAGGAGAAAGAACTGAAGAAAAAATTCAAGCCTCCAGCTGCAATAGGGAAGGATTCTATGGGAAAATATTAAATGATGCAGGAAGCATCAAAAGAAGATGGAAGGAATACATAGAGTCATTATACCAAAAAGAATTGGTCAACGTTCAATCACTTCAAAAGGTAGCACATGGTCAGGAACCAATGATACTGAAGGAAGAAGTGCAAGCTGCACTGAAGGCATTGGCAAAAAACAAGGCTCCAGGAATTGACAGAATATCAATTCAGATGTTCCAACAAACGGTTGCAGCGCTGGAAGTGCTCACTCGTCTATGCCAAGAAATTTGGAAGACAACTACCTGGCCAACCGACTGGAAGAGATCCATATTTGTGCCCATTCCAAAGAAAGGTGATCCAACAGAATGGGAAAAGTATTGAACAATATCATTAATATTACATGCAAGTAAAATTTTGCTGAAGAGTATTCAAAAGCGGTTGCAGCAGCACATCAACAGGGAACTTCCAGAAATTCAAGCCAGATTCAGAAGAGGACATGGAATGAGGGATATCCTTGCTGATGTCAGATGAACCCTCACTGAAAGCAGACAATACCAGAAAGATGTTTACCTGTGTTTTATTGACTATGCAAATGCTTTCAACTGTTTGGATCATAACAGATTATGGATAACATAGTGAAGAATGGGAATTCCAGAACACTTAACTGTGTTCATGAGGAACCTGTACATAGATCAAGAGGCAGTCATTTGAACAGAACAAGAGATACTGCACAGTTTAAAGTCAGAAAAGCTGTGCATCAGGATTGTATCTTTTCACCATACTTATTCAATCTGTATGCTGAGCAAATAACCTGAGAAGCTGGACTATATGAAGAACTGGGCATCAGGATTGGAGGAAGACTCATTAATAACTTGTGATATGCAGATGACACAATCTTGTTTCTGAAAGTAAACAGGACTTGAAGCACTTGATAAAGATTCAAGACCACAGCCTTAAGTATGAATTAAACCTCAAAATAAAGAAAACAAAAATGCTCACAACTGGACCAATAAGCAACATCATGATAAACAGAGAAAAGATTGAAGTTGTCAAGGATTTCATTTTACTTAGATCCACAATCAACACCCATGGAAGCAGCAGTCAAGAAATCAAATGACTTATTGCATTGGGCAAATCTGCTGCAAAAGACCTCTTTAAAGTGTTGAAAAGTAAAGACATCACCTTGAAGACTAAGGTGGGCCTGACCCAAGCCATGGTATTTTCAATTGAATCATATGCCTGGGAAAGCTGGACAATGAATAAGGAAGACCGAAGAAGAACTGACACCTTTTAATTGTGGTGTTGGCCAAGAAAACTGAGTATACCATGGGCTGCCAAAAGAACAAACAAATCTGCCTAGGAGGAAGTACAGCCAGAATGCTCCTTAGAACTCAGGATGGCAAGACTTCGTCTCACATACTTCGGACGTATTATCAGGTGGGATCAGTTCCTGGAGAAAGACATCATGTTTGGCAAAGTAGAAGGTCAGTGAAAAAGAGGAAGACCTCAACAAGATGGATTGACACAGTGCCTGCAACAATGGGATCAAGCATAACAAAGATCATGAGGATAGCGCAGGACTGGGCAGTGTTTCGTTCTGTTGAATATAGAGTTACTATGATTTGGAACTGACTCCAAGGTACCTAACATCAACAACATATGTGTCACAATGGGGAAAAAGAATCTGAGATGATCGACTTCATGGGATTAGCTCAGGGAGCTTGTCTAGCCAATTCAGCTGATACATTGTTCACAATCCTTCAGATGAGAGAGGTTTAACCAAGGTTTGCCCTATACTTACCGGAACGACCAGAGTAGAGCATCAAGAAAAAAAAGATCATCCCTACAGTACCTTGGAGTCCCTGAGTGCTGCAAAAGATTAATGTGCTTGGCTACTAACCAAAAAGTTGGAGGATCAAGTCTACCTAGAGGCAGGTCGGAAAAAAGGCCTGGCGAGCTATTTTTGAAAAATCAGCCATCGGAAACCCTATGGAACACAGTTCTACTCTGACACACATGGGGTCACCATGAGTCAGAATCCATTCCATGGCAATTGGTTTGTTTTGTTTGTTTTTTTAACAGTACCCTTAAACTCAAGCCAGCATACCTATCTGAAATAGCCCCAACATCTATGTTCCTCAAGGTATTGTGCCTGATTTTTAATTTTCTGTCAGGTAAGCTCACTTGTATGTTTTTGTTTTTTTTTCTTGCTACTAAGGTCCACCCAAGGAGCCCTGGTGGTGGTGCAGTGGTTAAGCCCTCTGCTGCTAACCAAGAGGTAGGTGGTTCACATCCACCAGTGGCAATCTCCTTCTGTAAAGATCACAGCCTTAGAAACCCTATGGGGAAGTTATACTCTGTCCTATAGGATCACTATGAGTTGGAATCAACTTGATGGCAGTGGGTTTCAGTTTTCGTTTTTTGGTTTTAAAGTGCACCCATCAAAGAGCACCGAGACACACCTGTGATCAGAAACTGTTAAATTCATTAATCTCCTGTAGCAAGGGGGAACGCACACCAGAAGTGTAGCACATCTCAAAGTAGGGCGGTTAGGGAAGGAAATTTACTGGGTTTGGGGGACTACAGTTTGCCATTGGGTGGTTTTAGGGCAGAAGATAATGAGCAAGATCTGGGCAGGAAGTGGTCAGAATTTATAAACTAGATGGGTTTCTGAACAATCAGTGGTCTTATCTAAAAGATACAAGTCTATGTAGAGTTACTATTAGTTTGTGGTCTTATCTTGAGCATGGGGTTTGAATGAGCTGGTGTTAAAAGGGTCAGAGCTTCAATAGTTTGTCTTGCATGCCATGGCTTGGTACAGTTTATCTGTTTTGCAAGGTATAGTACAGTTTTGCAAGTTGTGGTTTTGTTTCTCATTACTCAGAACCGCTTTGTGCTTACCTCAATTACCTCAGAACCGAGATAGATAAGTGGACGCTCTATCAGTGACAACAATTTGGGATGACAATAAAAACTGGCTTCAAATTCTAGTAATTACTAGAAGTCAGTGAAGAGTGACTATACTTACTTTCTGGGTGATCCCCAAATTTCTTATCTGTTTACAAATCACCATGATCCTAAGACTAAAAGGAGGTATTGTGGCATCTGCTAACTAGGGTCAACACACGCAATTAACAGAAATTTACTTTTTCTTGTTAACTGAGATTCAAACAATGGGATTACATTAACAATTTAGCTCAAGGGTTAAAAGCAAGACTCTGGAATCAGATTTGATTCACTTCCCATCTCAGTTATAGGATCTTGGGTAAATTATTTAACACCTCTTAATCAATTTCTTCAGAGTAAAATGGCATAAATAATAGTATCTGCCTCCTAGGGTTATTGTGAGAATTAAATAAGTGAATGCATGTAGTCTGCTTATCTATTGCAAAACTTAGTGGCTTAAAACTACAATTTTCTTTTGCTCATGAGCTTGTGGGTCAGGAAATTGGTAAGAGTTCACCTCTGCTCCACAAAGCATCAGCTGAGTTGACGACACCATCAGTATGTCCTGAAAAAGCCTAGTTTACACAAAGCGTGCAAAAAACGAAACAGCAACCCCCTGCTCAACTTTCAGAACAATAACCACAAGAAGACAGCTGTCAAATATTAACCCTTGTACCATAACCTAGAGCCCAAAGGTCAGAAAAGGTCTTATTAACATAGTAAAAATCACTCCCCTAGGAGGAGACTTAACAGGATAATGAGACATGCTAACATTATAATGAGGTTAGGACTTGTGGTGGATTGAACCGTGTCCCGCAAAAATATCTTGTCAACTTGGCTGCTTCGTGATACCCAGTATTGTATAATTGTGTACCATTTTGTAATCTGATGTGATTTCCTTATGTGTTGTAAACTCAATCACTATGATCTAATAAGACAGATTAGTGGCAGTTATACTGATGAGGTATACAAGATTGCATAGTGTCTTAAACCAATCTCTTTTGAAACATAAAAAAGAGAAGCGAGCAGAGACACATGGGAACCTCATACCACCAAGAAAGCAGTGCCGGGAGCAGAGAATGCCCCTTGGACCTGAGGTTCCTGCACAGAGAAGCTCCCAGACCAAAGGACGATTGATGACATGGACCTTCCTCCAGAGCCGACAAAGAAGGTGTTCCCTTGGAGTTGATGCCCTGAATTTGGACTTGTATCCTACTGGACTGTGAGAGAATAAACTTCTCTTTGTTAAAGCCATCCACTTGTGGTATTTCTGTTAGAACAGCACTAGATGACTAAGACGGGACTGTACTGTACTTGCATAGTATGTTAGAAAACGTAGAAACCTGTAGTTGTATGATTTGTTAAGCCCTTCCCCTTTCCTCAGAGTATAAAAGATCTGACCTGTGTAACTCAAGGCAGGCAGAATCTGAGGACTGCATTTCTCTCTGCCTCAGCTTGTGCACAAGCTAGGAATAAATCCTCTTTTTGTTCCTCCCCCTGGTGTTGTCTTTATTGGAGAAAGTTGAACCAGGTCAAACCCAGAACTTGAACTGGGTAACAGTGATTCCACTGGGGCTGAAGGATCCATTTTCAAGATGGCTCGCTCTCATGACTGGCAAGTTCGTGCTGGCTGTCAGTGGGGAGGTGAACCAGAGCCATCAGAGGCATTGATTCCTCTCCACATGGGCCTCTCCTCAGGGCTACTTAGGCTCCCTGACAGTCTGGCAACTGGATTCTAAGAGTACTCATTCCAAGGGGCCTGAGCCAAAGCTGGAAGTCTTCTTTTAACATAACCTTACGTTCCAAAGTGTCATCTCCATGCATTCTATTGGTGAAGCATGTCATGAAAGCCAACCCAGGTTCAAGGGGAGGAGAATAATCTCTACCTTTCACTGGGCAGAATGATACAGGACCGTGACCATCGTTAATCCACCGCACACATAAAGTATTTGCCATACTCTGTGAGCTTTTACTATCTTTAGAGTCATTACCCGACAAAACGTAGGCTGCAAGATAGCTTTAGCTTCCTAAAACCAGCATAGGAACATAAAGTAAACATGTATTTTGATTTCTGAATAGAACTTTTGTCATTTTTGTTAACTCTAAATTTTGCTTCAGGAATGTTCTCCCAGGTTTCTTCAATAGTCATAGCCACCATAGATGGTAATCATAGCTTTTCAGAGATGTTTGAATTCAGCTTCGCTATTACATTTAGTTTAAACATTTTTTAAATAATCATTTGCCTCCAGGTTGCTCAAGAAACACATTATGAATCATTCCCTGCACTAACTGTCTCTTGCAATGGCTGGCAGGCACATTTTCCCAAACACTAAGTTAAACTCTTTCCTCCCTCCCTGCCCCAACTCAGTGCTCCCGACTTCCATGGAATAAAGGTAGATGATCAGGGAGCTAAGAGCCTGAAAGAGGAGGGTGGTGAGTGTCCAGGCTTGAGAGAATAGACTCAACCTTGCTCTAGAATAGGGGACTTTCTTTTTCTAGCCCTATTTTTGAAAGGGGAAGAGAGAAGATTTGGGGTGACAATAAAAATGTCTTCAAATATTTGTTATTACAGTTGTTGTTAGAGGAGCCCTGGTAGCACAACGGTTAAGAGCTCAAGCTGCTAACTGAAAGGTCGGCAGCTCAAATTCACCAGCCTCTCCTTGGAAGTCCTATGGGGTAGTTCTACTCTGTCCTATAGGGTCACTACGAGTCGGAGTTCAACTCTACAGCAACAGGTTTGGGTTTTTTTGTTTTTTGTTTTTTTTGGTTGTTGTTAGTTGCTGTTGAGTCAGCTCCAACATGTACAACAGAACAAAATGTTGCCTGGTCTTGCACCATCTTCACAATTGTTGGTGTGCTCAAGTCCACTGCTATGGCCCGGCCACTGTGTATTTTGAGTGCCTTTCAACCTAGGGGGCTCATCTTCCAACACTATATCAGACAATATTCTGTTGTGATCCATAGTGTTTTCACTGGCTAATTTTGAGAAGTAGATCATCAGGCCTTTCTTCCTAGTCTTAGTCTGGAAGCTCCACTGAACACTGTCCACATGGGAGACCCTGCTGGTATTTGAAATACCGGTGGCACAGCTTGCAGCATCATTGCAGCACATGAGCCACCACAGTGTGACACACTGACAGACTGGTGGTGGTCAAATATCTGAAGTGCTGTCATATAGAAGTAGCAGACTTAACCCAATACGAGAAAAACTTGAATCAGTGCTTGGAAGTCATAGGAAAACAGACCTTCATTCAATAGAAATAAACATTTTCTTTCCCTTAGTGCTGATCAAAGATACAACAGTTTGCGTTAGGAAGCAGGACCTTTTATTCCCTGCAGAGGATGTAGCAGGGTCTGGATATAACTATCAGCAGAAGATGTTTCAGAGAGGATTCCAACACTCTTGTTTAGGGACAGGTTGTTCATATGCTGTCTAAAGGAGCCACACAAATCCAATGAAGCTATATAGGAATTAGACACAGCAGGATGTGAGACCAATTAGTTTAGGGGTGTAGGAAAGTTGATGCACAAGGGACAGTATTTTAAAGCAGAAGAAAAGTAGATGATTCTCGTAGGAACCCTTGAACTTGGCTGTATTTCTGCAGTACCTACAAAACTGTCTTGGGCTAGCCAGGCAGAGAAGAGCCTGTATTGGCATGTTAATGGGAGTGCTTGTGAGATTCGGCTGTGAAAGGGCTTTAGTCACTCACCAAATCTGTTGCCTTTGAGTAGATTCCAACTCATAGCGACCCTATAGTCAGGAGAGGCAGTCACAACACAGGAGATCACCATCTCCACATAGATCATTCTTACAGGGAGAGTGTATTACCTTTATAGGAAGGATAATTCGATCTTAATTATGAGGTCACCATTGATCTACGTGCAATAATTCAAAATTATTATACAAGGACACAACCATCTGCCATTAACTGGCCTTAATGGTACTTTTGTGCAAAAGAAAAATCATCCCTAGTCTCCTCTATCCTACTGAATAACTTTACAAATACTGTTTGCTCACTTAGTGTAAGCAAGTGACGTTTGCATTCAATCCAGATAATTTCATTAATTTACAAGGGTCAACAGTTTGCAGTCAGTATTTAAAACAGCACAATGTGTGTTTGGGGGATGAGGGAGAAGAACCAGCACTGTTTTTTGATTTGTTTGTTCCATGAAAGTTTGGTTTTATTTTGTCTTTTATTTGTAGGCTGTTGTATAATAACCTGAATATAAAGACAAGTCAACTAAGAGGAAAAAAAAAAAATTATCTCCAAGCATGTAAGAATTCTCAAAACTTTTGTCAAGGAAAAGACTTAACAGCAGGTGGTGCCCTCGCTCACTACTCTGAAAAAATGAAATGTAAATTAGTTTCCTTGCCATTATCCTGAAGAAATTCAAATACAGGTTATACATGCAGTGAATGTTTTCCAATATGCAACCATCCACATTTGAAACATTAAATAAGGGATTAGGAGATCCTCAGTTTAGAAAGTGGGGGTGAACAGGAAATATGGGAGATAGATTGCAGAAGCTTCAAAGCCACGGCTAAAATAAGCCAAGATCAAGATTTCAGAATCTCCAACTGAATAACAAAAGGAGTTGGAGAACAAGTAGATGGTCCCTCTTCAGCACTTTCTTGAATGTCTAAATTTCCTTCTCCAAGGATCAAAGGGTAGGAATGAGAGAGGGAGAGTGGTTGCCTAAATCCTAAATCTTAAATCTAAATCCTTCCCCAGAGCCTAGAAAAAGTCAAACTTTTCTCAGGCTCCCAATATCCAAGAGGCCCCAACCAAAGGTTGTTATTAATTGCCATTGAGTCAATTCCAACTCATGGCGATGCCATGTGTTGCAAAGTAACACTGCTCCATAGGGTTTTTATTTTTTATTTTTTTTTTATTGTACTTCAGCTGAAGGCTTACAGAACAAATAGTTTCTCATGAAATAGTAGTACACATATTGTTTTATGACATTGGTTAACAACCCCACAACATGTCAACCCTCTCCCTTCTCGACTTTTTTTTTTTTTCTGGTGAAAATCTACATAGCCAAAGATACACCATTTCAAAAATTTCTACATGCACAGTTCAGTGACATTGACTACGCTCTTTCAATTGTGCTGCTATTCTCACTTTAGATGAAGGCTTACAGAACAAAATCGTTTCTCATTTAACAGTTAGTACACAAGTTGCCCTATGACAATGGTTAACAACCTCACAACAAATCAACACAATCCTTACTCAACCTTGGGTTCCCTATCACCAGCTTTCCTGTCCCCTTCAGCCTTCTGGCCCTTGTCCCTGGACTGCTGTACCTCATTAGTCCCATTTGGTTTTATGGGGCTGTCCACTCCCCAGCTCCACGGTGAACCTCAGAAATGACTTCACCACTGAGCTAAAAGGGTGTCTGGGGACCATACTCTTGGGGTTTCTCCAGTCTCCTTTAGGCCAATAAATCTGGCCTTTTTTTTCTGAGTTAGGATTTTGTTCTACATCCTTCTCCAGCTCTGTCCAGAATCCTCTGTTGTGATCCTGGTCAGAGCAGTCAGTGGTGGTAGCCGGGCATCATCCAGCTGTACTGGACTAAGTCCGGTGGAGGCCTTGGTAGCTGTGGTCCGTTGGTCGTTCGGACTGATCTTTTCCTTGTATCCTGTTCTCTTCATTCTCCCTTGCTCCCGAAGGGATGAGACCAGTGGAGTATATTAGATGGCTGCTCACAGGCTTTTAAGACCCCAGACACTACTCACCAAGGTAGAATGTAGAACACTGTCTTTATAAACTGTGTTATGTCAATTGAGCTAGATGTTCCCCGAGACCATGGTCCCCACAGCCCTCCACCCAGCAATTCAGTCCCTCAGAGAGTTTGGATGTGTTTATGGAAATTCCATGACCTTTCCTTGAACAAGTTGTGCTGGTTTCCTCTGTATTGTGTACTGTCTCGCCCTTCACAAGATACCACTTATCTATTGCCTATTTAGTATTTCCCCCCCACCCCTCCCATCCCTGGTAACCAACAAAGATTGTTACATTTTGTGTGTGAACTTTTTCATGGGTGTTTACAATAGAGGTCTCATACATTATTTGTCCTTTGTGATTGACTTATTTCAATCAGCATAATGTCCTCCAGTTTCCTCCATGTTATGAGATGATTCACAGATTCATTTGTTGTTCTTTCTGGTTGCATAGTACTCCATTGTGTGTATGTACCATAGTTTGTTTATCCATTCATCTGTTGATGGGCATCTGGGTTGTTTCCATCATTTTGCTATTGTGAACAATGCTGCCATGAACATAGGTGTGCATATGTCTATTCAAGTGACGACTCTTATTTCTCTAGGGTATATTCCTAGGAGTGGGATTTCTGGATCGAATGGTATGTCTATTTCTAGCTTTCTGAGGAAGCGCCATATTGTTTTCCAAAATTGTTGTATCATTTTGCATTCCCACCAGCAGTGCATAAGAGTTCCCATCTCCCCACGGCCCCTCCAACATTTGTTATTTCCAGTGTTTTTGACTCGTGCCAGTAATGCCGGGGTGAGATGGTATCTCATTGTGGTTTTAATTTGCATTTCTCTAATGGCTAGTGATCGCGAGCATTTCCTCATGTGTCTGTTGGCCATTTGAATGTCTTCTTTGGTGAAGTGTCTGTTCATTAACTTTGCCCATTTTTTAATAGGATTATTTGTCTTTTTGTTGTAGAGGTGTTGGATTTTCTTGTAGATTATGGAGATTAGAACTTTGTCTGACTTGTACTGTCCAAATTTTTTTTCCCAATCTGTAGGTTCTCTTTTTACACTTTTGGTGAAGTCTTTTGAAGAGCATAGGTGTTTGATTTTTAGAAGATCCCAGTTATCTAGCTTATCTGTTGGGGTTTGTGCATTGATGGTTATGGTTTGTATCCTGTTAATGCTGTGTATTAGGCCTGTAGTGTTGGTCCTATTTTTTCTTCTGTGAACTTTATAGTTTTAGGCTTTATATTCAGGTCTTTGATCCATTTTGAAGTAGTTTTTGTATACCGCATGAGGTACGGGTCCTGTTTCATTTTTTTTGCAGATGGATATCCAGTTTTGCCAGCACCATTTGTTAAAAAGACTGTCTTTTCCCCATTTGATGGACTTTGGGCCCTTGTCAAAGATCAGGTGACTGTAGGTGGATGGATTTACATCTGGGTTCTCAATTCTGTTCCATTGGTCAATGGATCTGTCGTTGTACCAGTACCAGGCTGTTTTGACTACTGTAGCTGTATAGTAGGTTCTGAAGTCAGGTAGTGTGAATCCTCCAACTTTATTCTTCTTCAGTAGTGCTTTACTTATTTGGGGCTTCTTCCCTTTCCATATAAAATTAATGATTAGTTTTTCCATCTCTTTGAAGAATGTTGTTGATATTTGGATCGGGATTGCATTGCATTTGTAAATTACTTTGGGTAGAATTGTCATTTTCACAATATTGCGTCTACCTATCCATGAGCATGGTATGTTTTTCCATTTATGTAGATCCCTTTGGGTTTCTTGCAGTAGTGTTTTGTAGTTGTCTTTTTATAGGTCTTTTACATCCCTGGTCAGCTTTATTCCTAAGTATTTTATCTTTTTAGGGGCAATTGAAAATGGTATTGTTTTCCCGATTTCCTTTTCATCATTCTCCTTATTGGTGTATAGGAATCCAACTGATTTTTGTATGTTTATCTTGTATCCTGCTAGTCTGCTGAATCTTTCTATTAGTTCCAGTAGATTTCTTGTGGAGTCTTTAGGGTTTTCTATGTATAGTATCATATCACCTGCAAACAGGGACAGCTTAACTTCTTCATTACCAATTTGGATGCCCTTTATTTCTTTTTCTTGCCTTATTGCTCTAGCTAGAACTTCCAGCACAATGTTAAATAGGAGTGGTGATAAAGGGCATCCTTGTCTTGTTCCTGTTTTCAAGGATAATGTTTTCGGCCTGTCTCCATCAAGAATGATGGAGGCCATTGGGTTTGCATAGATGCCCTTTATTATGTTGAGAAATTTCCCTTCTATACCTATTTTATTGAGAGTTTTTATCAGGAATGGGTGTTGGACTTTGTCAAATGCCTTTTATGCATCAATTGAGATGATCATGTGATTCTTTTCTTTTGTTTTATTTATGTGGTGGATTACGTTGTTTGATTTTCTAATGTTGAACCATCCTTGTATACCTGGTATGAATCATACTTGGTCGTGGTGTATTATTTTTTTGATATGATGCTGAATTCTATTGGCTAGAATTTTGTTCAGAATTTTTGCATCTACATTCATGAGAGATATTGGTCTGTAATCTTCTTTTTTTGTGACGTCTTTGCCTGGTTTTGTATCAGCGTTATGCTGTCCTCAAAGAATGAATTTGGAAGTGTTGCTTCCTCTTCTATGCTCTGAAATATCTTGAGTAGTACTGGTACAAGCTCTTCTGTAAATGTTTTGTAGAATTCTCCAGCGAAGCCATCTGGGCCAGGGCTTTTTTTGGTTGGGAGTTTTTTTATTACTTTTTCAATCTCTTCTCTTGTTATGGGTGTGTTCAGATTTTCAACATCACTTTGTTGTAGTTTGGGTAGGCTGTGTGTTTCTAGAAATTTATCCGTTCATCTAGGTTTTCAAATTTGTTGGAGTAGAGTTTTTCATAATATTCTGTTATAATCCTTTTTATTTCACTTGGGTCTGTTGTAATGTACCCCATTCCATTTCTTATCTGGGTTATTTGCATCCTCTCCTGTTTTTCTTTTGTCAGTCTGGCCAGTGGCTTGTCGATTTTGTTGATTCTTTCAGAGAACGAACTTTTGGTTTTGTTGATTCTTTCTATTGTTTTCCTGTTCTCTATTTCATTTATTTCTGCTCTGATCTTTACTATTTCCTTTCTTCCAATGGCTGTGGGCTTTTTTTGCTGTTCTCTTTCTATTTGTTTGAGTTCTGTAGTTAATGTTTGGATTTTGTCCCTTTCTTCTTTTTTGATGTGTGCATCTATTGCTCTAAATTGTCCTCTGAGGACTGCCTTTGCTGTGTCCCAAAGGTTTTGGTATGATGTGTTTTCATTCTCATTTGATTCTAGGAATCTTTTGATTCCATCTCTGATTTCTTGTATTACCCACTGATGTGTAAGCAGGGTATTATTCAGTTTCCATGTAATTGATTTTTTTTTCCTTGCTCTTTCTGTTGTTAATTTCTACCTTGATGGCATTGTGGTCAGAGAAGATACTTTGAATTATCTCAACGTTTTGGATCTTGTTGAGGATTGCTCTGTGGCCTAAGATGTGGTCTATTCTGGAGAACGTTCCATGTGCATTGGAAAAGATTGTGTACTTTGCAGTGGTTGCATGGAGTGTTCTATATATGTCTATGGGGTCAAGTTGGCTGATTGCACCCTTTAGGTCTTCTGTATCTCTGCTGAGTTTCTTCTTAGTAGTTCTGTCCTTTACTGAGAGTGGTGTGTTGAAGTCTCCTACTATTATTGTGGAACTGTCAATTTCTCTTTTCAGTGTTGTTAGAGTTTGTTTTATATATTTTGAAGCCCTGTCATTGGATGCATAGATGTTTATCATGGTTATATATTCATGATGGATTGTCCCCTTAATCATTATATAGTGTCCTTCTTTGTCTTTTATGGTGGATTCTGTTTTAAAGTCTATTTTATCTGAGATTAATATTGCCACTCCTGCTCTTTTTTGGTAGTCGTAAGCTTGACACTTTTTTTTCCAACCTTTGACTTTTAATAAATTCACATCTTTGTTTCTAAGGTGTGTCTCTTGTAGACAGCATATTGATGGATCCTGTTTTCTTATCCATTCTGTCACTCTCCATCTCTTTATGGGTACATTGAGTCCATTTACATTCAGTGTAATTATTGATAGATGTGAGTTTGTTGCTGTCATTTTGTAGTGCTTTTTTTTGTGGTGCTGATGTTTTCTTTGTTCTTCTCACTCTCTTGTGATGAGTTACTTTTGTTTGTGGATTTTTTTTTTTTCATTTCTTTTGTTTTTGTAGGTTTTCTTTTTGCTGAGACTTTATGTTTTTCCTCTTTATTTTTATGGGTATGTTTGTTAACTTTCTTTGTGGTTACCATGAATTTTACCCTTATCTTTCTAAGTTTGAAGCAGTCTACTGTTACTTGGTATCGCCTTGCCTTCCTCTCCATTAGAAGGTTCTGTACCTATGCCACTTATTCCCTCTTTTATTGTTTTGATGTTGTTGTCATTCACTGATTAACTGCTCTGATTCCCTGTTGTATTTCTTTCAGTTTTGGATAGTCCTTGAGAGTTCATGTCCTAGATTGGTATCTGGCTGGTACAATCCTGCACCCTAGATTCTGCCTGCGAGCTGAAGTTGTTTGTTCTCAGATCGAAGAACTCCCTTTAATAATTCTTGTACATTTGGTTTGGCTTTTACATATTCCCTTAATTTCTGTTTATCTGGAAATGACCTAATTTTACCATCATATTTGAACGAGAGTTTTGCAGGATATATTACTCTTGGCTGGAAATTTTTGTCTTTCAAGATTTTATATATATCATCCCATTGTCTTCTTGCCTTCATGGTTTCTGCTGAATAATCTGAGCTTAGTCTTATTGTTTCTCCTCTGTATGTGACTTCTTGTTTCTCACAAGGTGATCTCAGGATTCTTTGTTTGTCTTTGGTTTTGGCGAGTGTGCTTATGATATGCCTTCGTGATTTTCTTTTGGGGTCTCTCCTATATGGGGTTCATTGAGCTTCTTGGATGGCCAGCTTTTCATCTTTCATGATATTGGGGAAGTTTTCTGTCAGCAGTTTTTCAATGATCCTCTCTGTGTTTTCTGTTTTCTCCCCCTGTTCTGGAACTCAATCACTTGAAAATTTTTGCTTTTGATTGTATCCCACATAACTCTCAGGGTTTCTTCATTTTTCTTTGTTCTTTTTTCTGAGTTTTCCTCAAACAGATTTGTATACAAGTTTTTGTCTTCAATTCCACTGATCCTGTCTTCCACCTTTTCAAATCTGCTTCTCAGCCCTTCTCTGCCACTGTCCATCTCTGAAATCTTGTTGTTTATCTTTTGGATTTCTAATTGTTGTCTTTTTATAATTTCTAGTTGTGAATTTATTTTGACATTTTGTTCCTGCATTATTTTCCTGAATTCTTCCAATTTTTTGTCTGTATTTTCCATGAATTTGTCTATGTTTTGCTCATTTTTGTCTGCTTTTTGCTTCAGCTCTTGGAGATTTCTGAGTATTAAAGATTTGAATTCCCTATCAGGTAATTCTAGTGCCTTTTCTTCCTCTGGAAAGTCATCTGGTGTTTTATTTTGGATGCCTACTGGAAGCATCCTCTCCTGTTTTTGTAAATGTTTTGATATTGTCTGCTGTCTTCGGGGCATTCAATAGTTATTTTTCTCGTTTATTGATTGTAGATTTCTTTGTTTCATCCCCCCTTTTTTTTTTTAATTTGGCTATGTCTGAGCAGGTGGGCTGTGTGTTCTTTGTTGTTTGCTCATCTGTGGGCAGAATACTTTTCGCCTCCTTCTCCAATTGGCAGGGTCAGTCACTCAGGTATGGTATGGCAGGGCAGGTCTAGCTGAAGAGTAGTTACTAGGATGGGTTGTTTGTGGCACCTACTACAGCCACCAGGGCAGGTCATTAATCAGTTCAGGGAAGGTTCCAGTAGGCCGTGCCTGTGCTGCTTAGTGGTGTGATGTTAAGCACACAGTGCAGGTAGGTAGGATGTAGTGGGGGGATTGTTATGTGTGGAGCTAAGAAGGATATGGGAGAGAGGAGAGAGGAACAGGAGCCAAAAACATACTAACAAACAAAAAAAAAAAATGCTAGGGGAGATTGCCGTTAGAGTGGAGAGATGAAAGATTATGAAATGGAGAAAAACAAAAAGGGGAAGAGGAAGAAAAAAAAGAAAAGAATGAGTAAATAAAAATCAGAAAGGGAAAAGAACAGCAATGTTCCCAGGGATCCCACCGGTGCAGCTATGAGGTCTGGGGAAGTCACTCTCAGCTGTTGCAGTACAGCCTGGCTAAAAGGCGTAGAGGTATTCAACACCAGGTATTCAGGGAACAGAAAGAGAAGGAAGCTATAGAGAGATGAGAAACTGAGTAATGAAGAAAGACAAAAAGGGACAAAGAGAGAAAAGAAAACAAAACAAATTTTAAAAAAAAAGAACAAGAAAAGCCCCCAAAAAAAAACAGAAAAAAAAAAAAAAACAATGAAAAGAGAAATTCTCTCAGGGATCCCTCTGCACGTCTGTGCAAGCTGAGGGGGTAGGTTCCAAGCCATGCAGCACCGCCTGGTCAGAACGGGCTCCCAGCTCAAGAAAAGGAAAAGAAAACAAACAAACAATTCAAAACGAACAAAAGTCCTGGGATCCCACCAGCACAGCAGCCCAGACTGGGAAGCAGCTCCACACTTGAATGGAGCTCTGTAGCCCCTCAGGAAGAAGCAAAGATGGCGCGCAGAGTCAGGTATTTGAGCAAAAGGAGGGGGAGGTGGTGAGAGGTAAGGAAGAAATCAAAAGAAGCAGAAAAAAAGCAACACCAGTAGCCAACAAATCGCACTCAGAGAACCAGCTAGTGCGGGCTCATGGAATCCAAGCAGCCAGTGCTTCCCAGACAAGAGACTGTGTCCACAGGAAGCAGAGGAGGCTGAGTGTGGGTGAAGAAGGGTGGGGGGTGTGAAAGTGTATATCACAAATTACTGGAGCTCTGCAGCCTCTCAGGAAGAAGCAAAGATGGCGCACAGAGCCAGGTATTCGAGCGAAAGGAGGGGGAGGTGGTGAGAGGTAAGGAAGAAATCAAAAGAAGCGGAAGGAAGCAACACCAGCAGCCAACAAATGGCACTCAGAGAGCCAGTCCGTTTGGGTGGGTGGAATCCAAGCAGCCGGTACTTCCCAGACAAGTGATTGTGGCTGTGGGAAGCAGAGGAGGCCGAGTGGGGGTGAAGAAGGGTGGGGGGTGGGAAAGCGTATATCGCAAATTACTGGTTGTTTTGTCTCCTGCTGGAAGGTCCGTGAAGCTGCTTTCTTGTACCCCCTGTTTGCTGGTCTCCGATAGGAGTCAAAGATGGCGGATCCACGCTGCATTAGCTGGTAGGGGACCTCTACATGAATCTCTCCTCGCTCTCTGTTCTCTGTCAGTTTTCTCAGTCCATTTGGTGCTTGGCTGAGTTCTTTATCTCTTCATTTGATGTTTTAGGGTTTCAGGATTGTTGTTTTCTCTGTTCGGCTTAGTTTTTCGGATGTTTGCTGTGGAGGGACGGCGTGGTGCTTCTGCCTAGAGCGCCATTTTGCCAGAAGTCCTCTCCATAGGGTTTTCAAGGCTGTGTGTGACCTTTTGGAAGGAGATCACCAGGCTGTCTTACGAGGCACCTCTGGGTGGGTTCGAACTGTTACCATTAGCATCACCCAGGGACCCCACCAAAAGTACCTCCTCCCAAAAGAAACGTTAACTAACCTGTTGCTTTGTTTAAAGGTTTGCTGTTTGTCTTCCCTCCTCCAGATTGTAAACTTTTTTAGGGAAGAGATCTTGTCTTCCAAATTTACCCTTGTAACTCAGCTAGAACACTGCCCAAAATATAAAAAGTCAATAAATATTTGTTGAGTAAATGAATAAACAACTTCATGCTAGAGTATTAAGCACATGCTGGCTGAATACAACTCTGTTCACAACATAAATTGGGTCAACTTTCATACAACAAATGTATGAAATTTGCAGTAAATGTCGAGGAGAAGACATCTGAAAAGACTGACTACAGCTCCTACGCTCCATGAATTTACCGTCTAATGGAAGAGTCAAACACATACACTAACAAAAGAACATGAGCAGACGTATATCCTGGGGATATCTGCCTCTTAGTGGGGGGACTATATTTATTTAGGAGTCCCTGGGTGGTGTAAACAGTTTGCCCTCAGCTGCTAACCAAAAGGTTAGCAGTTCGAACTCATCCAGTTGCACGGTGGAAGAAAGTCTTGACTATCTGAGTCCATAGAGACTACAGCCAAGAAAACTCTATGGATTAGTTCTACTCTGTAACACATGGCATTGCCATGAGTCAGAATTGACTTGAGGGCAACTTTTTTTTTTTTTTAATATTTCTTTATTTATTATTTATTTATTTAACTAACATTTCCTGAGGACCCTCTGTGGCCAGGCTTTGTGTTCATGCTCTGGTCAACAAGCATTAAAACAAAGTCCCTGACCTCAAGGAACTCACAGTCCAGTAGAAGAGGCAGACAGGCCAACTGGCAACCATGATAAATCCAGGGATAAATGTAAACTGGGGATGCTAGGCAGCACACAAAAGGAGTATCTAATCCAGGCTGGGTGAGGTAAGACTGAAAAGGATCAAAATGTTCCAGAAGAAACATGCAGATTTTGCAAAGGCCTGTAGGTGAGACAAAACATTAGCATCAGCAGTGGAGCTGTTAGTGGTTACGGAAGGCCAGAGCAACGTTGAGAGTGGCCGTTCATGAGGGATAGTGAGGGATGAAGTTAAAGAGATAAGCCAAGACCAAACTAAACTCTGTGGAGAAGTCTGTATCTTATCCTATTACCCGTTGCTGTTGGGTTGATTCCAACTCACAGTGACCCCATGTGTTACAGAGTAGAACTGTCCCATAGGGTTTTATTAGCTGTAATCTTTCAAAAGATTGCCAGGTCCTTCTCCCCCGGAGCAGCTGAGTGGATTCAAACCCCCAACCTTTAGGTTAGCAGCAGACTGCAAACCACTTGCACCACCCAGGGACCTTTCTTATCCTATAGAGAAGCCATTACAGGATTTCAAGCAAGGTGGTGATGCAATCATGGGTGACTCTATGAAGAAGGAGGAATTCAGGCACTTCTATGAGTTTGAGAGAAAAATCTTTGGGAGACAGAAGAACCTATCAGCAAAGCCCTGAAATCACAAAATGTTTGATAAATGCTATGTTGGAGAGGATTTGGGGATACAGACATTCTTATACATTGCTGATGCAGGATAATTACCCTATGAGGGTAATCTGACAATATTTATGGAACTCTATGTACATACTCAGTGATTCCTATAGAAATTTATACTAGAGATACGTGTGAAATAGCATACATATAATGCTATTTATCATTGCAATTATATATTTATAATTGTAAAAGATTAAATAACCTAAATGTCCATGAGTTGCAGTCTGGTCAAATAAATTAGGGTACAACCACAGACTGCAATACTATTTGATAATAAAAAAAGAAGCAATAATGTTCTTCATGTACAGATATAGAATACTCGTCAAGATAAATTTTTAAATAATAACAATAACATAAAACAAAACAAAAGAAAGCAAAATATATTATTTGTGTTAAAAAAAGAAGACGTCTTCTTTTAAAAGAAAAAACTACCCTTAAATAATATTTTAAGCAATAACAAAAAAATAAACACTGAAAAAAAGCAAGGATTGGTCATGTTACTATTTGTGTAAACACAAAAGAAAGATCCCAAATTTAAAAAGAAAAAAGCTATAAAGGACACTAAGGGAGATAATCATGGAAATAGTATTATAAAAATGTGACATTTCCTGGTTGTCTTAATTGTATTGTAATTATGTGGGAGAATATCTTACTTTTCTAGAAACTCATTATTTGTTTTAGAATTCATTCTACAATTTTGGTAGTGATTATTGTAAAGTCCATTGCCCTACAGTTTCTAAAATTCGACTGAACATTCCCTCCTTTTGAAAATAAGGATGTTTGCTAGTTTCAAAACGGGCCTTTCAGAGAGATGATAAGTCCCTTTGTGCAACTGACTCCCAGCAAAGTCAGTTGCTCAAGACCCGGTTCTAAGTTTCTACCTGAAGGTCCCTGGGTGGTGCAAATGGTTTGTGCTCAGCTGGTAACCAAGATCTGCTTCCGTAAAGAATACAGCCAAGAAAAGCCTATGAAGCAGTTCTACTCTTGAACACTTGGGGGCTCATAAATCAGAAATTATCAACAAAAACAAAATCAACAATAAATTTCTAGCTGGCCATCTGTCTGACACATTGATTAGAATTCTGTGGCTTTCCCATCTTCTCTGTGATTTAGGAACACACATAAGAGCTAATTTCAAAAGTGGATTTCAGATTTTTAAAAAAAATGTATAGAGAGGTTGGGAGTCTTTGAGTTCAAGGTTAGATATTTGAATATTGAATTATTTCTTAATTAAACAGTTGCCACTGAGTTGACTCTGACTCATAGTGACCCCATGTATGTAGGGGTAGAACTGCAGTCCACAGGGCTTTCAGTGGCTGATTTTTCGGAAGTAGATGGCCATTCCTTAATTAGTACCAAGTTTGGAGCCCTAGTGGCACAGCGATTAAGAGCTTGACTGCTAACCAAAAGATCGGCAGTTTGAATCCACCAGCTGCTCCTTGGAAACCCTATGGGGCAGTTCTACTCTGTCCTATAGGGTTGCTATGAGTCGGAATCAACTAGACAGCAATGGGTTTGGGTTTTTTTGTTTTTTTAATCCTTATTTTGGAACACTGGCTCATTATGCCTAAAACCCCTCCTCCCAAACTAACTTCAAACATAAAAAAATCGGGTCAAACTGGGGTATAAAAGGGGATGTAGGACATGATATTTTACTATTCAGCTAGAAATTTGTGTGATTGGAAGATACACCTGTTCACAATTCACCCAGTTCCCCCCCCGCAAATACACACACACATCCATGCACACACAGAATCCAGAGTTGGAAAGATTTTGGAATCATCTGGTCCTAGTCCCACATTTTAAAGATAAAGAAGTTGAAGCTCAGAGAAAGAAGGAAGGAATCTAACATTTACTGAACGAATAGTATGTGCCAAGCGCTTTAAATACACGATATTTTGAAATTTTCATAAGTGTCCTACTTGATAGCCAAGACTACCATCAATTTAGAGATGAGGAAACTGAGGCACAGAGATGTTAAGTGACTTGCCTGAAGTAATACAGCTAGTTTTTAACTAATCCAAAGCTAGAACTTAACTCTCCCTAAAAGCAAATGAATGTTTCCCTGTGGCACACTTTGTAAAACATTCTGCCTTCTGTTAGTGAAAGGGGAAGTCAGAGTGTCTTGCACTATTTTGAATTTTCTCAGAATGTCTATAGTGACAACTTCCTAAGATATCTATGTTTAAAGTGCTTTGAATTTCTAAATAATAAGGAATTTCTTTGTCAATGACATAAACTGATGTTTCGGACCTTTTGCAAGCATTTCATAAACAGTGAATTAATTTTATGTAAATCACAAAATCTTTATGTGGGTTTGTGTATTTCCTTGATTTGTAGTGTCAAGCCTCTGTTTGGGAAGCAATTATTTGATTTCAGAATCAAAATAATATTGCTCATATTTCACTCACACCCACAACTAGCCAGAAGTAATCCTCTTTTTTTAAAATCTGAAAGAATATCGTTGTATGTCTATTTTGGAACTACGTATAATATATTTTAATAATTTAATAATAATATATATACGTATAATATATTTTATAATCTGTATGGATCTTAACAAATTATGGATAACATTGCAAAGAATGGGAATTCCAAAACACTTAATTGTGCTCATGCAGAACCTGTACATAGACCAGGAGGCAGTTGTTGGAACAGAACAAGGGGATACTGTATGGTGTAAAGTCAGAAATGGTGTGTATCAGTGTTGTATCCTTTCACCATACTTATTCAGTCTGTATGCTGAGCAAATAATCAGAGAAGCTGGACTAGATGAAGAAGAACACAGAGTCAGGATTGGAGGAAGACTCATTAACAACCTGCGATATGCAGATAACACAACTTTGCTTGCTGCAAGCGAGAAGGACTTGAAGCACTTACTGATCAAGATCAAAGAATACAGACGTCAGTATGGATTACACCTCAACATAAAGAAAACAAAATTCCTCACAACTGGACCAATAAGCAACATCATGATAAATGGAGAAAATACTGAACTTGTCAAGGACTTCATTTTACTTGGATCCACAATCAATGCCCATGGAAGCAGCAGTCAAGAAATCAAACAACCTATTGCCTTGGGTAAATCTGCTGCAAAAGACTTCTTTAAAGTGTTAAAAAGCAAAGATGTCACTTTAAAGACTAAGGTGTGCCTGACCCAAGTCATGGTATTTTCAATCATCTCATATGTGTCTGAAAGCTAAACAATGAATACGGAAAACCGATGAAGAACTGACACATTTGAATTATGGTGTGGGCAAAGAATATTGAATATACCATGGACTTCCAGAAGAATGAACAAATCTGTCTTGGAAGATGTACAGCCAGAATACTCTTTAGAAGCATGACTTAGTCTCCCATACTTTGGACATGTTATCAGGAGGGACTAGTCTCTGGAGAAGGCCACCATGCTTGGTAAAGAGAGGAAGACCCTCAATGAGACGGATTGACACAGTGGCTGCAACGATGGGCTCAAACACAGCCACAATCATGAGGATGGCACAGGACCGGGCAGTGTTTCATTCTGTTGTACATAGGGTCACTATAAGTAGAAACTGACTCAACAGCAACTAACAACAACGTATATAATATATATTATAATCTGTATACATACACACACATCCTATATTTTTACACAAATAACGTGCATGTTCTATGTTTGTTTGCCAACCGCACCCTCCCTTCATGAAGTATTTTTGTAAGAGCACTATGTAAAAAAAAAATTGGCATAGTGCGCTTATAAAAACACCTCGAGCAGGGAGGGCACAGTTGACAATCAAACAGAACACAAGTGTTATTTGTGTAAAAATATGATGTATATATACACCACCACCCATCTGTCAATTTGTCTTACTGTGGTGGCTTACATTTTGCTGTGATGCTAGAAGCTATTTCACTGGTGTCTCAAATACTAGTAGGGTCACCCATGGGGGGCATGTTTCACCAGAGCTTCCAGACTAAGACAGACTAGTAAGACAGGACTGTTGATCTACTTCTGAAAATCAGCTGATAAAAGCCTTATGGATCATAACAGAACATTGTCCAACTAACATGCACTGAACACATCATCAGGAGGGATCCATCACTACAGCAGAATATCACATTTGGTTGAGTAGAGGGCCTACAAGGGTGAGGAAGACTCTCAGTGAGGTAGGCTGGTACAATAGCCACAATAACTCAAACGTGCCAACGACTGCATGGATGATGCAGGACCAGATAACATTTCATTCTGTTGTACCTAAGGTCACCATGAGCCAGCGTCAATGCATCTATCTATCTGTTTGTCTGTCTCTCTGTCTATCATGTATATATAAGATATATGTTATAACATATATATCTCTCCATTTTTTTATGTGTACAAGTTTGGCTTACATATGGGCAGTCTATAAAACCAAGGGCTTGAAATGATACTGATAATTTATTCATCTGTTCATTCAAAAAGCACTTGATAAACCTATACACAACTGCTTATAGCAGCTTTATTCATAATTGCCCCAAACTGGAAACAATCCAAATGTCCATCAACAAAGTGTGTTATGTCTACGCAATGGAATATTACTTACCAATAAAAAGGAAGAAACTCTTGATACATGTAACAAACTCGGATGAATTTCAAAGGCATTATGATGAGTGAAAGAAAACAGTCTCAAAATTTTATGTACTGTTTCAGTTCATTTATGTAACATTCTAGGAAAGTATTTGGATAGGGAAGAGATCAGTGATTGCCAGGGGATGGGGTTAGGGAAAGGAGTTGTCATGGTTTGAATTATGTCCTCCAAAAAATGTGTGTATCAATTTGTCTCCGCCATGATTCCCAGAATTGTGTGGTTGGCCTGCATTTTGTGGTTGTAATTTTATGTTAAAGAGGTTTAGGTGGGATTGTAACACCACCCTTACCCAGGTCACATCCCTGATCCAATGTAAAGGGAGTTTCCCTGGGGTGTGGCCTGCACCACCTTTTATCTCTCAAGAGATAAAAGGAAAGGGAAGCAAGCAGAGAGTTGGAGACCTCATATCACCAAGAAAGAAGCACTGGGAGCAGAGCGTGTCCTTTGGACATGAGGTTCCTGTGCAGAGAAGCTCTTAGCCAGGGGGAAGATTGATGATGACAAGGACCCTCCTCCAGAGCCGACAGAGAGAGCAGGCCTTCCCCTGGAGCTGCTGCCCTGAATTTGGACTTCTAGCCTACCAGACTAGGAGAGAATAAACTTTCTTTTTGTTAAAGCCATTCACTTGTGGTATTCCTGTTACAGCAGCAATAAAGGAATAGGACAAGGAGTTTTCTGGGGTGATGGTTATGATTACACAAATCTATACAAGTGTTAAAATTCATAGAAGTGTACATAGAAAGAAAAGTCATTTTTACTGTATAATTTTTTAAAAAATATATTTTTTAAAGAGCACTTACTCTATGCATCTTTAGGCAAAAGTAATAAATGGGATCTATCCTCAAAGAGCTCAATGAGATAAGGCATGAATATAAACACAAAGCAGCTATGGCACAAACAAATATTTGAGATATGATAACTGAAAAGTAAAACCAGTTATAGGAAATTAGAGGAGATAATCTTTAGCTTAAGTAAACAGAAAATGCTTCAGAAAAGAGGGTACATTTGATCTTGGTTTCAAGAGCCAGAGAAGGCAGATAGACGAACATTTCATGTGGAAAATGATAATTTAGAAAGATCGTCTTGTCAATATGGGGGCATTGGTGGATCAGTGGTAGACTTCTCACCTTTCTTGCAGGAGACCCAGGTTCAATTCCTGGCCAATACACCTCGTGCACAACCACCACCCATTGTCAGTGAAGGCTTGTGTGTTGCTATGATGCTGAACAGGTTTCAGCAGAGTTTCCAGACTAAGGTAGACTAGGAAGAAAGGCCTGGTGATCTACTTCCAAAAATCAGCCAGTGAAAATCCTATGGATTACAGTGATTCAATCTGTAACTGATCATAAAAATGGTGCAGGACCAGGCAGCTTTTTCTTTCCGTTGTGCATGGGGTCACCATGAGTTGGGATAGACTGATGGCAGTTAACAACAACATCTTGTCAATGTTGTGCAGGAAGGAATGTAACAGAAAAGTCCAGATTAGCTAGGTAGAGTGAGGAATCTGGGGAGAGCCTGCGTTAGGGTGCTGGCCATCTAACAAGGTACAGCCTTTTCAGGCAGCTGGACACTTTTCTGCAGGGTGCACTGGGCAACACATAAAAGAATGGCTGGTCCATTTATTCTTTACATTCCTACCAATTAAGTTTTTGCTTCATTTGCAAATGTGGGGCATATCTTCATCTTCCTTGCTACAGCTTTGGCTCCTTCTAACTATAATTATGCTGTCTCTTACCTGCAGCTTGTCCTTAAATCTTCAAGAACACCCCTTCACAGCTTACTTTACTTTCAGATGGTGCCCCAAGAACAAGGGCACAAACTCCCCTTTGGGATCCAGGTAATAGTAGTGGAGGGGGAAAGGACAGATTTGAGAGACATCATTATGGAGATAGGATTGATGTGACTGGGTTGTACACTGGATGTTAGGAAGGAAGGAATGGGAAGAAAAAGGATAGGTTTGAAGACAAAGTGCAAACAGGATGAAACATGGCTAGTAATTATTCTCGTCCAATAATTTCATTTAAATATTAGTTTGCTTTAATCAATATTTATAAATAAAACTACTTTTTCTTTATTAAAAATATATACACAGGGCAATAAAACAATGTTTTAGATTAAATCAGGCCATTCCAACTTAAAAAGTCTTTTGCTTGCAGTTGTTTTGATCTTGACATAAATTTTTGTATGGCAGCTGGGATCCTAGGCTTTGTCTCAAGAAGGTTCATTTAATCTATAAAGTAGCTAAAATAGAGTCATCCTGAAAGTGTTCCATTTGGAACTACTGATCCAGGTAAAATTGAAGTCTGACTGAAGTAGCTAGACAGCAATTAAACATGAGTGAGCCAGGTTTTCCCCTTTTGGAGACTCTTGCTTTAGGCAACGATTTCAAACACTCAGTCCTGTTGATTGCTCCACACAGATATCCAGAGCCCAAAAGCCATAACTGATCCATTGATTTAAAAACAGAAAGATATAATTTGTTCCTCAAATGTGGACAGGCATTGAGTTTTGATGTAACATCTTTCTACAGTCCCCAAATAGCAGACTGGCAGACACTGTTAGTTACCCTTCCAATATCCATTCTCTCCTCTTCTCCGCTAACAGGACCCTGATTATGTTCAGAGCAGCAATATGCTCAGTATAACAATTACGTTTATCAAACTCCCTTGCAGCTAGGGAGAGCCATGTGATACATTTTTGGCCAATGAAATATATGTGGAGGTTGCCCAGGGAGAGCTTCCCGAACAGCTGGCAGGAGCCTATTGCTTTCCCTTTATTCCTGCCCGGAATGTTGTTAGGGATTGAATTGCAATTTTTGTAACTTAGTACATAGTGGAGGTTTAATAAATAAGTGTCAAATGAATAACACATGAAAATTAATAACAATAATAATTATAATAATAAATAGCTAACGTTTGTGCACTTGCTGTGTGCCAGACGCAAGAACTCCATGAAGTAGGTTCTATTACTACCTCCATTTTATGTAAGAAAAAAACTGAGACAAAGGGAGGTTAAGGCATTTGCTCAAGCACAGTTCTAGGTACTTAATACATATCTGTCTTAGGCTGGGTTCTCTAGAGAAGCAAAACCAGTAAAGCATATAGATATATATATAGAGAGAGATGTATATCAAGGAAATGGCTTACACAGTTGTAGAGGCTGGAATGTCCCAAGTCTGTGGGTCAGAATAGAGGCTTCTCCTGATTCACGTAGCCAAGGAGGCTGGCAAACTCAAGATCAGCAGGTCTCTTGCTCACAGGTTTTGAAGATCAACAAATCTCAAGATCGGCAGTGAAGACCATAGGTAAGCTGCTAGCTCAAGTCCCAAGAACCAGAGGTCAGACAAACTGGAGCCAGCTGCAGGGTCCAGAGGGAGCAAAAGTCCACAAGCCTTGCCAGAATGTCCACTTATATTCGATGCAGGCCACATGCCCAAGGAAACTCCCTTTCAACCAATTGGCTACTCACAGCAGATCCCATCATGGAGGTTATGACATTATATCAAACCTCATCATGGAAGTGATCACAACATCGTATAACTGCCAAACTACATCATAACTGCCAAACCACTGAGAATCATAGCCCAGCCAAGTTGACACACCACCTTAACCATCACAATATCTATATATCCTTAAAATACTCCTGTAAGGTAGATATGACATTTCCTATTTCATTGATGAAGAAACTGAGCCTCAGAAGTTAAGTAACTTAGACGAGGTCACTTGGCAAGTAAATGGAAAAGTGATATTAAAACGCAGGTCTAACCAGAAATGATGAGCAAAAGCTTTCTACGCAGGCGAATCCCATGGTGAATTTCCTAGGAAATGGAACCCTTGCTTCTACCATCTGAAGGGAGGTCTGGTCTAGTTCAAGTCAAGCTTGAAGGTCTAGTTCAAATCTGACACCAGGTTACACCTGCTCTGTAGTACTTAGGGAAGTTGATGTAGGCATCTCAATCCTGAACAGAGGTCCTAGGAAAAGGTTAACATGCTTAGCTGCTAACCAAATGTTGGAGGTTTGAGTCCACCCAGAGGCACCTCAGAAGAAAGGCCTGGCGATCTACTTACGAAAAATCAACCAACGAAAACGTTACAGAGCCCAGTTCTACTCAGACACACATGGAGTCACCATGAGTTGGAATTGACTTGACAACAACTTGGTGGTAGGGGGCTCTTACCATGAAGGCTGTCCAAAAGAGAATTTTACATGATAAGAAACATACGTAGATATGGATAAAGTAACGTCCTGAGGTTGCAGATTCAGCCTCTACACCTTCCATAGGGAGCCCAGCATGCCACAGCCAGCAAGGTGGAAAAATCACAATGTCAGTACCACTTCCTGGTAGGTAGTGCCGAAGCCCATCTTCCTCATGTTACCCTTCAGGCTGGGGTCCCGTCCTTGGCATTTCTTCAGGAGCCAAGACCCATCAGAGAATGCTAGGCCTTAGTATATAATTATTCACTCCCCCATAAATTCATTGACTTATTCCAGAATTATTGAGGAGCTACTCTTCCCAAGACACTGTGTTATACACTAGAAATATAGTTGTAAACAAAAAGCCAAGTTCTTCACTCCAATGGGGAAGACAGAAAAAAAACAAGTAAAGAAATAAATATGTAATTACCATTTTCAATAGTTCTCTGAAGGAAATAATCAGGGTGCTCAAAAGGAGAATAAAGAGGAAGGCCTCTCTGAAGAGGTGACATTCAGACTGACACCTGAAGAATGAGAAGTCAGCCACGGCAAGAGCAAAGAGGCCACTCCAGGCATTTCAGGGAGGGAGAAGAGAAGCTACAAAGGACCTGAGACAGGACAGTGCCTGACATACTCATGGAACTGAGGGAAGACCAACCTGGCAGAAGCATACTAAGGAAGGAAACAGCAAGCACGGGTTTGGTTGGGTTATGCTGGGCTTTTTGGTCCATGGTAAGGAGTCTGAATTTTGTTCTAAGAGCCAAGGGAAACTATAAAGTATTTTAAGCTAATATTTTAGAAGATTAAATAATAGGCAATCTCTCAAATCACAATTAAAAAGTCCTTATTAGAGTAGGGATAAGGAAAGAATTTCCATGGATTTTATAAAATAGACAACAAGGAAAACAACAGATGCAAACACTGGTGGCTTTTCTTACAATAAAGAGATTGCTGAAAGAGAAATAAGAGTGACTTATACAGAGAATAAATTTTATTATATAGCTTGGGCTAAAAGGAAATTTTGATAGTGCTGGATATATACTATTACAGTTTTAACATTAAGCCACAATTGTATGCAACAGAAGAAATTCACAACCTAATCTGAACACAATGAGATTTTCCCCACTGGTATGAATTTACATGAAACGATCATTAACATTGAATAAAAAATAATTGCAAACCACTAAAATAAGAAAGGCCCATCAATGAAGACTAAGGAAATGAAATGACAGTGTACTTTTATTCATTTGAAGTCATTACAAAGTTTACCGGCCTCTTCGTTCAAAGGAAAACATAATATCCACAAGTATTTACAAAACATTACCTAGTTACCATGGTTTCATTCTTAAGATTCTTCAGTGGGTCTAAACAACAATGCTGCTACACATATTCTAAGTAAAACTATTTTGTAGACTTAGTTTTTATTCTTCAACTTAAAAAAGAAGTACGTTAAGCATAAAAATGTCAATGAGTGTATTTGCTGATTGACATAGTCCATGGAATTAAGTAACCTTGTTACTGTAGTAACTAAGACACCATAAAAATTGGACACAATAGTTTCATCTCCTGTCTATCTAGGTTGAGTAACAAAGAACAGCGACAAAAGATGAATAAATTCCATCTTCTCAATTTCATTTTGGTTAGCATTTTGATTTCTCTCCATATTCATCTTTAACTAGGAGATAAAGGTTTAAAAAATTAGTTAATTGGATCATTCTCTTTCTATTCCTTTATGTGTGACTAAAATGTAGTAGAAAAAAAAAGAAAAGGGGGTTGGGAGAAAGCTGAATATAAAGGACTTGGAAAATCCACTAAAGGGAAAAATACCTACAGCGGTAAACAATCTTTCCCACGGTAACATGACCTAGAAAGGAACACCCATGACAACTATGTCACATCCCTGGCATCTGGGCCTTGGGCTCCATCTATGTGAAAAAAAAAAGCGGGGGGTGGGGGGAAGGCATTGGACTGAATAAATAACCTCTAAGGACTGTTCAAAGACAAAATACAAGAACGACTCCCATATTAGTAGTTATAATTTTCTTGCTGAAATTTCCTTTTACATTTATTTTTATTTTTTGCAGTTGCCAAATAGATTCCCGGCAGGAGCCCTGGTGGAGCAGTGGTTAAGCACTTGCCTGCTAACCAAAAGGTCAGCGGTTCAAACCCACCAGCAGCTCTTCAGGAGAAAGATGTGGCAGTCTGCTTCCATAAAGACTACAGCCTTGGAAACCCTGTGGGGCAGTTCTACTCTGTCCTATAGAGTCACTATGAGTCAGAATCAACTCAAGGGCAATGGGTTTTTGGTAAGTGGATTCTGACTCACAGAGACCCCATGTGTGTCAGAGTAGAACTGTGCTCTATAGAGTTTTCCATGGCTGATTTTTTGGCAGTAGTTCACCAGTAGGCTCCTTTCTTCCAAGGAGCCTCTGGGTAAACTCGAACCTCTAACCTTTCAGTTAGCAGCCAAGTACATTAACCATTTGCACCATCCAGGGACTCCTGAAATTTCCTACCCGTTGCCAGCGAGTTGATTCCGACTCATAGCAACCCTATAGGACAGGGTAGATCTGCCCCATTAGGGTTTCCAAGGAGCACCTGGTGGATTTAAACTGTCTACCTTTTGGTTTAGCAGTTGAGCTCTTAACCACTACACCACCAGGGTTTCCAAGAAAAGGTACACCAGGTTAAGCCAGGGTAGACACCAGACAGTGCCGTGACTTGGATTTGAACTAAGGTTGCTGCGGCCACAACCCAGAGTACTAATCATTATACGATCACGGCGTAGTTAGAGATAGTAGTGTTACTTAATTAACTTACATAACATTACAGAAGAAACCACATTAATTATTAATGAAAAATGGAGAGAGATGATAAGGCACAATTTCTAATTTTCAAAGAGAGAAGGAAGACATCCACATACTGTATCTGTAAGTGGTGGCCAAGGATAAACAATGTGTCAAAAGCATATGACTCAAAGAAGAGCAATAATTCCAGCACTGCCAACTGCAGATCTAGAGATACCATAAAATCCTCTCTGACTAAACCACACTATACTTATTATGAAGACCCTTTCGTCCTGAGACCTATCATCTAGACCCAGTTCTGAGATTTAGCACAGGGGTTCTTCATGGGTCCTGTTGTAGAGAAGGGGTACTTTGTCTGTGACAAGGGTATCACACGCCAGAAAGTTGATACAGCAACCACACTGGGTTATGCTGTAGCATGAGGTTCTCAAAACTCAGGTCCTTGAAGGAGTCCTCTAAAAAATTGATGCAGCAATAGCATCTTGCATTCACAAAGGAGGAACCAACATCACCTGGTCCACGAGTAGATCGCCAAGGGCCTGGTAAATATCACAGCGTAAAGAAATGATGGGGTGAGGGCTGCAGGCTAGGCCTTCCCTGGTGTCACTTGACACTTCCTCTCTACCTGGGAGCTTTTTGGTGATGGATTTCTCTGAAGCTATTTCCAGTTTCAGTTAAGGACTAACTTTGGCTGATTCTTCAACCCAACTTGTGTTCAAACAGGACTCACTTCCGTATCTTAGACTTAGTCCTGGTATAAGATGTGGCCTCAGGAGTTTCCCTTCTGAAATGGGGAATGATGAACTGTCCAATTTAGTTTACTCTTTCGCCTTCTTAAACAAGAACTAAACAGTCTTAATTTCTAAGTGTCTTAGCTTCTCTATCTCATCAACACTGTGAGCATAAATCCTTGAAGCTTTGACCTTTTGAGAAATATATGAAGTTGAAAAGCTCATGAATTTGATTAAATGGATCGTTCAGTTTTAAAGACAGGTAAGAGTGAGATGGTAATATCAAATACCTTTTCAATCTAAAATCATCACATACCAAATATTAGACTCATGGTCTTTCAAACTCTTCAAATCACTCCAATAAACTATGTAAAACTGAAACAGTGGCAAAGCATTCTCCCCACTTGACCTCTGAACTATTTTAATAACAATAATAATCAGGCCTTTTCTACTTATATACCTCTTTCCTATAACTTGCAAAAAAGTAAATTTACATTGAAAAACACTACCAGATGCAAACACACTTAAGTGATGGGGGAGGAAACATCCTTGTCCTCCACTCGTTTTTACAGTATTTTAAGGCATCTTGCTTTTCACAGTAACGGCTGTGCCTGTGAAAAACATTTGTTGACACATTCTTCATGTGTGTGCATACACCCGCACACACACACACACATTTGCTTTTAATGAAAATTTCCTCATCCAGGCTTATGATTATGTTGTTGCTGGTTGTTGTAGAGTTACTGTTGTGATCCATAGGGTTTTCATTGGCTAATTTTCAGAAGTAGATCACCAAGCCTTTCTTACTAGCCCATCTTATCTGGGAGCTCCTCTGAAAACTATACAGCAACATAGCAACACACAAACCTACCAATGACCCACCAATATAGACAGACAGATTAGATAGATTAGATAGATAGGTAGACAGATAGATATGATTACAGTCAACATTTATTCAACAATTACTGTGTCAGGCACTATTCTAAATGATTTCCATAATCCTCCTAATTCTAGGCAGCAGGTACCATTACTTCTCCCATTTTACAGAGAAGGAGTCTGAGTGCTTAGGTAGCCTGCCCAAGGTCACTAAGCAATAAGCAGCAGAGCTAGACTTGATCCAGAGTTTCACTCCAAAGCTCATACTCTTAGCCACTTGTTGAAACCATTTAATTTCATACCAGAACTAGGTATACTTTAGAAAGGTCACCATTTCTCCTTTGCTTTTCTGCCTCTTTCTTCCTTGTCTCTTCTTCCACTTTTTTGCCTGCTTCCTCTCAGGCTATCTAAGTTATGTCTTTGGATTTCCTCACTTTTCATTTCCAGCCACAGCCCAAAACCTGGCCTCACTCCAGCATTCAGTAGGACAACAGTGCAAGCTTAGGAGAGAAGCTGAGCCTCTTTGGAAAACCAAGCAGAAGGTCGCTGGCAGCAGACAACAGCAGAACTGTCTGGGAACTGTGAGGTTATCCACATGTCCACGATGAGCTCCCAGACTCAAGTAAGACACCACTGATTCCCTGATCCTTCCCAAGGACATAATTATTTTCATAATTACAAGGAAATATACGAGGAGCTCACAGACAGTCTGAAGAAAAACTGCTGAACTTAGCAATGGAAACTCAGGGTAAGGTAAGTAAACCAGTGCCCAGTTGTGGCCGAGTTGATTCTAACTTATGGTGCCCCCATGTGTGTTACAGTAGAACTGTGCTCCATAGGGTTTCCAATGGCTGATTTTTCAGAAATAGGCCTTTCTTCCAAGATATGTCTGGATGGACTTGAACTTCCAACCTTTTGGTTAGCAGCTGAGCGCATTCACCATCTGCACCACCCAGGGGCTCCCAGGGTAAGGTAAACAGCTGCTAATTCATATTTTCCTTCTTAAATACTTACTCATGATCTAATTGCATAGAGCAGGAAATTTTGGCAACTTGGGGGTAAAACTTGCTTCATTAAATCACATATTGTTAGGGTTATTGGGAACCAAAAAGTTTTGCTAAAATTTTTTGGGGGGGGGAATTTAAAAAGATCCTTTGTTAAAAGAGCTCTTAAGGATTGTTTTAACTAATGTGTTTAATTGATTAGCAAATATGCTGAATTTATTAGATGCCTACACCCAGAGCTTTGGAAAAGAAGCTGGCCTGTCTGCACACTTTTCCGATAGAAAGTGGAGGCGTCATTTGACAGGTGTATCAGAGGGCAGTAGGTACATGGGCCTGGGAGCCAGACCTGCACTTCCTCTTCAAGCTGTGTGACCTTGAGCTAGTTACTTAACTTCTTCAAACCTCAGCTTCTCTGTTAAAAGATAGGGGCATTAATGTTCACCACTCAGGGTTATTGTAAACAGCAAATGACATCATGTCTATGAAAGTGACTAGCCTAGGAACGGGCAGGGTAGGCATGTAATAAATGGTAGTTTTATTTAATTTTATGTCATTTCAAAGGAGAGGCAGATGGAAAGGCTTGTTATTAAGAAATAAGAGGATCGAAACCATAAATCTGTGGCCTGCAATTTTTCCTTCACTTTAAGAAAATTTTACCAGAGCTGTATTTTTGGTTAAAATAGGGATAGCCGAATCTTGTACAATACTTCTTCTACCAAAACCTCAGCTTTTAGTAATCAAGCAATTATTCATGCATAATGCATTGCTGCTCTGTGGATTACTGCTAGGTACATATTGCGATATAAAAATCAAGGGAACGGACCCAAAATCAAAGTTAATAGGGAAACGCTGATGATCATGTTAGGCTCCACAGCCTGTCAGAAAAGAAATCATCATTTATTAAGATGAGAGACAGTGCTCAGAATAAACCAAATCAAGTAAATCAGAAATTCTACACACTAAATAAAATTTATGAAGAAAGCTTATATGAAGAAATTACATTTTCCTCTATCTAAAATTACCTGTGGTTGCATTTCCAGCATTATATCCAGTTTGTTTTTTAATATTAAAAAAAAAAAAAAAAACAGGATTGCCACTGCTTTGCTCAACATTTCCTTTTGGGTAATAACACAGCTAATCCAGTGAAAAAAAGGAGCCCGTGAGGATTCACCAAAATACAGAAGCTGACAGCTATAATGCATGACAGTCCAACAACAAAAATTTGCAACAGCTCAGTCCCAGAAAAGAAACAAAAATGGGGAACCATGATAGAAACGTCTTTGCACGAGGCTATCAGGCAAGTATCTCACTGCCCAAGTAGCTGGGATGCATCTTCTATCCTGAAGATGAGAAGGCTGGAGAGGAGTTCAGGCCACGCTGTCAGAAAGCTCAGGTTACAGCAAAACCTCCAAAGTCATTTCCAGAATATATTCAAAGCTCTCCCGGGCCCTTTGTAAAGTTGCTGCTGCAGCAGAATCACAACAGTGGTGAGTTCCTAGAAACGATTTTTGTTGCTGAGTTCAGCATTAAACTCTGAGAAAGCTCAGCTCATTTGGCACCCTGAAAAGCTGAATAAACAAGAAGCAAACATGAAATTTCCCATGGAGTTTCAACAGCAACCAAACGAGTTGTCCTGTTCCACCCAAAACTCAGGCATATCCTTACATCTTTACCCTAACCCAAAAAAACTACAGTCAGCCAGCTTTCTAGAATCCAAACAAGTCTGATAATGTTCAATGCAATGACAATGAGGCCTCCATTATTATTCCTCAAATACTTAAATCTATCTATATCAGGCACATGATATTTTCATTATCTATATTCACATAAACTGTACTATCTGTTCATTTTAAAAAATTAAGGTTTAGCTGCCCTCTACCCTAATTACCCCAGGCCCAAAGTTTATAAGAGCAAAAAGTCACAGGGGTCTCCAGAAGCTTTCTGTTAAGGCACAAGCCCATTTTAAAGAAACGAATTCATAAATTCTCCAGATAGAGTTCATACTTCAGTAAGGATTTCATATTTTCCATTTTATGTTGAATAAGCCATATAGACATTTAATTCAGATTTAATATTTGTTTTGAAAATAAAATACCCCCTTTTATGAGTTCCAGAATTTGTACTTGTCTTTTGCTGCGTCACTACTTGATCGGATTCCTTTTCTACTAAAATGTAGCTGGAACATTAGAAAGACCTCCAACAGGGCTCTAGGGGTATCCGTTCTCAAGGCACCCCCAGAGGAAAAAACCAGTCACAGACAGCAAACCCTCCGAGGGGCAGTGATTCATTTCCTGAGCTAACCCACTTTCCTCTTCAAACATTTCCTTCTCTTCACCAATGTGTTTTTTTTGAAATTAGCACTGAAGTCTTCTTGCAAAATATACTTCCAGGCCTAGGACTTAGAATCTAGACAAATTCCAATGGTCGTGCTATTTTGAACATCACTACTGAAGAGATACGAAATTAAAACCTCAAATTAAGTGTGACTTTGGTACTCAGGAAGGCTCCCTGCAATGCTAGTTGATGTTTCGGCAAAAGAATCCTAACCATGATGAGCTGGATCCAAGCTTTGAGAATGCAAATGTTATCAGAGGGAAAAACTGAACACAAAAAATGTTCATGGCTCCTGGCTACTCCATAAGGAAAACTCTGGCATCTTCTATGATAAGGAAATCAATCTTTTTAACCTTGAAACCTTAAAGGGTCAGAAGTTTCTTCACACTGAGTATAACCTAGGAGATAAAACTGACAGTCCTATAACGATTATTAAAGTAACATATTTCATCGGAAATGTATCTCTCCAATGACTATGTCTTGATTGTAATCAAAGAAGAGCCCTGGTGGGGCAGTGGTTAAACAGCTCAGATGCTAACCACAAGGCTGGCAGTTCAAAATCACCAGCTACTCCTTGCAAACTCTATGGGGCAGTTCTACTCTGTCCTATAGGATTGCTATGATTCAGGATCAACTGGATGGCAACAGGTTTTGGATTTTGGTAATCAAAGTAGATGTAGGAAGCTGAACAAAATTTGGATACTGTGATTCTTCTGTGTTAATAAATTTAAGTATAATTTAAATAATAAAATCAGTCCTTACCAAACTATAAACATATAAGCTTTATTTATTTACCAGCAATGACTGCCAAAACAAAAACAGAGAATAAAGTCTCTTAAAATGTTTATTTTTGTCACAATAGCTGACAATTTCTTGTATTTTTGTTTATTATCATAATAAGCATTTCTCCCCCTTGAAAAATCCATTAAAATATCTCAATCCTTGAGGTAAAGAACTTCAAACTAAAAAAAAAACAAAAATCCTGATTTTTTTTTAAAAGAACAAAATTCTTAGAATTCCTTTAATGTGATAAATAGAAATAATCTCTTCTTGTCTACTCTGGTGAACGTAAATGTGCTTTATACAGCAAAGTATCCAGTCACTTATTGGCAAACCGAAGGTGAGAACTACTCATTTATTTACATGTTCTACTCAAACAGTGAAATACTGCCACATTCATATATACTTTTTTCTTTTTTTTTAACAGTTACCAACCCTCTTCTGGCAAAGACAAGATTTTGGAAAGGCAGAAGCAACAGAAGTTTTAGGTCTCAAAGCTCTGGAAGGGAATTAATCTGAGTCTTCATCATCAAGATAGTCCTCGGCATTGCTTAATGTCCGAACCGCATCTAAAAGAAATAGGGTTAAAAAACAAAAGAGAAAAATTACAAAAATTGCTTAAATTTTTTTCCCCACAGGCTCTTGACAATTCAACAAATTAAATCTTCCTTCTGACCCAGGGATTGTACTTTCCCTGAGATCTTTTTCTACTTTTGCTTTTCAGCCTGTTCAGTTTCTGCTGTCATGCATTCGTCTGCATATTCGTTAGATGTGCAGAAAAGCAAAGAACGTGGTGCTAGGGTACCATGACTCTACTTGCAACAGAATGCAAACACATGCACCATGACCAACGTGTAACACACCAGAAGCCACTCCACTATGACCACTGTGCTTGCAACCGCCTCTCCACCAGTGACAAATGCACTCATGGCTTCCGCTGGTCCACAGCCTGCCTGCCGCCTTATCTGAAGGTAACATCACTGGGGAGAAAGATCACTGACGACGAGAAAAGGAAAAGAAAGAGAATGAAAACAAAGAAACTTCAGCTTCATTTTAGAAAACACTGTAAATATATTCTGACTGAAATGAAAAGAAAAAAGTGTAAATGGAAATAACTGAACTCCACCAAATGTTAAAATCAGCTTTGAACAGGACTCAAAAGGAAGACAACTTCTCTTTAACTGTTTATTTATTCAACTGTCTAGTCAAATTCCCCTAGCAACAAGTTACCCTAGGTATAATTTTAGGGGGGAAAAGTGGAATGCAAATACAGGCATGTATTTAGAGCTCAATAAATGTATGTTATAGCACCCAAATCATGGTCTCTAAATGCTATATCTCCATGGCTCACTGGAGATCTGATTCCAGGTCTGGGGTGGGAAATGTAAACTATGGGTGTAGATCCGCTTGCCATGCCATAAAGCAAGAATCCCACCAAAGATTACTAGGATCTTGTTGAAAGTATTCAGGATCCAACCTCAAGAGGTCCCCACTAGCCAAAGACGGGCCATCAACAAGGATACTAACCACAATGGATTAAAACACATCAAATGTTTCAGTGTACACAAAAAAGAACTTATTGGTTCCACCTGGAGAGTGATAGGGAACCAGCTCATTGTTTTGAAAACTTTTAAATAAAGGGATAAAAATTATTCTACTCCTGCTACATAAACTATTCCTATGAGTAACGAAACAACTGCTGGAGGGAACTTTTTCTTTATACAATGTTCCAGCTAATAACCGAGAAAGGAGGGACAGAATTAGAGTATCATCATTTTGCAACAGTTCGTAAAAGAATGGATCTAGACAGTGGTTAGGGATGGATTCTAACATCATAAGAAGATATTAAGTGTCTCTGATGGAAGAACACAATATTCTATATGATGCATTCTTCCCTCCACTCCTAAGATAAATAATAGACAGACACAGACAGACAGACAGACAGATAAAACCTGAATCTGATCAAGCCTCCACATCTAACACAACTGACAGAAAATACCAAAGACAGAGGAACACGATAGCAACATCGTGGAAAGGCAGTCAGCAAACTGTGGGACATTACAGCTCGACTGACCCAGTTTCTTTAACAAATAAATTACACGGTTGCAAAAGGTAGGAGCAGAGGGAGAGAAAACACTGAGTTACAAAAAAACCCCAAAAACTTAACAGACATTATCAACCAGTTACAAAGTAACCTTATTTGGACCTTGATTTAAACAAACTATAGATAAGTAAAGGAGCCCTGGTGGTGCAATGGTTGAGCACTCGGCTGCTAAATGAAAGGTCAGCGGTTTGAAACCACCAGTGGTTCCATGGGAGAAAAGACCTGGCGATCTGCTCCTGTAAAGACTACAGCTTAGGAAACCCTATGGGGCAGTTCTACTCTGTCATATAGGGTCACTACGAGTCAGAATCGACTCGATGGCACACAACAACAACAAAAGATAAGTAAAGAACAAACACATATGAGAAAATTGGGAAATGGGGACCATGGCAAATTATTATGGTGCTATTAAGGAATTAGTGTTAATTTTTAGGTGTGTTAATCACATTGCAGTTGTTTTTTCCTGAGAGTTATCGCTACATGTTTAAAATAATGATTATTAAAAAAAGGAAAGAAGAGAGGAGGGCCAATACAAGTGAGGCATAAGAGAGAGAAAATAAAGTAAGAAAAACTGAATGGAAAGCAAAACAGAGGCAAGCGTCAGCAATTCACACCAGTTTCCAAGCTATTAGAAGTCTCCAGGATGACTCCATTCTTCCCAAGAAAAGCCCTGGAGAACTGGGGGGAATATGTTTTGCTCTCCCCAGTACACACCCAGGAACTTCAGGACTGGCTGTGACTCAGTGAAAAGATGGTTTTTCAAGCTAAAACCAAAAATAAAAACAGCAAAGCCTTTTGTCCTTCTACACTCCTCTCACAATCCTGTGGTTTGCCATCTGAAATATCATTTCTCCTTCACTGGTTACCTCTGCTATTTAGTTTAATCTTGTTGCTCTTGTTAGAAGAGAAATAAATATGACTTGCTACAGTGCAAACTCTGAGTGAAAATTAAGAGACAGGAATGAGCTGGGCAGATAAATTCCTCCTCCTTCCTCCCTCCCCTGGACTGCTCTGAGGCACAGTTTCTCAGGAAACTTCCCATATGGCCAGGTGCTGAGTGACTAGCTGTATCTTCATAGCTCATCTTGGGGCAGTGGCCAGGAGGGCAGTTCATCCGCTCACAGCACTTCCCATCCTCCCATACCTCACTTCCATGCTTCCTCAATCCTATTGCCCTGGGTGTACCCCTTCCAAATAAAGCATCTGCACTTAAGCAAACAACAAACAAACCATACGTAAAGAAATGGTGGAGGGATAAATGCAGTAACATGGATGAATCTCACAGACATTATGTTAAGTGAACGAAGTTAAAGGCAAAAAAAAGTATATACTGTGTGATCCCATGTATATGAGGTTCAAGAACAGGCAAAACTAAACGACGGAAATGAAAGTCTGAATAACGGCTATCCTTATAGAGGATACAGAGGGAGGGCTGGGGGTGCGGAAAATGTTCTATTATCTTGATCTGGGTTGTAATGTGTAGGTGTAAGCACAGTACAAAATTCACTAAGCTAACAACTTAAGATTTGTGCACTTTACTTAATGTAAATTATACCCTAATTTTAAAAAAATTGGACAAAAAATTTAAAGGCTCACCTCTCAAATACAGCCCTGCCTCCTCCCTCCCAATATCCCAAAGTTATCCTTCTTAGTAACTGCAACATGTGAATTATTTTTTCCCTAGAAATCCGAGATATTGTTTTTCAAGGTAGACAGCAATATCAGAATCTCTCTCTTCCAACTTAGAGCTCATGCTGACAATTACAGAAATGGCCAAAGGTACCAACCCTTAGTCAAACTATGATCAAATTATTGATTTAAAACTTTATTAACTGGGTGACTGGGTTAATGAAGCAAGAAAAAACATAGAAAAAGGTAACAAAGCACCTATGAAAACGTATTTCTTGGCTTTGCTGGGCCCAATGATTATTTAATGAATCAGTCTTCTAATCACTACAAGTTTACACCGGTGGACTAAAGACACTTGGAGTGAACACAGGAAAGAGTACCGACCTCCCAGCCTTATTTCACAAAAGCTGCAGAAAGGTGAGGGGAAAGGGAGAAAGATTTACCGCCTGCCTCATCCAGCTCCAACTGCTTATGTGTAAGCTTCTGGGAGAAAGTACAGCTCTCTGGGGTCTGAGAGGTTTGGTATTTTCCTTGGGTATCATGACCAAGCTCACAGTTCATATGAGACACTGACAACCTTCAGCTCATACAAAAGCATACTTTTTGGCCAGGGCATGCTAAAGGTAGCCATACAGCTACAGGAAATCAGTGGCAGAGAGAGGAAGTTAAGCCACACTCCTACTTCCTGACCTGAAGAAAGCAGCAAAGAGCAGAAGGCAGACCTCAAGCAAAAGTGTCTCTCCCACATGGTTACTAGTATGGCTTCTCAGTCAAAATGTAGCTGGGGAGCAACAGCTTAGCTGATAAAATACTTTCTCAGTAGAACCTATATGAGTAATTACTCTTAGGAAAGATTTGTTCTGCCTTTCAACATTCATGGCTTAAATAATTAAGGAATCCCAAACTGATTACTGGTTTATACTATGTCTCAACTTAAGTTGAAAAATAAAATAAAATCTGGAAAAAAAGACACATTTGGAATAAAGGATAAAAGGGACAACAGAGTTCTGAGAAGAGCTGTGATGGGGATCGGATGACAGGTTAGGGGGATGATTCTGGGAAGCTCCATCAGAGAGGAAGATTGTTTACTATTTTTGAATGCCCACAGTAGGCAACCAGTACACTGATTTTACTTTGTTGCTTCTGTGAGGAATGGAATATGGACAGCATAACATTACTTATTCTGATAAAACAACGAGACATACTTGAGGGAGAAATCAGTTTTCTAAGGGTTCAAAAAATTAATGAGAATTCAATTAAAATGATAAAAACAGAAAAGTAATCAGGATCCCGTTACACAATTTCGAGAACTCTGAAAGTGATAATACCCTCAAGTTAAAATGGAAATAAATACACTTAGTCTCTATAATGGAAATTTGCTTTATGAAAAGTTGTTTTGGTGATTCTCCACCAACATGGGCCAGTCTAAACTTCTGACTCTAAAGAAATTCTATAAAGCTTTTTAGAATGATGGGTAGTAACACAAAAGACCTGCAAAAAGTGAGTCCTTCATTATACATATTTCTTTCTAGAAAATGTTTTTTTAAAATGTATCAATTGTGAACATTGACACAAAACTCCTCAATAAAATTCTAGCCAACAGATTTCAGCAACATATCAAAAAAATAATTCACCATGATCAAGTGGGATTTATAGCAGGTATGCAGGGATGGTTCAACATTAGAAAAACAATCAGTAGATTACATCACATAAATAAAACAAAAGACAAGAACCACATGATCTTATCTATTGATGCAGAAAAGGCATTTGACAAAGTCCAACACCCATTCATGATAAAAACTCTCAACAAAATAGGAATAGAAGGGCAATTCCTCAATATAATTAAGGGCATTTATACAAAGCCAACAGCCAACATCATCCTAAATGGAGAGACTTAGAAAGCTCTCCCCTTGAGAATGGGGACCAGACAAGGATGCCGTTTATCACCACTCTTATTCAACATTGTGCTGGAGGTCCTAGCCACAGCAATTAGGCTAGAAAAAGAAATAAGGGGCATCCAAATTGGCAGGGAAGAAGTCAAAGTATCTCTATTTGCAGATGATATGATCCAATACACAGAAAACCCCAAAGAATCCACAAGAAAACTACTGGAATAGACGATTTCAGCAAAGTTTCAGGATACAAGATAAACATACAAAAATCAGTTGGATTCCTTTACACCAACAAAGAAAAGTTCAAAGAGGAAATCACCAAGTCAATACCATTTACAACAGCCCCCAAGAAGACAAAATACTTAGGAATAAATCTAACCAGAGACGTAAAAGATCTATACAACGAAAACTACAAGACACTACTGCAAGAAACCAAGAGACTTGCATCAGTGGAAAACATACCTTGCTCATGGATAGGTAGACGCAACATTGTGAAAATGTCAATTCTACCCAAAATGATCTACAGATACAATGTAATCCCAATCCAAATTCCAACGGCATATTTTAATGAGATGGAGAAACACATCACCAACTTCATAAGGAAAGGGAAGAGGCCCCAAATAAGTAAAGCATTACTCAAGAAGAACAAGGTGGGAGGCCTCACACTACCTGATTTTAGAACCTATTATACCATCACTGTAGTCAAAACAGCCTGGTACTGGTACGACAAGAGATACATAGATCAATGGAACAGAATTGAGAATCCAGATATAAATTCATCTACCTATGAGCACCTGATATTGACAAAGGTCCAAAGTCCGTTTATTGGGGAAAAGACAGTCTCTTAACAAATGGTGCTGGCATAACTGGATATCCATCTGCAAAAAACTGAAACAAGACCCATACCTCACACCATGCACAAAAACTAACTCAAAATGGATCAAAGAAATAGAAAATCGAAAATGATAAAGATCATGGAAGAAAAAACACGGACAATGCTAGGAGCCCTAATACATGGCATAAACACAATATGAACCGTAAGTAACAATGTACAAGCATGAGAAGAGAGACTAGATAAATGGGAACTCCTAAAAATCAAACACTTATGCTGTTCAAAAGACTTCACCAAAAGAGTCAGAAGACAACCTACAGACTGGGAAAAAATTTTTGGCTATGACAAATCTGATCAGCATCTAATCTCTAAAATCTACAAGATACTGCAAAACCTCAACAACAAAAAGACAAACAACCCAATTAAAAAATGGGCAAAGGATACGAACAGGCACTTTGCCAAGGAAGATATTCAGGCAGCTAACAGACACGTGAAGAAATGCTCACAATCATCAGCCATTAGAGAAACACAGATCAAAACTACAATGAGATATCATCTCACCCCAACAAGGCTAGCATTAATCCAAAAACCACAAAATAATAAATGCTGGAAAGATAGTGGAGAGACTGGAACACTTATACACTGTTGGTGGGAACGTAAAATGGTACACTTTGGAAATTGATCTGGCGCTTCCTTAAAAAGCTAGAAATAGAAGTACCATACGATCCAGCTATCCCGCTCCTTGGAATATATCCTACAGAAATAAGAGCCATCACATGAATAGATATATGCACACCCATGTTCACTGCAGCACTGTTCACAATAGCAAAAAGATGGAAACAACCTAGGTGCCCATCAATGGATAAATGGATAAACAAATTACGGTATACCCACACAATGGAATACTATGCGACGATAAAGAACAACAATGAAGCTGTGAAACATAACATGGAGGAAGCTGGAGATCATTATGCTGAGTGAATTTAGTCAGTCACCAAAGGACAAATATTGTATAAGACCACTATTATAAGAACTCAAGAAAAGGTTTAAACACAGAAGAAAACATTCTTTGATGGTTACAGGGGTGGGGAGGGAGGGTGAGGGTTATTCACTAAGTAGATAGTAGGTAAGAATCATCTTAGGTGAAAAAAAGGACAGCATACACTACAGGGGAAGTCAGCACAACTGGACTAAACCAAAGCTAAGAAGTTTCCTGAATACAATCAAACGCTTTGAGGGACAGAGTAGCAGGGGTAGGAGTCTGGGGAGCATGCTTTCTGGGGACATCTAGGTCAACTGACATAACAAAGCTTATTAAGAAAATGCTCTGCATCCTACTTTGGTGAGTGGTGTCTGGGGTCTCAAAAGCTTGCAAGCGGCATCTAAGATGCATCAATTCGTCCCAACCACCTGGAGTAAAGGAGAAGGAAGAACACCAAAGACACAAGGAAAGTAGTAGCCCAAGAGACAGAAAGGGCCACATAAACCAGAGACTTCATCAGCCTGAGACCAGAAGAACTAGATGGTGCCCGGCTACCACCAATGACTGCCCTGACAGGGAACACAACAGACAGTCCCTGATGGAGCAGCAGAAAGATGGGGTGCAGAATTCAAATTCTAGTAAGAAGACCAGACTTAATGGTCTGACTGAGATTGGAGGAACCCTGGAAAGCATGGCCCCTGGATTCTCTATCAGCCCAGAACTAAAACAATTTCCAAGGCCAACTCTTCAGACAGGGATTGGACTGGACTGTGGGACATAAAGTGGTACTCGTGAAGAGCGTGCCTCTTAGCTCAAGTAGATACAAGAGACTAAACAGGCAGCTTCTGTCTGGAGGTGAGATAGGAAGGCAGAGAGGGTTAGGAGCTGGTTGAATGGACATGGGGAATCAGGGGTGGAAAGGAGGAGTGTGCTATCACAGTATGGGGAGAGCGCTTAGAGTCACATAGCAATGTATGTATAAATTTTTGTATGGGAAAAAAGAAAAAAAAAGTATCAATTGATGGTTTATATTTCAAATTTATATTAATGAAGTGACAAACACAAGATAATACAGTAGAGTAAGGCTTAAGAAGTGAGCAAAGGGGGACTAAATGTCGTCCCCTACCACCAAGCCTTGTACCTTTCTTTCTTTTTTTTTTTTTTGCCTTCCTGGGCTTGTTGTGAGCCAGGAAGCTAATGATAAATGGAAAGGGGGAAAAAGGGGAGGTGGATGGAAGGAACAAGAAAGCAGAGTTCAAGGCATACTCTCCCAGCATTTCTTTCAGGCATCACCACATTAGAATGAATGAATCTATCAGGAACATATTCAAAAGGCCATATACTGAGGTTCTAGCTTAGACCCAAAGATCAAATAAACAGCCAGTCTATGAAGAGGAATCATGAATGATGCAAATGTGTTTAACACCTTTTCTTTTAAAACAACTGTACAAACTTTCCATTTTTTCAAATTTATTCTTCCGTATCAGTAGATGTTTTTGTCTTTAAGAATGCACACTTAGGCAGAATAATTCAGAAAAGGATAGTGATAATGGTTATACAATATGATGAATGTAATCAATCTCACTGAATTACACATGTAAAAATTGTTGAACTTGCAAATGTTCTGATATATATATATACTTTTTTACCACACACAAAAAAAGAATGTACACCAAAACTTTATTTTTAAAAATCACCATGGTATTATGAACAGATTCCAAAATGTTTCGTGAAGTTTAGAATAATTTTGATGACAGTTTATTGAATCTCTCACTTTAAATAAAAACAAATATTAACATAGTCATGTTGCTGTTGAATGCTTAATTTAAAAATAATTAGAGAGAACTCCCTTATAATACGAATCTGAAACAAAGAAATGGAGACCATGGTTCTCTGACAAGGACTGTAATGGAAATCAAAGTAATCAGAACTTGATTGCAAGGAACAAAAGAAATATACAAAAATGGCTAAGATCCATATCTTTCTTCAAATTGCTTCTCTTTTGGAGGTTCCAGTTTAGACTAAGGATATAAAATCAAACTTCAGAATCACCTGAACAGTTGATCAAGAATTCCATCCCCCACCCCCGCCCAGTAATACGTTGATAAATCTTTGTCATAAAGGCACTAGAGGAAAAAGGAGGATTCAACCCAAATAAATACCTGTTCCTTGTTTCTTTTTAAGGAGAGACGCACAGGCAGCATCAGTAGCCATGTCCAGGGCCAGCTTCTTCTCGTTGTTCCTTAAGTCTGTTCTAGCACCTTTCCAAACACAAGAAAAGTCAATGAGATGTTTTTGAAGACTATATAGTTGGTCAGCCAATCCTCTTCCCACCAGAAAAAACTACTTCTGGCAAACAGAACAATTCTGGCCCAGAAGTAACTTTCTCAAAAGAGTAAAAAAGGAGTCTGTAATAGCATATCTGTCGTCTTTAATTAGGGAGCTGGTTGCCACCCATATGATAATTATGTTCAATTAAAGCATAGCTTTTCCCTTAAGAGTTCTTATAGGATTACATGTGAATGCTTCAGTGAGGCGTTTACCGGTCCCCTTGGTAAATCCTAAATCATCGGTTAGACCCCAATGGTTACATGTGCCTCAGCATGACTGTTTCAAGATTAAACTGCATATGATCTTTGCTTCTGCTCAACAGAGTCTTTAGAAAAGAGCATAGGAATTGAGTTGGAGGGACTTTATATCTATAAGCATAGTCTAGTGCAAATCAGCAGAATCGCAACATAATAAAACCCAGAGGCAATTCATTGTTCATGTAACTCGTCTCCTACTCATGTTTTTCCTTGTCTTTATTGTGTTAAAATTTACATAAGGAATTCATGAATGCATTCTCATTGTTAAAGACAAATATACAGAAGTATGCTGAAGAAAAACTGTAAGTCCCCTTTCATTCCCAACCCTCCCTCCCCTCACCTGCCATCCTCTTCAGAAGGAATGTTCTCAACAAGAATGTGATTTCTTGTCTCCCGAATGTGCATCAATGCATCCACAGACATACATATGTACGTATACACATGAAATCATACTACATGTACTGTTCTGTAATTTTTTAAAAGACTTAATATATAATGGTACTCATTTCTCAGCAGTACACATCTTATAACTCAATAACCGTTTGTAAGTATTCCATTTTGTGGATGTTCTAAAACGTATCTAATCATTTCTCTATAAATGGGCAGAGTCCCTAGGTGGTGCAAACACTTAAGCGCTCGACTACTAGCTGAAAGGTTTGCAGGTTCAAACCTACCCAGAGACACCTCGGGAGACAGGCCTGGCAATCTGCTTCCGAAAAATCACAGCCTTGAAAGCCCTATGGAGCACAGCTCTACTCTATGTCAGAACTGACTCAATGGCAACTAACAACAACAACAACTATTAATGGGCATTTTAGCTATTTCCAATTTTCATTATCACAAACAAAACTGCAGTGAACAACCTTGAGCAACATCTCTGTTCACCTGCATTTCTGAAGGATAGTTTCCTAGAAGGGATGCTGAATATAAGAATATGTGTGTTTTTAATTCTGCTAGTCATTCTCAGATTGCTTTCGGAAGAGACTTCACCAGTTTACACTTTCTGTCACAGTGTGTGAGAGCGCTATTTTCTTTGTAACCACCCCCTGCTTAACTGCTTAATAAACAAAAAATAAATGTCCCAAAACTGACAAAATATTCTGAGTCAAGAATAAAACAGGATATGAAATAGTATACAAAAAAGATACAGTATACAGCATATGAAATGTATTATGGTAACCAGCGTATGATCAGTATAGTAAACATACTATAGTAAATAGTATATGAAAAATAGTATAAAAATATAGTGATCTTACGTCAAAATCTCTTTCTCCTGGGCAGATTCCAATCTATCCCCAGCTAGGGTTATATGTAAAATTTCATTCTCTCATTGTGTTACAGGTCAAAGACGCCTGAGGGTTAACAGTTCTGTGACTACTCATGTTTACATTAAATTATACTTTATGTGACTTCTGTCAGGACAGGGAATGTTCGGACACAGTGATGCCAGAGATGAGAAACTGTCACTTCCTCTGTCTCTCTAACCAGAGCTGCCCAAGAGAAATACCCTGTGACCCACAAATGTGAAATACATATATAATTTAAAATTTTCTAGTAGCCACATTTGCAAAAAGTAAATTTTAATAATACATTTCATTTAACTCAGTATATCCAAAATGTTATTATTTCGATATGCAATCAATATAAAAATTATTGTGATATTTTACTTTTCTTTTCCCCCACTAAATTGTTGTACATCTCAATTCAGCGGAGCCTCATTTCAAGGGCTCAGTAGCACATGTGGCTAGTGGCTGCTGTATTAGTACAATTCTAGGCATACCCTTTTTGTGAGGCACAGTAGTGGTCCTCATGACCAGGAGCTTACATCATTAACATACTTCAAACGAAAAACAGTTTCTCTCCTATGTCCCACGACGTAGCTCAGAGGATCCCTGACAGTTAAGCCGTATAAAGTATGGCCTGGGCTCAAACTTCCTTTGCTAATAGACTTCTGGATCAGCATGGGGTATGGGGTCCAGCGCTCTCTATGATACGCCTAGCCCAGTGTAAGGATTAATTGATACTTCTGAGGCAAAGGATGGATGGATGGTTAATCCATAATTTCACTTTTCCCTCTGACTTGGTATAAAAACAGAGAATTTAGGTAGTCTCGTTCATTCTCTGTATATCTAGCACCTGCTCAGCTCAAAGCAGGACATTGCAGCTACAGCACTTTTTCTGATCTATCAAGACTTTCCTGTGAGAACAGGGTCCTCAGCAACTTTACCCATACAGCTTTCTCAGAGAGGGTCTCCCCAATACTCACTCACACACACACACACACACACACACACACACACACACACACACACATAATCTCCTTCTAAAGCCCTTTAATGCTGCAGAAATGTATAATAAGTCCTTACTAATGTTACACGTGTCATTTTAAAGCTTACCAAAGTTTTATCACTAAAAATTTATACAAATCAACCCCAAACATCTCGTCTTACACAGTATAACAACCATCATACTGACAGAAAACAAACAAACAAAAAAGAAACCAAACCCATTGCCATCGAGTTGATTCTGACTCACAGTGACCCTACAGGACAGAGTAGAACTGCCCCATAGGGTTTCCAAGGAGTGGCTGGTGGATTTGAACTGCCAAACTTTTGATTAGCAGCCAAATGCTTAACCACTGACAGAATGGAGGTTAAAATCCCAGTTTAAAGATAAGAAGCCTATGATTCTTCCTGCTATTTCAAATGCTATAATTTGATGTAGTCTATTTTTTAAGTTAAGCAAAGGCCAGATAAGCTCAGCACAAATTTTACCTTTCGCCAGAAGCAACTGGACAATATCTGCATAACCCTTCCAGGCGGCAGCATGCAAAGCTGTGTCCCCCAACTTGTTCTACGGTGACAAAAACAGAAAGTCACATTTTTAAAATAGAGAGTGGACTGAAAAAATACATTGATTTGGGTTTAATCTAGTTAAACCTAAAATGCGAACAATTTTATAAAACTGTATGAAATTCCAAGGAGCACAGGAAAGGAAGATGAAGCAACAAGAGTCATTTTTGGACAATGGAATGAGATGGAGGAGAAGAAACCGACTCCTGCAGTTGCCTGCAGAGGGAGACACCAGGAAGAAGCAAGCAGATATGCCCCAGTAGAAACCTAGCAAGAATCAGGAATTGAAGGGTCCTGGAAACATTGGGGCAGGAATGAGGCATGAGGGTGAAAACAGGAGTATCGGTTGAAAGTGTTTGTAAGAAGCAGTTAGAATCCCAGATCAACTTTCTCTCCCCTTGCTGCCAGATGAACCAGAAAAGATGGTAGCAATAAGGCAAAGAACTAAAAACAGGGGACTAGGTAAAAACACACACAGGCAACAGTAAGACCCCCTCTCCCAGCTCCCTCTCCTTGCCCTAGTGCCCCAACGTGTGCAGTCAAACATACACCCTACGGGTAGGAGAGTGGATGATACTTCTCTGGGAAAGTTAAACAACCCCACATGGGGGAAAGAGGGGATATATATATATATATATACTGGCATTTAGGTGTTGCCTAGCGAAACTACCAGGACCTCACCACTTCACCCTCCAGAGAAGCCCACTAGCCACCAAGCCCCACTAAGCACACAGATCTTCCAATCACACTTAAAAATGAATGGATAGATAAAGAACTAGGTATCTGAACAAAGCCTCCAATATACAAAGAAAGACCAAAATAAATGGAACACAGAAGAAAAAGACATATTACAGTAAAGAGTAGAAAATGTTTTTAAAATACTATAATTAATATATCAGAGAGAGAGAAGATGACATTCATCATGAAACAAAAAGATGCTTTTTAAAAGGAATAATTAGAGTAAAAGAAAGAGCTTGTGATAGAAATTATTCCAAGATGTTCCCCAAGATTTCTGTCCCCTGGTATATATGCCCTGTATAATTTCCTGCCTTTGAGCGATGGTGGGGGCAGTGAAAATAATACGATGTCATTCCCATGATTAGGTTTCTAAACAGTTAAATCTGAATTACTCAAAAGGGAGATTATTCTGGGTGGGCCCGACCTAATCAGGTGTGTCCTGTAAAAGAAGGTAAAGAGAGATGCTCTCCTGCTGGCCTTCAGGAAGAAAGCAGACAGTCATGCTGTAAACTGCCTATGGAGAGGGGCAGCCTCCAGAGGCTGAGGGCCTCAGTCCTTCAGGTACAAGAAACTGAGTTCTGTCAAAAACCTGATGAGCTTGGAAGAGTACTCAAGCTCCAAATAAGAACTTGGCCCCAGCCAACCCCTTGATTTCAGCCTGTGAGATACTGAGCATATAATCCAGCTATACCATGCCTAGAATTCTGACCTACAAAAACTTTGAGGTAGATGAGCATTGTTTGAAGTCACTAAGTTTGTGGTAATTTGCTATGCAGCAACTGAAAACGAATACAGAGCTCTTGGGAGTTAAAAAGACAGCCAAGATAAAACATAAAGATGAGAAAATTGGAGGTTCAATCCAAAAGGTCCAACATCCTACTAATAGGCATTCCAAAAACAAAGAAAATGGTCAAATAAAAACTATAAAAGAAATAATACAAGATAATTTTCTAGGCTGAAAGAATTCACCATATGTTCATGATAGCAAAAAGATGGAAACAACCTAGGTGCCCATCAATGGATGAATGGATAAACAAATTATGGTATACCCACACAATGAATACTACACAACGATAAAAAACAACGATGAATCCGTGAAATATAACATGGATGAATCTGGAAGGTATTATGCTGAGTGAATTTAGTCAGTTACAAAAGGAGAAATATTGTATGAGACCACTATTGTAAGAACTCAAGAAAAGCTTTAAACACAGAAGAAAACATTCTTTGATGGTTACTAGGGTGGGGAGGGAGGGAGAGGGGCATTCACTAACTAGATAGTAGTCAAGAATTATCTTAGGTGAAGAGAAGGACAGCACGCACTACAGGGGAAGTCAGCACAATGGGACTAAACCAAAGCTAAGAAGTTTCCTAAATACAACCAAACATTTTGAGGAACAGAGTAGCAGGGGCAGGGATCTGGAGACCATGCTTTCAGGGGACATCTAGGTCAACTGGCATAACAAAGTTTATTAAGAAAATGTTCTGCATACCACTTTGGTGAGTGGCGTCTGGGGTCTTAACAGCTAGTGAGCGGCCATCTAAGATGCATCAACTGGTCCCAACCTATCTGGAGTAAAGGAGAATGAAGAACACCATAGACACAAGGAAAGTATTAGCCCATAAGCCAGAAACTTCATCAGCCTGAGACCAGAAGAACAAGATGGTACCCAGTTACCACCAACAACCGCCCTGACAGGGAACACAACAGAGAGTCCCTGATGGAGGAGGAGAAAAGTGGGGTGCAGAACTCAAATTCTAGTTAAAAGACCAGACTTAATGGTTTGATTGAGACTGGAGGGACCCCGGAAGATATGGTCCCTGGACTCTCTGTCAGCACAAAACTAAAACCATTCCCGAGGCCAACTCTTCAGACAAAGATTAGACTGGACTATGGGATATAAAATGATACTCGTGAAGAGTGTGCTTCTTAGCTCAAGTAGATATATGAGACTAAATGGGCAGCTCCTGCCCAGAGGCAAGATGAGAAGGCAGAGAGAATCAGGAGCTGGTTGAATGGACATGAGAAATCCGGGGTGGAAAGGAAGAGTGTGCTGTCACAGTCTAGGAGAACAACTAGGGTCACATAACAACGTATGTATAAATTTTTGTATGAGACGCTAACTTGAATTGTAAACTTTCACTTCAAGCACAACAATAAAAAAAAAAAAAAGAGAATTCACCATAATTATTCAGAAAAGACCCACAGTTAAGGCACATCACAATGAAATTTTAGAACACCAAGGATGAAGTGAAGATTTTTAAAGAGAGAAAAAGCAGATCACACATAAAAGAATGGGGATCAAAATGGCATCAAAACTCTCAAAAGCAATCCTGAAAATTAGGACACCATGAAGCCATGCCTTCAAAATTCTGAGGGGAATGATTTTCAACCTTAAAATCTAATCAGCCAAATAATCAATTCCAAACTGCCTTTTCTTGGGAATCTACTTGAAGGCATGCTCTCAAAAGAAGGGGGTAAGCCAAAAGGAAGACACAAGATCCAGGAAAAGAAGAGATCCAACACGAGAGGTAAAGGGCCACAGAAACCAACTTGTTTAGATTAGAAAGTGAGGGTGAGGGTTCCAGGAAGTATAATTCTAGAGGGGTGGAAGGAAAGTAATCAATTATACATTTAGGAAAAGTACATTAGGAAAGTATAAAAAGTGTAGGGAAAGGGGGAGTTTTTGCTTAGGGGGCATTGAGTTTATGTTAATGGTAGTGGAAAGATTTGGAAAAGGATATTGAGAATGGCTGCACAACTTGAAGAATGTAATCAATGTTACTGAATTATACATGTAGAAATTGTGGAGATGGCGCATGTTTTGTTATGTGTATTTTCACCACAATGAAATAAAATTTTTTTTAAAGTACAGGGAATCTTAGTGAGAGCCACAAAAAGCTAAAGTCAATAATTAAGTATAGAAACAAAAAAAGTTATTTAAGAAAGGAACATAATAGATTACTTGTTTTAGCAGTGAACAATAGTTAAACGGTCATAATAATATAAATATTATATAGTAATATAACCCAAAACTGTGATATGACTGCAAGTGAAGGCCAGTGAAAAGACTAGGTGCTGGGATGCTCAAGATGAGAGTTGGGAGTCAGCAGGGGCAGCTGACGAGCTAAAATCTTAACCTACTATATAGGAAGCCAAGCTGACGACTCAGGTTGACGAATTACTATGAATTACAAGATAGCTCCATAAGCATATTCATTAGTAACACGCAGGTGAGCACAAGAAGAAATAACTACTGTCTTTTTACACAGATAACACACGCCTTCTAAGTTTGTTTGCCAACCGCTCCCTCCCCTCTCAAGTATTTTCATAAGTATGCTATGCTAATTTTTTTTTTCTACAGCAACATGTAAAAAAAAAAAAATTGGCATGGCGGCGCTTATGAAAGTACCTCGTGGGGGGAGGGAGCGCTTGGCAAACAAACATAGTAGGTGTGTAATATTTGTGTAAAAATACAGTAAAAGCTAAAAGTGGATGAGGAGGGGTGAGATACACGTTCTGGGCTTTGTACAATTTGAATTTTAGTGCAACAGTAATTTTTAAAGTATGTGCTTGTAGTATTTTGATTAAAAATTTTATAAAAAATAATAAATGGGAAAAGCCAAATTCAAAACACCAAGACAGAATTTCACACGCCCATAAGCTGCACTGTATTAAGAGAAGGCGGGTGTACTAAATGATGGCAGGGTTAGCAATCTCACCTGTTGGTTCAGTTCAATATTTGGCTGCGTAAATAGCACTTCCACTATATCTGAAATTCAAACAGAAAAGATATTTTTTTAAAAGAAAAAGCCTGACAAAATTAGGCACAGTAGTTTTAAAAGAGAGGTCTCTTTAGAGGAACCTTCAACTTTAGTCATTAAGAGAAGATTCTTATTATAAAAATTTTAAGGTCTATGTAAAGAGAAAAACTTAAAAGATTCAAAAAGTAGAATTACTTGGGGAAACTTCTTTTTTTTCCCCAAAGAGTTTTGACTTCTGCATTTCCATGTGACATCTATTATACAAATACTTCTACATTCACTATGATATTTAGTACTCATATAACTAGGGTTATATTCGCTAAAATAAAATAGACTTCTTTTGGGAGGTAGTCATAAATTTTCTTTGGCAATGCTATTTAATTTGTTGGGCTCTTGGTTTTTCATTGTTAGTAAGTTTATTTTTGTTGCTGTTGTTGTAGGGATAAGTAGAAAGTGATTGGGTGGTAGATTTTTGGCCAAGCTGAAATACATCTAGAAATTCGATTTGTCATTATTACTGATATAATAAATTATCAACCAAATCACTAACTTAAGCAAATAGAAACAAATAGTCTTCCCCAGAATTTAATAGTTTTCCTTAGCTTAAAATACAAATCATAAAACCGTAACTCCTAAAAAGCTAAGGTAGAAGACCCAATCTTGACCCTTTCTTCTATAAGATTAGCTTAGCTTTGTTTTCATATTGCTGCTGTTTTCCTGTATCTTTCCTAAGCCTGAGAGAGGAAAAGAAGTTTCCAGTCTTTCAAGTGAGATAGGTCCATGTAGTGAGGCTGACTGGCCACATTTATACCCACTGTTTTACAGTGCTTCCAGGAACAAAGCTTTTGGCTGACGATCTAAAGGATTTGAAAGAAAAACCAAAGTCTTTTTCATTTTTGTAAATCTGCCACCTTATGTGAGGCACATTGTCAGCAGCACAGACATTTATGATAACAAACAAAATTTAATACCTTTGTGACCCCCATGGCAAGCCCAGTACAAGGCGGTGCTTCCAGCTTTGTCTAAGCCATTAACACCAACTTGGTTGTCCAAACACTCTCTCAACCAGCTCAAGTTGCCTGAAAGAATTTTACATTTATAAAAACACAAGAAATAGGTTTTTTATTTTTGTTTTGCTTTAAAGTCAATTTCATCCTGCACAAATCTCCATTTGCAATGGATTAATCAGCAAGTCTTAAATTAAGACATGCCCGATAACGCATTCATTATGGTACATTCTGACTTGCAGTTTATTAATGGAAACCATTAACATCAATTTTTAATGGTAGGTTAAAGGGAAAACTTGCCTAAATGGGTCTATTTAAAGTATTTCTGCTCTGTTTAAAAATAATAATAATTTTTTTTCTCTGTGAAATTCTGGAACTTAGTGAAAAAACAGTCAAATCTAAAAATAAGCAGGCACTACTCACATTCACGGAGCCCTGGAGGCTCATATTCATATTTAAAATGTATTTCAGTTCTTACAAGAAAAGGAACACTAAATAACCACTCAAAGCTGCTTCTCTTAAATGTTAAAGTATAACTATCAATTTTAAATCCTCAGGCTAATGCCCTAAGTATCTAGTTTATAAGAAATTTTTAAAATATCTGTTTAGTAGCTCTACTTAGGCCACAATCTAAACCAGTAGTTTTCTTTTGCATATTTAGATTTCAAAAAGAGATCTAAAATAGAATGAAATAGGGCTCACGGAGACCTTACAACTCCCCATTATCTACAGCAGGGTTTCTCAACAGCAGCCCTATTGACATTTGGGGTCAGACAACTGTTGTCAGGGGCTGTCCTGTGCACTGTAGGATGTTCAGCAATATCCCCGGCCTCTACCCAAAAGATCCCAGTAGCATCCCCCCAGCCATGACAGTCAAAATGTCTCCATATACTGCCAAATATCCTAGGGTTTGGGGGAGGAGCAATCACCTCCAGTTGGGAACCAATGATCTACAGGATAAAGCCCAAGGTATGGGCCCATCATCATTTACCTATATAACCACCCTGGGCTCCTCCCTGTTGTTCACTATGGCCCCCACCTTCCCCTCCCTACATACACACTTAGTTACACAACACCACCACTCTCCTAAATGCTGTACCCCAGGAAGCCTGCACCCTCCTGTTCTCCAGATAATCACTCTGGCCTCTAGAGCCTGTTTAACTTAAACACACTTAAATTGTTGCGCTTACCACACCATACTGTAATGATCTATAATACATCTCTCTCCCCTGCCAGACTTTGAGCTCAGGGAGTCACAGTCCATGTCTTTCCACTTGCCTCTCCCCATCACAGGTAGAACTGAGTACTCAAAAGTGTTTGTTGACCGACATTCTAAAATTAAAATCACACTTACCTCACCTCTCTATGGTGACGGAAGTCAGAACAGAGATTGCCGAGGGAAGCAGGAATTAATTGAGAAGGGGCATTAGGGAACTTTTAGGGGTAGCATAAATGTTCCAGATCTTTGATGCTGGTTCCACGGGTGTATACATTCGTTAAAACTCATCAAACTACGGTATTGCACCACATAACGTCCCTTTGGGTGACGTCTGACCGCATACACATGCATGGTTTTTAATATAATAGGCTTTACGGGTGCTGGTTCATAGCTATGGGTTGTATATAAGTCGGACGTTCATAACCCAAGGACTGCCTATATATAATGTGTTCACACAATATCCAAATTACAAAACATCCTATTTCACAGAATGTATCGTGGATGTTAAGTGACACATGACTATACATACTTAAAATCTGTGCATTTAAAAAGAATCACACCTACCTCTTTTTGCAGCTTCATGCAATGGATTGTCAATAGATTCTGCCTGTTCAGCCACTAGATTGAGAAGAAAAAGTACACAGCCAAAGTTAAGAGTGCCACATACGACAAGGGCCAGAAGGCAGAGGGGAGTAGGAAGCTGATGATAGGGAACACAAAGTTGAGTGAGGATACTGTTGATGTGTTGTGAGATTGTTAACCACTGTTATAGGGCAACATTTGTAGTAACTGTTAAATGGGAGGCTATTTTGTCCTGTAAGCCTTCATCTTGGGTGAGAATGGCAGCACAATTGGAAGAGCATAGTCAATGTCACTTAAATGTGTACGTAAAAAGTTTTGAAATGGTGTATCTTTGGCTATGTGTATTTTCACCAAAAAAAAAAAAAAGCTGAGAATTCAGAGGGGTAAAATGTTGTGGGGTTGTTAACCAAAGTCATAAAACAGCATGTGTACTACGGTTACATGAGAAATGGTTTGTTCTGTAAGCCTTCACCTGAAGTACAATAAATATTAAAAAAAAAAAAAAAAAAAAGAGTGCCACATACTATAGGGGAAGGCAGCACAACTGGACTAAACCAAAGCTGAGAAGTTTCCTGAATACAACCAAGCACTTTGAGGGACAGAGTAGCAGGGCAGGGGTCTGGGACCATGGTCTCAGGGGACATCTAGGTCAACTGGCATAACAAAGTTTTTTAAGAAAATGTTCTGCATCTTACTTTGGTGAGTGGCATCTGGGATCTTAAAAGCTAGTAAGCAGCCATCTAAGATACATCAGTTGGGCCCAACCACCTGGAGTAAAGGAGAACGAAGTACACCAAAGACATAATGAAAGTATTAGCCAAAGAGACAGAAAGTGCCACATAAACCAGAGACTTCATCAGCTGGAGAACTAAATGATGGTGCCCGGCTACCACAATGACCACCCTGACAGGGAACACAACAGAGTCCCTGATGGAGCAGGAGAAAAGTGCGGTACAGAACTCAAACTCTAGTAAAAAGACCAGATTTAATGGTTTGATTGAGACTGGAGGGACCCCAGAAGACACGGCCCCCGGACTCTCTATTAGCACAAAACTAAAACCATTCCCAAGGCCAACTTTTCAGACAAAGATCAGACTGGACCACAGGACATAAAATGATACTCGTGAAGAGTGTGCTTCTTAGCTGAAGTAGCTACATGAGACTAAATGGGCAGCTCCTGTCCGGAGGCGAGATGAGAAGGCAGAGAGGGTCAGGAGCTGGTTGAATGGATATGAGGAATCATGGGTGGAAAGGAGGAGTATGTTGTCACAGTACAGGGAGAGCAATTTGGGTCACGTAACAATGTATGTACAAATTTTTATAGGAGAGACTAACTTGAATTGTAAACTTTCACTTAAAGCACAACAATAAATAATAATAATAATAAAATAATTAAAAAAAATCAAACTGACATTTCCTGCTTTAAAAGAAGCTGAATTATGTGTTACGTGAAACAAACCAGGCAATAACAAAGCAATTAATTGGAAGGTAAATAAACAACAACTGATCCATGATTGCCAGTTTATTTAAGTGCTTAAAGAACAAATACATTTGGAGAAAAACACAAAAGAAAGCATTTAGAGTTCATTTTTACTTTCATTCTGTAAAACACACTACTTTTAAGATGTCTGAAAATAACTGTTTCCCTATGTGTGTGCATGGGGGCGGAGGGGGAATGGGTACTGGTAGAGGGAGAGGATAGTTTGCTTCCTGTATTCAGAAAGGACAACCAGCATCCTCTAAGGAAGGTGTATTCCCTGTTATCCAGTGGAGACTGCTCTTCAAACGCTACTTCTGGCCCAACCCTTTCCCACCATTAAAGGGCTATAAGATGACAATTCCTTAAATATAGGAGAGGGTAGTGGTGGTTCAGTGGGAGAATTTTTGCCTTCCATGCAGGAGACACCCCCCCTCCAGCCCCCCATGCATAGCCACCACCTGTCTGTTAGTGGAGGCTTGTGTATTGCTATGCTGTTGAACAGGTTTCAGTGGAGCTTCCAGACTAAGATGGACTAGGAAGAAAAGCCTGGCAATCTATTTCCAAACGTCAACCAATGAAAACTCCATGAATCACAACAGTACGATCCTGTTGTGCGTGGGATCGCCACAAGTTGGGGGTCGACTCGATGACAACTAACAACAACAAAGCAGCAGAGGCACAAGTTACCATGTCCATGATCAAGGTTGGAAATGGGGTGCCTGGTAAAGGTGTATTTGGGATTTCAAAGACTTAGAAGAGTGTAGAAACGTTTAAAGTCTTCTTTGCTGAAAAACAGTACTGCCCTTAGACCAGGGCAGGTGAGGCCCCTGAGCTTTGAAGTGCTTTCTTTGATGTTTTCTAAATTCCCCTCCACTGCCTGGGAGTAGTGCCTGATTCCAGCCCTACTGGTCTAAGGATTCATCTGATGTTAAACTTGAAAGGGATTGTAGAAGTGACGTGAATCCAACCCTCTCATTATACAGATGGGGCCTTGATGGTGCAGTGGTTAAGAACTCGGCTGCTAACCAAAAGGTCAGCAGTTCAGATCTACCAGCTACTCCTTGGAAACTCTATGGGGCAATTCTACTTTGTCCTATAGGGTCGCTATCAGTCAAAAATGACCCAATGGCAATAGATTTGTTTTTTTTTTTCATTATATAGATGAGGAAACTGAGTCCCAGAGGTAGTAGTCATGTCTTAACCAAGGTCCCCTGACGTTAGGAAGTGGCAGAAAAAGGATTAAAATCCAGGCCCCTTGTGTACCAATCTTGTGCTCTGTTTACTTTACTCTGCTGTATTTTTACCTTACTCTGCGTAAGTATTTTTGTCGGTTTTATCTTCCAACTAGAAGCAGCTTCAGGGCAGAGGCAAAGCTCCCCCAACTGCCATGATAAGCATTTAATAAACATTGCTGCTCCAACATGAATTAACAAGGCTGGGTTCCTTCATCACAAAAGAAAGGGCTATTTAAAGAAACAATCGGCGAGATTTTGTTTAACAGCAAAAAAAAAAAAAAAAAAAAAAAAAAATTAGGTCTAAGAGATGAATGAAGTAAAATCATAAACATTTCCTTGGAAACTTTGGGTTTCTTTCAAGATTGCTACATTCTTCAGATCGTGACTTCTACAAGCCGAAGAGTCAGCAAAGGAATCTGGCGTCCATGGCTATTTTATTAATAAGAGGCTCATGAAAGGGGAAATGTTCGGGACTGGCAATGTCCCCATCGATTTCTCAGCCACAGCAGCAAGCAGAAGGGTCTCAGAAACCAAATAAATGAAAGTAGATGAAATCTAGACAAAGTAAAACCAGTACCGCAAGGCTTACCATAGTTGCTTGGAATGAGCCCAGTCCTGCCTTTGCAGGTCCCTTTCCACCAATTGGTATCACTCTGGTGAAAAAAATTAAATTAAGTGGTATTAAATCCAGTTTACATTCAAATCACCTTTAAAACTATTTCGCTCAGACAGTGTACCTGTTCTACAAAACATGCATTGGCCCTGTATTTATCAAAGTTCGTACTTCTGTTATGGTTGGCCATTCCCCTTATCACTAAATTACAAATACACACACATCTGCCAGCAACAAGTCAAATACACTTCACCACAGAGCCTCAACAAGCAAACAAATAAGAAAGACAGTATAAAAGAGAAGAACAAAATTGCATTTAGTTTAGACCAGCTACAGAATTTTTTTTGTCCAGAGTCTATAATTTCTCTTACCTCCTAGATACTTTTTTTTTTAGCAGGGGGTGGGGGGGAAGCTCCTAAAGACCTCTTTATTCCACCTTCATTTTTTTTGTTTGTTTTTGTTTTGCAGGGGGTGGTGTTGGTAATTTTTTTTATCTTTATTGTGATAAAATATATATTACAAAATATTTGCCATATTAGCCAATTTTACATGTACAACTCAGTGACATGAATTACATTCACTATGTTGTCCTACCATCACCACTATTCATTTCCAAATGTTTTTCATCATCCTAAACAGAAACTCAGTACCCGTTAAGCAGTAATTCCCCATTTCCCTCTCCCTCCAGTTCTCCCAGTAACCACTAATAAACTTCTGTCTCCATGTATTCGCCTATTATAGATATTTCATATAAGTGAGACCATACAATATTTGTTCTTTTGTGTCTGACTTATTTCACTCAGTGTAAGATTTTCAAGGTGCATCCATGTCGTGGCATGTTATCAGAACTTTATCTTTAAGGCTGAGTAATATTCCATTGTATGGACATACCACATTTTGCTTATCCATTCATCTGCTGATGGACACTTGGGTTGTTTACACCTTTTGGCCATTCTGAATAACGCAGCAATGAACATTAGTGTAGTTTGGAGGGGGTAACTTTTTATTATAGAAAAATTCAAGCCTATACAAAAATAGAAACGATAGTATAATGAACCTACATATACCCATTTCCCAACTGCACAAATTATTTACACATTAGTTGGAACTGACTCAATGGCAGTGGGTTTTTGGTTAATCTTGTTTCATATATACTCCTATCCACAGCTTCTCTCCTCTCCATAAATTCTAGACATATTATTTCATCTGTAAATATTCAGTATATCACTTTAATTTTTTTTTCAACAACTCCTTAATATCATCAAATACCTAGATCAAAACTCAAACTTCCCAAGTATCCCACAATTTGGGACCAAAATACATTGTGACCAATTGATTGACTTGCCTCTTAAGTCTCTTTAATATACAGGTTCCCCCTTCATCTGTTTTTTTTTTTTTCCCACCCCTTGCAGTACATCTGTTGAAGAAACCAGTTTGTTGTCCTATAAAGTTTCCAACAGTCTGGATTTCGCCTGTTGCATCCCTGTGTTGTCACTAAACATGTTCCAGTAGTCCCTAGATTGTCTAGAAATTGGTCCTTAATTCTAGAGGCTTAATTAGATTCGGGTTCCATTTTTTGGCAGGGTAGGGTGGCAGTAGGACTATTGCATAGGCTATATTCATTTCTTTCATCAGGAGACACATAATGTCTGGTGGTCTCTTTTTGTAATGTTAGTAGCCACTGATGATTGTTGTCTGCATCCATTATTTCATATGGGTTGCAAAATGGTGACACTAATTCTATTATTCCTTCTTCATTTAAATAGCTGGAATATCTCTTCAAAATGAAACGTTCCCTCATCAACTCTCGGTTATCCAGAGGAGTGGTTTATAGAGAAAAGGCAGGATAAATGCCGACTCTTTACCAGTTTTCAAAATAAAAAGTTGGTTTCCTAGCATTCTCTCAGGGTGAACAATAATGTTTTGTTGTTGTGTTCTAAGTATTATCAGAAACTCATGGATTTAAACATATTTAATGCATTGCAATCCTTCAGAGTTGTTCTCCTAATTGATGCTCAAACTGTCCCATTTTCAGCCAATGGGAGTGTCTTCAAGTGAGTTCCTGAGTCTTTCCAGTGCGACCCTAGTAGTCTTTGGTGGCTTCCTTGCTTCCTAATAGCAAGATGTTCTGGGTTTATCTTGTATCTTTGCGGCCCCAGACCTGGTAGCATTCATTTCTCAAAGGAGCTTTGTTCCTTTTAGTGAGAAATGATGTATTATTGGGTTGGTCATTTTTGCTAGGCCTTTTCAAAGAACAGGAGTAGGAAACGTTTTTGTCTTATTTCAGGTAAAATACATTATGATACTCCAACTGAAATGCAGGACTGCAGGGTTTTTACTTAACTTCATCAATTTTACATCTGTATCTCCTTTCTCCATGTGGCAAATCCCAGTTCTCAACATCACTGCCCTAATGATTCATTTGCTCTAAACCACAATACACATGCAACAAGCTCAGAAGAGCAGTACCAACACTTCCCAACAAGATCAGGACTGAAAACAGTTCTGTTTGTCCTTTATACATATTGTACTAGGGAAGTTCAGTCCAATCACTGAGTTTTAACATCACTTGGAATAGTTCCTCTCTGTGTGGTTATGCCACATATTGGGGTACAATTAGCTTCATCTAATTCATCTTGCTTTTAATTTTTAGGGATTGCTTTTTACAATTTAATTTAATAACGTAAAAGTTTACAGGATTTCAAAGTCAAATCTTTAAAACTAGGTATATTATTTAAAAAAATCTATTTTCCATCTACGTATTATTTATGTTCCCTCGGTCTATGACCCTCTTCCCCCACATAGATAGAATAATTTTTAAATTTTATTTTACAGTTTAATTCTGTGACATTTTGCTTTAAATTCAGGCATATAGGTATACGTATATTTTTAGATAAGTGAGAACATGATATATACTTTTTTCTACCTTGCTTTTTTCACTTAGCAAAATATACTGAAGATTATTCTATAGTAGCTTATAGATACTCCTTTCTTTTTATAGCTGCATAATACTCCATTTGTTGATATACCAAATTTTACTTAATTATTTTCCTACTGATGGACACATAGGCTACTTCCAATCTTATGTTATTACAAATTATGCAGAAATGAAGACTTGTGCATATGTATTTCTATATAATTGTCAGTGCAGACCCACATTTAAATAATATACAATGTTACAGCTGCATGAAACAGTCTTCTTCTGGACAACTTTTGTTCGTATGCAGTATTACAAAATGTTATCCGGGCTTACCATGTCAGTAATATAGATAATATCACCTTCTTCAAAGTACAATTCATCTGGCTAAAAGAGAAATAAAAAAAGTTTGACTCCATGTGATTTTTCATGAATCAGAATATAATGATTATGATAATAATTATATATATTTCAAATCATAAAGTATCTTTATAGAAAATGCATTTCTATATACTTAAATCTGCACATAAAACATAATGTATGTATAAGAAAAAAAACCAAAACCGTTGTCATCACATCAACTCTGACTCATGGCAACCCCATGAGTGTCAGAGTAGAACTGTGCTCCACAGGATTTTCAATGGCTGATTTTTCAGAAGTAGATCACCAGGCCTTTCTTCTGACACAACTCTGGGTAGACTCAAACAGCCAACCTTTCAGTTAGTAGCTGAGTGCATTAACTATCTGCACCACCCAAGGATAAAACATGTATAGAAAGCAGAATTTTTCCTTTGATGAACTTCAAGGAATTACATACATAACAAATAAGAACCACCACCCCTCCCCTCCCCCACACACTTGCATCTTATACTCTTCCATAAGAAAAGCATTTTTATATCAAAATAAAATATCAATAAAGCTTCTTCCTACTAGAAATTCCAAAAGGTAATATGTATCTATGTTTTTCAAAAAAGAACAATCATCCAGAATTAAAACCATAAAAAACAGCCAGAAACCTGCTCTCTTCCAAATCAGTATGCCTCAATCCTTTAACGTTTTAATATCAACATCTGCTATCTGCTTCTTTTAAGAAAGCCATTACCCTATCTCTTCATGCTTGGAGAGAGGGAAGACTTCATAAAGTGGAGTAATTAATCCATAATTGAACCATTAGTAAGGCTAAAGAGCTGAAAGGCAGAAAGCAGTTAACTCCAAAAAGTCTAGCGATGACCAACAACAGCTCCAAGGGGTTAGTTAATTACACTCGGCTACGCACCCAGCCTTGGACCAGTCAAACGTTCTACAAACTCTCTGAATAAAGTCAGGCAATTTAATTAAACATATTCTTTTTCCTGGCAGTAGGTGACACTTACCAGCATGACTTTATGAGGAAACAGAACGATGCTTACTGACAGCGAATTTCAGATATGGGGAAATGTTCTATGTTGTCACGTTGAATGAAAAATATAGGGCACAGAATTTCACATAGGATAACACCACAATTATGCATGAAATATGCATGGAAAATTTTCCATCATCAGCATATATTATTTTCATAATTTTGGTGAGGAAAATAGTTTTTTAAAAAAAGCTTTTGTTATCTTCTGATTATAGTTATTGTTCCATACAAGTAAAAATTATGCTAGTGAAGTAAATTTTTCCATCCATTCATTTTTCTTTCTGTTTACCCCCTCTCAGTGGCAGAATTGGGCAATAAAGATGACTTTACAATGGTAATTTATTTAGCTTCAAAGCTGCCTACATTATTAGTGTAACTACTTCCCCCTGAATACAAACGAGGACTACGTCAGCTATACCATGTTTTGAGCAACCACAATACATGAATACTTAGATTATTATGCATTCAAATATAAAAATTAACAAATGATTATTAACGACACCAAAAAATGGCTGTGTTCCTTTAAAAGGCAAGTTCCTGGGTCACTTGTTGCATTTACAGTTTGATTAACAGAGCAGACCAACATGGGAGTCCCTGGGTGGTGCAAATGGTTAAGATGCTTGGTTGCTAACTAAAAAGTTGGAGGTTCAAGTCCACCCAGAGGTGGCTCAGAAGAAAAGCCTGGCAATCGTCTTCCAAAAAATCAGCCACTGAAAACCCTATGGAGCACATTTCTTCTCTGACACACATGGGGATGCTATGAGTCAGAACTGATGTGACTGCAACTGGTAGACATACACAGCACAAACTATACATAGACCTGTCGACATATAGTTTAATATCATCTGAAATAGGCATTTTGGAGAAAAAAGTAAAGCCTTCTAAGATTGTCTCTAATCTTACTCTAAAATGTTCTGATGATCTATGATCAATATCACTAGTAATATGTGATAGATATAGAAAGTGATTAGAGAAACAAACTATTTCCTTGAGTATTTCCCTGCTGCAAACTGGACCACTCCCAAAGAGAGGCCAGAAAGAGGACTTACTCTCCACCATCACAGCATCTCAGCTGGAGAGAGTGGCCAGCCCCCTTAACAGGAAGGTTGGCAACTTTAACATTATTTGACTATCTCTCCTTTAGATGGCACTAAGGGCTGCGCAATGGTTAAGCGCTCACCTGCTAACCAAAAGGTAGGTGGTTCAAATCCCCCAGTCACTCTGCCAGAGAAAAGACCCAGCGATCTGCTTCCATAAAGATTGCAGCGTAGAAAACCATATGGGACAGCTCTACTCTATCCAATAGGGTTGCTATGAGTCGGCACGGACTCAATAGCACACAACAACAACAAGGGATAGGAGGCAGGCAGTGGTGGTTCAGTTGTAGAATTCTTGCCTTCCACGCAGGAGACCCAGGTTTGATTCCCGGCCAATGCACCTTATGCGCATCCACCACCCATCTGGCAGAAGCTTGTGTGTTGCTATGAATCTGAACAGGTTTCATTGGAGTTTCCAGACTAAGACAGACTAAGAAGAAAGACCTGGAGATCTACTGCTGAAAAATCAGCCAATGAAAACCCTATGGATCACCACAATCAAATCCAGTTGTGCACAAGGTTGCCATGAGCAGGGGCCAACCTGATGGCAGCTAACAGCAACAAGGGATGGGAGAGAAGAATGAAAACAGTAGAATGGTATAAGAAAAATATGATATATGTGACCAACAGCATTTTTTCTTGAGTAACTTTGACTTCCTTGGAGTTCTGAAAGAATTCAAAGACTTGGAAAATCTTTCTTGTCTTAGAGCCATTGTGGGCTACCTTATTCTGTACTTTCCCAAGAGTTAACCTCACCCACTCAGTCTTAACAATGACTCTTCTTCAGTCAGTGCCTTCAGAGAAGGAATCATCCCTTTCCAAAGTTTTAGCCTCCTCCCAAAATCACAAAAGTCAAGTTTGCCTAAATCTCTACATTGAGTAAGATCATTCACCCTTGAAACAAAAAGGCACATCATGAAAAAGTAGCTTAAAAAACAAAATGCACACACACACCCTGTGATTTGTCTTTCTCATAAAAAAGTAATGAAGTCAAGAACAGTGAAAACTCTTAATATCTTAAGAAATTCTTGTCCGTCATGGCGTGATAAAGCGCATCATTTGGAAAATGTCACTAAGCACGGTCATTTTGATACTTCTTAGCGCTGTGTCAGTTTTTAAATTAATGGCTGGTGCACAATAGTAGTGTCTGCCACAAGCCACCATGAGGTCAGACTTGTTTTTCAGCTACGACAACAACATGGCGGTCAATTTCAATCACGTAAAAAGAGGTCGTGCTATTTTTTCATCCTGAGAAATGACAGTGGAGAGTTTATTCTCTGTTTTAATCAATAAATCCCAGATGCACAATGCCATTACCTGTAAAATATCTTCTTCCAGAGAAACTAGGGGCAGTTTTTCCTAATCTCGCTATGGAGGTGGTCCACCAAATTCTTCAGACTGTTGGTGGCAGTACAGAAGACAAGGTAACTTCATGATTATAATAAACTTAGATTTTACCTATAATATTCACATTTTCCATTAAGAAACCACTAGCAGGGCAAAAAACAAACCTGTTGCCATTAAGTCAATTCCGACTCATAGCAACCCTATAGGACAGAGTAGAACTGTCCCATACAGTTTCCAAGGAGCGTCTGGTGGATTCAAACTTTTGACCTTTTGGTTAGCAGCCTTAGCTCTTAACCACTATGCCACCGGGGTTTCCATTAGCAGGACACTTAATGTAAATTGTTCAATGAGAATCTAGTTTTAAGTTCCTGGTATCATATTCATAGAACAGAAATGGGAAAAGAGTGGCACAATCAAGTAAGCACTTCGTTATTTCCAGCTTGTTCTTTGGTTTTTAACCACATTCCTCCTTTCCTCTCTCCTTGAAGAACCACAGAGGTTTCAGAACAAGTAAGTTGTTGGCCACTGGGATGTTACAGTGATGAGTACAAACTTGGTCACATACATGCCCATTCTAAGGTATGAATTTTGCTGATTAATGCAAATATATCTTTTAAGGACAATTTTAGAAAAATTGTGATATAGTTTTGAAACTCTTCAGATTTGTCCTTCTGGAGTCCACAAAAACTAATAAAAAGAAAAAAAAAAAACCCAAAATTCTCTGTAGAAGTTTTTAGTGAACACTTTTACAGTGCTTTATTCTGTGCCAGGCAGTAGTCTGGGCATTCACAAATATTAACTAATTTAACCCTCCCCAACAATCCTATGAAAAACAACCAATTGCTGTCGAGTCAATTTCAACTCATGGTGGCCCCATGTGTGTCGGAGTAGAATTGTGCTCCATAGGTTTTCAATGGTTGATTTTTCAGAAGTAGATCACTAGGCCTCTCTTTTGATGACTGAAACCTCCAATCTTCGTTTAGCAGCCAAGCACATTAACCCTTTGCGCCACCCAGGGACTCCACAATCCTATGAGGTGGGTACTATTCTCATCACCATGTTATATAGATGAGGAACTTGTCCAAGGCCGTACAACAAGTACATGGTAGAACCCACACTTGAACCAAGACCACCATCTATGCTATCACTCATACAAAAGGGTTATGAGTATAATTGGTGGTCATGGCACATGACCAGGTTAAAAGCTGGTGGCCATAGAAAAATGTTACTCCCTCACAGAATGCAGTACAATAAAACAACAGCAGCACCTTACACTTGCAAAGCATGCTTGGCCTCCTTTGATTCTCACAACAACCCATTAGGCAGGGCTGGGTCATGGATATTATCTCCATTTTACAACCAGGTTCAGAGAGGTTAAAGAACGTGTCCCAATTACACAGTTAATGGGTGGAGGCCTGGGCTCCTACCTGAGCCTTTGACTTCCCAGTCCACAGCTCCTTCCTCTACACATGGTGCTATAAGCCTAGCGACGCTCAGCAAACATTCCATGAGCAGAGAAAGGTCCCGCTGGCTTCCTTTTGGAGATCAATAGGCCTCCAGCACACAGGCAATGCAGTACTGTCCTCATCAGAGCCTCTTCACTGGTCTATCCAGTCCTCCCAGATGTCTGTATGATGTTGTTATTGGATGGGCAGGGGAAGGGGGGGTAGGATAAGAACTAAACAGGGCTGTGCCATGCCAGGACTATCTCGCCTTCAAGCAAGACAGATGCACAATGGGTTGGCTGGAAGAACCAGGAGCTACAGCTGCTCAGTGTTCTATCTGTTCAGTGGACCAGCAAGGCTAGGGTCAGTACTGCTACCAGCATCTCTACAGGGTAGAAGGGTAGCTACAAACAGGGCTCAGGACTCACTAGGGGTACTGTTCCTGTCGGCCACAGTCCCTCTGAGTCCAGCTCAGCCCTTTGATCTTTCCTGGTGCCAATGACTTGAAGGAGGCCAGGTCAGTTTGGGATGTACTGAGCTATATCCAGCCCTCTGGAGGAGATGGCTACTGTTTGATGGGGGAGAAAGATCAAACTGGGCTCCCAGCATTGTCCAACAGAAATTCTGACTCAGAAAAGGAATTTAGTACTAACCTAGTTCTGGGATGATACTCAAAATAGTGAACAACTGGTACAGCATGGGTGCTAACCAGTTAGGATGTTCCATGGGAGCTGCAGGCAGCCTGCCCTCCCCGACGCTACCCTTTTATAGCTGGGTTGTGGGGAGATGGAAAGGGGCAGAGTGTGGGGGCAGCGGCCTTGGGGCAGCTACTATTGACTACCAGGTACATATAGGATGGATTAGCAGCATTGCTCAGTGGCGTAGGATCCTTGGGACCAGGAATATTAAAAACTACAATTCAACTTTAAATACTGAGTGTTCAAAAGCCTAATGAATTAAATATCTATTTTCTCGCATGCATTCAACAATAACTAAGAAAACAAAGCAATGGAGACTTCATCCTGGAGCAGATTAGCGGTAAATTAATCAACGCATCAACCAATCAAAAAACATTTGTTAAGTTCTACTAATAAAGCAACCCCTTCTTCTAATAGTAATCATTACTCCTTAGTAGTAATGTTGTTGTTAGTTGCTGATTCTGACTCATAGCAACCCCATGGGTGCAGAGTAGAACTGCTCCATAGGGTTTTCAAGGCTATGACCTTTCAGAAGCAGATCAACAGGCCTGTCTTCTGAGGTGCCTCTGGGTGGATCCAAACCACCAACTTTTGGCTGGTAGTTGAGTGCTTAACTGTTTGCACCACTCAGGGACTCTTTAATAGTAACAGCCGCTTTATTCAATTAATCTCATTTAATTTTCACTAAAACCTCATGAAATTAATATTATTCTCATCTTATAGACAAAAAAACTGATGCACAGAGAGAGGTTAGGAAATTCTCCGAAAGTCACACAGTTGCTAAGAGGCAGAGCTGGTCCTGAAATCTAGGGTAGGCTCAGAACCCCTACACTAGTCTGCCTCCCTAGACATGTGTTAGTGAGCAGAACAGAAACACCAACACTAGAAGGTGAGAGACGAGAGAGGGATCCCACTTCTAGCCGGAGTGGGCAGAGAGGTCTTTATGGAAGAGCAAGTATTTAATTTGAGTGTAGAGGGGACTCAGTGCCACGAGTCCAGAAAAGGTTCCGAGATGGCCTGTACTGTGAGTCAAATCTAGACAGGATCGTCTAAGAAGGTAACAGAGGAAAGCAGGGCTGGAAAGGTGGGCTGGACTGTGGGGCACACATATCCTTAGTCAAGAGATGGGGTCAAAGCAACATTTTAAGGAAATCAGTCTGGCTAGAGTCAGTATGCTGGAAGCTCGTAAAGACACAAGATGATAAGGAACCAAAGGAGGAAGGAACAGGGCGGTGAGCAAGGACAAAGGTGATAACCAACAGGACACAGGAGGAAGAGAAAAGAAAGAGTCAAGAGTAACCTCAGGTCTCAAAACCGAGTAAACGCAGGTCTCATTCTGGCGTTAGGGAGGAAGTGGGGAATGGTCTACTTAGTGACTGGCCCAGGAGAGCTGAGGACCCTACTCCCACCTCCCCCATAAATCCTCCTCAGGCATCATACAACCTAGGAAACAACTGAAAAAGACAATCAGATCAATGAAATGATAGCCCTCCCTGTGAGCAGGGGATACAGTCAACAACTACTGGGCCTTACACTTCCCATCTGTCCCCCAACCTCACCAGTACAGGACAGATATGCTTGGAACCTCTTGGTGAGGGGAACAAACAGTGGAGAGACCTACCTCTACTCACCCAACCTCTTTCTTGTTTCAGAAACATTTTAGGTACCAAGTCTTATGAGAGCTCATCTGAACACACACACATACCCCTTACTAGCTATACAACTTGCTACCATTACAGGCATCACCAAGGGGCAGGCTTTAAATATTTATCTCATTTCCAGTCTCACAACAGAATAGCTAATATTATTCTCACTTTCAAATGAGGAAATCAATGACAAAGAAGGTCTAAGTAAAGTTACACTGCAAGTAAATAGCAGCTTTGGGATTAGAAGGCAGGTCCTGGCCTGATTCCAGTGAATCAATGCTCAGTGCCACTTTCTGGGTGCCTTTGACTTTGAGGGACCACAGGGTCCAGGGCAAGCCCAGACAAAGCTGACAGCAAGCTGGCTGCCACAGAGAGAAGGCTCTAGTCTCTAGCGTGTAAGGAGAAAAGTCATTGCAAGCATCTCTCTCATCTTGGTTTCTTTCTCCTCTGTCTGCTAACTATCTGGACACCCTGCTTCCACTCTTGTTCTCCTAGATGGTTTTCCACACCTCAGGTAGAGTGGGTCTTCTAAAACTTAACAGATCACTCCTATACTCAAAGTCCTCCAAGGACTTCCCACTTACCCAGAGCATAAGCCAAATGAGACTCTTAGGTCCCTCATGATCTGCCCTTCCTTTCCACCTTCACCTCTCTGAACTAATCTCCTACCTTCTTCTACCTTGTTCACTACTTTACAAGCCACACTGTCCTTTCTGCTATTTCCAGAACCCACCAGAGATGTTCCTTGCACATAATTTCCCCAGACACACACAAAACTCCCTCCCTCACTTCCTTCAGGTCTCTATTCAAATGCCACCTTTACAGAAAGGCCATCACTAAACATCTATCAAAAATAATACTCTTAACAATTCCAGGCTGGCGTCACCATGTCTGACTACCCCCTCTTCGGGTGAATAGGAAGGAAAATGTGCATTGCACTCTGTGCAGTGAAATTACACAATTCCTGGAACATAAAACCAGGTGGGGGAAGATCCTCGGGGTCCTTCATCCACAGTGCAAAGAGAGAGGACACGCATGGAAGTTTTCCACCCCACCCAAACCTCCTGTGATGAAACTTTCCTGTTGTACACTGTCTTTTGTCTGTAAGTAATTAAAATGGTTTTCACTATTGTCAAAACGATAATAATAATAACACTCTTTAGTCTCTTCGTTGACCTCTTTGTCCCTCCTCTTCACAGCACTTATCAGCCCAGTAGTCACCTTCCTTTTTCTGTTGACTGTCGTTCTCTTCCCATTGGGATGCAAGCTCCATGAAACCGTCCTTTGTGTAGTTCCCTGCACTATCCCCAATGCCACTGTCCGGCACATACCAAAACCCAAACCAAACCCTCTGCCGTAGAGTTGATTCTGACACATAGCAACCCTGTAGGATGGAGTAGAACTGCCCCATAGGGCTTCTAAGACCATAGTCTTTACAGAAACAGACTGCCACATCCTTCTCCTGCAGCGCAGCTGTTGGGTTCAAACTACTGACCTTTCAGTTCACAGCTGAGCACTTAACCATTGCTCCATGGCTCCTTATTTGGCACATAGTAGATGCTTACTAAAGAATGGAGAAATGGGTGGATTTATGGACTAATGACAGTAACTATACCAATGGGAAATGCATGCAGCAGAGGTGTACAAAGGCCTATGGGAGGTTGGCAAAGGTGTCATTATGTCAGCTTGAGGCAGAGGGTTAAGGGGTGAATCAGGGGAGGTTAGAGTAAGGTTCTGAGAGAGGATGACTAAGACATGGTCACTGTGCTTTACACAGAGGTCACCTGGTGACTCAAAGAGGGTGGTGTCACCACACTGGAAGAACCAGCACAAGACAGACACATGACTTTGAGAAAAGGAGGATAAGCAAATCACCCTGGAGCTTAGCTTTCAGACCTCTGTACCGTGCTGGGAAATGACCAGACAGTCACTTGACAACAACTGGCTTTTAGGAGTCCCTGGAGAGTGTAAACAATTAACTCACTCAGCTGCTAACTGAAAGGTTGGAGGTTCAAGTCCACCCAGAGGCACCTTGGAAGAAACGCCTGGTGATCTACTTCCATTGAAAACCCTATGATGCACAGTTCTACTCTGACACATATGGGGTCATCATGAGTAGACGTCCACTAGATCGCAACTGGTTTTATCAAAAAAAAAAAAAGGATGACTGTCCAGGCCAGAGGAAGTGTCTAAATGAAATACCTTAGGTTTTTATGTCAGTTTAAAAGTTAAAAACTGAATACTTACAGTTCGGGGTTCAAACGTATACAGAGCTCTGAAGACTTTAACTTGCCCTAAAACAGAGAGGAGAAAAACAACACACAATCAATTCTTTAATTTCTAATTTTGCTCTAAATGGCATTATCTGTTATACTCATCAGAATTCCCTAATTAAAACCCCATGTGAGAAATTCTAGAATTAACTGCTTTCTGCATAGGAGGTATTTTTAAATTTCTGTTAAATGAACACAGGAATAAACACACACCTCTGGGGGCTACTTTGCTTCCTCCTTTCTTGTAGCAGGAGCTACAGAATTTATCATACTTACCTTCTTGTCCCGTATAGAATCCTTCCAATCCTAAAATCTAACTTAAAAATATAAAGGTGAGCGTCATAAGACAAAAAAGATATTAATGTGACAATCTGCAGTGATTTAATATTTTTAAATTACTGGTTTAGGATTTTATTTTTTCCCAGAAAAAGAAAATATCATAGAGGAAAAAAGTACCTGTCATGGATTGAATTGTATCCCCCCAAAATATGTGTCAACTTGGCTAGGCCATGATTCCCAGCATTGTGTAGTTGTCCTCCATTTTTGTGATCTGATGTAATTGTCCTCCATGTTGTGGTATTTTGTAACAAGGCAAGATTAGGGTGGGGTGATTTTGAGTCGCATCCTTACTAAAGGGCCTGACTCAAGTCACAGCCCTCACAGCCCTACTCAGGTCACATCCTTGCTCGAGTCATGCCTTTTATCTTACAAGAGATAAAAAGAGAGAGGACAGAGCAGAGAGGAGGAGACCTCACCACTAAGAAAGAGCTAGGAGCAGGGCGTGTCCTTTGGACCCGGGGTCCCTTGCTCTGAGAACCTCCTAGACCTGGAGACAGAGAGCTGTAACACCGGAGACGGCGCAAGACGGCAAGAAGTGGCAGCAGCGAACCAGCAGTACAGAACTAGGCAGCAGCAGAACCAGGAGACCAGCAGGAGTCAGCACAGTGGGTATGCCGACCCATGGAGCAAGAGAGCTCAGCACCTCTGGGCAGGAGGCATACTGGTAAAGTAGGGGTGCCTCCAGGCACTTGTCGGCGGAGCTAGGCTTGCCAACCCAAGAAGCTGGAGAGCTGAACACCTTCAGGCCAAGGTGTACTGGTGGAGTGGGGTGCCTCTGGACACTTATCAATGGAGCTAAAGAGCTCTGTAACACTTGCCCAAGCAGGGAAGGGACCAGGCCAGGCTGAGAGGCCAAGGTGCTGAGGGCTGAGAGAAAGAGAAAGGCTTGCCTACGGGTATGGCCGAGAAGCTGTCCTGACCAAAAAACTGTATCCTGAGTCATTTCTGATCTTGAATTGTAACCTGTTATGCCAAGACTCATGGAGATCTCCAAGGAACACCAGGCCCAGAGATGCTGAAAGGAGACAAGGACGTTCCCCAGAGCCAACAGAGAGAGAAAGCCTTCCCTTAGAGCTGGCACCCTGAATTTGGACTGCTAGCCACCTAAACTGTAAGTGAACAAATTTCTGTTTGTTAAAGCCATCCACTTGTGCTATTTCTGTTACAGCAGCACTAGACAACTAAGACAGTGCCTACAGGAGAAATATGTGATTCCATAAAGTCCCCAAACAGAGAAGAGGGTGCAATACCTAAGCAAACAGGAAGTCATGGTCATGAGTGTTGGCCTCCATTCCACCAACCAATGCCTTTCTTTATATGTCCCTCTTCTCAGTTTCCATAACACCCTGTATTATAGTCACTGAGTAGCTGGCCTGTCTCATTTGAGGACATGAACCTTTCCCAGTATCTACCTGGCATATGGTATGAACTTAATGTTTGCTAAATAAATATGTAAATAAATGAACAAACTCCAACAGCACAGGAAACAGACTACAGTTAGCAAGAGATGGCCTTTCATGAAATAGATTTAGGAAAGATATTAAAATAGAAAGACTACCTGTTTAGAATGTGGTAATAGTTCACAGTTTCAGCACTGGACAAAACTTTAGAGACCATGTTGTACACCATGTCATTGAAAACAGTGGCCCCCAAAGTGGGATACAAGAAGACTAATTCCTAAATTATTTAGATTTTTATCCCATTCTTTTTCACTCCTATTTTTTAATATGTTTTAGGATACATTAAGATCACTGGGGGAAGAAACAGTTAAACATTTGACTACTAATCAAAAGGCTGGCAGTTCGAACCCACCTAGACATGCCTTGGAAAGCAGGCCTGGTAATCTGCTTCCAAAATGTCACAGCCTTGAAAACCCTATGGAGCACATATGGGGTCACCATGAGTCAGAACTGACTTGAGGGCAACCAACAACAACATGATATATTAACATGACAGCATATATATGTATGTATATATAAGGATATGTGTATATCCACACACACACAACTTATAAATACATATACATTTATTGGGAGTGAGTACTCAAAACCTTTAGCTAATGGAATGTAAGTACTATGAGGGCAGGTATTTTTGTTGTTTTATGAATGATACATCCAAGCACCTAGCACACTGCCTGGCACATAGAGGCACTTAATAATTCACTGAATGAATGAAAAGCATGGATAGGTAAAGAGATTGCATAAAGGCTATTATGCAATCAAAGAAGTCTGAAGACCATTAGTTTAGAACAGTGCTGTCCAATATAACTTTATGCAGTGATGGAAAAGTTCTGTATCTGCGTTAGTCACATGTAGCTCTTGAGCACCTAAAATGTAACTAGTGTGACTGAGAAACTAGATTTTTAGTACTGTTTAGTTTTAATTAATTTAAACTGCTGCATGTGGCTGGTGGCTGCCCTATTGAGCGGTGCAGGTTTAGAACATCAGAAAATTGAAAATGACTTAATGTCTGTCAAGAGGAGACTATGTAAATCAGCTCTGATTTGCATAATAATCATATAATAGATAGTCATTTAAAACAGATGCTGCAGAGAATGGAATTTCAAATTCTCACGGATCCCAGACTTTCTGGAGCCAGGGAGGCTGGATGAACCACCCCCCAAACTACTGCCCTGAGATAATCTTTAAACTTTAAACCAAAAATATCCCCTGAAAATCTTCTTAAAATTAAGCAATAGTTTAGCTTAACTAAGTTAAAAAAATGTCTGCCTTGAGCATTATGCTCTTTTAAGAACTATCTATATGGGATCAAATTAACAACAGTAACTCAAAGATTAGATAGGAACCTTAAGGGGCAGTGAGTTTGTATTAATGGGGGAGGAACGACTCAGAAAAGGAGGGTGAAAATGGTTGCACAACTCGAAGAATGTAATTAGTGTCACTGAATTGTATGTGCAGAAACTGTTGAAGTGGTGTGTGTTTTGCTGTATATTCTCAGCAATAACAACAAGTAAATAAAATTAATTTAAAAAAAAAAGGAAAGAAAAGGATGCTACAGACGTATCCACAAACACTGACATGGAAAAAAGTCTACAACATATTTACTGAATAAAGCCCATTATAGAAGAGTATTTCAAGTGCCATCCCATGCATGTTAACAAAACACACTCACATACCCCTTGAATGATATCATCAGTTACGGATTTTCACATTCAACTTCACATGTATTGTTTCTGTCCGTTACACTGAGCATGTGCTAATTTTACGAACAATGAAAACAGTAAAGATACTGGGGTGGATCATACTCTTTTTTTCTAAACTTCCGAATATAGAAGAGCAGTTTAGTGTAGTGCGTCTATTTTTGTGGCCTGAATTCCAGTGCCACATCTCCCCTGCTCTACTAGGCAGAGAGGTTAAGAGAGAAGCAAAAATGAAAACTTTTTTTTGTTTGGAGTTTGTTTCTACCCACACCCACACAGCATGGAGAAAGGAAAGGAGGAGATGTCTGGAGAAATATTTTCTGCTGACTCAATTTTCTCTCTGAGAGTGGAGATTAGTTATCTTGATTACTTCAAAGTTTCCAAAGAGAAGTCCCACAAGGAAGCAGTCCACTCTTGACCAAAATCAATGAGAGCACTTTCTTGTTTCCTTGAAGAAAAGGCAGCCACGTAATATGTTGCTGCTGATTTTCAAAACAAGATACAACATCAATATAAAGAGCTTAGCTACAATTCGATATAAAGAACCTTAAAACAGATGTTCAGTATGCTTAAACCACTGAGTTTTGTGATTATATCTTTCAAAATGCTCTTAACCAAAGAAAGTAGAAATTTTATTTGCATTTTGATTCATGCTAAACATTGAACACCCAACAACTCCTCAGGCTATTATGCAAGGGAACATTCTATCTGTATGCTGCATACTTTTACATACATAATCATGCTTATCAATGTGAGGACATTAGCCTCTTGTGGATCCGTCTTAACTCATATACTACAAAAATTCTCCACCTCAACTTATTCCATTTTCACAATTGAGTCAAGTGGAAATGAAAGAATAGAACAGAAACAGCCAGGGGATATGAAAGAAATGCATTTAAAAAAAGAAAAACAGATGACTTTCATGATCACAGTTTAACAATCCTGGGTATTCTCTCCAGAGACTAACAATGAACGACACTTAATTCACTGATCATGTTTATTTAATGAAGGCAGATTCACAAATGATGTAAAGTGGTTGGTTGTGTCCATGTATACGTGCAGGCAGGCTAAATTAGATGGTGTCTTCGGGTTCCCTCCATCTTAATCATTTTCTCATGAAAGTCTGGTTACATATAACAAAGAGAGAAAGTGGGGCTGAGGAGACTGTGAATTACCTGGAATCCACCCTGAATTAAAATTTGAAAGAGGCTCAATCTTTTATCTTGAAGCTTTATGTCTATCTAGCATGGACTAGCATGTCAATGGCATTAAAGATTTGAGTACACCGACACTCTGCTAACTCAGAACTGAAGCCACTCCTGAAGTCCACCTTTCAGCCAAAGATTACACAGGCTTATAAAACAAACTATAACACAGGGGAGGAATGTGCTTCTTAGTTCAGTCAAGTATACGAGACCAAATGGGCAGCACTTGCCCAAAAGCAAAGACAAGAAGACATAAAGAGACAGGAAAACTGGACAAATGGATAAGGGGAACTCAGGGTGGAAAGGGAAAGGGGAAGAGTGTTGACACAATTCGGAGATTGCAACCAGTGTCAAAAAACAGTTTGTGTATACATTTTTTTATGAAAAACTAATTTGCACTGTAAACTTTTGCCTAAAGCACAATAAAATTTAAAAAAAACGAAAAAGATTTGAGTAGGGCTGGACTCCTGTAAGCAAGATAAACAAATTCCCACCACAGCACCACCACCAGCAGCAGCAGCAGGCCCCTGCTGGCTTCTTAACTTTGCTGACTCCTCACCTTGCCAGCAGCCAGCCACACCTTTCCTTATTTTCTCTCCAACTCCACCTCTGCCTCTATAAAGAAACGGTGAGTCTACTAGTCATCAGCCAAACCCTGTATTTTCTTCTGGAGTTCAGCTGACTCCAGTAAACTAATTCATGTCCATGGGGATTGAGGCTAGTGAACTGGAAGGAAGGGAATTCGGGACAAGGTCTTTTACAGGCAAAGGGCAAGAGAATTTTTTGCTTCTGAGTATGAAAACAGAATATGTATTTGTGCACCTCTGAGGCTTAAAACAGCACTAAGAAGGTCTTTTGGCTTACAAAGCCGAATACACAATTTCTAATCTATTTTCTGTTGATCAAGGAGGGGAGGAGAAGCTTCTAGAAAGCCACAAAGTCAGCAAGACAGTGTTAAAAAGGGTTAGCTAGTCGTCATAATGCATTAGTCATCAGAATGGATAAAGACATAAGATAAGCAATAAGAAAAGTAACTATTCAAAATATCAGACTTTAATCATCACAATTTCATTTATCTTCTGCTTAAGAAAGTTAGGAAGCATGAGACACTTTATATGGACTTCATTTATAATGGCTACGATAACCACTATATACCCACTATGGTGGTTAAAAGTAAAAATACTGACAGTATTAAGTGTCAGCAAGGATACAGAGCAACTGATTTCTCAAGTACTGCAATGAGCATATGAACTGGTACAACCACTGTAGAAAATTGTCTGGCAGTAGCAGTAATCCAGTTTTCATAAGTCTTAGCAGTCCTTTGAAATCTTAAGTTACATTTCTGGAAAGGATACATAACTAGAAAACCCTCTACAGTATCTTTTTGTAGGACTAAAATACTACATACAAAAATAACCCCTCCCTAACTGTTTCACTATTCCCAGAGTAGAGCGAGTGTCAACATTTTTAAACTGCAGAGCATGACCAACCAGTAAAATATGAAATGAATTTAGTGGCTTTTTAAAAAATTAAATGGAACAGAAAAGATCAAAGTACACTGTACATAATAAAAGTAAGTACAGTTTTGTGAATTTTTTTGTTTCATTGGGGTAGACAATTATTTTAGAAATTATTTTAGAAATGTACCAAATACACATTTTTGCATAAAGCCAAATGGCCATACCATTAAAATCCATAACAGGCAGGAACCACAATTCCTCAGCACAGTCGATGGCAGCCTGCTGGACTCTTGCAACACTAAACAAATGCTGTCTTTAAAATGAGGGAAAGCAAGATATTCTGCACTAGCTCTGCCAGCACAGCTATTCCTGTGGTCATAGTGCCACCAAGTTAGTAAGCTTTCCTTTCTCCCTAATAGAAACTGACTGAGGTCAAGACTTATCTTCTCTTCATCTCCTGGGCTTGAAAATTTGCTTAATGGCAATGATGCAATTTCACTGAAGGCAATCCCACAAAAGATAAAATGGTTTTCGAAAAGTTATTAGCTATTGCAATCTGTCAACATTAATTCTCACATCTATCCCTATAATTTTTTGTATGGGCACAGAAATTACTTTTGTACACAATATCACAGCCTCACAATCATCATTAATAATTGCAATATCTTATTCTTCCAAGAATAAATATACATTTTTTCAAAAAAAGGTCTAGCCACACCACCCTATCAAAACCAAACCCACTGCCGTAGATTTCATTCCAACACATAGCAACCCTACAGAATAGAGTAGAACCGTACCACAGGGTTTCCAAGGAGCGACTGGTGGATTCGAACTGCCAACCTTTTGGTTACAAAAAATAAATAAATATACATTTATTCTTCCAACTGACTGAAAGGATTTTTCATATATAAAGCACACAAGAAGACATTTGGACTAAATTATTTAGAATGTTTACCTGCTTTTTAATGTGAATGTTAAGATACTAAACAATAAATCTAAATCGCATGCCTCGTTCGCATTACTGGTGCTGCTACACTGATTAAGCATAAAGGTAGCCTATGCAATCTACTGGCCACACATCTGTCAGTTTGTCGTACTGTGGGGGCTTGTGTGTTGCTATGATGCTGGAAGCTATGCCACTGGTATTCAAATACCAGCAGGGTCACCCATGGCAGACAGGTTTCAGCTGAACTTCCAGACTAAGACAGACTGGAGTATATGAAGAAGAACAGGGCATCAGGACTGGAGGAAGATTCATTAACAACCTGAGTTATGCAGATGACACAACCTGGCTTACGGAAAGCAAAGAGGACTTGAAGCACTTCCTGATCAAGATCAAAGATCATAGCCTTCAGTATGGATTACATCTCAACATAAAGAAAACAAAAATCCTCACAACTGGATTAATAAGCAATATTATGATAAACAGAAAAGATGGAAGTTGTCAAGGATTTCATTTTATTTGGATCCACAATCAACACCCACGGAAGCAGCAGTCAAGAAAGCAAAAGACTCATTGCATTGGGCAAATATGCTACAAAAGACCTCTTTAAAGTGTTGAAAAGCAAAGATGTCACCTTGAGACTAAGTTGCCCCTAACCCGAGCCAGGGTGTTTTCAATCACGTCATACGCATGCGAAAGCTGGACGATGAAGAAGGAAGACCGAAGAATTGAAACCTTTGAATTGTGGGGTTGGGGTTGGCCAAGAATACTGAATATACCATGGGCTGCCAGAAGAACGAACAAACCTGTCTTGGAAGAAGTACCAGAATGCTCCTTAGAAGCAAAGATGGAGAGACTATGACTCATATACTTTGGAAACGTTACCAGGAAGGATCAGTCCCTAGAGAAGGATATTGTGCTTGGTAATGTAGAGTGTCATCGAACAAGAGGAAGACCCTTCAATGAGATGGATTGACACAGTGGCTGAAACAATGGGCTCAAGCATAACCAGCGTGAGGATGGCGCAGGACTGGGCAGTGTTTCGTTCTGTTGTGCATAGGGTGGCTATGAACAGGAACAGACTCGACGGCACCTAATAGCAACAAACAACAACATGTAATCTACAATCTCTGCTCAAGCAAAAGTCTCAGTGTCCCTTCCAAATTAGCCAAAGCTAAATGCAAGACTTTTGCAGAAAATCAAGGCTAATGCAAATTTCTACATACCCCTCTTTACTCCTATGGTCTACTGTATGACTGTGTGTGCACATGTGCCTTTGTATATACTGGGTCTTAGAGTAAAATAAGGAGCCCTGGTAGTGCAGTGGTTAAAGCACTCGGCTGCGAACCATAAGGTCGGCAGTTCAAACCCACCAGCCCGCTCCGCGGGAGAAAGATGTGGCAGTCTGCTTCCGTAAAGATTTCCAGCCTTGGAAACCTTGCAGGGTTGCTATGAGTCGGAATTGATTCGATGGCAGTGGGTTTGGTTTTTGGTTTAGAGTAAACTACATACCTCACTGAAGATGAAGGTTAAAAAAAAGTTTGAAAGCTACTGCTTTAGGCTCTCTGATCAAATTAGGGCTCTGCTACAGGGTTCTATAAAGAATGAATAACAGTTCTTCTACTTTGCAAATTTTAAGATTCAGCTACTATATATATATTTTTAATCCCTCTTCTACCCCTAAAAGGCAATAGTTACAACCAATGTTTGAGTTTTCAAAAAGAGGAAGAGTAGGACAATTAATTGAACAAAGGAAAATCCCTGAAAAAAGAATTTACCACGTACATATATTTCTAATATTTGCCCAAGAGAATATTAATCTTCTTAATTTATACTTTCTGGGTATGCAAAAAAAAAAAGTGTCACTACCTCCGAATATTCTAGAGTAAGTAAAAGTGTTAATGTTACTTCTGCTAGTCATATTTAAATTATTTCATTAAACATGCATGATGAAACAAGGTATTTTCTGCTCAAAAACAAAACAGGAGGCATCTATGGTGGTATCCAAGAGTCAAGGCCATCATTTCGATGGTAGGGGTGAAAGGAAACAGCTGCGCTCTGTTAGGCCAATACAGGGCTCCCCTGGGCTTTGAGGATTCCAGTGACCACAAAGGTGATCGGTGCACAGAACAGCTTTCTTGGTCTAGGTCTCTAGCCATGTCATTCCACAGAAGCTCAATGCTCTTGAAAATAAAAACAAAGGCGGTCATCCCTGACAAGAAAACTATAATGTGAACGTAGCAATCTCTACGAGTTTCTGATGTAAAGAATAAGTTTCTTCCCTCACATTTGTATTCTTGAATTAATTAAATCAAATCTAATCAATTCTATTTGCATATATACCTTTAAAAGATACTACTAATAGAAAAGACTAAGAACATAAAATTTTCATTCCCTGCACACTCAAGTATCACCTCTTCCCTGCTGCCTCCTCATCTAACCCCCCAAAAAAAATAAAACCGTCAAGAATTTGAAATGTGTTTTGATTTCAGCTGCAGTAATGGCAGACGCATTAAAAACAGTAGCCAGTGTGTTTTCTGACAAGAGGGTTCTGTTTATTAACAGTGTGCCTTTCTAATCCATTTTTTTCCCTTTGCTTATCGTCTCAGTGCCTTTCAGCAAAGTTGGTTACTTTTACATCTGGAGGGAACATAACTCCTGGCTTTTTTTTATTTCTTCTACACAGTCTTACGAAAAAGCCCCAAAAAGCGGGGTTCAAAGTTTCAAACGACAAGCTCTTTGCAAACTATGTCCTGACTGGCTAAAAATCAGAGAAAGAAAGCAAACGGTCCTGGTTATGTATTCAATTCTGTCCCCCTAAAATATGTGTTGAAATCCTAACCCCTAAGATCTGTGGATATAACTCTATTTGGAAATAAGGTTTTCTTTGTTATGTTAATGAGGCTCTATCAGCATATGGTGTGTCCTAAACCTAATTATTACTGAGTTACAGGAGCAGCATAGAAATAGAGACAAGTGAGCACAAACTGGGGAAGACAGATGCCACGTGAAGATCATCAAGGAACCAGAGCTACAGAAGCTGGAAAAAAAAAAACCAAACCAAACTTGTTGCAGTCGAGTCGATTCCTACTCATAGTGACCCTATTGGACAGAGTAGAACTGCCCCACAGGGTTTCCAAGGAGCAGCTGGTGGATTCAAACACAAGAAGATAAGGCCAAGTGCCAACCCATGACATTTACGCCTGCTTATGTATGGCCTGTGAACTCATAATGGTTTTGATATTTTTAAATGGTTGGGGGGTAAAATTAGAAGAAGAATATTTTGTGACACATGAAAATTATCTGAAATTCAAACTGCAGTGTCCATAAATAAAGTGAATTGGAACGCAGCCACGTTCATTTGCTTGTGTATTCCTATGGCCCCTTTCGTGCTATAATGGTAGACTCGGGTAGCTCCAACACAGACCATATGTGGCACGCAAAGCCTACAATATTTACTATCTGGTCCTTTACAGAAAATGTTTGCTGATCCCTACCTACCTTATGCTCCTGCAGCTCCTGACACATTGTCTATGCCCATAAGTGTTAGCTATTATTAATTGCTATGAATTTTTACCTTTTTATGCAGCTTATTTCCTGTGTTTTTGTCCTCATTGGCAAGTCAAAAACCAAACCCATTGCCGTCAAATCAATTCCGACTCACAGCAACCCTACAGGACAGAGTAGAACTGCCCCATAGGGTTCCCAAGGCTGTAATCTTTACGGGAGCAGACTGCCACATCTTTCACCCAAGGAGCAGACGGTAGGTTCGAACTGCCGACCTTTCAGATAGCAGCTGAGCGCTTAACCACTGTGCCACCAGGGCTCCTCCCAATACGCCAACAGAAGTATCTTAATGCTTCTGTTAATCAAACAAAATACAACATCTAACACTACGTCCCCTGTTGTTGGGTGCCGTGAGTCAATTCTGACTCACAGCAACCCTATAAGACAAAGTAGAACTGCCCCATAGGGTATCCTAGGCTATAATCTTTACAGGAACAGATCGCCAGGTCTTTTCTCCCACGGGGTGGCTGGGAGGTTTGAACTGCAGACCTTTCACTTAGCAGCTGAGCACTTAACCACTGTGCCACTAGGACTCCTTTATGTTCCCTAGTGGCTATAAGAGAATTAAATGTAAGTTTTAAGTTATCATTTTTGAAACCTATAACTATGAATATAGAATGATTTAAAAAACAATACATGAGCATGTAAATGTATACACATATTGAACTTCAGGTTACCATAATAAAGAAAAGGTTTGTCATGTCCTTTAAAAATCAGCTTTCTGGAGATACCCTTATGTTTTGCTGTTATGTAAAAAAGGCTAGAAAAATTACATATACAATCAGTTATGTTAAGCAAAAATATGCATAGAAAAAAACTGGAAGGAAACATCAAAATGTTAACAGTTACCTATAAAAAAAAAAAAAAAAAGAACCCATTGCCATCGAGTCGATTCCAACTGATAGCGACCCTATAGGACAGAGCAGAACTGCCCCCTAGAGTTTCCAAGGAGCACTTGGTGGATTTGAACTGCCAACCTTTTGGTTAGCAGCCTTAGCTCCTAACCACTGCACCACCAGGGTCTCCAACAGTTACCTATGGGTGGTAGGAATTTGAGTCATGTTTATTTTCTTCTTTATTTTCCAATTTTTCTACCATGAATAGGAATGCCATACATAATCAGGGAAAAAAAGTTCTCTTTTAATGCCTTATTGAAAGAAAATATACAAGTTATTTGTATTTTATTAGCAGAATATTTATTAATATGAATCCTCCTTTATTTTCTTTGTCTTTCTGACCTCACAGCAGGGGGGAAGAAACGGGTGGAGAGGTAAGTAACTACAATGCCCAGTAAGCTCACAAAACTGAGAGAGACTACAGGGGACATGTAAGCAACACAGATGTCAGGGAGGCTCCTCAGATCAGTGCAGGCTCTCATAGGCAGCGAAATCTAGTTTGATTTGGGGAACATAACAGGAGTTGCCCCGGCAAAGTGGGGTAGGGGAGAAAATCAAAAAATAAACCCACTGCCGTCGAGTCAATTCTGACTCATACTGACCCTACAGGACAAAGTAAAACTGCCCCATAGGGCTTCCAAGGCTGTAATGTTTACTGAAGCAGACTGCCGCATCTTTCTCCCACAGAGTGGCTTGGTGGGTTCGAACTGCCGACCTTTTTGTTTAGCAGTTCCAAAATAAAGAGCAGTACAAAGACACAGAGGGGCTGGAGGACAGGGAGAGGGGTCATGGAAGGTCAAGTAGACCAATATGCCTGGAACCTGGGGTGGGAAATGGCGACAGATTAGGCTGGGGACTAAACGGTGATGAACACAGGCTAGAGAAGGGATTCTCAAACTAAATATACTTCACATCAGGACCCAGGAAAAACACACACTCATAAAACTGAAAAAAAGTTTCACAAAAAGTACTTATCCTCACTTTGGTTGATTCACTCGGATACCTTCTATTCTTATTCTAGTCTATGTTTTTATTCTTCTCTCTTTTTTTTAAAGATGCTAGTCATGACCAACTACACTCATTTCCTGACCTACTTCTAGGTCACCACGCACATGTTGAAAAAAACACCAGGCCAGAGCATTTGGTAAATGAATGTGTACATCCAGTGTCTGGACACTACACAGAAAATCAACAGATTGAGATATCTGGGACTGTTGGCAATAATAAAATGTTCTCATAATATATTAACAAATGACTGTAGCCCTCTATAGAGACACATTCTAGCAATACAACAAATGTCTCCTTTATTTTTTATTTACAGCAGAACCCATTTAAAAACTGGTACAGTGACAAGGATATACACTATATCTGTTATGGGTTGAATTGCGTCTCACAAAGAGATTTGTTGAAGTCCTAAGCCCCACTACCTTGGGAATGTAACCTTATTTGGGAATACGGTTATCATGAGGTCATAATGAAGTAGGGTGGGCCCTAATCCAACATGACCGATATCCTTAAAAGAGGAGAAGACATACAGAGAGACAGACACAGAGGGAAGACAGCTATGTGACGACAGAGGCAGAGACTGGAGTCATGCTGCCATAAACCAAGGAACATCTGGGGCTACCAGAAGCTGGAAGATGCCAGAAAGGATCCCCTAGAGCCTTCAGAAAACGCAAGGCCCTGCTGGGACCCTGAATTCATACTTCTAGCCTCCAGCACTGTCAGACAATAAATTTCTGTCATTATAGGCCACCCAGTTGGTGGTACTTTGGTATACAGCCCTGGGAAACTCATGCAGTATCTAAGAAAAACAAAAAAAGAATTCCTAGAGACATCACAGAGCTTAAGGGAGGTTCTCAATCAAAGCTTACCCGATGGACACATTTGTAGCTAAAGGCATAAAGGACTAAATCTGTAGCTGAGGGCGTTTTACTGTTCCCAGTTAATACTACAAACTCTGGATGTAAGAGATATACTATCCAACACCACAAGAAAAAAGTAATTAGAAAGCAAGAATAAGCAATAACTCTGAAAACTGAGCCCCTCCTAGTTGAGAAAACAAAAGGATTCAAGCTTGAGTCTCTCATATAGCGCACACAAGGGGTTTCACACCTCAAAATATAAAAAAACCAAAACCAAGAAAGTAGGTTCAGAGAAGCCAACTATAGGAAACTAACAAGATGTCTAACACACTAATTTTTTCCAAATCACCTACTTCCTAAGATAACAGCCTTTAACCTGGAAACAGTTTCCCAAGCTGCATCACCTCTCAAGTCAAAGTAACACTACTTCACAAGGTTTGCGTTGTGTTCTAAGGGTCATGTTCTTAAAACACTTCATAAAAGTGGCCTGGATTGCTTGGTCCAAGATTCGTGGACATGATGCCTCAGACCAGAGCTTTGCCCACCCACCATCCCAGGGTCTGACGTGGTATCCGGCTGAAGGCTTAGTCCAGGGCAGCACTGGTGATGGGATGCCCCAAGAGGTGAGCTGCACAGCTGGGCAGACCTCAGCTCTTTCTCTCAGCTGGGCCTTGGTCCTGGAAGTCTAGACTGTTTTTGGAGAGGAGGGGTTAGACAGAAGTCATAACGGGCTTGGGGAGCCTTGAGGATTCCAAGTCACTCCCCGAAAAGGCCAGGGGAAAATCTTAAACTCAAAGAAATGTCCAGGGATTTTCCCAAACCACATCAAATTTCAGGAGGAGGAAGAGGGGCCCAACAGAATAGAGTCTTTCAGGATTTCCCCCAGAGAATGACTAGGCCTGACAAATGAAAATCTGTGGTCTTCTGGGACTGTAATAAAATAGGATGTAGAGGGTCAGTGAAAAAGAGGAAGGCCCCCAAAAGATACGCTGACAAAGTGGCTGCAACAATGGGCTCAAACTTAGCAGGGCGACTGTGAGGATGGCGCAGGAATGGCAGTGTTTTGTTCTGTTGTACCTAGGGTCGCTATGAGTTGGAAGTGACTCAACGGTGCCTAACAACAATAAAACAGGATAAGTCACGGCACCTCTCTGTTAGAAATCTCCCGTCCTCTCAAGGCCTGGGTTGTAAAAAAAAAAACCCTGAGAGTCAATACTTGAGTTCAGTGCCTAACCCCTCAGCCACCCAAGGCTGCAACAAGCCCTCTCACACCCACCCTGAGGTTGCATATGCTCACTGACTTTCTTTTTTTCCCCTCTTTTTCATTGATGGATGGCCCAGAAGAATGTTTTATCTTTTTATGAACATGGGGTTAAGGGTGGAAAGGAGGGGAGGATTAAGACAGTAATTTGTCCTTGGAGTCCCTGAGTGATGCAAATGGTGAACATGCTGCTCAACTGCTAACCAAAAGGTTGGAGGTTCGAGTCCACCAAGAGATGCCTCAGAAGAAACGTGTGGCAATCTGCTTCTGAAAAATCAGCCACTGAAAGCCCTATGGAGCACAGTTCTCTGATACACGTGGGGTTGCCATCAATTGGAGACAACATAAGAGCAACCGGTTTTGTTTAACTGGTTAATTTGCCCTTTAACTTCTAGGAATGCCTTGTCCCCTCCCAAACCCTTGAGACTGCAGAACTATTTGCTGTTTAAGATGTAGATGGGTTGACAATGAAAATGATCTCTTTGCCCACAGGGACAGAGAAGGAAAATTCAGCGCTCTCAAGGGCAGTGGCTTTCCACCAGCGTGCAACAGTTGTCTAAACTGCAGGCTTTCATAATAATTACTAGGAATTTGCTCTCCTTCAATACCCACTGTCCAGCTGCCAAAGTAACCTGCCATCTCTTGTCATTTGTCCTGACAAACTGCAATTCTTTATCTTTGGTTTTAAAGATATTCTAGTAGAAAATTAATACTCAAGAGCTCTATAAAAAAATTTAACTACCAATGGAATTATTTTAGTTTGAGTTCCAAAGTCACAGCAGTAACACTTATTCCTATCAATATAACTCTATGTCCTTAAATTTACCAAAACGCTTATAAATATATAAAACCAAATCCAATGCCATCGAGTTGATTCCGACTCATAACAACCCTACAGGACAGACTAGAACTGCCCCACAGGGTTTGCAAAGAACAGTCGGTGGATTCAAACTGCTGACCTTTTGGTTAGCAGCCAAGCTCTTAACCAGTGTGCCACCAGGGCTCCATAAATATATAAATGTTCTGGTTTTTTTTGGTTTCCTGTGGGAGAGCAATGGGAGGGCTGAGAGCCGCTCTCTTACGGGAAGACTCATCATCCCTCTTCTGCAGAGAAGCACTGAAAACCCTCTTCCCTGGAGAATTTCTATAAAGCAAGGTCGGAATCTGAATCGATGGCATGAAACTGTACCTCCAAATAAGATGGAAGGAGGATCCTGAATGACATTCTGCACAGAGAGTCAATTTCTAAAAACTAACAGAAGACATCTGTTCTTATATCTCAGGCCTACAGAGTTGGCATTATTGAGCTAATATCAACTTTACATATTTTCCAAACATAAAAGTCCTCAATACCTTAATGGTCATTAATGAACAACTACATTCTGTGAGGGTCTCAATGGAACCCGCGTGTGTACAGCTGGTGGAGTCGTCCCCTGGGTAGCACAAACAGTTAGCGCTGAACTACTAACCGAGAAGTTGGTAGTTCAAATCCTCCTAGAGGCACCTTGGAATTGAGGCCCAGCGATTTTGCTTCCAAAAGGTCACAGCCTTGAAAACCCTATGGAACAGTTCTATTCTGCACATATGAGGTTGCCATGCATTGGAAATTACGGCAATTAACAACAACAAAGCCCCAGACACATTCCTGCAGGCCAACCCCAGTGTTCTCTTCCTCTAGGCATCGGTAAGAAATGCTGGCCTGTACAGGCAGAGCCTAAGGGAAATCAGATCAGGCCTAATTATTAATACATTATGCCCCCACTCTAACCCTTATCTCATCCTTTTCTCTCTTTGTCTCTCTCTGTTTGGTTGTCATGGAAATCTGGGCTCATGAAAAGCCCTTAAAGTATTTAACTGCTTCATATGTTTGTATTCCCATGCCACTGAGGATTGGGAGGGGTAGGGGAAAGGGTAGGGGCTGATCAAAAACATCCCTGGAGTCGATGAGAATAAGCACACGATGAAATTATTTAAAAAATTCGAGAAATTAATTGAAGGGCCAGTCGAAGGCAATGAAGAAGATTTAGAATCAGATGAAAGAACTGGTGAAGATAAAGACCAGATGAAGACCACAGTGGTCTAAGCGACTTACCAAGGTCACCTAGTAAGTTAATTTAAAAAAAAAAAAATGGGACCAGAACTTCATCCCCAAACTACCCTTTATTTTCCTTCACTATACTCTGCTTCCCCCTTCAGCAATGTATGACTTGGTCCTATGGTATCCTAGTAGTAGCCAGTCTTTATGCCTAAAGTAAGGAGCCCTGGTGGCACCATGCTCAAGGGCTCAAATGCTAACCTAAAGGTCGGCAGTTCAAAAACACCAGCTGCTCCACAAGAGAAAGATGTGGCAGTTGGCTTCCGTAAAGATTACAGCCGTGGAAACCCTATGGGACAGTTTGACTCTGTCCTATAGGGTTGCTATGAGTCAGAATCAACTTGATAGCAAGTCCTATCATTAGTCTTTCATTTTAAAAGGGAATTCTATGTCTGCCTTGAACATTGTGCTCTTTGAAAGAAATACCTACAATATATGGGATCAAACTGACAACAGCAACTCAAAAGGTTAGCTAGGAAGCTTAGGGGGAGTGTGTTTATGTCAATGGGGGAGGACAATTTAGAAATGGCAGGTGAGAATGGTTGCACAACTCGAAGAATGTAATCTGTCACTGAATTGTACATGTAGAAATTGTTGAATTGGTGAATGTTCCACTGTGTATATTTCCAGCAACTACAAAAAAAAAAAATTATTTAAAAAAACAAATAGAAAATAAAAGGGAATTCTTTTCATAAATCTTGTTTTTAGTTTCTCTTATTTTTTAATGTAAACACCTTTGGTAAGGGAATTACATTAAATCAATGATTGGTTAACACTGAAGGTGAATTTGTTAGTCATAACTGAATCAGTACAAATCATATGTGAACCTCAGGACTCTATGGAATTGAGAAGAAGAAACCAAGTTCCAGTTAATCTTGGTGAGGAAAACCAGGATGGTTCTGTTGCAAGGCACCCTGGGCATGTGGTTCTGGTACCCTGAGGTGCCGTAATCAGACTCAAACAACAAATGGCAATGACAGACCTGAAAAGTTAGCTCTAGCTATGTCTGTTAAAGGCTGGGGCCTGAAGAAGGAAGGCAGCCCAAAAGAAATACAACCAAGAGTCCACACAGACACAGAGCAGTCACAGGGTTATAATACATCAGGAAGACACTGGTACTCTTAGCCAAATGCCCAAATGTTATGGGGTATGTGTCTTAAGCGGGAAAAAGCAGACAAATGTCAAAGGATCAGGGTAGATCAGCAGGTAGCCAGGTACCAGTCAATAACAACAGAGGTTCCAGAGCAGACATCAAAGAGAACAAGAGTTAAAAGAAGAAGACCCTCAATGAGATGGATTGACACAATGGCTGCAACAATGGGCTCATGCTCAATTGTGAGGATGGCGCGGACCAGGCAGTGTTTCGTTCTGTTGTGCGTAGGGTCGCTATGAGTCAGAATCGAGTCGACGGCACCTAACAACAACAAAACGTGAAGTAGAAAACAACTGGCAAGAATTAATAAAGAGGAAGTGGCCACAGCCATCCCATCAGTGAACTGCTGAACTGATCGGAAGCTTCTCACCCATTTTAACCCATGGCTGTAAACTACACACCCACAACCACTGTTAACACTCTGACAAAGAGGGATACGGATAAGTAGGCGGCTGAAGTGCGTATTTAAAATCTTGCTCTGTGGAGCAATATTGTTTCCCACAAACAGCTACACTAGGCAAATGACTTTCTCTTTAATTTGGAAGAAACCTCTCCAGTTCGCAGTTTCATGCAGAGAAGCTCAGCACATCTGCAGTCAGGCAAACATGGACAGGAAAGCACATCAAGTTATTTCATCTCTGCACACATGAAATGAACTTTCCTGCTTTTCTGCCTAGCCAACTCTTACTCAAGGAGCCCTGGCGGTGCTAACCCAAAAGTTGGCAGTTGAAACCCACCAACTGGCTCCATGGGACAAAGACCTGGCCATCTGCTTTCGTAAAAATTACAGCCAAGAAAATCTTCTGGGGCAGTTCTACTCTGTCACATGGGGTCGCTTGGCACCTAACAACAACAAACTCTTAGTCAGTGTTCAAGACTCAACTTAGATGTCCCCTCTTCTGTGATAACCATCTCAGCTTCCTCTAGTTCCTTGCCAGCCTTCTGTCCACAGCTTGATAATATCTCCTATCGCCGGCAATATAATTTTTCTGTTTAATTAAGTCATGCTCCCACTTTTTTGGTAGGAGGGTAAATTGGTACAACCTCTTAGAAGGGCAATTTGGAAACATCTATGAAAAGACAATACACATAGCTTCTGATACAGCAATCCCACTGCCAGGACTCTATCCTGTGGATTTACACATGTAAGCAACAACAAGGCTGTTGTTAACACTATTTGTTTTAACAAAAGACTGGAAACAATCTAAATGCACATTAGTAAGGAATCAGTTAAATAAATACAATGGAATGCCATGCAGCTGTTCAAAAGAACCAGAGAACTCTCTCTGTATTGATAGCTGCAATTTTTTTTTTCCAAACTGATTTGTTTGACCTGCTCCAGTAGAGAATCTTGACTGCTCACATCAGCTCACTGAAAGATGTCTTTTTTTTTTTTTTAAATGGATTTTGTCTTTCCCTGTGCATTAAGCAAGTGAGGACAATTTTGCAACGGTTTTCATTGGGCATGAGACAGGAGATGTGCATAAGAAAAGCTCATCGCACTAGTACCTCTAAGTCAAGTCTTGGGAATGTTGAAAGCACAAGAGGCAGAGGACACCACTATTTCTGGAAAGAAGGGTGCAGATGGAATACTGCCTGCCTCCAGCCTTTGCTACTTTGTGACGGAGCTACAAGATGTGCCCAGGACAGTCTCCCTCAACTTCTTGCAGGTAAAAGGACTTTATCATGTATCAAGACTTTATGTATACATTATGCATAAAAAGTTTTGTAGCTATGTAGTCACAATGGAATAAAAGATTGTTCTTACTCTCAAAAAAGTGTAGTCTAATAAGGAGACAGATGCAAGGAAAGAGAAGAGTTATACAAAACAAATGCAAAAAATAACTGCCTAAGTTAATAAAAGTGTCTGTCCAACAAAAGTCGGTCCCACGTAATAGAATCCTCACAGGTTTTCCCACTTCAAGTGCACAGACTCAAGTTAAAGCCAGCGTTCCATTTCTAGGCCAAACCAATCACTTAGTAGCTTTGTGACCTCAAGTAGTTTACTTAACCTCACTAAAACTTACTTTTTTCACCTGTAAAATGGAAATGTTAGCACTCACCTCACAAGGAAGTTAGAATAATCAAATGAGATAGGGCATAAAAAATGTCTGGCACAGTGCCTGACACATGAGTAAAATAAACGTTAACCATTACTATTACCATCAACATCATTCTGAAATTTTCAAGACGTTTCTCAGGCTTTATTCTGCCATCAGGTATAAACGAAGCATCAAGTATATGAAAGAAAACTATTCATGTGCCAGATTTCAAAGCCAAGTTTATACCTTCACCTTTGACTAACTCTTTACTTGGGAAAAAAATTACACAAAAGTTCCGATCATTTTAGAGGAAAACATTTTCCTCTCAAGTGTCATTTAAGCAGTATATGTGTGCCGTCTTTGAAGTTTTATGATGTTTTTACTGGGAATACAAAAGAATCCGAAACACTGACATTTGCGTCTTCAAAGTCTCATATATTTATTTTCACAAGACGTGAAATATTTAGGTTACTTTGCTTTCACCACCAAGATCCATCAGCCATTTGAAAGAAACAGTTAAGAGCAGACATCAGACTTCCAACTACAATGGAGCTTAGAATGTGATGACGCTAAGGTCCAAACTCATTCAATATCCTTTGGCCCATCTCTACATCAAATCTCAGAACAGTTGCCATCGAGTCCATTCCGACTTGTAGTGACCCTATAGGACAAAGCAGAACTACCTTATAGGGTTTCCAAAGCTGTAATCTTTACAGAAGCAGACTGTCACATCTTTCTCCACAGATCTTTAGGTTAGCAGCTCAGCAGCTGAGCTCTTTAACCACTGCGCCACCAGGGTTCCCTGTCTCAGAATGGCCACTAAAAAAGTCTTTGTGAAAACAGAAGTTCTATTGTCTACGCTCCAACAAGCCAGGTAGGTTCACCCTAATTGAATGACCAGGCTGCTGAGGATGGCTAAAAGCAGCAGAAGTGCTTGCTCGGTGCCACTGAGTCAATTCTACTCATAGTGACCCCATGTGACAGAGTAGAACTGCTACATAGAGTTTTTTCGGCTGTAATCTTTATGGGAGCAGATCGTCAGGTCTTTCTCCCTTGAAGCAGCTAGGTGGGTTCAAACCTGCAACATTTTGGCTAGCATCCAAGCACTTTAACCATTATGCCACCAAAGCTCCTTAAATGCTGTATGTGTAAAACTGAGAGAGGCTAGGCTGTTTCAGAAAAGTGGAGGTTGGGGGGGACAAAAAACAGTTGCTGTCAAGTTGATTCCGACTCATGGCAACCCCGTCAGAGTAGAATCCACAGGGTTTTCAATGGCTGATTTCCCGGGAGGATTGCCAGCCTTTCTTCTGAAGCACCTTGGGTGGACTCAAACCTCCAACCTTTCAGTTAGCAGCTGAGGGCATTAACCATTCGCACCATCCAGGGATTCCTTCAGGAGAGGGCAAGGGTCTCATGAAGAATGATGTGAAGACCACAAAACTGTGACACATTAGCAGACAGAGCACCACGGTGGCTCATCTAACAGAGGATAGCAGATAAAAGAAAGCATTCAATGAAAGGTCTTGAGTGGCCATATAGGAAAAAAAAAATCAGTAAACAAGGAAAAGTTAGACTGAGACAGAATTGACTTTTCCAGCAGAGGGTAGGGAATACTGTGCAGACTGCAGGAAACATAAGCCAAACAACAGCAAGACACTTAAAACTGAAGCTGGGACAATGTTCTGCAAGTAGTTGTTTTTTTTAAAAAAATGGATTTGAAGACAGATAAAATCTGGGCAAATATCCACCAAATGTTAATATGGTCATCACTACGTGATAGATAGCAATGATTTTTATATTTTTAGTTATTATTTATCTGTACCGTATTTTCAAAGTTTTCTATAATATACTACTTTTATCTTTAATGATGAGATTTTTTTTAACAAAATGGATGAGATCAGCCATCCAAATGTACATATGCAACATTCTAAGACAATGTCTGTAGATATGTAAACTTCCCCCATCAGTCTCAAGACACTCACAGATGAGACCTTACCTTACTGTTCACTGGAACCCTAGTGTATAGAAAAACCAAAACCAAAACCACTACCACTGAGTCAATTACAACTCATGGGGACCCCATCTGTTACAGAGTTCTCTTGGCTGTAATCTTTACAGAAGCAGGTCACCAGGTCTTTCTTCCATGGAGATGCCAGGTGGGTTCGAACTGCCAACTTTTAGGTTAGCAGCTGATCGCAAACCACTTGTGCCAGCCAGGGACCTTCCTAGTGTACAGGACAGAGCCTAAAATATAAGCTGCACATATTAGGAAATGTTTAACCAATGAATTTTGGATGCTGCCAAAAACTCAACAAGGTGACTCTGATATAACATCAGACAGAAAAAGAAATGAAATGGCAGGGCTCTTCCACCAGTGCCTGGCTGGGACTTGTCTGGGCCGCCTCCTTTCTCAAATGATCCCCTTGACAGCTCTATGCCCATCATTCCAACAAACACATTAGCCCACATTACAGCTTAATGTCGCTTGCTATTAAAATCTTCCAATAAGTATTTGGACCTCCCTCGCCTAGCTCCCCTCCTTTTAGTATTGCTTATTGACTTGAGTCATGCTGTTTTGCCCCCATCTTGCTCTGAAGGAAGCTATAAGGAACATGACTATGATGCTCCCCCTTGCATTTCTTGCAAAGATCTCAAAGTCCACTCTGACACTTGAAGAAAACCAATGCGAAAAATTTGTCTCAGATCTCAGTGCCATTAAAGTAATGACTTCTCAGAGCAAGTAATACACTTTACTTTTAGGAGCACTAGAAGTCTTGTAATTGATCTCTTCTCTCTCTGCGTGAAGCTGAGAGTCAAATTTTCAGCTCTCCTTCAGTAACTTTATAGGCCTATATGCACATCTGTAAGCTAACTTTTTCTCTGGTTTCCTCTCAATATTTTTCCAAGTGACAAGAAGACTCACTAAGGACTAGAGGTCCTTTCCTTTCTACTTTCTCCTCACCAACTCTAAAACACACGACTACTTACGTGGATGGTACAATATGACATAAGGCAGAACAGCATAACGGTTAAGAGCCCAGACTCTGGAGCCAGACAACCTGGGTTCTAATTCTGCTCTCCTCTACTCCCCACCAGCTGCTGACCTTGGACAAGTTACTTAGCCTTCCTGTGCCCTGTCTTCATTTCTCCATGGTGCAAACTGTTAACGTGCTTGGCTGCTAACCGAAAAGTTATAGGTTCAAGTCCACCCAGAGACACCTCAGAAGAAAGTCTGGAGATCTACTTCCAAAACATCAGCCACTGAAAAACCTATAGAGCACAGTTCTACTCTGACGCACAAGGAGTTGCTATGAGTTGGAGCTGATGCAACAGCAACTGGAAAAAAAAGGCAACAATAATGGTATCAACCTCACAGTGTTGTTTTGAGGAGTAAATGAGTTAACGTAGGTAAAAGTGGTTAGATCGGGGCCTGGCATACAGTAAGTGTGGGCCATTACTATAATGGGACAGTTCTGCTTTCAATTATTAAGCCAGTCCAAACAAAGATTCAAGTCTGATTGAGAGTTCTAGTTCTTACTGTAAATTAGTAAAGTGACAAACTGATTTCTACAGTGGTGACCTTATTGGCATTTGAATCTCATTTATAAATTAGCATGGAGTCAAAGTTCTCTCTAAAACAAGTCTTGTTCACCCAGTTGCTTTCTGATTTACTGAGCAGGAGAAAGCACTGGTGTCAGGGACGGTTCTTGGAAGTGTGTATCCCTAGGTGGAAAAGGGATGATCCCTAAACCACACCTGTGCATGCATTTTTCTGTACACACACACACACACACACACACCCCACTGTCACTGTCCCTCCAGATGCAGCACAAAAAAAAAAAAAAAAAAAGTTGCCATCAAGTTGAACTCAACTCATGGCAACCCCACATGTGTCAGAAGAGAACTGTGCTTCGTAGGGTTTTCAAGGCTGATTTTTTGGAAGCAGATCGACAGGCCTTTCCTCCAGGCACCTCTGAGTGGACTCGAACCTCTAACCTTTTCGTTAACAGTTGAGCAGCACTTTAACAGTTTGTACCAGCCAGCGACTCAGATGCAGCACCCCCCACCCCCCCACCAAAATAAATGGTGGAGTCAATTCCGACTCACAGCAACCCTACAGGACAGGATAGAACTGCTCCATAGGGTTTCCAAGGAGCAGCTGGTGGAGTCAAAGTGCCAACCTTTTGGTTAGCAGCCGTAGTTCTTAACTACTGTGCCACCACACTGAGTAGGTATATAATTTTCAATTAAAAAGACTTAATATTCCCACTGCAAAGAAAGAAAACTGGACAATCATGAAACTTGTAATACTTGACCAACATTTAAGAAAAATAAAAAACTCTTAATCCTTGAAACTCTACTTCAGGCAATGAAAGTTACTTCAAAATCTGATGTAAATGGATTAAGGTTCAGCCTTTGCTATAACGAAGTTACATGAGATTGGAAGAAAAACCTGAGACTATATGGAGCCATTTATCTTGCATTTCCTACATTTCCTGTAATTATCTGCCTGAATGAATGTACCTAAGACTTCATTTCTGTTATAGTATGGAATTGAAACACCTCAGACTCTTAATTTCTCTTATTTCTCCATATCACAGAAAATATTCTAGGAGCAGAGTTGAAAATTACCAAGGACTATTGGTCTAAATTCTTATGGGTTTGTTTTCTTTTTTTTCTTTTTTCTTTTGGTTTATCGGTCTAGAACACTGCTTTGGGGAATTCAGTCATCTCTCCCCCTGCAAATTCATCGCATGAACTGAGATGATAAAGTGTTCCTTCCGAATAGCAACAGCTGAGATTACTCTGCCGCAGTCTAGATTCTTCCTGCCGTAAGCACCAGTAGAGAGCTTGTCAGAATGCATTCCCAAAATCCCGAAGTCAATTTCAAAGGCGACTCCTCTCAAAAGTCCCGAAGGAGCCTCGCTCACGCACCCCGCCCTGCTAGCAGCGCACTTCCCGTTCGCTCTGGCCGGTCAAGAACTCTAACCTGACAGTGACACAAACTGAAAAAAGAGGAAGTGGCTAAAAGACCATTTCAAGAAATATTTATTTAATTTTTACAGAAAAGGAGATCGATGGCTCTCTCTTCCCGGATAGCTTCCATGGGACGTAACCAACCACCACACACACCGGAAAGTTGCAGCGAATGACAATGTTGCAAAAACGAAGGCGACTCCTTTTTAAAAATAAAAATGAAGCCCTCGAAATCCTTCTGCCATCAAAAATGATCTATCCCCTGTAGCAAAGGCAACAAAGCTAGCAACTCCCACCCTGGTGGGACGTGCCAGGTCTGCCCTGCCAAGTGGCAGAGGAAGCGCAAGGCGCGGAGTCGGCCACGGGACCCGGCGAGCACCTTCCTTACCTGGTTTGACTGGTTTGGGTGGCGGCTTCGACATCTCGCTTCCTGTACCCGCAAATCCTAAAGACCACGCACAAAAAGCCAACCAAACTTCCCGTCAGCCGGCACTCCAGGCACCCTAAGGTTTCGTTTTGTCTGATTTGCAGCCCTGCGCCTTCAAGGACTTGCGCCCACTCTTGGCTGTAGGAGACGCGGACGCAGGCGAGACGGATCCGCCGTGCCCTACCCCGCCCCGCGGTCGTGGGAGCCGTCCCAAGCGCGCGGCCCGGCCGACGAGGAAGTGGCCGCTGCCTCGCCGCGCGCTAATTGGCTCCCGGGCTGGCAGCCCCGCCGCTGCAGGCGCGCGGGCGGCGCGCACGGCGGCGCGCGCCGCGGCGGAACCAGCGGAGCGGAGCGAGGGCGCCGCAGGCAAGGCTAGGATGGCCCCGGGCGCGCGCCGCTGAAGGGAGAGGGCCGGACCCGCGCGGAGTCGCGCGCGCCAGGCCACGCCCGCCGATGTCCCGCCCCGCCCCAACGGGAAGGGGGTCCTTGGCGCGGCGTCCGTCCCCGGTGGGAAGGAAAGACCAGTGGCGACCTCTACGTGGGTTCTTCTAACGTGGTAGGGACGCGGGGAGAGTGATTGTGGGCCTTTCAGTTAGCGAGCTGCGGGTAGCGGCGGGTTATTTAGTATCAAGCGCGCACTTGGTAGTCGCCTCCGCTGCGTAGCTTGGGAGGATTCGAACCGGCGCGAGGTGAGTACCTGCCTGACCTTGTCGCGTCGCGCCACCTCGCTGGAGCTTGAAGGTATTTCCAGGATGTTCCTGCGCTGAAGCCTGGAACCTGGTTTGGTCTTGCAAGCCCGCTTGGGACTCTTACCACCTTAAACGGCTTAGTAAATACCCTGCCCAGGAGAACGTGTACTCATGATGGCGCAGCGCTTTAAGGCCCCGTAAACCAAAAAAACCCGAACCCGTTGCCGTCGAGTCGATTCCAACTCCTTAAAATGGGAGTGCTATAGCCGGAGACCACCCTGGTAGTTGGGAGAAGTTACTAGGGACGGTGTCAGATCTTAATCCTTAGGGAACGGAGTCTCGTTCCTCTAGCACTGAAGTTGACCAACTACGGCCCTCGAGCTAGCAATGGTTTTTACATTTTTCAATGTTTGAAAAGAAATAAAAAAAAGAATATTTTGTGACACGTGAAAGTTACATGAAATTCAGATTCCTGTGTCCCTAAAGTTTTATTGGAACACAGCCACACTCCTTTGCTTATTTATCTTTTTGTGGCTGTCGTCTACGTTATTAAGGCAGCATTGAGTGGCTGCTCTCAAAGCTGAAAACATTTACTATCTGGAGCTTTGCAGAAAAAGTTCGCAGAGCCCTGACCTAGCAGATTGAATCGCCAATGGAAGAAGGGCTAGATCGTATAAGGAAGGCAGTTTGCATATTTTTGAAATAGCACAGTCAAATATTATAAGCCAATTGTATATTAGGGGAAAGAAAAATTGAAAATAACTGTTTACATCAGAACCTACATAAAGGGAAGCTCCAACATTTCTAGTAACAAATAAATAAGTAAAACCAACCCCACTGCCGTCCAGTGGATTCAGACTCATAATGACCCTATAAGACAGAGTAGAACGGCTCCCATAGGGTTTTCAAGGCTGTAAGTCTTTTGTAAAGCAGACTGCCACATCTTTCTCCCCAGAACCTTGGTGCCTTTCAGTTAGCACCCTAGAGCTTTAATCACTGCGCCACCAGGACTCCTCCACATTTCTGGTAGTGGCTGGTAAAAGATACAGTGATTTCATGTTTACCAAAAGGAGGCAAAGTTTAAGGAAAAGTAGGAAAACACTGCCCTGTCTCATGAAAGAAGATAATCAGAATATCTGTTTGTCTTAGTTATCTAGTGCTGCTCTAACAGAAATACCACAAGTGGATGGCTTTAACAAAGAGAAATTTATTCTCTCACAGTCTAGGAGGCTGGAAGTCCAAATTCAGGGTGCCAGCTCCAGGGGAAGGCTTTCTCTCTGTCAACTCTGAGGCAAGGTCCTTTTCATCAGTCTTCGCCTGGTCTAAGAGCTGGTCAGGTGCAGGGGCCCAGGGTCCAAAGGACATGCTCCCCTCCTGGTTCTTCATTCTTGGTGGTATGAGGTCCCTGTCTTTTCTGCTAGATTCTCAAGAGATTGACTAAAGATACAACCTAATCTTGTAGATTGAGTCTTGCCTCGTTAACATAACTGCCTCTAATCCTGCCTCATTAACATAACTGCCTCTAATCCTGCCTCATTAACATCATAGAGGTAGGATTTGCAGCACACGGGAAGATCACGTCAGATGACAAAATGGTGGACACCACACAATACTGGGAATGATGGCCTAGCCAAGATGACACACATGTTTAGGGGACACAGTTTAATCCATAACACTGTTGAATAAAATAAATGTGTAAAGAGTTTTGAAAACATTTCACTTTTTTTTTTAAATATCAAGACAACTGTTTCCAGGCATTTGAAAATTACATCTTGTCCCCACATCATCTTTTATCCTTCAAACCATTTGTATTAGGGAGTTTCTGTCATCTTTGCAGTCTTCTGATACTGGACATGCCAGTCTGACCATTCTGTAATTTAGAATCCAAAATGTACCATGTTATTAGTGAAATGTATTAAACATAATAAATCCCCTTTATGAAAAAGTGGCAATGGTTCAGTGGTAAAATTCTTGCCTTCCATGCAGGAGACCCAGGTTGGATTCCTGGCCAGTGCTCCTCATGCGCAGCCACCACTCATCTGTCAGTGGGGACTTGTGTGTTGCTGTGATGCTAAACCGGACTCAGTGTAGCTTCCAGACTAAGATGGACTAGGGAGAAAGGCTTGGCATTCTGCTTCTGAAAATTCAGTGAAAACCCTATGGATCACAGTGGTCCAATTCGCAACTAAACATGGGCACTGTGAAGGACTGGGCAACATTTCTTTCCGTTGTGTGTGGGGTGATCGTGAGTTGGGGGCACGCTTGATGGTAGCTTATAATTATGAAAAATGGACTCAATTGCACATTTGACTTAGGATTAAAAAAAAAGTATAAAAAATTATTCGTTTTGAGTTTGCTTTTAACTACTCTATGCAACTGTTCTGTTGAGGAGAGCTTTGCACATATTGGAAGGATAAACTGCAGAAATATTTTGCAAAATTGAAGTTGGCACATATTCCTAGTGATAGCCTATGCTGTATTGATGAGGCTGGAAAATTCAGATACTTTTCTCCCTGAGGATATCAAATGATTTACAGTTTGTAGTTGATCAAGCTTGATAACAAGCTTGATATCAAGTTGATAAAATAGATATCTGCTACTGCTTACATTTGGGGCCTGGAAACTCTTTTTTTCTTTTAACAGCTTCTACATGTACCATTTAGTGACATTGATTGCATTCTTCAAGTTGTGCAGCCATTCTCACCCTCCTTTTCTGATTTGTACCTCCCCAGTTAACATAAATTCACTGCTCCCTAAGCTTCCTATCTAAACTTTAACGTTGCTGTTGTCAATTTGATCCCATATAGATAGTTCTTAAAAGAGCATAATGTTCAAGGCAGACATTTTTTTACTACTTGAGGTAAACTATTGTTTGGTTTTAAGAAGACTTCAGGGGATATCTTTGGTTTAAGGTTTGAAGATTATCTCAGGGCGGTAGTTTCAGGGGTTTATCTAATCTTCATGGCTCCAGGAAATCTGGAGTCCATGTAAATTTGAAATTCTGTTCTTCATTAACCCCCTTTTGACCAGCATTCTGCTGTAGAATCTTTCATCAAAATGTTCAGTAATGGTAACCAGGCACCATCCATTTTTTCTGGTATCATGGCAAAGGAGGCAGTTGTTCTTGGAGGCAGTTAGCCACACATTCCATATCCTCCTATTCTTAACTCTCCTTTTTCCTCTGTTGCTCCAGGCGAATAGAGACCAGTGTGCCTTGGATAGCTCCTTGCAAGCTTTTAAGACCCCAGGCACTACGCAGTGAAGTAGGAGGTAGAACAGAAGTGCTAAACATGTTATTAGGTCAGTTAACTGGAGTGTCATATGAAACCATGACCCTAAACCTCCAAACCAAGGAACCAAGTTCTATGAGGTGTTTGGTTGTACATAAGCTGCCTAATAGCTATTCTTTTTTTCTTTTGGAGGGACGGTGGGGCGGTGGGGCGGTGCAGTTGTTGTAAATATCTGTGTCACACAATTTTTGCTGATTCAACTTTTTGCGGGTTGTCTTAGTCATCTCATGCTGCTGTAAGATAAATATCACAAGTCGATGGCTTTAACAAAGACAAATTTGTTCTCTCACAATCTAGTAGGCCAGGAGTCCAAATTCAGGGTGCCAGCTCCAGGGGAAGGCTTTCTCTCTCTGTTGGCTCTGGAGGAAGGTCCTTGTCATCAATCTTCCCTTAGTCTAGGAGTTTCTCCACGCAGGAAGCCCAGGTGCAAAAGATGCACTCTGATCCTGACACTGCATTGTTGGTGGTATGAGGTCCCCAAGTCTCTCTGCTAACTTCTCTCTTTTATATCTCAAAAGAGATTGACTTAAGACACAACCTAATCTTGTAGATTGAGTCCTGCCTCATTAACATAACTGCCTCAGATCCTGCCTCATTAACATCATAGAGGTGGGATTTATAACACATAGGAAAATCACGTCAGATGACAAAATGGTGGACAATCAGAATGTTGGGAATCATGGCCTAGCCAAGTTGACACACATTTGGGAGGACACAATTCGGTCCATAACACAGGTGTATAATTTTGTGACAGGCATTACAATAATCAGTTGTGCAACCCTACCCTTAATCAGTGCAGTATTTCCATCACTGTTAACCCTTCCCTTTCCCACTTCCTCCCATTCCTGGTAACCACTAATAAACTTTGGTCTCTATACTTTTGCATTTCCATGTCTTCTTATATTATGAGGTCATATGACATTTGTCCTTTTGTGACTGATTTATTTCACTCAGCATAATGTCTTACAGCTTCATCCATATTGTGTATCAAGACTTCATTTCTCCTACTGGCTGAGTAGTAGTCCATTGTATGTATGTACCACATTTTGTTTATCCATACATTTTGGCTATTGTGAATAGTACTGCAATGAACATTGGTGTGTACAAGTATCTGTTTGAGTCTCTGCTTTCAAGTCTTTTGGGCATATACCTAGAAGTGGAATTGTTGGGTCATATGGTAGTGCTGTTTTCAGTTTGTTGAGGAACTGCCACACTTTTTCACAATGGCTGTACCATTTTGCATTCCAGCCAGCAATGGGTAAGGGTTCCATTTTCCCCACATCCTTGCCAACATTTGTTATTTTCTTTTTTTTTTTAATCTTAGCCATCCTAGTGGGAGTGAAATGGTATGTCATTGTGGTTTTGATTTGCATCTCTCTGATGGCTAATGATGCTGAGCATCTTTTCATGTGTTTGATGGCCATTGAGATGTCCTTTGGTGAAATGCCCATTCAGGTCCTTTGTCCATTTTATGGTTGGGTTATTTGTCTTTCTGTTGTTAAGCTGTCAAAGTTTTATATATATTTAAAGATATTCTCCCAGTCAGTAGCTTGTCTTTTCACTTTTTTAGTAAAGTCTTTTGATGAACTGAAGTTTTGAATTTTTATGAGGTCTCGTTTATTTATTTTGTTTTTTGCTGTTTGTGCATTGGTTATTATATTTGATAATCCATTGTTAAAAGCTAGGCCTGACAGTGTTGCCCCTGCTTTTTCTTCTAAGAATTTGATAGTTTTGGTTTGCACATTTAGGTCCTTAATCCATTTTGAATTTGTTTTTGTGTGTGGTGTGAGACAGGGATCCTGTTTCATTTTTCTGTGTAAGGAAATCAAATTTTCCCAGCACATTTATTGAAGAGAGTCTTCTTTCCCCCACTAAATAGACTTACCATCCTTGTCAAAAATCAGTTGACCATAAATATGTGGGTTTATTTCTGGACTCTCAATTATATTACATTGGTCTATTTGTTATACCAGTACCAGGCAGTTCTGATTACTGTGGCTCTATAGTATGTTTTAAAATCAGGAAATGTGACTCCTTTTGCTTTATTCTTCTCTTTCAGCATTGCTTTAGGTATTGGGGGCCTCTTACCATTCCATATAAAGTTGAGGATTGGTTTTTCTATTTCTGTAAAGAAGTCTGTTGGAATTTTGATCTGTATTGTGTTGAGTCTTGAGATTGTTTTGGGTAGTATTGACATCTTAACAATATTAAGTCTTCCAGTCCATGAACATGGTGCATCATTCCATTTATTAAATCTTCTTTAATCACTTTCAGCAGCGTTTTATAGTTTTTATTGTATAAGTCCATCACATCCCTAGTTAAATTTATTCCTAGGTATTTTATGGTCTTAGATGCTATTGTAAATGGAATTGTTTCCCTAATTTCCTTTTTAGGTTTCTCATTGCTGGTGTATAGAAACCTAACTAATTTTTTTTGGTGACCTTGTACTCAGCAACTTTGTTAAATTCCCCTATTAGCTCTAGAAATTTTCTTGTGGACTTTTTGAAGGGCCTGGAAATTCTTGACTGTAAGCTTTTTAAATCTGATTTTAAAATAATCCTTAAAGAGAGCAACAGGCAGTCAAATAATAGAGTGTGGTGTGGAGGTAGATGATGTCAGGCCTGAACTTGGGAGCTCACCTGAAGCTGCCCTGTGTGTCCAACTGAAATAAATGGCCTCAGGGATTGCTAGCCTCCCCCTGCCCCATCCCCTCAGGCCTGCCACATTTCTTTTGTCCCAGTTCCCCACCCCTCCCACCGCACTGTCCCCTGCTCATTGTGCATGAGTTGCACCCAGCACTTACCCAAGCATTGTCTTGGACAAGCCAATACTACTGTAACTGAATTAAGCTAAAAGATTAGAGGGGAGGGTGTCTTTGATGGTACAAACTTACATTTGACTATGGGAGTTCCCTTATAAGTATGTTCTTGACTCTGCCTCACTCCTGGCTTCTGAGTGGGGGGAATTTCCAGATGAATAACCCCCTTCAGCCTATTTCGGTGCCACAGCCATACTGACTTGTTGTTTATGCATTATGTAATTGATGCAGTATCCTCACATGTATCGGAAGATGTGGCAGGAAGGCCAGGACCAGTAGTCCTTTCCATTCAATGGACACAATAAATAGATGCCATTGATGAAAACAAAAAAAACATATACATTGCCATGGAGATGTTTCCTGCCCATAGCGACCCTATAGGACAGAGCAGAACGGCCCCAAGGGATTTCCAGGGCTGTAATGTTTATAGAAGCAGACTGCCACATCTTTCTCCCATGGAGTGCCTGGTGAGTTTGAACTGCTGATCTTTCAGTTAGCAGCTGAACACTTTAACCACTGTGCTACCAGGGCTCTCTCTTGCCCCATCAATAGTAATGACATCAGTAATTCCTGCCAGCATGGCAATTAAGTCAGCCCGTGTGCAACATCCTTTCTTTACTCTTGGTAAGCAAGTGCTTTTTAGCAGCCTGGGGTATTAGAAAGAAGTTAACTTGCTTGGTATTAGTTTCATTTCTGGCTTTTCCACTGACTAGCTCTGTAACTTTGGGCACATCACTCCATTGCCTGGGCCAGTTTTCATATCTGCAAAATGAAGGGGTGGACTATATGATCTCTGAGGTTATACTGCCCTGTCTTGAGATAAGTTCCTGAAAGCTATCCAAAAATAGGAGGGCTTGGGGTGGGGAATGACAAAGTGTTATGAATTGTTAAAAAAGTTTTGCCAAGCAAGATCATTAATCTACCACCATCTACTGACAACATATAAAAGAAAGGACATGTATCACCAAAACTATTAAGCAAGATACCTCAATACAAAGGGCAGCCTTTCCCTTCCCAAGAAAGAACAGTTGGCAGCCTGGCATTGACCTATCAAAAATAAGAATAGAACACTGACAGAAGTGAGAAAAATGTGGAACAGAACCTCCAATTTCTAAAAAATAAAAAACCAGATCAACTTGACTGGTTGCAACTGGAGGACTCCCTGAGGCTATTCTGCTGAGATACTCTTCAAACTGAAATTAACCCTTGAAGTCACTTTGTAGCTACATAAACGATTGGCTGAAAAAATATCACCTGCAAGTCCTGTGCTCCTTTTAAAAATCACCTATATGAGACCAAGCAGTCAGCAATTACTTTAAAACAAAGATGAGAGTGTAAGGCAGCAGGAGAACTGGATTAATGGAAATGCAACCAGAATGGAAATGATGAGAATGTTTACACTGTTAAAACAAAAATCATATTAAGCCAATAATAAAAAGGGATTGGGGTTTATTTAATACATGATTTGCAAATCAGGGTAACATTTTGACTATAGAACAAAAATGTTCTGAAGATGAGAGCACCTCGAAACACTCTTATACCAGATCTTATCGGCAGTGCCATGGAAAAAAGGATCAGGACAGAACTGATAAATCCGTGTTCAGGAGGGATTTTCATAAAGCATTGTGTTGAAGAACAATTAAAATAATTACTGATTTGCCATAAACATAGCTTCCAGTCTGACCCTGGTGGCACAGTGGTTAAGAGCTCGACTGCTAACCAAAAGGTTGGCTGTTGGAATCCACCAGCCACTCCTTGGAAACCCTGTGGGGCAGTTCTGTTCTGTAAGGTCGCTATGAGTCGGAATCGACTTGACAGCGGTGGGTTTGGTTTTTGGTTTTCTGACCTGTGGAGTCTTCCCAAAATGACTGAATTTTTCAAAAGAGCACAATGCCCAAAGCAAAACTGTCTTACTAGTTTATCTAGACCATTGTTTGACTCAAAAGTGGCTTTTAGGAACCAGCTTTCCCAAGGCTTAAGGTTCAAAAGAACACCTAAGGGCAGTGGCCTGGCTAGGTTACCTCAGCTTCCGTGAAAGCCAGAAATCTTAACTCTGGGAGAATTAAAACAATCTCAACACATTGTGAACAATGTAACCAATGTCACTGAACAACTTGTGTAGAAATCATTGAATGAGAAGTTAAACTGCTATGTAAACCTTTATTGAAAACACAGTAAAAGATTATTTAAAAAAATAAAAAGAATAGGGTAAAATAAAATTCAAATGCAGAAAAATTACAACCTAAAAATTGATTTTACAGTATTACTTATATGCAGTTCTTTCCTTGATACACGCTGGCAATTCGGATGATGGTATATGTTCAATAGTGCAACACCAAGTGGAATTTAGATGGCCAACTTGTTCTGATATTTTCTTTTTATCACAGTCATTACCGAATTCTTGTCTTACATAGGCTTGTTAATGAAAGTAGAAAGTAAAACTATTTTACTCAGTTTGGAATATTCTGGATAAACTGAGAAGCAAGCAAGGAACAGACAGCCCTCTCACTACCAGGCTTTTCTCCCCACCACAGCCCCACCCTCTACCACTGTGTCTGCTACATATCCCAGACTGCGTAGCTGGCGTCCCTGATCATCCAAAGCACAGCAATCAGGAATAAAAGGCAGTAGTGTCAGTCCAGGGTACTCTTCAGGAGCCACTATTGTAAAGTTCCTATGAACTGAGCTCACCTTTTCACTTATGTTCCATCAAAATAACTACAGAACTGCTTTGGTGAGCCTTAGGGGGCCATTTGTGAAACTGCCCTTCACCCCATAGAGCAGGGGTCAGCAAACAAAGGCACTTGCCTGTTTCTCTGTGGTTGTGAGGATAGTTTTTAAGAATGAACATTTGCAGTCAATTCCATGATAAACCAGAATCAATTCCAACTCATGTGTCCTTGTGCTCCATAGCGTTCTCAGTGGCTGATTTTTTGGAAGTAGATCACCAGGACTTTCTTCCAAAGTACCTCTAGATGGACTTGAACCTCCAACCTGTCAGTTGGCAGCCAAGCTCCTTAACTGTTCAAAATCAAGATGCATTGATAATTACTGGTGATTGGAATTCAAAAGTTGGAAACAAAGAATAAGGATCAGTAATTGGAAAATATGGTCTTGGTGATAGAAACAATGCCGGAGACTGCATGATAGAATTTTGCAAGACCAACAACTTATTCATTGGAAATACCTTTTTTCACATAAACAGAGACTATACACATGGACATCACCAGATGGAATACACCAGGAATCAAATCAACTACATCTATGGAAAGAGACGAAGAAGCACAATATCATCAGTCAGAAAAAGGCTAGGGGCCAACTGCGGAACAGACCATCAATTACACATATGTAAGTTTGAGTTGAAGCTAAAGAAAAATAAAAGAAGTCCATGAGAGCTTCTCAGTGTATGACCTTGAGTATATCCCACCTGAATTTAGAGACTATCTCAAGAATAGATTTGACACGTTGAACACTAATGACTGAAGACAAGAAGAGTTGTGGGATGACATCAAGGACATCATATATGAAGAAAGCAAAGGGTCATTAAAAAGAAGGAAAGAAAGAAAAGACCAAAATGGATGTCAGAAGAGATTCTGAACTTGCTCTTGAACGTAGAGTAGCTAAAGGAAATGGAAGAAATGAAGTAAAAGAGCTGAACAGAAGATTTCAGAGAGCGGCTCAAGAAGACAAAGTATTATGATGAAATGTGCAAAGACCTGGAGTTAGAAAATCAAAAGAGAAAAACACACTTGACATTTCTCAAGCTAAAAGAACTGAAGAAAAAATTCAAGCCTCGAGTTGCAATATAGGATTCTATGGGCAAGATATTGAACAATCAAGGAAGCATCAAAAGAAGATGGAAGGAATACACACAGTTGCTATACCAAAAAGATTTGGTCAGTGTTCATCCACTTCAGGAGGTAGCATATGATCAAGAACCAGTGGTACTGAAGGAAGAAGTCCAAGCTGCACTGGAGGTAATGGTGAAAAACAAGTCTGCAGGAATTGACGGAATACCAGTTGAGATGTTTCAACAAATTGATGCTATGCTGGAAGTGCTCACTTGTCCATGCCAAGAAATTTGGAAGACAGCTACCTGGCCAACTGACTGGAAGAGATATATATCTTTGGATCTGTCAAAGAGCAGTGGTCCAGCGGAGTGTGGAAATTATCAAACGATATCGTTAATATCACACACAAGTAAAATTTTGCTGAAGATAATTCAAAAACAGTTGCAGCAGTACAATGACTGGGAATTGCCAGTATTCAAGCTGGATTCATAAGAAGATGTGGAATGAGGGATATCATTGCTGATGTCAGATGGATCCTGGCTGAAGGCAGGGAATACCAGAAGGATGTTTATCTGTGTTTTATTGACTATGCAGAGGCATTCAACTGTGTGGATCATAACAAATTATGAATAACATTGTGAAGAAAGGGAATTCCAGAACACTTCATTGTGCTCATGAAGAACCTGTATGTAGATCAAGAGGCAGTAGTTGGAACAGAATGGGAATACTGTGTGGTTTATAATCGGGAAAGGTGTGCATCAGGGTTGTACCCTTCCATCATTCATATTCAATCTGTATGCTGAGCAAAAGTTTGAGAAGCTGGACTATATGAAGAATGTGGCATCAGGATTGGAAGAAGACTCATTAACTAACTACAATATGCAGATGACACAACCTTGTTTGCAGAAAGTGAAGAGGACTTGAAGCACTTACTGATGAAGATCAAAGACTACAGCCTTCAGTGTGGATTACACCTCAACATAAAACAAAAATCCTCACAACTAAACTAATAAGCAACATTATGATAAACGGAGAAAAGACTGAAGTTGTCAAGGATTTCATTTTACTTGGATCCACAATTAACGCCCATGGAAGCAGCAGTCAAGAAATCAAACAACATATTGCATTGGGAAAAATTGCTACAAAAGTTTAAAGTGTTGAAAAACAAAGATGTCACTTTGAGGACTAAGGTGCACCTGACCCAAGCCATTGTATTTCCAGTCTCCTCATAGGCATGTGAAAGCTGGGCAACAAATAAGACTGAAGAAGAATTGATGACTTTGCATTACAGTGTCGGCAAAGAGTGTTGAATACACTACGGACTGCCAGAAGAATGAACAAATCTGTCTTAGAAGAAGTACACCCAGAATGCTCCTCAGAAGCAAGGATGGCAAGAATTTCTCTCTCTTTAGACATGCTATCAGGAGGGACCAGTCCCTGGAGAAGGACATCATGGTAAAGTAGAAACCCAGTGAAAAAGAGGAGGACCCTCAATGAGATAATTGACAGTGTCTGCAACAGTGGGCTCAGATTATGAAGATGGTACAGGACCATGCGGCGTTTCATTCTGTTGTATATGGAGTCACTATGGGTAGGAACCAACTGGACAGTGCCTAACAACAACAACTTATAATTGTTGTTGATTTTGCCCTGATAACCTGATTTTAATAAACCTGATTTTACCTTTTTTTTTTCCACCCCCACTCCTCCCATCCCTCGTAACCATCAAAGATTGTTTCTTTTTCTTTGTAAACCTTTTCATGGGTTTTTATAATAGTGGTCTCATACAATATTTGTCCTTTTGTGATTGACTTATGTCACTCAGCATAATGCCCTCCAGATTCATACATGTTGTGAGATGCTTTGCAGATTCATCATTGTTCTTTATTGTTGAGTAGTAATCCATTGTGTGTATGTACCATAATTAACATTCGTTCATGCCCATTTGTCTGTGGATGGGCATCTAGGTTGTTCCCATCTTTTTGCTATTGTGAACAATGCTGCAGTGAACATGGGTGTGCATATGTCTTATCGTGTGATGGCTTTTATTTCTCTAAGATACATTCCTAGGAGTGGGATTGCTGGATCATATAGTACTTCTATTTCTAGCTTTCTAAGGAAGCGCCATAGCGTTTTCCAAAATGGTTGTACCATTTTGCATTCCCACCAGCAGTGCATAAGAGTTCCAATCTCCCTGCAGCCTCTCCAACATTTGTTATTTTCTGTTTTTTTGATTCATGCCAGTAATGCCGAGGTGAGATGGTTTTTCATTGTAGTTTTGATTTGCATTTCTCTAATGACCAGTGATCACGAGCATTTCCCTCATGTTTCTGTTAGCTGCTTAAATGTCTTCTTTGGTGAAGTGTCTGTTCATTTCCTTTGCCAATTTTTTAATTGGATTATTAGTCTTTTTATTGAAGAGGTGTTGTATTTTCCTGTAGATTTTTAGAGATTAGACCTTTGTCTGATTTGTAATAGCCAAATTTTTTTTCCCAGTCTGTAGGTTCTCTTTTTTACTCTTTTGGTGAAGTCTTTTGATGAGCATAAGTGTTTAATTTTTAGAAGATCCCAGTTATCCATCTTATCTTCTGGAGTTCGTGTGTTGTTAATTATGGTTTATATCCTGTTAATACCGTGTGTTAGGGTCTCTAGCATTGATCCTGTTTTTTCTTCTATGATCTTTGTAGTTTTTGGTTTTATATTTAGGTCTTTGATCCATTCTGAATTAACTTTTGTGTATGGTGTGAGGTATGGGTCCTGTTTGATTTTTTTGCAAATGGACATCCAATTTTGCCAGCATCATTTGTTGAAAAGACTGTCTTTTCCCAATTTAATGGGCTTTGGGCTCTTGTCAAAGATCTGGTGACCATAGGTAGATGGATTTACATCTGGGTTCTCAGTTTTGTTCCAGTGGTCAATATGTCTGTCATTGTACCAGTACCAGGCTGTTTTGACTACCACAGCTGTATAGTAGGCTCTGATGTCAGGTAGTGTGAGTCCTCCTACTTTATTTTTGCATTTATGGGGATCTCTTTTATTTTCTTGCAGTAGTGTTTTGTAGTTTTCTTTGTATAGGTCTTTTACATCCCTGGTTAGATTTATTTCTAAGTATTTTATTCTTTTAGGGGCTATTATAAATGGTGTTGTTTTCCTGATTTCCTTTTCACCGTTCTCTTTGTTGGTATATAGAAATCCAACTGATTTTTCTATGTTTACCTTGTATCCTGCTACTCTGCTGAATCTTTTACTAGTTCCAGGAGTTTCTCGTGGAGTCTTTTGGGTTTTCTATATATAGTATCACATCATCTGCAAATAGGGACAGTTTTACTTCTTCATTACCAATTTGGATGCCCTTTATTTCTTTTTCTTGCCTTATTGCTCTAGCTAGGACTTACAATACAATGTTAAATGGGAGTGGTGCTAAAACACATCTTTGTCTTGTTCCTCTTCTCAAGGGGATTGTTTTCAGCTTCTCTCCATTAGAAATTATGTTGGCTGTTTGTTTTGTATAGATGCCCTTTGTTATGTAGAGGAATTTCTCTTCTATACCTATTTTATTGAGAGTTTTTTTCAGGAATTGGTGTTGGACTTTGTCAAATGCCTTTTCTGTTTCGATTTAGATGATCATGTGATTCTTTTATTTATGTAATGGATTACATTGATTGATTTTATAGTGTTGAAATATCCTTGCATACCTGGTATGAATCCTACTTAGTCATGGTGTATTTTTTTTTTTTTTTTGATATGATGCTGAATTCTCTTAGCTAGAATTTTGTTGAGAATTTTTGCATCTGTATTCCTGAGAGATATTGGTCTGTAATTGTCTTTTTTTGTGGTGTCTTTGCCTGGTTTTGGTTTCAGGGTTATGCTGGCTTTGTAGAATGAATTTGGAAGTACCTTTCCTTTTCTGTGTTCTGAAATAATTTGAGTAGTACTGGTGTAAGCTCTTCTCTGAATGCTGGAATTCTCCAGTGAAGCTGTCAGGGCCAGGGTTTTTTTTGGTTGTTGGGAGTTTTTAATTATCTCTTCAATCTCTTCTTTTGTTATAGGTTTATTTAGTTGTTCTATCTCTGTGTTAGTTTAGGTAGATAGTGTATTTCTAGAAATTTGTCTATTTTCTCTAGATTTTCAAATTTATTGGAGTATATACTTTTTCATAATACTTTGTTATGATACTTTTTATTTCATTTGGGTCTGTTGTAATATCCCCAATTTAGTTTCTTATTTGGGTTATTTGCATCCTCTCCTGTTTTTCTTTTGTCTGTTTGGCTAGTGATTTGTCAATTTTGTTGATCCTTTCCAAGAACCAACTTCTGGTTTTGTTGATTCTTGCTATTTTTCTATTCTCTATTTCATTTACTTCTGCTCTAATCTTTATTATTTCATTTCTTCTGGTGACTGTAGCTTGCTGTTCCTTTTGTGTTTGTTTGAGTTGTGTAGCTAATGTTTTGATTTTGTCCCTTCTTTTTTGATGTCTGCATCTATTGCTATAAATTGTCCTCTGAGGACTGCCTTTGTTGTGTCCCAAAGGTTTTGGTATGATGTGTTTTCATTCTCGTTTGATTATAGGAATTTTTTTATTCCATCTTTGATTTCTTCTATTACCCAGTGGTTTTTAAGCAGGGTGTGATTTAGATTCCATGTAATTGATTGTTTTTCCTTACTCTTCCTGTTGTTAATTTATACCTTGATGATGTTGTAGTCAGAGATGATACTTTGTATTATCTCTGCTTTGGATTTTTTTTAGGGCTGCTCTGTGTCCTAAGATGTGGTCTCTTCTGGAGAATGTTCCAAGTGTGTTGGAAAAGAATGTGTACTTTGTAGCTGTTGGGTGTAGTGTTCTATACATGTCTGTGAGGTCGAGTTGGCTGATTGTGCCCTTTAGGTCTTCTGTATCTTTGTTGAGTTTCTTTCAGATGTTCTGTTCTTTACCGAGAGTGGTGTGTTGAAATCTCCTACTGTTATAGTGGAACTGTCAGTTTTTCTTTTCAGTGCTTTAAAGTTTGTTTTATGTATTTTGGAGCCCTGTCATTGGGTGCATAGGTGTTTATTACAGTTATGTCTTCATGCTGGATCGTCCCTTTAATCATGATATAGTGCCCTTCTTTGTATTTTATGGTGGATTTTGTTTTAAAGTCTTTTTTATCTGAGATTAATATTGCCACTCCTGCTCTTTTTGGTGGCTGTTTGCTTGATATATTTTATTCCATCCTTTGATTTTTAGTATATTTATGTCTTCATTCCTAAAGTGTGTCTCTTGTAGACAGCATATTGATGGATCCTGTTTTTCTTTTTTTTTTTTTTTTTTTTTTAATCCATTCTGTCACTTTATCTCTTTATGGGTGCATTTAGGCCATTTACGTTCAGTGTAGTTATTGATAGGTGGGAGTTTATTTTCATCATTTTGTAGTGGATTTTTGTGGTGCTGACAATTTCTTTGTTCCTGTTACTCTCCTGTGCTGAATTCCTTTTGTTTGTGGATTTTTTTTTTCATTTCTTTTGTTTTTGTAGATTTTGTTTTTACTGAGATTTTATGTTTTCCTTTTTTATTTTGATGAGTAAGTTTGTTAAGTTTCTTTTTGATTACCTTGAAATTTACCCTTATTTTCCTAAGTTTGAATGAGTCTATTGTTACTTTGTGTCACCTTGCCTTCCTCTCCATTAGAAGTTTCTATACTTACACTGTTTATACCCCCTTTTATTATTCTGATGTTGTTGTCATTTGCATATTTACCTCTCTGGTTTCCTGTTGTAAATCTTTTGGTTTTGGATAGTCCTTGAGAGTTCATTTTCTGCATTGGTATCTCGTGCGATCTTGTCTCCTAGATTCAGGCTGTCATCTGATGGTGTTCTCAAACCGCAGGACTCCCTTTTAATAATTCTTGTCAGTTTGGTTTGGTTTTTACATATTCCCTTAATTTTTATCTGGAAACGTCCAGATTTCACCATCATATTTGAACGAGAATTTTGCAGGATATATTATTCTTGGTTGGCAGTTTTTTTCTTTTAAGGTGTTGGATATGTCATCCCATTGCCTTCTTGCCTGCATGGTTTCTGCAGAGTAATCAGAGCTTATTCTTACTGTTTCTCGTCTGTATGTGAGTGTTCGTTTTTCTGGAGGTGCTATCAGGATTCTCTGTTTGTTTTTGGTTTTAGCGAGTGTGATTATGATATACCTTGGTGATATTCTTTTGGAGTTTGCCCTATATGGGGTTTGTTGAGCTTCTTGGATGATCAGCTTTTCATCTTTCATGATATTAAGGATGTTTTCTGTCCGCAATTCCTCAGTGATCCTCTCTACATTTTCTGTTTTCTTCTCCTGTTCTGGAACTCGGATCACTTGGAAATTTTTGCTTTTGATTGTATCCCACATAATTCTCAGGGTTTCTTCATTTTTCTTTGTCCTTTTTTTTTATTTTTCCTCAAAGTTGCAAGTGTTTGTCTTCAACTTCACTGATCCTATCTTCCATTGTTTCATACCTGTTCTCAGCCCTTCTGTGATGCTGTCCTTTTCTGAAATCTTGTTGTGTATCTTTTGGATTTCTAGTTGTTGTTTTTGTATGATTTCTAGTTGTAATTTACTTTGACATTTTGTTCCTGTGTTATTTTCCTGAATTCTTCCATTTTTTGTTTGTATTTTCCATGAATTTGTCTATTTTTTCTTCATTTTTGTTTGCTTTTTTCTTCAACTCTCGAATAGTTCTGAATATTAGATATTTGAATTCCCTATCAGGTAGTTCTAGTGCCTTTTCTTGTACTGGAAAGTCATCTGGTGTTTTATTTTGGATGCCTACTGGAACCATCTTGTCTATTTTTTTATGTGTTTTGATATTGTCTACTGTCTTTGGGACGTTTAGTGGTTATTTTTTTCGTTTATTGATTGTAGATTTGTTCTGTCCTGCTTTTTTGTTTTATCTGGTTATGCCTGAGTAGGTGGTTTGTGCATTCTTTGTTGTTCATTTGTCTGTGGACACGGTATTTTTCACCTCCTTGTCCAATGGTCAGGGCTGATCACTCAGTTATGGTGCAACAGGACAGGTCCAGCTGAAAAGGAAGGGCTGGGATAGGTTGTGGCACGTACTGGGGCCGACAGGGTGAGCTGGTTGTCAGTGCAGGGCAGGTTCCAGTAGGCTGTGCCTGTGCTGCTCAGGAGTGCAATATTCAGCACATGGTTCAGATAGGCAGGAGGGAGGGGAAGGAGGAGGTTGTGATTTGTGGAGCTAGGTTGGGTATGGGAGAAGAAACAGGAGCAAAAAAAGAAAGTGCTGAGCTGGCTTACCATTGGAGTAGAGAGACAAGATGCCGAGAAATGAAGAAAAACAAAAAGGAAAAAATAAAATAAAAATTATATTAAACAGGGCCCCCAGGGTTCCCACTGACATGGCTGCGCAGAGCAGGGAAGCAGCTCCCAAGCCTCGCAGTACAGCACAGCTAGAAGGGGTGGAGATGCTACACAGCGACAGGTATTCAAGAGACGGGAAAAGAAGGTAAGTAGGAAGAGACGAGAAACTGAGAAACAAAGAAAAATAAAAAGGAAAAAAGAAAGAGAAAACGAACAAGAAAAAAAAGGAAAAAAGGAAAAGGGAAGAAAAGTCCCCAGGGATCCCACCGGTGTGGCCGCAAATAACAGGGAAGTAGTTCTTCAGCTGAGTGGCGCTTCACAGTGTGTCAAGAAGAAGCGAAGATGGCACATGGAGTCAGGTGTTTGAGAGAAAGGCAGGGGAGGAGGTGAGAGGCAGGGAAGAAACCAAAAGAGGCCAAAAAAACCAATAGCAGCAACAAAGAAATGGCCATGACGAAGCTGGCCATAGTTATCAGGGAAAATCCTCCAGTCACAGTTCACCGGGAAGCAGTGAATCGGCCCTCCAGGAAGCCAGGATTTGGCCAGCCGGGAGGTGGCGAAGGTCAAGCAGGGGGAGGCAAGGTAGAGGCTGGAAAAGTGTATCTCACTGGTTAACAGGTGCTCTGTCTCCTGCTCGGAGCTCTGTGAATCTGCTTTCCCGTACTCCCTGTCTGCTGATCTCCGATGGGAGTCCAAGTCCAAGATGGTGGATTTGTGCTGTGTTAGCTAATAGGGGCCCTCCATTTGTAACTCTCCTCGCTTTCTGTTCTGTGTCAGTTTCTTATTCCGTTTGGTACTTGGTTGAGTTTTTTATCTCTATTTGACGCTTAGGGTTCCAGGATTGTTGTTTGTCTCTGTTTTACTTAGATTTTTGGGTCTTTGCTGTGGAGGGACAGCGTAGTACTTCTGTTTATAGCACCATGTTGGCTCCATCTCCTGATTTTGCCTTTTTGACAACAAAATTCAAATATGTACTCGTAGATCTATTTCTGAAAAAATTTGTCTACTCTGGCTGTAGTGGAATCCTGGTAGAACAGTGGTTGAGAGCTCGGCTGGTAACCAAAACATCAACAGTTCAAATCCACCAGCTCCTTGGAAACCCTATGGGGCAGTTCTGCTCTGTCCTGTAGGGTCACTATGAATGAAAATTGACTCGACAGCAGTGGGCTACCCTGGCCTTGTTGTTGGGTGTTGACAAGTTGATTTTCAACTCTTAGCGACCTCAGGTGATAGAGTAGAACTGCCCCATAGGGGTTTCTATGCTGTGATCTTTACAGAAACATGTCACCATGTCTTTCTTCTGGGTGAGTTCAAACCAGCAACCTTTCAGTTAGCAGCTGAGCACTTAACTGCCACCAGGGCTCCTGACCTCGGCCTTTGACCAAGACTCTTCAATGAGAAAATGGTGCCCTTAAAAGGGAATTAAGTGTCCTTTTGCCTCTGGGCAGCACTGACATTCTCTCTCTTTCAGAGGAGGAGAAAGAGAGGTCAGCCGAGAGGGTTCACCGGCCCCGGGTTTAATGTTTCGTATCGAGGTGATTGAGCTTTGCACGTGAAATGTGACCTGGCTCGGGAATGTGAAACTCTCTGGACCATGCTGTGGCCTAACAACTCTTCCTGCCCTTGAAAAAGACAGATTCAAGGGCATGGGCTTGGCCATGGGCCCTTTTAGCTCATTTGACATCTGTTTACATCCCCTGAGCACGCAGCAGCTATTGGCACTTTGCAGTAGAGTGTGGCAGAGAAAAACCAGTACCGTGTGAAGACTTCCATGCCATGTTGATAATCCAGGGTGGGATAAGTGAGAGATGACTGTCATTGTTTCCCCCCAGCTGGCCTTCCTAACTTATGACTATTTATTTTACCACTTTACACATCTCAGTGATAAACTTTTGATTTTTTTTTTTTTAAAGGAAATTTTACGAAGACGTGACTTTCAAGCTGATTATGAAAACATTTATCATTGGAATCGGTGGGTGAGTAAGTTTGCTATAAACAGTGAGTGAAGACACTCAGGATGTTTAAATGAGTGTTTTCATATAGACATGGTTGGGGAAGGAGAAGCAATGTGAAGGATTTCTGGAGCCTGGAGAAGAGCAGGCCACTGTGGAATATCAGACAGTGGAGCTCTGGCTACACAGGTGCCAACAGGAGATGAAAAAGTTGAAATAGGAGAGTAACAAATTTTGTTTGCTTCACCATGTGTTTTCTGGAGCTAACACCAGAGGCAAGACCTGATCAGACACCGCTTTGTTTTGGGGTGATTTATTATTCCCCATCTGGGTGTTCCTCCAGCATGATGTAGGAGAAAACCTATTAATTCTTTCCTGTGAGGCCCAGCTGTGGACACGTGGAATAGAGAACAACCTCACTCCACTCCTTTCCTCCATACTTAGGGGACCATACATCCCAGGTTGCCTGAGCTAGTCTTTTTTGCCCTGGCATAATTGTTAATTTGTCCCTTTGTCTCTCAAAAGTGTACTAAATTATATGATCACCCTGCCTGTGATACGAGACACAGACGTGCAAATAAGACATCAGCAACAACTAAGAAGGAAATTATTTGTTTTGCTACCAGATTGTTTTCGTCTTTTCTGAGTGCATTCATATTAAAACCAAAAACCAAAAATTGCCCTCACCTCAGTTACAGCTCATGGTGATCTCATGTGTTGCAGAGTAGAACTATGTTCCGTTGGGTTTTCTTGGCTGTAATCTTAACAGAAGCAATTCACCAGGCCTTTCTTCCACAGCACTGTTGGGTGGGTTTAAACCACCAACCTTTAGGGTTAGTAGTCAAGCGCAACCATTTGCACCCTTAGGGTCCTGCATTCACGTTATGTGTGGCCTAATCATTAAAATGTTTAAGACTGTTAAAACATTTTTAACTTTAGAGAGATCATTGTGTTATTGTATTACATTACTATAATAAACGTCATTAATTAGAAGTAAACTGAATGTCGGAACTCTGCCTTGCCTTGCCTCCCATCTGATTAGAACCAAATCTGTTCCATTTTTCTTTGTTGTACCTTTCTTACTTATCCCTTCCTTTCCATACCATTGCCACGATCCTAATTCAGGCACTCATTCCCAAATTCCAGTCTCTTTCTCATAATCTTTCCTAGTCATTTCTACCAGTTTAATCTTTTTTTTTTCCCAAACAGACATTTATACATATGTTGTTATATGACTCTAATTGCTCTCTCCATATTGTGACACTACACTCCCCCTTTTCACCCCCGATTCCCCATGTCCACTCAGTCAGCTCCTAACCCTCTCTGCCTTCCCATCTCACCTCCATACAGAAGCTGCCCGTTTAGTCTCTTGTATGTACTTGAGCTAAGAGGCGCACTCCTCGCGAGTATCATTTTATGTCCCACAGTCCAGCCCAATCCCTGTCAGAAGAGTTGGCCTCAGAGATTGTTTTAGTTCTGGGCTGACAGAGAATCCAGGGGCCATGCTTTCTGGGGTTCCTCGAGTCTCAGTCACACCATTAAGTCTGGTCTTATTAGAATTTGAGTTCTGCACACCACCTTTCTCCTGCTCCATCTGGGACTCTGTTGTGTTCCCTGTCAGGGGGTCATTGGTGGTAGCCGGGCACCATCTAGTTCTTCTGGTCTCAGGCTGATGAAGTCTCTGGTTTATGTGGCCCTTTCTGTCTCTTGGGATAATACTTTCCTTGTGTCTTTGGTGTTCTTCGTTCTCTTTACTTCAGGTGGTTGGGACCAATTGATGCATCTTAGATGGCCGCTTGCAAGCTTTTAAGACTCCAGATGCCACTCACCAAAGTAGGATGCAGAACATTTTCTTAATAAGCTTTGTTATGCCAGTTGACCTCGATGTGCCCTGAGAGCATGGTCCCCAGACCTCTACCCCTGCTACTCTGCCCCTCAAAGTGTTTCATTGTATTCAGGAAACTTCTTAGCTTTGGTTTAGTCCAGTTGTGCTGACTTCCCCTGTAGTATATGCTGTCCTTTCCTTCACCTAAGATAATTCTTATCTACTATCTAGTTAGTAAATAACCCTCACCCTCCCTCCCCACCCTCCTAACCATCAAAGAGTGTTTCCTTCTGTGTTTAAACCTTTTCTTGAGTTATTAAAATAGTGGTATTATACAATATTTGTCCTTCTATGACTGACTAAATTCACTCAGCATAATGACCTCCAGCTTCCTCCATATTATGTTTCATGGCTTCATCATTGTTCTTTATTGTTGCATACTATTCCATTGTGTGGATGTACCATAATTTGTTTATCCACCGTAATTTGTTTATCCATTCATCAGTTGATGGGCATCTAGGTTGTTTCCATCTTTTTGCTATTGTGAACTGTGCTACAATGAACATGGGTGTGCATATATCTATTCGTGTGACCGCTCTTATTTCTTTAGCGTACATTTCAAGGAGCGGGATAGCTGGATTGTATGGTACTTCTATTTATAGCTTTTTAAGAAACCGCCAGATTGATTTCCAAAGTGGTTGTTGTACCATTTTACATTCCCACCAACAGAGTATGTGTTCCAGTCTCTCCACAACCTCTCCAGCATTTATTATTTTGTGTTTTTTGGATTAATGCTAGCCTTGTTGGGGTGAGATGGTATCTCATTGTAGTTTTGATCGCCATTTCTCTAATGGCTAATGATCATGAGCATTTCTTCATGTGTCTGTTAGCCACCTGAATATCTGCTTTGATGAAGTGCCTGTTCATATCCTTTGCCCATTTTTTAATTAGGTTATTTTTCTTTTTGTTGTTGAGGTTTTGCAGTATCTTGCAGATTTTAGAGCTTAGATGCTGATTGGATATGTCAAAGCCAAAATTTTTTTCCCAGTCTGTAGGTTGTCTTTTGACTCTTTTGGTGAAGTCTTTTGATGAGCATAAGCGTTTGATTTTTAGGAGCTCCCATTTATCTAGTCTGTCTTATGCTTGTACATTGTTACTTACGGTTCAGATTGTGTTTATGCCATGTATTAGGGCTCCTAGCGTTGTCCCTATTTTTTCTTCCATGATCTTTATCATTTTTATTTTCTATTTCTTTGATCCATTTTGAGTTAGTTTTTGTGCATGGTGTGAGGTATGGGTCTTCCTTCAGTTTTTTAAGGTGGAATCCCATTATGCTAGTTTAACACCATTTGTTAAGAGACTGTCTTTTCCCCAATTAACAGACTTTAAGCCTTTGTCAAATATCAGCTGCTCATAGGTGGATGAATTTATGTCTGGATTCTCTATTCTGTTCCATTGGTTATGTATTTGTGGTTGTACCAGTACCAGGCTGTTTTGACTACTGTGGTGTTATAGTAGTTTCTAAAATCAGGTAGTTTGAAGCCTCACACTTTGTTCTTCTTAAGTAATGCTTTACTTATTTGGGGCCTCTTCCCTGTCCATATGGAGTTGGTGATTTGTTTCACCATCTCATTAAAAAACGCCTTTGGAATTTGGATCGGGATTGCATTGTATCTGTAGAATGCTTTGGGTAGAATTAATATTTTCACAATGTTGAGTCTTCCTATCCATGAGCAAGGTATGTTTTTCCACTTATGCAGGTCTCTTTTGGTTTCTTGCAGTAGTGTCTTGTTTTCATTGTATGAATCTTTTACATCTCTGGTTAGATTTATTCCTAAGTATTTTATCCTCTTGGGGACTGTTGTAAATGGTACTGATTTGGTGATTTCCTCTTCGAGGTTCTCTTTGTTGATGTAAAGGAATCCAACTGAGTTTTGTATGTTTATCTTGTATCCTGAAAATTTGCTGAAATCTTCTGTTAGTTCCAATAGTTTTCTTGTGGATTCTTTGGGGTTTTCTGTGTATAAGATCATATTATCTGGAAATAGAGATACTTTGACTTCTTCCCTACCAATCTGGATGCCCCTTATTTCTTTTTCTAGCCTAATTGCTGTGGCTAGGACCTCCAGCACAGTATTGAATAAGAGTGGTGATAAAGGGCATCCTTGTCTGGTTCCCTTTCTCAAGGGGTACGCTTTCAGACTTTCTCCATTTAGGATGATGTTGGCTGTTGGCTTTGTATAAATGCCCTTTATTATGTCGAGGAATTTCCCTTCTGTTTCTACTTTGCTGAGAGTTTTAATCATGAATGGGTATTGGACTTTGTCAAATGCCTTTTCTGTATCAATTAATAAGATTATTTGATTGTTGTCTTTTGTTTTATTTATGTGATGGATTCCATTGATTGTTTTCCTAATGTTGAACCATCCCTGCATACCTGGTATAAATCTCACTTGGTTATGTTGAATTATTTTTTTGGTATGTTGTTGAATTCTGTTGGCTAGAATTTTGTTGAGGATTTTTGCAACTATATTCATGAGGGATATTAGTCTGTAATTTTCTTTTTTTGTGTTGTCTTTATCTGGTTTTGGTATCAGGGTTATGCTGGCTTCATAGAATGAGTTTGGGAGTATTCTGTCCTTTTCTATGCTCTGAAATACCTTTAATAGCAGTGGTTTTAATTCTTCTGTGAGAGTTCAGTAGAATTCTCTGGTGAAGCCATCCAGGCCAGGGCTTTTTTTTGTCAGGAGTTTTTAAATTACCTTTTCAGTCTCTTGTTTTGGGTTTATTTAGTTATTCTACCTCTGTTTGTGTTAGTTTAGGTAGGTAGTGAGTTTCTAGAAATTTATCCATTTCCTCTAGATTTTCAAATTTGTTAGAGTACAGTTTTTCATAGTATTCTGTTATGATTCTTTTAATTTCAGTTTGGTGTCTTGTGATATCACCCATCTCATTTCTTATACAGGTTTTCTGCTTCCTCTCCTGTTTTTCTTTGTCAGTTTGGCCAGTAGTTTATCAATTTTGTTGATCTTTTCAAAGAACCAGCTTTTGGTCTTGTTAACTCTTTCAATTGTTTTTCTGTTCTCTATTTCATTTAATTCTGCTCCAATTCTTATTTCCTTTCTTCTGGAGCTTGAGGGCTTCTTTTGCTGTTTTCTTTCTACTTCTTCCAGTTGTAGGGTTAATGTTTTGATTATGGCCGTTTCTTTTTGGATGTGTGCATTTATTGCTATAAGCTGACCTCTGAGAACTGCTTTTGCTGTGTTGCAAAGGATCTGGTAGAATGTGTTTTCATTCTTGTTTGATTCTATGAATTTCTTTATTCCATCCTTAATTTCTTCTGTAACCCAGTAGTGTTTGAGCAAGGTTTTATTCAGTTTCCACGTGTTTCTTTTTTTTTTCTTCTTCTTTGCTTTTTGTGTTGTTGATTTCTACTTTTATGGCTTTATGGTTAGAAAAGATGCTTTGTAATTTTTAGATGCTTTGGATTTTGTTAAGGCTTGCTTTATGGCCTAATATGTGGGCTGTCTTTGAGAATGTCCCGTGTGCGTTGGAAAAGAAAGTATTCTTGGCTGCCGTTGGGTGGAGTGTTCGCTATATGCTTATGAGATCAAGTTGGTTGATTGTAGCATGTAGCTCTTCCATGTCTTTTTTGAGCTTCTTTCTGGATGTTCTGTCCTTCACTGAAAGTGGTGTGAAGTCTCCTACTAGTATTGTGGAGCTGTCTGTCTCTCCTTTCTGTGGTGTTAGAGTTTGTTTTATGTATTTTGGAGCCCTGTCATTGATTGCGTGAATATTTACTATAGTTACATCCTCCTGGTACATTGACCCTTTAATCGTTATATAGTGTCCTTCCTTATCCTTTGTGGTAGATTTTACTTTAAAGTCTGTTTTGTAGAGGTAGTACTCACTCCCGCTTTTTTTTGAGTGTTGTTTGCTTGCTATATTTTTTTCCATCCTTTGAGTTTTAGTTTGTTTGTGTCTTTAAGTTTAAGGTGGGTCTTTTGTAGGCAGCATATAGACGGATCGTGTGTTTTTATCCAGTTTGACACTCTGTGTTTCTTTATTGGTGCATTGAGTCCATTTACATTCAGCGTAATTATTGATAGGTATGAGTTTAGTGATGTTGTTTTGATGTCTTTTTTTGTGTGGTGTTCACCGTTTCTTTGTTCCACTTAATTTTCTGTGCTGAGTCTTTTTCTTTATGTATTTTCTGTTCATCTATTTCATTATTGTTGATTTTGTTTGCTGAGTCTTTATGTGTTTCTAGTTTTTTATTTTGACTTGTAGGAGTGTTAGTTTCCTTTGTGTTACCTTAATATTTACCTCTATTTTTCTAGGTTTAGACCAGTATTCTATTTCTTTATATCACCTTGACTTCCTCTCCATATGAAAAATCTATGTCTACATATTATAAGTCCTTTTTTTTTTTTAATTTGTCATCTTTCACATATTGACATCTGTTTCCCTATTTTCTGTGTTTTAGCTTTGATTTACTTTTGTGACTTCCCTATCTGGGTTGATACCTGGTTGCTCTATCCAGTGTTCTAGTCTTGGGTTGTTATCTGATGTTACTGATTTTCTAATCGGAGGCTCCCTTTAGTGTTTCTTATAATTTTGGTTTGGTTTTTGCAAATTCCCTAAACTTCTGTTTATCTAGAAATGCCCTAATTTTGCCATCATATTTGAGAGACGGTTTTGCTGGATATATAATTCTTGGCTGGCAATTTTTTTCCTTCAAGGTCTTATATACATCATCCCATTGCTTTCTTGCCTGCATGGTTTCTGCTGAGTAGTCTGAGCTTATTCTAATTGACTCTCCTTTGTAGAAGACTTTTTGCTTATCCCTAGCTGCTCTTAAAATTCTCTCTTTATGTTTGGTTTTGGCAAGTTTGATTATGTCTTGGTGACTTTCTTTTGAGATCTATCTTATATGGGGTTCGATGAGCATCTTGGATTGATACCTTGTCATCTTTCACAATATCAGGGAAGTTTTCTGCCAACAAATCTTCAACAATTCTCTCTGTATTTTCTGTTATCCCCCCTGTTCTGGTACTCCAGTCACTCTTAGGTTATTCCTCTTGATAGAGTCTCATAATTTTTAGGGTTTCTTCATTTTTTTAAATTCTTTTATCTGATTTTTACTCAAACAAGTTGGTGTCAAGTGCTTTTTCTTCAGTCTCACTAATTATGACTTCCATTGCCTCAATTCTGCTCCTATGACTTTCTGTTGAGTTGTGCAATTCTGAAATTTTATTGTTAATCTTCTGGATCTCTGCTTGCTGTCTCTGTATGGATTCTTGCAGCCTGTTAAATTTGTCATTATGCTCTTCTCTAATCTTTTTAATTTCCTGTTCTACGTTTTGCTTGATTTCCTTCCTAATCTCTTGAAGAGTTCTGTTTATTAATCTTTTGTATTCTGCCTCTGGTAATTCGAAGAAATTTTCCTCTTTTGGAAAATTTCTAGATTCTTTATTTTGGGAGTTTGCTGAAGCCATCATGGATTGCCTCTTTATGTGATTTGATATTGACTGTTGTCTCCGAGCCATCAATAAGTTATTGTATTTATTTATTTTATGTTTGCGTTCTGTGTCCTAGCTTCTTGTTTTGTTTTTATATGCCCAAATAGGCTGCTCGTATGAGGTAGCGCACCTTTGAAGCTCTAATGTCCTGTCACCAGGTGGTTAAATCTGTGAGCTCAGGAGTCCGCCTACTCCTGTACGGATTCAGCTCAGGTGTCCAGATGGATAGCCACCAAGTGTGTGGTGTAGGCTCTCACAGGCCTAGACAGGCATGGGTGATTGTTGTAGGCACAGGCATCTGGCTGCAGCAGGGGAACCCACTCTGAGCAAGGCAGGGGCTGACGGCCGCCCCTGAGTGTCCAGGAGGAATTCGTGTCCCTGTTCTCTAGAGTGCGTAGGTGGGTGGGTTTCGCAGCCAGACTATGAGCAGCTAATGCTGTTGTCTGTAAGGACTGGGAGCATCTCTTATTCACGGGCCCCTTTTGCAGGTGGCTAGGTGGCGTGGATGGAGTCACCAGTCCCCAGGCGCCTGATGAGGGTAGATGAAGACCCTGCTTAATGGATAGAGCAGTGTCAAATGTGAAGAACCTGTCACTTCATAGCTGAAACAGTTGAAGTTAGAGTTCCTGTGTATATCCTGTTGTACTGCGGTAACGAGGGCTACGCTGTTGAGATGGGCTCACAGAAGTCTGTGTAGGGGGAAAGGCATTCAAAGTCCATGGATCCCTTATGTCTATGCCTAGGCAAAGGAGCTGTGCTTACCCTGGGTTCCTGGCTTAGGGGAGCTGGCAGTTTACTTTTTCCCTTATTGTTAATTTGTTCACTCCATGGCAGGGAGAATGGGTCTGGCCGTGTGACGGATCGTACTTGTGGCCCAGGGGACTCGGCAATTGCTGAAGCCGGTCTGGGACCTAGTGCAGAGCAGGGAGCAGGGTGGTAAATAGGAGAGAGGTTTTTCCCTCGGGGGTGTTTTTGATCCGTGTAGTAAGCCTTACACAAGTACTTATCTTTTGTCGAGGGCTGCTTCTCACTGGTTCTGGGTGGCTGTGTAGACTGTCTGGCTCTGGGTCTCTCCCAGTGTGGAAAACACGCCTTCCGAGCACCGCGGCTTGCCTGCCTCACTGCTCACCCCCGAGCTGATCAGGCCTGCAGGGCTCAGGGTCTTGCCAGGTCAGGTCTGGCAGCTCCTCACTGCTTCCGAACCATCTGTCCCTCCCCTGCCACTCAGTCCGGTTCCTTAACTCTGCCTTTGATGTTCAGGGCTCCCAGATTGCCCGTATATAATTGAATCACTTGTTTTTCTGGGTCTTTGTTGTAAGAGGGTCCACCGGAACCATCTGACTACTCTGCCATCTTAGCCCCACCTCTCTACCAGTTTAATCTTAATGCAAAACATTTTTCATGATTTCTCTCACCTGCTGATCACTCTTCAGGGGTGCTCAGTTATTTATATTGAAATCTGAATGTCCTGGTATGTAAGGGACATCCATAAATAATAAAAGAAATTTATTAGCTTCAAGGGTAGGCAGGCTTCAGGAAAGGTTTGATTCAGGAGCTCAGTGATTTCACCAAAAACTCAGTGTCTCTCCGTGTCTTCTTTTCTGTCGTCCTCTGTTTGGATTTGCCCTATGGTTGGCTCTCCTTTTGGTCACGAGGCTGTCAGCAGCTTCCAGGAGTTCACAGAGTCTGCCACCAGGAAAATGGAAAGAAGTGCTTCTTTTCCTTAGGTCACGAATCTCCCTTTGATTGGAACAGCTTATGTCACATACCCAGTCATTGTGGCAGAAAGGATTGCATTGATTGACTTAGTCCTGTGGGACTCTGCTCTGGAGTTGACATTGGGGTTAGTCCCAACCAGACCTCAAAGAAAGGGGTGGAACCTGGGGAGGCAACTACAAAGTCCACTGCAGCACCCAACCCAGCTTTTATTCTGCATGTGTGTGTATAAAATTTCTCTCTTTTCAATATTCCAGTAGAGTACTCTCTATCTAGTAATATGTCTCATGTTTTCTTGCTATGTGCTTTAACTATCTAGTAAAGCGTCCTCCCCAATGTCTCTTCATTAGTGTCCTAGTTACCTAGAGTTGCTGTAACAAAAAATGCCACAAGTGATAGCTTTAACGAACAGAAATTTATTTTCTCACAGTTGGGAGGCTAGAAGTCCAAATCAGGGCATCAGTTCTAGGGAAAGATCCTTCTTTGTCTCTTTCAGCTTCTAGTATCTGCCAATAATCCTTGGCATTCTGGGGTTTACAGATCCGCTATCATCATGTGGCAGTGTCTGACCTCGTCTAACTTCACAAGGGGAAAGGAACATCGAGATCAACAGCCCAGGGCAGATTTCTGTGAGGCAGAGGTCAGACATCTCCTCTCTCCACCATCTTTACCAGTTCTGACACCAACTGTCCCTCCCATGAAACTCTCCGCTTCTCTGCTGGGTTCTATAATTTGTTGCAGTGGCCCCACAGAACTCACAGACAATACGCAGGATTATGGAGTTTGTTAGGGAAGTAACAGTTACATTTTATGCTCAGGAGCACTCAGGATACAGTTCTTCCATCAGGACAGTCTCTTCCCAGTTGTGCTCGTAGGCACGCCTCTCCCTGACCCTCAGCCGCTGCCCAAAGGCAGTCAGCTTTCTCCCTCTGTGGGCCAGGAAGCCTAGTGCTCCATCTCCTGCTGCTGGGTCTCTGCCACCACTTGCCACCTTCAGTGTTACAGCTCTCTTTCTCTCTCTCTATGTCTCCTGGTTCCAGGAGCTTCTTAGCACAGGGATCCCGGGTCCAAAGGACCTGCTGGCTCCTGGCTGTTCTTCCTTGGTCGTGTCGGGATCCTCCCTTTCCGGCCTCTTGGGTGGCTCATTTCAAGCCCAGCAGGATGGCAAAACTGACCAATCCCTTTGGTGGGCCACAGTTACCCTCTCACATAGTCCCAACCAGTCACTTGGGTGGGAGTTACAAGACGGTGACTAGAAAGGCCATACAAAAGTGATCCATTGCACTGCAGTCTGTGTCTGTTTTGCTCTTTTAAGATACCATTGAGAATCGATTAGGTTTAGGACCCACCCTGGTATGATCCCATTAACATAACAAAAGGAAACCTCTATTTCCAAACAGAATTATATTCACAAGTATAGGGGTTAGGATTTCAACATACATAGATTTGTATATGTGTGTTATGTGAAAGTTTACAGAGCAAATTAGTTTCTCATTCAAAAGTTTATACACAAGTTGTGACATTTGTTGCAGTCCCTACAATTTGTCAACTTATATTTTGGGAGAACACAGTTCAATCCATAACAATTAGCAAGTGCCATGATATCAGATCCCGTGAAAACCCTGCCAGACTCAGCTGCAGTGGCCTCTCTTCATTCTTTTCTTCCTCTCTCCAGACTCAGTGTGTTGTCTTTTTCTTGTGGAATTACTACTTGCTGCCCTATGAAGTCATTATTCAACTGAGACTGCAACGAATAGTAGGAATTCTAGAAGGGTTCAGCAGGCATCCATAAACCTGAAAATGTTATGCATGTGTGAAAATGTTCATTTTTCTGGGGAAAAAGTTTATAACCCTCATCAGATTCTCAGAGTTCCATGATGCAGAAAAATTGAAGATCCATGGCCTTTGGAGTTAGATTTTGTATCCCACCTTCATTACTTACTAGGTGTTACCTTAGGCAAGTTTTATTAGTATGCAACTTTCGAATCCTTAGTTTCCTCAACTGGAAATGGGAATGTATATCTTCATGTTGCAGAATGGATTCTCCACTTGTTTTAATAATTGCAGACAGCCTTTTTAACTTTTCCTTAGCTCATTATCATATTCCAAGCACAAGGAGCCCTTGTATCACCTGACATACATAAAATAAACAGGCCCAGAGTTTAAATTGATTTGGGTGTTGTGAACAAAAAAGGAAGTGGCACCAAAGTAGTCTCTATTTTCCTCCCTACATCCTAGAATAGGACATGCTCCTGTCTGGGCATTCTTCCCCTATAATTGGATAGCACACCTCAGGGTAATGAATGTACTGAAGGAGAAGGGTTAAGTCTTAAGGTGTCACCTGGACACAATGGTTGCATTTTAAGAATGGATCTTAGGCTCTGACTTGTTAAATGTTTTTTCCCCATTCTCCTGTCTGTCCAAACTGAATTACCTTCTAGCTGGTCCATTTCCCCCAAGGCTTGTACTCCACCATAAAAATGGGGTGCTTATTTCTCATTGGCTCCAGGTGAGTCAGTGGGGGAGAGTTCTAATTACTGTGGCTTCAACTGCATGGTCTTACAAAGGAGATAAGTCAGAAAGGTGACCGTTTTCTAGCCAGGTTGCTCAGACCATAACAGACTTACCCCCATTTTGCTATCTATTTCAAACCAAAACTCATTACCTAAACTATGGACATTTAGTATGGCTTATACACGTTTTTAAAGAGGAAAAAAAGCATAACAATATTTTGCCATACATGGGATAACACCCACTTTTCCTTATTTTAAAGGAGATCATCCATGTCAACTTAGTTGCATATTGTAAGATTAGATGAAAAATCTTGTGAATCAAGCTCCTTCTACTTTCTAAATGTAAGGTATTTAGGTAAATGAATAATTTCTTTTATCAGTTTCGGCACAAAGCTGGTCCTACGAGGCAGAGGTTAAAGATGTCCCAAGTGTCCAACTCTTCCAGGCTGCTGTACCACACCATCATTTCTAACATCAACTATTCCCTCTCCCCTCAGTACTCTCCCTCCTGTCTTTGGGTTCCCTAATACACTGCAACGTCTGACAGAACTCACGAAGCATATAAAGAAATGCCTGATGCGGTTGTGAATGCTGGCAAAAAGTCCCAAATCCGTGAGTCAGGCATAGGCTTCTCCCAACCCACGTGGCTGCAGGGGCTGAAAAACTGAAACTAGCAGTTCAGACCACAGGCCGCTGGCTCGCAAGGCCAGGGAAGCTCCAAATCAGGTCACACAATAGGCCGCTGGCCCGCAGGGCTATGGAGGCCGGCGAATCCTAGAATCAGCAGGTCAGAGAGAAGGCCTCTGGCTCAAGTCCAAGAACTTTCGGTCGGTTGATCACAAACGAGTTGTGGGATCCAGATACAGAGAAAGCCCTGCCAGGTCATCCACACATACACCTTAGATGCAGGGCACACCCTAGGGAATGGGCGTAACTTGAATACGGGTGGGACTTGAGTCATGCCCTCCTGCAAGGCGTGACTCATTAACAGGTAGAGGCCAGGATCCACAACACATAAAATGGAGGACTACCATACAATACTGGGAATAATGGCCTAGCCAAGTTGACACATAACCCCAACCATCGCAGGTTCCATACACCTTATTTGCATGGTCCCATTCAGTCATTGTGTGTCAGTCACAAAGACCATGGCTGGTAGGACCATATTAAGTAATTCATTAAGCTGCAGGCCACCCCCGTCTCTTCTAGCCATTGACCTTTTCATACTTAAAGGATTAACTTCCCCCTCCCAATCATTTTACCAGTTCCAAACAGTCATTAACTATCAGTCCTTCAGTAGGGCAAAAGAGTCCTAAGGGTGAGGTTACTCAGCCATTCAGGTCTGTTGCAGGTGTCCATTGATCTGGTCAGGTTCTCCAAAAGTTCGTCTCATCTTCACCCTTTCTGGCCTCTGATAAAATTTAACTGAGAGATTATTCCCTTGCTCTAAGTTTCTCTAGAGGTATCAGCATAATGTTAGATTTCCCCCACTGCATAACCCACTTGTTCATTCCTTTATTTTCAGTTATTATTTCTCCTTTCTTCCATTTGTTATTTGTTTTTACTCAAACTTTTCCACCTTGGGAAGGGATATCAGGTTCAGCTGCTGTGCCAGTCTAGATTGCTGGTAGCAAGACCAGTCTAGCAAGTTCTTCTCTCTCAGTCCACTCCCATTCCTGTTGGATAGGGTTACATAGGTAGGTACAACACTAGTGGAGTATCTCACATGCTAGGCAGTATGGCAGTTTCCACTGTCAACCTCGATTTTGCCAGATAGGGGGAAGGTACAGTCCATCCCATCAGGCCCTTGAGGATTCTGGCATACATGTTCAGGGGTATAGTTACAGTCTCTTGCTTAGGGATCACCTCTGCTTCCGGCACCCACAGCTGCATCCCTAGTCCTGGAGCTGCAGCATCTGGCAGGTAAAAACCAATTTTAGGTGATGTGGGGAAGAACTAATACAGTGGCACCAGCATCCTCCCCCACCCCATCTTCCCCAGATCCTCCAGAGAAGTGTAGGAATCTATCCAGTGGTGATCCTCCCTTTCTCCCCCTCATGTTGAGTGTGAGCACACACTCATGAAGGCATGTGATCCAGCCATCATGCCTTTATCTCCCCCCGTTTTGGATAATAAATGTTTCAGTTGCCCATTCTAATTCTCTATCAAACCATTACTCTGACGGTGGTATGCAACATGGTATTTCCACTTAATATGATGTTTCTTGGCCCATTGCTGCACCCTGTGGGATGTCAAGTGTGTTCCTTGGGCTGATGAAATATAAGTTGGTGGCCTAAATTGGTACAGTATCTTTTGTTCTATCCCTTAATGGTGTTTTTAGCATTTACATCTGTCATGGGATATGCAAAGCCCAGTCCAGAGTAAATATCTATTCCTGTGATGACCCATTTGTAGCCACCTGGTGCCACCAGCGACATTGGTCCAGTATAATTAACTTGCCAGCTACGTGCAGGACCTTCTCCCTGTGGAACTTGCTCCATAACCATCTGCAGCCTTTGTCTTTCTTGTTGGCAACAGCAGTCCTTATTGGCATTTTGTGCCTCAGAGAGTACAAGGGGGATGTGTCTAGATTCAGCCCATCTCTGCATTGCTGCTGCACCCCCATGTCTGCTCATTTCATGGACTCAGTTGGCCACCTCAAGTGAGCGTACGAACAGGTTCACTTGCTGATTCCAATTGCCTTCCAATCCAGGAAGGGAGTTTTTCTGATGGGCATCGGCATGTCCTACTCTGATGCACCCTCTAAGTTCTCAGAGTGCTTTCCACAGGTTCATGCCCCACTCGGGTGTCCCCTTAATAGTCTGATTTTCCATTGCCCATTTGCCTGACCATATAGCCAGGCCGTTGGCCACTGCCCATGAATCGGTAAAAGTCCAAACATATGGCTCTCACCATTGCACAATTCTTCCATCACAGCTAGGAAGACGGCATTCAGTTCAGCCCATTGAGCTGACCTGTTCTTAAACCTTCTTCAGTCAGAGTCTTTTCATCTGCTGGTCTTAATGTAGCAGCTTTCCACATGACATGTTGTCCATGTACCCTGGAACTGCCATCCGTGCACCAAGCAGCCTTCTGCTGGTCAGCGGAAAGTTGTTCATAGCACACTGTCCATGTAGCAGTGGGCTCTGGCAGCATCTCATGTGGTTGCAGGGTAGGACCTATGGGAAAAGAGGCTACCTGCTCGTGGATACGGTGGGTGCCTCCCTGCATACCCCCAGTAGCTTGTTCTTATATGAACAATTTCCATTTTATTATGGAACTATTTTGGGTACCACCTTCCTTATTAGAGTATTTCTCTGACATCACCCAAGACGTTATGGGTATTTCAGGTTTCATGATGATTTTATGTCCTTCTGTCGTTGAGACAGTCTCAGTCAATGCCCAGTAGCAGGCGAGTAATTGCCTTTGGCATGTATCATGCTGCAGCATCTGGAAACGTTCTGGTGCAAAATCCCAGTGGTCACTATAGGGTGGCATTCTCAGGTCTTTGCCACAAGTTCCAGCCTGCATAAACATGTGTGGCAGACACCTCCAAAACTCATGTCTGAATGTGAATCATAAGGGCCTAAAGGCAGGGGGGGTTAGACCACTTTTTGTAATTCATACATACCCTGCTGTTGCTGTGGCCCCCATTCAAATGCAGTTTTCTTCCAAGTAGTTTTATGGATGGGGGCCAGCAGTATTCCCAGATGTGGAACATGCGTTCTTCAGAATCCAAATGAACCAACGAAACGTTGGGCCTTCTGCTTAGTCTTGGAGGTAGGTAGCAACAACAACTTATTCTTGGTTGCCTGCAGAATGTCACGGGTAGCTCCTGCCCAAGTTATTCCCAAGAATTTTCACTGTTTGGGCAGGACCCTGGATTTTTGCTGGATTTATTAATGAGCCTCTGTTGGTCATGTGGGCAACCACTGTATTCAAGTCAGCCGTAGCCTGTTCTTCAGTGTTTAGTATTAACATCAACATAATGTATCATTACACTCGAAATCTGTACCAAGTCTCAGTCTCTTCTAACCAAACTGTGACAGTAAGCTGGTGAATACAGGTAATCCTGTGACGGTGTAGTGTAAGTGAGTTGAGATCCTTCCCATGTGAAAGCTAACTGTGGCTGGCTCTTTTCTGAGACTGGCATGAAGAAAAAGACATTTGCCAGATCAGTTACTGAGTACCAGTTTCCTTTAGTCTGCTGTGTTTTCTACACATTGATACCATGTCTGGAACAGCTGAAGCCACAGGTGGCTACTTTATTTAGGCCTCAGTAGTCTACTGTCAGCCTCCATGAGCCATCTGCCTTTTTAATGGGCCATACAGGGCTGTTATACAGAAAATTTGTTGGCACCAGTACTTCAGCCTTTAGCACGTCTTTAATCAAAGCAGTAATCTCCTTTTGTCCACCAGGTATCCTATACAGTTTCAAATTAACATCCTGAGCGGGCTTGGGCAATTCTAATGGTTCCCATTTAGCACGTCCAATCAATACTGGCCGGAGGGCAGACTTACAGACCTTCAGTTTTACAGTATCAGGTAGAGGGAGTGTTTCCCAATTAAATATAATAGTCATACCAATAATACATTCAGGTAAGGAAGATGCAACTATTTCATACAAGATCTGTTTAAGTCTTTGAATTCTCGTCCAAACTTTCACCTTGGTACCATCAACTGTTGCATCCCCATATCCCCCAAGTCTAACCTTAGGCCCCTTCAAGATTTTATTGACAGGTTTTGGGATTACAGTACATTGGATTCCTGTGTCTGGGATCCCCAAGAAGATCTCTTCCCCACCTCCAGGACATTTCTTCCACACATGTGCATATGGCCTCAGGTCCCTTGCTGGGGGCTGGACCAAAAGACGCTAGCCCCCTCATCAGTCCTTGTCTTGATCAACTAGGTGAGCCTCTGCTTCAGATGGTTCCAGGTGGGAATTCCGGTCATCAAATACCTCCCAACTAGGGTGAATAGGATGGACTTGTTTAAGCCTCTTCAGCGTTGGAGGACCAGCAGTAGTTTTGTTTAGTCCATCCAACCTCCTGTAGTGCTGCATTAGAACCTTTGTCTCAGCTCATCAGTGTTCACTGTATTCATCCCATTTCTTGGTAACCGTCTAAAAATCTCTGTCCTGCTGGAGTAAATTCTTTCCGCATTGCCTCTTCCCATTCTCCTGTGAATCACCCTTACATATGTTGCATCTGTAAGATCCATGTAGGGAAGCTGTGCCAACAGATCCTACAAGGCTTCTCAGATTGTTGCTTTGGTTCACAGTAGCAAGGTTATGCGGGGTGCCCATGATGTAGAAGGGGCTCCCTTGATTACCAAATCTGCCGTAACCTGTGTAAGGGGCATACACGTTGGACGAATATCCTGATCACCATAAAGCCATTCTAGTATGGACTACATAAGCAGGACATCAGCTGCTTCCTCTGGAGTGTTCCATTGGGTATGTAGATGGGGAGAGGGGCAGTTTCCCTTCTTAGGGTAAACAAATCTCAACGCAAATTTTATCCAATCCACCAGGCTGGCCGTCCCTTCCGGGTTAGTCTGCTGTGTAACTGCATCTTGTATCATCGTTCTTGACTGTTCCATAGTGAGTTGTGGACCTTACATCAACTCAAACATAGTCTTCCATTCTGCATCGTTCAGAACTAAAGACACTGACCCTAAATTAGTCACTCACACAATCCATTTTAGTAATGGTTCGTCAGGAAGCTGACGATACCAATCTGCAAATTGAAGTAACGTCTTTACACTATACCCCCTGCTTTCTATAATTTCTTGGTTTTGCTCGTTTCTCTCCTGGACCATCTTCTTGGTGACCAACAATTGTATAGGAACTTCCTGTTGTTCAGACACGATTTTTCCTTTCTGCATGGGCCCTGAGACTAGCTCTGACCAGACAGGATCTGGGCTTGGTTCAGTGCTAAAATCAGCCCCTACAATTCTGTCTCCCTGCCATTGCAGCTATTACTGATAACAGAAACCAAGGAATTGTACATCTAGCCCTTTATTTATCACTCTGTATTTCATATACATCTAACTAGCCAATTCCTCAGGAGTTAGATCCACCTCTCCTAAATCCCATGAATAGCTTTTGCCTTGAGTAACTGATTACAACATGACAGCTGCTTCAATCCATGTGTGTTTTTTATCCCATCCAGAAAACAAAGTTTTCTCATTCTCCCATTTATCTCCTTTTTCCCAAAACCACATATTCCAGTGAGTCTGGGCTGTTGCAACAAAATCCACAATTCTGATACCAGCTAAACGAATAATTTCTTTTATAAGGATTGGTACAAAGCTGGTTCCTATGAGGTGAGCTTCAAGATGTCCCAAATGTCCGACTTTTCCAAGCTGCTGCACCACTTCGTCATCTCTAGCATCTACTACTCCCTCTCCCCTCAGTGCTCTCCTTCCCATCTTTGGGTTCGGTAATTCACTGCAACATCTCACAAAACTCACACTGTATAAAGGAAATGGCTCGTGCGGTTGTGGAGGCTGGCAAGTCCCAAATCAGTGGGTCAGGCGTAGGCATCTCCTGACCCACGTGGCTGCAGGGGCTGACAAACCCAAACCAGCAGTTCAGACCGCAGGCTGCTGGCTCACATGCTACAGAAGCTGGTGAATCAGGTCAGACGATAGGCCTCCAGCCCACGGGGCTGTGGAGGCTGATGAATCCCAGAATCAGCAAGTCAGATAGCAGGCCTCTTGTCCAAGTCGCAAGAACCGGAAGTAAGTTGATCACCAACCTGACAAGGGATCCAGATGCAGACAAAGCAACCCCTGCCAGGTCATCCACACATGGACCTTAGATGCAGGCCACACCCCAGGGAAGGGTATAACTTAAGGGTGGGACTTGAGTCATACCATCCTGCAAGGATGTGACCAAGACACATCCTACACCAATCCTGCCTCATCAACATGTAGAGGTCAGGATCCACAACACGTAAAATGGAGGACAGCCATACAGTGTTGGAAAACACAGCCTAGCCAAGTTGACATAACCCCAGCCATCACAAGTTCCATATGTTTTATATGCATAGTCCCTCTCAGTTATTGTGTGAGTCACAAAGACCATGACTAGAGGGGACATATTAAGTAATTCATTGCACCACATTAGGTGTTACTTGAATTACATCCAGCAAGCAATTTTGATGAATAAATATGCGTTCCTTTCCTAGATGACAAACACATTGGGATTCATCTCATCTGAGATCTTAACCTGGGATTAAAGTTCTTGAAAATAAATGTGCAATCAAGAGTTTTTTTTGCTGTGGACATTTGGTGTGGTGAAGTCTTCACTGCTTCTCAGAGTAATGGTTTTAAATGCACAAAATACAGGAATACAAAGGAAACCAGTTATACTGAATTATAGTTATAAAAATATTTATAAAAATAAATGTGACATTGTGATCTATATACTTACTTGTTCATGTATTAAATAACACTATCCAGTGGTGTGTCTAAAAAATGTCATAAATTTGAAATAATCCTGAGCATCGATGATATTTTAAAATATCTGCGACAACTACAACATGATATGAAAATAACTGATTTCTATTGGTGACCAAGTCACAGGTACCATTCATACTGTACCTCTGTAGTTTGTTACTTACATTTGTAATTAAAGGAAATGCTCATTTTCAGTTCAAATTTAGTAAAAATACAGATGTAATATGTTTCCCATTGAAGTTCACAAAGACCCTGAGTTCTGTCCACAGACCCCTTAGAGGTACATGAGCCCCAGGTTAAAAAACCCTGGAGTAAATGAGTGAATAGAGAAGTGCCTCCATGTGCTGTGCATGGTGCTGGATGCCGGGGAACTAGCTACAGAGAGGTGTTTGTCAGGGTCGCCATTCTCGATGTCACAGTCCAGCAGAAAGAGACAAATAACTGATGTGATGTGATAAACTACAATAGACTTCCCATCTACCCCCAATGTTGAGAGAGATTGGGAAAGGGAGGCGTCACAGAGGAGATGTAAATTCACAGTAGGTGGCATGTAGTGAACCACTCCCTCATTTTGTGCAGTGAAACAAAATCACCATTACCATATGTAATTTTATATACTTGCACCAAAGTGTTACTCCTGTTATTTGAGTTGAAGTGAACTATGAATTAATATTTTGCTGCAGACATATATCCTTCTGCTTAAGTCTTAGTCCTGCCCAGTTCACTTGCCCAGTAGTTGGTTACCTTTCTCCTCCAGTCTTCCCAACGTATTTTTTTTATCATTTACATCAGATCTGCCTATGCCGATGGTTTTGCCAACAGGAAAAGCAATAACTGCTGAAGAAATGTTTTTTCTTAGATATTAAATATTGTTTTAAGTATCCTTTTCCTCTAAGATTATTTTAAAATGTCTGATGCTTTTCAATGCATTTTCCTTCTTCCTGTTTTTTTCTCTTTGGTTCAGTGTGACAAATGGTGGCAAGACAACGCTGGCTAAGAATTTGCAGAAACACCTCCACAACTGCAGTGTCATATCTCAGGATGATTTCTTTAAGGTATTTATAAAGCTTCTTAGATAATTTATGTAACGTAAAAACATTCCAATAACAAAGGTAATTGAATTGCGTTCTAACGGTCTTGCTGAGTGATACACTTTTTACAGTGGAAGAATGCTCCATGCAGTAGTGTTACTTATCCACTAGATGGTACCACTTACTGCTACTGATCTTAGATTTTCTTTATCATCATCATCCAAAGCATTTATTGAAGACTTATTTCCTCTTCATTCTATAATTGTATTATTTCTGCAAACTGTTTTGACTGGCACTTGGTTGTTTTTTTTTTCCAGCCAGTGTCTGAGATAGAGACAGACAAAAATGGATTTTTGCAGTATGATGGTAAGTTGATGATCTTGTAAAACATTGTACGCTAATTTCATTGTCTTTTTCAAACCCAAAGAATTTCACTGTCTAGGGAAACAGTCTTAAAGTGTGTTTAAACATATTGTATTTTATACCTGCCTTCGTAGGTTTCTGATTTGTGTTCCACTATTTAAATAAATAAATCCTTTCCCAGTTTCATATTTAAAACTGAAAACATAGGAATGATAGAGTTTTCTTCTGAAGCTGGGGCATACTAGGTTTGCTGTCCCTCTGCTCACCCCTGTGCTTGGATTGTGTAACTAGATACATTCCCTCCCACTAGAGAATCTTGCCCGGCGCAACTGTAAGCGCTCGGTATCTTCTCAACTTTCTTTCCCAGTGACCAAGGTACTAGTAGCTGTTTTGTTTCTTTTCACTGCTCAGAGAAGCTTGTGAATATTTTTTAGATGGATTCACCTCATTCCCTTGCCCCAAGCTAACACGGTTTTGAAGCCAAACGATTAAAGTCCAGCAGAAAACATTTGTTTTCTTGCAGAGAACGTTGTGCTAATAGTCTATATTATATTTATTATTCTTATTAACTATTATAATTAACAAGTTGGTCATCAAGTGTTTATGTAAACTAGTAACAGAGCACATTCTTCCTCCTAAAGACTCTTAAACAATGTTCTTTATTTTCACCTTTGATTGGCCTGGAGGAAAAAAAAGAATGTTGTATAATCATTTCTTTACAGACTATGGTAAGTTTGGAAAGCAAACAAACAAACAAACCTGTTGCCATCAAGTCAATACCAACTCATAGTGTCCCTATAGGACAGTGTAGAACTGTCCCATAGGGTTTCCAAAGCTGTAATCTTTACGGAAGCAGACTGCTACATCTTTCTACCGAAGAGCAGCTGGTGAGTTCAAACTGCTGACCTTTTGATCAGCAGCCCAGCACTTAACGGCTACATCTCCTTGACTCAACTATTCTTGTGTCTGGAGCTGCAGCCAGGATATACGTTTCCTTCTTGTCACCTCCTCCGAAGGATAGTGAGAAAGAGTATCATAAAGAGTTAAACAAGGAAAAACTGTTTTCAACAATTGATAAAGAATTATTATTCCTAATTTATAACGATTTCTTACAAACTGACAAGGAAACCACTAATATCCCAATAGAAAAGTAGGTACAGGATGTGAGTAAGCTGTTTACAGAAGTGAAGGTTATTTGATTAATAAATGAACAATAAACCTCACAAGTAGTCAAACAATTGCAAATTTTACATATATATATATATATATATATTTTCCCACTTACCAAGTAAAGAAAAGTTTTTAAAGCAATGAGAATTATCTAATGATGGTACAGGGCAATAAAACAAAAACACATACACTTTAGATTGGGGTATAAATTTGTATAACTTTTCTAGAAAGGAGCTTGAGCATATGTCCCAAAGACGTTAAAATGCTTATGCCAGCCTATCTTAGTTACCTAATGCTGCTATAACAGAAATACCACAAGTAGGTGGTTTTAACAAAAAGAAATTTATTTTCTCACCGTTTAGGAGGCTAGAAGTTCAAATTGAGGGCGCTGGCTCTAGGGGAAGGCTTTCTGTCTCTGTCCACTTCAGGGGAAAGTCCTTGTCTCTTCTGTTTCTTTGTTCCTTGGAGATCTCATGTGGTGTGACATCTGTCTTCCCCTATTTGTGCTTTTTTGTTGCTTGCCTAATCTGCTGTTTTATATCTCAAAAGAGATCGACATAAGACACACTCTACACTAATGCTATCTCATTAACATCACAAAGAAAATCCTATTTCCAAATGGGCTTATAACTGCAGGGATAGTAGGAGGGTCAGCAAAAAAGAGGAAGACCCTCAACGAGGTAGATTGACACAGTGGCTGCAACAGTGGGCTCAAGCATAACAATGACTGTGAGGATGGCACAGGACCAGGCAGTGTTTTGTTCTATTATACATAGGGTTGCTGTAAGTCAGAACAGACTTGACAGCACCTAACAACAACAACAACAACAACAGGATTTACAACACATATTTTGGGGGGACACAATCCGTAACACAGCCTCTTCCAGTACCTAACATAGCCATCGCTTGTGGTCCCAAGAACTGTCTGAAGAATGTAGCAGCTCCAAAGCATTTGAGGCTGGACAAGCTGACCAGGTGTGTTTGCTCCTCATCCATCTACAGGTCCCCATTAGCTGAGAGAACGTCTCCCCCTCATTATTTTCTTAAGGAACAGACTTGCATATGCCCTAAAGGGGAGATGAAGTGAAGATCTGCGTGCAGCAGTTCATTAAGATTGATGGCAAGGTCCAAACTAATATAACCTACCCTGTTGGTTTTATGATGTCATCAGCATCAACAAGACCGGAGAGAATTTCCGTCTGATCTATGACACCAAGGCTCGCTTTTCCATTTATTGTATTATGCCAGAGTAGGTGAAGTGCAGGTTATGCAAAACAAGAAAGATTTTTGTGGGCACGAAAGGAATCCCTCATCTGGTGACCCACGTTGCTCACACCATCCATTCCCCTGATCCCCTCATTCAGATTAATTTGGAGACTAGAAGGGTGACTGGTTTCATCAAGTTCAACACTGTTAACCTGTGTATAGTGACTGGTGGTGTTAACCTGGAAGAATTGATTTGAGCACTAACAGAGAGAGAGATCCCAGCTCTTTTGATGTGGTTCACGTGAAAGATGGCTAGTGGCAAAGCTTTGCCACCTGGCTTTCCAGCATTTTCATCACTGGCAAAGGCAACAAATCGTGGATTTCTCCCTCCGGAGGCAAAGGTATCCACATCACCACTGCTGAAGAAAGAGACAGCTGACTGGCTGCCAAACACAGCAGTAAGTGAAGTGGTCTCTAGATGCCATGAATGAAGAGGTCTGTGTGTATCATTAAAAATAATACAGCATGAAAAGAAAATGTTTATGCCACGTGTTCAAGTATCCCACCTCTGGGAATCTAAAAGAAAATCTGAACTGGTAAATGTATGAATTTAAGGTAAGAGATAAATGATGTCCTGGATTTACTGGATTTGAAACAAGCCTCAGAAGCCCTAATTCCTTTTAGTGGGAAAGGGTACTTGAAGACCACAATTTCGGTACAAGGGGTGCTCATCTTTACATGTGAAATGATACAGTATCCTGGATTTGAAGCAAATCTAAGCTGCCCTGATTCCGCTTATTGGGAAATGCTATTTTGAGACCACATTCTGGGCACCAGGGTAGTTCATTGCTACTAGGGTGATCATCCTGCAAAAGAATATGATGTCCTGGGTTTACTTTAAAATAATCTGGCGAGAGGTGGGAGTAGAAGTTATAAATAAAGCAAGATTAACCAAGAGTTTATGATTGTACTGTTAATTAATTGATTAATTAATATGCTTTCATAGTATTTGTAGTTTGGAATATTTGTGTTGCAGTTCTGGTGTTAACTAATGATTCCCTGCAATGTTTCTCACATTTACCTGATAATAAGAATTACCTGGTATGGTAGGCTGACTAATGCCCCCACCCCCCCATTGTATCCACATCCTAATCCCCAGAACCTGTGAATGTTACCTTATATGGCAAAGAGCTTTTGCAGATTTGATTAAATTAAGGCTCTTGAGGTGAGGAGATTATCCTGGATTATCTGGTGGGCCCAGTGTAATTACAGTGGTCCTTATATGAGGGATACAGCAAGAGTTAAAATCAGAAGTAAAGGTGATGTGATTATGGAAGCAGAGACAGGAGTGATGTGCTTTGAAGATGGCAGAAGGATACACCAGCTAAGGAGTACAGGCAACCCCTAGAAGCTGAAAAGATCATGGAAATGGATTCTTCCCTCAGAACCTCCATGAGAACCATCCTTATGGAGGAACGAGCCCTCCCAACATCTGGACTTTAGCCCAACGAAACTCATTTTGGACTTCTTACCTCCAGAACTATAAGATAATAAATTCATGTTGTTCTAAGCCACTGAAAAAAGCAAAAACAGAAACAAAAACAAAAAAATTTGTGATTATCAAAGCTGGTAATGGGGACATGGGAATTCATTGTACTGTCTACTTTTGTCTTTTGTATATGTTTGAAATTCTCCGTAATATTTCCATTCCACCTATTTATCAATACTATAGTTTAAATTCAGTATATAAAATGCTTGTTATTAGATTTAAATAAAATGATATTACTCTATAACCTTTGTAGAGCCCTGATTTTACTTATCACAAAAAGCTGCATCAAAAAACTCTTCATACTGAATTTATATTTTTGTGTATTTGTTTGAAGTGCTTGAAGCTCTTAACATGGAAAAAATGATGTCAGCCATTTCCTGCTGGATGGAAAGCGCAAGACACTCTCTACTGTCAACTGACTGGGAAAGTGCTGAGGAAATTCCCATCTTAATCATTGAAGGTTTCCTTCTCTTTAACTATAAGTAAGCATCACCATTCTAAAATTTACTCAGAATGAATGGGGCGGGGAACATTGTGAACTAAATATACTGTTATTTTAGACCCCTTGACACTATATGGAATAGAAGCTACTTTCTGACTGTTCCGTATGAAGAATGCAAAAGGAGGAGGAGGTAAGTTTTGAAATCACTTTTGTGAATTAGAATTCAAAAAGGCAAAATTTAGGAAAAACAGGGAAGGCAACACTGTTTAGCAATTTGTGTGTATCATTTTTCAAACCAGGGAAACCTTAACTTTTCTTACACAAGGAGGAAAACCTTTTTCCATAAATAGTCATCCAGGTGGAGTAAAGCAAATTACTTTTCTAAGAAAATACACTTTTACAAGCTGTTTGGCTCATTTTTCCTAAATCTTCAAATGAACCAATCTCATGTTGATTATGATTTATAATCTAATTGTTTTCTGTTACAGCCACACAAAACACCAATCAGCTAAAAGTTTAACCCAATATATCAGTATCTTTATTTACATTGATATCTGTTTCTTGACTCTTCTGTAAAGCACTAGAGGGGGAGAAAAGATGATTATGAACTGTATTCAGTGAATTACAAATTAATTTTTGGATTGAAGAACTAAATCCGTTTTCATGCCTTTGTATGTATTTGCATTGAATCTAAAACATGTCGTATTAATCGTGTTTAGAGCTCATCTCTGAATGATTTTCCCATTATCCTGACCACTATTATTTTACTTTATCAATTGTGTGTTTGTGTCTACATAAAGTTTCGTACATGTTTTGGTAGTACAAGGGTCTACGAGCCGCCAGACCCTCCAGGGTACTTTGACGGCCATGTGTGGCCCATGTATCTGAAGCACAAAAGAGAAATCGAGGATATCACGTGGGAAATTGGTAAGTCCCTCTCTATCCTCTATGTAAGGCCTTTTACTTGCCGTTTGCTTCAGAGTATAGAAAAGAAAAGAATTTAGGCCCCTGGACACCCTTTTAGCTCAGTAATGAAGTCACTCCTGAGGTTCACCCGTCAGCCAAAGATTAGATAGGCCATAAAACAAAACGAGACTAAAGGGGCACACCAGCCCAGGGGCAAGGACTAGAAGGCAGGAGGAGACAGAAAACAGGTAATTGGGAACCCAAGGTTGAGAAGGGGAGAGTGTTGACATGTCGTGGGGTTGGTAACCAATGTCACAAAACAATATGTGTACTAATAGTTTAATGAGGAGCTAGTTTGTTTTGTAAACCTTCATCTAAAGTACAATAATAGTAAAAAATAAATGTCCAAAAGTCTGAAAAAGACAGGTTAACAGGCTATTGTGTATGCCTCCAGATTTCTGTATGCATATATCATTTTAAAAAATAAAATAAAAATTGGTTCATACTAAAAAAAAGGCAAAGAAAAGAATTTAGGAGGCGTTTTTCTCATGGTGAAGGTTATAAAGGACCACTTTAGGCCAGAGCACTTCTGGTCTTCATCTCTTCCCAGACTGGCTCTGCTGGTGTCTGTTGCTCTCTGTGTGGCTCTTGTTAGAAGCTTGCCAACTTCTGGATGGTCATTCATTCAACAAATGATAATTGAATGCCTTCCATGTGGGGATACAGAGGGGAACAAGGCAGACACAGTCCCTGCAGTCAGGGAGCTAACATTGTATCAGGGAAGACAGACGTCAAACAAACTAGTTGCATAAGCATGTCCTTGCTACATGGTAAGTGCTGTGCTGAAGATGCGTAGGGTGCTGTGAGACCGAGCTCTTGGAAGACTACCTCAGTCCCAACGGTCAGTCAGGGAAGGCCTCCTTGAGGAAGCTACATTTAAGCCAGACTCTGACAGTGTATTAGTTAGGCCTACTGTAACAGATTACCTCGAACTGGGTGGCTTCAAACAACAGAAATTTATTCTTAGAACTGTAAGCGCTCGGCTGCTAACTGAAAGATTGGCAGTTCGAATCCACCCAGCGGCTCCACGAAAGACCTGTGGTGATCTGCTTGCATAAAGATTACAGCCAAGAAAACCCTATGGAGCAGTGCTACCCTGTAACACATGGGGTCACTGTGAGTCAGAATCGACTCAACTGCACCCAACAGCAACACACTTTCCTTGAAGGCTCTAGGGGAAGATCCCTCCTTGCCTCTTCCAGCTTCTGGCAGCTTCATGTGCTCCTTGGCTCATGGCAGCATAACTCCAATCTCTGCCTCCAGCAGCACATGGCTGTTTTCCTTCTGTGTCTATGTTTCCTCTCTTCTTTTTATAAGGATACCAGTCATATTAGATTAGGGAACACCAGATCACACTCCAGCATGACCTCATGATAACTTGATTACATCTGCTAAGACCCTATTTCCAAATAAGGTCACATTCCCAAGTTCTGAAGCTTAGGACTTCAACTTGACTTTTAGGGGGATACAATTTAACCCATTACAGATGGGGTTTAACTGGACAAAGGGAGGTGGGGGTGTGAGGATAGAGATTCCCAGGCAGTGAGTATGGCCATGGGGCAGGAAGAAGTAAGCAGAACCTTAAAGAAGGCTAGCATATTTGTGGTAGAGAAAACCAAGAGGGAGAGTCAATGCTGGTGATAGAGGCAGGTCCAGACCCTACAACAAGGGTGGTAGACCATTGTCCTAAGAGAAGCGGCAAGTCCTCTACAGAGAGATTTTAAACAGGGACATGATTGATACCAAATTCTTGTTTTAATAAGATCACTCTGGCTACATGGAGAGTGGATTTGTTGTTGTTTGGTGCCATCAAGTTGGTTCCAACTCATAGCAACCCTGTGTACAACAGAACAAAACACTGCCGGCTCCTGTGCCATCCTCACAATCATTATTACGCTTGAGCCCATCATTGCAGCCACCATGTCAGTCCATCTCATGGAGGGACTTTCTCTTTTTCACTGACCCTCTACTTTACCAAGCATGATGTCCTTCTCTAGGGACTGGTCCCTCCTGACAACATGTCCAAAGTATGTGAGACAAAGTCTCGCCATCCTCGCTTCTAAGGAGCATTCTGGCTGTACCTTCCAGGGCAGATTTGTTAGTTCTTCTGGCAGTTCATGGTGTATTCAATATTCTTTGCCAGCACCAGAGTTCAAAGGCGTCAATTCTTCTTCTGTCTGCCTTAGTCATTGTCCAGCTTTCACGTGCGTGTGAGGTGATTGAAAATGTTGTGGCTTGGGTCAGGTGCACCTTAGTCCTCAGAGTGACATCTTTGCTTCTAACATTTTAAAGTGGTCTTTTGCAGCAGATTTGCCCAGTGCAATACATCTTTTGATTTCTTGACTGCTGCTTCCATGGGCGTTGATTGTGGATCCAAGTAAAATGAAGTCCTTGACAACCTCAGTCTTTTCTCTGTTTATCATAATGTTGCTTATTAATCCAGTTGTGAGGATTTTTGTTTTCTTTATGTTGAGGTGTAATCCATACTGAAGGCTATGATCTTTGATCTTCATCAGTAGGTGCTTCAAGTTGTCTTCACTTTCAGCAAGCAAGGTTGTGTCACCTGCATAATGCAGGCTGTTAAGAGTCTTCCACTAATCCTGATATACTCCAGCTTCTCAGATTATTTGCTTGGCATATACTGATTGAATTAAGTATGGTGAAAGGATACAACCCTAACGCACACCTTTCCTGATTTTAAACCACACAGTATCCCCTTTTTCTATTTGAATGACTCCCTCTTGGTCTGTGTACAGGTTCTGCATGAGCACAGTTAAGTGTTCTGGGATTCGTATTCTTCACAATGTTATCCTTAATTTGTTATGATCCACATAGTTGAATGCCTTTGCATAGTCAATAAAACACCGATAAGCATCTTTCTGGTTTTCTCAGCTTTTAGCCATGGTCCATCTGACATCAATATCCCTCTTTCCATGTCCTTTTCTGAATCCAGCTTGAGTTTCTGGTAGTTCTCTGTCAGTGTACTGCTGCAACTGCTTTTGAATGATTTTCAGTATAATTTTACTTGTATGTGATATTAATGATATTGTTCGATAATTTCCACATTCTGTTGGAACACCTTTCTTTGGAATGGGTACAAATATGGTTCTCTTCCGGTCGGTTGGCCAGGCAGCTGCCCTCCAAATTTCCTGACATAGACAAGTGAACACTTCCAGTGCTGCATCTGTTTGTTAAAACATCTCAATTAGTATTCCGTCAATTCCTGGAGACTTGTTTTTCTGCAGTGCCTTTAGTGCAGCTCAGACTTCTTTCAGTACTATTGGTTCTTGATCATATGCTACCTCCTGAAATAGTTGAATGTCAACCAGTTCTTTTTGATACAGTGTATTCCTTCATCATCTCTTGATGCTTCCTGCATCATTTGATATTTTCCTCGTAGAATCCTTCTGTATTGCAACTCGAGGCTTGAATTTTTTCTTCAGTTCTTTCAGCTTGAGAAATGTCAAGTGTGTTCCACCCTTTCGGTTTTCTAATTCCAGGTCTTTGCACATTTCAATGTAATACTTCACTTTGTCTTCTCGAGCTGCCCTTTGAAATCTTCTGTTCCACTCTTTTAGTTCATCATTTCTTCCGTTTGCTTTAGTTACTCTACATTCAGGAGCAAGTTTCAGAGTCTCTTCTGACATCCACTTTAGTCTTCTCTTTCTTTTCCTGTCTTTTAATGACCTCTTGCTTTCTTCACATATGATGCCATCCCACACACAACTCGTCTGGTCTTCGGTCATTAGTGTTCAATGTGTAAATCTCTTCCTGAGATGGTCTCTAAATTCAAGTGTGATATACTCAAGGTCGTATTTTGGCTCTTGTGGACTTGCTGTAATTTTCTTCAGTTTCAACTTGAATTTGCATATGAGTAATTGATGATCTGTTCTGCCGTCGGCCCCTGGCCTTGTTCTGACTGATGATTTTGAGCTTCTCCATCATCTCTTTCCACAGATACAGTCGATTTGATTCCTGTGTGTTCCATCTGGCAAGGTCTATGTATATAGTCACTGTTTATGTTGTTGAAAAAGATATTTGCAATGAAGAAACCATTGCTCTTGCCAAATTCTGTCATGGAATCTCTGGCGTGGTTTCTATCACTAAGGCCGTATTTTCCAACTACTGATTTGTCTTCTTTGCTTCCAACTTTTGCATTCCAATCACCAGTGATTATCAATGCATGCTGATTGCATGTTTGATCAATTTCAGACTGCAGAAGTTAGTAAAAATCTTCAGTTTCTTCATCTTTGGCCTTAATGGTTGGTGAGTAAATTTGAATAATATTTGTATTAACTGGTCTTCCTTGTGGGCGTATGGCTATTATCACTGACAGCATTGTACTTCAGGATAGATCTTGAAGTGTTCTTTTTGACAATGAATACTATGCCATTCCTTTTCGATTTGCCATTCCTGGCATAGCAGATCATATGAATGTCTGATTCAAAATGGCCAACACCAGTCCATTTCAGCTCACTGTTGCCTAGGATATTGATGTTTATGCATTCCATTTCATTTCTGACGACTTCCAGTTTTCCTAGATTCATACTTTGTACATTTTACGTTCTGATTATTAATGGATGTTTGCAGCTGTTTCTTCTCATTTGAACTGGGTGATGGAGTAGACATGGAGGGTGGGGAAATTGAAGTATCAAGGATGACACCTGAGGAACTGGCAGGTGTTATTTCAGGAAACCGAAAAGGAGTTGCAGATTTTGAAGGGAGGAATGCAAGTCTGTTTTAGCCATAATGAGGTTGAGAAGCTTGAGAGACAAAGTAGCGAATCAGAGGTAGGCAACTGGATCTATGGGACTGGGCCAAGAACAGATGGCTAGAATCAGAGTTCAAGGCTGAGAAGATGGCAGGAGGGTGCCAAGAGAGGTGGTTGGTTACAGCAGAGGAATCAGAAGTTAAGTATACTTTTCAGAATAAAGGGGAGCTGGCCTCCAGGGTGGCTATGCCAGAGCCAAGCAGAAAGCACAGAGCGCTGCCTGCTGTCTGCTTGCCACTCTGATCTCTTCTTCAGTCCAGTTCACCCCTCTCCATCCCCGGAGCCACTGCTGAGGCTCTGGCCACACCATTTCCTGCCTAGAGTTTCCGTTGCAGGGATTTCCTCTTCCCACTGTCCCTCTCTTCCTTCTCTATCTAAAATGCAGGGTTAATCATGCCTTTTCCCTGCTGAAGTGCTTTCAGTCCAAAAAGCCAGACATCAAGGCCTCTAAAGACTAAGGCACAGCCTTGCTTTAGAATCTCATCTCTCACTCTCTTCCCACCACCCCCACATTCTAGCCATTTCAAACTCGACCTCTTTTTCTTACCAGGCAGGACGCTCTCATACCTCCCTGCCCTCATACTCCTTGCCCCTGCTGTTTTCTGACTCGAAGGTCCTTTCCTCCCTTCCACCTAGATAACTTCTACTTTTTCTCCAAAACTGCTTTTGCTGGTTTTGTTAAAAATACATATTCCTAGGCCTGGTGAATTTTGATTCAGTACACATGGGGCAGAGCCCAGACCCCTCCCCCCCCCCCCGCCCCCGTGTCGGTTAAGGAGCTTCCCAAGTGATCCTGCTGCAGAAGTAGGTTGGAGAACCACCCCCTTAAATGAATCTTGAGTAGGCGCCTCTTAGGTGTGCCTGAAGTGCCCACATCTACAATGCCACTTAACTATGTTCCTTTTTAATTTTTTAAAAAATAGTTTGGATTTCTTTGTAGCAAACCAAAGTTTTTGACCTGTTGTACCTGGCTGTGCACTGTTTCTCTCCTTCATTGTTTTTTTTTTTTTTTTTTAAGTTATGACCCAGGGTTCTTTGGTTAAACCTATTGGCATTTGCTAGAGATGTCACTTTATCACCTACATTAGTCAGAGTTCCCCAGAGAAACAAATCAATGGGTGTGTGTGTGTGGGTGTGGGTGTGTGTGTATGTGTGTGGGTGTGTGTGTGGGTGTGTTAGAGAGAGATTGATTAATTGATTTTAAGGAATTGACTCACGTGATTGTGAGGCTGCCAAGTCCAAAATGCATAGGGCAGGTGGCCAACTGGAAACTCCTTCAGTAGGATTTCTGTTTCATTCTTGAGGCAGAGTTCCTTCTTCTCCTGGAAACCGCAGTTTCTGCTCTTAAGGCCTTCAGCTGATTGGATGAGGCCCATCTACATTATTGAGGGTAATCTCCTTTACTTAGAGTCAGCTGGTTGTAAATATTAGTCATGTCAACAAAATACCTTCACAGCAGCACCTAGACTAGTATTTGATCAAACAGCAAACTGGGCACCACAGCCTAGCCAATAAAATTAACCATCACATCACCTTTTTAAAAAGCTGCCTATACTGATCAGCCTGTTAGCATTTAACTGCCTGTTTTCCACTTCTCAGTTTACCTAGATGGAACCAGATCTGAAGAGGACCTCTTTTCACAAGTGTATGAAGATCTAATACACGAACTGGCAAAGCAAAAGTGTAAGTATTGTCCTATCAAAGTGGATGGTAGAGGAGGAATTAGCATATGTTACAGAACACTCACGTAAGAGGGATTTTATTTATTCATTCATTCATTTATTGATTGCTTTGAAGAGAATTCAGAATCAGAGATACTGTATAGGCTGAGGGACTTGGTTATTTTGCTGTGAGTCTTTACAGGGACAAAAAAATTTACCCTTTGTTATATCTGTTAATGATATTTCGGTTATATAGTTTACAGTTTAAGTAGATGGCTGTCATTTCAATGGGACTGAAATTATCTTTTGGGCAGAGTGAAGTTAAAATGCTGGTGATTTTGTTTGTAATATGTCTAGAGCTACCCTTCTCCTTTATTTCCCCTTAAAGATTTTCCATGAATTTTCTATTTCCCAAATATCTCAAAAAAAAACCCACAAGATTTTAGAGTTATTTGTTGACTGTTTCTTTCAGATTATTGTGTTAGAAAGCACTTTTTGCCGTCTAAATCTGACTTAAGCATAAAGAAAGTACATAGGTGGCAGTGACTTCAGGCTCAGCTGGATCAAGGAGCTCAAGTAGGGTTCTCAGGGCTCTGGCTCTTAATTCCACTTTCTGTTTGGATTTATTTTCAAGTCAGGCTCTCTCCACTGGCAGGTGTGGCAACACCATCCTCCTAGGTTCAGCAACCCTAGTGGGGAAAAAAAAAAGTTTTCTAGATTGGCCATGAGTTGATAAATGTTGAAACTGAGTGCAAGGGTGTTTCATATATTATTCTTTCTATTTCTGCACATGTTAAAAATTATCCAGTTTGAACAGTTTTTTTTAAAGCAGTTTTTCATTTTAGCTCAGGTGAAAAGTGTCAGGGAAGACTGTGACTGGTTCTGCTTGGGTCATATGTCTTTTGCTAAGCCAGTCACTGTTGCAGGGAAATGGCAAACTCTGCATTGGCCAGGACTAAATCATGTACCCCGTCTTGTAATTGAATGCCCTACCTAAGGCCCCCTGGACTTAAAAGAAGAAATTTCCCAAAGAGAAGGCAAGGCAGGAGGGTGGAACCAGACAGAGAAGGATAAAAAAGCATGCTGGGTAGAGAAAACAATGGATCTAGCTGCTGTTTTATTTTAACTATTTGAACTGAAAGGATTTCCATGGCTAACACACAGAAAATGCAATCATCAGTTGGGAAAAGGAGAATGTTCCATGCTTTTCTGGTGAGAAGCAACTACCTCCAGTACAGATGTCATCATATCTTAGTAAAAATTAGATTTCCTGTGTCCTCACTACATTCCTGTCTGACTTGGGGACTGAGCCAAGCCAGGCAGCCCACTGATCCTGTTGTTGTTAGCTGCCTTTGAGTCAGCCTTCGACTCATGGTGACCCCATGCACAACAAGATCAGAGAGACCATTGTGATCCGTAGGGTTTTTTCATTGGCTGATTTTTGGAAGTAGATCACCAGACCTTTCTTCCTTGTCTGTCTTAGTCTGGAAACTTCACTGAAACCTGTTCAGCATCATAGCAACATGTAAACCTCTGCTGAGCTTGAGGTACATTAGCCAGGAATCAAACCCAGGTCTCCTGCATGGAAGGCAAGAATTCTACCACTGAACTACCACTGTCCCTCCCTATCCCCCCATTAATCCTAAACCAAAAATAAACCATTGCCATTGAGTCAATTCCGACTTATAACTACCGTATAGGACAAAGTGGAACTGCCCCGTAGGGTTTCCAAGGCTGTATATCTACCAAAGCAGACTGCCACATCTTTCTCCCGCAGAGCGGTGGGTAGGTTCAAACCTTTCTGTTAGCAGCTGAGTGCTTAAGCCCTAATTTCAGGATCAGCCCTTCATGTAGCCATGAACCCACTTGAAGAAATTTTAGGACCATTTTAAAATTTTTTCCTGCAAGCAGGACTGGTATTTCTTGCCAGATACGCCTGCCCAGCACTGCCATCTGTTATTTGATGGAAGGCAGGCCTCATAATGAAGCTCAGGCAGGCACTGGTACAAGTGGGTATATAGAGACAGTGTGTGTGAAGGCAGGGGTTCACCCTTCATAAATGATAGCACCCATGTCCTGAAATGATGAGAAGCAGACAGCCAGAGCCACTTCTTTCTTTCTGGCTCTAATAAGATCACCAAAGGGTGTTTCCATTGCTGGCTGCCTATAACTTTCCATCTTCTTGATAATGGCCAGTGCTCGGCCAGTTCTCTTTTGGCGGCTAAGTCATACACTGGGATTTGGTGTTATGATCTGCCTGCTGATAAAGATGTAAACTGCCTTAGTCATGAAGCTCAGGCAAATTGTTCCTGGCTCCATTGTAAATGCCAGCGTCTGCCATCTGTCCCAAAGCTCAAGGACAGCTGACACGTTTTGACAGGTGCTGAAAGCCACAAGAAAGTACGTTTCCGTGTGTGTGGCATCCTCCTCTTTTCCTTGCCTATGTCCTAGAGGCAGCTAAGGAATTAATCACCTGTGCCATTAAGGTTCATATCTGGCTTATGTTCCAGCTATTGAATGAAGTTTACAAAGAAAACAATGGAAACATTAGAAGGGTCATAAATCTGAAGCAGATCAGCTTTTGCTACTTCTAAGATCTACATTATTTTTCTTTCAGTTGCATAAATAAGTTACTGTGTTATTTATAGTATGCCCACCACCTTCCCGCTTCTTCCAACCACAGTACCCTGGCAGAGCCAGCCTAGAGAGATCCTCGGCATAGTCTGATTGACCCTCAGTATCTAAGGCTGAACTAGCTGGGAAGGCATTTCAAATACTTCTATTGACTACTCTTGTTCTCATAACAGCTCATAAACCTGATTACCCAATTTTTCATTTTAAGTATATGAAATCCTAATTGTGCCAGTAATAATAGTAATGAAAGGGAAACAACAAAGATTGAATTAAATTATTAATAAAACACTAAACAACCCAGGAGAGTAAGGTTATGAAGTTATACATTTAATTCAATCCTTATTTAAATCCTAAATTTGAGACAAAAAATAATCATTAGCTATTCCGAGTATAACAAGGCAGACTAACCACCAGGAACATTGAAATTTCCATTAAAAACATTTATTTTCAAAGACTTCCGGGCAACATGGCGCGATAGTCAGAAGCACCATGCCATCCCTCCACAGCAAAGATCCAGAAAACTAAGACAAACAGTCACATGTCAGTCCTGAAACCCTAAGCATCAAATGAAGAGATAAAGAACTAAGCCAAGCACTGAATCGAATAAGAAACAGACTGAGTACAGAGAGAGAGGAGAGATACATGCAGAGGTCCCCTATCAGCTACCACTGCACGGATCCGCCATCTTGGACTCCTATCAGAGATCAGTGAACAGGGGTACGAGAAAGCAGCTTCACAGAGCTTCCAGCAAGAGACAGAATAACCACACACAATGGAGTACTGTGCAATGAGAAAGGACAATGATGAATCTATGAAGCATCTCATAACATGGATGAAACTGGAGGACATTATGCTGAGTGAAATAGATTATTCACAAAAAGACAAATATTGTGTGAGACCTCTACTGTAAAAACCCATAAAGAAGTTCACACACAAAATGTAACAATCTTTGTTGGTTACCAGGGATGGGAGCGGTGGGGGAAAATACTAAATAGGCAATAGATAAGTGGTATCTTGGGTGAAGGGTGAGACAGTACACAATACAGGGGAAACCAGCACAGCTTGTACAAGGAAAGGTGATGCAAGCTCCATAGACATATCTAGACTCCCTGAGGGACTGAATTGCTGGGTGGAGAGCTGTGGGGACCATGTCCTCAGGGAACATCTAGCTCAATTGGCATAACAGTTTATAAAGACAATGTTCTACATTCTACCTTTTTGAGTAGCATCTGGGTTCTTAAAAGCCTGTGAGCAGCCATCTAAGATACTCCACTCGTCTCATCCCTTTGGGAGCAAGGGAGAATGAAGAGAACAGGATACAAGGAAAAAATTAGTCCAAAGGACTAATGGACCACAGCTACCAAGGCCTCCACCAGACTGAGTCGAGTACAGCTAGATGGTGCCCGGCTACACCACTGACTGCTCTGACCAAGATCACAACAGAAGGTTCTGGACAGAGCTGGAGAAGGACGTAGAACAAAATTCTAACTTACAAAAAAAAAAGACCAGATTTACTGGCCTAAAGGAGACTGGAGAAACCCCAAGAGTATGGCACCCAGATACCCTTTTGGCTCAGTGGTGAAGTCATTTCTGAGGTTTACCATTCAACCGGGGAGTGGACAGCCCTATAAAACCAAATGGGACTAATGAGGCACAGCAGTCCAGGGGCAAGGGCCAGAAGGCAGAAGGGGACAGGAAAGCTGGTGATAGGGAACCCAAGGTTGAGTAAGGATAGTGTTTATGTGTTGTGAGGTTGTTAACCATTGTCACAGGGCAACATGTGTACTAACTGTTAAATGAGAAACTATTTTGTTCTGTAAGCCTTCATCTAAAGTGAGAATAACAGCACAATTGGAAGAGCGTAGTCGATGTCACTGAACTGTGCATGTAGAAATTTTTGAAATGGTGTATATTTGGCTACATATATTTTCACCAAAAAAAAAAAAAAAGGTCAAGAAGGGAGAGGGTTGATATGTTGTGGTGTTATTAACCAGTGTCATAAAACAATATGTGTACATTGTTTCATGAGAAACTATTTGTTCTGTAAGTGTTCACCTGAAGTACAATTAAAAAGAAAAAATCAAGGGAAAAAAAAAGACAGAATAACCAGTAATCAACGATATACTCTTTCCCACCCCCACTGTTCTTCACCCCCACTCGGCCTCCTCTGCTTCCTGTGGCCATAGTCTCTTCGCCAAGAAGTACTGGCTTCACCCCAGTGTCGCTTGGATTCCACCCGCCTGTACTAGCTGGCTCCCTGAGTTCCATTTGTTGGCTGCTGGTATTGCTTTTTTCTGCTTCGTTAGATTTCTTCCTTACCTCTCACTGCCTCCCCCTCCTTTCTCTCAAATACCTGGCTCCATGACCTTCTTTGCTTCTTCCTGGGGTCTCTGCGAGACACTGCTCGACTGGGAAACTGGTTCCCAGCCCGTGTCACCACGCTTGTGAGACCCCCAGGGCTTTTTTTTGTTTGTTCTGATTTGTTCTGTTTTGATTTATTTGATTGTCTTCTTTTTCTTTTCGTGGCTTGGGAGCCCCTTCTGGCCAGGCACTGCCTCGCAGGTTGGGAGATACTCCCTTACTCTGTGCAGACACAGTGACGTCTCTGGGGGATTTCTTTTCTCTTGGTTTTTTTTTTTGTTTGTTTGTTTGTTTCTGTTTTGAATTTTCTTTGTTTTCTTCTCTTTTTCCCTTTCTTCATTTCCAGTTTCTTGATTTATTCATTTTTCTTTTATCCTTTTTCTTTTTCATATTTGTTTTTCTCCATTTCTAAGTCTCTCATCTCTCCACTCCAATAGCAAACTCCCTTAGCACTCTTTTTTGTTTTATGTATGTTTTTTGCTCCTGTTCCTCTCTTCTGTCTCTTTTCCATACCCATCTTAGCTCCACACATCACAGTCTCCCCCCTCCTTCCTGGCTACCTGCACTGTGCACTGAACATCACACCCCCAAGAAGCACAGGCATGATCTACCAGAACCTGCCCTGCACTGATTCCCAGCCCACCCTGTTGTACCTAGTACGTGCCACAAACAACGCATCCCAGCAGCTCCCCTTCAGCTGGGCTCGCCCTGCTGTACCATACCTGAGTGACTGACACTGCCTATTGGAGAAGGAGGTGAAAAGTATCAAGCCCACAGATGAGCAAACAACAAAGAACGCACAGCTCACCTGCTCAGACATAACCAAATAAAACAAAAAAACAGGATGAAACAAACTAATCTACAGTTAGTAAATGAGGAAAATAACTACCGAATGCCCCGAAGACAGCAGACAATATCAAAACATTTACAAAAACAGGACAGGATGGTTCCAGTAGGCGTCCAAAATAAAACACCAGATGACTTTTCAGTAGAAGAAAAGTCACTGGAACTATCTAATAGGGAATTCAAGTCTCTAATATTCAGAATTATCCAAGAGTTGAAGCAAAAAGCAGACAAAAATGAGGGAAAAATAGACAAATTCATGGAAAAGGCAGACAAATTCATGGAAAATACAGACACAAAAATGGAAGAATTCAAGAAAATAATACAGGAACAAAATGCTAAAATAAATTCACAACTAGAAATCATACAAAAACAATTAGAAATGCAAAAGATAAACAACAAGATTTCAGAAATAGTGTCATAGAAGGGCTGAGGAACAAGTTTGAAACGAAGGAAGATAGGATCAGTGAAATTGAAGAAAAACACTTGGATACAACTCTGTTTGAGGAAAACACAGAAAAAAGAACAAAGAAAAATGAAGAAAGCGTGGGAATTATGTGGGATACAATCAAAAGCAAAACTCTGCAAGGGATCAGAGTTCCAGAACGGGGAGAAAACAGAAAACACAGAGAAGATCCCTGAAGAATTGCTGACAGAAAACTTCCCCAGTATCATGCAAGATGAAAAGCTGACCATCCAAGAAGCTCAACGAACCCCATGTAGGATAGACTCCAAAAGAAAATCACCAAGGCATATCATAATCACACTCGCTGTAACCAAAGGCAAAGAATCCTGAGAGCAGCTTGAGGAAAACAAAAAGTCGCATACAGAGGAGAAACAATAGGAGTAAGCTCAGATTATTCAGCAGAAACCATGCAGACAAGAAGGCAATGGGGTAACATATATAACACTTTGAAAGAAAAAGATTGTCAGCCAAGAATAACATATTCCGCAAAACTCTTGTTCGGATATGATGGTGAAATTCGGTCATTTCCAGAAAACAGAGATTAAGGAACTATGTAAAAACCAAACCAAACTTACAAGACTTATTAAACGGAGTCCTTCAATCTGAGAACAAACAACATCAGACCATAGGCTGAATCTAGGACACAGGATTGTACCGCCCAGATACCAACCTAGGAAATGAACTCTAAAGGACTACCCAAAACCGAAAGAATTACAACAGGGAACCAGAGAGGTTAATCTAAATGACAGCAACATCAGAACAATAAAAGAGGGAATAAATGGTGTAGGTATAAAACCTTCTAATGGAGAGGAAGGCAAAGCGATGCCAAGTACTAATAGACTGTTTCAAACTTAGAAAGAGAACAGTAAATAAAAATAAAGAGGAAAAGCATAGTCTCAGTAAAAAAAAAAAAAAAAAAAAAAAACCTTACAAAAACAAAATAAAAAAAATCCACAAACAAAACAAATTCAGCACAGGAGTGCGAGAGGAAGAAAGAAAACGTCAGCACCACACAAAAAAGTACTATAAAATGACAGCAGTAAACTCATACCTGTCAGTAATTACACTGAATATAAATGGTCTAAATGCATCCATGAAGAGACGGAGAGTGACAGAACGGATAAAAAAATAGAATCCATCAATATGCTGTCTACAAGTGACACACTTTAGAAACAAAGATGTAAATTTATAAAAAAAATCAAAGGGTGGAAAAAAATAAGCAAACAACTACCAAAAAAGAGCAAGAGTGGTAATACGAATCTCAGATAAAATAGACTTTAAAACAAAATCCACCATAAAAGACAAAAAAGGACACTATATAATGATTAAGGGGACGATCTATCATGAAGACATAACCATAATAAACATCTATGCACCCAATGACAGGGCTCCAAAATACATAAAACAACCTGTAACAGCACTGAAAAGAGAAATTGACAGTTCCACAATAATAGTAGGAGACATCAACACACCACTCTTGGTGAATGACAGAACATCTAGAAAGAAACACAGCAAAGATAAAGAAGACCTAAAGGGAACGATCAGCCAACTTGACCTCATAGACATATATAGAACAGTCCACCCTACAGCTGCAAAGTACTCATTCTTTTCCAAAGCACATGGAACGTTCTCCAGAATACAGCACATCTTAGGCCACAGAGCAATCCTCAACAAGATCCAAAACGTTGAGATAATAAAAAGTACCTTCTCTGACCACAACGCCATCAAGGTAGAAATTAACAACAGGAAGATCAAGGAAAAAAAAAATCAATTACATGGTTACTCAGTGCTTACACATCACTGGGTAATAGAAGAAATCAAAGATGGAATCAAAAAATTCCTAGAATCAAATGAGAATGAAAACACATCATGCCAAAACTTTTGGGACACAGCAAAGGCAGTCCTCAGAGGACAATTTATAGCAATATATGCACATATCAAAAAAGTAGAAAGGGACAAAATCAAAACATTAACTACATAATTCCAGCAAATGAAAAGAGAACAACAAAAATAGCCCACAGCCACCAGAAGTAAAGAAATAATAAAGATCAGAGCAGAAATAAATGAAATAGAGAATAGAAAAGCAATATAAAGGATGAACAAAATTGACAAACCCCTGGCCAGACTGACAAAAGAAGTACAGAAGAGGACACAAATAACCCAAATAAGAAATGAAATGAGGGACATTACAACAGACCCAACTGAAATAAAAAGGAGCATAAAAGAGTATTATGAAAAACTATACTCCAACAAATTTGAAAACCTAGAGGAAATGGACAAATTTCTAGAAACACTACCTACCCAGACTACCACAAAGTGATGTTGAAAATCTGAACAGACCCATAACAAGAGAAGAGATTGAAAAGGTAATAAAAAAAAAAACTCCGAACAAAAAAAAGCCCTGTCCCAGATGGCTTCATTGGAGAATTCTACCAAATATTCAGAGAGAGCTTATACCAGTAGTACTCAAACTGTTTTAGAACACAGAAAAGGAAAGGATACTTCCAAAGTCATTCTATGAAACCAGCATAACCCTGATACCAAAACCAGGCAAAGACACCCCAATAAAAGAAAATTATAGACCAGTATCTCTCATGAATTTAGATGCAAAAATTCTCAACAAAATTCTAGCTAATACCATTCAGCGTCATATCAAAAAAATAATACACCACAACCAAGTGGGATTCATACCAGGTATGCAAGGATGGTTCAACATTAGAAAATCGATCAATGTAATTCACCACATAAATAAAACGAAAGAAAAGAATCACATGATCATCTCAATTGACGTAGAAAAGGCATTTGACAAAGTCCAACACCCATTCCTGATAAAAACTCTCAATAAAATAGGCATAGAATGGAAATTTCTCAACATAATAAAGGGCATCTATGCAAAACCAATGGCCAACATCATTCTGAATAGGGAGAGGCTGAAAACATTCCCCTTGAGAACAGGAACAAGACAAGGATGCCCTTTATCTCCACTCCTATTTAACATTGTGCTGGAAGTCTTAGCTTGAGCCGTAACACAAGAAAAAGAAATAAAGGGCATCCAAATTGGTAATGAAGAAGTTAAACTGTCCCTGTTTGTGGATGATATGATACTATACGTAGAAAACCCTAAAGACTCCATGAGAAAACTACTGGAACTAATAGAAAGATTCAGCAGAGTAGCAGGATACTAGAACAACATACAAAAATCAGTTGGATTGCTATACACCAATAAGAGAATGATAAAAAGGAAATCAGGAAAGCAATACCATTTATAATAGCCCCTAAAAACATAAAATAGGAATAAATCTAACCAGGGATGTAAAAGACCTATACAAAGAAAACTACAAAACACTACTGCAAGACACACAAAGGGATCTACATAAATTGAAAAACATACCATGCTCATGGATAGGTAGACTCAACACAGTGAAAATGACAATTCTACCCAAAGCAGTTTACAAATACAATGCAATTCTTTAAAGAAATGGAAAAACTAGTCATTAACTTTATATGAAAAGGGAAGAAGCTCCAAATAAGTGCTATTGAAGAAGAAGAATAAAGTAGGAGAACTTGCACTACCTGACCTCAGAACATACTATACAGCTACGGTAGTCAGAACAGCCTGGTACTGGTACAAAGACAGACACATTCACCAGTGGAACAGAATTGAGAACCCAGATGTAAATCCATCCACCTATGGTCACCTGATCTTCAACAAGGGCCCGAAGTCTATCAGATGGGGAAAAGACAGTCTTTTTAACAAATGGTGCTGGCAAAACTGGATGTCCATCTGCAAAAAATGAAACAAGACCCATACCTCACACCACATACAAAAACTAATTCAAAATGGATCAAAGACCTAATTATAAAGCCAAAAACAAAGTTCACAGGAGAAAAAATAGGATCAATGCTAGAGGCCCTAATGCAGGGTATTAACAGGGTTCAAACCATGACCAACAACATACAAACCCCAGAAGATAGGCTGTACTACTGGTATCTTCTAAAAATTAAACACTTACGCTCATCAAGAAACTTCACCAAAAGAGTAAAAAGGGAACCTACAGACAAGGAAAAATTTTTTGCACATTACAAGTCAGACAAAGGTCTAATCTCCATAATCTACAAGAAAATCCAACGCCTCTACAAGAAAATCCAACGCCTCTACAACAAAAAGACAAATAATCCTATTAAAAATGGGCAAAGGAAATGAACAGACACTTCACCGAAGAAGACATTCAAGCGGCCAGTAGATACATGAGGAAATGCTCATGATCACTAGCCATTAGAAAAATGCAAATTAAAACCACAATGAGATACCATCTCACCCCAGCATTACTGGCACGAATCAAAAATACTGGAAATAACAGATGTTGGAGACGCAGTGGGGAGATCGGAACTCTTATGCACTGCTGATGGAAATGCACAATGATACAACCATTTTGGAAAATGATACGGCACTTCCTTATAAAGCTAGAAACAAATACCATATGACCCAGCAATCCCACTCCTAGGAATATATCCTAGAGAAATAGGAGCCGTCACACGAATAGACATATACACACCCATATTCATTGCAGCACTGTTCAAAATAGCAAAAAGATGGAAACAACATAGATGCCTATCACAGATGAATGGATAAACTATGGTACATACACACAATGGAGTATTATGCAAAGTTAAAGAACAATGATGAATATGTGAAGTATCTTATAACATGGGTGAAACTGGAGGACGTTATGCTGAGTGAAATAAGTCATTCACAAAAGGAGAAATATTGTATGAGACCTCTACTGTAAAAACTCGTAAAAGTTTACACAGAAAAAGAAACAATCTTTGTTGGTTACAAGGGATTGGTGGGGGGAGGAACTAAATAAACAATAGTAAGTGGTAGCTTTGGTAAAGAGTAACACAGTACACAATACTGGGGAAGCCCGCACAACTTGTACAAGGAAAGGTCATAGAAGCTCTGTAGACACATCCAAACTCCCTGAGGGACTGAATTGCTGGGCAGAGGGCTATGGGGGCCATGTTCTTGGGGAACATATAGCTTAATTGGCATAACACAGTTTATAAAGACAATGCACTGCATTCTACCTTGGTGAGTAGTGTCTGGGGTCTTAAAAGCCTGTGAGCAGCCATCTAAGATACTCCACTGGTCTCATGCCTTCAGGAGCAACAGAAAATGAAGGGAACAGGATACAAAGAAAAGATTAGTCCAAAGGACTAATGGACCACAGCTACCACAGCCTCCACCAGAATGAGTCCAGTATAGCTTAGATGGTGCCCGGCTACCACCACTGACTGCTCTGACCAGAATCACTACAGAGGGTCCTGGACAGAGTTGGAGAAGGATGTGGAACAAAATTCTAACTCACAAAAAAAGACCAGATTTACTGGCCTTACGGAGACTGGAGAAACCCCGAGAGTATGGCCCCTGGACACCCTTTTAGCTCAAATGTGAAGTTACTCCCGTGGTTCACCGTTCAGCCAGGGATTGGACAGCCCCATGAAACAAAACGGGACTAATGAGGCACAGCAGTCTAGGGACAAGGACTAGAAGGCAGGAGAGGACAAGATAGCTGGTGATAGGGAACCCAGGGTTGAGAAGGGAACGTGTTTATATGTCGTGGGGTTGTTAACAATTGTCATAAGGCAATATGTGTGCTGTTTAATGAGGAACTATTTTTTCTGTAAACCTTCATGTAAGGTACCAAAAAAAAAAAAAAAAATTATCTATGTGAGATCAGATTGACAGCAGCAACTGAAAAGATTTGATGGGAAGCCTAGGGGCCAGTGAGTTGAAGATAATAGTGATGGAATAATTTGGAAAAGGATAGTGAGAATAGCAGCACGACTGGAAGAGTGTAATCAGTGTCACTGAATTGTACATGTAGAAATTTCTGAAATGGTGTATCTTTGGCTATGTATATTTTCACCAAAATAAAAGTACTCCAAGAAGGGAGAGTGTTGACATGTTGTGGGGTTGTTAACCAATGTCATAAAACAACATGTGTACTGAGTGTTTAATGAGAAACTATTTGTTCTGCAAACCTTCACCTAAAGTACAATAAAAAAAAAGTTTTTTTTTTTTAAATTTCTTTTCATCTTGTAGTCCCTGGGTGATGCAAACTATTAATGTACGCAACTGCTAACGAAGGTTAGAGGTTCACATGTACCCACAGTGCCTCAGAAGAAATGCCTGGTGATCTACTTCCAAAAAAATTAGCCATTGAAAACCCTGTGGAACACAGTTCTATTCTAACACACATGAAGTTGCCATAAGTTTGAATAACTCAACAGCAACTGGTTTCGTGTTTGGTTATTTTCATCTTATTAGGAAAGCATATTAATTGTAAATAAATAAATAAAAGCAAAATGGAGAAAATGTGAATTACCTGTATTCCCACCAGTCAGCAATATTAGCACTTTAATGAGTCCACATTCCAGTCTTCTTGCTGTTCACATCATAGTCTCCCTTTTATAAGACTTTGCAAGGACACTAGTTAATCAGCCACACGAGTTAATCAGCCATACTTGTTCCTGTTTTTAAATTAGTATTTCATATTTAAGCAGTTTCTTAAACTTCATGGTATAGCATGAAACAATAAAACTCAGCATCTCTCCCAATTAAAATATTCAAAACGGAATTCTGTCTTGCACATTGAAAGTAAAATGTAAGTCATGACATTGACATCATAGTGCAGAAGAAAGATGTCACATTTCTAGTTTCAAATCAAAGGAATAAATCACAAAGTAAAAATTTAATAATGAAATGTTTGTATTTTCCTAGGGGTATTTTCCTATATTGAATTTAAAATATAGTTTCTAATTATACAGTAATAGTATAAATATCTGATATAATATTCCAAATGAACATAAGGTTATTTAACCATTTGTCTGTTGTTGAATATTTAGTGTTGTTTACAAGTTTTTTCACATTGATAGATAACATGTGGTAAAAAAATATCTATCTATATTGCTGGTTTTCTTCTTTTTATGAATTATATCCCTGGGATAAATTCCCAGCAGTGTCATTTATGTGGCCAAACGGTATAATCACTTTTACATTTTACATAGTTCAAGGATTAAATACTACATTAAAAAATGTGTGTGTCTATCAGGAGCTACTGTGTAATAAGAATGTTATAGTTTATCACTGAGTTTGTAAGCCGAAGTCACCGAAGTCAGTATTCAGCTGGACTTCATTGGGTTAAGTAAACAGATTAGAGGTAATAATACTTCTTTCTTCAAATCAAGGATAACACTACAAAACAAGAATTATACTATAGCCAGCTATCCTTTGTGATACTCTATCTTTGTGGTATCATTTTGTTCCCTGAATTCAAGGATTATTATACCTGAATTACAAATGATATTGGATATACGATATGTTAAGATGTACCTAAATTTAATATAAGGAATAAAAGAACAGGACTTGGACTTGATTTAATTTTTTAAGGAAAACCAGCATCTTTGACTCCAAAATCCCTGTAATCCTAACATCCTCAAATTACCTGTTTGTTGATGTGAAAATTTAATGAAATGAGAATTGGAATTCTCCATTAATTTCTATTTATATTTATTCCCAAGGTTTGCAGGTAACAGCATAAAGATGGAACGCACTGAATTCTTCCTGGGTAAATTAGGAAACTCGAAGGAATGTATTCAGGAACCTTAACTGTGACGTGACAGCTGTTGGTCTGTTTGCTTTTAATCATACATGATTTTTCTCAACATTTGGAACAGTAAATAGTTACCTGTCCATGGCAGTGAACAGGAATTTACCTTAATGAGTCGTCATTCCAGAGAGCGCATAGATACAGCACAGCTTACCATCAGTGAGTCAGTACTCTGTGTTAGTGATTTTCAAACTTTTCTGACTAAGAAATGAAAAGTAAAAAATAAATCTTACGTCAAATCCCATATATGTACACAATACATTGTGTATATATGTGTATGTCCCTGTGTATATGTACGTGTATTTGTGTGTATACGTATATTTGCATATGTGTATGTGTATATACATAGATACATATCAAGTGTCACAAAACATTTACCGTATCAGTTACAACCCATAGTTTAGAAAATGCTGCTCTGTTCCATCCCCGTACTAGTGCCCACCACCTGTAAATGACTGAAGCAGCAATCAGATTGAATAAATCAGCACTTTACTACAGTTTGTTTTATTTTTGTTTTTGCATGTGTCTAATACCAGTGGGGAGCCCTGGTGGCACAGTGGTTAAGAGCTCGGATGCTAACCAAAAGGTAGGCAGTTCGGAACTACCAGCTGCATCTTGGAAACCCTGTGGGGCAGTTCTACTCTGTCCTATAGGGTTGCTATGAGTTGGAATTGACTCGATGGCAATGAGTTTAATACAACTGGAAGGAGCCCTGGTGGTACAATAGTTAAGTGCTAGGCTGCTAACAGAAATGGTGGTGGTTCAAACCCACCTGGGAGCGCCACAGGAGAAAGACCTGGCGATCTGCTTTTATAAAGATTACAGCCTAGAAAATTTCGTGGAGCAGTTGAACTCTGTTACACATGGAGTCGACAAGAGTTGAAATAGACTCATGGCCCCTAACCCAACAACAACCACCACCACAATACCTCTGAATCACTGTGTTGCTTGTGTTGAGGCTTTGTTACAGATGAAGGGGCTTTTCCTGTGTGTGTGTGTGTGTGTGTGTGTGTGAGTGAGTGTGAGTGTTTTCCCCCTGTTTTTTGTGTGTGTGTTTTGGTCAAACCAGAGGTCTAAAATCACAGATACAAGCAGTTACTTCAATCATATGTATCACTGGGGGGCCTTTCTTTGAAATCCACATGCAGAAGATCTGAATCGCGTGACTTTTTTTAGTCCTCTTTCAATGCTGAAACTTTTATCAAGCTTGGATTGCTGTAATTTGCGTTGTTAAAACAGTGGGAGTTTATTTGTTTTAGGATAAAAGGATAACATTGATAAGATTTTTCAAATTTTTTCCAAAAATTTCAAGAATTTCTGAAATACCCTCTTCTCCCGCTCTCCCCTACAGAGAGGCGTGCATCTCCTGATTAAGAATCGTTATATTGACTCTTTTCCCTGTTCCAGCATGTGAGAATGGGTCAGAGAAAGTCTCTTTATTTTCCTAAACAAAAACAAAACAACCAGAAATTAAAAATTGAAGCGTTTAAATCATTTTGGGGAGAAATTAATGTCTTTTTGCTTACTGTTATCAGTGGGAAATAAATCAGGAATTTGAAGTGAAGAATCCAATCCTTCATGTGTTATTAGCTGTTTCTGATTATAGTTACTGTTTATCAAGGCAGTTAATGGTGATATTTTATAATCAAAATGGCACATGCTCTTTATATAGACAAGGAGGAGATTTGTTGAAAAGTCTTTACTTTCTGCCAAGGGCGGATTATCCAGTGGGCAAGGTAAGCATGGTGCTTCCCTTACTTACGAGATTATCTGTAGTGAACAATTTCACATTTTTTTTACCTCATCAAAGATTCTGTACTAAGTATGGCTGGCATCTGTCTCTCTCCCAATCCCACAGCACCTTCCTACAGAATCAAAGCCTCTTTTCAAATTTACAATCATTGAGAGGTGCAGATGACCCAGTAAGCAAGGTAAGCACAGGTTTACCTACACATCTATGTGGTGAAACCCATGTGAAATTGTTCACTACAGATGTTCTGGTAAGCAAGGTGCTTACCTTGCCTGTTGGATAATTCACCCCTGCTTTCTGCACATAAATAACCTCAGTCCCCTTAGGATGAATTTGCTGTAGAAAGGTTTCATTGTGCTTAATAACACATGGGGTATGGGGAAGTGTTAAAAGAGGACCTAGTGAATTCAAAAGGAATGTTTCTAAGAAACTGTAATGAGTTTATTTAAACTGAGACATCAAGTCATAGCTTTATTCTGATTTTTTTAAGCCTAAAATAAGTTTTTTGAGTATACTTACATTCCAGATTTCAATGCCAAGCTTGGGATAAAAATAAGTTAATTTTCTAAATTTTAAAATTGCTTTCAGATATGTATTTGCTGCACCCTGTAAGTAATTTCCTTGTATATTTCTTGGGAACCTTTGAAAAGGTGGAGACATCTGTGATAGTTGGAAATCCAGTACCCAGCTTGAGTTAGGAATTACAGTTTGTCAAAACTATAAAGACTCATGAAAAGATGTTCAACATCATTGGACGTTAGGGAAATGTAAACTAAAATCACAGTGAGATACCACTGCACACCCAGTAGATGGCTATAATCAAAAAGACAGAAAATAACAAGTGTTGGCATGGATGTGGAGAAACTGGAACCTTCATACACTGCTGGTTGGAATGTAAAATGATGCAGCCACTTTGGAGAACAGTTAGGTAATTTCTTAAAAAATTAAGCATAAAAGTTAGCAAGTGACCCAGCAATTCCACTTCTAGGTATCTGCCCAAGAGAAATGAAGACATATGCCCACACAAAGACTTGCACATGAGTATTCTTAGCAGCATTATTCACAATAGCCAAAAACTGGAAACAATCCAAATAATCATCAACTGGAAAAAGGATAAAATGTGGTATATCCATGCAATGGAATACTATTAAACAATCAAAAAGGAACAAACTACTGATACATCCTACAACATGGATAAACCTCAAAAGTATTATGCTGAGTGAAAGAAGCCAGACACAAAAGGCCACATGTTGGATGATTCCATTTATATGAATTGTCCAGAAAAGGCAAATCTATGGAGATAGAAAATAGATTAGTGGTTTCCTATGTCCAAGTAGGGAAGATTAACTGTAAATGGACCCATGGGGTGTTACTGGGGTGATTGGAAATACTCTAAAACTATTACAGTGATGGTGCATAACTCTGTAAATTTACTGAAAGAACATTGAATTTTACACTTAGAGCAGGTAAAATTTATGGCATATAAATCATACCTCAATAAATTTGCTTAAAGTAAATCTATAAAGACAGAGCATTTTTCCATCTCCAGTGCGAACTGTTACACTAAACAGTAAGGTTCAAGCCCAACAGTTTACCTTTTAAGGACATGTTTGGTAGAACATAAAATTCTAAGACTGTGAACTCGGGCAGACATGGCTGTGGCAGCATGCTTGTCCATTTTTCCATTCTCACCTATTCTGTAATATTCTTTGGACTCAGGCAGACATGGCTCTGGCAGCATGGTTGTCCGATTCCCACTTCTGCCCTTTTGAATATATGCTGAATAAAACCTTCTTTTTGCTTTACTGAACTTTGTGATGTTTTTCCCCTACAGCAGTTAATGGCGTAGTTGTCAAGGATCTGAAGCTACAAATCCAGTCAACCTCGGAGAGACGTGGACTGCGGAGCAGAAGCCAGCAAAGAAAGGTCCTATCTTCTGGACCCGCGTGTTCCCACTCCATGTCCCTTCGACATTGACGGGGTGAGTGCTCTCGGAAAATGAACCTTGTTATTCTTTGTTGTTCTCTTTCTCATGTTTTCTTAAGTTTTGTTTGGCATATTTGTCTGAAAAACCGGTTGATTAATTAAGGAGAATCTTTCTTAGATTTTTGCTTGATCGTTTGATTAAGAGTGACTTTTAGTAACTCTTTAAGTGAACTATAGTTTAGGCCTGGATTCAGGCGTTTGAAGAGGTAATTCTATTTTCAAAGAGCTTTGAGTCACTGTAAACCGCAAAATTCCAGCCTTTTTGTGGCTCAGAGAAAACCTGGAAAATAGTGCTCTGCTTTGCCAAATTTGCAGGGAGAGGTGGCAGCTCTTGCCTGTTTTGCCAGATTCTTAGGGGTAGGTGGCAGCTCCTGACCTGTTTTGATATTTAAGGGAGAAGTGGTAGTTCTGTACGTGCTTTTTCCATTGAATTGAGTCAGTCTTACCAAAAATTGCTATATACAGTTTTAGAAACTAGGATCCCCATATCCTTGTTTTGTGTGGTATTATCTGGTGAGTTTATGTGGTCTTTCTGCCTCCTCTTGTTCTAAGAGCTTGCTTCTGGTCTAGAGCATTGTGTCTACGTTTGTCTTAGATTGGTGGCTATGGCTAAGAACTGCTGTTTTTTGTAAGGCTAGTCATAGAAGCTCAGTTCTTTCTTCGTCCAGAAAAAACTGCGTCTTCTGTCTGTCTTATGATTTAGGTTTTTAATTGCTACTTGGAGAAACTTTGATATAAATTGGTCTATTTGAAAAGTACCCTAAGATCTTTATGTGTTATATTATGTCAGTCTTAAAAGTGAAACCTTTTCAAGTAAGCGAGATATTATATGAAATGTGTTTTATTTAAGGAAAAAGGATAGTTCTTAAAGTAGCAGTTCCATAACAGTAAAAAAGAAAGAAATTAGCTATCTTTTGTCCTTCAAAATGCCTCCATCAATTTAAACATATGTAAATTTCTTCCTTGAGTCAAGAGAGTGAGGGTGGGGCAGGATCAGGCCTCCCCACCTCCCAGTCTCCAAGGTCCTGTAGCTCCAGGGACGCTTTTGAAAGACCCTTCCTTTCCAGCTAGGTGGAGACTCTTTTACGACAAAAGATAAAGAAAATTGCTGCTTTGCTATAGTCATCAGAAATTGGGTAGATCCTAATCATAAAACTGTAAACAACTTCTCCCTATTATAGGGGAACTTTAAGAAGTCAAAAAAAAAAATAGAAATCACAATGAGACACACCTGAAATGGCCTGGAAAAATGTTTCCAGCAGTAGCTAAACACTTAAGGTTATATCCATATCAATGAATTGGTCAAGTGAGCAGAGACTTTGTGATTTCCAAAGCCAGTCGATACAATCTTTAAGAGCTAAAATCAGATTGGGAAAAATACGAGAAGTAGTAAAAGTTGAATGAAATTTTAGAATATTTAAATAGACTTTTCTTTCAACAACAGTTATGTTTTATGGTATACAGGCTTAAAATAATTCCAAAGACATTTTAGGTAACTTATTGATGTTAAATTGAGTTAATAGATATTTGTCATAATTTAAGCTTATATACTTTGGCTTTTTATGCCACAAGAAAAAGGATAGACAGATACATATATTTAAGTCTGCTAATGAGCATTCATTTTTGCCATTTAAAGGGATACACTATAAGAAGTATGCAACAAAGGAAACGTTTAAGAGGTTTATTGAAAAAAAAATTTATTTGATATGGTCAAGTTTCATCTGTCTGACTAAAGTTTAATGGTTTATGAGATTTTTAGGAGTTTTAATGTTAAGTAGCATATAAAATAAAGAATTGGTTTTCTCTGTTGAACTAACAAATTTTTTTTAAATTTGAGTTAAAGGGTTAATTTATTCTTTGTGTAATCTGCCTGGAAGACAAAGGTTTGGCCTCTCATTAGAATAAGATTCCTGAGTCTGAATACTAAGCTGCATGGCTTTTAGAAAAGAAAGCTAAGGTTTTTACTTTAAGATCTTTGGTTAAATAACTTAAGTATCGGTTCACAGTAACCTATAATATTATTCTTTCTTTGTTGTTAACTTTGTCCCAACTTTATCTTTTTGAATCTAGCATCATCAAAGCCAATGGTTTGATTGGGGAATTCACATCATTTACCTACGAAGTTTTTTTATTACAATTCAGGTATTTAGAGATTTGATAATCTTGGTATATTTTTGGTGTATCCTGACTATATGGTATTTTATATCAAAATTATTATGCCTTATATCTGAAGCTCTTTGAATATGGTTAATGGCTATATTTAGAAATATCTTTATCTAAAGTTTTTTTTAACTGATTTTATTTGGCCTTTACGTTATGCTTATAATTAATTTCTAACAGGTCTTTCACTATTAAGAAGATTATGTTGATGAATTAATCATGGCCATATTAAGTTTTGTCATCTGCAGATAAGTTTTTACTTCACTGATTTGCTGAAAAAGTTTGACCAAAATATAGCAACAAAAAGATAGACTATATTGGACTTGCTAAAAAGACTGTGACTAGACTGAATAAAATTTCCAGAACTCCTGTGCAGAAGCTGATGATTTCATAGACTGCGGCTGATCCAGAATCATGTGGAACAGAAATTAACTACATAAGACTGAGTAAACAAAAGGAAACTATGGTTTTGTTTTTTCTTTTAATATTGCTGATGTTTTAAGGTCCTACTTCTGGATATAAGAAACTATTTTCCTTTCTCCTTAATTATCTAACTAATGGGTTTAGATATTGTAACTCTTGAATTAGAAGTTCCTGTTGGTAAACTTAGCAAAGTTGTAGTATCATAACCCGAGAAGTGTTTGAAATTTGAGCTATGATTTTACAAAACAGAACAGCATTAGATTTCCTGTTAGTCTCTTAAGAAACAGTTTTGTGCTTTAATAGATCAATGTTGCTGTGTTTATATTGATACTCAATCTGAGGTTTTGCAGAATGTAGTTGCTGTTGAGGCACATGAAAAGCAGTTACTGATGCCGCTTATGTAGAGACAAACACCTCATGAGATTTGTTTCCTTGGTTCAAAGACCTTAGGGTCATGGTTTCATTGGTTATTTCAGACAATTGCCTAATATAATTGTTAGTGTTTCTGTTTTCTTTCCTAGTTTGCTGTATGGTGCCTGCGATCTTAAAAACCAGATGATGTCCAATTACCATTTATTGAACATTTTTGATAAAAGATTCTATAGCGAGATCATGATCCAAAGGAAAGAATGATGAGAGAGTTGTATGCAGTTCTCCTGGAATCCAGATTTCTGGTTTTCATGGAGGTTGAGGTAACCCACACAGGCTATTGTCTTTGGATATCCTTTTGAACCTTGAGCTTTGAGAAAAAAACTGGTTCCTGAAGCAACTTTGAGTCAAACAATGGTCCAGATAAACTAGTAAGACCATTTTGCTCTGGGCATTGTGCTTTTTTTTTGAAGAATTCAGTCTGTTTTAGGGAATTAACTTCAAAAATCAGACTGAGTGCTATGTTTAGGGTAAATTAGTAATTAGTTTAATCAGTCTTTAAGACGTGTCATGTCTGTCTAATGTTTGTAATCAAACTTTCACCCTCTTACGATGCAGAAAATTATGTATCTTAAAGAAACCAGATTCTCAGAGGAGCTCAACCTGGTGGCTCAGACTCCATTTTGTCTTTGGTTCCATTTCTGCTTCTGAGAAAGTGACTCATGACTGTTAATAGGTAAACCAAGGAGGGGCAGCTTGCCCTTGGGAAGAACACTTAGTATGTTTTAAACAGACTAACTGAAGACCTCCAACAGGAGAGGTCCATCCTGTGTTATCTTGCTAGTGATTAGTTCTCTAATGAAAACTTGTCGTCACATGTAAATTTTTCTGTATTTTCTGTTTCTTCTAGACAAACTTTGAGAGCTCTTTAAGGATATATGTTTCTGTGTGATAGATCCAACTATACTAATTTAGATGATCCTTTCCAACTGATAGTGAATTTACACGGGCAGTCTTGTTTAAATTACTGGCCAATGCATGGACAATGCACTTCGGAAACTTTAGGATTATCTTTATTCATAGTAACAATGCTGGTAAATACTGGAAAGGTAATGTTAAATTATTACACATTATAAAATGAAAGTCAGAAGAAAACCCATTGGTCCAACACTCAGGATATTGTTGGTAGCTTTAATTCCTACTCATGGTATAGTTGAATTGGAGAAATCTTTAAGAAAATTCGTCAGTCACTATGGGACAAATAACAGATGAGATGGAAGCACTGCACTGAGCTCTGATCTCATAAGCCAAGGTGACATAACAAAATAGCCTTAGATTTTTTTTTATTAGTGTAGTCTGTGCTATAGACAAAATATACATAGAATTAGACAGCAAGCTACTTGGTTACACATTGTCACACTCTTACAAACACCAGATTTGCTTGGTTGGTTACCATCAGGAATAAATACATGGGCTAGATCAGTATTACAAGGAATAGTAATATTCTTAGTCTACATCCTGATAGTATTAGGTATAATAAAATTTATCCTCTATTGTCTTACACCTGTAAAAGGCAAAAGAAGGACTCTGGCTAAAATGTTGACGTACATTGAGTCTGCTCACTCCAGCAATGCAATTGATGGGAGCATCGCTCTTACTTAATAACCTGGTGAAGAACCAGATGGTATCCGGTGGAAAACCAGCACCGTGAGTTTAAAGAGCCTACCATGGCCGCCATCTAGGAGCTCGACTAAGTCCAGGTATTGATCATCGATGTGTTATCTCCAATCTCTGATCAAAAGGAGGGAATGATTTAGAAATATTTGGAATCATTGTTCCCTGACCATGAGCGTGAAGAAATGTGACCAGCTGGGGCTGGGCCCTCACAGACTCACAAAGACACATCAACTGGGCCCTGAGATAAGACAATAGATGGGACAATCTCAAAAATTATCTTAAGGAAGTTTTCACAAAAGGGCAATAAAACCTAACCCGGAGGACTTCTCACTTTTTGTCTTTTTCTGTTAACGTTTAGTGAATAGGAATTTGTTGGACCAAGGAAGACCTTGTTGACTTTCGTAACTGAAACCGTACCAATGATTATTAAGAAAGATGATTTAAAATGTAAGATTACAATTTCTGGCCAATCAGTGAAGAGGTGACGATTTCAGTGATTCTACCCATTTTGTGATGTTGATATATACTGATGATTCTGTAACCTTCTTTGGACTCGGGCAGACATGGCTGTGGCAGCATGCTTGTCCATTTTTCCATCCTCACCTATTCTGTAATATTCTTTGGACTCAGGCAGACATGGCTCTAGCAGCATGGTTGTCCATTTTCCCACTTTTGTCTGTTCTGAGATATCTCCTTGGACTCGGGCAGACGTGGCTCTGGTAGTATGATTGTCCGATTCCCACCTCTGCCCTTTTGAATATATGCCAAATAAAACTTTCTTTTTGCTTTACTAAAAAAAAAAAAAAAAAAAAAACAAATCGTAAGACTGCTGGAGCAGTAACATGGTCCAATATTCTATATTTTAGTATGGAAACTGAAATAGAGCCAGTAACCTACCCAACATCATGCAGCTAGCTAGTGGTGGGACGAGGACCAGGCCACAACCACTCCACCACATAAGCATGCACATACACATTTTTAATTTTAGAGCAAAGAATGACAGGAAACTAGCCTGCCAGAATACATCATCTCACCCTCCCTTGAAGGGAGCAAATCGATGAGTCAGGAATGGCAAGGGCTGTGTCAGTGAAAATGAAGCCTTTTGTTCTGAGTTTTGGAGCCAGGCAAAGAGGTAAACCAATACATGAGGTCATCCATTGGGCAAGGAGCAGTGGCGAGCTAACGTGAGCTCCATGCCAGCATGTAGCTGTGCTTAGGTTTGTGGCTCTAGCTCTTTCAATACTCCCATCAATGACAGGGAGTTAGAAAAAAACAAGGATATGGAAAAGGTAGAATTAGCATTACTCAATGTTTGTGTGCACCCAAAGAAATGGAAAAAAATTGCAGTAGCAGCTTTTGGACCCTACTCAGGGTAACATGACCTGCAAAAAGAACATCCAAAGCAGAATTACTTTCTTTTTTTTTTTTTTCCCAATACCTATTTTATTTAGAGTTTTTATTGGGAATGGGTATTGGACTTTGTTGAATGCCTTTTCTGTGTGAATTGAGATGATGATGTGATTCTTTTCTTTCCTTTTATTTATGTGGTGGATTACGTTGATTGATCTTCTACTGTTGAACCATCTTGCATACCTGGTAGGTATCCTACCTGGTTGTGGTGTATTTTTTTTTTTTTTTTTGATATGATTCTGAATTCTATTGGCTAGAATTTTGTTGGAATTTTTTGCATCTATATTCATGAGATATTGGTCTATAATTTTCTTTTTTTGTGGTGTCTTTGTCTGGTTTTGGTATCAGGATTATGCTGGCTTCATAGAATGAATTTGGAAGCATCCCTTCCTTTTCTATGTTCTGAAACAGTTTGAGTAGTACTGGTATAAGCTCTTCTCTGAATGTTTGGTAGAATTCTCCAGTGAAGCCATCTGGGCCAGAGCTTTTTTTGTTGGGAGTTTTTTTTATTACTTTTTCAATCTCTTCTCTTGTTATGGGTCTGTTCAGATTTTCAACATCACTTTATGATAGTTTGGGTAGGTAGTATGTTTCTAGAAATTTATCCATTTCCTCTAGGTTTTCAAATTTGTTGGAGTATAGTTTTTCGTAATACTCTGTTATGATCCTTTTTATTTCAGTTGGGTCTGTTGTACTGTCCTGCATTTCATTTCTTATTTGGGTTATTTGTGTCCTCTCCTGTTTTTCTTTTGTCAGTCTGGCCAGTGGTTTGTCGATTTTGTTGATTCTTTTAAAGAACCAGCTTTTGGTTTTGTTGACTCTTTCTATTGTTTTTCTATTCTCTATTTCATTTATTTCTGCTCTGATCTTTACTATTTCCTTTCTTCTGGTGGCTGTGGGCTTTTTTTGCTGTTCTCTTTCTATTTATTTGAGTTATGTAGTTAATGTTTTGATTTTGTCCCTTTCTTCTTTTTTGATATGTGCATCTATTGCTATAAATTGTCATCTGAGGACTGCCTTTGCTGTATCCCAAAGGTTTTGGTATGATGTGTTTTCATTATTGTTTGATTCTAGGAATTTTTTGATACCATCTCTGATTTCTTCTATTATCCAGTGGTTTGTAAGCAGGGCGTTATTCAGTTTCCATGTAATTGATTTTTTTCCTTGGTCTTTCTGTTGTTAATTTCTACCTGGATGGCATTGTGGTCAGGGAAGATACTTTGTATTATCTCAGCGTTTTGGATCTTGTTGAGGATTGCTCTGTGGCCTAAGATTTGGTCTATTTTGGAGAATGTTCCATGTGCATTGGAAAAGAATGTGTACTTTGCAGCTGTAGGGTGGAGTGTTCTATATATGTCTATGAGGTCAAGTTGGTTGATCATGCCCTTTAGGTCTTCTGTAAGCTGAGTTTCTTTTTGATGTTCTGTCCTTTACTGAGAGTGGTGTGTTGAAGTCTCCTACTATTATTGTGGAACTGTCAATTTCTCTTTTCAGTGCTGTTAGAGTTTATGTATCTTGGAGCCCTGTCATTGGGTGCGTGCATGTTTATTATGGTTATGTCTTCATGGTGGATCGTCCCCTTAATCATTATATAGTGTCCTTTGTCTTTTATGGTAGATTTTGTTTTAAAGTCTATTTTATCTTAAATTAGTATTGCCAGTCCTGCTCTGTTTTGGTAGTTGTTTGCTTGATATATTTTTTCCATCCTTTGATTTTTAATAAATTTACATCTTTGTTTCTAAGGTGTGTCTCTTGTAGACAGCATATTGATGGATCTTGTTTTTTTATCCATTCTGCCACTCTCCGTCTCTTTATGGGTGCATTTAGGCCATTTATATTCAGTGTAATTATTGATAGGTGTGAGTTTATTGCTGTCATTTTGTAGTGCTTTTTTTGTGGTGCTGAAGTTTTCTTTGTTCCTCTTACGCTCCTGTGCTGAATTCCTTTTGTTTGTGGATTTTTTTTTTCATTTCTTCTGTTTTTGTAGGATTTGTTTTTACTAAGACTTTATGTTTTTCCTCTTTATTTTTATGAGTAGGTTTGTTGATTTTCTTTGTGGTTACTGTGAAATTTACCCTTATCTTTCTAAGTTTGAAACAGTCTATTATTACTTGGTATCGCCTTGCCTTCCTCTTCATTAGAAGGTTTTATACCGACACTGTTTTTTCCCTCTTTTATTGTTTTGATGTTGTTGTCATTTACAGATTAACTGCTCTGATTCCCTGTTATATTTCTTTTGGTTTTGGATAGTCCTCGAGAGTTCATTTCGATTGTATCCCACATAATTCTCAGGGTCTTTTCATTTTTATTTGTTCTTTTTTCTGAGTTTTCCTCAGAGTTGTATCCAGGTGTTTGTCTTCAATTCTGCTGATCCTGTCTTCCACCGTTTCAAACCTGCTACTCAGCCCTTTTATGACACTATCCATTTCTGAAATCTTGTTATTTATCTTTTAGATTCTTATTGTTGCTTTTATATAATTTGTGGTTGTGAATTTATTTTGGCATTTTGTTCCTGCATTATTTTCCTGAATTCTTCCCTTTTTTGTCTGTATTTTCCATGAATTTGTCTGCCTTTTCTTTGAATTTGTCTATTTTTTCCTCATTTTCATCTGCTTTTTGCTTCAACTCTTGGATAATTCTGAATATTAGAGATTTGAGTTCCCTATCAGGTAGTTCTAGTGCTTTTTCTTCTACTAGAAAGTCATCTGGTGTTTTATTTTGGATGCCTACTGGAACCATCCTGCCCTGTTTTTATAAATGTTTTGATATGGTCTCCTGTCTTCACGGCATTTGGTAGTTGTTTTGCTCGTTGATTGATTGTAGATTTGTTTGTTTCATCCTGTTGTTTTGTTTTATTTGGCTATGTCTGAGCAGGTGGGCTGTGTGTTCTTTGTTGTTTGCTCATCTGTGGGCATAATACTTTTCACCTCCTTCTCCAGTTGGCTGGGTCAGTTGCTCATAAATGGTACAGCAGGGCAGGTCTAGCTGAAGAGGAGTTGCTGGGATGGGTTGTTTGTGGCACTTACTATGGCCACCAGGGTGGGCCAGTAATCAGTGCAGGGCAGGTTCTGGTAGGACGTGCCTGGGCTGCTTGGTGGTGTGATGTTCAGCACAAGGTGCAGGTAGGCAAGATGGAGCGGGGAGATTGTGATGTGTGGAGCTAAGGTGATTATGGGAGAGAGGAGGGAGAACAGGAGCCAAAAACATACAAACCAAAAAGAGTGCTAGGGGAGCTTGCTGTTGTAGTGGAGAGATGAGAGACTACGAAATAGATAAAAGCAAAAAGGAGAAGAAGAAAAAATGAATAAATAAAAATTAGGAAGAAACCCCAAGAGTTTGGCCCCCAGACACCCTTTTAGCTCAGTGGTGAATTCACTTCCGAGGTTCACCGTTCAGCCTGGGAGTGGACAGCCCCATAAAACCAAATGGGACTAATGATGTACAGCAGTCCAGGGACAAGGGCCAGAAGGCAGAAGGGGACAAGGAAGCTGGTGGTAGGGAACCCAAGTTTGAGTAAGGATAGTGTTGATGTGTTGAGAGGTTGTTAACCATTGTCATAGGGCAACATTTGTAGTAACTGTTAAATGAGAAACTATTTTGTTGTGTAAGCCTTCATCTTAAGTGAGAATAGCAGCACAATTGGAAGAGCGTAGTCGATGTCAATGAACTGTGCGTGTAGAAATTTTTGAAATGTTGTATCTTTGGCTATATATATTTTCACCAAAAAAAAGTTGGAGAAGGGAGATGGTTGACATGTTGTGGGGTTGTTAACCAATGTCATAAAACAATAGGTACACTACTGTTTCACGAGAAACTATTTGTTCTGTAAGCCTTCACCTGAAGTACAATGAAAAAAATAAAAAATTAGGAAGAAAAAAGAACAGCAAAGCTCCCAGGGATCCCACCAGTGCAGCTACGAGGTCTGGGGAAGTTGCTCCCAGGCTGTTCACGGCCTGGCTAGAAGGCATAGAGGTGTCACTCAGCACCAGGTATTCAGGGGACAGGAAAAGAAGGAAAGTATAGAGAGATGATAAACAGTTGTTCTGTTCCTGCTGAATGCTCCGTGAAGCTGCTTTCTCGTACCCCTGTTTGCTGGTCTCTGATAGGAGTCCAAGATGGAGTACAGTCCAAGATGGGGTATCTGTGCCGTGTTGGCAGATAGGGGACCTCTGCATGTATCTTTCCTTGCTCTCTGTTCTCTGTCAATTTCTTATTCCATTCGGTGCTTGGCTGAGTTCTTTATCTCTTTATTTGATGCTTAACAGGATTGCTGTTTTCTCTGGCTTAGTTTTTCAGATCTTTGCTGTGGAAAGATGGCGTGGTGCTTCTGCCTATAGCACCATGTTGCCCGGAAGGCCTAAACTCTTTAGAATTTTGTAAGAGGTTCTCCACCATCTGGCTCCAAAGCAGCATTTCTTACCAAAGTGAACATGTTCGATGCATTCACGCCCACGAGTTCAGAAACATGTTATCAGTACGAAAGTAGAGATATAGTAATGCTCCCTGCTAGCTTCCAAATCCCAGAAAAGTCAGGTGTCTTCTTCAAGATTTAAAATAAAGATTAAAACTCTCGAAGAAATCCCTGTTGACTCTTCCCCTTCAAACCTGCACAAGCAAGTTCCGGGAACTTCCTGCTCAGTGGTTCTCAATCATTAGCATTTATCAGAATCAGTTGGAAAACCTGTCAAAACACAGACTGCTGCTGCCAACCCCCAGAGTTTCTTATTTGGTAGGTCTGGTGTGAGGCCCTAGGATTTGCATTTCTAATAAGTTCCCAGGTGATGCTGGCATTGCTAACACAGGGACTACACTTTCAGAATTACTGCTCTGTAGCAGAGAAACAGGTTATCCCTGGGTGGCACAAATGGTTAAGCACTCAACTACTAGCCAAAAAGTTGTCTTCAGACCCATCCAGTAGCATTTCAGGAGAGAGACAATTTGCTTCCGAAAGATCACAGCCTTGAAAACTATGGAGCAGTTCTACTCTACAAACATAGGGTTGCTATGAGTCAGAATCACTGGATAGCAACTAACAGCAACAACCAAAAAGAACCAACCCCATTGCTGTTGAGTTGATTCTGACTCACAGCAACCCTATAAGACAGAGTAGACCGCCCCCATAGGGTTTCCGAGGCTGTAAATCTTTACAGAAGCAGACTGCCACATCTTTCTCCCGTGAAGCAGCTGATGGGCTCATACCACAAACATTTTGGTTAGCAGCCGAGTGCTTGCTACACCAGGGCTCCTCATAGCACCCTAGAGGGAAGATTTCCAGCAAGTTTTGCCAGCATGGCACCACAGTGAGCCACAACTGCGCCGTCTCCAACAAGGTCTGGATTTCATCCATGAAACAAGGTGTATGGTGAGTGGGGGCAGGGGATGGGGGTCTTCCATGGCCTAGGGGCAGTGGCTATTTCTTATATCTGTATTCTTTAGATTTCTGTTTACTTCTTACTAGCCAATCCTCTGTTACTTCAAGTCCCTTAGTAATAATTCTTCATATTAAATTTTTCTGGTTCACGTTGTTAGTTGATATCAAGTCAGCCCTGACACATGAAGACCCCGTGTATAACATTGTGATCCATAAAGTTTTCATTGGCTGATCTTCAGAAATAGATCACCAGGCCTTTCTTCTTGGTTTATCTTAGTCTTGAAGCTCTCCTGAAACCTGTTCAGCATCACAGCAATACACAAGCTTCCCCTAATATATGAGTGGTGGATGTGTGTGAAGTGCATTGGCCAGGAATCAAACCCAGATTTCCTGCACAGAAGGTGAGTATTCTGATACAGAACCACTACTGCCCTCACGTTACTGTGTGGTTTTTCTCTCCTAACTGGACTCAGACTGATAGGCTGTACCATTGAACTGATTTCAAGAGGATGAATTTAGGCGTCTTTTTTTTTTTTTTTTTTTTTAAACTTTTGCCATCCTTATCTCTGGGACACTATGCTTGTACCATTTTCCCATAGAAGAAAAAAATTAAAATAACCACAGCCTGCAATCCTGTGATCTTTACCTTACCATACCTCTTTCTACAACAGACATTAAATGGATTTCCTAAGGATAGCTGAATACTCTCAATTTAGCAGTACCATTTCTCAGGCAGGAAGAGAGTCTTCGTTTTGTGAATCTAGAATTTCTTGAGATTTTTAAACATCACTTGTTTTTAACATGATCTACCATCTATTAGTTTGAAGTTTGCATGGAAAGACTTTCTTAAATCCTCAAAGTGACCATGATGAAATAATCCAACTGGAAAATAATTTCCAAGTGTGATGATGCTTTTGTAATGTTCTTCAAGATTTAAAGTCTAGTACTGTGTTTATTTTATTGTGTAAGTATTTGAACATCTACCTAAACCAAACCAAAACCCATTGCTGTCAAGTTGATTCCAACTCATAGCAACTCTATAGGACAGAGTAGAACTGCCCCGTAGTGTTTCCAAGGCTGTAATCTTTACAGAAGCCAACTCTCAAACATCTTTATCTGCCGAGTGGCTGGTTGTTGCTGAGCGCTTAACCACTGTGTCACCTGGACTCCTGAAATTTACCTAGTGGCCTGTAATTACAATATTAACTAATTGTTATCAAACACCTGCCATGTGCTAGGTACAGTATCAAGTGCTATTAAGAAATGTTTCCAAACTTGGAAATAGACCTGTCTTAGGCTGGGTTCTCTAGAGAAGCAAAACCAGTAAAGTATATAAATGTATATATAGAGAGAGATTTCTATCAAGGAAACAGCTCACGCAATTGTAGAGGCTAGAACGTCCCAAGTCCATGGATCAGGGTAGAGGCCTCTCCCAAATCACGCAGCCACAGAAGCTGGTGAGCCCAAGATCTGCAGGTCAGAGAGCAGGGCTCCTGCTTACAGGCTGTGAATATCAACAGATCCCAAGTTCAGCAGATAAGCTGACAGCTCAAGTCCCAAGAACCAGAGCAGAGATGACAGGAGGCAACTGCAGGATCCAGAGGAAGCAAAAAGCCAGAACGTCTGCTTATATTCAGATGTAGGCTGCACCCCTAAGGAGACTCCTTTCATCTGATTGGCTACTCCCAGTATATTCAGTCATGGGAATGATCACATTAAAACACTGAGTATCTTGGCCCAGCCAAGTTGACACACAATCTTAACCATCACAAGACCAGAACGGGTTTCTACATGTTCTGTCAAGGTTCCCTGGGCATTGTCTAGCAGCCCCACTCAGAGGTTATCCAGTTCTCTAAGGGTGTGTACCTTTGTTTGCCTTGCTACTTTTTTTTTTTTTAATTAGGATATTTTAAATTTCTTAAGACTAAATCTAAGAAACCCTGGTGGTGCAGTGGTTAAGAGCTACGACTGCTAACCATAAAGATCGGCAGTTTGGATCCACCAGGCGCTCCTTGGAAATTCTATGGGGCAGTTCTACTCTATCCTATAGGGTTGCTATGAATTGGAATTGACTCAGTGGCAACAGATTTGGCTTTTTTTTTTTTTTTTTTTAAGACTAGATGTTAACCTTGTAGGAACTTGTAATCAGGGTTTCTCAACCTCCGTACTGTTGACGTTTGGGGCCAGATAATTCTTGGTTGTAGGGGGCTTTTTTGTGTGTTGAAAGATGTTTAGAACCATCCCAGGTCTCTACCCACTAAATGCCAGTAGCACCCACCTCCCTGGTTGTAACAATCAAAAATGTCTTCATACATTGCCAAATGTCCCCAGAGGGCAAAATCATTCCCAGTTGAGAACAGCTGCCAATAGCAATGCAAACGAGTTTTGTCAAGTAAAGAGGCAATTCATCTGGTAGAATAGATAACTGTAAAAGTTACAGTTTTGTTGCTATATGTAGTAACCATTTGTATCCAAATTAGCAATCTTATTCAAGCATTTTTCTTTCGGCCACCCTAAATACTTTGCTGTCTCCGATTCTTCTTTTAAAATTGTATTGTAAAATATGCATAACAGAAAAATTTGTCATTTTAACCATTTTTAAGTGTACAATTAAGTGATATTAATTATACTCACCATGTTGTACAAACATCACCACTGTTTCCAGTACCCCCAAACAATAACTCTCCATTTCCCCGCTCCCCTCAGGCCCTGGTAACAGCTGATAAACTTTAGTCTCTATGCATTTGCCTGGATGTTTCATGTAAGTGGCTTCACACAATATTTGTCCTTTTGTGTCTGACTTATTTCACTTAGCATCATGTTTTCAAAGTTCATCCATGCTGTAGCATATGTCAGAACTTCATTTCTCTTTATGGCTGAATAATATTTCATTGTATGGGTATACCACATTTTGTTTATCCATTCATCTGTTGATAGACACTTGAGTTTTTTCCACCTTTTGGCTACTGTGAGTGATGCTGCAGTGAACGTTGGTGTACAAGTACCTGAATGTCTGTTTTCAAGTCTAGGAGTAGAATTGCTGGGTCATATGGTAACTGTTGGTGGATGGTCTGCTGCAGTCCCTGCGCCTTCCATCCAGGCTACCTAAGCAAAGGCCTTGGACCCAGAACCTTCTTTGATAAGGAGGTTGGGAATTGAGTCTCCCCCTCTTTCCCAATGTCTTCTCCTTACCAGGAAAGCCTTCCCCCTATTCTGGGCACACAGTAACTTTCTCTGTCTCTTGCACATGCTCGGGCACCATATGGCACCTGGCCAACCCCACTTCTATATCTGTTCCTGGCAGGGAGGGAACAGGGTCTCTCAGTCAGCCACACAGGAGAGGTGTACACAGAGCAACTGCCCTGCACCATCAGCTAAGAGTGACTCGCTGACCATGGGGGACCAGTGCCCACTATCAAAGCTGATCTTGCTCTGTTTCTTGTGAGTGAAGTGTTGTCCCATGCACCAGCAGAGCATGTGTTTTTTGTTGGTGGCCTCGAACCCTGGCATGACAGCAATTCTACATTTAATTTGTTGAGGAACCACCAAACTTTTCCACAGCAGCTGCACCATTTTACATTCCCACCAGCAATATATAAGGGTTCCAATATCTCCACAGCCTCACCAACACTTGTTATTGTCTCTCCAATTCCTTTTGAACTAGCCTTAGCATCTTGCCAGTTCCCTCATTAACAGATTAAAAGAATCTTTGACACATGCTCACTTTATATTTGTATGAGAGTCATCTTTTTAACTTTTTGAAAAGTATACTGTGATGGTATTTTACATACATTATTTTATTTAATCCTTATAACACTATTTTACTTAATCCTTATAACAACCATATGAATATGCGGCTTTGAGAGGTAAAGGATGTTGCCCAGAGTCACACAGCTAATGTATGTTGGATCCAGGTTTTGAACTAAAATCTTCATGACTGCAAATAGTGTGCTCTTAACTACCATGCTACACTGTATTACAAGGCTAGTCCTAAAACTCTGTGATCCAGCTTCCTGTTGTCACTGCAGTTAGCTTGCAAGTATACTTCCACAGCTCTTGGTCATCCAATTTATATACTATGAAGGGCTTTCATACCAGGAACCAATCAGAGGAGTCTTCTAACTTTGGAACCTTCTACGCTCACTTTATTACTATATCACAGAAGTCAACACAATAGGAAGTTGGCAGAGAGGGGGCTGTGAATAGGAAAACCTGAGTTCTCATTCCAGCTCCAGTTCTTTATCCTAAGCATATCATTTAACTTCTCTGAGCCCAAGTAAAGAAGCCCTGGTGGTGCAGTGGTTAAAGCACTTGGCTGCTCTCTGAAAGTTTGGTTCGAACCCACTGGCTGCTCCACAGAAGATGGGAAAGTCTGCTTCCATAAAGATTACAGCCTTGGACACCCTACGGGGCAGTTCTACTCTGTCCTGTTGTTAGGTGCCGTTCAGTCAGTTCCGACTCATAGTGACCCTATAGGACAGAGTAGGACTGCCCCATAGGGTTTCCAAGGAGCAGCTGGTGGATTCGAACTGCTCATCTTTTGGTTAGCAGTCGTAGCACTTAACCACTGAACCACCAGGGCTTTCTCCTGTAGGTCACTATAATTCGGAAATGAATCAACACCAGTGGTTTTTTTTTAAAACTAAGTAAGCTAAATCTCCCTCAAAACTGAAATTAACAATATTTACCTCATGGTATTTGATTAAAACAGTTAATGAATATGAAGCATCCTGTCAAATGCCTGGCACCTGGTGGGTGTTCACTATTATTAGCTCCGTCTTTCAACCCAACCCTCATGACAACCATCCTGCAAGCTTAAGATTGTTCTGAAAACCAAATAAGATTTTATGAAATCATTTTAGAAACTCTAAAGGATTTTGCAAATGTTACGGATGTTAAAGGGTTATTAAGAGAGGTGTAAGCCTAATCACTATGGCTAGAGTTGAGTCACACACAGTCCTTGAGTTTTTAAAAATTATTCTTTTCCCTGATCCCCATTTTAACCATTTCTGTTCTATTTTTAAAAATGAAGGGAAAGGGTAGAGCATGTGTATTTGCTGTAGGACGTGAACTATACAAGGATGGTCCTCAGCCTTTGCAACAACATATCATTTGACTGAGGAATCCCATCCCCCTTCTCCTACTCCAAGACACCTTAATTCAAGCTGCTGCCTTGCTTTCTTGGATCACTCATGCTGGGGAAAGTCAGTCACCTCATTATGAGGACACGGAAGCAGCCCTGTGGAAAATTTCGTGTGGCAATGTTGTAGGGCTACCTGCCAGTGGCCAGCACCAGCTTGCCAGCCGTGTGAGTGAGCCAACTTGGAAGTGAGTTCTCCAAGCCAGCCAAGCATTCAGATGACTGAGGCCTCAGTTGATAACTTGATTTCAATTTCATGATAGACATGGAGCCAGACCACCAGCTAAGGCACTCCTGAAATCCTGACCCAGAAAAACTGTTTTAAGTTGCTAAATTTTGGGTAATTTGTTATGCAGCATTAGATAACACAACCCACTCCAAATTTTTAGCTGAAGCTGATTTGCATTGTATTCCTGCCACTTGGAACCAAAGAAATTCGGACTAACACACCTACTGTATCAGAATTGCTTGAGATGGATCGTGGACATTTGCGTGTTTTTAAAGCTCTACAGATGCTTGTAAGGTGCAGCCCAAGATTAAAAACATGTTTTATTCGGGGATATAGATATTTAAACAAGTTTTTATAATCTGTTGTTGTTGTTAGCTGCCATTGAATCAGCCTCTGACTTATGGCAACAACGGGACATTGAATCAGGCTCCGACTTACGGCAACAATGGGATAAGACTATTGTGATCCATAGGGTTTTTATTGACTGATTTTCAGAAGTAGATCTACAGACCTTTATTCCTAGTCATCTTAATCTGGAAGCTCCGTTGAAATGTGTTTAGCATCATAGCAGCACACAAGCCGCCACTGGCAGACAGCTGGTGGCTGTGCATGAGGTGCATTGGCCAGGAATCGAACCCAGGTCTCCCACATGGAAGGTGAGAATTCTACCACTGAACCACCACTGCTGGCTTCAAGTTAGCAAAATGTTCTTCCCTTCATGATGCATTATCAGATTAATCACCAGCTTTTAGTTCAATGGAAGCTCAGGTAGGCTTCTCCAACCTTGGGACTATGTAAGACTTTTTTTTTCTGTATTTCTAACAAATGCTAGCTAGTGTAAGACAGGTTAATTTTCACTAGTTTACTCTTGAATTTCCTTCTTGGCTTCACTCTTCTGGGTAAAAGATCAGAGGCAATTTGTATGAAACACTCCTTGACCAGGGAACAATTTGCAACTGCTCCCATCACTTTCTGTTGCAACGCTCTCTTGCCACTGACTCACACATGCTCATTCTTTCATGCAATATTCAACAAATATTTGTCAAGTACGTATGAAAACGAGGGGAATGAGGAGATGGTGATAATTCTATCAAGTCCTCATTTCTAGATATAGACCAAAGGTGCTGAATTTATAAACCTGAAACTTGAAAATAAGAGTAAATCACCTCACCACCTCCCAGCATCCACATCTCAGCCCAACTTTATAGATTTCTGCTCCTCCATAAGCATTTTATGGGGGAAATTTTGTCCTATGGTGGAATTTGGAAATTTGAGGAGCCTAAAAATGTACTGCTCACAAAGGTCAAAGGTTTTCTGCAAAGTCACTTTTTTTTAATTAACTGCTGTTATGGGTTGAATTGTGCTCCCTGCCCCCCAAAATATATGTTGGGATCCTCACCCCTATACCTGTGGATCTAATCTAATCTGATATAATCAGCTCCCACAATGCAATCAATGTAATAAATCAGTTGAGGTCATGGCAGTGTAGGATGTATCCTCAACCTAGTCACTTCTGAGTTATTTAAAGAGTAGTATAGACACAGAGACAAGCTTGCACAAAGTGGGGAAGACAGGTGCCATATGAGGATCACCAAAAACCATGGAACACCATGGCTACTGTTAAGGAAGGAATCCACACTGCCAAGACCCTCATTTGGACTTTATTTCTGTTCTTTAAATAATAATAAAAAGAGTAAGTCCATGGCTAAGCATCTCTTTCTTCTGCAAATCTTTTTTTCTCTTTTTCACAAACACACAAGCAACTTCTTACAGGAGCCACACACCATCAAATTGTTAAAGAAATATCACATTAGGAAATCTGAATTACAAAGATCTTGACCACCAGTTGATAATGGAGTCAATCATCCACCCAGTATTCTAAGGAGAAAAAAAAAAAAGCATAATTATCCTCATTTCCTCTCTCTCTCCACTTCCCTCTGGAAACAACCCCAAATCCTATTCTTTTTCTTTCAGAAATCTCTCATATTTAGCATTTCATCCCCATCCCTATGGCCACAGTCTTTGTCTGACTCTTCATTCCCTGCTTAATCTATTACAATAGTCTCTTACTGGTAGTTTTGACAACAATCTTCCTCCACTCTAGTTCACCCTGCAAATAGCTGCCGGAGTTATATTTCTACATTGTAAATTATTATCACGTCACTCCCTAAATTAAACATGTGCCACTGACATTACGTACCCTCTAAGTGATGTGGGAAGGGCACATCACTTCTGTGGTATTCTTGCCAAAAATGCTTAACTTCAATCTAATCATAAAAAAAAAATCAGATAAGCCCAAATTGAGGAACAGTCTATGAAATAAATGGCCAGTACTCTTCAAAAGTGTCAAAGTCATTAAAGGAAAGGCTGAGGAACTGTCACGGACTAGAGAAGACTAAGGAGACATGACAGCGAAATGGAGCGCCAGATCCTGGATGGAATACCAGAACAAGAGAAGGACGTTAGTGGGAAAACTAGTGAAATACCAATTAATTCTGTAGTTTAGTTAATGCTATTGTACCAATTTCTTAGTTTTGATAACTGTACTATGATTAAAGCAAACTAGGTGATGAGTATATGAGAACTCTGTAGTACTCTGTGGTTTTTCTGAAGCGTAAAATTATTTCAAAATTAAAAAAAAAAAAAAACTGGATGGAAAAGAGACCAGGGGGAAAAAAAAAAACCCAAACATATGCTATTATATTAAAATTCAAATCAACTGCACAGGGTTAGGGGGGTGTAGGAGACAGGCAAAGACAGACAGAAAGGGAGAGGAGAGGAGAAGGGAGGGGAGGGGAGAAGTGGGCAGAAGAGAGAAACTTAATGAACATATGCCTAGCAAGTATCTTGGCATGAGATGTGAATTTACAAGACCTCCTTTCAGCCCCTCAAATACACACAGAATATGAGCATCTCACAGTGCTAAATGTAATTTGGCTGTTCAGACAACACAGGTCCTAAATGCAAGCCATTTACTTTATCTGGTGCTCAGCTAAGGAAACAGTAATCCATTCCATCCTAAGAGGAAAAACTGACTGGGTTGAATTTATTGACTGTGGCAGAGAATGCCTCCCAATTTCCATCCTGCCTTCTCCTTTAGTAATAAAACTCTGGTTTTCAAGTTGGAAGATTATCACCCAGCCAAATAAGTTTAAGAGTTTATGTGGTAAAGAGTATAATATGGTAATGAAAACTAGAGCTTTGGTGTCTGTCAAAATCAAATCTAGTCTTAGTCACCTTGTTTGTAAAACAGAGATAATGAAAAAACTTATTTATAGCAGTGAATATTAAATTTTTAACCCATGCAAATGTTTTACATTTAGCATCTTAACCTGGCACAGGATAAGTGCTTATTAAGTATTAGTTGTTATTATTTAAAGACTTAGAGAAAAAAAGTCTAAAACAGCAGGGTAAGGTTAGTGATGAGACATTTAAATTGTTGGCTTGGAGGCGGGGCCAAGATGGCAGAGTAGTCAGTTGCTTCCTGTGGTCCCTCTTACAACAAAGACCTGGAAAAACAAGTGAATCGATTATATATGGCAGTCTAGGAGCCCTGAACATCAAAGGCAAAGTTGAGGAACCAGACTGAGCAGCAAGGGGAAGGAAAGGTGGTTCAGAAGCAGCGAGGAGTTGCCAGACCTGACCTGGTTGGCACTGGCACCCTGCAGGCTGGACCAGCTAGCGTGCAAGAGGTGAGGTAAGCAGTGGAGATCAGGATGAGTTTTCCACATCAAGAGAAGGAGCAGTGAAGAGTCTGCTCAAGCCCCCAGAACCAGCGAGAAACGGAGCTCAACTGGCAAAAGATAAGTGCTAGCGTCTAATCTACCACACGTAGTTTTAAAAAAAAAAAAAACCTGTTTTGCAGTAGCTTTCTCCCATTTACCTGCCGCCTCCCTCTCTGCTATGGGTCCTGGTCTGGCTTCAGTGATTGCTGTACCCCATAGGCCAGAAGTAGGACCTGTGAAGTGCCCTGAGCCTTTCTCCCAGCTTTGGGGAGGGAATAAATTAACAAGCAGGAAAAATAATCTGTCAGTTCCCCTAAGTCAGGAACTCAGGACCAGCACAGCCCCTTTGCTTAGGCACAGGCATAAGGGGTCCATGGACTTTGAATGGCTTTCACCCCTGCATAGACGTGTGGGCCCATTTCAACAGCATAGGCCTTTATTACCACAGTACAACAGGGTATATGCCTGAAGCCTGTTTTCAGCTGTATAAGCTGTAAGGGGGAGTGGTGGATTCATGACATTTGACACCACCATGCCCTTAATCAGAGTCCTCACCTGCATCAGGGGACTGAGGATTGGTGGCTCTACCCACTCTGCTGAGCCACCCACAACAGGGGTCCAAGAATAAGTGGTGACTACCAGTTCTTACAGCCAACAGCATTGGGTGCCCATAGTCCAGCTGCAAAACCCACCTACCTATGCACTCAAGTGAACAGGGACATGCCTTCCACCTAGACACACAGGAAGCAGTTAGCCCCCTGCCTTGATCAACACATGATCCCCTACTGCAGCCAGGTACCTGTGCATACTCCAATCACCCCAGCCTCTCTAGGATAGGTGAGAGCCTGCACCACACACTCAGTGACCAAGGACCTGGACACCTGAGCTGAATCCACACGAGAAGTAAATGGACTCCTGGGCTCACATACCTAGTAACAGCTCTACTTACATGGAGACAGGACATGAGAGCTTCAAAGATGCCAGTAATCAAACTAGCTCACATGAGCAGCTTATTTGGGCATATCAGAACAAAGAAGAAGCTAGGACACAGTAAGTAAACATAAATGACTCGGAGACAACAGTCAATATCAAATCATGAAGAGGCAGACCATGATGGCTTCAGGAAGCGACAAAAACAAAGAATCAAGAAACCTTCCAGAGGAAGAGAACTTGGAATTACCACAGGTAGAATTCAAAAGATTAATACAGAGAACTCTTCGAGAGATCAGGAAGGAGATCAGGCAAAACACAGAACAAACCAAGGAACACATACACAAAGCAATAGAGGAATTTAAGGTTATACAAGAGCATAACAACAAATTTAACAGGTTGCAAGAATCCATAGAGAGACAGCAAACAGAAATTCAAAAGATTAACAAAATTTCAGAATTAGACAACTCAATAGAAAGTCATAGGAGCATAACTGAGGCAATGGAAGTCAGAATTAGTGAGATTGAAGATAAAGCACTTGACAAATTTATTTCAGAAAAAATCAGATAAAAGAATTTAAAAAAATGAAGAAACACTAAGAATTATGTGGCACTCTATCAAGAGTAATAACCACATGTGGTTGGAGTATGAGAACGGGGGGATAACAAAATACAGAGAGAATTGTTGAAGATTCGTTGGCAGAAAACTTCCTTGTTATCATGAAAGATGAGAAGATATCTATCCAAGAAGTTCATCAAACCTCACACAAGGTAGATCCTAAAACAAAGTCACCAAAACATATCATAATCGAACTTGCCAAAACCAAAGATAAAGAGAGAATTTTAAGATGATGAAAAGTCATCTACGAAGGAGAGTCAATAAGACTAAACTCAGACTACTCAGCAGAAACCATGCAGGCAAGAAGGCAATGTGATGACATATATAAGGGCTTGTAGGGAAAAAATTGCCAGCCAAGAATTATATATCCGGCAAAACTGTCTCTCAAATATGATGGCAAAATTAGGATATTTCCAGATAAACAGAAGTTTATGGAATTTGCAAAAACAAAACCAAAATTATACTAAAGGGAGTCCTCCAGTTAGAAAATCAATAACATCAGATAACAACCCCAGACTAGAACACAGGACAGAGCAACCAGATATCAACCCAGCTAGGAAAGTCACAAAAATAAATCAAATCTAAAACACTGAAAATAGGGAAACAGAGATGTCAATATGTAAAAGAGGACAACATTAAAACAAAAAAGAGGAATTAAAAAATGTAGTCATAAACCTTTCGTATGGAGAAGAAGTCAAGGTGATATAAAGAAATAAAAGATTTGTTTAAATTTAGAAAAGTAGGGATAAATATTAAGGTAACCACAAAGGAAACTAACAATCATACATACCAAATAAAAAATAAGAAAAACATAAAGACTCAGCAAATACAAAATCAACAACAATGAAAAAGATGAAAAGAAAATACATAAAGGAAAAGCGACTCAGCACAGAAAATGAAGTGGAACCAAGAGACTGTCAAAAACACAAAAAAATACATCAAAATGACAGCATTAAACTCATAATTATCAATAATTACACTGAATGTAAATGGACTGAATGTACCAGTAAAGAGACAGAGAGTAACAGAATGGATAAAAAAAACGTGGTCCATCTATTTGCTGCCTACAAGAAACACACCTTAGACTTAAAGACACAAACAAACTAAAACTGAAAGGATGGAAGAAAAAATATCCAGCAAACAACAATCAAAAAAGAGCAGGAGTGGCAATATTAATCTGTGACAAAATAGACTTTAAAGCAAAATCCACCACAAAGAGTAAGGAAGGAAACTATATAATGATTAAAGGGTCAATATACCTGGAGGACATAACCATAATAAATACTTACACATTCAATGACAGGGCTCCAAAATACAGAAAACAAACTCTAACAGCATTGAAAAGAGAGAGAGACAACTCCACAATAATAGTAGGAGACTTCAACACACTGCTTTCAGTGAAGGACAGAACATCCAGAAAGAAGCTCAATAAAGGTACAGAAGATCTAAATGCCACAATCAACCAGCTTGATCTCATAGGCATATACAGAACACTCCACCCAACAGCAGCCAGGTATACTTTCTTTTCCAATGCACATGGAACATTCTCCAGAATAGACCACATATTAGGCCACAAAGCAAGCCTTAACAGAATCCAAAACATCGAAATAAAAGTAGAAATATATAACAGAAAAACCAAACACATGGAAACTGAACAACAGCTTGCTCAAAAACTACTTGGTTACCAAAGAATTTAAGGATGGAATAAAGAAATTCACAGAATCAAATGAAAATGAAAACATATCCTACCAGAACCTTTGGTATAGCAAAAGCAGTGCTGAGAGGTGCATTTATAGCAATAAATGCACACATCCAAAAAGAATAAAGGGCCAAAATCAAAACATCAACCCTACAACTCCAAGAAGTAAAAACAGAGCAGCAAAAGAAGCCATTGGACACCAGAAGAAAGGAAATAATAAAAATCAGAGCAGAATTAAATGAAATAGAGAATAGAAAAACAATTGAAAGAGTTAACAAAACCAAAAGCTGGTTCTTTGAAAAGATCAACAAAATTGATAAATCATTGGCCAAACTGACAGAAGAAAAACAGGAGAGGAAGCAAATAACCCAAGTAAGAAATGAGATGCGCAATATCACAACAGACCCAACTGAAATTAAAAGAATCGTAACAGAATACTATGAAAAATTTTACTGCAACAAACTTGAAAACCTAGAGGAAATGGACAAATTTCTAGAAACTCACTACCTTCCTAAACTAACACAAACAGAGGTAGAACAACTAAATACATCTATAACAAAAGAAGAGATTGAACAAGTAATTAAAAAACTCCCAACAACAACAAAAAAAACCCTGGCCTGGATGGCTTCGCTGGAGAATTCTACCAAACGTTTAGAGAACAGTTAACACCACTACTACTAAAGGTATTTTAGAGCATAGAAAAGGATGGAATACTCCCAAACTCATTCTATGAAGCCAGCATAACCCTGATACCAAAACCAGATAAAGACACCACAAAAAAAGAAAATTACAGACTAATATCCCTCATAAATATAGTTGCAAAAATCCTCACGAAAATTCTAGCCAATAGAATTCAACAACATATCAAAAAAAATAATTCACCATGACCAAGTGAGATTTATACCAGGTATGCAGGGATGGTTCAACATTAGAAAAATAATCAATGGGATCCGTCACATAAATAAAAGACAACAATCAAATCTTATTGATGCAGAAAAGGCATTTGAAGAGTCCAACACCCATTCATGATAAATACTCTCAGCAAAATAGAGAGAGAAGGGAAATTTCTCAGCATAATAGAGGGCATTTACACAAAGCCAACAGCCAACATCATCCTAAATGGAGAAAGTCTGAAAGCATTCCCCCTGAGAAAGGGAACCAGACAAGGATGCCCTTTATCACCACTCTTATTCAGCATTGTGCTGGAGGTCCTAGCTACAGCAATTAGGCTAGAAAAAGAAATAAAGGGCATCAAAATTGGTAAGGAAGAAGTCAAAGTATCTCTGTTTGCAGATGATATCTTATACACAGAAAACCCCAAAGAATCCACAAGAAAACTACTGGAACTAATAGAAGATTTCAGCAGAGTATCAGGATACAAGATAAACATACAAAAATCAGTTGGATTCCTCTATAGCCACAAGAGAACTTCAAAGAGGAAATTACCAAATCAATACCATTTACAATAGGCCCCAAGAAGATAAAATACTTAGGAATAAATCTAACCAGAGACATAAAAGACCTATTCAAAGAAAACTACAAGATACTACTGCAAGAAACCAAAAGAGACCTGCATAAATGGAAAAACATACCTTGCTCATGGATAGGAACTTCCCATGGAAAAGGAACTTCATATGGAAAAGACAGAGGCCCCAGATAAGTAAAGCATTATTGAAGAAGAACAAAGCGGGAGGCCTCACAGTATTTGATTTTAGAACCTATTATACTGTGACAATTGTCAAAACAGCCTGGTACTGGTACAACAACAGATACATAGACCAATGGAATAGAATCGAGAATCCAGATGTAAATTCATCCACCTATGAGCAGCTGATATTTGACAAAGGCCCAAAGTCCATTAAATGGGGAAAAGACAGTCTCTTTAACAAATGGTGCTGGCATAAGTGGATATCCATCTGCAAAAAAATGAAACAAGAACCATACCTCATACCATGCAGAAAAACTAACTCAAAATGGATCAAAGATGTAAATATAAAATCTAAAATGATAAAGATCATGGATGAAAAAAATAGGGACAATGCTAGGAGCTCTAATACAGGGCATAAACAGAATAGAAACCATAAGTAACAATGCACAAACACCAGAAAAGAAACTAGATAACTGGGAGCTCCTAAAAGTCAAACACTTATGCTCATCAAAAGACTTCACCAAAAGAATAGAAAGACAACCTGCAGACTGGGAAAAAAATTCTGGCTACGTCAAATCTGATCAGCATCTAATCTCTAAAATCTACAAGATACTGCAAAACCTCAACAACAAAAAGACAAATAATCCAATTAAAAAATGGGCAAAGGATATAAACAGATACTTCACCAAAGAAGACATTCAGGTGGCTAACAGACACATGAGGGAATGCTTACAATCATAGCCATTAGAGAAATGCAATCAAAACTACGATGAGATACCATCTCACCCCAACAAGGCTAGCATTCATCCAAAAAACACAAAATAATAAATGTTGGAGAGGTTGTGGAGAGACTGGAACACTTATACACTGTTGGTGGGAATATAAAATGGTACAACCACTTTGGAAATGGATTTGGTGCTTCCTTGAAAAGCTAGAAATAGAAGTACCATACGATCCAGCAATCCTACTCCTTAGAGTATATCCTAGAGAAATAAGAGCCATCACATGAATAGATACATGCACACCCATGTTCACTGCAGCACTGTTCATAATAGGAAAAAGATGGAAACAACTTAGATGCCCATCAATGGCAAATGGATAAACAAATCATGGTATATTCACACAATGGAATACTACGCAACAGTAAAGAACAATGAGGAATCCGAGAAACATAACATGGATGAATCTGGAAGGCATTATGCTGAGTGAAATTAGTCGCAAAAGGACAGATATTGTATGAGACCACTTTATAATAGTTTTCTTCTGTGTGTTTAAAACTTTCCCTCAAGAAAAGTTTTAAACACAGAAGAAAACATCCTTTATGGTTACTAGGGTGGGGAGGGAGGGAGAGGGGAATTTACTAAGTAGATAGTAGACAAGAATTATCTTAGGTGAAGGGAAGGACAACACACACCACAGGGGATATCAGCACAACTGGACTAAATCAAAAGCTAAGAAGTTTCCTGAACACAACCAAAAACTTTGCGGGACAGTGTAGCAGGGGCGGGGGTCTGGGGACCATGGTTTCAGGGGACATCTAGGTCAACTGTCATAACAAACTTTATTAAGAAAATGTTCTGCATCCTACTTTAGTGAATGGCGTCTGGGGTCTTAAAAGCTAGTGAGCAGCCGTCTAAGATGCATCAATTTGTCCCAACCCACCTGGAGCAAAGGAGAATGAAGAACACCAAAGACACAAGGAAAATATTAGCCCAAGAGACAAAAGGGGCCGCATAAGCCAGAGACTCCATCAGCCTGAGAACAGAAGAACTAGATGGTGCCCGGCTACCACCAATGACTGCCCTGACAGGGAACACAACAGAGAGTCCCTGATGGAGAAGGAGAAAGGTGGCATGCAGAACTCAAATTCTAGTAAGAAGACCAGACTTAATGGTCTGACTGAGACTAGAGGGACCGCAGAAGACATGGCCCTCCGACTCTCTGTTAATCCAGAACTAAAACCATTCCTGAAGCCAAATCTTCTGACAAAGATTAGACTGGAGTATAAGGCATAAAATGATACTTGTGAAGAGTGTGCATCTTAGTTCAAGGAGATACAGGAGACTAATTGGGCAGCTGCCGTCCCGAGGCAAGATGAGAAGGCAGAAAGGGATAAGAGTTGATTGAATGGACATGAGAAATCTGGGGCGGAAAGGTGGAGTGTGCAGTCACATTATAGGGATGGCAACTAGGATCACATAACAATGTGTGTATAAATTTTTGTATGAGAAACTAATTTGAGCTGTAAAGTTTCACCTAAAGCACAATTAAAAAAAAAAAAGATGAAGAAAAAAAGAAAACAAATCATTGGCTTTTAGTTCTTTGTATCTTGCTCTAATTACATGCCTGATTAACCAGTAATCAGTAATTTTCTAAGTTGTGAATTGGTACTCAGCTGGTTGTTTGTTTTGTTTTGTTTTTCCATTCAGACTTAACTACTTTTGGTATTCTCACATTCTCTACATTCTATCAACAAAATCATCCAATCTCTCCAGTTTCCTAAAATGAAGAATATGTCCTTCTGAACCCTGCAGGAGCTGGAAAGGGATGACCAGGATAAATCTCTTTGCCTGAGTACTAATGCCAGTTCTCGCCCCAATCCAGAGATATTTTTCACCTGATATACTTTACATCAGGAGCCCTGGTGGTGCAGTGGTTAAGTGCTTAGGAGCTAACCAAAAGGTCATCAGTTCGAACCCATCAGCCGCTTCTTGGGAGAAAGATGTGGCAGTCTGCTTCCATAACAATTAGCCTTTGAAACCCTATGGGACAGCTCTAGTATGTCCTAGAGGGTTGGAATTGACTCACTGGCAGTGGGTTTGGTTTCGGGGTACTTTTCATCTGTCCTCTTTCTCTCCTCTCTCCCTTTTTGCCTGTATAGAATCGGTACTTCTATCACATAGTCCCAATTTACAAAGATTAGATGCAGTTTTATTTTTTAAGCAGCCAGAAGTTACAAATAAGACTTCAATCTGTGTTAGAGCACCCTTTAAAAAGTTGTCTTTAAAAAGAAAACAAAACAAAACTATGTGTTTCCAACCTGGGGTGAAAAATAATGACAGTATTACCAACAAGCAGTGTTGGATTACATAGAGTATATATGAATTCAGGTATCAGTGAGCAAATTTTCCTGTTTGGTTCTTTATAGAAGAAGTTTGCCGACTCCTGCTCTCTATATGCTTATTGTACACTCATCCATTGTCTTTCCTGTGCCAGACCCAGTGCTAGGTACAGGGACAGTCCAGGCCTTAAATGAACTTCTCATCCTACTGGGGAACAGGTGTTTTAACAACTAATTACGAAGGAGCATGAGAAACACAGTCAGAGAGGAAGGTGAGCTCTGAGGTTAGAGGAAGGAGTGAGTCTTGGGGGTGATGAGGAAAGCAAACGGGCTGAAAGAGTCATGGTGCATGACCGGAGAGATTGCCTTTGGCCCACCTGGGAAAGACTCTCTTATGGCTGGGAGCTTAGACTTTATCCAATAGACAGTGGAACACCATAGAGGGATGTGAATCAGAAGAGTAACATAATCTGTTCACATTTTAAAAAGAAAACTATGTATTTAAAAATCATCTGAAGGCAGTCATGTATCTGATGGCTCTGGAGGAAAGGCTGGAAGCTGGCAGATAAGTTAGGAAGTGTGTAAATAGGTCAGATTTTTGGCATAGGCTGAGCCCTGCCCTGAGTGATTTTTATGTAGGCCTATTTATCAGCAAGTAAAGTACACACAAGGATTTTACTTGGCATAAAGCATAGAGTACAATAAAATAAACTGAAGCCAAACACTAATTATACATATACAGACCTAGTTACGCTTATAGTGTGGATGTATATTAAATTAAAAAAAAAAGTTGCTATTGAGTTGATTCTGATTCATGGCAACCCCATGTATGTCAGAGTAGAAGTGTGCTCCATAGGGTTTTCAATGGCTGATTTTTTGGCAGTAGATCGTTAGGCCTCAGAAGAAATTCTGAGGCACCTTTGAGTGGACTTGAACTTCCAACCCTTTGGTTAGTAGCTGAGCTCATTAATCATTTGCACCACCCAAAACCCAAAATACCAAACCCACTGCCACTGAGCTGATTCTAACTCACAGTGACCCTATAGGACGGAGTAGAACTACCCTATAGGGTTTCCAAGGAGCAGCTGATAGATTCGAACTGTTGACCTTTTGGTTAGCAGCTGAGTGCTTTAACCACTGCACCACCAGGGCTCCTTTTGCACCACCCAGGGATCCCTATATACTAAATCAGAGAGGATTTATTCCTTTAGCAAGATTTCTGTCACTTTATTATTTTCCCTGTTTAAATATGAAGGTAAGGTTATCATTAGTTGCTTTCCAGCAGCAAATCTCCCCTCCCCCTATTTTTCTTCTTAAAAGAAAGGCCTGATTTGTTTATGTATCAGGTGTCATGTGTTTCAGGTGCATGAAGATGATATTAATTATCTAAGCCACTCACGGTAATTCTATATCCTTTGTATATGGTTGGTTAAGAAATGGGAATGTAATGCATTTCTGGGAAGTCTGCTGGGGGCTTCTGAGAAACGTGTCCATAAAGAAGAAAAGAGATAAATGGGAGGAAATAGACTTTCTTCATTGCTGGATTTGTTGTATCTGGGTGTGATGGCTGGAACTGTGGCAACCATTTTATGACTGGGAGGGACTAAGATAACATGCTGAAAATAGCAAAGCAGAAGGATAGAAAGGACTGGGTCCTTGCTAATATCAATGATATGAACAGCCTGGAGCTGTTCTACCTTGAAACTTCATGTTATTTCATATAGTAAGCTTTCTTATTCTTTAAGCTGATTTTAGTTCCGTTTTCTGTTCATACTACTGAGAGCATCCTAACATAACATATGCTCTCAAAGAGAAAGATGCATATGAGGTTTTGATCTATCAGTAGAACGACTCAGATGTGCATTTTCTGTGTTGTTTCTAGAGACTTGAAAGGATTTTAAAGGGAGAGCCAGGAATCATGATAGAGTGTTATAGTGGTTCTGCTAGTTCAAATAGGATAGCCCAATTTTATTCCATACTAATAACTTTGGAAAAGTTCAGGGCTAGAAAAGATCTTGAAGACTGGTTCTGTGGTGAAAAGGGAAGTAGAAAGTGACTGTCTTACTTCTAAGAAGTCTCCAGACCAAGCACAATCCTCTGGTCTGGCAGAGCCCTCATACAGCTTTTACGGATCTTTTGCCCTGAAAATACTGTGGTACTCCCATCTCTACCACTATAGGTAATTTAAAACAAACAAACAAAAAATCATTTGTAAAATACCTCTAAAGAAGTCCAACTAAATACTAATTTTTCCCATGATTACTATTTAGATGCTTTTCTTGGAAGTAATAAATATCAAACTCTTTATACAATCTTTTCCTTGGGTGCACTTGCTTTGCTGATGCCCTAAACATGCATTAGTATGCCTATTGGGTAACTTAGCCCTTGATGTCTGGATGGGGAAGCATAGAAGAATGTCAGTTCGAGTATTTTTTTTTAACTTGAAATGACTTAGAAGTTACAGGAATAGGGAGGAGGAGGAAAGGGGGTTTGTTTGTGAGCATTGAGTTTATGTTAATGGTGGTAGAATATTTTGGAAAAGGATAGCAATAATGATGGCATGAGATGAAAAATATAATCAATGCCATTGAATGGTAAATGTGGAAGTTGTGTTGGAGAATGTTTTTGTGCATATATTTTCACCACAATAAAAAAAATGACTTAGAGCTTATGGAATGGTGTATTCATTTCCCAGGGCTGCCATAACAAACTAGCACAACTGGGTGGCTTAAAACAGCAGAATCATTCAACCACAGTTCTGGAGGCTACAAGTCTGAATTCAGTGTGATGGCAGGGCCATACTCCCTTCAAAGGCTTTAGGGGAAGATCCTGCCTTGTCCCTTCCAGTTTTGGTAGCCCCAGGGGTTCCTTGACTTGTGGTAGTATAATTCCAGTCTCTGCCTCTATCTTCACGTGGCTGTCTTTCTTCTGTGTTTGTCTCTGTCTTTTCTTATAAAGACACCAGTCATACTGCAGTAGGGGCCACCCTACTCCAGTATGACCTCATCTTAATTTAATTAATACATATGCTAAGATGCTATTTCCAAATAAGGTCACATTCACAGGTACTAGAGTTTAGGACTTGAACATATCACTTTGGGGAGCACAAATCAATCCATAACGGATGGGAAGACATCTTTGTGGGGACTACTATAGTGCTCCTGACAGAGAGACTGGCTCCTAGCCGTAGATAACCTAGGATTTATTTTGTAAACTAACTTAGCACCTATAATTTACACAAAAACCCAGTTTACTTCACTTTTTATCCCTCAGAATTTTAATAATAGTAATAGAATTTTCATTCCAAGTTTGAATATAACTATTGAGAGATTTAAAACAATTTGTTTACAAAGATTGCAACTAGATACTGGTTCCTATGATTATGAATATAAAGATCCATTAAAGGTATAAGGTGACCATTGATAGGAATCATATTTCCAGTTCCGTATTTGAGAGGATTCTTGTTATTTTAAGACCAAATCATGGTATACTTACCTTAGATCCAGCAATTACAACGAAGAGTAAAAAAACAGACAAACAAACAAACCGCTGCCATCAAGTCGATTCCAACTCATAGCTATCCTATAAGACAGAGTAGAACTGCCCCACAGTGTTTCCAAGGAGCAGCTGGTAGATTTGAACTGACAACCTTTTGGTTAGCAGCCGAGCTCTTAACCACTGCACCACCAGAACAAAGAGTAGAAAGGCAAAAACAGCTGATTCTAGGTCAAAGGCATACTCTTAAAGAGCAGAATTAATAGAGGAATTCCATGAATTAAAAATCCTAAATCCAGGAATGGTGATTATAAGGGGACCCTGATCTTGAGCCAAAGAAGCCCTTTGCTGCCTTTCCCTTTCTGCATGAGGTTCTTAGATCAACAGTGATTTTGGTCTTTGTTGATACAAAAGCTAGACACTTAACAGAAAGAGGAAGAAATAGTTTGTCTGTAACTATATTCCTTGGGCAATCTAATCTCTGAGTTCTGGTCAGCAAAATGTGTATCTTTTCTTGCCCGCCTATAATGTTAAATCATTGTAACATAATTATTTTCAAAGTAATGAGGTTTCTAAAAGTAAAAAGGACTTCATGAGACTTATTTAAGGATAGACATGATCAGCTTCAGAAAAGACAGTACATCCAGTGGTTAATAGTCTCTTGGGTTTGGCAGGCCTGCTTTCAAGTCTGGGTGTTACCATTTAATAGCTGTGTGACACTGGTTGAGCCACTTAAACTCTTTAAATTACAGTGTCCTTGTCTATAAAAAAGGGGTTTGGGGGAGATGATACTGTTGTATTAAGTTACATGTAATGATATATGTACAGTGTTTAACACATTGCCTGGCACTTGTAAATTCATTTATTCATACTACAAAATGGTTATGGAAAATAGTCACATGCCAGACACTGTGCTAGGTGCTGAGGATACAAGCATGAACAAAACTGATGTGCTTCCACCCTCAAAAAACTTACAGTCTTACTGTAGGCAAAGCAACTGGCTAGAAGGTAAAGCAACATAATATATGATTACCATCCTTCCATGAGGTATCCACATGGTGGATGTGAGGCTAATAAAAATATACTTAGGATTAATAAATTAGTAGATATGCAGATTTCAAAGCCAATATTTACAAATATCTATTCATTATGAAACATCTTCGAGAATAATGAGGGAGTAACTTTGTTGATACGACTGGGAAAACTAGAGGTGTTTACGTTAATCAAGTACCTGAAGTTGAAAAACAAGTTGAGACTTCCTGTTCAAACAATAGGATACGGAGTTGCTTTCTTTTCAATTTGTCATATTTAACAACATGGGAAAGATCAGCTTTGGAAATGATATCCAGGAATCCCATGCTGGATAAAACCTGTTGCGGTCAAGTCACCTCTGACTCATGGTGACGCTGTGTGTGTCAGAGTAGAACTATGCCCCATATGATTTTCAATGGCTGATGTTTTGAAAGTAGATCTCCAGGCCTTTCTTCTGAGGCACCTCTGGGTAGACTTGAACCTCCAACCTTTTAGTTAGCAGTTGAGCGTGTTAACTGTTTACACCACTAAGGAACTCTAGTGAGCCTTAGGAAATAATTTAATAGGCAAATTGATAGCTGAAACAAACAAATAAAAACCCCAAAGCCATTGCTGTGGAGTTGAGTCTGACTCATAGCGACCCTACAGGACAGAGCAGAACTGCCTCATAAGGTTTCCAAGGCTGTAATCTTTACAGAAGCAGAATACCACATCTTTCTCCCAAAAGAGAAAGTTTGAAAGTTCCCATAATTTAAATATTCTTTTTTTTTTTTTTAATGAGAAAAGAGATTAATTTACTTAGAAACTCTGTCTGGGTTTAAATATAAAAATGTGTAAGTATCAAGTAGAAGTTAGAAATTTGTGTGCCACTAAGAAAAGGTTATTTTGAGATAACTGTAGATTCATATGCAGCCGTAAGAAAGAATTCAGAGATTTCATATACCCTTCACCCAGTTTCCCCCAATGGTAATATCCCGCATAACTATAATAAATAGCACACCAGGAAACTGACATTGATTGATAAAGCCCATGGACCTTATTCAGATTTCATGAGTTTCACGTTCACTTGTGTGTGTGTGTATACACGTGTGTATTTATTTCTATGGAATTTCATCACATACATATTTGTGTGACCACCACACATAGTCAAGACAAAACAGTTCCATCTCAAGGGTCCCTTGTGTTACCCCTTTATAGCCATAGCCACTGCCCTTTCTCCCCAGTACCCCCAAACCCTGGCAACCACTTGTCTGTTCTCCATCTCTATAACTCTGTAATTTCGAGAATGTTGTATATGAGATCATACAGTATATAACCTTTTAAGATTTTTTTTTCACTCAGCATCTAATTCCCTTCAGATTCATCTAAGTTATGGCATATATCAATAATTGAGTCCTGTTTTATTGCTGAGTATTATTCTATAGTATGGATGTGCCACAGTTTAACCATTCATCTGCTAAAGGACCTCTGAGTTGTCTCCAGTTTTTGGCTTTTGCAAATAAAGCTGCTATGAATATTCATGTATAGATTTTTGTGTGAACATAAGTTTTCATTTCTCTAGGATAAATGTCCAAGAGTTCAATTGTTGTGTTGTATGGTAAGTGCACGTTTAGTTTTGTAAAAAACGAAAACTGCCATACTCTTTTTCAGAGTGGCTGTACCATTCATAGTCCCATCAGCAGTGTATGAATGTATGAATGGACTGCTTAACTAACAGATGTCTGGAGTATCTAGAGAAAGCATGATGGCTTTTTTGGTGATTAATCCCTGGAGATTAACTGACCTCTTTCTGGTGAAAACATTCCAAAACTTTCAGTTCAAAAGTCTCCATGGTTTACAAAGATTTCTAGGGGAAACTTTTCACAAAGAAGTTAGATCAAAGAAGTCTGAAGAAAAGTGTTTTAAAACAAACTCAAATATTTATTCTAAATACACCTAAAAGACTGGGAGAAAACTTCATTTATTGAATGTATATACCAGGCATTTCCCACTCTATCTCACTTATTCTTCCCAAAGACCCTGGAAGAAGGGTAATATTATGATACAATCAAGGCTTCAAGTAACGTTTTCCACAGGTCACAGAGTTACTAAGCGGCAGAGTTAGAATGAGAATCCTATGCTTCTAATAGCTTCTAGCTGTCTTTAGCTCACTGCAAGAAACATAGGAGATAGTCAACACTTTTGTTGGAGGAGGGGTTAAGAATGAATGAAGTTCAACTCTTGCTATTTGTGTCCCTAAGTAAGAAATTAACGTCTCAGAGCCTGTTTCTTCATTTGTTAAAAGTGGATAATAATAGCACCTTCACAGAGCTTTTATGAAGAACAACTAAGGTGATAAAATGGTTAAAAAAATTTTTTTAAAGTGTAAAATGATAAACAAATGTTAGCTAGCACAATATTTTTAAAGTATACTCAGAGTCATAACCAAATACTGATAAAATAAAAAGCGTAAGACCTGCGGGGCTGTAGGGGTTGGGGCTTGGGGTGGGGGAGAATGCCAGTATGACCCAATGTAGATCACTGAATATTTCTGTTCTCCAGTTTCCTTATCTGTAAAATTGTAAGTGTTTAAAGTTGAGCACCTTAATGAAACAGGCCCTAAGACTCTCACTAGGTTATGAGACAAAACCAAGAAATCCTCTACATACAGAAGTATTTTGAAAATGTTTATTACATTGCCCAGGATTGAGCAGTTGGAAAGTACTGTCATCCATGGCATTCTGACCTATATCAATTAGGTCAGTTTGACCTATTTCAGTACATATCACAAATTATTAAATTTCTAATCTGTGTGTGTATATGAATGAAAATAGCATTAACAATTATGAGAATTTATTCATAATTTTTAAACACCAGTCTCTAATAATTGAATAGGGAAGGAACTGATATATTTGTCTGGGGAGGGGATATGAGTGTGATCATTAAGGTGGTGTGTCAACACGGCTGGGCCATGATTCTCAGTGGTTTGGCAGTTATGATATAGTTTGGCAGTCATATAATGATGTAATCACTTCCATGACGGGATCTGCTGTGAGTAGCCAATCAGTTGAAAGGGAGTTTCCTTGGGGGTATGACTTTCGTCCAATATATGGTGGACTGTCTGGCAAGGCTCGTGGGCTTTTGCTTGCTGTGGATCCTGCAGCTGGCTCCTGCTCATCTGACCTCCAGTTCTTGGGACTTGAGCTAGCAGCTTACCTGCTAATCGTTGGTTTTCATAGCCTGTGAGCCCGAGCCCTGCTGTCTGACTTGCTGATCTAGGGTTCGCCAGACCCTGCAGCTATATGAATCAGGAGAAGTCTCCAGCCTGACCCACAGACTTGGGATGTTTCAGCTTCTACACCTGCTTAAGCCATTTACTTGATATAAATCTCTCTGTATACATTTATATGCTTTACTGGTTTTGTTTCTCTAGAGAACCCAGCCTAGGACCAAGAGTGTCTAGCGGGAGGGGTAAAGAAACTTTTCACATGTGCGACTCTCTGCATTTTCCTTTTGAACCATGTATTTAAAAAAATAGACTTCGAAATTTTAGAAAAATATTTTTAACATAAGTATTAATAACTACAGTATTTACTTTAGCATTGCTTTTATTTCAGTTGGCAACCGGGTGATGCAAACAGATAAACGGATAATATGCTCTGCTGCTAGTGTTGAAGTCCATCCAGAGGTGCCTCAGAAGAAAGGCCTGGCAATCTACATTTGAAAAATCAGCCATTGAAAACCCTATGGAGCACGGTTCTATCTTGACACACATGGGTTGCCATGAGTCAGAATTGACTCAGACTGCAACTGTCTACTGTTTTCTTTTTTAATTTCAATCATGAAAATATGTAGCTATTTCATTTTCAGTGTGATTATATCCTTCTAACAGAATCTATGGTGCCTGCACATATCTAATTGTTCTAAATATAACAATCTTTCCCTTATTTTTACCATTATTTTGTAAGATTGATTTGCTAGGTGATGAGATTCTTCCAGGGCCTAACGACTCCCTGACTGGCAGATTAAACTGAGTTGAATGGATTATTTCCTATCAATAACAGATGTAGGCAGGGCAGCCCTTTTAGCCCTCAGACCAGAGAAAAATGCGGCAAAAACTGAGTGAATGTAGGTGACGAAAAGGAAGGGGTTAAGTCCAGCATTGCTAAAGGCCACCATTAGATGCTAATGGGTGTCCCTGGGCAGAGGCTGAGGGTATTACCGCTCCTGGCATTTTGATGGCCTTCTAAGGCACAGGTAGGGAATAGAGTTATATCCCTCTATTTTCTTCATCTTCTACCATCACCAGTCAGGGCGGGATTAGGACCTTCGCAGGCCCTTAAACACAGAAAGTTATGGTGCCCCGCCCTTATGTGATTAAAAATAAAAATTCATTTAGGAAATTAATTAAAACTTAAATTTATGGTGAATCTAAAGCCTTCCTTCTAGATTTTCGTAATTCAAATTCCAATTAGTTCATCAAAATTGAACTTTTTCTTTCTCCTGCTTTGTTAATGCCTTAAACCTAGGTTTAGTTGCCTGTTCCACAATTCAGCTTTGCAGGCACTTCACCACCACCCACACGACCACTCGTAGGTACCAGCTGTGGCAGCCCCACCCCCCAGGGATCTCCTCCCGCGCTCCTCCTACCTGGCCCCAGCCCCGTCCTCAGGACGCACCGTCGTGACGTCACGCGCGGACGCCGCCGAAGCCCGCCAGCAAATGAGCGCAGGCGGCCGTGGCCCTTAGTCGTATCCGCGCACGCGCTTGTGTTAGGGGATCTCTGAAGACCTGGCGGATCTCGGCGTGGATGGAGGCCTGAGGGCGGCGGGGGTGGAGCGCGCCGCGAGTTTGGGGTATGTTCGCGGCGGGCGCCGTCTAGAGGACGGCCGAGCAGCCGCCACGACGCTTTCAGTCGCCACGAGACACAAGCGAGCCAGGCTTAGGGCCTCGGCGGTGATGCAACGACGGCGGCGCCCTCCGCCGCCCGCCTCGCAGCTGCCAGAGGGCTCCGGGGTAGGCGGCTGCGGTGTTGACGGTGTGAGTGAGGAAGTGGAAGTGCAGTTCTCCGCTGGGCGTTTGGGCTCGGCCGCGGCGGTTTCCGCGGCGGCCGCGCGCAACACAGAGGAGGAGGAGGAGCGGCTCGAGCGCGAGCACTTCTGGAAGATCATTAATGCCTTCCGCTACTATGGGTAAGGAGCCTGTGGTGGACCCCAGCCCAACCCGTCAGGGTGCCCGCTGGTTGTGGCGGACCCGCCGGATCGGTCGCGCTTGCCGCGCTCGCCCTCCGGCCGCTCCGCCCCCAGGGGCGCCCGACCGGGTCGCCTGAGCTGACCTCGGGGCCCCGGAGTCACCTTGCACCACCCCAGCCCCTCCCAGTCCTGCACATCCGCGTTTCTGCCGTGCAGTCTTCTGCTCAGCCGTGTGTCTTCTGACCTCAGGATCATGTTAGTTCTCTTGTCTTCCATCTGCGTTAAAGGTTTGGCTTTGAGGCCGGTGGCGATGACTGTAGCAATTTCAGATTGAAGACGATGGTGGTAAAGTCGTCCAGTGTTGGACATGATTTGTATGTGTTGTCGATGCCCTCCAAACTGAACATACGGAGAGCCCAAGTTCACCCACACGTGGGATGCCATAGAACACATTTCCCTAAACTGTTACCGACTCTTGGGAGCAGCATAAGATTTCCACCCTGCCTCGCTTGGCTCATGCACGTTTGTGGTGAGCGATTGATTGCTGCTGCTCCATGTTTTTAACTGGTGGGTGAATTTAAGGGGACAGGTGGTCCAGAAGTTGTAAAGTTTGCTGATTATTAATGAGGGAAATGCTGGAGAGGAGGCACGTATGAGCAGTCTTTAATGTTCTTGTATTCTGCAGATACGTATTGAATGGTGACTGTGGGCTGGGCACGGTGATACGACCTTTATGTATACTCTCTGTTCCTCATTGATAATTCAGCTTCCTTCCACATCTAGATAGTGAATAGTGGATTTCTTGTAGATGTTAGAATAGCTTAATCACAAATTCATGATTCCAAGATCCAAACGAGACTTAACTCAGCTGGGTTCCAGATGAAGATAACACTTATTCATGTAAGAGATATGTGAGTCTACAGACGGCTATGTTCTGCGTCTACAATTGGAATCAGACCGACAGTTTTGCAGGCAAAACTGTTTTCTTAGTTGGGCTTCTGCTATACTGTATGCAGACTTTGTTTGTTCATCTTTGTCTTGTAGTTTATTTATATAAATCTCTTGCTTGTCTGTGACCTCCTCAAGGGCAGAGCATGAGCCTCATTTTTATGGCACTAGTGCCTGGCATAGCTGTTGATGTTCTATTTTTAACAAAAGAAGTAGCAAAAGAAATACATCTGTCCTCGAATAATTTGTCAGTTTTTAACTGCTGGGTAAACTAGTGTGTTATTATTTCTGAATTTGAAACATGTTTCATAAAGTTATTTAGAATCTGATTAAAGGTCCTTGGGTGGAATAAACGGTTTGCACTACTAACCTAAAAGTTGGCAGTTTGAGCCCCAGAAGAAAGGCCTGGCAATCTGCTTCTGTGAAGATTACAGCCAAGAAAACCCTATGGAGCATTTCTATTTTATAACACATTTGCGACATAAATGTTTGAGGTTCATAGATATTTACAAAATAATTTACTAAGTAAACCCAGGCAGAAGGACCATTACTTAAGGAGCCCAAAAGGTAAATAGTAGTTGGAGGATTTTATTAATCCAGATTTGAAATCTAAGGGAGGAAGGCAGACATCCAGAGAATTGAATTTGACTCAAGAACTGTACTTGGAAGAACCGTACAACGAGGGGAAGCAGCTGAACATCAGATAGCTAAAAGTGGTAGGTGCGGAAAAACCTGGTACATTTTACTGTTGAAATTTTGAGAAAGAATATTGGGAAATGCATTAGAAATATAGTAGACTCATTTGGTTGAATGTGTGTAATACTTGTACCTGGTTTTAATGTATTAGCACCAATTTAGATTTAGTGTCTATGATTAGGTATCAGATGAGCCTTTATCAAGCCTTTGAGTTGGCTGTATAGAAAAGGGCATCTGTGTGCATATTCTAGTGGTTGTGATACTGTTTCTTATATTTACTCTCATCCCTCTTCTTTCCAAGTTTAATGTAGGATCAAAGAAAATTTTATTTATAAAAAAATCTTTTTTTTTTTTTGCATGTACTCTCTAGATGAAACACTTCAAATTCATGAACTGAAAATAAACCCATTGCCTTTGAGTTGATTCTGACTCATAGCGACCCTACAGGATAGAGTAAAACTGGCCCAGAGAGTTTCCAAGGCTGAAATCTTTAGGGAAGCAGACTGCCATGTCTTTCTCCCATGGAGCAGCTAGTGGGTTCGAACTGCTCACCTTTTGGTTAGCAGCAAAGTGCTTAACCACTATGCCATCAGAGCCCCTTTGGACTGAAAATACTATACGGTTAAAAATAGGCTTTTAAAATGTCGCTTAAAGAACTAGGTGAATGGAAAGGATTGTTTAGCAAGAAGCACACTGGATTGTTAATATTCCAACATTTTATGGTCTCCTAGACCTGCACTGTCCAATTCCATACCCACTAGTCACATCTGGCTAAATTTAAGTTTAAATTAATTAAAATTAAGTACAATTTAAAATTCAGTTCCTCAGTCTCATTAGCTGCATTTCAAGTGCTCAATAGCCGTATGCGGCTAGAGTCTGCTGTACTGGACAGTGCAGATCCAGAGCCTTTTCTTCATCGTCTGATGGAGAGTCCTGTTCTAGATGCTTACCAAGTAGTTTCAAATTTTAGTGGGTTTGGATTTATGGAAAAATGTCTTTTTGATCACTGTGTAGGAGATTCTAGATTAAAAAAATCAAAGGGCAAAAATGTCTTCTGGCTAATGTTTTTTCTTGCCAGTGGCTTAATTTTGTGCTTCCTACAGATTTTGCTGAGATGACATATTTTAATGAAGATAAATCTAGTTGTAGCATTGTAGTGAGTAATAAAAATGTTGTTAGCTTTAAAGGACCACTCTTGTTATGAATGAAGAGTTACCTAGGCATGCAGAAAATACTACAGTTGAAGTAGCAAATGTCTTGTCAGAAACATCCCACCTTTAGAATAATGGTTAGGTGAGATTTTAAAAATTGAACTTTAAAACTAATTTTCACAGGTGAGTAGATAGGCATATAAAAAGATGAGCAGCGTGCTTAGGGTTACACAACCAAATTGTGGTGAGAGTCTGGCCTGAAATTCAGAAAATATACACATAAATTTTACCCTGTAGTAATAAGCAGTGATACTAGTAAGACAAATTTAACCTTGGATATTTAATAAATAGGAGTCCCTGGGTGGTGCAAACAGTTAACATGTTTGGCTGCTAACTGAAAGGTTGGAGGTTCTAGTCCACTGAGAGGTACCTTGAAAGAAAGGAAGGCCTGGCGACCTGCTTCTGAAAAGTCCTGTGGAGTACAGTTCTACTCTAACACACATGGGGTTGCTTTGAATTAGAATCGACTTGATGGCAGCTAGTACTGATATATTTAATAAATATTTAAATTGTATTGAGACAGGCTTTATTTCTGATAAAGTATGTTTTTCTCTTTGGAATTCTTAAACTGGTTTAACTGGTGTAGAGGAATGGGCCATGATCAGACTCACACACAGTGTTAGTGTTAGTCAAAGGCGACTTTTTCAGAGTTGGGGCCAAGACCAGCTTTTTCGGATTCTGGTGAGCTGGAGGTAGAGACACCTTTGAGGACATATGTCCAGTGATTCTGCTTTCTTCCTGCAGCCCCCTAAGGATGTGGCCGCCTGGTGCTGAGTTACTTCTGATCCAGAAAGTTTGTAAAACATTGATTTAAAAACAAGGTTCAGCAAGGTTTTTCTTTAAAGGGCCAGATAATAAATATTTAAGGCTCTGAGGATCTGACGGTTTCTGTTACAGCTGTTTAGCTCTGCCGTTGTAGAGAGAAAGCAACCATAGACAGTATGTAAACAAATGGATGTGGCTGTGTTCTGATAAAAATCTGTTTAGCAGAAACAGGCCAGGTAGCCATTGGGCCATATAGTTTGCCAACCCCTGCCTTAAAGCACATTGATAGCATAAGTATTGCCAGAACAGTGAAGTTAGTCCCAATTATAATGGTATGGTAAGGATTGGACTATTTTCTCAACTTTAAGAATGTCACTGTTGATGTATGTTAAGGGCAGCTTTGCACACATTAGGTAAGCAAGGGATAAAGGGTATGCTGCATCTCAGCCTGCTCTTTGTAGTTACTTCCCTTCTGTACTAGGAATTGACAGCATATTTGTGTAGGCGCCTCCAGCCAACCCAAGTCTCCTCAGCAGCGCTGCAACTGTGGAAATAAACAGTGTCCACGAAGAAACCAAAGTGGCACCTTGGAAGCATAACTGTAAATTTATTGATTGCTTTTTCCATATGCTGAGGTATGAAGATTCAATAGTGACATAGATGTGTCATGTATTTTAGAAGAATTCACCTGATAATGGCAGTGGTGGTGGGGTTTTATTAATGCAGGGTAAAATTTATGTGTACAATTCTGGATTTCAGGCCAGACTCGCCACAATTTGGCTGTGTAACCTTAGGCCAGTTGCTCACCTTGTTATATGCCTATCTCCTCATCAGTGAATTTCAAGTTTCACCTAACCATTATTTCTAGGCTGGGAATAACATTTCTAGGTAGTCTTTGGGAATCATAATGAGGGTGTGAGGTAAAGCAGCAGGGATGAGGTAATTTGTAGATAGTTTTATGAAGTAGCATCAGAGGATCTGGACTTCCTGATTATGGGTACTGAGAGAAGAGGCATTTTAGGATGACTTTGGTTTCTGACTTGGGTAGATGTATGGTGCTCGATTCATTAATAAGAGTGATAATATAGGAGAAGTGGCAAGTTTTTGAGTGAGGTATGTGTTTTGTTTAGATATGATGAGTTTTGAGGTGTGGGCAGGCTGTTGTAGGGCATCGGTACCCAAGAATACTGGGAATGAGACTATTTAACCTGTTGACAATGAATTGTAAACTGCTGCAGCTCTGCTGCCTAACTTCTTGTTATTAGCTGCCATAGAGGCAGCCCCAGACTCATGACAACCCCATGCACAACAGACCAAAACGCTGGCTGGTCCTGTGCCATCCCCATAATCAGTTGCAGATCAGACCATTGTGATCCATAGGGTTTTCATTGGCTGATTTTTCACAAGTAGATTGCAAGGACATTCTTCTAGTCTGTCTTAGTCTGCAAGCTCCACAGAAACCTGTTCAGCAACACAAGCCTCTACTGAGAGAGGGGTGGTGGCTGCACATCAGGTGATTGAACCCAGGTCTCTCCCATGAAGGCAAGAATTCTACCACTGAACCAGCAATGTCCCCATTTGCCTAACTGTGGCTGCTTTAAATACTTCCCTTCAGCGTCATACTTTACAGAGAGGAGTGTAGATTGATACAGTGTTTCTGAAAATCAGTTTGTATCAACAGCCTTAAAAATACTTATCCCTTCTGAACTGGTAATTCTGCTTCCAGGAATTTGTCATATTTTTTTCCCTAAAATATAGGCAGATATTGAACACAAAAAGTATCTAAATGTCCAGGAGTTGGGAAATAGCTAAGTAAATTTTGGCTGCATAAAATGGAATGATGAACAGCCATTATAGTCATTCCATTATGTTGGAGAACTTTTTTCTGACCTAGGAAGATGCTTATGATAAGGATGAAGAATTACAAGTACTTCTCAAACTTTAATGTGTTTACGCATCACCTGAGAATCTTATTAAAAGGCAGATTCTGATTCAGCGGGTCTTGGGTGGGACCTGAGATTCTGCATTTCTAACCATTTCCGAGTGATCTGTTCTGTGTGCCACATTTTGAATAGATGACTTTATCTTCAACAACAAAACAGAGATAAATATGCCAAAAAGGTTAGAAGTGGATGCCTCTATAAGAAAAACCAAAAAACCAGACCCGTTGCTGTCGAGTCAAGTCATAGCGACCCTATAGGACTGAGTAGAATTGCCCCATAGAGTTTCCAAGGAGCACCTGGTGGGTTCAAACTGCCGACCTTTTGGTTAGCCTCTATAAGAGGCTTTTTTCCCTGAGTCCTTTTACTTTGCTGTAATTTTAATGTTTTTGCTGTGAACATATTAGTTATATAAATTAGATATGCTTACTATTTTTTGAGGACTTATATTTTCAGGCACTGGGCTAAGTGTTGTACTTGGCATTATTTTCTTCAGTTTTCAATGAAACCCTATTAGGTAGGCAGAGGAGCATATTGTTACCTGCCTCATAGCGTTTTAAGGAGATTTTCCAGAGTAATCTATATTAAGTGACATGGTTTAGTGTCTAGATTTATTAAACTTCAATGAATGGTAGCTGCTATGATCCTCCTCATAATTTTTGTTGTTATTTATTGTCTTGATTTTGTAGATGAGACAGTTGGGGCCCAGACAAAGGAAGTAATTTGCCCAGGGTCACTTAGCAAATAGCTGGCATAACTTGGATTTCAACCCACATCTGTTTGACTTCAAAGCTCACTTCTATACTGTCTCCAGGGAAAAAAATAAAAAATCATTGCAGCCACTGCTGACTTGATCCCTTCACATTATCTACACGGCACCCACCCTCCAAAAAAAAAATACAGAAGCTTCTAAATACATGCCAGGTTTCTGCTTACGTTTTGTTAAGGGCTTCTTCTGGACTTCTTTAAACATTACTCTTCAGAAATTAGAGAGTAATTTAGCACAAGAAAGTAAAAAAATTATTTGGATGTATAGAGAGATTCTGGCACCTAAATGAAAACAGTACATTTTATTTTCCTTAAACATTGAATAAATGCAAAAGAATATTTAAAAGAAATACACATGTATTTGCATATGTGTGTGTGTAATGTAAAAGTGATACAGTAAACACCCGTGAACCTACCACTCAGTTTAAAAAAAGAAAATTATCCTGTCTCTTTTCCTTCAGAAAGTCTTGAATTTTCATTTCTTAATTTCCTTTTAGTTTTTCCACTTAGGTTCAATCCCTAAAATGATATCTTGTTTAATTTTATATAAAATGGAATTGTATATTATGTATTCTTATGCAGCTTGCTTTTTTCGACAAATATATTACATTTTTCAAGTTTAGCCATGTTACTGTAACTAAGTTACTCATTTCACTGTATTCTATTGTATAACTAAACAATTTCTTCCTGCAGTCTACTTGTGATGAACCTCTGGGTTGTCTCCAGATTTTTTGTTTCTTATTTCATTGTTTTGTTGAATATTGTTTAAGTTTTTTGGTGCACATGTGCAAGAGTTTCTTAAGAGTGTATGTCTGCCTAGAAGTATAATTGCTAGGTCATAGGGCACGTGATAATGCTAAATTATTTTCCACAGTGGTGTACTAATTTATGTACTGACCATCAGTGTGTATAAATGTTCTAATTATTCCACATGTTCACCAGCTTTTCATATTGTCCGGCTTTTAAGTTTTACCCATCCGATTTATGTAAAACTGCATTTCATTGTGAGTGTGTATTTAACTTTTTAAAATGGTGTTCTTTTCTGATCTTATAAGTAAGTAGTTCCCAAAGTTGCCTTTAAAGTTATTTAGAAACTTTCAGAATGCTAATCATGAATCTTACATGTAAAACTGTATAGAGTTTCAATTCTTCAGTTGCTTACTACTTTTGCAGTGCATAAGATCTTTTATGATATTTTTTAAAAATTCGACGCGGGTGGCTTTTAGTAGTTAACTAAAATATACTTTGTGTATATTCTTTAGTTTCAGAGTAGCATTCTACAACTTACTGGTGGAGAAATCTAAAGTATTCGACTAGTTTTGCTGATAATTTTCTTTGAAAATTGAAATAAAAATAAATGAATTGCACATTAACCCTCTTTATGTTTCCTTTTTTCCCCTTTTAATTGGTGTAGAAGTTTACTTTTATTAGTCATAAGCCATTCATCACTTATTTGGTTGCTTAAGGAAAAAATTATAACAAGGTAAAAACACGCAAAACTTTCTAAATTGAAATCCACTTAGGTAGAAGGTTGTTAATGACAGAACAGTAGCCAACATTATCAGGGAATAATTTTCAGAAAGTAAGCCTTAAAATAAGATAGGCCTCTGGTGAGAATTCTTTTGCCAATTTAAAAAATACCTTTTATGTTCTAGCACCAGTATGCATGAGCGAGTGCATCGAACAGAAAGACAGTTCCGATCACTTCCAGCTAATCAACAGAAACTACTTCCTCAGTTTCTTCTTCACTTGGACAAGATCCGGAAGTGCATTGATCATAATCAAGAAATACTGCTGACCATTGTGAATGATTGCATACATATGTTTGAAAATAAAGAATATGGAGAAGATGTATGTGAAAGTTGGTTCTGTTTGCTTTCATTTGGGGTTTAACCTCTGTATTTTGAGGTCTTGAGTTTTTCCTTCTGGATTTCATTTTTACAGTTTCCCAAATATAATCTACAGAGTGTTTTCACTGAGATGCTCGGTCACTTGATTAGGCTTAATATTTAATAGAACAAGATGCCAGAAACTAGATTTGTACACTGATTTTTTTTAATATTATGAATTATTTGCATTTTGATACACTTCACATAGTGTTCTGACTATTCTGGCATATAGGGTTAGTGAGTAAAATGTTTAAACAACTTTAGTAGCTCTGTAAAATTAATTTCCCTTGCTAAACATTTTTTCAGTATCTTGTATCTACTGATACTCATCTTTTACTTTAAGAAATTAATTTCACTTATAAATCTCAAGGGTCTGGCAGTAATTGGAACTGAAGTCCTCTTTTTGTATCCACAGGATAGATACAGTTGGGCCACTCAGTGTTAGCCTCTCCATGCTGCCCAATCAATGACTTGGAGGGACTTTCTTCCCTCTCTTAGAGAGGATGTTCGGTCTCCATAGCAGCTCAGTTCTGGTCCTCTCCTGAGTACAGACTGCTTAATTATATGGTGGTTTTATGATTAATGGACCTTAATCTATTAAGGATTGAGGTGAGACCACCAAACTCCTTTCATTTACAATCTCAAGCTGCACTGAATCCTGGTTGAGGTGAAAGGCTAATGATATGCCTGCTAAACCACCTATTTAGCCCTTTAGTAGCATGTCTAACCATATTCAAGATGGGTTGCTTTCTCAGAAGCTGATTGGTTTCTGTTTTTTAAACAGGGGAACGGAAAGATTATGCCTGCGTCTACATTTGACATGGATAAGTTAAAATCCACATTGAAACAGTTTGTGAGAGACTGGAGTGAAACTGGGAAAGCAGAGAGGGATGCCTGCTACCAGCCAATCATTAAAGAAATTTTAAAAAATTTTCCGAAAGAGAGATGGTAAATAGTACTTGTTTTTAACCAGTTTGCTTAAGCGGTAAATGTTTTGAGTTTTTCTGTAAGAAATTTCATGGTCCCGATTCATTTTTATAGCTGTCTGCCTCTATGTCTGGGTATTTTATTCCTTAGTGGGTACTTTGTCCATATAAAGTTGCAAGTTAATATTTTGAATAATTTTTGCTATACTACTTAGTGGAAATTATTTAGAAACTAAATAATGAGGTTAGATTAAACATTCATTATCAGTGATGTCTATCTTTTTATACCTTGCTTTGTGGCAGGGCAAAAACCTGCAAGCTTTTAATTTTCCTCATTATGACATACAAGTAAATGAAGGATCTGTGGCTTAGAGCAGAGGTGCTTAACTTTTTTGTGCCATGGACCCTTGGGCAGCCTGTTGTTCGCAGATCCGTTTTCAGAATGACCTCTTTAAGTGAATAAAATGAAATGCATAGGATTACAAATAAACCAATTATTTTGAAATACAGGTATCAAAATACTTAAGCAGGTTTGTGATGTAATATATGTGCTTTCTATTATATGTCGCATTAAATAAAATTTAACTAATTATATGAAAATACTAAATAGTACATACTTTATTTTGAGAAACTCAACAACTGTAATGTGAAAAGAAAATATATATGGTTTTTATTGGTGATAAAGTTACAGGTCCTGCTAAAACTGTTATTGTTTGTTGCCTACATTCATAATTGAAAAAATATCAGTTAAAGGTTAATGAAAATTTAAATGTAGTTTTTTTTCCCCATCCCATTCATGGACCGAGTGAATTCTGTCCACAGACCCCTTGGGTCCATGGATCCCAGGTTAGGAAACTCTGGCTCTGAGGCTACGTATTTAAAGAGAATAACTGGGTGGACTGTTATTCTGAGGTAGCTGTTATTTTAAAGGATCTTTGTAGAGAGTCTCCTTCCCTTCCTCATTGATTGCTATCTTTGTTTGGGTGTATCCTAGAAATTTCAATGTCTGTGTGTCCTTTTTTTTTCACTTATTAATTTGAAATAATTTCAGAATTACAGGAAAGTTGTAAGAATTATACAGAGATAGTTCATATACCTGTTACCTAAATTCACCAATTTTTAATATTTGGCTACATTTGCCTTATCATTTTCTTCGCACCCCATGTGTGTATAATAAAACCACATGGACACACAGTCATTTTTTAAACTATTTAAGAGATTAGTTTTCATACATCATGCCTTTTTACTGCTTAATAATTTAGTTTATTTCTTAAGAACAGCATTTTCTTATAAACAGTGCAGTTATCAAATTGAAGAATTTTTTTTTTTTTTTAACTGTCACCTGAGTTTAATAATCCAATAAATGACAAAAAAGACAAAGAATGAAAACAGCATCATATAGCAGAACAGGTTGGTTTGGCTTGCTCTGGATAAAATCTTCAGTTTCCCCATAGTTTTACCTGGAAATCCGGTTGTAGAGTCAAATTGTGAATCCATTTCAGGAGATAATTTATTTTGATGTTTAACTTCATGGCCTGTTTCAGTGGAAAGAAATTTTATACCAGTTACTTTGCTTCTCAGACTTCCAGTGAATCGTTTTCTTCTTCACAGGCGTTGTATCCACTATTAGCATAGCCATAATTCTCATAATTTCCAGAAGGTACTCGTCTCATAATTTCCAGAAGGTACTCGTTTGCCCAGGCCTGCTTGCCTCATCCTCCCAGAAGAGGGAGGGAAAAGGCGGGAAGCGGGTAGGAAGGAAGGGGCCAGGGAATTGCCCTGACTGCGTCTTCAGCACCAGGGTCTGGCAGAACATCAGCTTCTCCCAAAATGCCATGACATTAGTGGAGTCCAAACACTGCGCTGGCTGATCAAACTGAGGCATGTAACCTTGATATAATTCTGTTCTCTACAGTATCAGCAATTATCTCAATAATGTCTTTCATAATATTTATTTTTCCTTCCAGTGTAGAATCCAGCTTAGAATATTGTATTTCATTTAATTCTCATGTCTTGTAATCTTTTAATTTGAAACAGTTCCATGGACTTTCTTTGTCTTTCATGACATTGACATTTAGAAATTCACGGAAGTTATTTTATAGAATATTCCTCATCTTGAGATTATCTGATGTTTCTTCATGATCAGATCCAGATTATATATCCCTAACCATAACTGTCATTGTGTTCTTTTCAGGGTATCACATGCAGAGACATACAAAGTCTATCAGCCTGTTATTGACACGCGCTTCATTGACGATGCTAATTTTGATCACGCATTCAAGATGTTATTTGGTTTCTCCATTGTTTAGTTACTATTTCTCTTCCTGCAACTAATAAGCTATTTCTGAGGCCCCAATTATTTTAGGCCACATAAGTAATATCCTGTACCTCATCAAGCATTACCCTCTAGAATTATTATCGTGCGTTGATGATTCTTGCATGAACCAATCTTTATTATGATAGTTGTGGATTGATGATTTTCAAATTCTACTATTCTTTCCACAGTTATCCATTGGCATTCTACTGCATGAAAGAGTCCGCCCTTCTCCCCTATCCATATGTCTAACTATTATCAGGATGGACTTACTGTTCTTATTTTATTCAGTGAGTTATAATCCGTTGTTAGTTGCTTTAGAGCTAATTCCAACTCATGGCAATCCCATGTGTTAAAAGAGTAGAACTGCTCCATAGGGCTTTCTTGGCTGTAATCTTAATAGCAGATTGCCAGGCCTTTTCTTCCATGGTGGCACTGGGTGGGTTCAAACCTCAGCCAAGCTCAAACTGTTTGCGCCACTTATAGACCTTTATAATCCATTACTGTTGTTTTTTAAATTTTGTTGTACATTCAGATTGCCTCAGAATTGGTCAGCAGGAGTCCTGTCTTATCATTTGTCTTTTAACTGTGTGGGGTTTTTTTGATAGCAAAATTTATCCATTTTTTGTTTGCATCTGGATCTTGAGTCATAGTTAGACAGACTTTCTTTACACTCATGTTGTAGAAGGATATGCCATGTTTTCTTCTAGTGCTTGTATACTATCCTTTTTTTACATTTAGATTTCTATCAGCAGACCCAAATCTGGTTGATATTTTAGTATACTTTCATGGTATTCCATTGTACAATTATGCTATAATTTACTCAATGTATTCCCTATTTGTTGGGCAGTCATACATAATCATATCTAAGTTTTTGCTCAAAGAGACAGTATGCATTTGGGTAACTATATCTGGCAAGAGCATGTGCCTTATAAATTTCGATGTTGCCAAATTATCCTCTCAAAAAGATTTTAGGAGTTACATTATTTTTGTCCAGTGTGTGAAATTTTTTGTTTTCTTGGGGACATTTAAATTTGGTATTCCCATTTGTTCTTGGTCCATTAAGTTGGTAGATTCCAAAATGAAATGGGAAGCTCTGCAGTTGATTTTTGAAAATAGTACTTAACATGCTGTGAAATATGTGTTATAACTGTTTTTATAAATGAGGGGCCTTTGCTTAAGAAATTAATCTTTTGTCCAGCATCACATAGCATGTAAAGTTCAGATTCCAAAGTCATTTCTCTTTATATTACTATACATTGTAAATCAACATTCTCATTTTTTAGATGGATTACTTTAAGTTCAGTTATGAATTGCTTTGAAGATAAAATGATAAAAAGAAATAATGTAGTTAAGGTTCCAAAAGCCGACTTGATATATAATACATTTATTGTTAGCTGACGTTGAGTTGGCTCAGACTCATGATGACCCATGCACAATGAGATCGGACCATCGGACTCATGGTGACCCATGCACAAGGAGATCAGAGCATAGGGTTTTCATTGGCTTATTTTTGGAGGTAGATCACCAGGCCTTTCTTCCAATACATCTATAGTATTAGTATGTAATACTACTATAGTAGTAGTTAAAAGTTGACTAAAACAAAACAACAAAAAAACCAAACCCGTTGCTGTTGAGTTGATTGTGACTCATAGTGACCCTATAGGACAGAGTAGAACTGCCCAATAGGGTTTCCAGGGAGCAGCTGGTGGATTCAAACTGTTGGCCTTGTGGTTAGCAGCCAAGCTCTTAATCATCGCACCACCAGGGCTGTATAAGTTGAACAGAACTATAGTAATAGTTATGGGTTAAATTTGCTTATTTGGGCTGGTCTTGGAACCAACCACTAATGCAACATTGTTCTGTGGGAAAATGCTTGGCGTTTTTGTCTAAAGGAAATGCATTTCTCCATTGGTTCTTTTTTTCCTTCTCTTTGCAAGTCATGAGCTCCACAGTGAAAATAAATTTGAAAATTGATAATCTCACTCCTTGGGATTCTGGTATAAGCCTGTAGTTGATTGTATGTTCTTGCTTGTAAAGTAGAAGAGCACATAAGATGTTTTGGTAGAATGTTAGTCAGGACAATGGTAAATATTTCCACTGTAGAGTGAATTTATAGAATGCAAAAATAAATCAGAAATGTATCAGAATTTTATTACAGTTTTATAATGTAAAGTTTTAGTATTCAGTTTTTAACTTTGGCATTATGCCATAACAATTTGTCAGTACTGTTTGCTCCTAGTTTTCTTTTCAGGTCAGTAAATAACTGTACTAATTAGGCTTATTTTCAGAATATTCCCTTACACCCCTTCTCAGTCAATCCTCTCTTACCTGAAACAACCACTTTTCTCATTTCTGTCATTATAGATTAGTTTTTCCTGTTCTAGGACTTCATATAAACACAATCATTCAGTATGTCCATTGCACTGTGTGTGATTTATTCAGATTGTGGCATGTATCAGTGGTTCATTCCTTTTTATTGCTGAGTAGTATTCCTTAGTACAAATATAACAATATAACACAATTTTTCTATCTTCCTCTTGATGGTCAGGAGGCTTCTAGTTTTTCTCTATTCTGAATAAAGCTGCTGTGAACATCCACACACATCTTTTTGTGGACGTTTATTTTCATTTCTTTTGGATAAATTGCTAGAAGTATAATTGTCGATTTAAATAGTAGGTATATGTTTAGTTTTACAAGAAACTGCCAGAGTTTTCTAAATTGGTTATACTACTTTATGTTGTTGTCAGATGCTGTCAAGTCGGTTCCAAACCATAGTGACCCTATGTGCAACAGAAATAGGTTTTCATTGACGAGTTTTTTCAGAAGTAGACTGCCAGTTCCTTCTTCCTAGTCTGTCTTAGTCTGGAAGCTCTGCTGAAACCTGTCCACCAAGGGTGACCCTGTGGTATTTGACATACTGGTGGCGTAGCTTCCAACATCACAGCAACATGCAAGCCACCATAGTACAACAGACTGGCGGATATGATACCACTTTATACTCCCACCAGAAATGTTCCAGTTTCTCTACATCCTCACCAGTATTTGGTGGCGTCAGTCTTTTTAATATTAGCCATTCTTGTAGGATTATATTGGTATGTGGTTAGTTTACATTTCCCTAATGACTTGTGAAGTTGAGTATACTTTCATGTGCTTATTGCATATTCACTTACCTTCCTTTGTAAAATGTTCAGACCTTTTGGCCATTTTTTTTTTTTTTTTAATTAGTATTTTATTGTTGAGTTGTAGATGTTTATATATTCTGGATACAAGTACTTTGTCAGAAATATGTTTTTTGAATATTTCTTCTAGTCTGGTTTGTGTGTTTTTTTGGTAATGATGTCTTTTAATAAAGTTTTTAATCTTGATAAGTATAATTTATTTTTATTTCTTTTATCAGTATTGTTTTCTTTGTTATCTAAGAAATCTTTGCCTTACCCCAGGTTGTAAACATATATTTCTACTTTTTCTTCTAAAAGCTGTATTGCTTTGGCTGTTACATTTATATTATCTATCTCTAATTAATTCTGCCATATGGTATTAGGTAGGGGTCAGGTTCATTTTTTCCTGTATGGATATCAGATTTTATGATAAAAAGACTTTACTTTCCTCCATTGAATTGCTTTGGTACCTTTGTTGAAAATCAGTGAGCCATATATGTGTTGGGTACATTTTTGGACTTTATTCCACTGCTTCATTAGAACTTTTGGCATTGATGGAAATGTTCTGTATCTGGGGCTCTTCAGTATGGAAATCACTAGTCACATGTTGCTACTGAGCATTTGAAATGTGGCTAGTGTGACCGAGTAACTGAATTTTTTTTTTTTTAATTGTACTTTAGGTGAAGGTTTACAGAACAGATAGTTTCTCATTACAGTCAGTATGCATATTGTTTTATGACATAGGTTAACAACCCAACAATATGTCAACACTCTCCCTTCTTGACCTGGGAGGACGTTTTTTCTTGTGAAAATATACATAGCGATAGATATGCCGTTTCAAAAATTTCTACATGTACAATTCAGTGATGTTGATTACATTCTTCTAGTTGTGCTGCTATTCTCACTATCCTTTTCCAAATTATTCCATCACCATTGTCTTCAACTCACTGCCCCCTAGACTTCCCATCAAACCTTTTGAGTTGCTGTTGTCAATTTGATCTCACATATTTAATTCTTTTTTTTTTTTTTTTTGCACTTTAGATGAAGGCTTACGGAACAGAATAGTTTCTCATTAAACAGTACAAATATTCCCCTGTGACAGTAGTTAACAACTCCACGACATGTCAACACTTCTTTCTCAACCTTGGGTTTCCTATCACCAGCTTTCCTGTCCCCTCCTGCCTTCTAGTCCTTGTCCCTGGACTGTTGTGCCTCATTAGCCCTGTTTTGTTTTATGGGGCTTTTCAATCCCCGGCTGAACGGTGAACCTCGGGAGCGACTTCACCACTGAGCTGAAAAGGTGTTCGGGGCCAATACTCTCAGGGTTTCTCCGGTCTCTGTCAGGCCAGTAACTCTGGTCTTCTTTTGTGAGTTAGAGTTTTGTTCTACATCCTTCTCCAGCTCTGTCCAGGACCCTCTGTTGTGACCCTGGTCAGAGCAGTCAGTGGTGGTAGCCGGGCACCATCTAGCTGTACTGGACTCAGTCTGGTGGAGGCCATGGTAGCTGTGGTCCATTAGTCCTTTGGACTAATCTTTTCTTTGTATCCTGTTCTCTTCATTTTCCGTTGCTCCCAAAGGGGTGCTCACAGGCTTTTAAGTCCCCAGACGCTACTCACCAAGGTAGGATGCAGAACATTGTCTTTATAAATTGTGTTATGCCAGTTGAGCTAGATGTTCCCTGAGACCATGGCCCTGGTAGCCCTCTGCCCAGCAATTCAGTCCCTCGGGGAGTTTGAAAGTGTCTATGGAGCTTCCATGATCTTTCCTTGTACAAGTTGTGCTGGCTTCCCCAGTATTGTGTACTGTCTTACCCTTCATCAAAGTTACCACTTACCTACTGTCTATTTAGTATTTCCCCCCACCTCTCCCATCCCTTGTAACCAACAAAGATTGTTACTTTTTGTGTGTAAACTTTTACATGAGTTTTTACAGTAGAGGTCTCATACAATGTTTGTCCTTTTGTGATTGACTTATTTCACTCAGCAGAATGTCCTCCAGTTTCATCCATGTTATGAGATGCTTCACAGATTCATCACTGTTCTTTATTGTTGCATAATGCTCCATTGTGTGTATATACCATAGTTTGTTTATCCATTCATTTGTTGATGGGTATCTAGGTTGTTTCCATCTTTTTGGTATTGTGAACAATGCTGCACTGAACATGGGTGTGCATATGTCTATTCGTGTGACGGCTTTTATTTCTCTAGGATATATTCCTAGGAGTGGGATTGCTGGATCGTATGGTATTTCTATTTCTAGCTTTCTAAGGAAGCGCCGTATCATTTTCCAAAACGGTTGTATCATTTTGCATTCCCACCAGCAGTGGATAAGAGTTTCAGTCTCCCTGCAGCCTCTCCAACATTTGTTATCTCCAGTGTTTTTGATTTGTGAGTGTTTTTTTTTTGTGGTGCTGACTTTTTCTTTGTTCCTCTTACTCTCCTGTGCTGAATTCCTTTTGTTTGTGGATTTTTTTTTCATTTCTTTTGTTTTTGTAGGTTTTGTTTTTACTGAGAACTTATGTTTTTCCTCTTTGTTTTTATAAGTAGGTTTGTTAACTTTCTTTGTGGTTACCATGACATTTACCCTTATCTTTCTAAGTTTGAGGCAGTCTATTATTACTTGGTATTGCTTTGTCTTCCTCTCCATTACGAAGTTCTGTACCTATACCGTTTATTCCCTCTTCTACTGTTCTAATGTTGTTGTCATTTATAGATTAAGTGCTCTGATTCTCTGTTGTATTTCTTTTGGTTTTGGATAGTCCTTGAGAGTTCATTTCCTAGATTGGTATCTGGCTGGTACAGTCCTGTGTCCTAGATATGGCCTGTGAGCTGATGTTGTTTTTTCTCAGATCAAAGGACCCCCTTTAATAATTCTTGCAGGTTTGATTTTTACATAGTCCCTTAATTTTTGTTTATCTGGAAATGACCTAATTTCACAATCGTATTTGAATGAGAGTTTTGTAGGATATATTATTCTTGGCTGGCAATTTTTTTCTTTCAAGGTTTTATGTATGTCATCCCATTGCTGCCTTTCCTGCATGGTTTCTGCTCAATAATCTGAACTTAGTCTTACTGTTCTCCTCTGTATGTGACTTTTTGTTTTTCTCGAGCTGCTCTGAGGATGCTTTATCTGTCTGTCTTTGGTTTTGGCGAATGTGATCATGATATGCCTTGGTGATTTTGTTTCATGGTCTATCCTATATGGAGCTTGTTGAGCTTCTTGAATGGCCAGCTTTTCAACTTTCATGATATTGGGGAAGTTTTCTGTCAGCAGTTCTTCAATGATCCTGTCTTTGTTTTCTGTTTTCTCCCCCGTTCTGGAACTCCGATCGCTTGCAGATTTTCGGTTTCGATTGTATCCCACATAATTCTCAGGATCTCTTCATTTTTCTTTGTTCTTTTTTCTGATTTTTCCTCAAACAGAGTTGTATCCAAGTGTTTGTCTTCAATTTCACTGATCCTGTCTTCCACCCTTTCAAACCTGCTCCTCAGTCCTTCTATGACACTGTTCATTTCTGACATCTTGTTATTTATCTTTTGGATTTCTAATTGTTGTTTTTGTATGATTTCTATTTGTGAATTTATTTTGGCATTTTGTTCCTGCATTATTTTCCTGAATTCTTCCATTTTTTTGTCGGTATTTTCCATGAATTTGTCTGCCTTTTCCATGAATTTGTCTATTTTTTCCTCATTTTTGTCTGCTTTTTGCTTCAACTCTTTGATAGCTCTGAATGTTAGATATTTGAGTTCCCTATCAGGTAGTTCTAGTGCCTTCTCTTCTACTGGAAAGTCATCTGATGTTTTATTTTGGACGCCTACTGTAACCATCCTGTCCTGTTTTTGTAAATGTTTTGATATTGTCTGCTGTCTTTGGGGCATTCGGTAGTTATTTTCCTCATTTATTGATTGTAGATTTGTTTGTTTCGTCCTGCTTTTTTGTTTTGTTTGTCTATGCCTGAGCAGTTGGGCTGTGTGTTCTTTGTTGTTTGATTGTCTTTGGGCACCATACTTTTCTCCTCCTTCTCCAATTGACAGGATCAGTTGCTCTGATATGGTACAGCAGGGCAGGTCTAGCTGAAGAGGAGTTGCTGGGATGGGTTGTTTGTGGCACTTATTGTGGCCACTAAGTGAGCTGGTAATCAGTGCAGTGTAGGTGCCGGTAGGCCGTGCCTGGGCTGCTTGATGGTGTGATGTTCAGCGCATGGTGCAGGTAGGCAGAATGGAGGGGGAAGACTGTGATGTGTGGAGCTAAGATGGGTATGGGAGAGAACAGAGAGGAATGGGAGCCAAAAACATACAAACAAAGAGTGCTAGGGGAGCTTGCCATTGGAGTGGAGAGATGAGAGTCTATGAAAAAGAGAAAAACAAAAAGGGGAAGAACAAAAGAAAAGAAAAGGAAAAAATGAATAAATAAAAATTAGAAAGAAAAGCAGAGCTCCCAGGGATCCTTATGGTGCAGCTTCGAGGTCTGGGTAAGTTGCTTCCAGGCCATGAAGTACACCCTGGCTAGAAAAAGTAGAGGTGATGCTCAGCGCCAGGTATTCAGGGGACAGGAAGAGAAGGAAAGTATAGAGAGATGAGAGACTGAGCAAAGAAGAAAGACAAAAAGAGGGAAAAGAGAACAAAACAAACAAACAAAAAAGAACAAGAAAACCCCCCAAAGAAAAACAAGAAAAAAGAAATGCCCTCGGGGGTCCCTCTGCACATCTGCACAAACTGAGGGTGTGGGTCCCAAGCTGCACAGTACTGCCCTGCTAGAACGGGCTCCTAAATCGAGAAAAGAAAAAGAAAACAAACAACAAACAATTCAAAACAAACAAAAAAAAGCCCTGGGATCCTACCAGTGTGGCAGCACGGGCTGGGAAGCAGTGTCACATTCGAGCGGCATTTCACAGCCTTTCAGGAAGAAGCAAAGATGGCGCATGAGCCAGGTATTTGAGAGAAAGGAGCGGGAGGTGGTGAGAGGTAAGGAAGAAATCTAAGGAAGTGGGAAAAAGCAATATCAGCAGCCAGCAAATGGCACTTACTGAGCCGGCCAGTGCGGGCGGGTGGAACCCAAGTGACACCAGGGTGAAGGTGGTGCTTCCTGGCCAAGACACTGGCCGCAGGAAACAGAGGAGGCCAAGTGGCGGTGAGGAGGGGTGGGGTGTGGGAAAGTATATATCACTGGTTACCGGTGGTTCTGTCTCCTTCTGGAAGCTCTGTGAAGCTGATTTCTCATACTCCCTGTTTGCTGACCTCTGATAGGAGTCCAAAATGGCAGATCTGTGCTACATAAGCTGATAGGGGACCTCTGTGTGTATCTCTCCTCGCTGTCTGTTCTCTGTCAGTTTTTTATTCCATGTGGTGCTTGGCTGAATTCTTTATCTCTTCATTTGATGCTTAGGGTTTCAGGATTGCCGTTTTCTCTGTTTGGCTTTGTTTTTCGGATCTTTGCTGTGGAGGGATGGTGTGGTGCTTCTGAATTTTTTTTTATAATTTTTTAATTGTACTTTAGATGAAGGTTTATAAAGCAAAGTAGTTTCTCATTGAACAATTAATACACATATTGTTTTGCGACGTTGGTTGCCAACCCCACGACATGTCAATATTCTCCCCTTCTCAACCTTGGGTTCCCTGTTACCAGCTTTCCTGTTCTCTCCTGCCTTCTCATCCTTGCCCCTGGGCTGGTGTGCCCACTTAGTCTTGTTGTGTTTTACGGGCCTTTCAAATCTTTGGCTGAAGGGTGAACCTCAGAAGTGACTTCATTACTGAGTTGAAAGGATATCCGGGGGCCATACTCTCGGGTTTCTCCAGTCTCTGTCAGACCAGTAAGTCTGGCTTTTTTTTTCTTTTGTGAGTTAGAATTTTGTTCTACGGTTTTCTCCAGGTCTGTCCAGGACCCTGTATTATGATTCCTGTCAGAGCAGTCAGTGGTGATAGCCAGGCACCATCTAGTTGTGCTGGACTCAGTCTGCTGGAAGGTGTGGTAGTTGTGGTCCGTTAGTACTTTGGACTAATCTTTCCTTTGTGTCTTTGTTTTTTTTCATTCTCCCTTGCTCCAGATGGGATGAGGCCAGTGGAGTATCTTAGATGGCTGCTCACAAGCTTTTAAGACCCCAGACGCTACTCACCAAAGTAACTGAATTTTTAATTTTAGTTATTTTAAATTTAAATAGTCACATGTTTAGTTATGTTAAATTTAAATAGCTAGTGGCTAACATTTTTAGACAGTGCAGCTCTGTTCTGTTTTATGTTTATTTACCTATCCTTATGCCAATACCACATTTTCTTTATTGTTGTAGCTGTGTAGTAAAGTTAGGTAGAGGTTTGCTCTTCTTTGTCAAAATTGCTAGGGCTGTTTCTGTATAAATGTTAGTATCATCTTGTCAGTTTTTACAAAGCCTGCTGGAATTTTTACTAGGGTTGCATTTACTCTATAGATTAATTTGGGTGAAAATCAATATTTTAACAATATTGAATTTTCTGATCCATGAATATGGTATAGGTCTCCATTCATTTAGGTCATTTTAAAATTTCTCTCACTTATGTTTTGCTGTTTTCAGTGTAGAGGTTTTGTCTGTCTTTTGTTAAATTTATTCTTGAATGTATTTGGACCCTGTTGTAAGTGAAGTTATTTTTCATTTCATTTTCCCTTTAGTTTTTTTAGCTTTAACTTCATTTTATTAGGCACATACTATACACACAGAGGGGGCCCTGGTGGCACAGTGGTTAAGAGTTCAGGCTGCAAACCAAAAGGTCGGCATTTGGAACCCACTAGCTGCCCCTTGGAAACGCTATGGGACATTTCTCCTCTGTCCTGTGGGGTCATTATGAGTCAGAATCAACTCAACAGCAACAAATTTGTTTTTTTTGCTTTGGTATACAGACACACATAAATATATATATGATGCATTGACCTTTTTATCATTATAAAATGTCTCTCTTTATCTTTGATAATACTCCCTGTCTTGAAGTCTTATTTTGTCTGATAATAATGTAGCCACTTTAGTTTTCTTGATTCCTATTTTCATATATCCTTTTACTTTTAGCCTATTTGTGTTTTTCTGTTTTAAGTGTGCCTCTTGTATACAGGTTATAGTTGGGTCTTGATGTGTTATCCATTTTGATGTTTTTTCCTTTTTAATCAGAGTGTTGAAACAATTTATGTTCTACATAATTATTGATATGGTTGGATTTGGGTCTATCATATTTTTACTTTCTATTTGTATCATTTGTTTTTCTTTTTTCCTGTTCCTCCTTTCCTATCTTCTTTTATACAGATTTACCAATTATTTTAATATGGTTAAGCACTTGGCTTCTAACTGAAAGGTTGGCGGTTCGATCCCACCAGCAGCTTCCATGGGAGAAAAGACCTGGTGATATTACAGCCTAGGAAACCCTATGGGGCAGTTCTGCTCTGTCATACAGCCTTGCTATGAGTCGGAATCAACTTGACATCACACAAGAACAACATTGGCTTTTTAACTGTACCTCTTTGTATCGTTTTTTAGTGGTTGCAGTGGAGTTTACCTTATGCATCTTTAACAAATCAGTCTAGTTAGAGTCAGTATTGTATCACTTCATGTAAAATGTAGGAACATGGCAGTAGTATGGTATAGTACCATTTACCTTCTTCAGCTCTTGTTTCTAATATATTACATCTATATTTGTTATATATCCTACTATATGTGTTATAATTTTTTGCTTTAAACACTCATATGTCTTCTAAAGAAACTAGATGAAGAAATATACACCCTCTCCTCATTTATCACCATGGTTAGGTTCCAAAGACCAAGTCATTATGCAGAATTGGTGTTATGTGGAAATGGAGGATGACCGCATTACATCACAAATTGGAGGCACGACTACATCATTATATAACTGCCATATTATACCATTACATAACTGCCAAATTACATCATAAATGTCAAATTTATGTAACTGCCAAATTGCTTCATTATGTAACTGCCAAACCATTGAGAATCATGGCCCAGCCAAGTTGACACATACCCTTAACCATCAAAACCAGTACCTAGGTGTTCATTACTGCCAGACATATGTTGTTAATTTTCAAACTAGTTGGATAGATTTTTTTTTTTTTTTTTTTTGGCTATTGTCATAAATTCAACTGGTTGGATAATAAGATAGTTGATAAGTGAGGAGAAGGTGTATAGTCTTTTACATTTATCCACCGATTTACCATTTCCAGTCATCTTTCATTCATTGCTGTAGGTCAGGGTTACTTTTTGGTGTCACCTCCTTTCAGCCTGAAAAACTTCTTTAGCATTTCTTTTAGTGTAGGTCTAGCATTGTTGTATTTCCTCAAGTTATTATTTATATGAAATGTCTTTAGTTTTCTTCATTTTTAAGAAGATAATTTTATTGGATACAGAATTTCGCTTTCAGAATTATTTTTTCCTTTCACCACTTTAAGATGCTATTTCAGTTATCGTCTACCCTCAACTGTTGTGATGGGAAATCAATAGTCATTAAATATTATTGTTCCGTCTATGTCATTTTTTCCTTTTTTCCCCTCCTGCTTTCAAGATTTTCTCTTTATCTTTGGATTTCAGCAATCTGACTGAAGTGCCTGGATGTGCTTTTCCTTGTATTTATCCTGCTTTTGGTTGGGGAGCTTTTTAGATTTATGATTTGATGTTTTTCACCAAATTTGGGAAGTTTTCAGGCATTATTTCTTCAAAATATTTCTGTATGTTTCATTCTATTTTTCCTCTTCTTTTCTTTGTTCCTGAGAACCCAGTTACATATACGTTAGACCCCTGATAATATCCCACAGATTTCTGAGTCCCTATTCATTTTTTTCCCTAGTCTTTTTTTCCCTAATCTAAAGATTGGGTTCTTTCTGTTCTATTGATCTGTCTTCAGTTTCACTACTTCCAGTTTGCTATTAAGTTTATTTGTTAAATTATTCAATCATGTACTTTTCAGCTGTAGAATTTCCATTTGGTTCTTTCTTATAGTTTCTATTTCTCTGTTCCAGTTCCTGATCCATTCATTCATTATACATATACAGTTCTTAAATTCTTTGGACTGATTTATAATAGCTACTTAAAGTGTTTGTTTGCTAATTGTAATATCTAGATCATCTTGTGGTTGGTTTCTGTTGATTGCTTTTTTCATAGCACATGGGTCACATTTTCTTGCTTCTTTGCATGGCCAGTGATTTTTTTTTTTTAATTTGGATACTGGACATTATGAATGATACCTTGTATACAGTGGATTCTGTTATGTTACTGAGAATAGTGATTTTTATTCTAACAGGCAGTTAACTAGGCCTGACTCAAAGTCCAAACTGTCTCCCTTGTGATGGGCCACAGATTAAAAAATGTGCTTTAGTCTTTCAGTTTCCAGGTGCTGTTTTTTCACTGGGCTCTTTGGGGAAGATTTTTGCAACATTAGAAATACTTGCACTCACAAGTAAAGCTGGAAGCATAGTTGACATTACTATTATTCCAAACATGTTATCAGGCTTCTACTTATTTCTGTGTGTTCAAATATCTGATGTACAATTTTCAGAAGTAGTATATTTAATAATTTTATCTTTTGTTCTTATGCCCTACAGATATAATTTAGGAAGAAGTTTTTAGTAACATTTTCTAGAGAGAAGTTTATTCATAGGTTTCATAGCTAGGCAAATTTCAGATACTTCTTCAAGTCTCAGAAATGCTTGACAGTTTATAGTACTCATTTTACCAAGCTTTTTCTTACATTTTTAGTATGAATAAACTTACTCATTTTTGTATTTAAGTTTTGTTAATAACACAGTTTCTGTTTGGAGTTCCTAATTTGTTATATAACACTCTCTTTTCTTTATGTTCTTTATATTGTTTATCATGTCTGGATTGAAGATTGTCATAGATGAGATGTGTGAACTTTGCCTTTGTACCATGAAATCAGAATTGAAGTGGCAACACTGACAGTGTGCTTTTAGTTTTTCTTTATATGAATAATTTCTCAAAGTTTTTTTTTTCTTCAAAAGTCACGACTTAAGCTGGAATAAATAACTAAAAATTACATGGTTCTTAAAAGCTGTTTTGTTTACTTCTATAAATGCTAGTACAGGTTATTTTGATAATTTTTATGAATGGCAGTACACCAAATATTCTACAAATATTAGATTTATGATATAATCTTGTCTCTTATTTTTTCATAGTTTTTATAAATAAATGTATTGAGTTTTACATGAACTTTTATAAACACTTTTTTTTCAGAAAACCAAAAGAAACCAAACTCATCATCTTGGAGTCAATTCCGACTCATACTGACCCTACAGGACAGAGTTAAACTCCCCTTTAAGGTTTCCAAAGAATGGCTGGTAGATTCGAATGGTTGACCTTTTGGTTGTTAGCAGCTGTAGCTCACCACAGCTCTTAACCACTGTGCTACCAGGGCTCCTAATAGCCTTTTTAAAGGTTCTAAGTGGTGCTCTCTCTCTATGTATATTTGTTGCTGTACTCTATAAAGCAATGAATAGTTAGTTAATTGCTTTATAGAGTAGAGCAGCATAAAGTTCAGGTAGCCCTCAAAATTCAGTGTATCTATGTTTCTGAAAAGTAGATTGTGAGGTAGGACTCTTGATGGTAGGAATATACCAAAGTTAGGTGAATTTGGAAGGCCAGATGTCAGATGCTTACGTCAGCATCATTTCTAGCACCTTAAACATGTTTTTTTAAATATGCAATAATGATAGAATCATGTTGTTTACCGTTATATCTAATTAACATAATAATAGTAATCCTAAAAAGTGTATGTCATTGTTAAGGGTATTTAATGAATACCACATAATGTTATTTAACTGCTGCTATTATTATTACTTATTGACAGGTAGAATGTAGGCTTATGAAAAAAAGGATGAATTAACTCTTATTTGTTCTAATAAGGTTATTTAAAAAATAAAAGGATAATTTTAAAAAACTTTTGGAATAGGTAAAGCATTTTACTGGGTTCAAATTTAAAAGGTTTCAAGGATTATATTGTCTCTTTCCCATTTGTTTCCCAGTCACCCTGTTCTCTTCCTGAAAGCAGTCAGTTGTTTCTTGTATATCCTTCCAGGGATATTTTATGCGTATACAAGTAAATTGTTTGTGTGTGTGTCTTTTTATACAAATGGTAGCATAATATACTTCTATACTTTTTTTAACTATAACATATTTTGCAAATTGTTTTATATTAGGACATGAAGAGCTTCATTCTTTTTTTTATAGCTACATTGTTCTAATACACTGGATACTCATAGGGAAGGTTTTCTGGGAGGATGTTTCTTGAAGTGTATGTACTCTGTCAGTTTAGGAACTCTTGGCCCTGTCTATACAATGACACAGACTTGGTATGTTTATGGATTATTGTTCTCTGGAGATTTTTATTGCTGGAATAGTTATCCTACTTGGAATAATTTTATTTGAGATTTTATAGTTTACTTTTCAATCTTCTTTGGGGAATGCTTCACTAAGATATGATTATCCATTTAACTTTTTTCCATTCAGCTTTAGTATTCATTAATTTTAAACATAGGTTTAATAGTGGGCAAGATATATATAAACCCTAATTGAAGTGCACAGTAATATTTATCAAATTCTTTTTGCCGTTTTTTAGACTCAGTGGAAACATTACATATTTCTTCCTATATCAGTTATTTTACTTGTTTAATTTAGATTGGTTTCCTTATAGTAGATAAGATAGACTATCAAAAAATAAAAGCTAGTAAAATATAGCAAAGGCCATATCTGTATTAAAGTTATCGCTTTGCCTTTTAAAAATAAACAAAACCCAGGACCTTGAAGTTCTCTTGGGAAAAGAGACGTTAATTGTTGCCCTTCAGAATCCAGGTTGGTTCTCAATAAGTTCAGGTCAGCTTTGGGTCTCACGTGATTTTCCAGTGTCTTGTTTGTACCACAGTAAGCACATGGGAATTTTATGTCTTTACCTTGAGGCTGGATTTGACTCAAACTTACGTTAGCTAGTCTTTTGACTGTGTTCTTTCCTTTTTGAAATTTCAGTAAAGGCCTTTTCTAACTGAATTGTCTATAAAAGATATTATACTTGCTGAAATACAAAGAATTAACAATACTTGTAATCACTGAAATAATTTTCCTATGAAAACACATTTGTCTTATCAGTGTATCCAATTTGTCCTGATTTAGAACCCTGATATGCCTGATCTTGCAAGCACAAGCAGCTTTGAAGCTATAGATTGACTTAATTCTGTAGCGGGGTCTATTTGTTAATTAAGGATATGCCATTTTAATTGTGGTGAATGTCAGATACGTTAGTAGTTACTAGCTTTTGGTTTGTTTTTATTGTAAATAAGTTTTACATTCTGCTCTAATGAGTAGTTGCTCATTGAAATTAACTATATACATTTTAATTTAAACTTAGCCTGCAGTTTAAGCCATTTTCTCAAATATGAACATAGGCATATTTTTTTTTTAACTCTTCCCAACTGATGACCTAAAGAGTATGTATTTAGATTTTTATTATTTTTCCAAGTGTCTGTCGAATAATTTAATCACTTGACCATTTAAAAATTCAGTGTTATGAAGAGTTGCCAAAGAAAGATAGATTCTTAAGATTCAGTTGTATCTGAAAGGAGAGATTACAGCCTTCTAGAATCACACAAATCCCAAAAGCTTTTGGACTGTATGTTTCAGATCTTAATTTCATCAATCTATTTTATTTTAGAAGAATTTGAAATGATATTTTGTTTGTAGGAACGAAAATCTGTTACGTCTTTGTATTTCAGTATATGTCTAACCCTCAAAGAAGACTGATGTAATCTTGACTAGTCAGGTGTATTTTTTCTTTTATGTTGTTGGGCATTAGGAAAAAATACACTGAGCTTTAAAGAAACATTTTTTCCACTTAGATTAAAATAAAGCATATAAATTATAATTTATTAAAGGATTCTTTTGCTAATAGAAACCATTTTAAAAGAGATAACAGAGGAAGTGTAGACTGTAAAATAATGCAGTATTACGTTTAGTACTTTAGAGACTTAAACTAGATTTCTCTCATCCTGAAAACCTTTCTAGGCCAAAGATAAGTATATATTTCAGATTTCTTTCAATCAATATTTCAAGCTTGGACAAATCTAGAGTAATAACCTAGTGGAAAAAACAATTCAAGACTAATAACCCAGTAGAAAAAATAATGTAAATAGTTTACAGAAAAAGAAATACAAAATGATCAATCTCATAAGGAAATACAAATGTAGAAAGCACAAGATGTCATTTTCCATCTATTACGTTGTAAAGATTTAAAAGTTAGCTATTTGTGAGGGTGTAAGGAAACATAAGTTGCTGGTGGAAGAATAAATTAGTAAAATCTTAGGGATGGCAATTTGGCAATATACAGTAGTCGCCCTTCATCTGCAGTTCCACTTTCTACCGTTTCAGTTACATGTGGTCAACTGCAGTCTGAAAATACAATAAAATATTTTGAGAAAAGAGAGAGACCACATTCACATAACTTTTATTACAGTGTATTGTTAGAATCGTTCTATTTTATTATTAGTTATTGTTAATCTCTTACTGTGCCTAATTTATAAATTAAACTTTATAGCTGTATACATATAGCAAAAAACATAGTATATATAGGGTTCAGTACTATCCGCAGTTTTAGGCATCCACTGGGGAGTCTTGGAACTATCCCCACAGATAAGGGGGGACTACCGTATTCCAAAATTCAAATGCGTATCTTTTGACTGCAGTTTGACTTCTGGACAGCTCTTCTATAGATCTACTCCTGCATGTGGAAAATTATTTATGCCAAGAGTATTCAGTAACATTGTTTGTAATAACAGAAGATTGGAACCAATTTCCAGCCCAAACCAAGCCCATTACTGTCAAGTTGATTCTGAGTCATAGCGACCCTATAGGACAGAGTAGAACTGCCCCATAGGGTGTCCAACGCTGTAATCTTTATGGAAGCAAACTGCCATGTCTTTCTCCCGCAGAGCTGCTGGTGGGTTTGAACCACTGACATTTTGGTTAGCAGCCATGTGCTTAACCACTGCACCACCAGGGCTCCTTTTGGAGACAACCTAGATGTCCTTAATTAGAGGATTTTGATAAATTGTGGTACAGTCCTGTAATGGAATTCTGTTTATTCGTTACATAGAGTAAGCAAGCTCTGTACTGATGGGGAAAAAGCTTCAAGATGCTCTTCAAGATCAAAAGTAGGTCAGCAAACTTTCTGAAAGGGCCAGATGGTAAATATTTTAGGCTTTGCAGGCAATTGTGGTCTCTGTCACAAATACAGGTAGTCCCCGATTTACGGGGTTTTAGTCCATCGTAAGTCTGTTCTGGTGTAAGTCAAATACCTCTTTTTTTTTTTTTTTTTTTTTTTTTTTTTAGTTTTCATTATTATTGCCTTTTATTATCAGTATGTTTATAAAAGCAATCTTTGTTTATGGGGGTTGAAAACATTACAAGTGAACATCTGAGAATGATAACATCAGCAAATTATGTGCTGCAACATCGTATATAGTACATACTACTAATGGTAAGATGCTGCCCTCCCCCAGCAAAAAAAATACGGTCATAGTGCAGTTCGTCGTAACTCAAATACGTCATAAGTCAGGAACTACCTGTATTCAGCTCTGCTGTTGTGGGAATTCAGCTGGACAATACATAAATGATTGGGCATACCTGTGCTCCAGTAAAACTTTATTTACAAGAACAGGTGACTAGTTTGTGGGCCACAGTTGCTGACTGCCATATTAAATAAAGGAAGCAAAGTGAAGAACTAGGTGTATAAACTATAACAGAGGTATGAATGAAATACTGAAAGCATAGAGAAATAGGTTCAAATTTGGGGATATTTGGGAAAGACTTCATAGATAAGATATTTAAACTGGATTTCTATGGATGTGTAAGATGAGAAAGCCTTTTCTAGGTTTGATGAGAAGTTGTCTGGTTGAAATACGGGGGTTTTTTTTGGGAGTGGATGAAGAGGTAAATTGGAACCACATTTTTGAAGGGGATAGACACTTTAATCCTAATTTCTAATCCATTGTTTTCTCCTTTGAATAAACTATTTTAACACCTAGCTTTATTAAACCTTGACATTTTGCCACTTTCATTTCATATCTTTTTGGGTTTTTTTTTTTTTTTTTTTCCATTTTAAAAAAATGAAACATTACAGGTAAAGTTGAAACTGGCTTGCAAATCCCCCAGATCACATTCCTTTTTAGAGATAACCTTTCCTCTTTCTAGAGATAACCATTAACATGAATTTCTTTTGTTACTCTCTTCTTGTATTCCTACATTAGCTACATATTTATATACCCCTAAATAAAACACTGTATTCTATATGTTTTTAAAGTTTATATGTGGTCTGTAGTGTCACTTCACAATTATTTTTGCTCGGTATTGCATGTTTATGATTTATCTGTATAGACTAGCACTGTCTAACAGAAATGTAATGCAAACCACATCTATAATTTTAAATCTTCTAGTAGCCACTTAAAAAGGTAAAAAGAAACAAATGAAATTAATTTTAATAATATGTTTTAATTAACCCAGTAAATCCAAATTATTATTTTAACTTGTAAAATCAATATATAAGATCATTAACAAGATCGTTTACATTCATTTTTCATACTAAGTCTTTGAAACCTGTTGTTTATTTTATACTTGCAGCATATTTCAATTTGGACTAGCTACATTTTTAAGTGTTCTAGAGCTACATGTGGGTTACTTATTGTATTGGACAGCATCGGTAGAGAAACACATTGAATTCTGTGATAAGAAAACCCAACACTTTTGGTGCTTGAAAGTTGTGCATACTCTCAACACCAGGGGTCAGCCCAGTGTCATCAGGTTGATACAAGAGAAAGCATTTTGTGTGTTGGAGTTTGCTAAACTATGAACTGCAATGCAAAAATCTTGTGTACAGTACAGTAAACCTCTATCAAGAAAACGCTGCCGGTAAAGTAGTTGAAGCAGAAAGGGTGATGGAAACGTCATCCATGGCCTCTTCAAACACACAGGGGTTCTCAGTTTTTCTGTCCTGATAGATGTACTGTCTTCATTTTTGTCTTGAATAACTATTGAAGCTTCTCCCGCAGTTACCAAAGATGTCTCGTTTGTAGTAAATATACCATTTCTCAATATTTAGACCTTATTAACTAAGTAAATTTTGTTTGCTTATTTTTGCTAAGAATCTCAAGCGAGCAGCATTTGTTTACTGAGTCACACATATCATATGCCTCTGTTTCTGGTTGTCTTAAGTTTCAGCCTGGTTTAAAGTCAGATCACCATAAAGGTCTATACTTAAATTTATATTTCTGTTATTTTCCACAGAAATACCTTCCTAGAAATGCCCTGACTTTATAAAGATTCACAGTAGAAATTGCCATTCACAGTGCCTTAGTTTCATATATATTGTATTTATAAAGAGGCTTATTATGTTTTTAATATCCCTTCTATACCAGTTGAAAAAAATCTAGCCTAGAATAAAGGTTTAGGAAAAAGTTCTCCCTGTCTCGTCCATTCGTTGCTTGGTTCTTGATCATTTTTCCAATTCTGAGGGGTTTGTTTGAATGTATCTCCTCTTACCAAACCAAAAACACTAAACCCATTAGTGTCAAGTTGATTCCAACTCACTGTGACCTTATAGGACAGAGTAGAACTGCCCCATAGGATTTACAGGGCTATAAATCTTTACGGAAGCAGACTGCCACATCTTTCACAGAGCAGCTGATGGGTTCAAACTGCAAACCTTTCAGTTAGCAACCAAGCACTTAACCACTTCACCAACAGGGCTTCTTTCCTCTTACCTGCCAGTTGAAATCCTTTTTGTCATAATACAAATAATTTGTAGATTTGGAGCCCTGGTGGCATAGTGGTTAAGCATTTGGCTGCTAACCAAAAGGCTGGCAGTTTGAATCCACGAGCTGCTCCTTGGAAACCCTATGGGGCAGTTCTGCTTTGTCCTAGAGGGTCACTATGAGTCAGAATCAACTTGACAGCAGTGGATTTGGTTTTGGTCTAGTAGTTGTGCTAACTCTTAAGATAGGGCCGTGATATATTCTGCATTCCATGGCTTGTTGTAGCCTTTTAATAGCAGTTTTATACAAGGTACTGTTAATATATTTTAAATACTTATTTTAGAAAAGGGCTTCTAAATCATGCTGATACTCATTAAAGCTCAAGGATAAGCTTTAATAGATTGTAAAGCTATCTTCAGTGTTTAAGAAGTATATATCTAAAAATTAAGACTTGTTTCTTTTTTTCCTGTAACGTTTACTGAGCTATAATTCACATACTATATAAAGTGTGCAATTCAGTGGTTTTTAATATATTCAGAGAGTTGTGCATCTATCACCACTGTCAAGTTTAGAATGTTTTGATCATTACCAGAAGAAAGCCCATATTGTTTAGTAGTCACTCCCTATTTTCCCTCAATGTCTTCCCACTCCCAGCCCTAGGCAGTCACTAATTGCTTTCTGTCTGTATAGATTTGCCTATTCTGGGCATTTCATATATATGGAATCATACAATATGTGACCTTCTATGTCTGGTTTCTTTTACTTAGCATAATGTTTTCAAGGTTCATCCATATTGTAGCATATATCAGAACTTCATTTCTTTTTATGGCTAAATAATATTGCATTGTATGGATATACTATGTCCTATTTATCTTACATTGATGGACATTTGGGTTGTTTCCACTTTAGCTATTATGAGTAATGCTGCTGTGAACATTTGTGTACAAGCTCTTGTGTGGACATATGTTTTCATTTCTTTCGGATATATTCCTGGAGTGGAATCGCTGGGTCATGTTATGGTAACTCAGTGTTTAAGCATGTTTATTTACTAAAATCTTTATAGACTTTATTTTAAACTGAAATATATTTCTAAAACTGAATAAACCAAAGTAAAAAGCTTCTCCTGATAAATTATTTTCTGTAACCAAAAAAAGTCAAGATTGTTTTTGTGTATTTTTTAAGAGTGATGTTTTGGTGCTTTATTTTTTCCATGTAATAATTATATACCTATAGAAATGTGGTTTTATTAAAACCAGAAACTAGGAGTAAACCACCTTTGCATGAGCATTGTGAAGTGGTGTTTTAAAATCAAGGGCTTTAAGCCTGGTAATTTTTCTGCCATAAGGTGGGGGTCGAGATTCTGATTCCCAAACCAGTTGCTGTCTGGTTGATTCCGATGCATAGCGACGCTATGGGACAGAGCAGAACTGCCCCCATAGAGTTTCCAGGGCAATAATCTTTATAGAAGCAGACTGCCACATCCTTCTCCCATGGAGTGCCTGGTGGGTTCAAACCACTGAGCTTTCAGTTAGCACCGTGCCGCCAATGCTTCTTAAGATTCTTGTTAGTTACGGAGAATTTGCTGATAACCTTAAAATTAACTTTCCGTAAGTTACCAGAATAATTGTTGGTACCATTTTTTAGAACAACTTTCCTTTAAGATTTGCATGATTTCCAATTTCTGCATAGTAACTCTGCTGTGAGGGGTTGTCAGCCATTTAGAAATTATTAGTTTCTTTAAAGATGTAAATACTGATTATGTATTTACTTTCAAATCCTTTTTTCTCTATTGAATTCTTTTGATCAGATAATCATATTTTTAATTTTTAATTCTAAACTGAGAAGAGCCACCGGGGGATGGTGGGCGGGGGGGGGGGAATACCTGTTTTGATTGGGCAAATAAAAGTTGAGGAAAGGAAGAGGTAATTCTGAGAGTGGGGCCTTTGGTGGGTCTGGTAGGGGCTAGAAAACAAGAGAAAGAGTGAGGAGGCCTGGATGGGTTGGCACAGTGGCAGGTCCTTTATACAAAACCAAACCCACTGCCATTGAGTCAATTCCGACTCATAGCCACTCTGTGACTCCTTTACACAAGGGAGTATCAATAGAATCCTAGAGCTAGGAGGAAAATTTCAAATCCTAATGCCTGAACAAAGTGAGAGGATGTACCTGTTCTCTTCACTAAAAAGTTAAAGTACACACTGTCATACATACTGTGTATAATCTGGAATGGGAAGAAAACGTTCTATTTTATTCTATTTTAGTGAAAGCTGTTATATGGCACCTTGACATCAGTTTGCCCATATCAAATATTAACAGATGTGTTACTAATCATAAAAGTATATTTGTCACAAATCATTTTTAACAAATTTAGTTTTATGTCATATTGTATACATAAAATTCAACAGTGTAACTAACTAAAATAGATTTTCTTAAGGTTTTCATACAAACACATGTTCCATATACAGATATGTAAGACGAATGAAACAGACTGGACAAATTCCTAGGTTATTATGTTTCTAAATTGGGTTTTCAAAGATCTCACAGTTCTCTTTTCTTTTTCATTGCAAAGTTGGAAATGGAATGGTTATCACATGGACTACTTGTGAAATGTTCTGTTGCTGTTTGGAGCATGCCAATCTTAAAGACCACATAGTTTAAAGATAAAAAAGAATTGTACCTAGCAGTAGATTTGGAAAATGGATTTGATTTATGAACCAAATTTAGGGACTATAGACAATACTGAAATTCCTTTTTAACTGACATGATGCCGGGTGATTATGCACGTTTTTCATTGGTTGCTTATGAGAACACCATTTTAGTTTCTTCAGAGTTGCATTGATTTGCCAGAATTCCTGAGAAAGGACCTTGCTTTACTAAGGCTTTTAGCAGGTAAAAGGCAGATCTTATTGCAAAGGAAATGTGTGATGGCAGTGTGACTCTTAATAAATGGTGGAGATGAATCTGGTTGTGAACCTTTGGTTTGGTGTAATATATTTGCTGTCATACATGCTCAATTAGAAGGCAGTTTTGTATTTTCCCCATGAAAATACTTCTCCCTTGATCCCCCCTGCAAAATTCTTTTGCCAACTGGAATATATAAGCTTCTAGAGATATACTTGATACATTAAAATCTACATATATTTAATCTATTTTGTTAGATAAACAATTGCATTAAATATAGAATTTAGAAATTGTATGTTGTACTTTCTCATATGATGAAATAATTTGTTGAAACTCATCATACGTAATTGGAATCCCTTTGGGTTAATGTGTTCCCAAGACAGTTGTTCAAGTGACAGTTATTAGGAATATGAGTGACTTTTTAAGTCTTCAAATGTAAGGCAACTCCTTTTTTTCTGAAAAATAATTTTTGGGGAATAAAATCTTTACCTGATATCTGAACATATATGACAATTCCGTATACCTCTTACTTCTTATTAATATGTAGAAGTATTTCACAATTTTAAGAGGTCAGAGTCTTGAAGCTTATTCTTACTAACTTCTTAGTTATTAATGTAGATTTTGTGTTTTTTTTTTTTTTTTGTTTTTTGGTTTTTTTTGTCTTTTCCTTTGAGGGGTTGGACATAATTGCCTTATTTCATTTCAGGGATCCTTCTAAAGTAAATATTCTGGTACCTGGTGCTGGACTAGGAAGACTGGCCTGGGAAATAGCTATGCTAGGTTATGCTTGTCAAGGAAATGAATGGAGTTTTTTTATGCTCTTTTCTTCCAACTTTGTACTCAACAGGTATTTAATTTACTTTTTGCTGGAAATAGTAATTTCTCAGAATCAGATGACATACCTATTTTTTGAACAATTCTGAATTTGAAGATAAGCACATAGTGCTTGATTAAGATGTGTGTCATATTTCTTTTGTTAAAATCAAATTGCTTATAAAAATTACCAATTTCACCTAGCTAATAGAAATCTGAAACGGGATGGGTAAGTGACGTTTTAGAAAGTGATTCGGCATTCTATGAAATGATTCTGTGCAGAATTACCAGGATTAATTATGATCCAGGAAGGAACATTTTCTCATTGTTCCTTTCACTTCTTCATCCCTTTGTTTTTTTAGTGGAAGAAGAATTCAGTGTAGCAATCATAACTTTTTTCCCTTAACCACATTCTTAATAAATGGCCAAGTTTGCTCACATGACTGAGGTGGGAAGATCCCTAAGAATTTCTGAGGCCTTTTTTGGAAGGTAGCAGGAAAGGTGTCATTTTTAAAGCCAGAAGAGGTGTGTTAGAGAAAAAAATAAATGGGTGCCTTTTAAAAAGTTAAACGATACCTTTATATCTGAATTTACTTTTTTTTTTTTCTTTTAACCAATGATTGGTTGCTTATCTACATGTATATGTACATTTTCAAATAATGGGGTAGGGGGCAGTGATAACACTTTAAGTAGTAATGAATTATATAAAGTACACCTTCAGTCAAAGAGATTATATTTCAGTGTTTAAAGTAGATTTTCTTGGAAAATTTTGTAGTTAACACTGAATTTTATGTTTATATTTTACAGATGTTCTGAAATTAATAAATACAAGCTTTATCCCTGGATCCATCAGTTTAGCAATAACCGGAGATCAGCGGATCAGATTCGACCAGTCTGTTTCCCTGATGTTGACCCCCACAGTCTTCCTCCTGGTTCTAATTTTTCTATGACAGCAGGAGATTTTCAGGAAATATACTCGGAATGCAGTAAGTCCCAAGCAAGCATTTTTAAAGATCTTTTCCTTTATTCTAAACTTAATGAGCTAATTTTAAGTTAAACTAATGTGTTGGTCATTCATTTTGATATCAAAATATAAGGTATATTTCAGTGACACTTTAGAACATCTTCAAGGCCCTGTACAAGGCAATTACAGGCAATAAAAAGAAGTATAAAATAATCTGCAATCAAGAAATTTAGAATCGATAAATCTATTACTGTAAAACAGCATATGAACAAAGTTCAAATGAGTAAGGAATGTTACAAAGTTGAAAGCAGGTTAGTGTGAGAAGGGAACTCTTTGCATACAGGCTGTGAGGTGAAGGAAGGGGAGGAATGGCATTCCAGACAGGCAAAGCTACACAGTTAAGGTAATTGGGAAGGCAGAACAGCCTGGCTGGAAGGGAAAGGGAGCTTTGTTTGGGGATTTAATGGGAGATATGGCTGGAAAAAGAGCCCCTGAGTGGCACAAATGCTTTGCACTTGGCTACTAACTGAAAGGTTGGTGGCTCAAATCCACTGGGCAGCACCATGGAAGAAAGGCCTGGTGATCTTCTTCTGTAATATTACAGTCATTGAAAACCCTGCGGAGTGTAGCTATACTTTGACACACGGGGTCATCATGAGTTGGAATCAACTTGACAGCAGCAGGTTATGGTTAGTAAAATAAGTTGGTTCCAGATTATGGAGGACCTTTACAATCAGGCTATGAAGTTTGGAATTCAAGCTAGCAAATTGTTGAAGAAATTTTAGCTAGCCCTTAGGGAAAGACAGATGTTAATGTGGAAAGGGCAGAGAGGGATTGGCAGAAAAAAGAAAAGTAGCATGCTGAGGGGTTAGCAAGATCATTTATTCGAAGTATTAGTTGAGTACCTCCTAAGTACAAGGTGTGTCCTGTACATTGGAAAGAGAGTAATAAGCAAAACTAAGTCCCTGTCCACAGGGAACTTGCATTGTAGTAGAGAGAGAGAAGAGCAGTAACAAATACAATATTATGTGAAAGAAAAATAAAGCAGGTTAAAGGGGATATAGAGTGACTGGGTAGGGACTGCTGTCAGATAGAGTTGTCTGGGAAGGCCTTTCTAAGTGCAGAAATGTAAAAAAAGAAAAAGTCAACCAGAGAACCTCAAAGCAGTAAAGAGTCAGATCATTCAGATGTTTTGGGCAAAACGTTCCAGACAGAGGAAATGGCAGAGGAAGAGGCTTTGTTGTGTGGAATGTGCTTTTTCTGCTCAAGGAAGGGCAAGAGGGTCAGTTTGGCTGGGGTGTAGTAAGTGATGGGCATAGTGGTGGGAGATCAGGTTGGAGAAGGTCTGGTGAGGCATACTTGCAGGCCATAGCAAAGACTTGGAGTTTTATTCTGAGAGAGATGAGAAACCATTGGAAGGACTGGATTAGGGAAGTAACAAAATAGTGAAGTTTCTGTTTATTTTTCCCTGAACTCTGAGATTGGGAAAACCTGTACTCTTAAGGTAGGAAGGGAAAGATGAAAAATGTTAGGTAGTGGGGATAATTAGGAAACAGGGTCTTAGAATAGAGAAGACATAATGGAAAATATCATTTAAGCAAGTGTAAATGACCTTCTTCTGGAGCACGGTTTGAGAGGCATTGCCATATCTAGGCATTGAAGGTGATCCTCAGATTAAATGTCTTTATTGCACCAGCTTGTACAGACACCATACTTTAAATTCAGTTTCCTATAACTGCCAAGCCACAGCCTCCAAGAGGTAAATGCAGTGTTTGCTGCAGGGTGCCCACCCACTGTTTCCAGCTGCCCTGTCCCCCTTTTCCACTGGCGATCATCCGAAATGGTGCACTCATTTCTCAGTGAGCAACCCGTACATGCGTTCTTTCAGAATCTACCAGAATTGGTGTTTGTGTTTTAAATCACAATTTGAAATTCAAGTGACCATTTCATCTTAACTGATTTTAAATGAAGACTAGAAGCTGAATAGGTTAGAAACAGAAGTCTTATGTATCATTTGGTAAAGAAATCTGGTAATATATGTTATCAAAATGATTTCCAGATTGATTACTTTATTGGATTATTATTAAGACCCTTATAAATTACAAAGTAGTTCCCATATATGATTTTTTTTACCTTGATTATAGTGTTGATAGGAAGATTTTAGTTTCTGTATCCCTGTAGTTGAATGAAATACTAATGCTCTACAAGAGGTAACTGGTAACATTGTGGAATTAATTAAAGAAAAAGAAAAATAACATCAGTTATTGAATTTTTCTTGAATAGATACCTGGGACTGTATTGCTACTTGTTTCTTCATAGATACAGCTCACAATGTAATTGATTATATTGATACAATATGGAAAATACTCAAGCCAGGTGGAATTTGGATAAATCTAGGTAAGTTCTTCAGTATTCATAGATTTTTTTTTAAAGTATTACATAGTAATCAGAGTAATTATATAGCTCTTCAACATTTGGCAACTTCACAGGACCAAATGTTCATGAAAGGTATAGTTGTACTGTACATCTTTTAAAAAATATACATCCCAGTGGTGATACACCCAAAAGCATTGGAAACCCAAAATGTTGTATTATGTTAAAAAATAACCAAACCAGCTGCTGTTGAGGTTATTCTGACTCATGGTGGCCCCATGTGTTTCCTAGTAGAACTGTGCTCCATAAGGTTTTCATGGCTGTGACTTTTTGGAAGCAGATCGCCAGGCCTTTCTTCCGAGGCACCTCTGGGTGGGTTTACGCCACCAACCTTTCGGTTAGTAGTGCCACCCAGGCACCCCTTGTGTTATATTAGTTGTATTATTAGATTAGTCTCACGGTAGTCATAATTTCAAAGTGTACTAATTATTAATCTGTAAGTAATCATTCCTACATCGTTCCCATCCTCCACCCCATTGAGATAGTAGTCACTGCTATTTAAGAAGAGGGTGTTTTTTTCTTTCTATAATGAAACACTTAGGGGAAAGATCTTACCTATCCCACGGACCCCTTCTCTCCAGTACGTCCACAACTGGAAAAACAGTACGTGTGACAATTTGTGATTACTTTTGGTAGCACAGTGGTTAAGAGCTCAGCTGTTAACCAAAAGGTTGGCAGTTCGAATCCACCAGCCGCTCCTTGGAAACCCCGTGGGGCAGTTCTGCTTTGTTCCATGGGGTCACTATGAGTTGGAATCAACTCGACAGCAACAAGTTTGGTTTGGTTTGGTTTTAGTTTATGAAAGAATAGAAATGTAATTTATTTATGTAAAAAACTTTACTGCATCCTACTGCTAGGTGCTAGATGGATATGACCCAGTCCTTCCCATCCAGAGGCTAAGGGAAATTGCCAGTTTTCCCCTCTTTAAAATAAAGGGAGAATAATGATAATATCATCAATATATTTGTCTTTTTTAGTGAGATACGTAATCCATGTTATGAAAGACATCAAGGCTAGAATATAAAGCTTTTCAAGATAAGAGTTCATAAAGGGACAGATATACATTGTTTTGAGTCCATGCCTTCAGGATTGGTCTAATTTTGTTGCTGCGTTCTGTCACTTAACTCTATTTGTAATGGTTTGATTTAAAAGTCAGCTTGGGAACCTTTTCTCAGGTAACGATCAAAAGATATTATCTACCATGTATTTGCTCACTGTGGCACTGTTTTAGCCCCTTATAAATGACTCATTTAATCTCCAAACAACCCTATATTGAAATGGTATTATTGCTCTTTTATAGTTGAAGAAACTGAGGCTTGGGGTTAAATAACTTGCAGAAAGCTCCCGTAGCGTATATGTGGCAGAGCTAGGCTCCCAAACCAGATCTAACTCTCTGAATGCCTAACTAGTTAGCTCTACAGGTTCACCCTGTATCAGTTTATAACTGCACATTAACAGGACCCCATATTTATGTGTTTAAAATTTTTGACCCCAGTTTTACTGAGTTATGGTAAGGTTTTGTGTATTTACAAAGCATTCAACTTAACTTTCATAGAAACAACTTTCTTTTTGAAATTTTATTTCATTGGTTTACTAATGTTTTATTAGGTTATGTAATAATTTTAACTGCCTGGAAGAAATAAACTTGGCCCTTGGTAACCATGCTGATAAGAGTAGACGTCCTGGAGCATGGCCTGTGATCTGTCATAGGCATCACAGGTAGCAGTGCACATTGATTAACAGAAGGTCAGTTAGGAGTGGTTCCACTTTTCTTACTAGAGTTTTAAAACAGTTTTGAGAATTGGAATAATGGAGTGACACAGTCCTTAAAAATAGTTATTTGGAAGGTTAATACTCCTGTGCATGTGTAAGTTCAAGAATTTAAAAAATAATTATCTCATATTAATGTTCCTTTAAATAGTGGTGTGCTCCAAGTATATGTTTATCTTTTTAGTGTTTTTTACTTTTTATGCCATGTACTTATTCTTTACTTGATGTTACTCCTACTCAATCCCATGGCTTCTTCTATTCATTCAATTCCCAATCTGTTATTTCTGGTTCAGATATCTCTTGTGCTCTAAACCAGTATATCTAATTTGGATGTACCACAGATACTTCCAATCTGTGTCTCTCAAGAAAATGATGCCCAGGCCTCCAATACCTCTTCCTTTCCCATTATCTACTCAGATTACCCCAACCAGAAACTGGAGTCTTTTACCCCTCTTCTTCCTTATCATCTGCATCTAGTTAGTCTAGAGGTTGTAGCTCTTAAAACTCCTTAATTGCTCTTGAATCTTTCTACCCCAGGGTTTCTTAACCATGGTACTATTGACATTTTGGACTGGATAATTCTTTTTTAGGGGGTGGGGGGCTGTTCTGTGCATTTTAGGATATTTAGCAATATCCCTGGCTTCTACCTACCTCCCCAGTTATAACAATCAAAAATGTCTTTAGACATCGGCAAATGTCCTCTTGGGGGCAAAATTGCCTCCAGTGGTAAACCATTGCTCTAACCTCATGTCACTTCATTAGTTCAAGCCCTCATCATTGCTTGCCAGGAGGATATCCCTGCTACAGGTTGTCTTCAGCCTCCACCCACCAGTCAGTTCTCCAAATTGCCACCAGAGTAATCTTCCCAACATGCAAAACTCCCTGCATAAATTTCTAGTTTTTATGATAACCTAAACTCTTCTAGATTGTATACAAAGACTTGAGATATTCTCTTACCTTGCCTTTTCTCTTTATTTTCTACTTTTAAATTAGATTTTTTTAAAAATCACTCTTTTCCACTTCTACTAGTCTGAAAGGTAGTTTCTAGTCTTTTAGTGGTTATCTTAGAAATTATAATGTGCATATATAACAAGTGTAAAGTTTATACCTTTACCCTCCACTGAAATAATACAAGGGTCTTCTTTTACCCTTCTAAAAGTATTTTAAATTAATGTTTTATTTAGTATTTATTTAGATTTGCCTACATATTTATTTACTACTTTTTTTTTTTTTTGCTTTTATTCCTTCTTGTATTTCTGACCTCACATCTGGGATCATTTTCCTTCTTCTAGAAGCACTTCCTTTAGAATTACCTTCAGTGAAAGTTTTCTGGTGACTATTTGCTTAGTTTTTATTTGAAATTACATTATCCTATTCCATATATATACCACAAAAAAAAAAAACACCTGTTGCTGTCAAGTCGATTGTAACTCATAGCGACCATATATATATATATATATATATATATACACATATATAAAATTCATTGTGAAATAATTCAACTTACAGAAAAGTTGCAAGAATAGTATAAAGAACTTCCATATACCTTTCACCCAGATTTACCAGTTGTTAGCATGTTGCCACATTTGCTTAATCACATTCTCTCTTTTTTCATATATGTATATAGACACCATGACCTTTTATTACCAAGTATTTATGTGTATACTTAAAACACGACATTCACTTACATAGTCATAGGACAAATATCAAAATCAGGAAATTTAACATTAGTAGAATACTATAAGCTACAGACTGTATTCATATTTTACCAATTGTCCCAATAAAATTAGGCTGCAAATCTCCCCTGTGGCTAAACCATAATTTACAACCTGTCTGGATTTTTTTTTTCCACTCCTTTGAGCCCCTGTTTTAGTAAGCACTAGGTCAGCTTTTCCTGCAATTCCCAAAGGATGGAAGTAAGTTTGCCTTTATTTACTTTTACCTTAAAGATGGCCCTTAAGATTCCTTCCATAATGTTGGATGATCTACCAGACTTCCTACCTTTGGTGGGCCCAGGGCTTTGTCTTTTGTCCCCTGACCCAAAGAGTTTGTCAAATTGCAGGTAGCTTTTATGTAGATAGTCAGATACCCTCAGGGTAACAGTAGCATCTAGGTTTACCTCTGGTTAATTCTATGAGTTTCTAGTAATTTCTTACTGGCTTGGAAGGCATTCTGTACTTTCAAGATGAAAAAAAATTTTTTTTCATAAGCCAGTTTTAGTTGTATTCAATAGGAGGGTTGATCTGAATGACCTAAACTGCCTTTATAGGAAACAGAAGTTCTTTATGTATTTTGATTTCTTTTACAGTGAGTTTTATTTTTTAATTTTATAGGAAAAAATATATATAAGAGAAGAAAAGGCAAAGTCCATAATAGAAAACTTAAGCCATAGTGAAGTAGGCAAAACCAAACCAAACCCTTTGCCGTCGAGTCATTATAAAAGAACAAACATAAATGACCAATGTACATGCAAAAAAAGTTCACCCTCACTGCTAATCAAATAAATATAAATGAGGTACCAATCTTTACCAGTCATATTGGCTACATGTTTTAAAATGTTACTTAAAACTTTGATAAGGTACAGTGAGCTACGGTATATTCATAATTGCTAGTGGGAATATAAAGTGGTACGGCAGAGTCAATGACTTCCCATGGCACATGGTTAGTAGGCGTTAGAGGTGGGCTGTGAACTGTGCACTTAACAAGATATCTCTTAACGTTATCTCCTCTTTCCAGGAAGCCTTCTCTATAACTTGCCCCTCCCTCACACACTCTCTTACCCCGGCTTGCTTGAGGACCCGTCTCTGTTTTCCCATGATATCCAGTTTATATCTGCAGTTTTGCATTTACTTAATAGAGTTTTAATTATAGTGTGCCTTAGGAATTTGAGGACTTAGCATTTCTGATTCACCTACTTCTTTAGAAGCTCAGAAGTTACAGGTGTAAGTGTATGACATGGAGAATCACATGCAAGTCTGGTATATCAGAGGGACTCACTCCTCATGAGTGTAGGCCCAGCACTGGAATGTCAGTTACTGGGCCAAAGTTTCAGAAGTCTGGATAAGTATCCCTGGGGAATGTAGAGGTTCTTTACATCTCAGTTTTATGTTTGTCTCATCCAGTAGAGTCTGAGCTCCTTTAGTGTAGGAAAAAAACAGTTCCCATTGAGTCAACTCTAAGTTGAGCCCGTGTGTGTCAGAACAGAATTGTGCTCCATAGGGTTTTCAATGGCGGATTTTTTTGGAAGTAGATTGCCAGGACTTTCTTCCAAGGCACCTCTGGGTGATCTCGAAATTGCACCCTTTCTGTTAGCAGCCAAGCACGTTAACTGTTTGCATCACCCTGAGACTCCCTTCGATATAGAGAACAATTTTTTCAGCTTGGAATTCAGGTTGACACAGTTACTAACTAGTGTATATTTATATTCAAGCGATTAATTTATAGTATCTTTAAACCTAGGTCCTCTGCTGTACCACTTTGAAAATTTGGCAAATGAACTCTCTATAGAATTGAGCTATGAGGATATAAAAAATGTTGTTCTGCAATATGGATTCCAGGTAGAGGTAAGGATAAAATGAAGTACTGGCAAAGTTTAATTTTCAAAGTACTTCAACAGGAATAGTGATGTTTCTGTTGTTAATTGGCTTTATTTCATAACTTCTGTATTTTCTCATATGTAAGGTGAAGGTAGTAATAAGCTTTCAGAATTATAAGGATTTGGGATAACATGTATGCAGAGGGCAAACTATAATCCTTGGTGTAATAGTATATCAGTAAATGATAGCTGATCATTTTTATATTTGCCTCTATAGACGTCCACTGATGGATACCAAGTCGATTAGACTCTGGGGAAGCAGACGGGGAGCCAGGTGTAAGAGGGGTGCTTTTCGCTGTCTGTCCTTTTGTTTGATCTTTTCTTTCATCGTGTGCACTAGTATAGGGTTTTATGATACTTCGAGTGTTGTGTTCCAGTTGTACATTTATTTAGAAGCATTCTACTCATTTTAAAAATAAACAACAGGTTTGTTCTTTAAAATGAAGAGAAGCAATACATTTTAATGGTTTAGAATTCAAGCTCTAGAATTAGACTACCCGAGTTTGAATCCCAGTTCTGCCACTTTATACTAACATTGTGACCTTGGGCAACTTATATAACCTGTCCATGCTTCAAATTCTTTGTAAAATGAGATTACTAGTAGTACTAATCTTACCAGGGTAATAAACGAATAGACAGAAAATGTTTAAAATAGTGACTGTTACTGTTATTGTTGCAGTATTTGTTAGTGATGTTGTCAGTATTATCATCTTAATTATTATTTGTATTGTAGGTGGAAAAAGAATCTGTTTTGTCAACATACACTGTGAATGATCTCTCCATGATGAAATACTACTATGAATGTGTCTTGTTTGTGGTTCGTAAACCACAGTAATTGTCTCAAGTTATATCACCAGGAAAAACGTTTAATAAGAGCAAATGCTGAAATAAACAACTCAAAATCAACTCTCAGTAATGACAGGACAAGACCTCAAATCAGTGGTGCCTTCTTATTCCTAAAACAATTTAGAAATAGCATCTATTTTCTTAATATGTGTCTGTTGCTTTTCCAGAAATATGCTATGCCATGCATATTTGTACTACACAAGTGAAAACGGAGGGAATGTCTTTAAGTACACTTTCTTTGAAGGGCAGAATTCTATCAGTAGGAAAAAACCTCACCTCCAGTGTCTCATTAAGCTGTCCCGTTGCAAGTCTCCCATATTAATGACTAATAGTATTGAAGCCCATAATAATCTCCTTTTTTGAACATGTAATGTTTTAGAAGTGTCTGAAGATCCTCTTTCACATTCAGCATCTAGAATTGGGACTTTTGTTCTATACACGTGTGTCTTTTATCATTCAAATTATTTTTTTCTAGCTCAGCTGAACTTAGAGAAGCATCAAACATTTCATTCTTAGGAAATGCCGAATTTAATAGCATTACAGGCCAGTAACCTGAGAAATTAATAAGTCTTTTGGCCATGCTAAATTAAACATTTTTTGAAACCGTTCTTATCACTGAGTCACTTTGAAATATTTGAGATCTCTTAACATTGTAAGTGAGGCACAAGCCTTTGTTAAAGGTAGTGCTAGTAAACTGGGAAAATAATAAAATTTGCCCACTAGAAATGTATGACTGAAACTATAAATCAATACAGTTTGTCAGTGTGATGTTTACAATAATGTCTTCTTAGATTATCTGTATTATAAAAGCAAGCACTTTTTTTCATTAATAACAATTAGTATACTAGTAAAAACTGTCATAATGGTATCAGTGTGGGGAAATTTTGAATATGAAATTCAGGGATAAATTACTGCCCATGGTCTGTCTTTAATATTGTGTAAGCAGCAGCCATTAATGTAATTTCAGATTAACACCAATTTTATTCCCCGATAGCTGGAGCTTGAACAGTATATGCTGCTTTAAATTTCTACCTCTAGAAAATCTGTATTGGAGAGAGTTTTCCTTTGTATTTTTGTATTTTTATTACTTTGTTTCCAATAGCTTGGAAAGTAGAGATGACTAATTTAACGTTTTAATTTTTTCTTGGAGAAAAGGAAGTAGTCATCTTGAATATTTTCGAAGATGATTGTGATTGAATTAAATGACCTCTGTGGAGATTTGGTTTAATCCAGATGGACTTAATCACAATAATGTGCTGGTAGGATAAATGACATTTTAAAAATAGAAACACTTGTAAATCTTTAGACCTTTGTTGTCAGTTAGGCTGAGGGAGTCACGACATGATTTGGTATCTTACTAGTAGTAGGACCTTTTCTGCGTATAGTAAGGGAGATCTTGTGATCTTTACTCCCATTTTGCAGTGAACAGTTCTCTGGAGTTAATTTGACTTGGCAAATTATGGAAGTCTGTGATTGTTTTTTTTTTTTTTAATTTCTCTTTTTTGTATTCTTTCAGTATTTGGCAGATGTTCATTTGGTAGGAATTCTCATTACCTACATGAACGAACTTGATATTAATTGCATGGGAAAATAATATTTTGGTTTTTAGAGAGAAAAGAAACTTAAAGGAGGCCAACCAAGTATTAGAGAAATCCATTGAAAAGAAAGAATGCATGCTGTTTTTGAGTAATTTAAAAATGCTTTATTCACTGACTAGTATTTACTTTTTTACAACTTGTATCAAAACAGATGATCTTGTTTTTTGAATAGAGACAAAAACAGGTCAACACCAATGGTCAGGCTTTATTAAAATTCTTTCTGCTGTCAGAATTTATTCTTTAATAATGTTACTTATATTTCTAAATTATAGCTTATATTTTAGTTAATTCTGAAATCAGTTTTTAATTTCTCCTTTATATCATGAATTTTAAATATGTTCTACACAAATTTGCATCAATTTTTTCTTACACCTTTTGCAGTTAATATATTCTAAACTTGAATGTAGTATCAGTCAATAATAGAAGTGTCATTGGAGGATTTAATTAATTTTGTATTTCTTATGTTTAATCCTAGCTACTTAAGTATGTAAGCCTTAAATTAAAAAAAAAGAAAATTTTCCCCAAATTTGTTCTATCACAAATGTTTTCATTTATTTTCATAAGGTGGAGAAGATAAGTCATTATGCTTGCTTTTGCTTTTTTTTTTTTTAAATTACCATAAGCTGAAGCAGTGTAGGTTTGGATATGTTAATCAAGTGAGCAAGGTGGAATATAAAATATGAAGAGAAGCTACATAAATCACAGTATAAAATTATGAAGTTTGGGAACTGTAAAATGTACTGCATTTATATGTTATTCTGGAAGTTGCCACAAAGGCTGAATTGGAAGCTTCATGTCTGCATGAAATTTCCTATATTTTTAATGTGTATGATGGACTTAATTTTTCTTGAATATTAAAGTCTGCCAATTGCTATGAAATCATATTTGCTTGGTTGTTTCCATCTAAGTTAGTGATAACCACAGACATGGAATTTTAACTAAGTGACCACATCTACTTTTGAATTCTTGAATTAGCCTATTTTTGTATGCTTCTTGGAAGCCAGTAATATGATTAGCTGGCATTTGAGTGTGCCAGGCCTTATACTTTTTTCACTTTTCTTCAAGTTCACTGTGATAAAGTTGGAGTCTACAAAGAAAAAAGATTAATCTTGATCTTCAGTTTTGTTTAATAATAGAAAACTGTAAGACAGAAATAAACAGTTCTACCTTTTCCCACTTTCAGTAATGAATAGACCATCTAGACAGGCAATCAATAAGGAGGTGGCTGATCATTATCATTGAACAACACTATAAATCATTATCATTGAACAACACTATAAATCAACTGAAAGAGCCCTGGTGGCACAACAGTTAAGCACTCGGCTGCTAACCAAAAGATTGGTGGTTTGAACCCACCCAGGGGCTCTGCAGGAGAAAGACTTGGTGAAATAATTCAGTAAAGATTGCAGCCAAGAAAACCCTATGGGGCAGTTCTCCTCTGTCACATGGGATCACTGTGAGTCGAAATCGACTCAATGGCACCCAACAACAACATATATCAACTAGACATTACAGACATATACAGAACAGACTATCCAACTATGACAGAAGTAATTCAAGTGTACATGGAACATTCTCTAGGATAGATCATATGTTAGGTCACAAAACAATTCTCAATAAATTTAAAAAGATGGAAATCATACACAGTATTTTCTCCTACCACAGTGGAATGAAACTAGAAATCAGTAACAGAAGGAAAACTAGAAAATTCACAAATATGTGGAAATCAACTGATGGGTAAAAGAAGAAATCACTAGGGACACTAAAAATACTTGAGACAAATGAAAATGAAAGTGCAACATAACATACCAAAATGTATTGAATGCAGCCAAAGCAGCACTCAAAGGAAAACTTATCACTGTAGATGCCTACTTCAGAAGAAAGATCTCAAGTCACTTACCTAACTTTATACATTAAACAACTAGAAAATGATGAGCAAACTAAACCCAAAGCCAGCACAAGGAAGGAATAGTAAAGATGAGAACAGAGATAAATGAAATAGAGAGCAGAAAAGCAAGAGAATCAACAAAACCAAAAGATGGTTATTTGAAAAGATCAACAATTGACAAGTCTTTGGCTAGACTGACTAAGAAAAAAGAGAAGATGCAAATAAAATTAGAAATGAAAGAGACATTACTACTGACCATACAGGAATTAAAAGGGATTATACAAGAATAATGTGACCATTTAATTGTATGCTAACACATTAGATAATCCAGATGAAATGGACAAATTCTTCAGAAACACAAATTACCAAAACCGACCCAAGAGGAAATAGGAAGTCTAAGCAAGTAAAGTGATTGAATCAGTAATCAAAAACTTCCAAAGAAAAGTCTAGGCCCAAACAGATTCACTGGTGAATTCCACCAAACATTTAAAGATGAATTAACACCAATCCTACTTGAACTCTTCCAATAAATGGAAAGAAACACTTCCTAACATTATGTGAGACTAGCATAACCCTGATACCAAAGCCAAAAAGATACCACAAGAAAATTACAGACTATATGATTTATGAATCCTCAGCAAAGTACTAGCAAACTAAATCCAAAAGAACATTAAAAGGATTATACACCATGACCAACTGGAATTTATCCTAGGAATGCAAGGGAGGTTCTGCATAAAATCATTCAATGTGATACATCATATTAATAGAATGAAGAAAAAATAATACCTGATCATCTCAATAGATGCAGAAAATGCATTTTGACAAATTCAACACATTTTGATGATAAAGACACTCAGCAAACTAGGAATAGAAGGCAACTTCCTTAACGTGAAAAAGGACATTATTAAAAACCCACAAGTAACATAATCAATCATGAAAAACGGAAAACTTTTCAAAGACAAGCTACTGGCTGGGAGAATATCGTCAAAACCGTATATCTGATAAGAAGCTAATAACCAAAATATATATAAAACTTAACAAAAAGGCAACCCAATCATAAAATGGGCAAAGGTCTCAGACATTTCACCAAAGAGGACAGTCAAGTGGCCACCAAACACATGAAAAGATGCTCTATGTCATTAGCCATCAGAGAGATGCAAATCAAAACCACAATGAAATATCATTTCACTCCCACTAGGATGGCTAAGATATAAAATAGCAAATATCGGCAAGGATGTGGGGCAATTGGCACCCTTATCCATTGCTGGTGGGAATGCAAAATGGTACAGCTATTGCATAAAACAGTGTGGCGGTTCCTCATAAAACTAAAAATAGAACTACCATCTGATCCAGCAATTCCACTCTTAGGTAGATACAAAAGAAAGCAGACAGACAGATACTTGTGTTACACCAGTGTTCACTGCAACACTATTCACAAGAGCCAAAAGTAGAAACATCTAAATGTTCAACAGATGAATGGATAAACAAAATGTACACACATATAATGGAGTACTACTCAGCCAGGAAAACAAATGAAGTCTTGATACATGCTACAGTAGAAATGGAGCTGGAAGACATTATGCTGAGTGAAATAAATCACAAAAGGACAGATACTGTATGACCTCAAAAAGACAAGAACAGGCAAATGTATAGAGACCAAAGTTCATTACTGGTTACCAGGGGAGGGGGCATTAGTACTTACGGAGTACTGACTTTCAGTTTATGGTGATGGAAAAATCACACTGATTAAGGGTAGTGTTGCACAGCCAATTAATGTAATTGCTGTCAATAAGTTGTACACCTGTAGAAAGTTGAATTGGCAAAAGCTGTGTGATATATTTACAATGACGACAAATAGGGTAGCTGCTGAAGCTGCTAATGTACAATCAGACAACTCACGGGATTTGGTTCCTTGGTTTGGAGGTTTAGGGTCATGGTTTAATGGGACATTCCAGTTAATTGGCCAGATAACATGTTTAGTGCTTCTGTTTTACCTCCTAATTTGTTGCGTAGCGCCTGGGGTCTTAAAATGTTGCGAGCAGCCATCCAACGTACAACTGGTCTCTTGGCATGGAGCAGCAGAGAAAGGAGAGTCAAGAATTGGAGGAGGCTATGGAATGTATGGCTAATTGCCTCCACGAACAACTGCCTCCTTTGCCATGAGACCAGAAACTGGATGGTGCCCAACTACCCTTACTGAACATTTTCATTAAAGATTCTATGGAAGAATCCTGATCAAAAAGGGGAAAATGTAGAACAGAATTTTAAATTCCCATGGTGGCTGGATGAACCCCTGAAACTATTGTCCTGAGATAATCTTTATACCTTAAACCAAAAATAGCCCCTGAAGTTTTCTTAAAACCAAATAGTTTAGCTTAACTAGTAAAGAATGTCTGCCTTCTGTACTGTGCTTTTATAAGATCTATCAGTATGGAATCCAAATGACAACAGCAACTCAAAAGATTAGATAGGAACCTTCGGGGGCAGCAACTTTAACAGGGGAGGAACAACTCATAAAAGGAGGATGAGAATGGCTGCACAACCTGAAGAATGTAACCAGTGTCACTGAATTGTACATATAAAAATTGTTGGTGTATGTTCTGCTGTGTATAGTCTCAACAACAAAAATAAATACAGACCAATAAGCCTAACATGTACATCAGGGCAACAGCACAGCCATCAGAGACCAAGTTATTCCCCAGCTGGGAGTGCAGGGGGGTGGAGGAGGCTAGTGACGGGGGAGAGCAGGAGCAATGGTGGTGGTGAAGAAACTTAATTGTTAGCATTTTCCTCCCTTTGACATCTTGTTCCGAGGTCAATGCTTGAGCATGGGTGCTACTTCTTCCCTGTTTCCTTCCCTCTCCTCCCTCTCCTCCCCCTTCCCCACCCCATGTACCTCCAGCATGTGATGAGCAACCAACCTGCAGGACTCTTAATTCTGCCCATGCCACTGTGCTCTTCTCTGCAGTCCTCCAGCTTTGGCTAACCTGGCACCCAGATCCCCATCCTCATTACCATCCAGGTTGAACTGTGGCAGGGGTTAGGTACACACGCATAGCTGGCATTGCACTATTAGACAAGGCTTTTCATTCATTTTTGCTTTTGAGTGGCCACCTGCTCTCAGTTCAACCAAATGAACCAGTTTTCAGGTTACCCAAAGCTCTCTTGAATAGCAAAGTCTTCATTGCTGAGATTAATTTCAGCTTTGGGGCCTCCTTGCCTTAGCAGCCACAGCCGTTACCTTTTGGCTGGGGTCTGGGGCTATGGTGTTTGCTGCCCTGTTGTCATGGTAACATCCCTTCCTTCTTGTCTTAGTCATCTAGTGCTGCTATAACAAATACCACAAGTGGATGGTTTTAACGAAGAGTTTATTTCCTCACGTCAAAGTAGGCTAAAAGTCCAAATTCAGGGCATCAGCTCCAGGGGAAGGCTTTTTCCTCTGTTGGCCTTCTTCACTTCAGTGTGCCCCAGACTAGGAGCTCCTCTGCACAGGGACCCCAGTCGAATGGATGCGCTCTGCTCCCAGCACTGCTTTCTTGATGGTATGAGGTCCCCCCGTCTCTCTGCTCACTTGTGTCTTTTATAGAGATTGCCTCAGGACACAATCCAGTCTTGTAGATCCAGTCCTGCCTTACTAACACAACTGCCACTCATCCTCTCTCGTTAACATCATAGAGGCAGGATTTACAACATACAGGAAAATCACACAGTACCGGGAATCATGGCCCAGCCAAACTGATACACGTGTTTTGGGGGACCTAATTCAAACCATGACACTTCTCCTGCCTGGAAGCGCAAGCAGCAATCAAGGCACCATTGGGTTATTTTAATCTACTTTCAATGCTCAGCAACGTTAACAGGAAGTAGGGGACTCTTCCCTACCTCACTCACAATTTGGGCAAAAGCATTTGCTACTGGATTCTAAGGAGTCTTGTCATATTTCTGAAGTGGCCTGCAGGGCCTTATCCTTCCTAATCCATAAAGCCATGTCTGTCAGCATCCCATCCTTGCCAACAAAACTGTGGAGGCTGGGATTTAACTCTACCCTGTTTACAAACTAATAAATTAGCTTGTTACTGTTTTGTAGATGCTAGCAAAAGACGTAAGAAGCTGCAGAAATAGTACAAACAGTTCCTATGTACCTTCACTCACCTTCCACCAAGGATCATATTTTATATAACCATAATCCAATTATCAAGCCAGGAAATTGACATTAGTGCCATACTATTAACTATAGGCCTTTTTTTTCCTCTTCATCCTTTTAAACTATCTGTATTTAAAATGTTTCTTTGACTGTATACAGTTATCTTTTTTATTCAATCTAATGTCTGCATTTTAGTTGGGTGTTTAAACTGTTTACATTTAATGCAATTATTGGTATGAATTTAAACCATTTTGCTAATTTTTTACTTGTCCCATTTCTTCTTTTTTCCTCTTTCCTCACCTTCTTTTGGATTGAGGATTTTCTTGATTTTATATCGGCACTACTGGCTTAGTTATAGCTCTTAAATTTTTTTAGTAGTTTCCCTGGTGTTGAAATATACATCTTTATTACAGTCTACCTTTAAATAGTATTATATCACTTCATGTAAAGTTGTAAGAACCTTACAATATACTTCCAATTCCTCCCATCATTCATGCTATTGTCAAATTTTATATATGTAATAAACACCAGGATATACCATTACTATCTTTAGACAGTGAATTCTTTTAAAGCAATAAAAATAACAAAAATTTTCCTATATTTATCTTTTATAATTTCTGGTATGGTGCTTTTAAAGTATGTCTACAAATTCTTTGATTCACCTCCCTTTGAGCTAAATGCAGACTAATTCTCCTCCCCTTGAGTGTGGGCCATATTTAGCTACTCACTCCTAGTGAACTGAATGTGGTGGAAATGTGTGGTTTCCAAGGCTAAGTCGTAAAAGACACTGCTGCTTCTTTCTCTCAGATCACTTGCACTGGGGGAGGTCACCCAAATAGCCCACTGGAGAAGCCCATAGTGAAGAACTGAGACCCCCAACAAACAGCCACATAAATGAACTTGAAAGTAAATCCTCCAGTCCTAATCAAGCCTTCAGATGACTGCCTCCTCAACCAGCATGTTGACTGCAAACACAACAACCCTGACCCAGAACCACCCACTTCAGTTGAATGCCTGGCCCACTTACTCTTGAGAAAATGTTTGTTGTTTTTTAAGCTACTAAATTTTGGGGTAATTTGTTACACAGTAACAGATAAAACACAGCAGTCTTCGTTTGTGTAGAGCCAAGTTTTCATCTGGTATCATATTTCTGCTTAAAGAATTTCCTTTAGTGTTCTTCTCTCATAGGTCTGCTGACAATGAATTCTCAGCTTTTGTTTGTAAAAGTCTTTATTTCACCTTAACTTTTGAAAGATTTATTCAGTTAAGTACAAACTTCTGGGTTGACTTTTTTTTTTTAATATGTTGTCTTAGTCATCTAGTGCTGCTATAACATAAATACCACAAGTGGATCGTTATAACAAAGAGTAGTTAAAGTAGGCTAAAAGTCCAAATTCAGGGCATCAGCTCCAGGGGAAGGCTTTTTCTGTCGGCCTTCGTCTCTTTGGTGTTCTCCTGGACTAGGAGCTTCTTTGCGCAGGAACCCCGGTCCAAAGGACGCGCTCTGCTCCCGGCACTGCTTTCTTGATGGTATAAGGTCCCCAATTCTCTGCTTGCTTCCCTTTCCTTTTATCTCTTGAGAGATAAAAGGTGGTGCAGGCCACACCCCAGGGAAACTCCCTTTACATTGGATCAGGGATGTGACCTGGGTAAGGGAGTGTTACAATCCCACCCTAATCCTCTTTAACATAAAATTACGATCACAAAATGCAGGCCAATCATAATTCTGGGAATCATGGCCCAGCCAAATTGATACACATTTTTGGGGGGACATAATTCAATCCATGACATATGTCATGCCATTTTTTCTGATGAGTATACCAAACCGAAACCTGTTGTCAACAAGTCTATTCTGACTCATAACAACTTTATAGGACAGAGCAGAACTGCTCCATAGGGTTTCCAAGCAGCAGCTGGTGGATTGGAACTGCCAACCCTTTGCTTTGCAGCCAAGCTCTTAACTGATGAGTATAGTCTGCTGTAATTCTTATCTTTGTCCCTTTGAATGTAATGTTTCTTTTTTCTCTGGCTGCCTTCGATATTTTTCTTTATCTTTCATTTTCAGTAGTTTGACTATGATGTGTCTGTGTGTTTTTATTTTATTTTTATTTATCCTGTTTGGGGTTCTCTGAGCTTGCTGGATCTGTGGTTGGATATTTTGTTATTATTTTTGAAAGATCCTGGGCCATTATCTCATCAAATATTTCTTCTGCCCCATTCTCTTTCTTCTCCTTCTGAAGTTTCAATTTTATGTATGCTAGATCATTTGTTATTGTCCCACAGCTTTATTTTTTATCTTTGTGTTTCATACTGGCTGTTCTTTTGACCTATACTCAAGTTCCCTGAATTTTTCTTCAGCTGTGTCCATTCTACTAATAAACCTACAGAAGGAATTTTTCATCTCTAATATCATGCTTTTTATTTCTAGCATTTCCATTTATCTCCTTATAGTTTTCATCTCTGCTGAAATCCCTTGTGCGTCAATGTAGTCCATCACCTTTTCCACTAGATCGTTTATTAATCACAGTAATTTTAAAGTCCCCGTCTCGTCTGATAGCTTCAATATCCAGGTCACCTGAGTCTAGTTCTATTGACTGCTTTAACTCTTGACAAGGGGTTGTTTTTGTTTTGTTTTTTGCTTTCTACTGTGTCTTGTAATATTTTATTAAATTCTACCTTTTTGTGTGAAAAAAAAGTGTTTATGCCTGGAAATAGGCATTTCTCTTCTGTTAGACTGGGATGGGATGTGGAGTTAGACTGGGATGGGATGTGGAGTCAATCTTGCAAGAAACTGAGCTGGGTTTGCATTTTGTTGTTATTGTTATCTTAAGTGCATCACAGATGTTTCAGATTCCTCTAGCAGTGGGCTGTTGTTACCCTGTGCTCAGAGGTTAGTGTGCCACAAGGTTTTTCTTTGTCAGTATTCCTGCTCCTTCTTTACCTATCAGCTGTCACTGCATGCCTGTGGCACAGGATTCTTTCTCCATTCTCGTTTCTTCCTTAGGAGTAGACAACTATTTTGTGTTACTCTGTGCTAGGCTCATGGTAGGGACAGTAAGGGTTCTCTGTTGTCTCAGTCCACACTTAGTCTTAGGCAGGCTCTTTGTGCCTGAGCACATGAGTGGGTCATTCTCAGCATTCTCATTCCTCTCCACAAGTATTTGTGGTTGGTATTAATCAGAAGTTTCCTATCCTTCCCTTAGTAATATTTGCAGTGGAGGATTCTACATGCCAAATTATTTTCTGTTCTTCTTTCCAAAATGTAGGTATTTTTGCTTCTTCTTTTCCTCCAGAAATAAAAGATCTTTACCTTTTATTTATTTAATGAATGACATAAGGTTATGAGAGGTACAATTATAATTCTGGTATGAGTACCTGGATGGTAGTACAGAGGAGACACTCTAGGGCAGAGTATGAGATGCCTGTGGGTGAAACATCCAATTGGAAAGAGTAATATTCATTCAACAAATATTTACTGAGCATGTAATACATGCTAGGAACTGTTCTAGGTGTTTGGGTGTATCAGTGAACAAAACAGATAAAGACACCTACCCGGAAAGTATCCCCTAGAGGGAAGACAATAAGTATAAGTGAATTATATAATAGATTGGAAGGTGGTAAGTGCTATGGAAAAAATATAAAACTGGTTGAGGGGAATCAGGAGTGCTGAGGAATGTGGAGTGAGTTTCAATTTTAAATATGGTGGTCAGACTTGAACTCACTGAGTTGACCTGGGTCTGCTGCTCAGAGGAAAGGTTTATCTGTTAAGCAGGCAAAAATACCTGCCTCAGAGTTTTCTTAGGATTAAATGAGATATGTAAAGGGCCTGGAAAATAAGTAGTTGTTAAAAAGTTTTAAACCACTTTCCCACTCCAAACTTCTGTGAGACTTCAATCACTCTAAAACAGGCAAAGTTAAAGATTAGCAGAATAAATTCATGAGTGTGCATCTCTTTTCAAATTTAACCTGTTCTTCACCAGAAAAACACTTGAGCACAAAACAGTTTCCCTTCTTTGTTGCTTTATTGTTACTCATGATGACTTCTGGGCCATTATCTATAAGAGAGTGCTTCTTGGTATAAATTATGGGATAGGTAGAATAGGCAGAATATCCAGGCCACTAACACGGGTCAATATACAAGAAGGGGTGGAGGAGGGGTCGTAAGGTCACTATGTTTTATATGAAGTGGTACAACGTTAACTTTAAATAGACTGTAAAAAGTTAAAGTTGTGCACTGTAAACTTTAGAGCAAACACTGAAAAATTAATGCAAAGAAGCATAGCTAAAATGCCGATAGGGTAAATTAGAATGAAATTCAAAACAGTATTCAGTTAATCCAGAAGAAGTCAGGAAAGTGGGTCAGAGTAAGAAAAAACAGAGAACAAACTAAATAATAAAATAGTAGACCTAAACCTAGGCATATCAGTAATCATACTAATGTCAATGTAACATTTCAATTAAAAAAACACTAAACATTTCAATTAAAATACAGAGATTATCAGAATGTTAGAAAAAATAAGACCCAACTACCGTATTTTTATGTAAATAATGTGCACCTCCTATGTTTGTTTGCCATCCGCGCCCTCTCCCTGTGAGGTATTTTCATAAGTGCCACAGGTTGCTGTAAAAAAAAAAAAAAAAAAATTAGCACAGTGCATTTAAAAATATCAAAGGTGCAACAGAGGAAGGAGAGTCAGGAAGAGGAGGCGGCTATGGAATGTGTGTCTAATTGCCTCCATGCAAACTGCTTCCTTTACCATGAGACCAGAAGAACTGGATGGTGCCCAGCTACCATTACTGAACATTTTGATAGAAGATTCTATAGATGAATCCTGATCAAAAGGGGGAAAATGCAGACAGAATTTAAAATTCTCATGAACTCCAGACTATCTGGAGCCATGGAGGATGGATGAACCCCTGAAACTACTGCCTTGAGATAATCTTTAAACCTTAAACTAGAAATATCCCAACTTCATCTTAAAACGGAGCAATAGTTTAGCTTAACTAGTAAAAAAGGTCTTCCTTGAGCAGTATGTTCTTTTAAGAACTACCTATATGCGATCAAATTGACAACAGCAACTTGAAACATCACACAGTAACCTTAGAGGACAGTAAGTTTATGTTAATGAGGAACAACTCAAAAAAGGAGGGTGAGAATGGCTGCACAAGTCAAGGACATATCACTAAATTGTACATGTAGAAACTTGAATTGCTATATGTTCTGCTGTGTATATTCTCAACAACAAAATAAAATTTAGAAGGAAAAAAATTGGCAGATTTAAAGGGAGAAACAGACAAATCTGCTATCATAGTTGGAGATTTTAACACCTCTTTTCTCAACAATTAATGGAATAATAAGACAACAAAATAAGCAAAGACATACGAAATCGGAACAACACTCTCAGCCACCTTGATGTAACTGGTATTTATAGAGGACTACGCCCATCAAGGAAACTCTGGTGGCTAGTGGTTAAGAGCTCAGCTGCTAACCAAAGGTCAGCAGTTCAAATCCACCAGGTGCTCCTTGGAAACCCTATGGGGCAACTCTACTCTGTCCTCTAGGGTCACTATGAGTCAGAATCGACTTGAAGGCAATGGGTTGTTTTTTTTTTGGTATGACCAACAATCGCAGAACATATATTATTTTCAAGTGCACATGGTATATGCACCACAATAATTCATGTGCTGGGTCACAAAATAGTCCTCAATAAATTTAAAAGGATTAAAATTATAGAAAATACAAATTAAATTAGAAATCAGTAACAGAAAGCTATATATAGGAAAACCTCAGGTATCTGCAAATTTAACACACTTTTAAATCATAGGTCAAAAAAGAAATCACTAAGGAGATTAGAAAATATTTCAAACTGAAAGATAATGAAAAAAAAACACTAAAGTTACATCACCATGGAACATGAAAAGACAAATCATAAACTGGGAGAAGATATTTACAATATTTACAACACATATTACCATGAGAGGATTACTTTCTAGAATCTATAAAAGACTCTTAAAAATGAAACATCTGTTTAAGACAGCTGTGTTATCAATTTCAAACAAGAGGGAACAGAGAGATGAAACATAAAAGCTTTGGTTACTACTGTAACTTAAGTTTCTGTGCTCCCTAGTATGTAAAATAATTGCCCTATCTTCCCAGACAACCATGAGATATAAGGCCCTGGGTCATTAATACTTAGGTAGTACCTACCAGCCAGAGTCACTCCTTAGGAGAAAGATGTGGCATTTTGCTTCTGTAAAGATTACAGCTTTGGAAACCACACAGAGCAGATCTACTCTGTCCTATTGGGTCACGATGTGTAGGAATCCACTCAATGGCTATGGTCTTGGTTTTATGGTGATCAGCTGGAGTAGAATCAACCTCCTTGCACATGTTTAATCTAGATGATTATAGTGGTTTCTTTCTCCAAAGTACCTGTAATAGTCTTTTGTTCCTTAAAGTTTTGTTTACTTGGTTATTGTTTTTGTTCAAAATATAAGCTACAAAATAAACAAAACAGTAAATATACTGCTGTTGTCTCTACCTCACTTTGCCATACAATACACAAAATTTTGCTATTAATATGTAATAGCGGTCTTGGAAACTTAGTTCCAACCACAGAAGAGTAAACTGGGAATTAGGTGCGCTTTCCACATAATGTAAGAGGCAAAAAAGTCTAGGTTTCAGTTGGAAAAGAGAACAGCTATACTTCCGTCTTTGCTCCTGTCACCGACCCAGCTATTCTGAATGAGCTGCACGTCTGCAATTTCGCTAGTGAAAAATCAAGAGATTTTAGAAGAATGTGGTGGCTACTTCACTTTCTACAGCAGTCACCTAAAAACAACGTATTTTGCGTGTTAGTTTTTGCTGTTTCTTGCTAGTGCCCTCCGCTCATGCCCATCTTCTGCTGTTTGTTTTGAATAATTGCTATTAATGTAGTCCTACAGCTTCTTAATAGTAGTTTATTAGAAGAACAGTGTGTAGAATCTTGCGTCTTAATATCGTGTAGACGTCTCGGTGTCTGCTACTCGAGGCTGGGACAACCACAGACATTTTAAAGGTCTTAAATTTCCTACAGAAGTGTCTAGAATGTCCTGCGCTTTACCTAGTCCGGGATTTTCGAGAGTGAAGTACAACTCCTTACCCACCTCTGTGGAAACAAGATTATGCCCCTCACTTGCCATCACGAGACTTCTAATAAACCCGCCGCGGCCTTCCCACCTCCCCACCGGGACGCGCACTTCCGGCCGCGGGGAAGCTCGGGAGCGCGCCCCGAGAGCCTCCACCAACCAGCGGCTCCGCCAGGCCGACGCGAGTGCGCGCGCGCACATCTGTGCGCAGGTTCGAATCTCCGCCGCTTCGCGGTTGCTCCCCAACGTCCGGGTCGCAATTCGGCGGCGGCGGGAGCGGCGTACGCCGTCCGCCCCTCCCCCCATCCTTTCCAGTTTCCTGCTGTCACCTCGCCTAGACTTCGTTCTCGCCTTCCGTCGCGCGCTCCGCCCTCCAGCTTCGGCCCCGCGGCTATCGGCGCTCAGCTTCCCGCGCCGGGGCCGGCTCCGCGCGAGCCTCTGAGGCCCATGGCCAAGCGGCGTGCGGCCGAGCCGCTGACGTTCCACGTGCCTTGGAAGCGGCTCTTGCTCTGCGATTTCACGGAAGAGCCGCCGCCGCTCTGGATCCCGCCGCAGAGGGCCTTGCATCCGGGGCAGCCCCTTGGTGTCCCTGAACTGCCCCGAAAGCGCAAAATCGGCGCGGCGGCCATGGCCGAGCCCTCGGCTTCGCCCAGCAAGCGCCGCGACGGCCCGGGCGACGAGGAGCGTGAGGGCCACAGCCTAGAGACCGGCGAGCCGCCCGTACGGCCCCGCGGGCCGGGGGAGGAGCTCCGGCGCGCTCGGCCCCAGAAGGGTGGTGGCGACCAAGGGGCGGGGCGCACAGGGACCCCGAGGGGAGACTGGGGGGCCGCGCCGTGTCAGGTAGGGTCAAGTGCGGGTTGGGTGCTTCTGAGGGCGGGCGGGCGGTGTGAGGGACGAAGGGCCCGCTTCATCCCCAGACACACTGCACGCCCCGGGAAGGAACAGAGCACTCGACTCGTTCGTCAAGATGCCCCAAAAGGCGAAAAAGCTGGGGCCACTGGCCCCGGAACGGACACCGATCCTCGGGCCACTCAAGAGGGACCCAGAGTCTGCCTCTGGCAGCGTTTTGGGGGAGAGTGTAACGGACTGAAAGCACTTTGCTGAACTAGTGGCAAAGACACTGTCAAGTAAGGTAGAAGAAGCCTTGCAGCTTCAACACCTGTAACATGTAAGATGGAAGCAGAACTGTGAGTCACAACAGACTGTAAAGACGTTGACCTAGTCCACAGATAGGTCTAGCTCAGCGACAAACGTCAGAGGAAGGTGTAGTGCGTTCCTTGATTTAACGATAATTATTCTAGAATTCGTGGTTTCCTTCTAAAGAGGGTGACCAATGTGGTAGCCACCAATTGGACATATTTTAGGCATGACAACTCATTTGACAGAGAGGAAGGATCTCCCTTTCTTGGGAGAAGCCGTTTTAACTCTTTTAAAACTGCTAATAGGAAAAGGGATCGTGCTTAAAAAGTAATTTGAGGCCCTAAAATAAAGTGTCCATGAGAGTCATTCGGGGGTCCCTTTTCGGGAATTGAACCCGCTTCATTTCTGCATCTAAGAATATCTGATTTGTCTAAATCTGTGCTGTTCAAATGGCAGCCACTAACCATATGAGACTATTGAGCACTTGTGGCTAGTCCAAATTGAGATGCGTATTAAGTATAAAATACTGGATTTCAGAGACTTAGTATGAAAAAAGGAAGGTTTTTAAATGTCAGTTTATTGATTACATGTTGAAATAACATTTTGGACATACTAGATTAAATAAAATACATTAAAATTAAGTTCAACTGTTCCTTTTATGTTTTTCATATGGTTACTAGAAAATTTAAAATTTTATTTGTGGCTAGCATATTTTTATTGGACATCGCTGATCTAGACTTAGGAATTCAAGCAGATTTTTGGCGGTTGTGGGTTGACTTACCAGGGACCTTTGGGAATGCAGGGACCAAGTGGAGGGCTCCAGATTTACCAAACACTTTGAAGCCACTACATCGTAGTATCTACCCCACATTTCTCCTTTGTGTTCTTAAGTATCTTATAAAAGAGTGTATCAAATACCTTCTAAAACAAAAGGAATCGAGGTTCCTTTGGCATGACTTGTTCTTGGTGGAAAACCTAATAAAGACAATTTTATAATTAGGAAAGATGTTTTATTCATGATTGTGAGAAATTATCTTTTAGACTTAATCCATATGATGGGCATTTCTGGATGAAATTGTAAATATTTCTCCTTATCTAGACTTCTTCAGATTGCTCTTAGATGTTCAAAATCAGCTTACTTAAAACAGTTCAAATAATAGTTTATTGAATATGGAGATAAGTTGTGTAGCTTGAAAACTTTTCCTCTTCAGACCATGTTCTGACTGCAATGAATCATGTACTCCATCCACACATAGGGTTATCTCTCCTTCCAGAATACACTGACTGCAGTATGCCACAAAATTGATAAGCGGGAAATATAGAAATGGCAGCTAGGCAAAGAAAAAGAATTGTTTAGTAGACTAACACAAAGACGACTCCTTAGATTCTAGACACACCTGTTCTCCATAGCAGTGACTTGACCTAGCGGCTCTTCCTACAGTCTACAAAACGCATGGCAGGGAACAAAGCTTGTCTCTAGGATTTTCTTCTTCACCAAGACTTGTCCCATGTTTTCTTTTGGCAAAAGCCCAGGAACACTATCATGTTCCTGCTTTTTGTTAGATGTGTTCCTTGTGCTGCTTCTCTTCTGCACACCTAGAAAGAGGAACATGCTCTCTCCAGCTTCCCTCTTTTCTTCCTGTCTCCAAAAACGGACTATTTTGTTCTAAGGATTTTACAGCTAATTGCCAAGGGCAAACAGGGTATAACAAAACGAAACACAGAAAAGTTAAAAAGCTTTTTCAGTTCATGCAGTAAATGTTCAATTCCTTATGGGAGTCAGAGCTTAGTCCCTGTTGTCACCCTTGGAGTCTCGTTTAGGAAAAATTTCTTCACATATGTCACTTCTTTCTACATTGAGGATGCAATCTAGGCAGAATAGTGGGAACCTCTTCTGTCCTGGAACCTTGGAATATTTCCTAAGTTTTAAATGTTTTGTTTTTTCTAGAGAACTAAAAACACATTGCTTCATTAAATATTTGTCTTTTTTTTTTTTTTTTTTGAATTGTGATTTAGGTGAACATTTACATAGCAGAGTTTCTTACTAAACAGTTAATAGACAAATTGTTTTGTGACATCGGTTGCCAACCCCATGATGTGTCAACACTCTCCATCTCAGGTTCCATGTTTCCATTTGTCTAGTTTTCCTTTCCCTTCCTGCCTTCTTATCTTTGCTTTTGGGCTGGTGTCCCTGTTTGTCTCGTATACATGATTGAACTATGAAGCACATCCCTATGGACCTGTCTAGTCTTTGGCTAAAGGGTGAACCTCAGGAGTGACTTCAGTACTGAGTTAAAAGGGTGTCCGTGGGCCGTATTCTCAGGGTTTCTCCAGTCTCTGTCAGACCAACAAGCCTGGACTTTTCTTTTTTTGTGAATTTGAATTTTGTTCTACATTTTTCTCCGGCTCTGTCTGGAACACTCTATTGTGATCCTTGGCATAGCAGTTGGTGGTAACCAGGCACCATCTATTTTTTCTGGGCTCTGAAGGAGGTTGTGGTAGTTGTGGCCCATTAGTCCTTTGGACTGATTTTTCCGTGTGTTTGGTCTTCTTCATTCTCCTTTGCTCCAGCCATAATGGGACCAGTAGATGTGTCTTAGATGGCCGATTGCAGGCTTTCGAGACCCCAGACACTGCTCACCACAGTGGGATGTAGAACATTTTCTTTGTAAACTGTGTTATGCTAATTGAGCTAGATGTTCCCTGAGACCATGGTCCCCAGCCCTCAGCCCAGTAGCTCGATCTCTCAGATCTCGTTTGGATGTGTCTGTGAAGCTTCTGTAACTTTGCCCTGGTCAGGTTGTACAGACTTCTCCAGTATTGTGTACTGTCTTACCCTTTACCACTTATCTATTATCTAGTTAGTGTTTTTCCCTTCCCAGGAATATTTGTCTTTTTTTACTGTAGTGTTACTTTATGCAGATTTCATTGCCCTATCAGTGCTGACCCTTACTGTTAGGTTTGTTTAATAGACAGCAAACAGAAATGTTTTCTATTACTAGAGAGAAAATATGATTCCAAGGCTTATTGGGATATAATACCTAGAAATACTGAAATCTCAACTGCTAAACCTTAATTTTCACAACAGTCCTAGGTAGGTATCGTTGCTGCTGAATTTTTAAGGAGCCAGCACACATTTGGATTTATAAATTTTAGTTTAGTGATTTAAAGTTAGTCATGTCTTATACCAAATGATATATAAGATGTTATTTTTTGGTTAATACATTATTATTTCTTCTTTGAAAGGTGAAACCTTTTAAGACTGTTTTCAGACATTTTCTTTTGTTGTAAAATGGGAGAAAATTATGAGAAGTGTTTCCTGAGAAAATTTACTTTTTCTAAATTACTAATGTATGTGCATCTCTCCTTTTTTCCCCACAAAGCATAATGAAGAGTTTTGGCAGTATAATACCTTTCAGTACTGGAGGAATCCTTTACCACCTATTGATCTGGCAGACATTGAAGATGTTAATGAAGATAAACTGACAGAAGCAACACTTCAGAGCAAGAATGAAGTGGCTGAGATTGACATGGAGTCCTGACGTGAGGAGCTGAAGAAATAGTTCCTGCTGAATTTGAGGAGACATCTCTAAGTGAATTCATGTACTCTTAAGGAAAAAAGTAGTTTTCCATACTTGATGTGTTGTTATTCCTGAACCTGAAAAATAAGGAAAGGTTGTTTTAAAGATAAATGCCTGTAGTCACTACTCAACCTTCTAAAACAAATTTGTCAGAGATACAGTGCAGTTATAGGGGAGATATTTTAGGTATGGATTCTTAAAGAAAATTTTTTGTTTAGATTGTAAATTTGAAATATGAATCCTATAAAAAGGAATTCTGACAGTTTTAGAAGTAGGCAGGAAACAAGTAATATTCCCTCCTGTCTGCACCAGAAGGTGTATTTGTGGACATGAAGTGAAGATTGTTTTATAATAACTGTTACTAATAAAATACTTTCTTAATACATTTTATTGACTACTCTTAGTTGAACTCTTCTTAAACAGCTGACTTAAACACCTATGCAAACTTAAAATGTGGGGGATTCTTTCTGAAAGTTAATATTCTTTAAAAAGAGCTTTCTAAACGTAAACTATGAATTTCAATTTGGGTAGCATGTTTGCAGAGCTTCCAATATTCAATAGTTGTTAAACTCATGGGCAGTCAGAAATGGATAAAGAACAGTTGGAAATACTAGTTGCAGTTGAGTTGATTTTGACTCAATGGCAACCCCAAGTGTGTCAGAGTAGAACTGCTCTACAGAGTTTTAAAGGCTGTGACCTTTCAGAAGTAGATGGTCAAGCCTGTCTTCTGAGGTGCCTCTGGATGGGTGTGAACCACCAACCTTTTGGCTGGTAGTCGAGAACTTAACCCTTTGCACCACCCAGGGACTCCTAATGAGAAGTGACGGCTGCCATTTTACTCCCTTTTCCCAGGATAAATTTATCAAATGGTCACTCTTGGTTTTGAATTGCTTTGAGGGCATAGCTTTTATTGCTTATTACTTCAGACTTGTAGTTCTTAACACCGACAGCTCTTCAGAAATCCTTGCCTGGGCCCCATTCTTGAGAGATTCTTATTTAGTTTTGAGCGGGCCTTGAGTATAGGTGTTTTTTAAAATGTCAATCCTTTCCCTCCCCCTATTCTTCTAATGTACAGACAGGGTTGAGAACTATTAGGCTAATGGTAATTTTTCCTGTTTAAAGGAGATAACTAATTTGAGCTGAAGCAATGCATCTTGATTAGCTTTGTTTTTATTTTGCCCTGTTGATGGCTTTTTTACAACTATTGTGTTGTTATTACTGTTTCATTGTTAAATAAAGTAAGCAATATGTGTTTGAGTTATGTGAGCATTGATGATTATGTTAATTCACTTCAGTGCTGCTTCCTGACTGTTGACTTTGTAATTAACTCCTCCCTGCTTGTACACTTGTTGTTTTTGATAACCTTAGATCCAAAATTCAAGGACAATAAATGCCAGTGAGAGAGAGGAAACAACTTGATGTTTTGTGTGTGTTGCAGGATTTCAGTATGGATTGACATTTATAGTATTGTGGTTAAGAGTTCAGGCTTTGGAGTCAGACATGGTTCAAAGTTTTGCACTGCCGTTTCCTACCTATGCACATTAAACAAGTTAGTGTTTGTCTCCAAACCTCAGATTCCTAATCTGTAAAATGAGAATAATAATAGTATCTGGACCAGTAAGCAATATCATGATAAATGGAGAAAATACTGAGGTTATCAAAGATTTCATTTTACCTGGATCCACTTAATGCCCGTGGAAGCATCAGTCAAGAAATCAAATGATGTATTGCATTGGGCAAATCTGCTGCAAAAGACCTCTTTCAAGTGTTAAAAAGCAAAGATTTCACTTTGAGGACTAAGGTGAGCCGGACCCAAACCATGGTGTTTTCAGTTGCCTCATATGCGTATGAAAGCTGGACAATGAGTAAGGAAGAACAAAGAATTGAAGCTTTTGAATTATGGTGTTGGCGAAGAATATTGAATATACTATGACTTCCAAAAGAACAAACAGATCTATCTTAGAAGAAGTACAGCCAGAATGCTCCTTAGAAGAGAGGATGGCAAGACTTTGTCTCACTTACTTTGGACATGTGATCAGGAGGGACCAGTCCCTAGAGAAGCATATCATGCTTGGTGAAGTAGAGGATCAACAAAAAAGAGGAAGACCCTCTATGTTAGTCATCTAGTGCTGGTATAACAAATACCACACGTGGATGTCTTTAACAAAGAGAAGTTTATTCTCTCACAGTCCAGTAGGCTAGAAGTCCAAAGTTAGGGTGCCCGCTCCAGGGGAAGGCGTTCTGTCTCTGTTGGCTCTGGAAGAAGGCCCTTATCATCAGTCTTCCCTTGGTCTGGGAGCATCTCAGCACAGGAACCTCAGGTCCAAAGGATGCACTCTACCCCTGGCACTGCTTTCTCGGTGGTATGAGGTCCGCCTCTCTGCTCGCTTCTCTCTGTCATATCTCAAAAGAGATTCGCTTAAGACACTATCTAATCTTGTAGACCTCATCAATATAACTGCCACTAATCCATCTTATTACATCACAGTGATAGCATTTACAACACATAGGGAAATCACATCAGATGATAAAATGGTAGACAATCATACAATATTGGGAATCATGACCTAGCCAAGTTGACAGATATTTTGGGGGAACACAATTTAATTGATGACATTCTACCCTTTGTCCCCCTAAAATTCATGTCCTTGCCACGTGTAAAACCCCATCATATCATAGCAAAAGTCTTAAATCAACTCCAAAATACAAGAATTTTTACTCATCTGTGAAATCTAGAATACAAGTTACCTGCTTCCAAAGGTACAATGGCAAAACAAGCACAAGTTGTACATTTCCATTACAAACGGGAGAAATTGGAGGGAAAGAAGGCATAACAGGCACCAAGCAAGTCAGCAGAACACATTACATTAGCCCTCAAGGCTTTGCAAATAATCCCGTGTTCTCTGAGATAATTTACACAATAGCCCTGCCCTCCAGACTCTAGGTATTGGCCACACTCTCCGGATTCTGAGTGGAGGCCCCTCAGCTCTGGATTTCACCTCTGCCTTCCAGGCCTACTGGGACAGCAACTCTGCTCCCTCAGCGCACAATTCTCCTAGTCCATCGGAGTGGCAACTCCACCCTTAGAAACACCAGAGGCCATGGCTCCACCCTTTGAAACTCCAGAGGTCATGGCCATACCCTTTGAGACTGAGGCAGCTTGACTTCTTGTGTTCCTTGTCTCTTCAGCTTCTGCTTCCTGTGGCCTCTCAGCCCTTGGGTCTCACGCCCACATCTGCCCTGCTGGGGCAAGTGTTGCAAAACTCTGTAGCTCCACCAATAAGTACCCGGAGGCACCCTACTCTGTTAGGAAGCATCCTGCACACAGGCCGTCAGCTCTCTTGCTCCATGGGTTGGCAAGCCTAGCTCCACTGATAAGTCCCCAGAGGTATCCCACTCCACCAGGAAGCCTCCTGTGCATAGGCACTCAGCTCACTCCATGGGTCGGTTCCAGAGCTTTCTGGCACTGGTCTTCTGATTCTGCTGCTGCTGGTTCTCTGCCGCTGCTGCTTCTCTGCTGCTGTTGGTTCTCTGCTGCTGATGCCAGCACCCCACTCTCAGTACCGACTTCTGTCTTAGTCATCTAGTGCTGCTATAACATAAATACCACAAGTGGATGGCTTTAACAAAGAGAAGTTTATTTTCTCACAGTCCAGTAGGCTAGAAGTCCAAATTCAGGGTGCTGGCTTCAGGGGAAGGCTTTCTCTGTCAGCTCTGGAGAAAGGTCCTTATCATCAATCTTCCCTTGGTCTGGGAGCATCTCAGCGCAGGAACCTCAGGTCCAAAGGATGTGCTCTGCTCCTGGTACTGCTTTCTTGGTGGTATGAGGTCCCCCATCGCTCTGCTCCCTTCTCTCTTTTATATCTCAAAAGAGATTGGCATAAGACACTAATCTTGTAGACCTCATCAATATAACTGCCACTAATCCATCTTATTACATCACAGTGATAGCATTTACAACACATAGGGAAATCACATCAGATGATAAAATGGTAGACAATATAATACTGGGAATCATGACCTAGCCAAGTTGACAGATAGTTTTGAGAGACACAATTCAGTCCATGACACCCTCAATGAGTTGAGTTGACACAGTGGCTGCAACAATGGGCTCAAACATAACAATTGTGAGGATTGCACAGGACGAGGCAGCGTTTTGTTCTGTTTTACATAGGGTCACTATGAGTTGGAACTAACTTGACAGCACCTAACAACACCACCTCATAGAGACTATGTTTATTAAGTGTCAGGCAATGTACTAAGTACTTTACCTGCATCATCTTGTGTAATTCTCCCAATAACATCTGTAAGGTAGATTTGAGAAAATCAGAATAAAAGTGCTGCCTATAGTTGCACTTCATTCCACTTTATATTAGCTTCAGTTAAGAGTTTCAGAATAAGAACTGGAATTGAAATAGCAAGGATACCAAGCAAGTTGGGAAGCAGTTAAAGGACTGGAAAAAATAAAATGGTAAATCTGCTTTCCCCCTTCCGTTTGGCCTGAGGAGTATGTGTTTGTTTTTGTTCACTGCTCTATTCCTAGTGCCTATAACAGTGCCTGGTGCATATTAGGCAGTCAATAAATATTGAATGAACAAATAAATGGACATTCTTAAATCTGTTGATGGGAAGTTAATATCAGCTATTTTAGTTCTAGGAACATATCTTTAAACGCTAGGCCATTCACCCAAAGATACATAAACAAAAGGCTAGTTGCAGCATCAATCAAATAGCAGAAAGTTAAAAATACCCTAATTGTTGGGTGATAATTGGACAAATCTGTACAATGGAATTCTGTGCAGCATCTGCATGTATTGACTGGAAAGCTTTTAAGGAATATTTTTTAGATGATAAAAGCAATTTCAGAGTAATAGTGTGAATTTGTTAAGTAAAACTAAGTTATTTATGTATATTTGTACACAAATGTATACATGCGTAATTGAAGGACTAAAAGAAACATGAAGCTATCAATAGTGGTTACCTCTTGAAAAAGAAATTGACAATTCTTTCACATTTCTCTAATTCATGTGAGTCATCTTTTTACAATATGAATGTGAACTAAACATATAAAAGTGTGCAAAATTCAAATATTACAGAAATATATATGGCAGTAAATGAAGGCCTCTTGTAAATTCACCCCTTAGAGATAAAAACCAATAAAACTAAACTCATTGCTATCAAGTTGATTCTGACTCATTGTGGCCCTATAGGACCGGGGAGAAATGCCCCATAGAGTTTCCTAGGCTGTAATCTTTATAGAAGCAGACTGCCACATCTTTCCTGCAGAACAGCTGGTGGGTTCGAACTGCCAACTTTCGGTTAGCAGCTGAGAGCTTAACCACTACCCAACCAGGGCTCCTTCCCTTAGAGATAACTACTGTTAAAGGTTTGTGTTTTCTGTTAAAGGTACAATTTTTAAAACATGTGGGCATGCATTTGAGAAATAAACAACTAAACAGATAATTAAAATGTAACGTGTCAAGGAAGATGTTATAAATAAGCAAACAGGTAATTAAAAAATATATTGTCAAGGAGGCGAGACCTGAAACATAAGGGGATCTTAACCAGACTTTGAGCTTCCTGAAAGCAGACATCATACCTGTTTTTGTTTTGTTTTGTTTTTAATCCAGTGCCTGGCACATGGTAAGACATCAATAAATGTGTTTGAATGAAGAATAGTAGGAGGACTATTCCAGGCAGAAGAAACAGTATGTGAAAAATCCCTGAATAAGAAGGAGATTTGAGGAACTGAAGTTATGGCTAGAATGTAGAATGTGAAAGGAAGTGGCTGAATCTACAAACAGGTCCAGATCGTGAAGGATATGTGTAGATCATACATAATAAAGACTCTAGTCTTTATCCTGAAGGCAATTGGGAAGCCACGGTAAGATAGCTAAGCAGAGAATTGACCACGGTTAGATTTGCATTTCCATAGTAGGCTGCAGAAGAGAGAATGGATTCAGGGCAGAGAAAGAATAAGAGTTGAATTAGGAAGCTGTTAGTTTAATCTAGGAATGTGGATGGAGGGAAGGGAACAGAAATTGAGATACACAAGAATACAGAGCAGTTCAATCCAACACAGTAGCCACTAAGCACATGTGGTATTGACCACTTGACATATGGCTAGTCCAATTTGAGCCATGCTGTAACTGTAAAAGCAGCTCAAGAAGACAAAATATTATAGAGAAATGTGAAAAGACCTGGGGTTAGAAAACCAAAAGAGAGAAACATACTTGGCATTTCTCAAGCTGAAAACTAAAAAAATTCAAGCCTTGAGTTGTGGTATTGAAGGATTCTATGGGAAAAACATTGAACAACAGAGGAAGCATCAAAAGACGGAATACAGGCATACCTCGGAGGTACTGCAGCTTTGGTTCCAGACCACTGCAAAAAAATGAGTCACAGATTTTTTGGTTTCCCAGTGCATATAAAAATTATGTCTGGGAGGTGAGGCCAAGATGGTGGAGTAGTCAGACAATTCCTGTGGTCCTTCTTACAACAAAGACCTGAAAAAACAAGTGAATCAATTATATATGACAATCTAGGGGTCCTGAACATCAAAGGTAAAGTTGAGGAATCGAACTGAGTGACGGGGCAGGGAGAGATGTTTCAGAAGCAGCAAGAAGTTGCCAGACCTGACCCAGTGAAAGCCAGCACCTTTCAGGCTAGTTCTGCTGGTGTGCGCAGTGAGGCAAGCAGTGGCACTTGGGAGGCGTTTTCCACAGCGGGAGAGACTGAGTGGCAGAGAGTCTACTTGGACCTCCATAACCAGTGAAAAGCAGTGCTCAGTCAGCAAAAGATAAGTACATGCATCTGATCTACTGCGTGGGTCAAAAAACACCCCCTTTGGGAAAAACCTCTCTCCCATTTATCTGGCCCCTCCCTACTCAGTACCAGGTCCTGAGCTGGCTTCAGCAGTTGTCGGGTCCCCTGGGCCAGAAGTAGGACCCGTCACTCACCCTGAGCCATTCTCCCAGCCTTGGAGAGGGAACCAATTAATAAACAGAAAAAAATAAGCTGACAGCTCCCCTGAGCTGGGAACTAAGGGTAGGCACACCTCTTTTGCCTAGGCACAGGCATAATGGGTCCACAGACTTTGAATGCCTTTCACCCCTGCATAGAGCTGTGTGGGCCCATCTTAACAGCGTAGGCCCTCATTACCACAGTACAACAGGGTATATACCTGAAGACTAACTTCAGCTGTATTGGCTACATGGTGAAGTGGCAGGTTTGTGGCATTTGTCACTGCTTTGCCCATTAAGCAAGGTCCTCACCTACCCACATCAGGAGCCTGAGGACCGGTGGCTCCACCCATGCCACCTAGCCACCTGCAATAGGGGTCCAAGAATAAGTGGTGCCACCCAGTCCTTACAGCCAACAGCACTGGGTGCTCATAGCACTGCTGCAAAACCCACCCACCTATATGCTCTAGGGAATAGGGACAAGCTTTCATCCCAGAAACTCAGGGGTAGCCGTCAGCCCCCTGCCTTGCTCAGCACATGACCCCCTACTGCAGCCAGATACCTGTGCCTACACCAATTGCCCCTGCCTGTCTAGGACTGTAGGTGAGAGCCTGCACCGCACCATACACTTGGTGACCGACTACCTATACACCTGAGCTGAATCCATACAAGAAAAGTAAACAAACTCCCAAGCTCACATACCTAGTAACAGATCTAACCACCTGGTGACAGGACCTTAGTGCTTCAAAGGTGCCAATAATCAAACTAGCTCACACAAGCAGTCTATCTGAGCACATTAAAACAAAACAAAACAAGAAGTTAGGACACAGTAAGCAAACATAAATAAATATAATAATGTATTGATGGCTTGGAGACAACAGTCAATATCAAATCACATAAAGAGGCAGACCATGATGGCTTCGGCAAGCTCCCGAAATAAAGAATCAAGAAATTTTCCAGAGGAAGAGAATTTCTTGGAATTACCAGAGGTAGAATATAAAAGATTATATACAGAACTTTTCAAGATATCAGGAAGGAGATGATGCAAAATGCAGACCAAGCAGAGGGACACAGAGACAAAGCAATAGAGGATCTTAAGAAGGTTATTCAAGAGCATAATTACAAATTTAACAGGCTGCAAGAATCCATAGAGAGACAGCAATCAAAAATCCAGAAGATTAACAATAAAATTTCAGAATTAGACAACTCAATAGTTGTAGCAGCAAAACCCAGGCAATGGAAGCCAGAATTAGTGAGGCTGAAGATAAAGCACTTGACATTAACTTATTTGAGGAAAAATCAGATAAAAGAATTTTAAAAAATAAGTAAACCTTAAGAATTAAGTGGAACTCTATCAAGAGGAATAATCTTCGAGTGATTGGAGTACCAGAACAGGGGGGATAACAGAAAATACAGAGAGAAATGTTGAAGATTTGTTAGCAGAAAACTTCCCTTATATCATGAAAGATGAGAATATATCTATCCAGGATGCTCATCGAACCCCACACAAGGTAGATCCCAAAATAAAATCACCAAGACATATTATAATCAAACTTGTCAAAACCAAAGATAAAGAGAGAATTTTAAGAGCAGCTGTGGCTAAGCGAAAAGTCATCTACAAAGGAGAGTCAATAAGACTAAGCTCAGACTACTCAGCAGAAACCATGCAGGCAAGAAGGCAATGGGATGACATACATAAGCCTTGAAGGAAAAAAATTGCTAACCAAGAATTATATATCCAGCAAAACTATCTGTCAAATATGATGGTGAAATTAGGGCATTTCCAGATAAACAGAAGTTCAGAGAATTTGCAAAAACCAAACCAAAATTACAATAAATACTAAAGGGAGTCCTCTAGTTAGAAAATCAATAATATCACACAACAACCCAAGACTAGAACACAAGACAGAACAACCAGATATCAACTCAGATAGGGAAGTCACAAAAATAAATCAAAGCTAAAACACTGAAAAAGGGAAACAGATGTTAATATGTAAAAGATAACAACATTAAAACAAAAATGAGGGACTAAAAAATGTAGTCATAGAACTTTCATATGGAGAGGGAGTCAAAGTGATATAAAGAAATAAAAGAGTGATTTAAACTTAGAAAAACAGGGGTAAATATTAAGATAACCACAAAGGAAACCAACAATCCTACGCATCAAAATGAAAAAAACAGGAAAAACATAAAGACTCAGCAAATACAAAATCAACAACAATGAAGAAGATGAAAAGAAAATACATAAAGAAAAATGACTCAGCACAGAAAATTAAGTGCAACAAAGAAACTGTCAACAACACACAAAAAAGACATCAAAATGGCAGCACTAAACTCATACCTATCAATAATTAATGCTAAATATAAATGGACTAAATATACCAATAAAAAGACAGAGAGTGGCAGAATGGATACAAAAAACTATCTCTCTCTATGCTGCCTACAAGAGACACATCTTAGACTCAAAGACACAAACAAACTAAAACTCAAAGGATGGAAAAATATATATTAAGCAAACAACAATCAAAAAAGAGCAAGAGTGGCAATAATAATCCCCGACAAAATAGACTTTAAAGTAAAATCCACCAAAAAGGATAAAAAAGATACTATATAATGATTAAAGGGTCAATACACCAGGAGGACATAACCATAATAAATATTTACATGCTCAATGGCAGGGCTCCAAAATACATAAAACAAACTCTAACAGCATTGAAAAGAGAGAGAGACAACTCCACAATAATAGTAGGAGACTTCAACACACAGCTTTCGGTGAAGGACAGAACATACAGAAAGAAGCTCAATAAAGGCACAGAAGAGCTAAATGCCACAGTCAACCAACTTGATCTCATAGGAATATACAGAACACTCCACCCAACAGCAGCCAAGTATACTTTCTTTTCCAACACACATGGAACATTCTCCAGAATAGACCACATATTAGGCCACAAAGCAAGCCTTAACAAAATCCAAAGCATCAAAATATTACAAAGCATCTTTTCTGATCTTAAAGCCATAAAAGTAGAAATCAATAACAGAAAAAGCAAGGAAAAAAAATCAAACACATGGAAACTGAACAACATCTTGCTCAAAAACTACTTGGTTATAGAAGAAATTAAGGATGGAATAAAGAAATTCACAGAATCAAATGAGAATGAAAACTCATCCTACTAGAACCTTTAGGACAGAGCAAAAGCAGTGCTCAGAGGTCAGTTTATAGCAATAAACGCACACATCCAAAAAGAAGAAAGGGCCAAAATCAAAACATTAACCCTAAAAATTGAAGAAGTAGAAAGAGAACAGGAAAAGAAGATCTTGGGCACCAGAAAAAAGGACATAATAAGAATTAGAGCAGAATTAAATGAAATAGAGAATAGAAAAACAATTGAAAGAGTTAACAAGACCAAAAGCTGGTTCTTTGAGAAGAACAACAAAATCAATAAATCATTGGCCAAACTAACAAAAGAAAAACAGGAGAGAAAGCAAATAACCCAAATAAGAAATGAGATAGGTGATACCACAGTAGACCCAACTGAAATTAAAAGAAACATAACAGAATACTATGAAAAATTGTACTCTAACAAATTTGAAAACCTAGAGGAAATGGACAAATTTCTAGAAACACACTACCTACCTGAAGTAACACAAACAGAGTTAGAACAACTAAATAAACCCATAACAAAAGAAGACATTGAAAAGGTAATTTAAAAACTCCTAACAAAAAAAAGCCCTGGCTCAGACGGTTTCACTGGAGAATTCTACCAAACTTTCAGAGAAGATTTAACACCACTACTATTAAAGGTATTTCAGAGCACAGAAAAGGAGGGAATACTCCCAAATGCATTCTATGAAGCCAGCATAATCCTGATACCAAAACCAGGTAAAGATGTCACAAAAGAAGAAAATTACAGACTAATATTCCTCATTAATATTGATGCAAAAATCCTCAACAAAATTCTAGACCTATACAATGAAAGCTACGAGACACTACTGCAAGAAACCAAAAGAGACTTGCATAAGTGGAAAAACATACCTTCCTCATGGATAAGAAGACTCAACATTGTGAAAATGTCAATTCTAACCAAGGTGAACTACAGCTACAATGCAATACCTATCCAAATTCCAACAGCATTTTTTAATGAGATAGAAAAAAAACACCAACTTCATATGGAAAGGGAAGAGGCCCCAGATAAATAAAGCATTACTGAAGAAGAAGAACAAAGTGGGAGGCCTCACACTACCTGATTTTAGAATCTATTATACTGCCATGATAGTCAAAACAGCCTCGTACTGGTACAGCAACAGATACATAGACCAATGGAACAGAATTCAGAATGCAGATGTAAATTCATCTACGTATGAGCAGCTGATATTTGACAAAGGCCAAAATTCTGTAAATTGGGGAAAAGACAGTCTCTTTAACAAATGATGCTGGCATAACTGGATATGTATAACTGGATATCCATCTGCAAAAAATTGAAATGAGACCCATACCTCACACCATACACAAAAATTAACTCAAAATGGATCAAAGACTTAAATATAAAATTGAAAATGGTAAAGATCATGGAAAAAAAAATAAGGACAACACTAGGAGCCCTAATACATGGCGTAAACAGAATAGAAACCATAAGTAACAATGCACAAACACCAGAAGAGAAACTAGATAACTGGGAGCTTCTAAAAATCAAACACTTATGCTCATCAGAAGACTTCACCAAAAGAGTAAAAGAACAACCTACAGACTGGGAAAAAATTTTTGGCTATGATAAATCTAATCGGCATTTAATCTCTAAAATCTACAAGATACTGCAAAACCTCAACAACAAAAAGACAAATAACCCAATTAAAAAATGGGCAAAGCGTATGAATAGGTACTTTCGCCAAAGAAGACATTCAGGTGACTAACAGACACGTGAGGAAATGGCTCACGATCATTAGCCATTAGAGAAATGCAAATCAAAACTACGATGAGATACCATCTCACCCCAACCAAGCTAGCAGTAATCCAAAAAAATACATAATAATAAATGTTGGAGAGGTTGTGGAGAGACTGGAACACTTATACACTGTTGGTGGGAATGTAAAATGGTACAACCACTTTGGAAATTGATTTGGTGCTTCCTTAAAGAGCTAGAAATAGAAGTACCATACGATCCAGCAATCCCACTCCTTGGAATATATTCTAGAGAAACAAGAGCTGTCACACGAATAGATACATGCACACTCATGTTCATTGCAGCACTGTTCATACTAGCAAAAAGACGGAAACAACTTAGGTACCCATCAATGGATGAATGGATAAACAAATTATGGTATATTCACTCAATGGAGCACTACGCAACGATAAAGAACAAAGACGAATCTGAAAAACATCTTGTAACATGGATGAATCTGGAAGGCATTATGCAGAGTGAAATTAGTCAGTCACAAAAGAACAAATATTGTACGAGACCACTATTATAAGAACTCAAGAAAAAGTTTCAACACAGAAGAAAACATCCTTTAATGGTTATGAGAGTGTGGAGGGAGGGAGAGGGGAATTCACTAAGTAGATAGTAGAGAATTATCTTAGGTAAAGGGAAGGACAACACACACCACAGGGGATATCAGCACAACTGGACTAAACCAAAAGCTAAGAAGTTTCCTGAACACAACCAAAAACTTTGAGGGACAGTGTAGCAGGGGCAGGAGTCTGGAGACCATGGTTTCAGGGGACATCTAGGTCAATTGGTATAACAACATTTATTAAGAAAATGTTCTGGGGGACCTCACATCATCAAGAAAGCAGTGTCAGGAGAAGAACACGTCCTTTGGACAGGGGTCCCTGCGCCGAGAAGCTCCTAGTCTGGGGGAACACTGATGAGAAGGCCGACAGAGAGAGAAAGACTTCCCCTGGAGCTGATGCCCTGAATTTGGACTTTTAGCCTACCTTGACTGTGAGGAAATAAACTTCTCTTGGTTAAAACCATCCACTTGAGGTATTTCTGTTATAGCAGCACTGGATGACTAAGACAGAATTTGGTACCGAGAGAGTGGGGTGCTGCTCTAACAGATACCTAAAATGTGGAAGCTGTTTTAAAACTGTGAATGGACCGATGTGTGGCAGTGACAGAGGACCAGCAGCAGCAGAGAACCTACAGCAGCAGAGAAGCAGCAGCAGCAGAGAACCAACAGCAGCAGAACCAGGAGACCGGTGAAAGACGGCGCTGGAGACGAGCCACGGAGCAAGAGAGCTGAATGCCTGTGAGCAGGAGGCTTCCTGGCTGAGCGGGGCGCCTCTGGGCACTTATCGGTGGAGCTAGGCTTGCCGACACACGGAGCAAGGGAGCTGAGTGCCTGTGAGCAGAAGACTTCCTGGCGGAGTGGGGTGCCTCTGGGCACTTATACCGGCGGAGCTACTAAGCTTTGCAACACTTGCCCCAGCAGGGCAGATGCGGGCATGAGGCCCAAAGGCCAAGAGGCCATAGGAAGCAGAAGCTGAAGAGACAAGGGGCACAAGAAGCCAAGCTGTTTCATCCTCAAAAAGTGGCAGAGGTGAAATCCAGAGCTGAGGGGCCTCCACTCAGAATCCGGAGAGTGTGGCCAATACCTAGAGTCTGGAGGGCAGGGCTATTGTGTAAATTATCTCAGAGTACAGAAGATTATATTCAAAGCCTTGAGGGCTAATGTAATGTGTTCTGCTCACTTGCTTGGTGCGTGTTATCACTTCTTTTCCTCTAGTTTCTCCCATTTGTAATGGAAATGTCTAACTTGTGCATGTTCTGCCATTGTACCTTTGGAACCAAATAACTTGTATCCTAGATTTCACAGATGAAGAGGAATTTTTGGATTTTGGACTTGGAGTTAAGACTTTTGCTATGATATGATGGGGTGAATATGTTTTCCATGTTGCAAGGATGTGATTTTTTGGGGGCCAAAGGGCGGAATGTCATGGTTTGAAGTATGTCCCCCCAAAAATGTGTGTATCAGTTTGGCTGGGCCATGATTCCTGGTACTGTGTGATTTTCCTATATGTTGTAAATCCTGCCTCTATGATGTTAATGAGGGAAAATGGGTGGCAGTTGTGTTAGTAAGGCAGGACTGGATCTACAAGATTGGAGTGTATCCTGAGGCAGTCTCTTGAGATATAGAAGAGAGAAGTGAGCAGAGAGACGGGGGGACCTCATACCATCAAGAAAGCAGTGCCGGGAGCAAAGCGTGTCCTTTGGACTGGGGTCCCTGTGCACAGAAGCTCCTAGTCTGGGGGAACGTCAAAGAGAAGAAGGCCAATGGAGAGAAAAAGCCTTCCCCTGGAGCTGACGCCCTGAATTTGAACTTTGAACCTACTTTAACTGTGAGGAAATAAACTTCTCTTCATTAAAACCAAAAAAAAAAAAAAAAAAAAAAGAAAATGTTCTGCATCCCACTTTGGTTGAGTGGTGTCTGGGGTCTTAAAAACTAGGAAACAGCCATCTAAGATGCATCAATTGGTCCCAACCCACCTGGAGCAAAGGGAAATGAAGAACACCAAAGACTCAAGGAAAATATTAGCCCAAGGGATAGAAAGGGCCACATAAACCAGAGACTCCATCAGCTTGAGACCAGAAGAACTAGATGGTGCCCGGCTACCACTAATGACTGCTCTGACAAGGAACACAACAGAGAGTCCCTGATGGAGCAGGAGAAAAGTGGGGTGCAGGACTTAAATCCTAGTAAAAAAGGCCAGACTTAATGGTTTGGCTGAGACTGTAGGGACCCCAGAAGACATAGCCCCCATACTCTCTGTTAACCCAGAACTAAAACTGTTCCTGAAGCCGGCTCTTCAGACAAAGATTAGGCTGGACTATAGGACATAAAATGATACTCGTGAAGAGTGTGCTTCTTAGCTCAGGTAGATACATGAGACTAAATGGGCAGCTCCTGTCCGGAAGTGAGATGAGAAGGCAGAGAGGGTCATGAGCTGGTTGAATGGACAAGGAAAATCTGAGGTGAAAAGTGGAGTGTGCTGTCACAGTATAGAGAGAACAACTAGGGTCACATAACAATGCGTGTATAAATTTTTGTATGAGACACTAACTTGAACTGTAAACTTTCACTTAAAGCACAATTAAAAAAAAGTTATGTCTGCACCATACAGTAGTTTATTACGTGTGCAATAGCATTATGTCTAAAAAAGGTTCACACCTTAATTAAAAAATACTTTATTGCCAAAAAAGTGCTAACCATCATCTGAAACTTCATTGAGTCGTAATCTTTTTGCTAGTGGAGGGTCTTCCTCGATGTTGATGACTGACTGATCAGGGTGGTGATTGCTGAAGGTTGAAGTGGGTGTGGTAATTTAAAATAAGACAACAATGAAGTTTTTCACATTGATTATTTCTTCCTTTCATGAAAGATTTCTCTGTAGGATGCAATGCTGTTTGATAGCATTTTACCCACAGCAGAGCTTCTTTCAAAGTTGGAAGCAATCCTCTCAAAATCTGCCACTGTTTATCAACTAAGCTTATGTCATATTCTAAATCCTTTGTTGTCATTTCAATGTTCACAGCATCTTCACCAGGAGTAGATTCCATCTCGAGATATCTCTTTGCTTATCCATAAAAAGCAACTCCTCATCTGTTAAAGTTTTATCATAAGATTGAAGCTATTCAGTCACATCTTCAGGCTCTACTTCTAATTCTAGTTCTCTTGCTCTTTCCACCACATCTGCAGCTACTTCCTCCACCATAGTCTTGACCCTCAAAGTCATCCGTGAGGGTTGGAATCAACTTCTTCCAAACTCCTGTTAATGTTGATTTTATGACCTACTCCCATGAATCATGAATGTTCTTAAAGACATTTAGAATGGTGAATACTTTCCAGAAGATTTTCAATTTACTTTGCCCAGATCCATCAGAAGAATAACTATCCATGGCAGCTATGTTGTTGTTGTTAGGTGCCGTCAAGTCGGTTCTGACTCATAGCGACCCTATGCACCACAGAACAAAACACTGCCTGGTCCTGCACCATGCTCACAATCATTGTTATGCTTGAGCCCATAGTTGCAGCTATTGTGCCAATCCACTTCGTTGAAAGTCTTCCTCTTTTTGGCTGACCTTCTCCTTTACCAAGCATGATGTCCTTCTCCAGGGACTGATTCCTCCTGATAACATGTCCAAAGTATGTGAGAAGTAATCTTGATATCCTTGCTTCTAAGAGCATTCTGGTTGTACATCCTCCAAGACAGATTTGTTTGTTCTTTTGGCAGTACATGGTATATTCAATATTCTTCTCCAACACCACAATTCATGGTGTGAGCTATGGGTCTTGTTTCATTTTTTTTGCAGATAGATATCCAGTTATGCCAGCACCATTTGTTAAAGGGACTGTATTTTCCCCAGTTTATGGAATTTGGGCCTTTGTCAAATATCAACTGCTCGTAGGTGGATGAATTTACATCTGGATTCTGAATTCTGTTCCATTGGTCTACGTATCTGTTGCTGTACCAGTACCAGGCTGTTTTGACTATCATGGCAGTATAATAGGTTCTACAATCAGGTAGTGTGAGGCCTCCCACCTTGTTCTTCTTCTTGAGTAATGCTTTACTTAAGCAGGGCTTCTTCCCTTTCCATATGAAGTTGGTGATTTGTTTGTCCATCTCGTTAAAAAATGCCGATGAAATTTGGATTGGGATTGCATTGTACCTGTCGGTTGCTTTGGGTAGAATTAACATTTTCACAATGTTGAGTTTTCCTATCCATGTGCAAGGTATGTTTTTGCACTTAAGCAGGTCTCTTTCGGTTTCTTGCAGTAATGTCTTGTAGTTTTTATTGTATAGATTTTTTATGTCTTTGGTTAGATTTATTCCTGAGTATTTTATCTTCTTGGGGGCTATTGTAAATGGTATTGATTTGGTGATTTACTCTTTGAAGTTCTCTTTGTTGGTGTAGAGGAATCCAACTGACTTTTGTATGTTTATCTTGTATCCTGATACTTTGCTGAAATCTTCTATTAGTTCCAGTAGTTTTTTTGTGGATTCTTTGGAGTTTTCTGTGTATAAGATTATATCATCTGCAAATAGGGATACTTTGACTTCTTCCCTACAAATTCGGATGCCCTTTATTTCTTTTTCTAGCCTAATTGCTCTGGCTAGGACATCCAGCACAATGTTGAATAAGAGTGGTGTTAAAGGGCATCCTTGTCTGGTTTCCCTTCACAAGGGGAATGCTTTCAGATTCTCTCCATTTATGATGATGTTGGCTGTTGGCTTTGTATAAATGCCCTTAATTATGTTGAGGAATTTCCCTTCTATTCCTATTTTGTTGAGAGTTTTTATCATGAATGGGTCCAACACCACAATTCAAAGCCATCAGTTTTTCTTCAGCCTTCCTTATTCATTGTCCAGCTTTCACATGCATATGAGGTGACTTAAAACACCATAGTTTGGGTTAGTGTCACCTTAGTCTTTAAGGTTCACACCTTTGCTTTTTAACACTTTAAAGAGGTCTTTTGCCCAAGGCAATGCACCTTTTGAATTCTTGACTGCTGCATCCATGGGTGTTGATTGTGGATCCAAGCAAAATGGAATCCTTGACATCAATATTTTCTCCATTTATCATGATGTTGCTTACTGGTCCAGTTGTGAGGATTTTTGTTTGCTTTATGTTAAAGTGTAATCCATACTGAAAGCTGTGCTTTCATCTTTGATCTTCATCAGTAAGTGCCTCAAGTTATATATATATATGTGTGTATATATATATATATATATATACACACACACCCATAAAAACCAAACCCGTTGCTGTTGAGTCAATTCCAACTAATAGCGACCCTGCAGGACAGAGTAAAACTGCCCCATAGGGTTTCCAAGAAGTGGCTGGTGGATTCGAACTGCTGACCTTTTTCTTAATAGTTGAACTCTGAAACCACCGCGACACCAGAGCTCTCTGTTTCTATATATATTCATATGCATGTATGTATAGGGTTGGCGTCTTAGTGATCAAGTGCTGCTATAACAGAAATACCACAAGTGGAGGCCTTTAACAAAGAGAAGTTTATTTCCTCACAGCAAAATAAGCTAAAAATCCAAATTGAGGGCGTAAGCTCCAGGCAAAGGCTTTCTCTATAGGCTTTGGAGGAAAGTCCTTGTCATCAGTCTTCCCTTGGTCTGGGGGCTTCTCTGTGCAACAACCTCAGGTCCAAAGGAAGTGCTCTGCTCCTGGCACTGCTTTCTTGGTGGTACGAGGTCCCTCATTCTCTGCTTGCTTCCGTTACCTTTTATCTCTTGTTGATAAATGGTGGTGCAGGCCACACCCCAGGGAAACTCCCTTTATATTGGATCAGGGATGTGACCTTAGTAAGGGTATTACAATCCCACCCGAATCTTCTTTAACATAAAATTACAATCACAAGATGGAGGACAACCACACAATACTGGGAAACATGGCCCAACGAAATTGATACGCACGTTTTTTGGGAGACATAATTCAATCCATGACAGTTGATATGAGTCAGATTCAACTTGATGGCAACAGGTTTTTTTTTTAATGTATATATATATGTATATATAGAGACATGTGTGTATATAGATACGTATGTATATAGATATGTGTATGTCTATATACCCAAAAAGAAAAACAAAAACCAAACCTGTTGCTGTTGAGTTGATTCTGACCCATAGCGCCCTATTGGACAGAGTAGAACTGCCCCATAGGGTTTCCAAAGAGCAGCTGGTGGATTCAAACTGTTGACCTTTTGGTTAGCAGCCATATCACTTAAACTCTTTCTCACCAGAGCTCCATGTGTACATATAGATATGTATAAAAGTATATATAAGAAGCAAGTGATACATCATTAAGTGATATTGAAAGGTATAATAGTGTAAAGACTAAAACATGGACACCAAATAAACTGTAAGCCATGGTTATTGACTTTGGCAAGAGAAATTCATAAGAATCCACACTGCAAGGTCTAGATAAATCACTGGGAGATGATGACATGCAAAGAGTACCTCAGACAATTTCTTCAAGAATTATATGTCAAAAAAAAAATCATAAACTATTCAGGAAAAATATTTCCTGTAAATATGTTACAGATTTAATATTATTTAAATATATATGTTTTTAATATAAACATATGTGCACATGTTTAATATCATGTAAAATATGTGTTTAATATCATAGATATGTATATATTTGGCCAGCTACCTGGCCAATCTACTGGAAGAGATTCATATTTGTGTCCATTCCAAAGAAAGGTGATCCAAAAGAAAGTGGAAATTATCAAACAATATCATTAATATCAAACATAAGTAAAATTTTGCTGAAGATCTTTCAAAAGCAGTTGCAACATCAACAGGGAACTGCCAGAAATTTAAGCCAGATGCAGAAAAGGACATGGCACAAGGGATAGCATTGCTGGTATCAGATGGATCCTGGCTGAAAGCAGAGAATACCAGAGTGAACTTTACCAGTGTTTTATTGATTATGCAAAGGCATTCAACTGTGTGGATCATAACAAATTATGGATAACATTGAGAAGAATGGGAATTCCAGAACACTTCATTGTGATTATGAAGAATCTGTGCATAGACCAAGAGGCAGTCGTTTGAACATAACAAGGGGATACTGCATGGTTTAAACTCAGGAAAGGTGTGCATCAGGGTTGTATCCTTTTACCATATTTATTCACTCTGTATGCTGAGCAAATAATCCAAGAAGCTGGATTATATGAAGAAGAATGCAGCATCAGGATTGGTGGAAGACTCATTAACAACCTGTGTTATGCAGATGACACAACCTTGTTTGCTGAAACAGAAGAGGACCTGAAGCACTTACTGATGAAGATCAAAGACTACAGCCTTCAGTATGGATCACACCTCAACCTAAAGAAGACAAAAGTCCTCACACTGGATCAATAGCAACATCATGATAAAAGGAGAAAAGATTGAAGCTGTCAAGGATTTCATTTTACTTGGATCCTTAATCAACGCCCATGAAAGCAGCAGTCAAGAAAGCAAACAACATATTGCACTGGGCAAACCTGCTGCAAAACAACTCTTTCAAGTGTTAAAAAACAAAGATATCACTTTGAGGACTAAGGTGGGCCTGACCCAAGCCATGGTATTTTCAATTTCCTCATATGCCTGCAAAAGCTGGACAATGACTAAGAAAGACTGAAGAAGAGTTGGCGCCTCTGAATTACGGTGTTGGCGAAGAATATTGAATACACCATGGACTGCCAGAAAAACAAACAAATCTGTCTTGGAAGAAGTACAGCCAGAATGCCCCTTAGAAGCAAGGATGGTGAGACTTTGTCTCATTTAATTTGACATGTGATCAGGAGGGACTAGTCCCTGAAGAAGGACATCATGCTTGGTAAAGGTCAGCAAAAAGAGGAAGACTGTCAATGAGATGGATTGACACTGTGGCTGCAACAGTGGTCTCAAGTATAACAATGATTGTGAGGATGGTGCAGAATTGGGCAGAACTTCGTTTTGTTGTACATAGGGTTGCTATGAGTCCAAAACCACTCCACAGCACCTGACAAGGACATGTATATATATATATATATATATATGTATGTGCATTTATAATTCCATATTTTCTTACAAATAACGTGTTTCTTCTAAGTTTGTTTGCCAATCTTGCCTTCTCCCTGTGAAGTATTTTTGTAAGCACTACTATGCCAATTTTTTTTACATGTTGCTGTAAAAAAATTAACATAAGAGGCTTACGATGGAAATAAAAATGTGGATTTTATTGAAAAAAAAGTTGTATACACTTCACCCAGACTTCTTAATATAACATCTTAAATTCATACTATGATTATCAAAATCTGGAAAATAACATTGATATAATTCTATTATGTTATAATGAAGATACGCAAAGAGTTAATTCCGAAAACTTTTTAAGGGGACATTCGCTAAAATCTAAAAATATCTACAAAATATACAGACTTTATTCAAATTTTACCAACTGTCTAACTAATGTCCTTTTTTTCTGGTCAAGGACCCAGTTCAGGATCACATTTTATATTTAATTGTAGTATCTCCTTAAAGTACCTCCTTTAATCTAAAACAATTCCCCATAATTTCTTTGACTCTCACGACCTTGGTACTTTTCGAAGAACACTGGTCAGTTGTTTCGTAGGTTGGCCCTACAAAATTTTTGTCTGATGTTTCTCGTAATTATGTGTTTGTTGCTAAGAACACCATAGGGAGGATATTATATCATTCTCAGTGTGTCATACCAGGAGCCACAAGATGTCAACTTGTCCCATTACTTATGATGGTAACTTTGATCACTTGATTTAGGTGGTATCTCCAGGTGTCTCCATTGTAAATTTATTATTTCTCACTCTGTAATTGATAAGTATCTTCTGGGGAGATACTTTGAGAACATGTACATATCCTGTTTCTCATCATATTTTGCCCACAATTTTAAGATCTATTGATGATTCTTTTCTGAGATTCTTATTACTGTGATATATGCCAAATGATAATTTTCTATTTTCATTGTTCCATTTACATTTACTAACTGAACTTTGTCTTAGTTATCTAGTGCTGCTGTGGTATGATAAATCACTTTTATGTAGCCTTTCTAGCTATGGTTTTGTAACTACCATCCAAGTGATTGGGTGGAACTATGCGATAGGGTAATTGTAGCCCACCAAAGGCATTGGTCAGTTTTGCCATCCTGCTAGCCTTAAAACGAGCTACTCCAGAGGCAGGAAAGAAAAGTTCCCACTATTACCAAAGAAGAACAGCCAGGAGCCAGCATATCCTTTGGACCTGAGATCCTTGCACTAAGAAGCCCCTGGAAGCAGGAGATTGAGAAAGAGTGAGCTGTAACCGTGAAAATGGTGAGAAGCGGTGGCAGGAGAGACCCGGCAAGGGAGACCCGGCTAGGGAGACCCTGCAGGGGAGACACGGCAGCAGAGACCTGGCAGCAGGAGACGGTGCGGTGGGCTTCTCAGCCTATGGAGTGAGCAACCTGGGTGCCTCTGGGCAGAGGCCTACGGCCACGGAGAGGCATGGCTGGGAAGAGGTTGTCCTGATGAAAAAGCTATATCCTTGAGTGTTCCTGAGCCTGAATTGTAACCTGTTACTTCCCTAATAAACCCCATAATCATGAGTATTGTCTGTGAGTTTCTGTGTGGCCATTGCAATGAATTATCAAACCCAGCAGAGAAGTAGAGAACACAGTGGGAGGGATAGCTGGTGTCAGAATTAGTAAAGATTGCAGAGAGAGGTGGCAAGTCTGACCTCCGCTTCATAAGATCTACTGATCTTGATTCTCTTTCCTCCTTGTGAAATTAGAGGAGGTCAGACACTGCCCCCGTGCCATTTTTACAGTTGCTATAACATAAATACCACAAGTGGATGGCTTTAACAAACAAATTTATTCTCTCACAGTTTAGGAGGCTAGAAGTCTGAATTCAGGGTGCCAACTCCAGGGGAAGGCTTGCTCTGTCTGTCAGCTCTATGGGAAGGTCTTTGTCATCAATCTTCCCCTGGTCTAGGAGCTTCTCAGTGCAGGTACTCTGGGTCCAAAGGACTCGCTTTGCTCCCAGCCCTTCTTTCTTGGTGGTATGAGGTCCCTTCTCCTCTCTGCTCGATTCTCTTTTTTAATATCTCAGAAGAAATTCACTCAAGATGCAACCTAATCCTGTAGACTGAGTTCTGCCTCATTAGCATAACTGACTCACCTGCCTCATTAACATCATAGAGGTTAGAGGTTAGGATTAAAATGCACAGGATAATCACATCAGATCACTTAATGGTGGGAAACCACACAATAGTGGGAATCATGGCTTAGCCAAATTGACACACATTTTTGGGGGACACAATTCAATCCATAATAGAATTCTACTACAAGATAGAGCTTCCTTTTACCCCCAGGGCTAGCTGAAACAATCTATCACAGGAAGCCAGTTGTTAGCAATAATGTAGAGGAAAGTTATGATTCAGACACCTGAACTAGGAATGTAATTCTTCTCTTCAATGCACTTCAAGTAGGTCATCAAAAAACAACAAAAAGGGTCACAATTGTGTCCAGACAATAAAAAAATACCTGACTTACAAAGAACCAAGAAAATGTGACAGTTTTCAAGAGAAAAGACAACCAGTAGATGTCAACCCCAAGATGACACAAATGTTAGAATTATCAAAGATTTTAAAGCAGCTGTTAAAATTATACTCCATGAAGAAAATGAAATTAATGAGAGGATAGAATTTCTCAGAAGAGAAAAAGAAAGTATAGAAAAGAAACAAATGAAAATTATAGAAGAGAAAAATACGTTATCTGAAATAAAAGATTCAGTAGATGTGCTAAATAGCAGAATAGAGATGACAGAGTAAAGAATTAATGAACTTGAAGATAGATCAATAGAGATTATCCAATCTGAAAAATAGGTAGGAAGAAAGATTTGAAGAATTAACAGAACCTCAGCAGCCTGTGGGACAATATCAAAATGTGTAATATTTGTGTCATTGGAATTTCAAATATTATGAACAACTTTATTCTTCCAAGTTTGACAACTTAGATGACTCAGTCAAATTGCTTTAAAGGAATAAACTACCAAAGCTGATTAAAAAAGAAATAGATAAACTTAGTAATCCTACATCTGTTAAATAGAGAAAATTCCACAGCTTAAAAACTGATAATGAAATTCCTGACTCAGATGTTTTCACTGAAGAATTCTACCAAACATTTAGGAATAATACAATCTCTTCTAGAAAAACAAAAGAAAAGAAAACACATTCCAATTCATTTTATGAAGCCAGTATTGCTCTGATATTAAAAGTAGACAAATACATTACAAAAAAATAAATAAAACAAAACTGCAGATTACTATGTCTCCTGAAAATAAGTACAAAAATCCTATATAAGATATTGACAGATAAAATATAAAGCATAAAAAAGGACAATATGTAAAAAAGATAACAATATACATTTTGTTCTAACCTATTAGAATAAGTAGAATAGATATGTTATTTCCTTGTTCATATAATAAGCTACTTTTTTTTTCTGTTTGCTTTCCCTTTTCTTTAGTCCAAGACAGAGTGATATTTTGTAACTGACTTGACGGCAATGGGTTTGGGGTTTTTTTTTTGGTTATAGCCATTATTATGGATTGAATTGTGTCCTCCAAAACTGTGTGTCAACTGGGCTAGTCCATGATTCCCAGTATTGTGTGATTGTCCACCATTTTGTCATCTGACGTGATTTTCCTGTGGGTTGTAAATCCTACCTCTATGATGTTAATGATGTGGGATTATCGGCAGTTATGTTAATGAGGTAGGACTCAATCTACAAGATTAGGTTGTGTCTTAAGTCAATCTCTTTTGAGATATAAGAGAGAAGTGAGCAGAGAGACAGGGGGACCTCATGCCACCAAGAATGAAGAACCAGGAGGGGAGCACGTCCTTTGAACCCAAGTTCCCTGTGTTGAGAAGCTCCTAGATCAGGGGAAGATTGATGACAATGACTTTCCCCCAGAACTGACAGAGAGGAAAAAACTTTCCCTGGAGCTGACACCCTGAATTCAGACTTCTCGCCTCCTAGATTGTGAGAGAATAAATTTCTCTTTGTGAAAGCCATCCACTTGTGGTACTTCTGTTATAGCAGCACTAGATAACTAAGACACCCCTGAATATTTTATTTGAATATTTCTAAGGCTATGAGTTTTTTGAACACTCATTTTTTAAATAGCATTGCTCTCCATATAAATAGCTCAGTATTTTGGATCAACTCTTTAAATTATGTTGACTTGCTGTTTAGATGCAAAGTGGTAATTATCAGAATTACAGATGCCATTATTACATAATCATTTGATGCTTATTAAAATTTATAGACAACATTTATTATTTTTTATTGACATGATAGTTTTTCTAATGTGCACTTGTAAAACTGCAGGTGCAAAGTGTAGGTGTATTCAACAGTGCCTAATAGCAATCCAATCCTAAATTTTATGGGCATCATTAATTACTGTGTTCCATTGTTAAACAGGCAGTTGTAAAGTCTAGTAGGCAAAGTTGATAACCTAGTACATAATTCTACTTGTACATACCTCTAAATCTATCTGTTTATTTAAAAAATAATGTATACTTTCTGATTATGGAAGTATTACGTGCCCGTTTTATGAAGACCCAAAAATATATAGAAAAAGTTAAAATCCCATTTCCCAGAGATGACCACAGTTAATATCTTGGCTTGTTTTTTCCTAACTATAGTTATACATATATATTTGAAGTCATTATTATTTCTTTATTTAATCATGGCTAAATGTGTATTTAATTTTTTTCCAAATTCACATTATTTTTAGAAAACTCTTGAATTTTTTAAACATACTTTTGTTTTGCGAATTGTACGTGAGTTTAAAATCCCCAAGTATTTTAAAGCAGAATGATTTCGACTTTGTTAAAAAAAAGCATACTCATCATAAAAATTTAAGCAACACAAATAATTACAAAGAAGAAAGTAAAAAAAAAAAAAAAAAAAAAAACAAAAACGACACCACTATCACTTATAAGTACTGTTTACTCTTAACAGATAGGTGAATGGATGGATAGAAATATGTAGATGGACAGAGAAAAGATAGATAGAACCAATTTTATAAAATGGCATCATTCTATACTCTATTTTGCCATTTATAATGGAGTTACATGCAAATTTACATAAATTTAATAGAAGAAAAGAAATTGAAGTAAAATGGGAAGAAATTGCTAAATTAAGATACATGTTTCCTCACCACTAGATATTTTAGTTAGTAAATGATTACTTGAAAGTTAAGAAAAATTTTAGGTGGAACGCTATATGACCTAGATGTTTCAATATTAGACCATATTGATTGATTTCCTTTAGTAAAAGGCAAGGAAATTAACATTCTCTGTTTTTTTTTTCCACTTCCCCTCTCCTTCTAACTTTTTTTGTTACTTTTACTATTTTTGGAGCCTTGATGGCACAGTGGTTAAGAGTTATGGTGAGCTGCGGTTGCTAACCAAAAAGTTGGCAGTTTGAATCCACCAGCCACTCCTTGGAAACCTTATGGGGCAGCTCTGCTCTGTTCTACAGGGTCGCTATGAGTCAGAATCGACTCAAAGGCAGTGGGTTTGGTTGTTTTGGTTTTATACTATTTTTACTTTGTCAATGTTTAAAATATTTAAATTCTTTTTGTAACCATAATGCTCATATTTACTCAGTCTTAGTTGTACATCTAAATGATTTGAATGCCTGTCACCATATTTTTATCATATTCAGTCCATTCTAGAGTTTTGTTTTGTCTTTAATTCATCTTTTGGTTCATGGATTTCAGTTCCAAATAGTTTTCTAAAGTTCATTTTTATATGTGCTGCTTTACTTGCTTGAAAATGCCTGTGCTCTAACTTTATACTTGTATTACATCTCGGCTAGCATAAAATTCCTAAGTTACACATCTTTCCCTCAGAACTTTGTAAATATTGCTCTACTGTGACATTTATTGTTGCCCTAGTGCTTTACCAACTACGTCTTTCATTTTTGATTGGCTGGAATTCATCATTGGATAGTTTTTTCTGAGAATACCTAAGTCCTTCAGTCCTTGTGTGGTGGACATTGTTTGTGTATTGCCTTACAGTTGAACAAAGTTTGGGTGGGTGTAATATTCTTAGGTCTTGCTTTTTTATTCTCAAAACCTTTTAGACATTATTCTAAATAAAACACAGATCAAAGAAAATTGTTTCAAAATGATAAATATCTAGTTAAAAACTAAAATGCTGAAGCACTTACTAGTAAAATCAAGAAAAATACAAAAAGGTAGAGTATCATCAGTATTATTCAACATTGTTTTAGCATTCCTATGAATACAATAAGAAAATAAAATAATGAATAGTAAATTACTGAATCAATGTCCAGTAAAATTAAGAACAATGCAGAGATGTACATTATCACTTTTATTTCATAAAATGTCTGAAGGTTCTGGCTAAATTTTAAGAAACTAACATAATCAGTTAAGCACCAGAAAAAAAACAAAACCAAAATTATTTCTCTGGGCAGATTTTTAAAATTTAATACTTAGAAAATTCAGATAGATATTTTACTAGGAATTGCTCTTAAATTTTATCCTTTGGCACACCCTTGCTTGAATCAAAAACTGAGATAACTAGTGTTGGAGCTGGATATGAAGAAGTCAAAACCCTCTTACATTGCTGGTGGGAATGTAAAAGGTGCAGCCACTTTGCAAAGCATTCTATAGTTCCTCAAAAGTTGGAACATACACAGGTGGAGCCAACATGGCGTTACAGACAGAAAAACTACGCAGTCCCTCCACAGCAAAGACCCAAAAAACTAAGTAAAACAGAGACAAACATCAATCCTGGAACCCTAAGCCTCAAATAAGGAGATAAAGAACTCATCTAAGCACCAAATGGAATATGAAACTGACAGAGAACAGAGAGCGAGAAGGGTTATGAGTGGAGGCCCACTATCAGCTAAAACAGCATGGATCCACCATCTTGGACTCCTGTTGGAGATCGGTGGACAGGGAGTACAGGAAAGCAGATTCACAGAGCTCCCAGCAGGAGACAGAGCACCTGGTAACTAGCAAGACACACTTTCCCACCCTCTACCCTGCCTACCCCTGCTCGACCTTTGCAACTACCTGGCTGGCCAATCCTCGGCTTCCCAGTGGGCTGATTCACTGCTTCCCGGTGGGCCGTGACCATTGCACAGGAGATGCTGGTTCCGTGCCTCAAGGATTTGCCCCACCAACACTGGCCGGCTTCTTCATGGCCATTTCTTTGTTGTTGGTATTGCTTTTCTCGGCCTTTTTTGGTTTCTTCCCTGCCTCTCACCTCCTCCCCCTCCTTTCTCTGGAACATCTGATTCTGTGTGCCATCTTTGCTTCTTCTTGACAGGCTATGAACCGTTGCTCAGCTGGGGAACTGTTTCCCCTGTCACTTCCCCAGTCCATGCGGCAACACTGGTGGGATCTCTGGGGGCTTTTTTTCCTTTTGTTTTTTTTCTCTTTCTTTTTTCCTTTTTATTCTTCCTCATTTCTCAGTTTCTCATCTCTTTCTACTTACTTTCTTTTCCTGTCTCCTGAATACCTGACACTGTGTATCATCTCCACCCCTTCTAGCCAGGCTGTACTGTACACCTTGGGAGCTGCTCCCCAGTCTGTGCAGCCATACCAGTGGGATCCTGTGAGCATTTTAAAAATTTATTTTTATTTTATATCTATTTATTTTTTCCTTTTTGTTTTTCTCCATTCCTCGGTTTCTTGTCTCTCCACTCCAATGGCAAGCTCCCTCAGCACTTTTCTTTCCTCCTGTTTATCTCCCCTCTTTCTCTTCTTTTCCTTACCCAACTTAGCTCCACACATCACAACCTCCCCCTTCCACTCTCTCCTGCCTATCTGCACTGTGTGTTGAACATTGCACCCTCAGGCAGCACAGGCACGACCTACTGGAACCTGCCTTGCACTGACCAGTAGCTCGTCTTGTCATCCCAAGTACTTGGCAAACAACCCATCCCAGCCCCTCTCCTTCAGCTGGACCTGCCCTGCTGCACCATAGCTGAGCAACTGACCCTGCCCATTGGACAAGGAGGTGAAAAATATCATGTCTACAGATGAGCAAACAACAAAGAACACAAGCCTGCCTGCTCAGACATAACCAAATAAAACAAAAAGATAGATGAAACAAAAAAATCTATAATCAATAAAAGAAAAAAATAACTACTGAATGTCCTGACGACAGCAGACAGCATCAAACCATGTAAAAAAAAAAGGGCAGGATGGTTCCAATAGGCGTCCAAAATAAACACCAGACGACTTTCTAGTAGAAGAAAAGGCATTAAAAGTACCTGATAGGGAATTCAAATCTCTAATATTCAGAGCTCTCCAAGAGTTGAAGCAAAAAACAGACAAAAATGAGGAAACAATAGACAAATTCATGGAAAAGGCAGAAAAATTCATGGAAAATACAGACAAAAATGGAAGAATTCAGAAAAAAATACAGGAATAAAATGCCAAAATAAATTCACAACTAGAAATCATACAAAAACAACAATTAGAAATCCAAAAGATAAACAACAAGATTTAAAAAATGAACAGTGTCATAGAAGGGCTGAGGAACAGGTTTGAAACAATGGAAGACAGGATTAGCGAATTGAGGACAAACACTTGGCTACTACTTTGAGGAAAAGCAGAAAAAAGAATGAAGAAACTCTGAGAATTATGTAGGATACAATCAAAAGCAAAAATCTGTGAGTGATCAGAGTTCCAGAACAGGGGGAGAAAACAGAAAACAAAGAGAGGATCATTGAAGAATTGCTGACAGAAAACTTCCCCAATATCATGAAAGATGAAAAGCTGACCATCCAAGAACCTCAACAAACTCAATATAGGACAGACCCCAAAAGAAAATCACTAAGGCATATCATAATCACACTCGCTAAAACCAAAGAAAAAGAAAGAATCCTGAGAGCAGCTCGAGAAAAACAGAAGTCACATTCAGAGGAGAAACTATAAGACTAAGCTCGGATTATTTGGCAGAAACCTTGCAGGCAAGAAGGCAATGGGATGACATATGTAAAAACTTGAAAGAAAAAAATTGCCAGCCAAGAATAATATATCCTGCAAAACTCTTGTTCAAATATGATGGTGAAATTAGGTCATTTCCAGATAAACAGAAATTAAGGGACTATGTAAAAACCAAACCCAACTTACAAGACTTATTAAAGAGTCCTTCAATCTGAGAACAAACAACATAAGACCACAGGCTGAATATAGGACACAGGATTGTACTAGCCAGATACCAACTTAGGAACTGAACTCTTTAGGACTATGCAAAACCGAAAGAATTACAACAGGGAACCAGAGACGTTAATCTGTAAATGACAACAGCATCAGAACAATAAAAGAGGAATAAATGGTGTAGATATAGAACCTTCTAATGGAGAGGATGGCAAAGCGATATCAACTAATAATAGACTGATTCAAATCTAGGAAGATAAGGGTAAATTTCAAGATAACCACAAAGAAAGTTAACAAACCTACTCGTCAAAATAAAGAAGAAAAACATAAAGTCTCAGTAAAAACAAAACCTACAAAAACAAAATAAATGAAAAAAAATCCACAAACAAAAGGAACTCAGCACAGGAGAGTAAGAGGAACAAAGAAAACATCAGCACCACAAAAAACAACAACAACAACAACAACAAAAAAAACACTACAAAATGCAATCCCACTCTTGGGAATATATCCTAGAGAAATAAGAGCCATCACAAGAAGAGACATATGCACACCCATATTCATTGCAGCAATGTTCACAATAGCAAAAACATGGAAACAACCTAGATGCCCATCAACAGATGAATGGATAAACAAACTATGGTACATACACACAATGGAGTATCATGCAATGATAAAGAACAATGATGAATCTGTGAAGCATCTCATAACATGGATGAAACTGGAGGACATTATGCTGAGTGAAATAAGTCAATCACAAAAGGACAAATATTGAATGAGACCTCTACTGTAAAAACTCATGTAAAAGTTTACACACAAAAAGAAACAATCTTTGTTGGTTATGAGGGATGGGAGGGGTGGGGGGAACTAAATAGACAATAGATAAGTGGTAACTTAGATGAAGGGTAAGACAGTACACAATACTGGGGAAGCCAGAACAACTTGTACAAGGAAATGTCATGGAAGCTCCATAGACACATCCAAACTCCCTGAGGAATTGAATTGCTGGGTGGAGGGCTGTGGGGACCATGGTCTCTGGGAACATCTAGCTCAATTGGCATAACACAGTTTATAAAGACAATGTTCTACATTCTACCTTGGTGAGTAGCATCTGGGGTCTTAGAAATCTGTGAACAGCAATCTAAGATACTTCACTGCTCTCACCCCTTCGGGAGGAAGGGAGAATGAAGAGAACAAGATACAAGGAAAAGATTCGACCAAAGGACTAATGGACCACAGCTACCTTGGCCTCCACTAGTCTGAGTTCAGTACAGCTATATGGTGCCTGGCTACCACCACTGACTGCTCTGACCGGTATCACAACAGAGGGTCCTGGACAGAGCTGGAAAAGGACATAGAACAAAATTCTAACTCACAAAAAAAGACCAGATTTACTGGTCTGACAGAGACTGGAGAAACCCTGAGAGATGGCCCCTGGACACCCTTTTAGCTCATTGGTGAAGTCACTCCCGAAGTTCACTGTTCAGATGGCGATTGGACAGCCTCATAAAACAAAACAGGACTAATGAGGCACAGCAGTCCAGGGACAAGGACTAGAAGGCAGGAGGGGACAGCAAAGCTGGTGATAGGGAACCCAAGGTTGAGAAGGGACAGAGTTGACATGTCGTGGGGTTGTTAACCACTGTCATAGGGCAATATGTGTACTAACTGTTTAATGAGAAAATATTTGTTCTGCAAACCTTCATCTAAGGTACAAAAAAAAAAAAAAAAGAATTATCTATGTGAGATCAAATTGACAACAGCAACTCAAAAGGTTTGGTGGGAAACCTAGGGGGAAGATAATGGTGATGGAATAATTTGGAAAAGGATAGTGAGAATAGCAGCACTACTGGAATAATGTAATCAATGTCACTGAATTGTACATGTAGAAACTTTTGAAATGGTGTAACTTTGGCTATGTACATTTTCACCAAAAAAAAAGTTCCTCCAAGGTCGAGAAAGGAGAGTGTTGACATGTCATGGGGTTGTTAACCAATGTCATAAAACAATAGTTACTGACTATTTATGAGAAACTATTTGTTCTGTAAACCTTCATCTAAAGTACAATAAAAAAATTTAAAAAACAACAGGCTCCTTCAACATGCTGTCTACAAGAGACACACCTTAGAAACAAAGGCATAAATGTATTAAAAATCAAAGGACGGAAAAAATATATCAAGCAAACAGCCACCAGAAAAGATCAGGAGTGGCAATACTAATCTCAGATAAAATAGACTTTAAAACAAAATGCACCATAAAAGGAAAAGAAGAGCATGATATCATGATTAAAGGGACAATCCAGCATGAAGTCATAATTATAATGAATATCTATGCAAAAATGACAAGGCTCCAAAATACATAAAACAGACTTTAACAGCACTGAAAAGAGAAATTGACAGTTATACTGTAATAGTAGGAGACTTCAACACATCACTCTCAGTTAAGGACAGAACATCTAGAGAGAAACTCAACAAAGATACAGAAGATCTAAAGGGTACAATCAGCCAACTTGAACTCATAGGGTACAATCAGCCAACTTGAACTCATAGACGTATATAGAACACTACACCCAACAGCTGCCAAGTACACACTCTTTTCCAGTGCACATGGAATATTCTCCAGAATAGACCACATCTTAGGCCACAGAGCAATCCTCAACAAAATTCAAAACACTGAGATAATACAAAGTATCTTCTCTGACCACAACACCATCAAGGTAGAAATTATCAACAGGAAGCAGAAGGAAAAAAAAATCAATCACATGGAAGCAGAAAAACGCCCTGCTTAAAAACCACTGGGTAATAGAAGAAGCCAAGATGGAATAAAAAAATTCCTAGAATCAAACGAGAATGAAAACACATCATACCAAAACCTTTGGGACACAGCAAAGGCAGTCCTCAGAGGACAATTTATAGCAATAGATGCACACATCAAAAAGAAGAAAGGGACAAAATCAAAACATTAGCTACACAACTTGAACAAATGGAAAGAGAACAGCAAAAAAAGCCCACAGCCACCAGAAGAAAGGAAATAAAGATCAGAGAAGAAAGAAATGAAATAGAGAATAGAAAAACAATAGAAAAAAAATCAAAAAAACCAAAACTTGGTTCTTTGACAGGATCAATAAAATCGACAAATCACTGGCCAAACTGACAAAAGAAAAACAGGAGAGGATGCAAATAACCCAAATAAGAAACAAAATGGGAGACGTTACAATAGATCCAACTGAAACAAAAAGAATGATAACAGAGTATTATGAAAAACTATACTCCAACAAATTTGAAAACCTAGAGGAAATGGACAAATTTATAGAAACACACTACCTACCCAAATTAACACAAAATGATGTTGAAAATCTGAAAAGACCCATAACAAGAGAAGAGATTGAAAAGGTAATTAAAAAAAACTCCCAAGAAAAAAAAAAAGCCCTGGCCCAAATAACTTCACTGGAGAATTTTACCAAACATTCAGAGAAGAGTTTATACCAGTACTAGTCAAACTATTTCAGAACATAGAAAAGAAAGCGACACTTCCAAATTCATTCTATGAAGCCAGAATAACCCTGGTACCAAAATCAGGCAAAGATGCCACAAAAAAAGAAAATTACAGACCAGTATCTCTCATGAATATAGATGCAAAAATTCTCAACAAAATTCTAGCCACTAGAATTCAGCATCATATCAAAACAATAATACAGCACAACCAAGTAGGATTCATACCAGGTATACAAGGATGGTTCAACATTAGAAAATCAATCAACATAATCCATCACATAAATAAAAGGACAGAAAAGAATCATACGATCATCTGAATTGATGCAGAAAAAGCATTCCACAAAGTGCAACACCCATTCCTGATAAAAACTCTCAAAATAGGTATAGAAGGGAAATTTCTCATCATAATAAAGGGCATCTATGTGAAACAAATGACCAGCAACATTCTTAATGGAAAGAGGTTGAAAACATTCCCCTTGAGAACAGGAACAAGAGAAGGATGTCGTTTATCATCACTCCTATCTAACATTGTGCTGGAAATCCTAGCTAGAGCAGTAAGGCAAGAAAAAGAGATAAAGGGCATCCAAATTGGGAATGAAGAAGTTAAACTGTCCCTATTTGGGGATGATATGATACTATACATAGAAAACACAAAAGACTCCTCAAGAAAACTACTGGAACTAATAGTAAGATTCAGCAGAGTAGCAGGATACAAGATAAACATAAAAAATCTGTTGGATTCCTATACACCAATAAAGAGAACGATGAAAAGGAAATCAGAAAAACAATACCATATATAATAGTCCCTAAAAAAAAAAATACTTGGGAATAAATCTAACCAGGGGTGTAAAAGACCTATACAAAGAAAACTACAAAACACTACCTCAAGAAACCCAAACGGATCCACATAAATGGAAAAACATACCATGCTCATTGACAGGTAGACCCAACGTTGTGAAAACGACAATTCTACCTAAAGCAATTTACAAATACAGTGCAACTGCGATCCAAATACCAACAATGTTCTTTAAAGAGATGGAAAAACTCATCATTAACTTTATATGGAAAGGGAAGAAGCTGCAGATAAGTAAAGCTCTATTGAAGAAGACGAATAAAGTAGGAGGAGTTGCACTACCTGACCTCAGAAACGACTGTACACCTACAGTAGTCAAAACAGCCTGGTACGAGTACAATGACAGATACATTGACCAATGGAACAGAATTGAGAATCCAGATGTAAATCCATCCACCTAAGGTCACCTGATCTTCGACAAGGGCCCAAAGTCCATCAAATGGGGAACAGACAGTTTTTATCAAATGGTGCTGGCAAAACTGGATGTCCATCTGCAAAAAAATGAAACAGGACCCATACCTCACACCATATACAAAAACTAATTCAAAATGGATCAAAGACCCAAATATAAAGCCTAAAACTATAAAGTTCTTAGAAGAAAAAATAGGATCAACACTAGAGGCCTTAATACACGGCATCAACAGGATACAAACCATAAGCAACAACACAAAAACTCCAGAAGATAAGCTAGATAACCAGGATCTTCTAAAAATTAAACACATGCTCATCAAAAGACTTCACCAAAAGAGTAAAAACAGAACCTACAGACTGGGAAAAAAATTTTTGGACATTACAAATCAGACAAAGTTCTAATCTCTAAAATCTACAAGAAAATCCAACACCTCTGCCACAAGAAGACAAAGAATCCAACTAAAAAATGGGCAAAGGAAATGAACAGACACTTCACCAAAGAAGACATTCAAGCAGCCAACAGACACATGAGGAAATGCTTGCAACCACTAGTCATTAGAGAAAGTCAAATCAAAACTTCAGTAAGATACCATCTCAACCTGCATTACTGGCATGAATCAAAAAAAACAGGAAATAACAAATGTTGGAGAGGCTATGGTGAGACTGGAACAATTATGCACCGCTGGTGGGAAAGTCAAATGATATAACTATTTTGGAAAACAATACGGTGATCCCTCAGAAAGCTAGAAATAGAAATACAATATGGTCCAGCATTGCCACTCCTAGGAACATATCCTAGAGAAATGAGTCATCACACGAATAGACATACGCACTCCCATGTTCACTGCAGTATTTTTCACAATAGCAAAAAGATGGAAACAACCTAGATGCCCATCAACAGACGAACGGATAAACAAACTATGGTACATACACACAATGGAGTATTACGCAACGATAAAGAACAATGATGAATCTGTGAAGCATCTCATAACATGGATGAATCTGGAGGGCATTATGCTGAGTGAAATAAGTCAATCACAAAAGGATAAATATTGTATGAGACTACTACTGTAAAAACTCTTGAAAAGGTTTAGACACAAAAAGAAACAATTTTTGATAGTTACAAGGGAGGAGAGGGATGGGGGTGGAAAAACACTAGACAATAGATAAGTGGTAACTTTGGTGAAGGGTAAGACAGTACACAGTACTGGGGAAGCCAGCACAACTTGTTCAGGATAAGGTCGTGGAAGCTCCATGGACACATCCAAACTTCCTGAGGGACTGAATTACTGGGCTGAGGGCTGTGGGGACTATGGTCTCATCCATCTCAATTGGCATAACATAGTTAATAAAGAAAATGTTCTACATTCTACTTTGATGAGTAGCATCTGGGGTCTTAAAAGCCTATGAGCGGCCATCTAAGATATTCCACTGGTCTCGCCCCTTCAGGAGCAAGGGAGAATGAAGAAAACTAAAGACACAAGGGAAAGATTAGTCCAAAGGACTAATAGGCCACGACTACCACGGCCGAGCCCGGTAGAACTAGATGGTGCCTGGCTACCAGCACTGAATGTTCTGACAGGAATCACAATAGAGCATCCCGGACAGAACTGGACAATAATGTAGAACAGAATTCTAACTCAGAAAAAGACCAGACTTACTGACCTGACATAGACCGGAGAAACCCCAGAGTATGGACCCTGGACACCCTTTTTGCCCAGTAATAAAGTCACTCTGGAGGTTCAGCTTTTAGCCAAAGATTAGGCAGACCCATAGGAGAAAATGAGACTAAAGGGGCATACCAGCCTGGGGACAAGGACTAGAAGGCATGGAGGGGACAGGAAAGCTGGTATTAGGGAACCCAGGGTGAAGAAGGCAGAGTACTGACATGTCATGGGGTTGTTAACCAATGTGAAAAAACAGTATATGTACTTAACTGTTTAATGAGAAGCTAGTTGGTTCTGTAAATCTTCATCTGGAGTTCAATTAAAAAAAAACAGAGAAAAAATAAAAAAGTTTGAACATAGAGTTACCATTATAACCAAGCAATTCTACTCCTAGGCATACAGCCAAGAGAAATGAAAACTTATGTTCACATAGAAACTTATACATGAATTTTTGTTGTTGTTATTAGCGCTGTCGTGTCAGTTCTGACTCATATGAAAGACAGAATGAAACACTACCCTGTCCTGTGCCATCCTCACAATTACTGCTATGTTTGAGCCTATTGTTGCAGTCACTGTGTCAATCCATCTCATTGAAGGTCTCTTTTTTGCTGATCCTCTACTTTACCAAGCATGATGTCCTTTTCCTTTTCCAGGGACTAGTCCCTCCTGATAACACGTCCAAAGTAAGTGAGAGGAGGTCTCACCATCCTTGCTTCTAAGGAGCCTTCTGGCTGTAGTTTTTCCATGACAGATTTGTTCGTTCTTCTGGTAGTCCATGTTATATTCAATATTCTTCACCAACACCATAATTCACAGGCATCAATTCTTTTTCATTCTTCCTTATTCTGTGTCCAGCTTTTGCATGCATACTAAGCAACTGAAAATAGCATGGCTTGAGTCAAGTGCACCTTAGTCCTCAAAGTGACATCTTCGCTTTTTAACACTTTGAAAAAGTGTTTTACAGCATATTTGCCCAATGTAATATGTCATTTGATTTCTTGACCGCTGCTACCCTGGGTGTTTATAGAAGCATTATTCGTAATAATCAGAATGTGGAAACAGCCCAATGTCCATCAACAGACGAATGGCTAAACAAATGTGGTGTATACGTACAATGCTATATTATGCAGCAATAAAAAGGAATGAAGTAGTGATACATGCCACAACATTGATGAACCTTGAAAATGTTATGCTGAATGAAAGAAACCACTCACAAAAAGACCATATATTACATGATTCCATTCACATAAAAGTCCAGAATAGGGAAATAAATAAAGTAGTTTAGTGATTGCTTAGGCCTGGGGACTGGAGGACAGAACAGAGGTATAGGAGTTTGATCGCAAAAGGGTACAGAGTTTCTTTTCCTTTCTTTCTTTTTTTATTGTGGTAAAAATATGTATAAGAAAACATTTGCCAATTAAAAAATGTTTACCTGTACAATTCAGTGACCTTGCTTATGTTCATCATGTTGTGCAACTATTACCATCTCTTTTTCCAAATTACAATTAACAGTGTTCCTTTTTGAAGTAATGAAAGTGTTCCAAAATCGACTATGGTGATGGTTGCACGTATCTGTGAATCTACTAAAAACCATTGAGCTGTACAGTTTAAATGGGTGAATTGTATGTTATGTGAATTATATCTCAATGAAGCTTTAAAAATTTTTAAAACATAAAAGCAATGAAATCACTGAAGAAAAGTTTTATCCTTTGGGAATCTATTAATATAATGATATATCTTGTATGATTGTGCAGCAGCCATCACATGAAGACAAAAATCACGTGTTAAAGATGGCATGGTTCTTTGATGACATCCTTGAACAGTTGCAAAAGCCCTGGAGTCCAACTTCCACACTTCTTATATGGGACAAATAAGCTCCTTACTTAAGCTGTTGTTGAATTTTTCATAATTTATAGTTAAAAGCAATCCCATTAGATACAGACCTTTTCTGTTCTGTTCACTTGCATCTCCAAATCCTGACACATAGTGTCTTAGTCATCTAGTGCTGCTATAATAGAAATACGACAAGTGGATGGCTTTAACAAAGAGAAGTTTCTTCTCTCACAGTCTAGTAGGCTACAAGTTCAAATTCAGGGCATTAGCTCCAGGAGAAGGCTTTCTCTCTCTGTCGGCTCTGGAGGAAGGTCCTTGTGATGCATCAGTCTTCGCTTGGTCTGGGAGCATCTCAGCACAGGAACCTCAGGTCCAAAGGACATGCTGTGCTCCCAGCACTGCTTTCTTGGTGGTATGAGGTTCCCGTGTGTTTCTGCTCACTTCTCTCTTCTATATCTTAAAAGAGATTGGCTTAAGACACTATCTAATCTTGCAGACGTCAACAGTATAAGAGCCACTAATCCATCTTATTACAACACAGTGATAGAGTTTACAACACATAAGAAAATCACATCAGATTACAGAATGGTACACAATCATACAATACTGGGAATCATGACCCAGCCAAATTGATACACACATTTTTTTGGGGACATAATTCAATCCGTGACACATGGTAAGTAGCTGATAAATATATTCTGAATAACTGAATGGATTTTTTTCATTCACCTTGCCTGGGGTGCAACAAATCTTTTCAATCTCAGGCTCAAATTATTCATCAACTCAGGGAAATGTGTGTATTTTTTAAAAAACACATTTGCTTAATTTTTATATCTTCATCTGTTCCTTTTTCACCTCCTAGAAAAAATTTTAATTGCATGTGAGGCCTCAGATTTGTCTTTCAAAATAGCTGATTGTTTCCTCAATAATTTCCATTTCTTTTTCTTTATGTTGTGAGATATTTCTTAAAATTAATCTTTCATATTCTACAAATTTGATTCGCAAGAGCTACTGGACTTCCCTCATTTCACCTGTTGAATGCGTTTTAAAAGTTAATTTTACATGTTGAACATAAATTAATGTCCCTGAACTGTACATGTGAAGACTGTCAAAATGGCAGATGTTTTCTACATACATAGTTAACACAAAATTTTTTTAAGTTAGTTTTGATTTTTATCAAAGTATGCACGTTTTTGAAAAGCAAAATACTTTTACGAGACTCATTACAACAAGCCTCACCTACGTGACTGTCCCCAGAGACAGCCACTTTCAACTCTTTTAGCTGGTTGTCTTATGCCTCCTTATCCTTGGTGGGTGAGAGAAAGATGTGGCAGTCTGCTTCCGTAAAATAGAACCTATGAGGTGGTTCTATTCTGTCCTACGGGGTTACTGTGAGTCGAAATTGACTCAATGGCAATGGGTTTTTACCCTTGGTGGTGCAATAGTTTAAGTACAAGACTGCTCCTGGGGCTAGGGGAAGGGAGACTTGACTATCTAATCTCGTAAAGATTACAGCCTAGGAAACTCTATGGCGCAGTTCTACTCTGTCCTTTGGGGTCACTATGAGTCAGAATCATGCAACAAAATCTACAACAACATCCCTAAATAACATGTTTTTATTATCGTTTCTCCATTAGCTTTAGGTATTATCTATTAACACCTCACCACGGGAGCTGAAGATTTCTCTCTTTCCCACCTCCACCACACATATACACAAACTTTCATTTCCCAATAAAGATATAGTATAACTTTGGTGAGTTTGATATTCAAGATTCACATTTTTTATGACTATATAAGTTATGTTCACAGGAAAGCCATGTAGTATGTCATGATTATTCCTTTCCTGGAATTAATAATTTTTTTTTATCACCTGCTTAGTTTTTTGTGTATTCACCAATGTTTGTTTCAAACCAAAACTTTCTTCTGATTTGTAAATTTTTCTCAGCATATTCTACATATTTATTATTTACAACTTATTGAAGAGATCTCCACCACATTCTTTGGCCTTGCTCAGTCTCATCTAGCTGTTCCTCAGGCCTGCAATACAATACTCATCTCTTTGCCTTTACCTGTGGATCCTCTTCACTTTTTCCTGTACTGGATCTTGTGTTTCCTGAACACCATACTTTCTTATCCTTGGTTTATTCCTTTGTTTTTGTTGAGCTAATTTTATAGCCCTTTCTTAAGAAGGAAAACATGGGAAAATTTTTGTGATGGAGAACACATGAAAATATTTTTATTTAACCTCACAATTTATAGTCTAACTGGATTTATTATTTTAGGTTGGAAATAACTTTCCCTCAAAAAAAAAAAAAAATTGAAGCTGTTGAACCATTATCTTCTAGCTTCTAAAATTGCTGTTGAGAAATCCAATATTGCTCTGATTCTTCAGTTTTTATGTTACATTTTTCTCTCAAAGGCTGGTAGAATCTTTGATTGGTTGCCAGTTTTCTAGAATTTTACAATATTTTGAATCTGTTTTTATCTGTTGTATTGGGCACTCAGTAGGCACATTCAGTCTGGGAATTTAGTTTCTTGTATTCTGGAAAATTTTCTTGAATTGGTTCTTTGATATCCTCCACTGTTTTTTCCTCTTCTATCTTAGAAGTCTTGGTTGGTCTTATCTTTTCATATAGTCATCTTTTTATTTTACTTCCTAGGATAATTTTTTAATTTTATCTTCTAATCTATTGAGTCATGCTATCACACTTTTAATTTTCAAGAGCTTTCATCTGTTCTCAGAATATTCCATTTAAAACAACAATCTTATTTTTGTTCCATGGATGCAATGATATCTTCTTACCAATCTAAGGATAAGAATAATTTTTTTTTTTTTTTTTGGAAAAATTTTCCTCCCTGGTTTGTCTTTGTTTACTACACATAAAATGTTTTCTGAAATACCTGGTAAACCAAAAAACAAAAGACAAACTCGTTGTTGAGTCAATTATGACTCATAGAGATTCTATGGGACAGAGTAGAACTGCTCCATAGGGTTTCCAAGGAGCAGCTGGTGGATACCAACTGCCGACCTTTCGGTTAGTAGCTGTACCCCTTAACCACTGCACTACCAGTACTCCGAAATAGCTGGTAGTCCTTGGCTACTTGTTCCTATTTTAGACTTGCGTACTAAAAAGCTAGTTGGACATTCTATGCATGTGTGAGGCTTGTCAACTGGGGCCTTTGTTGTAGAGTGACCTGGCTAGGGCTTGTGTTGGAGAACTCCTAGTGTCAGTACCTTTAGGTCTTTTCTACATTTAACCTTCTAGCTACAAATTCAAGGATTCCCTCTACTCCTTCAGGATACCAGCCATAAGCTCAGGGGCCCCCAGGGTGCCCCTACTTCTGAACTGCTGGCTCCCACAACTCCCTTAGGTTAGAAAATTAGCTAGAATTACTCACAGGACTCATGGAAAGCACTATTGTTACAATTACCAGTTTTATTATAGCAAAAAAGATACCAATGAAGAAACACACAGGGCAGGGTTGGGAAAGGTTCCCAACATAGAGGTTCCATATCCCAAAAGGGATGTTCTACCCTCCCACTTGCATTGATGTTTTTCACTAACCAGCAAGCCCAGAGCTTCCAGATCCAGAGCTTTTTATGGGGCCTCATTACGAAGGCATGATTGATTGAATCATGTTTCCCCACCACAGTTCACCCCAGCTGATATCAGACAGTGGTCTTTCTGGCCTGGCAGTCTCCACCCAAGAAGCACCTCATTAGCATATATCCTCAAATGTGGTTTGGAAGCCTCATCAAAGACACATTAATCACTGGGGATATTCTGAGGTTTTAGAGGTTATCTCTCAGGAACCAGGGACAAACACCAAATTCTTTGGGTAAGGTTAACTTATTTACCCCACAGCCCTCATGGAGCTTACGTTCTATAAGTAAAATATTTAGTATCTTACATATGCATAAAGGAGACCTGGTGGTGCAGTGGTTAATTGCTTGGCTGCTAACCAAAAGATCGGTGGTTCAATCCACCAGCAGTTCTGCCGGAGAAAGATGTGGCACTCTGCTTCTGTAAAAATTAAAAAAAAACAAAACAAAAAACCAATCCCATTGCTGTCACCGACTCATAGTGATCCTATAGGACAGAGTAGAACTGTTCCATAAGGTTTCCAAGGCTGAAATCTTTACAGAAGCAGACTGCCACATCTTTCTCCCGCGGATCCACTGGTGGGTTCGAACCGCCAGTCTTTCAGTTAGCAGTCAAGTGCTTAACCGTTGCACCACCAGGGCCCCTCTCTGTAAAGTCTGTAGCGACTCGATGGCAATGGGTTTGGTTTGGGGTCTTTTTTTTTTTTTTTGCATAAATGCAACAGAGGAAAATAAAGTAAAAAAAGGGTGTGAGGAGTTGGTGATGAAGGAAGGGCGTCTGCAATTTTACATAGCATAGGTAAGGAAGAACTTAGTGAGAAAATGACCTTTGAATCAAAGCTTAAAGGAAATGAGGTGGAAAGCCGTGCAGTTATCTGGAGGAAAAGCAATCTAGGGAGAAGACAGGGCAAGTGCGAAAGCCTAGAGGAAGAAGCTTGCTGGTGTTGTAAAAACAATGAGGAAGACAGTGTGGCTGGAGGGAGCAAGAAGAGAGTGCCAGGAGATGCAGTCAGAGAGACAGAGAGGGGGCAGATCATGTAGGCCTTGCAGGATACTGTAGGGACTTTGGTTTTACTCTGAATGAGAAGGAAGCAATTGGAGGTCTTTGATCAGAGGAGGGACGTGATCTGACTTATATATTAACGACATCACTCTGTCTGCTGTGTTGAGAATAGACTGATGAGGGCAAGAATGAACGCAAGGAGACCTGTCATTAGTAATTATCATCCCTTCTTGGCAGAGGAAGTAAAAGAGACTTGGACATGACCAACCCCACAAACCCTCAACAGGTAGTCCCGTAACAACAGCGTCGACATCAACTGAGAGCTAGATGTGCTGAATCTCGGGCTTCCCTGCAGACCAATTGAATTACAATCCGCATTTTAGGGCAAACGGCAGGTGATTCTCTTGCACATAAAAGTTTGGGAAGCCTTGGTCTAAACTTGATGCTATATTGTCGTTGAAGCTTATTGATCAGGGGAAAGATACCATCAAAGTAATGTTCTAAGGAAGTTCTTATTTAGTAGCAAACAAAACAACGAAAAACCAACTAGGAGGAGATTATAATAACCTGGAAGTTTGTGTCAGAATGGCTGGCGTGACACATTCAATGAATGAATGATAGTAAGAATAAAAAAGAATTTTACCAAAAGAAGGAATGGAGACAAGGATTTTTTTTTATGAAAAAAAAAAAAAAATCCACAGACCTTAGGCGCTTGTTAAATAGAGTAGTGAGGTGTGTTGAAAAGGAAAACTTTGATAAATGAATCATTTAGATTTAACAGGGTTTATTGAGCAAGAAGCTGTTTACAAACAGGAAGTGTCCAAGCCAAAAAAGTCAACAGGCTCGTTCAAGCAGTGTGAGTATAAGTTTTTAAAGGCAGTTAGGGGATTTCCAATAGGGAAGTTACAGTGATTGGATCTTATGTCTTTAATCGAAGGGAGGGTTTTACAAAGCATGGAGCTTCCTGTCATTGACTTCACAGATATACTTGTTGGGAAATCGTGGAGCCTGGTATGGTGAGTCAGGAACATTTTTAACTGTCAGGTCGTTCTTTTCAGAAAGTCTCTTTGGTTAGGACATTTTGAAATTCCCTATTGTTCTGTCAAGATTTATATCTGGCACAAATGGCTGGTTTGATTTATTTATTCTTGAAAAAGTTTTGCTCCTGGCACAAATGGCCATTAATTTTTATTTAATATTTAACAGTAGGAAGAGACCATGAGACAGAGAGAGAGTTGAATAAAACATGAGATTAAAGTTTCAAATTTCATTTACAAAGAGAAAAAATGGACTATTGCTAGAAATAAAGATGTCCAATGGAAAGGTAATTTTTTTAAATTGTGCTTTAAGTGAAGGTTTACAGAACAAATATTTTCTCATTGAACAGTCAGTACACATGTTGTTTTATGAGATTGGTTAACAACCCAACGACATGTCAACATGCTACCTTCTTGGCCTTGGAGGACCTTTTTCCTTTTTTGTTTGATGAAAATGTACATAGCCAAAGATACACCATTTCAGAAATTTCTACATGTATAATTCAGTGACGTCGATTACATTCTTCCAGTTGTGCTGCTATTCCCACTTTAGATGAAGGTTTACAGAACAAAATGGTTTCTCATTAAACAGTTAGTACACATATTGCCCTATGACAATGGTTAACAACCCCACTACATGTCAACACTGTCCTTACTCAACCTTGGGTTCCCTATCACCAGCTTTCCTGTCCCCTACTGCCTTCTAGTCCTTGTTTCTGGACTGATGTGCCTCATTAGTCCCATTTTGTTTTATGGGGCTGTCCACTCCCTGGCTGAATGGTGAACCTCGGGACTGACTTCACCTCTGAGCTAAAAGGTGTCCGGGGGACGTACTCTCAGGGTTTCTCCAGTCTCTGTCAGGCCAGTAAATCTGGTCTTTTTTGTGTGTGTGTTAGAATTTTGTTCTACATCCTTCTCCAGCTCTGTCTAGAACCCTCTGTTGTGATCCTGGTCAGAGCAGTCAGTGGTGGTAGCCAGGCACCATCTAGCTGTACTGGACTCAGTCTGGTAGGGGCCTTGGTAGCTGTGGTCCATTAGTCCTCTGGACTAATCTTTTCCATGTATCCTGTTCTCTTCATTCTCCCTTGCTCCCAAAGGGGTGAGACCAGTGGAGTATTTTAGATGGCTGCTCACAGGTTTTTAAGACCCCAGACGCTACTCACCAAGGTAGAATGCAGAACACTGTCTTATAAACTGTTATGCCAATTGAGCTAGATGTTCCCCGAGAGCATGATCCCCACAGCCCCAATGGAAAGGTAATTTTGTGAGAATGAGGATAAGGCAAGTTAGAATTGTTGGATTTTTTTCTTGGAAATGTTTGGAAATATTCAGTAGGCAGTCAGGAATTTCAGGCTGGAGCAGTCCTGGGGCTGAAAAAGTCACCTGTGGTTTTGGAGTCATTTGCCTGGAGGTACCCTTTGAAGCAATGGAAGTGGTTGAGATATGAGAGAGAAGACAAAAAGAAGACTATGCCCGCATGCCTAGGACCTTACTCTTATTAAAGCTATAGAAAAGGTAGGGGCCAGAAGAAGGGCAGTCAGAGAGGAAGGAAGAGAACGAAGCATCTCTAACCAAGAACAGAGAGAGTTTCTAATTAGCCAAATACCATAGAGGTTAGAAGGAGCCCTGGTGGTGCAATGGTTAAATTCTCCTCTGCTAACCAAAAGGTCAGTGGTTTGAACCCACTAGCCACTCAGAGGGCAAAAGATGTAGCTGTCTGTTTCTGTAAAATATTACAGCCTTGGAAGCCCTATAGGGCAGTTCTGCTCTGTCCTACCTGGTCTCTATGAGTTGGCTTTGATTCAATGCACACAGCTACAACAACACCACAGAGGTTAGAAGTCAGAGAAGATGGTCCTTAGCACAAGGCAAATCAAGCCATTGGTGTGTTTCTAGACCGATTTTTCAGGAAGGAAACTAGAGGCTTATAGAAAGAATGGGTGGTTAAAAACTATCTGTGATATAGATAGATAATGGGGTGGTCATATATCTATCATATGTATCTTTTTTTCCTACAAACTGTAAACCATATTTAGTAAATATTTTTATTGATTTATTAAATATTTATTAAATGAAACAATTTATTAAATGAAATGTGCAAAGAGCACACTCAGCATTTCTCAAGCTGAAAGAACTGAAGAAAAAATTCAAGCCTCGAGTTGCAATATTGACAGATTCTATGGGCAAATTATTGAACTATGCAGGAAGCATAAAAAGAAGATGGAATATGCAAAGTCATTGTACCAAAAAGAATTGGTCGACATTCAATCATTTCAGGGGGTAGCATATGCTCAAGAACTGATGGTACTAAAGGAAGAAGTCCAAATTTCACGAAGGCATTGGTGAAAAACAAGGCTCCAGGAATTGACAGAATACCTATTGAGATGCTTCAACAAATGCATGCAATGCTGGAAGCACTCACTCGTTTATGCCAAGAAATGGAAGATAGCTACCTGGCCAACTGACTGGAAAAGATCCATATTTGTGTCCATACCAAAGAAAGGTGATCCAAAAGAATGGAGAAATTATCAAACAATATCATTAATATTATACACAAGTAAAATTTTGCTGAAGATCATTCAAAAGCAGCACATCAACCGGGAACTGCCAGAATTTCAAGCTAGATTCAGAAGAGGATGTGGAATGAGGGATATCACTGCTGATATTAGATGGATCTTGCCTGAAAGTGAAGAACACCAGAAAGATGTTTACCTGTGTTTTATTGACTATGCAAAGGAATTTGACTGTGTGGATCATAACAAATTATGGAAAACATTGTGAAGAAAGGGAATTCTAGAACACTTAATTGTGCTCATGCAGAACCTGCACACAGACCAAGAGGCAGTCGTTCGAATAGAACAAGGAGCTACTGTGTGGTTTAAAATGCATCAAGGTTGTATCCTTTCACCATACCTATTCAGTGTGTATGCTGAGCAAATAATCTGAAATAATCCAAGAAACTGGACTATATGAAGAAGACATCAGGATTGGAGGGAGACTGATTAACAACCTATGATATGCAGATGACACAACCTTGTTTGTTGAAAGTGAGGAGGCCTTGAAACAGTTAGTAATGAAGATCAAAGGCTACAACCTTCAGTATGGACTATACCTCAACATAAAGAAAACAAAAATTCTCACAACTAGACCAATAAGCAACATCATTATAAATGGAGAAAGTATTGAAGTTGTCGAGGATTTTATTTTACTTGGATCCACAATCAATGCCCATGGAAGCTGCAGTCAAGAAATCAAAAGACGCATTGCATTGGGCAAATCTGCAGCAAAAGACCTCTTTAAAGAGTTGAAAAGCAAAGATGCCACTCTGAGGACTAAGGTGGACCTGACCCAAGCCATGGTATTTTCAATCTCCTCATATACATGTGAAAGCTGAATGACCAATGAGGAAGACCGAAGAAGAATGGATGCCTTTGAATTACGGTATTGGTGAAAAATATTGAATATACCACTGACTGCCAGAAGAACAAACAAATCTGTCTTGGAAGAAGTACAGCCAGAATTCTCCTTAGGAGAGAAGATGGTGAGACATTGTCTGATGTACTTCGGACGTGTTATCAGGAGGGAACAGTCCCTGGAGAAGGACATTATGCTTGGTAAAGTAGAGGGTTAGGAAAAAAATGAAGACCCTCAATGAAATGGATTAACACGGTGGCTGCAGCAATGGGCTTATATATATATTTGTATTTAAATATAAATATAAATACTGTGAGGATGGCACTGGACGGGCAGTATTTCATTCTAGTGTTAGACTCACAGGTTAGCTATGAGTCGGAAATGACTTGATGGTACCTAACAACAACAACAACAATTAAATATCCTTTGTTTTTCACTAAAGAGACATCAGAGAGGCCTGAGTCTCAACACACAGCAAGTCTCCTCATTCTTGAAGTAGATAATATGGATCAACCACAGCACGGATTCCAAGGAACGGCCTGACAGCCACTGAAGGGTTGATCTGTCAGGTCTCTTCTAGCTCTAGCATTCTGGGATTTTTGCAGGGCATCTTGCAGAAGAACTGCTGTGTAGGAGTCAAAAGTTCCCTCCCATTGTTAGGGATGGTTCACCTGGTGAAGGCTTCCATCAGGCCTCAGGAAAGAGTGAGCATCGCCTGAGTCCACGATGGCCTCAGATCATGAAGATGCCTGGGAATGGGCCTTAGAATTTTTTGTCTTTATTATATTCTCTGACCTGTGTTCAATTTTGCTGTGGATCTTATTTTCTTATTTTAATTACTGGTCACTAAGCATGAGTTGGAGCCCTGGTAGTGCAGTGGTTCAGAAATTGCTACTAACCAAAAGGTCGGCAGTTCGAATCCACCAGCTGCTCCTTGGAAACCTTGTGGGGCAGTTCTACTCCGTCTTATAGGGTGTCTATGAGTCGGAATCGACTCAACAGCAATGGGTCTGGTTTTGTTTGGTTAAGTGTGAGTAAGCAGCATCTTTGATACTTACCAAACATTACACCTATGACTCCATTGTTATGAAGTACTAATGGTTCTGCTAAACAGTCAGCCCTGTGCAAATAGTCATCAAGTGACCAAGAATTATGATCTCATTGGATCAAATGTCCCTCGGTGATGCCAAGTCAAAAGAATACTTCAGGAGCTGCCTTTGCAGTAGGAAACGTCAGTCATGTGTTATATTCTATCAATGCACCATAGATTTTATTTGCTCTAAGAAAACATCTGAAATGTTCTTATTCAATGGCTTCTAAAGATTAAATATGCCAAAATACATTTTCCCTTAAAAAACAAAACCTTGAAAATGTGACTTTAAAAATGTAAAAGAAGAATCATATTAAATTGTTCACAATTCTGCTTTTTCCTATTAAGCCAGAAAAGTGTTTATTGTAATCTTCTCCAGCCCCTTTTAGTGTGTGGGTGTGTGTGTGTGCACGCACACGCACGCACGTGCATGTGTGTGTATGTGTTAAACATGGCATTGTGAAGATTGAATTGGAAGTAGACTTGGGAGAATGGGAGATCAGGCAAGCAGTAAGTCCAGTGGTTCAGAAATCAAGAAAAAAAGATTTACACTGAGTGAGAATAAACAGAAGGTATAGATAAGACATTGTAAAGAAAATCAGGCAGTCCTGGGATACTTCTTACAAGCTGCAGTACTTTGAGCCGGAGAAGACTTGGTCTGGTAAATGGGAATAATTATAGTTCCTACCTTATCGTGTTGTTGTGAGGATTGAGTAAGACACTAAATGTAAAACAAGTCCTCAGTACCTAATAGGTGCTCAGTAAATGATGGTGATTAGGCTCCTCACATATGCTACCCCTTCAAAGCATATACTGGGGAACATACCTGTGTTCTCAACTGTTGAAGGAATTTTGGGTATTTGCAGGTAAGAAAAGACTTCTTCTATGGGCTGCTTGGACTTCCTCTGAGGTTCTGAAGCTAAACCTGATGGAGTCTTTCTAGGAAAGGAGAGAGGATTTAGGAGAACTGTTCTCACACTCCTCCAGACATCCAGTTACCACGATCATGTGTGGGTTACCCAGATGCTATGGGAGTAGATGAAGCAGTAATGTTCTTTCAGCCCTAGACATTCCCTACTTGAATTCAATATGCCAGCCCCATGCCTTCATTCCCATCTTGATCTTCTGTCCTCCCTGCCTCACTTTGAACCGAAATGGGATTCCTTTTCTCTCCCCAAAGCCAGAGTTCATTTCCTTGAGATTTCTCTGCTCCCCTGCAACAAATCCCTTATTTGGGAGAGGATGAAATCATCTTAGGTAAGACTGTTGGCATTACAGTCATTGCAGCTATTAGAAAATTAAAGCAATAAAAAGAGATATTTGATTTGGCCATATAAAGTAACTCTTATATCAGGCACTTATGTTTTCTTATCACTTATATCTAATTACCTTGGAACATTATGAATATGACTAACATCAATTGGCCCTGATTAAGGTGAACATGCTTCATGATCGTCTGTTCATGTAACAGGACCTCAAAGTATTTGTAATGAAAGAAATAGAGATAGTAACATAGAATGCCACTCAAAACGTTAACATTGGACTTTGCAATATTATGGAGATAATATAATCTTCACTAAAGTTTCAGTCCAACACTGCTATCTATCTTCCAAACCTGCCACAGGAGATTATATATTCTTAAGGTTTCTCCGGAGCAGTGGTTCTCGTCATTTTGTCTGTCCATGACCCATTTAATAAAGAATCTGATGAACGCTAACAGTGTTTTCCCAGAAAAGTGCACACAATCTTTAATTTTATATACAGTTTCCGGGTGTTCACAAAAAAACCTGGTCTCCTTAAAATCTAGGTTAAGAACCCCAGTTCTGGAAGATTTTACTTTATTTTTTTTAGCTTTTTTGGTATGCTTGTGGATACTGTTCTTGAGGAAACTGAATAATAAAGGCAAATGATTTTTCAGTGCTATGTGCCAGACACTGTTATAGTAATAAAAATGAGGGTGATTTGAAGTGTGTATGTGTGTGTGTGTGTGTGTGTGTGCATGCATGTGAGTGTGTGTGGCATTTACCCCCCACTTCCTAGCTGTTTGTTGTGGCCCAGTGAAAGCAAACGAGAGGGTGGAAGTTAAGAATGTAAAGTGCTCTGTCCTTTATGCACTGCATTTGTTGATGTTGTTAGTTGCCATGGAGTAGGCTCCGACTCATAGTGACCTTATGTATAACAGAACAAAACGTGGCCTAGCCTTGTGCAATCCTCATAATTGCTATTTTTTGAGTCCACTGCTGCAGCCACTGTGTCAGTCCATCTCACTGAGGGCTTTCCTCTTTTTTGCTGACCTTGTACTTTACCCACCATAATGTCCTTCTCCAGCGATTGGTCCTTCCTGATGACACGCCCAAAGTAAGTGAGATGAAATCTTATCATCCTTGCTTCTAAAGAGTATTCTGGCTGTACTTCCTCCAAGACATAGAACATTTGAAACTTCCTCAGAGCACTTCGTATATGTTAGCTACAAGAGCAATACTTTGGAGGGGAGAGAGAAATTAGTTGAATGTATTTAAAATAGTTTGATAGCATTGAAATAGGTCAAACTTGCTTCCTTTGGGAGAAGTGAAGGATGCCTTTTAAAAGTCTTTACTGTTCTTCTGATTTCAACCACAGTATATGCTCAGATACAAATTTTGAAAAGCCAAGTAAGCACAAAACATGCTTATTCACTTTTATTATAAAAGTTTTCAGAGAAAAGTTGGATAGTACAATGGATAACGTATATACACTCCACCTAGATTCAATAAACGTTAACATTTTGCTTTTTTTTTTCTCCCTGTATTCCTTATCTTGCTAAGCCATTTAAAAGTTGTAGCTATCATGATCTAATGTCCTAAGAACACTGGCCAACATAGCTATATACCTAAAAAAAACAATTCCATATCATCTAATATCCACTCCATTTTCAAATTTCCCCAACTGTGTTCCTAAAACTAAAGTGGCAATTCTAGAAAAAAAAAAGAACTTCCAGAAGGACAATAAGAACTGAGTCATCAATCTACTTCTAAATCAAGGAATTGAAAGAGTATCAGGGAGGTGAAGTTTATAGCATAATAAGCACAGTTGACAACTAGCTCTTAAACTCTTTATACAGCACTGCATTTGAGACCCAGTTTTGACTCTCGTGGGCTACTTGACACAAAAAGCGCAATCTCCTTCCAACCTGTTGGCTGAGTGGAGCTCCACAGTATGGCCTAAGAGAAATTGTTCATTTGCAATATTTTCTTGGGCTCCTGTTCATAAGATACTGCACAGAAGTTTATCTACATAAATAGCTGTAATTTCTTTTTCATGTCTGGGTGAGATTTAGCTATTATTTCTAGAAGCTTTTTTGAGGTGCTGATCATGTAGTAGTTACAAAAAAGAAAAACAAAAAACCATTGTCGTTGAGTAGATTTCAACTCATAGTGACCCTACAGGACAGAGTAGAACTGCCCCATAGGGTTTCCAAGAAGCTGCTGGTGGATTCAAACTGCTGACCTTTTGGTTAGCAGCCGAGCTCTTAACCACTGCACCACCAGGGCTCCATGTAGTAGTTAGTATGATAAAAATTGTTTAAAGAAAAAAGAATAATACTTTGATGACTTTCTAGTGCCTCAAAGTTGTCAGTTGCCATCCAGAAGTAAATGTCGCTTGGTCTTGCACCATCTTCATGATTGTTGGTATGTTTGAGTTCATTGTTGTGGCTATTGCAAGGGCGGGTTAACCAGTAAGCACGGCACACACTAGCTTACGGTAAGCAAGGTATGCACGGGCTTAATTGTGCTTACATATTAATCTGTAGTGCACATCTTTGATGTGGTGAGAAAGAGGTAAAATTGTGCACTACAGATTAGTAAGTAAGCACAAGTAAGCACATGCAGAGTTTGCTTATTGGGTTCTCGTCCCTGGGTTGTTGTGTTAAACCATCTCATGGAGAGTTTCCCTAGCTTTCACTGATCCTCTGCTTTACCAAACGGGATGTCCTTTTCTAGTAACTGCTCTTTCCTGATGATATGTCCAATGGAAGCGAGCCAAAGTCTCGCCATCATCGCTTCTACGCAGCATTCAAAGTTATGTTCTCCCCATTTTTCCATGGAGAACTGATTTCAAAAGGGAGCTGAAGTTTTTAGACTTTAGCAAGGTTAGGAAGAGAAACAGGGCTGGGAGAACAGAGATGCTGCTAATGTTATTTATAAAACTTTGGCATTTTAACACAAAGGATCTGAACGATAATCCACATTTCAACATAGAGCACAGAAATAAAAAGTAAAAAAAGTAAAACCTTTTGTAACAATCGTTTAGTAATAGCAGCGCTCAGTAGGCGGCAATGCACTCACAATGCATGCGCACAGGGTTAATAAGCCGATCCCCCCACAGCTAGAGAACTCAAACAGATGACGACAGGGGTGTTAATCATTTCCTTACCAGGCAATCTTAGTCACAGGTTCCTGCTAAAAGTGAAATCACCCCTCTGGTTTACATTTAAAAACTTTTTACTCAGTTCATGTTGCAATTTCTCCCTTCTAGGTTAAGCACATGGAAATCTGCTGGGCAATTTCCATTTGTTGCTCCCACAAGGTGGGGTTTATCTGATAGCGCAGTGGATGGAAACTTCAGAATAAAATTAAATGGCTGAAGGCTGAGCAGAGTTTATGCCGGCTGTGGTTATGAAGAGGGTAAGTGAATGAGCCTCAGAGTTGCTCTTACGTTCGTTCTTTCTTATACAGGATGTTATACACCATGAAGTGCAGCAGGCATAATCTTGCAACTGCAGTTAACCTTTTAGATTTGCTTGATGATTGTTTTTAGGTGATCACAGGCCAGACAGCAAGAAGTTAAAATGCATAATTGAGCATACATGACAAAACTGCTTGAGTTTCCCCTTGAAAAAAATCATTTTATTAATTCAACAGCTTGTTTAGTTACTTGAACTGTTACTGAAGTGTCCTTATGCACTGAAGTAATGTTGGACTGTTCAGAAATGAACTGGAGACAATTTTATATGAATGAAAAGGCATAAACAATTTTGATTATTGGAAATAGCCAAGCTAGAAACTGAATGAAACATCTGGAGGCAGGCTAAAAATGTCAAATAATTCTGGTTCTAATAGAAATACTGTGCATAATTGATTCACAAGGTAATTTTTTGTTGTTTCTTGAAATCTATTTCAGATAGTTTTATAAACAAAAGCTATACTGATTTTTGATTATTTTCTTTCTCGAAAAAGTAAATGATATTTGGGTAAAATAGAAGGACTTTCATTAGAAGAATGCTGATTTTTTTCTTTCTTATTTATTTTATTTTATTTTTAAAAATATTTTATTGTACTTCAGGTGAAGGCTTACAGAACAAATAGTTTCTCATGAAACAGTAGTACACATGTTGTTTTATGACATTGGTTAACAACCCCACAACATATTAACCGTCTAACTTCTCAGCCTTTTTTTTTTTTGGAGAAAATACACATAGCCAAAGATACACCATTTCAAAAATTTCTACATACACAGTTCAGTGACATTGACTACGCTCTTCCAGTTGTGCTGTTATTCTCACTTAAGACGAAGGCTTACAGAACAAAATAGTTTCTCATTTAACAGTTACTACAAATGTTGCCCTATGACAATGGTTAACAATCTCACAACACATCAACAATATCCTTACTCAACCTTGGGTTCCCTATCACCAGCTTCCTTGTCCCCTTCTGCCTTCTGGCCCTTGTCACTGGACTCCTGTACTTCGTTAGTCTCATTTGGTTTATGGGGCTGTCCACTCCCAGGCTGAATGGTGAACCTCGGAGATAACTTCACTCCTGAGCTAAAAGGGTGTCTGGGGGCCATACTCTCAGGGTTTCTCCAGTCTCCTTTAGGCCAGTAAATCTGGTCTTCTTTTTTGTGAGTTAGAATTATGCTCTACATCCTTCTCCAGCGCTGTCCAGAACCGTCTGTTGTGATTCTGGTCAGAGCAGTCAGTGGTAGTAGCCGGGTATCATCTAGCTGTACTGGACTCAGTCCGGTGGAGGCCTTGGTAGCTGTGGACAATTAGTCCTTCAGACTAATCTTTTCCTTGTATCCTGTTCTCTTCATTCTCCCTTGTTCCTGAAGGGATGAGACCAGTGCAGTATCTTAGACGGCTGCTCACAGGCTTTTAAGACCTCAGACACTACTCACCAAGGTAGAATGTAGCGCATTGTCTTTATAAGTAGTGTCATGCCAATTGAGCTAGATGTTCCCCGAGACCATGGTCCCCACAGCCCTCCGCCCAGCAATTCAGTCCCTCAGGGAGTTTGGATGTGTCTATGGGGCTTCCATGACCTTTCCTTGTATAGGTTGTGCTAGTTTCCCCTGTATTGTGTACTGTCTCACCCTTCACCCAAGATACCACTTATCTATTGCCTATTTAGTATTTCCCCCCCCACCCCTCCCATCCCTGGTAACCAACAAAGATTGTTACATTTTGTGTGTGAACTTTTTCATGGGTTTTTACAATAGAGGTCTCATACAATATTTGTCCTTTTGTGATTGACTTATTTCACTCAGCATAATGTCCTCCAGTTTCATCCATGTTATGAGATGCTTCACAGATTCATCATTGTTCTTTCTCATTGCATAGTACTCCATTGTGTGTATGTACCATAGTTTGTTTATCCATTCATCTGTTGATGGGCATCTAGGTTGTTTCCATCATTTTGCTATTGTGAACAATGCTGCCATGAACATAGGTGTGCATATTGTCTATTCGAGTGACGACTCTTATTTCTCTAGGATATATTCCTAGGAGTGGGATTGCTGGATCGAATGGTATGTCTATTTTTAGCTTTCTGAGGAAGCGCCATATCATTTTCCAAAATGGTTGTATCATTTTGCATTCCCACCAGCAGTGCATAAGAGTTCCCATCTCCCTGCAGCCCCTCCAACATTTGTTATTTCCAGTGTTTTTGATTCGTGCCAGTAATGCTGGGATGAGATGGTATCTCATTGTGGTTTTAATTTGCATTTCTCTAATGGTTAGTGATCGCGAGCGTTTCCTCATGTGTCTGCTGCCCATTTGAATGTCTTCTTTGGTGAAATGTCTGTTCATTTCCTTTGCCCATTTTTTAATAGGATTATTTGTCTTTTTGTTGTAGAGGTGTTGGATTTTCTGTAGATTATGGAGATTGGACCTTTGTCTGACTTGTACTAACCAAAAATTTTTTCCCAGTCTGTAGGTTCTCTTTTTACTCTTTTGGTGAAGTCTTTTGAAAAGCATAGGTGTTTGATTTTTAGAAGATCCCAGTTATCTAGCTTATCTGTTGGGGTTTGTGCATTGATGGTTATGGTTTGTATCCTGTTAATATCGTGTATTAAGGCCTGAAGTGTTGGTCCTATTTTTTCTTCTATGAACTTTATAGTTTTAGGCTTTATATTCAGGTCTTTGATCCATTTTGAAGTAGTTTTTGTATACGGTGTGAGGTATGGGTTCTGTTTCATTTTTTTGCAAATGGATATCCAGTTTTGCCAGCACCATTTGTTAAAAAGACTGTCGTTTCCCCATCTGATGAACTTTGGGCCCTTGTCGAAGATCAGGTGACCGTAGGTGGATGGATTTACATCTGGGTTCTCAATTCTGTTCCATTGGTCAATGGATCTGTCGTTGTACCAGTACCAGGATGTTTTGACTACTGTAGCTGTATAGTAGGTTCTGAAGTCAGGTAGTGTGAGTTCGCCAACTTTATTCTTCTTCTTCAGCAGTGCTTTAATATTCGGGGCTTCTTCCCTTTCCATATAAAGTTAATGATTAGTTTTTCCATCTCTTTGAAGGATGTTGTTGGTATTTGGATCGGGATTGCACTGTATTTGTAAATTGCTGTGGGTAGAATTGACATTTTCACAATGTTGAGTCTGCCTATCCATGAGCATGGTATGTTTTTCCATTTATGTAGATCCCTTTGGGTTCCATGCAGTAGTGTTTTGTAGTTTTCTTTGTATAGGTCTTTTACATCCCTGGTTAGATTTATTCCTAAGTATTTTATCTTTTTAGGGGCTATTGAAAATGGTATTGTTTTCCTGATTTCTTTTTCATCGTTCTCCTTACTGGTGTATAGGAATCCAACTGATTTTTAAATCTTTAGCTTGTATCCTGCTACTCTGCTGAATCTTTCTGTTAGTTCCCGTAGATTTCTCAAGGAGTCTTTAGGGTTTTCTATGCATAGTATCATATCATCTGCAAACAGAGACAGTTTAACTTCTTCATTACCAATTTGGATGCCCTTTATTTCTTTTTCTTGCCTTATTGCTCTAGCTAGAACTTCCAGCACAATGTTAAATAGGAGTGGTGATAAAGGGCATCCTTGTCTTGTTCCTGATTTCAAGGGGAATGTTTTCAGCCTCTCTCCATTAAGAATGATGTTGGTCGTTGGTTTTGCATAGATGCCCTTTATTATGTTGAGAAATTTCCCTTCTATACCTATTTTATTGAGAGATTTTATCAGGAATGGGTGTTGGACATTGTTAAATGCCTTTTCTGCACCAATTGAGATGATCATGTGATTCTCTTCTTTCCTTTTATTTATGTGGTGGATTACGTTGATTGATTTTCTAATGTTGAACCACCCTGCATACCTGGCATGAATCCTACTTGGTCATGGTGTATTATTTTTTTGATATGATGCTGAATTCTATTGGCTAGAATTTTGTTGAGAATTTTTGCATCTATATTCATGAGAGATATTGGTCTGTAATTTTCTTTTTTTGTGACATCTTTGCCTGGTTTTGGTATCAGTGTTATGCTGGCTTCATAGAATGAATTTGGAATTGTTGCTTCCTCTTCTATGCTCTGAAATAGCTTGAGTAGTACTCGTTCAAGCTCTTCTGTAAATGTTTTGTAGAATTCTCCAGTGAAGCCATCTGGGCCAGGGCTTTTTTTGGTTGGGAGTTTTTTTATTACCTTTTCAATCTCTTCTCCTGTTATGTGTCTGTTTAGATTTTCAATATCACTTTGTTGTAGTTTGGGTAGGCCATGTGTTTCTAGAAATTTATCCATTTCCTCTATGTTTTCAAATTTGTTGGAATATAGTTTTTCATAATATTCTTTTATAATCCTTTTTATTTCAGTTGGGTCTGTTGTAATTTCCCCCATTCCATTTCTTATCTGGGTTATTTGCGTCCTCTCTGTTTTTCTTTTGTCAGTCTGGCCAGTGGTTTGTCGATTTTGTTGATTCTTTCAAAGAACGAACTTTTGGTTTTGTTGATTCTTTCTATTGTTTTTCTGTTCTCTATTTCATTTATTTCTGCTCTGATCTTTACTATTTCCTTTCTTCCATGGCTGTGGGCTTTTTTTGCTGTTCTTTTTCTATTTGTTTGAGTTCTGTAGTTAATGTTTGGATTTTGTCCCTTTCTTCTTTTTTGATGTGTGCATCTATTGCTCTAAATTGTCCTCTGAGGACTGCCTTTGCTGTGTCCCAAAGGTTTTGGTATGATGTGTTTTCATTCTCATTTGATTCTAGGAATTTTTTGATTCCATCTCTGATTTCTTCTATTACCCAGTGATGTGTAAGCAGGGTATTATTCAGTTTCCATGTAGTTGATTTTTTTTCCTTGCTCTTTCTGTTGTTAATTTCTACCTTGATGGCATTGTTGTCAGAGAAGGTACTTTGAATTATCTCAACGTTTTGGATCTTGTTGAGGATTGCTCTGTGGCCTAAGATGTGGTCTATTCTGGAGAACGTTCCATGTGCATTGGAAAAGAATGTGTACTTTGCAGTGGTTGGATGGAGTGTTCTATATATGTCTATGAGGTCAAGTTGGCCGATTGTGCCCTTTAGGTCTTCTGTATCTTTGCTGAGTTTCTTCTTAATTTTTCTGTCCTTTACTAAGAGTGGTGTGTAGAAGTCTCCTAGTATTATTGTGGAACTGTCAATTTCTCTTTTCAGTGTTGTTAGAGTTTGTTTTATGTATTTTGGAGCCCTGTCATTGGGTGCATACATGTTTATTATGGTTACGTCTTCATGATGGATTATCCCCTTAATCATTATATATTATCCTTCTTTGTCTTTTATGGTAGATTTTGTTTTAAAGTCTATTTTATCTGAGATTAGAATTGCCACTCCTGCTCTTCTTTGGTAGTTGTTAGCTTGATATATTTTTTTCCAACCTTTGACTTGTAATAAATTCACATCTTTGTTTCTAAGGTGTGTCTCTTGTAGACAGCATATTGATGGATCCTGTTTTCTTATCCTTTCTGTCACTCTCCATCTCTTTATGGATGCATTGAGTCCATTTACATTCAGTGTAATTATTGATAGATGTGAGTTTGTTGCTATCATTTTGTAGTGCCTTTTTTTGTGGTGCTGAAGTTTTCTTTGTTCTTCTTACTCATTTGTACTGAGTTACTTTTGTTTGTGGATTTTGTTTTCATTTCTTTTGTTTTTGTATGTTTTGTTTTTGCCGAGACTTTATGTTTTTCATCTTTATTTTTATGAGTTGGTTTGTTAACTTTTTTTGTGGTTACCATGAATTTTACCCTTATCTTTCTAGGTTTGAACAGTCTACCATTACTTGGTATCGCCTTGCCTTCCCCTCCATTGGAAGATTGTATACCTATGCCATTTATTCCCTCTTTTATTGTTTTGATGTTGTTGTCATTTATTGATTAACTGCTCTGATTCCCTGTTATATTTCTTTTGGTTTTGGATAGTCCTCGAGAGTTCATTTCCTAGATTGGTATATAGCTCATATGATCCTGTGTCCTAGGTTCTGACTGTGAGCTGAAGCTGTTTGTCCTCAGATCGAAGCACTCCCTTTAATAATTCCTGTAAGTTTGGTTTGACTTTTACATATTCCCTTAATTTCTGTTTATCTGGAAATGACCTAATTTCACCATCAAATTTGAATGAGAGTTTTGCAGGCTATATTATTATTGGCTGACAATTTTTTTCTTTCAAGATTTTATATATGTCATCCCATTGCCTTCTTGTCTGCATGGTTTCTGCTGAATAATCTGAGCTTAGTCTTATTGTTTCTCCTCTGTATGTGACTTCTTGTTTTTCACGAGCTGCTCTCAGGATTCTTTGTTTGTCTTTGGTTTTAGGGAGTGTGATTATGATATGCCTTGGTGATTTTCTTTTGAGGTCTCTTCTATATGGGCTTCGTTGAGCTTCTTGGATGGCCAGCTTTTCATCTTTCATGATATTGGGGAAGTTTTCTGTCAGCAGTTCCTCAATGTTCCTCTCTGCATTTTCTGTTTTCCCCCTTGTTCTGGAATTCCAATCACTCATAAATTTTTGCTTTTAATTGTGTCCCACATAACTCTCAGGGTCTCTTCATTTTTCTTTGTTCTTTTTTCTGAGTTTTCCTCAAACAGAGTTGTAGCCAAGTGTTTGCCTTCAATTCCTCTGAACCTGTCTTCCACTGTTTCAAATCTGCTTCTCAGCCCTTCTATGACATCATCTATTTCTGAAATCTTGTTGTCTGTCTTTTGGATTTCTAATTGTTGTTTTTGTATAATTTCTAGTTGTGAATTTATTTTGGCATTTTGTTCCTGCATCATCTTTCTGAATTCTTCCAATTTTTTGTCTGTATTGTCCATGAATTTGTCTATTTTTTCCTCATGTTTGTCAGTTTTTTGCCTCAGTTCTTGGAGAATTCTGAGTAATAGAGATTTGAATTCCCTATCAGGTAGTTCTAGTGCCTTTTCTTCTACTGGAAGATCATCTGGTGTTTTATTTTGGGTGCCTACTGGAACCATCCTGTCCTGTTTTTGTAGATGTTTTGGTATTGTCTGCTGTCTTCTGGGATTCAGTAGTTATTTTTCTCGTTTAGTGATTGTAGATTTTTTTGTTTCGTCCCTTTTTTTTAAAAAAAAATTTGACTATGTCTGAGTAGGCAGACTGTGTGTTCTTTGTTGTTTCCTCATCTGTGGGCACAGTACTTTTCACCTCCTTTTCCAACTGGCAGGGTCAGTCACTCAGATATGGTATGGCAGGGCAGGTCTAGCTGAAGAGTTACTGGGATGGGTTGTTTGTGGCACTTCCTACAGCCACCAGGGCGGGTCGGTAATTAGTGCAGGGCAGGTTCCAGTAGTCGGTGCCTGTGCTGCTTGGTGGTGTGATGTCAAGCGCATGGTGCAGGTAGACAGGATGTAGCAGGGAGATTGTTATGTGTGGAGCTAAGATGGATATGGAAGAGAGGAGAGAGGAACAGGAGCCAAAAACATACAAACAAACAAAAAAGAATGCTAGAGGAGCTTGCTGTTGGAATGGAGAGGTGAAAGACTATGAAATGGAGAAAAACAGAAAGGGGAAGAGGAAGAAAAGAAAAGAATGAAGAAATAAAAATCAGAAAGGTTAAAGAACCGCAAATTTCCCAGTGATCCCACTGATGTAGCTATGAGGTCTGGGGAAGTTGCTCTCAGCTGTTCCAGTACAGCCTGGCTAGAAGGCATAGAGGTATACAATGCCTGGTATTCTGGGATCAGAAAGAGAAGGAAGATATAGAGAGATGAGAAACCGAGCAATGAAGAAAGACAAAGAGGGAAAAGAAAACAAAACAAATAATAATAATAAAAAAAGAACAAGAAAGTCCCCCCCAAAAAAAAACAGAAAAAAAAAAAAAAAACCAGTGAAAAAAGAAATGATCTCAGGGATCTCTCTGCACGTCTGTGGAAGCTGACAGGGAGTTCCTTGCCACGCAGCTCCGCCTGGTCAGAAAGGGTTCCCAACTCAATAAAAGGAAAAGAAAACAAACAAACAATTCAAAACAAACAAACGAACAAAAGCCCCAGGATCCCACCAGCGCAGTAGCCCAGACCGGGAAGCAGCTCCACACTCAAATGGAGCTCTGCAGCCCCTCCAGAAGAAGCAAAGATGGCGCATGGAGCCTGGCACTCGAGTAAAAGGAGGGGAGGCAGCCAGAGGCAAGCAAGAAATCAAAAGAAGCAGGGAAAAAAAAAAAAATACAAAGCAACACCTGCAGCCAACAAATGGCACTCAGAGAGCCAGCTAGTGCGGGCTGGTGTTTCTGGACAAGAGACTGTGTCCACGGGAAGCAGAGGGGGCCGAGGGTCGGTGAAGAAGGGTAGAGAGTGGGAAAGCGTATATCACAAATTACCAGTGCTCTGGAGCCCCTCAGGAAGAAGCAAAGATGGCGCACAGAGCGAGGCACGCGAGTGAAAGGAGGGGGAAGTGGCGAGAGGCAAGTGAGAAATCAAAAGAAGCAGAAGAAAAAAAAGCATCACTAGCAGCCAACAAATGGCACCCAGAGAGCTGCCCGCTTGGGTGTGTGGAATCCAAGCAGCTGCTTTCCGGTCAAGAGACCGTGGCTGTGGGAAGCAGAGGAGTCTGAGCAGGGGTGAAGTGTGGTGGGGGGGTGTTAAAGCGCACACCGCAAATTACCGGTTGTTTTGTCTCCCACTGGATGCTCCATGAGGCTGCTTTCTCGTACCCTTATTTGCTGGTCTCTGACAGGAGTCCAAGATGGTGGATCCGTGCTGCGTTAGCTGGTAGGGGACCTCTGCATGAATCTCTCCTCGCTCTCCCTTCTCTGTCAGTTTTCTCACTCCATTTGGTGCTTGGCTGAGTTCTTTATCTCTTCATTTGATGTTTTAGGGTTTCAGGATTGTTGTATTCTCTGTTCGGCTTAGTTTTTCGGATCTTTACTGTGGAGGGACAGTGTGGTGCTTCTGCCTAGAGCGCTATTTTGCTGGAACTCCTCTCTTGCTTATTTTAAGGAAAATTTTATTTCAAGAAAAATTCCAGATGTCTCTTTTTTGATGCCTAGAACAGTCCTGGGCACATAGGTGATGGTTTGGAAATAGCTATTGATTATTTCTCTTTTGCAGTTTGCACCTATATTAATGGATCTTAGGTGATATATTCTAGTTGCTTGTATAAATTCTTATTAAGTACTAGGTCAGTGATGAAAGAAAAAGGAAGCAGAAGATAGAGTCTTTATCTGAAGGGAATTTAAACTCATGTCTTTGAATTCGCTATGAATCAAACAGTTCCATTTTGGAGAATTTTAATTAAAACTTTTAAGTGTTTGAAAAATTGTACAGATGATATGCTTTTTACAACAGCATTGCTCATCACTGTAAAATCCTGGAAACCACCAACTGCTAATAAACAGAGTAGGGGTTAAATATAATGGAATACTATATCACCCAGAAAAAAGAATGAGGTGAATCTATACATATTATTAACATGAACCAGCCTAAGTTATATTGCTAAATAATAAAAATAGTTTCAAAAAATAGTAAGTATAGTATATTTTCACTTTTTGTACAAATAAATGTCAATATATACATTTACTATGTTTATAGGACTATTCACCAAACCATTTACAGTGACTATTTTTGGGGGCTAGATTTGAAAGTTTACTTTGTACCTTGTAGACACTGTATGTAATTGGCAGGGACTTTATTCGGAGCCCTGGTCGCTCAGTGGTTAGAGTGTGAGGCTACTAACTAAAAGGACACCAGTTTGAACCCACCAGCCATTCCGAGGGAGAAAGATGCGGCAGTCTGCTTCCGTAAAGATTTACAGCCTTGGGAATCCTATGGGGCAGTTCTACTCTGTCCTATAGGGTCACAGTGAGTTGGAATCAACTTGACACTAATGGGTTTAGTGTTTTTGTTTGGTAAGAGGAGATACATTCAAACAAACGCCTCAGAATTGGAGAAATGATCAAGAACCAAGCAACGAATGGACGAGATGGAGAGCACTTTTTCCTAAACCTTTATTCTTGGCTAGATTTTTTTCAATTGGTATAGAAGGGATATTTCTCTGTTGTCTATCTGCTTTGTTGTTAGGTGCTGTCAATTCATTTTCAACTCATAGTGACCCCATGTGACAAGGTTGTCTTGGCTGTAGAGTGGCTGGGTGGGTTTGAACTGCCAACCTTTACAGTTAGAAGTTGAGCACTTAATTGTTTGTGCCAGCAAGGCTCCAGGCATTTTTCTTGAGGTTGTAAAACAGCCACCAGAATCTCCAGGAACCATGTTCTTTCAGATTCAAATTCAGCAGAGAGGAGCAAATACCTTTGCCTAAGCAGTCCGAGTAAACCAAACCAAGAGACTCACTCGGAGTGGACAGGTACTAACAGTGGCCAGGGAAGAGAATGTGCTGGTTTCGTGAGCTTCTAGGGCCAAGGGTAAAGCCTCAAGCAGATCAAGTGGAGTGAGGGTGGGGAGGGGTGAATCCCCAAATAAAAATCAAGACTGTTGCCTTAATAAAGAGGAATCGATGTCCTGTAGTCAGGCAATGAATGTCAAACACAAAGGAAGATAATTATTCCATTTGCTTCATTTCTACTATATTTAATGTATTTAAATATGAATAAATTACATATAAGGATCCCTGGTGGGGAAATTGTTAAGCACTGGGCTGCTAACCGAAAGGTTGGAGGTTCGAACCCACCAGCTGCTCCGTGGGAGAAAAAGCCTGGCAATCTGCTCCCGTAAAGATTTCAGGCTAGGAAACCCTGTAGGGTACTTCTACTCTGTCATATATTGTCACTATGAGTCAGAATCCGACTGGACAGCACACAATAACAAAGTTACTTATTCAAGAACTCATTCAACTCTAACTCTCTAAGGATGTACATACAGATAGCAACTGTTAAGAAGGAGACAGATGGGAAGACAGAAGGAGGAGGTTACCTGAATTGATTGAAGCCAGAATCCTGGTCTAGAACAGTGCTTCTCGATCTCTGCTCCATATTAACATTATTTGGGGATAATCCTGATTCCCAGGTGGAGAATTATGATAGCATATGCAAAATTTTTTTTCAAACTTTTTATAAATCATAATTGTTGATGGTAGTATTAGAATTGTTATTCCGAGACTTGTGTATTTTTATGGAATAAAGCTAAATTCAGATATGAATTCAGAAATTCAGAAAAATTAATGGATATTTAATTCTCCCATCTTCTCTGTTCTTGAGTACCAAGATTCTTGGTGTGGTCAAAAGAAATACAGATTTAATATAAAAGAAGTTAAATAAAAATCTTTAGTCCTGAATTAGAATTGGAAATTTAACCATGAACTCATAAGGCATTTCATCTTTGTACTGAAAAGTTCTAAAAATAAAGACCAACACATTATAAGCATTTGTGGTACCCAGATTGTTCTTTTTCAAGACTATTTCCCAATAAAATAAACCAGGGCTTCTTGAAGAAATAGCTGATTCCAGGTTTGAACCAAGGAATTTATAAGAAACCCCTGGGATATCTTGACATACTAGATAACAAGGAAGCTATCAAAGGCCACTGGGATTATTTTAAAAGGATAAAGGATTCAGGAAACAATGTGAAGTGGCTCCCACTGGCCAAAGACTAGACAGATTGAGTTTCAATGAAGATAAGAATTATAATACGTTGTGTATTAGTTATCTATTGCAAATTACTTCAAAATTTAGGAGCCTAAAGCCACAAACATCTACTATATTACACAGTTTCTGAGAGTCAGGAATTCAGAATAGATTAGCTCATTGGTTCCATTTCAGAGTCTCTCACAGGATTGCAGTCAGGCTGTTGGCTGGGACTACATTCATCTGAATCCGGGTCTGAAAGATTGGCTTCCAAGCTCACTCATGTGGCTGTTGGCAGGAGGTTTCAGTTCCTCACCACGTGGGCTTCTCCACAGGGCTGCTTACAGCAAGGGCTTCTCTAAAGTGACTGATGTGTGAGAGAGAGAGAGAGTGAAATAGAGAGAGAGAGACTGAGAATGAGAGAGTGCCTAAGATGGAAGCTGCAATCTTTTATAACCTAACCTCAGAAGTGACATACCATCATTTCTGCTGTATCTGTTGTTCACACAGACCAACTCTGGTACAGTGTGGGAAGGGACTATACAATGGTGTGAAGGCAGGGATCATTAGGGGCCATCTTGGAGGCTGGTTCCCATAGTCTGAAACCTATTGGATATGCTTAAATCTTTGAGTTCACAATAACATTTAAAAAAACAAAAACAAAAATAAACTGAACTAGTTAGCCTCCTTCTGAGGGTCACGGGGAACCAATACATTATTTTGAAAACTGAGGAAATAATCAAGCTTTTCCCATATGAACTGTAGCATTGGGTAACCAAATAGTAGATAAGGGGAAGTTTTTGCTTATAAAATTACTTAAGCTAATAAATAAAATTGAAACGATAGAATTGGAATTTTACTATATTGCAACTGCCAATAAATTAATGGATATAAACACTGAACATGAAATTTTGCTATCTGCCTTGAGCATTGTGCTTTTTAAAAGAACTATCTATATGGGATCAAACTGACAACAGCAACTCAAAAGATTGCATAGGACACTTGGTGGCGGGGCAGGGGCAGTGAGTTTATGTTCTTGGGGGAGGAAGAATTCAGAAACGGAGGCTGAGAATGGTTGCACAACTTGAAGAATGTAATCAATGTCACTGAATTTTACACGTAGAAGGTGTTAAATTGGTGTATGTTCTGCTGTGTATATTGTCAACAACAACAACAAGTAAAATAAAATAAATTATTTTACAATTTAAAATAAAATAAATTATTTAAAAAATTGTTGACAATGAAGAACAAAAACCATTACATGCCTTCTGATGAAAGAAACACGATCACCTAGATCTTGCCAAAGGGATTGAACCACAATCTGATCAAGCCTCTGTATTCAGCTGTCAGTTTGCAGATGAACAGGTCAGAGGAACATGTTGAACTATACCATGAGCGTGCAGTCAGCAAAATCCAGACTGGGGAAACTATAGGTCCAATGGCCTGGATTATTCAGTAGAAAATTCTAAGGAAAGAAAGGGATGGAGGAGGAACCTGTAGATTAAAAAAGACTTAAAAGACCTGTTGTAAAAAATGGGCAAGATTAACTACAGCAGTTAAGGATAAATACTTGGTTGATTAAAAAAAATGTAAGGACAATAGCAAAAAGATAGAAACAACCTAGGTGCCCATCAATGGACAAATGGGTAAATAAATTATGGTATATCCACACAATGGAATACTACGCAATGATAAAGAACAACAATGAAGTTGTGAAACATCTTGTAACATGGAGGAAGCTGGAGGTGATTATGCTGAGTGAATTTAGTCGGTCACAGAAGGACAAATATTCTATAAGACCACCATTATAAGAACTCAAAAAAAGGTTTAAGTACAGAAGAAAACATTCTTTGATGGTTACAAGGGTGGGGAGGGAGGGGGAGGGTTATTAACTAACTTGATAAGAATTATGTTAGGTGAAGAGAAGGACAGCACACACTACAGGGGAGGCCAACACAACTGGACTAAACCAAAGCTATGAGGTTTCCTGAATACAATCAAACACTTTGAGGGACAGAGTAGCAGGGGTAGGGGTCTGAGGACCATGCTTTCAGGGGACATCTATGTCAACAGTCATAACAAAGCTTATTAAGAAAATGTTCTGCATTTTACTTTGGTGAGTGGTGTCTGGGGTCTTAAAAGCTTACAAGTGGCCATCTAAGATGCGTCAATTGGTCCCAACCACCTGGAGTAAAGGAGAATGAAGAACACCAAAGACACAAGGAAAGTATTAGCTCAAGAGACAGAAAGGGCCACATAGACCAGAGACTTCATCAGCCTGAGACCGGAAGGACTAGATGGCGCCCAGCTACCACCAATGACTGCCCTGATAGAGAACACAACAGAGAGTCCCAGATGGAGCAGGAGAAAGGTGGTGTGCAGAACTCAAATTCTAGTAAGAAGACCAGACTTCATGGTCTGACTGAGACTGGAGGAACCCTGGAAAGCATGGCCCCTGGATTCTCTATCAGCCCAAAACTAAAACAATTTCTGAGGCCAACTCTTCAGACAGGGATTGGACTAGACTGTGGGACGTAAAGTGATAACTCGTGAGGAGAGTGCCTCTTGGCTCAAGTAGATAAAAGAGACTAAATGGGCAGCTTCTGTCTGGAGGTGAGATGGGACAGCCGAGAGGGTTAGGAGCTGGTTAAACGGACATGGGGAATCAGGGGTGGAAAGGAGGAGTGTGCTGTCACAATATGGGGAGAGTAATTACAGTCATGTAACAATGTATGTATAAATTTTTGTATGGGAAAAAATCAAAAAAATTAAAAAAAGAAAAACCATAAAAAAGTAAGGAAATTATAAAAGTCAGGATAGTGGAAGAAAATGATTATTATAAAAGTCAGCATAGAGATTATTCTTGGAGGGAGGGTCAGGACCATGATGGAGGCAGGGCATGTGGAGGGATTTCTGAATGGCCTACAAATTTCTATTTCTTGACCTAGTAAGTGATAACAAGAAAATCACTCTGTAATAAATCACTAAGACATTAACTTGCTCTGTGTGGTTTCTGTATCTGTGTTTTATTCTATAATTAAAGAATCAAAAAAACAGTCATTTCTGAAGATAATGCATAAATGTGGTAAAATATTTAAACAATGGAAACATTTATACTGTGAAAATCAGTCTTCCTCCCAACCCATCCGCCAGTCCTTGAATTTTCTTCTTCAGAGATAGCCACTCTCACCTGTCCAGAGAGATCCCATGCATATTAAATCACACACACACGTGTACATATACGTATACGTACATATATACATATATATATAAATTCCCTCTCCCTTTTTAAAAGCATAAATGATAAAATACCATGCACATGTTCTGCCCGTTGCTTATTGCACTAAATATTTTATTTCAGAGAATGTTCTCCACCATATAGGGCAAAATTGCATAAAAATCACAAAATCATTCTCTGTTTCTAGGCTGTAACCAACATATTTTAACCTGTAAATAGAAGTTGGTGTAAACAGTTAAGCACTTGACTACTAGCTGAAAGGTTGGCAGTTCAAACCCATCCAAAGGTGCCTCAGAAGACAGTCCTGGTGATTTGCTTCTGGAAGACCACAGCACTGAAAACCCTGTGGAGCACAGTTCTACTCTGCACACTGGGGTCGCAATGAGTAGGAATCTTCTTGAGGGCACCTAACAACAACAATCAATAGCAGTTTAAATAAGCAGGTATCTTTTCTAAGAATATACTCTATTAAGTCAGTAGATATGTTTCTAATTTCTTAATGTGCAGATACCATTCATATTCGTTTTGAAGGTACATATTTTTCATAAAGTTTGAAACGTACACATTATTTTTCTTGCCTGACCTTTCAGCTTAAACCTGCTCACTCTTAGATTCAGACAAGATTACCACCCTTCGGTGGCTTGCAGAGTTATCTAAGTGCTTTTTCAGCACTTCCCTCAATGAACTTAGCAGAGCGATTTTATGGCAAGTGTTAAAACAACACACTGGGGACTAACCTTTGTGCTTCCTAGTTGATAACGGCCCATTTATGATGATAATTTGACTTAAAGGAAACATATTTACAGACATTCACAGCCTTTAAACTCTAATCTTGGGTTAGTAAATGTTTTCTAGGCATGAGATTATATTTGGTTAAGTGTTTTAACTATCTCTTTATTTCCTTTAATACTTTTCAGTCTTTTAAATAGTATTTGGAGCCCTGGTGGCACAGTGGTTAAGAGATAAGGCTGCTACCCAAATGGTCAGCAGTTCAAATCCACCAATCGCTCCTTGGAAACCCTATGGGGCAGTTCTACTCTGTCCTATAGGGTCACTATGAGTCAGAATCGAATCAATGGCAACGGGTTTGTTTAAATAATATTTATTAATTACCTCAACATGGGGTTGCCATGAGTTGGCATTGACTCCACGGCAACTGGTTTGGTTTTTGGTTTACCGTAGAGTTAGAGTCCTTGGGTGGTGCAAACAGGTAACACACTCTACTGCTAACAAAAAAATTGATTGGTGGTTTGAGTCCACCTAGAAGCACCTCAAAGAAAGGCCTGTCAATCTACTTCCAAAAAATCAGCTATTGACAACCACTGTCACAGCTCCTCACACGGGGCACCATCTGTCACAGCCCCTCACACAGGGCACCATCTGTCGCTGCGGGGATGGTTTTCGGGGCAGCGGAGACAATAACCAATGCCACAACTCTTACAGAGAAGTGGGGCCAGGAGGGTCACTCTGAGGAGTCGAACCCCGGCTTCAGTCCCAGGAGTTTATTTATAGTCAATACAGCAAGCAGTGAAGCAAATAACAGAACAATGGGCTTTGGGTGAGTAACAATAAGTTTCGGGCAAGGGAGAAGGAATTCAGGTAAACAAGCCAATCAGTAACGGGACAGTAGGTTTGGGAAAACAAGCCGTGACAAGTCTCAACATGTTAGGGACAAGTCTCAACATGCTGTGCAGCATAGGGGCCTGTGGGAGCTGCAGTTGTTAATAGTGCAGCCATGTTTAAATGGCGTATATCCCCACAGACCATAGTCTGATGCACTTGGAGTTTCCATGAATTGGAGTCGATTTGAGAGTAACTGGCTTACCATGGAGTAAGCAGTGCTTGATGCCATTGGGTACCAAGGAAGAAAGTACAAAGGCATAGAGAGTGTTATGGATTGAATTGTGTCCCCCCAAAAATGTGTGTTAACTTCGCTAGGCTATAATTCCCAGTATTATGTGATTGTCCACCATTTTGTCATTTGATGTGATTTTCCTATGTGTTGTTAATCCTACCTTTATGATGTTAATGAGGCAGGATTAGAGGCAGTTACGTTAATGAGGAGTGTCTTAGTCATCTAGCGCTGCTGTAAGAGAAATATCACATGTGGGTGGCTTTAACAAAGAGAAATTTGTTCTTTCACAGTCCAGTAGTCTACAAGTCCAAATTCAGGGTGTCAGCTCCAGGAGAAGGCTTTCTCTCTCTGTTGGCTCTTGAGGTAGGTCCTTGTCATCAGTCTTCTCTTGGTTTGGGAGCATCTCAGCACAGGAACCTCAGGTCCAAAGGATGCGCTCTGCTCCCAGCACTGCTTTCTTGATGGTATGAGGTTCCCCCTTGTCTCTGCTCCCTTCTCTCTTTTATATCTCAAAAGAGGTTGGCTTAAGACACTATCCAGTCTTGTAGACCTCATCAGTACAACTGCTGCTAATCCATTTTATTACATCATAGTGATAGAGTTTACAACACATAAGGAAATCACAAATTACAAAATGGTAGACAATCATCCAGTACTGGGAATCATGACCCAGTGAAGCTGACAAATATTTTTGGGGGACACAATTCAATCTAAGATTAGGTTGTATCTTGAGTCAATCTCTTTTGAAATATAAAAGAGAGAAGCGAGCAGAGAGACAGGGGGACCACATGCTACCAAGAATGAAGAACCAGGAGGGGAGCATGTCCTTTGGACCCGGGATCCCTGCTTTGAGAAGCTCCTAGACCAGGGGAAGATTGATGACAAGGACCTTCCCCCAGAGCCAACAAAGAGAGAAAGCCTTCCCTTGGAGGTGGCACCCTGACTCTAGTCTCCTAGACTGTGAGAGGATAAATTTCTCTTTGTTAAAGCCATCCCACTCATGGTGTTTCTGTAATAGCAGCGCTAGATAACTAAGACAGAGAGTTTACAGTTTTGCCGGAGATTCAAGCTATATACACATATGAAGCAATAAAAAAGGCAGTATTATACATGTCTATGATTTAGTGACACAAAAGTCACAATGGATGTAAAACATTTGTAACTATATGCCATACATATAAATATACATGCATGCTAAGTGTTGTGACAAGATGAGAATTGGCACGATACCGTGTGGAAAGTATATGAAGGGACAATAAGCCAAAAGCAGTTGGAAGAAGAGGCCAGTCTGGTTGTCAGGCAAGACTGACTCTACACTACAGAAAATTCCGGAGCTGAGTTTTTCTTTTTCTTTTGGAATAATTATAGACTCACAGGATGTAGCAAAAATACTACAGAGAGGTCTCATGTATTCACATCCAGCTTCCCCAGTGGTACATCTTATATAACTATCATACAATACCAAAACTAGGACATTGATATAGGCACAATCTACAGATTATATGCATATTTCACCAGCTCTACATGAACCCATTAGTGTGAAGTTGAGTTTTGATAATAGAATTCAATAGACAAGAGGAAAGAGGATAAACTGGTGAAAACCAACCAACTAACCAGTTGCCGTTGAGTTGGTTCTGACTCATGTCGACCTCATGTATGTCAGAGTAGAACTGTGCTCTATAGGGTTTTCAATGGCTGATGTTTTGGAAGTAAATTGCCAGGCCTTTCTTCCAAAGTGTCTCTGGGTGGACTGGAACTGCCAACTTTTTGTTTAGCAGCTGAGTGTGTTAACTGTTTGTAACCACAAAGACCTAAACTAAAAACCAGAGAAAAAGCAAAGCCTCAAAGTGAGAAGCCACTTTGAAGTATTTTCTTTTCTTGTTCTTCCAACTCTTAGTTATTGCATATAATCCTGTGTAAATTTATCACATTACTTTCCTACCGGGAGTTGGTTTGTTACTGTCTCTTAGCAAATATCACCCAAATACTCCTGTTCTCATATTCTGGTAATCTAGACAGTCTCTCTCCTAGAAATAGTTTGTTTTCTCTAAGATGGCTTGTAAATAACTTGTTTGGAACCCGGAACAGATTTTCCTATGGAAACAGTGGCACATAGGTTATGGGTTCCCTGGCCTATCTCCAGACCTATGTATCTCATAGTGTCCCTAATGTCTGTACATAGCTATGTTTGTAACTGTTATAAATGGTGGTGGTGGTGGGGTTGGCAAAGAAGAATAGGGGTTCCAGGGTATGAGAAGAGGAGGACTTCAGCTTGGGGCTCTGTGCTATGTCTGATAGACCCTTTAATAGCTACCATTCTAATGCTACATACTTTCACTATATACAGTGAGTAATACTAAAAGAAACACCCCCCCCCCCTTTTTATACTATTAATTCCACAAAATAAAGTCTTGCCTAATTCAGGAATTCATCCATTTTACTATCAGTTCTATGCAAGAGATAACATAGGAAGTACAGGACTGGGAGCTGATGAGGAGAACTGGGTAGATAAATATTAAAAAGAGAGATTCTAGAGGGAAATACACCAAGATAATGATAGTGGTCATCTGTAAGTGGTGGAATTACCAGTGATTGATATTCTCTCTTTCCCTCATTCTTTCTTTTTTTTCCTTGTACCTTTCTGAATTTTCCGTTTCCAACAACTGAGATGTATAGGTTTTATACTCAGAAAAATAAGAGTGCTTCTAGAATAAAAGAGGTGCATCCGAGCTTTTGAAACAGTTCCTAAGTGTGGTTATAAGGAGACGAGGTGGAATAGTGTGCCCCTTTAAGGTAAGAGGTGAGGTGATGTGTAGGTCCAGCAGTCTCATGTGAGAGCCTTCAGTGCACACACACATGTGTACACACACACACCCACACACACACAAACACACCTGTTATGAGGGCCTCGTTTGTTTGGCTGAAGATTCAAAACTTAACATAAAAATCAGTTGCCATCCGGTCCACCCTGACTCATAGAGACCCCATGAGTTCCAGAGTAGAACTGTACTCCATAGGGTTTTTAATGGCTGAGTTTTTGGAAGTAGATTGCCAGGCTTTTCTTCCAAAGCACCTCTAGGTGGACTTGAACCTCCAACCTTCCGGTTAGTAACTGAGCACTTTAACTGTTTGCACCACCCAGGGACTCCAAAACTTAACAGAAGAGAGATACTAACACGGAGAAGGAAGAAGCAGCCCTTTCTTTGGTTTTCCCAATGGGATGGGAAGTCACCATTCTCAGCTTCAGATGAAGTCCTGCTGGAGCTGAGAAAAGAGCCCAGTCCTGCTGGGCCACAAATCTTTTAAATCCCGGATTTACATCACCATTCTGGAAAAAGGTATACAGAAAACCTTGTATTCCAGCTCTCCTAGTTCTTGAACTTAACCTGGTATGAGCAAGGGCTCTTCCTCAACATTGGGAGAAAGAGGGCCAGTGCCCATTTATCTTTGAGTAGTGTCTTCCTGAACTATATTTGTTTTCCTGGGTGGTTCAGACATAGAATTTTGTCCCACGATACTGATCAGAGATCAATTTCTATTTCTGCACAAAACCTCAAACTGCAATGATTGGGCTTCCTGGGTCCTCCCTTTGCTATCCTAGATGGGACGTTGTCTATAAACATTTATAAATACTTACGCCTTGTCCATTAGATATAGTCTACAGCTCATACTTCTAATCTCTGCTTGTCTCAATGATGAGTTACATTATTTGCAGTAATTATTCTCTCTTGTGTTTTTTTTTTTTTTTATTTCCACTATGCTATTACCACTTTGTAAAATACAGGCAGTCTCTGTCTTATGACGGGGTTCCTTTCCAACTACTTCATCATAAGTCGGTTCTGATGTAAGTCGAATATGTTATTATTATTTTTTTTAGTTTTCATTATTATTGCCTTTTATTATCAGTATCTTTATAAATCCAATCTTTATTTGTCTTTGAGGGTTGGAACCATCATATCTGAGAATGATAACATCAACAAATTACACGCTGCAACACTGTATGTAGTGCATATTACTAACGTTAAGATGTTTAAAAAAAAAAAAAAAGACATTCGTAAGCTCAGTTCGTTGTAACTCCAATAACATCGTAAGTCGGGGACAACCTGTACTGTAAAACCTGCGAAAGCCGGAACCTGCGTAAGGCGGAAGCCTATCAGAGGAGGAAAACTCAAATATATTCCACTAAAACGAGTGATAGGAAAGTGGTAAGACCGCACCCTGTCAATGGCGGAAAACCTTCCAGACTGGGAAAAACAAGGCAGTTCCCTTCAGTTCTGGCTATCACAGGTTTCACTGTATTTTAAGGAAATATGATACCATTACATATTTCCTGTCTCTCCTAATAGATATAATCATGCTGGCCTAAGCATACTAATGACATAAAAGCTAAAGAATGCTTCAGCTTGCTTATTCTTCATGCTTTTTTAAAATAAGGAACACCGAGTCCCATAAAATATAGACGCTTAGCAATTTACATTGGTTTATTTCTTGACACTTTTAAAGTAAAACAGGGTGATTTGGAGCAAGTCTGGTATTTTACTAAAGAGTATAAGATAATCAGGTTGCTACTTAAATGTTATTTGCTTGAATAAACATTTTCTGCAGGCTGGACCACGCAAATGTTGGGTATTGCAAAAACAAGAAAGAAGTAGTTCCTTTCTTCGGGATACGTAATCTAGTAAAAACAAAACAAAAATCAGTGAAAAGGTTTAAATGAACATCCCTTCTGTGACTGCACCAAGGGAGGTCTGTAGTATTCAGAGACAGCGACATAATTGTGAAGAACTTCATGGCTGAGTGGATGTAGGAAAGACTGTGGGTGACATGACATGTAGGATGAGTATGTAATCATGAACACTTTGGGAGTAAAATGTTGTTGTTGTTAATCACCGACTCAAGGTGACCTCACGGACAACAGAAGGAAATGTTGCCGGTCTTGCGTCATCTTCATGTTTGAGTCCATTGTGGCCATTGTGTAATGCCTTTCCACCTAGGGGACTCATCTTCCAGCACTGTATCTGACAATATTATCCTGTGATCCATAGGGTTTCCACTGGCTAATTTTCAGAAGTAGATCCTACCTTTCTCCCTAGTCTGTCTTAGTCTGGAAGGTCAGCTGAAATCTGTCTACCATGGGTGATCTGGCTGGTATTTGAAATATTGGTGGCATAGGTTCCAGCATCATAGTAACACCCAAGCCACCACAGCATGACAAACTGACGGATGGGTAGTGGTGAGAGTAAAATAGGGTGCTATTAATATCTATGTTTGTGCAAGAGACATAAACTGGGTCTCTTTTGGGCAGACAGAAAGTTATGGTGCCCCTAGCTAAAAGATGGGACTCAGGAGAATTTCTGTAAATCTAACAGGTAGGGAAGGATGGTAGAAAATTGACAGGGGCACTGCAGTAGGAGAGATGTTAAAACTGGGCAATTCGCGGGCACTCTCTTTGTGTTTACACTTACGTGATCAAGAGGCAATTCTATTACAGACTTTAATGAGTTAAGATGAGTGCGGGAGAGTGAACAAAATGGAAGGTCCTTAGAGAAGCAGAGCCTTTTTGTTTGGGGGATTGTTGATCTTTCAGGATTCCTCTTTCCAGGAGGGGTCTTGGCAATAAAGATTGGACACTGACAGCAGAAAGATCTTCAAGTGGCAGCTGACAAGAGCATACTGGGGTCTGGAATGTCATGCCTGGGAGGCGCCACAAATATATTGTCTAGTTTTAGCACATTAGTTGATAATTCTCTGCTATGAGATCTAACTTTCTTTACTTAGAAATTAAAGCTATTTTTCCCCCTCCTTCTAGCTCCACAGGGATTTTACGATTCATGTTGTTGTAAGGTGCGGTCGAGTTGGCTGTGACTCATAGCAACCCCATGTACTACAGAACGAAACACTGCCCGGTCCTGTGCCATCCACACAATCGTTACGTTAGAGCCCACTTTTGCAGCCACTGTGTCAATCCATCTGGTTGAGGGTCTTCCTCTCCTTTGCCCATCCTTCTCCAGGGACTGATCCCTCTTGATAACATGTCCAATGTATGTAAGACGTAGTCTCACCATCCTTGCTTCTAAGGAGCATTCTGGTTGTACTTCTTCTAAGACAGATTTGTTCGTTCTTTTGGCAGTGTATGGTATATTCAATATTCTTTGCCAACACCACAATTCAAAGACATCAATTCTTCTTCAGTCTTCTTTATTCATTGTCCATCTCTCACATGCATATGATGCAATTGAAAATACCATAGCTTGGGTCAGGTGCATCTTAGTCTTCAAGGTGACATCTTTGCTTTTCAACTCTTTAAAGGGGGCTTTTGCAGCAAATTTGCCCAATGCAATGTGTCTTTTGATTTCTTGACTCCTGCTTCCATGGGTGTTGATTGTGGATCCAAGTAAAATGAAATCCTTGACAACTTCAATGTTTTCTCCTTTTATCATGATGTTGCTTATTGGTCCAGCTGTAAGAATTTTTGTTTTCTTTATGTTGAGGTGTGATCCATACTGAAGGCCGTGGTCTTTGATCTTCATTAGTAAGTGTTTCAAATCCTCTTCACTTTCAGCAAGCAAGGCTGTGTCATCTGCATAACGCAGGTTGTTAATGAGTCTTCTTCCAATCCTGATGCCCTGTTCTTCTTCATATAGTCCAGCTTCTCAGATATTTACTCAGCATACAGATTGAATAGGTATGGTGAAAGGATAGAGCCCTGACACACACCTTTCCTGACTTTAAATCATGCAATATCCCTTTGTTCTGTCCAAACAACTGTCTCTTAATCTATGTATAGATTCCTCATGAGCACAAGTAAATGTTCTGGAATTCCCATGTTTCACAATGTTATCCATAATTTGTTATGATCCACACAGTCAAATGCCTTTGCATAGTCAATAACACACAGGTAAACATTTTTCTGGTATTCTCTGCTTTCAGCCAGGATCCATCTGACATCAGCAATGATATTCCTGGTTCCATGTCCTCTTCTGAATCTGGCTTGAATTTCTGGCAGTTCCCTGTTGACAGACTGCTGCAGCTGCTTTTGAATGCTCTTCAGCAAAATTTTACTTGTGTGTAATATTAATGATATTGTGTGATAATTTCCTCATTCAGTTGAATCACCTTTTTTGGGAATAGGCATAAATATGATCTCTTCCAGTCAGTTGGTCAAATAGCTGTCTTCCAAATTTCGTGGCATAGACGAGTGAGCACTTCCAGGGCTGTATCCATTTGTTGAAACATCTCAATTGATATTCTGTCAATTCACAGAGCCTTGCTTTTCACTAATGCCTTCAGTGCAGCTTGGACTCCTACCTTCGGTATCATTGGTTCCTGATCATATGCTACCTCTTGAAATGGTTGAACGTCAACAAATTCTTTTTGGTGTTATGACTCTGTGTATTTCTTCCATCTTCTTTTGATGCTTCCTGTGTCATTTAATATTTTCCTTCACTATTGCAACTCGAGGCTTGAATTTTTTCTTCAGTTCTTTCAGCTTGAGAAATGCAGAGCATGTTCTTCCCTTTTGGTTTTCTATCTCCAGCTCTTTGCACATGTCATTATAATAATTTACTTTGTCTTCTCGAGCTGCCCTTTGAAATCTTCTGTTCAGTTCTTTTACTTCATCATTTCTTCCTTTTGCTTTAGCTACTCGACGTTCAAGAGCAAGTTTCGAGTCTCTTCCAACATCCATTTTGGTCTTTTCTTTCTTTCCTATCTTTTTAATGATCCTTGCTTTCTTCATGTATGATGTCCTTGATGTCATTCCACAACTCGTCTAGTCTTTGGTCATTAGTGTTTAACATGTCAAATCTATTCTTGAGATGGTCTCTAAATTCAGGTGGGATATACGGAAGGTTGTACTTTGGCTCTTGTGGACTTGTTCTAATTTTCTTCAGTTTCAACTTCAACTTGCATATGAGCAATTGATGGCCTGTTCTGTAGTCAGCCCCTAGCCTTGTTCTGACTGATGATATTGAGCTTTTCCATCATCTCTTTTATGATTCATAGAATAATAAATATCATGAATTTGGAGCTCTGTGGAGGAAAGATCTTGAGTTAGTTCAAAGTGTTCATAGTGGCAAAAGTTTTTGGACATGTTCAAGAAATTGCACACAAAACGGATCACATGTGTTTACAAAATAGTATGCAGACAAAAAGTTAGGAAGAGGAATATATATTCTGCTTTGGGGCCTAGATATGGAAACATCATGCCTTCATGTGCTTATGAAAATTCAGGCTATGTCTTTGGGTCCCTACTGGGAAAAGGCAACTTGAAACTTCATACATTACGATAATAGGTAGATTCCATGTTGAAATGCACATCGAATTACTCTCACTCTTATGTTCTTGCTCTTTCTTCATTTATCTTGCTCTTCATAAGTATAGGTAAACTAGTGGTACACACATTTCCTTGGCAAAGAGGAAACTGGCATCATTGGTGTGTGTTCAGTTAAACAGCTATAAACCTGTCACTGTCAGTCAATTCTGACTCATAGAGACCCCAGGTGTGTCAGAGTAGAACTGTGCTCTGTAGGGTTTTCACTGGCTGATATTTCAAAAGTAGATCGCCAGGCCTTTCTTCCAAGGTGCCTCTGGGTGGATTTGAATTGCCAACTTTTCAGTTAGACGTTGAGCACTTAACCCTTTGTACAAACCAGGTACTCCTTAAACCTCTATAGCCAAAACAAAATTATATTAAATCACATGGCTAAGAAGCATCAGGCTATTCAATGCAATACATTAATCACAAAACATTAAAAAGCAAAACAAAATAAAACAAAAAAATACTGGTAGTAAACTTTTGGCCCAAGGGGTCTGTGATATACATGTTTTATTCAGGAGGAACAAATGAGCAGAAAAAGCGGAATATGGAAATTTCAGCTAGCCATATAAGTCATTCCAAGATAAGTAAGATTTTAATTTTTAATTAATTTTAAAAAAATTCTAAAATAATAGGATCATATTACACAACACTAGGAAAAACAAACAAACAAAAAAAAAAAAACAAAAAGAAGAAAACATTTCTTTCAAAAAATTTTTTCAACATGTTTTTTGGCATAATTGTACTCATACAGTACAAGGTTCCATCTCCTTTTTTTTTTGCTTTGTGTCATGCTCATTCTTAGCACTTTTTAACAACCACGTAATTGCTTATCTAATAATTTACTTAATTACTCCCCTAATGATAGACTTTAATTTCAAATTTATTATATGATATAATTTTGATACAAATAGCTTATTACATAAATTTGCAGTCTATGTAGGTTTTAGTTTTTTGGCAAGTTCTAGATGTGCTCTTTCTGGGTCACAAGGTTATGATGTCTTTTATGACAACATTTTGTTCTTAGGTTAGTAAAATAGTCTCCATTTTACCAGAGCCTAAAATAGCTTAATAGATTTTATGGTTGCATTACAACAATTCTGAATTTAATATCTACCTAATGGTTTTTTTCTCAAAAAAGTTTGAATTATTATAACTTCAAGGATAGTACAGAAATCGGTGGTTATCTACACCATTAGGTAAACCACATGCCATTAATGTAGAGAACCGCGTAATCTAAAGAACTCATCGGTTCTGGAAGGGTGCAGTTCTTTTGCTCTGCAGACATGTTATTGTACTGATGGTTGGGAAAAAAAAAATGGGTCTCTGCCCAGGGTTTAGAAATACTTTCACTGAAGAATTAAAAATAAATAATAGCAAAATAAAACCACATTAGTAAATGGAGTCTAGATTATTTTGATTAGGAACTCATATGAAGGAAAGACCATGGGCCTTTGGAGTCAGACCTCTGCCACTTACCCCCGCTGTGACCCTGGGCAAGCATTTGACTCTTCTGAAACTCAGTTTTTCTTATAAAATGGAGGATAATACTGTGCTCACTAAAAATAAGACATTTACGCTTTTCTGCTGGCTCCTCTGCCCACTTTCCCTTGTGCCATCCCAGCACATGCTCACTCTGAGCTCTGAGCTCCAGGTTTGATCTTGAGCACATCTAGATGAGATGAGATGTTCTCCAACATTTACAAGATTTGGGAGATCGAGAAAGGCTATGCCTGGAGGTGAACGGGAAGATAAATCAGCAGGGCAGATGGTAACTTTGATAACTCCCTCTTTAGTGGAAATGCCTCCACTGAACGCCCCAAGGGTGAATGTACCAAAAGCATGGTAATCATTGGTCAACACCAAGTTATGAACCATCACTCGCAGAAAATCAGCTTCACAAAAGAAATCGACAAAAAAGTGCATCAAAGATTACATGAAATCAATCAAAGGCAAACTTGAGAAAAGACACCAGAAACAGTAAAATCTTTTATGATGGGGGCTACAGAACAAATCAAGCACATCCTTGATAATTTCAAAAGGTAACAGTTCTTTGTTGATGAAGACATGAATCCAGATGGTGTGGTGGCTCTGCTGGACTACTGTGAGGCTGGCGTGATCCCATATGGAATTTTCTTTAAGGGTGGTATAGAAATGGAAAAATGCTAACAAATTCAGCAATTACTTTGGATCTATTACCTGTCATCCTAACTGGCTGCTGCCTTTCATCCACACAACACCAGGATTTAGGCAAATGGGACTGGTGTCATCTTGAGCTCTTCATTTATTTTGACCTTAATTAATTAATTATTTTCATTGTGCTTTAGATGAAGATTTACAGGGCAAATTAGTTCCTCATTAAACAATTAATACACATATTGTTTTGTGACATTGGTTGCTAACCCTACGATGTGTCATATGTCAATACTCTCACCTTCTCAACCTTGGGTTCCCCATTTCCATTTGTTCAGCTTTTCTTATTTTGAACTTAATTTAATTGGAGAGGAAGCTTTTTTTTTTAAGGAAAAAATGTCATGTAGGTTTTCTAAAACTAAAATGCATTTAAACTCACACACAGATACACACACACACACACACACACACACACACACACACACACAATAAGTCATTTAGCAAAGTGCCTAGCACACAGTAAATGCCCAGTAAGTGACAATTTCTTCCTTCCCTCACTCATGGTACACATTGATAATGTAAAGAATATTTCAGGAAGAATATTTACAATATTTTAAAAGATTTCCATTTTAGTTCAATGGACTCTACGTATTATTTCTGCAAATTCCTGTGAGATTATGCTCATTTCAAAATAAAATGTTAGAAAAAAGTGCTAGAGACATGAGTTAGGAGTGAAGGGTTCAAATAGTTGGTTCCTTCTGGTTAAGGTTCACTTAATGTTTTCCATCTCTCGGTTTTCTCACTTAAAGTGGAAAAGCCCAATTCCACAGGCCACTAGAGCACTTGTTCCATGAATGAACAACTCTGGCTCACCTTCTAGGGAGAACGTCGTATCCACTGTGTTTTGAGCAATGGAATGTTAATGGGGGAGCAACTGACTTACGCTGGACCCGAAAGTCATGGAGCTGGGCCCGGACATCTTGGTAAGTCACCCTTTTGTTCTATTTGGGGTAAGGTATGTGAATTCCTGTGCCTTCAGACAGCTATTTAATGGGGACCCCAGTTTATATATTGTCATCTTAGGGATTCTAAGCATGCCCCCCAGGTTCTAAATCTCCTTCTCCTCCCCTCCTAAAACCCCTGCTTCTTAATGTTTTCTCACTCTGGAGCTGCATATTGTATATTCGTGGAAGAGGGTTGACTATACTAAGGGTGATTTGAATTTGCAGTGACTACTTTGGGAAACCGGGTTCCCATTTGCTTTGTCTTTTTTCATATTTGTTTACTGTCTTTGGTGTTACTGTTTTGTGATGTACTGCCTAAAAGTGTTGCTTGTAGTAAGTAGGAGAATCATAGGGTAGAACACAGGCATAGGCCCTATACGCTGGTTGTTCTAGCTGGACTTACAGACTGGTAAGTTTGTGATTCTCACTGGACTGGCATCCACTTGGACAAAGTTGCTGTGAGTCATCTGTAAAACCAGATGAGGTTCTTCTGTCTGGATTTTCGGTCCTGAGAGCTTGGCTTTCATCCAGAGAGAGTGTTGGTTTTCCACCTGCCAGGGGTATAGCTGTCAGGTTTGTGTTCTGAAGCAGCCAGCCATTAGATTGGGGGCCCAAGAACCTTTACAGCCACATAGATCTGTGTTCAAATTTTTGCTGGGTTCACACCTTAATAGCTGTGAGACTGTTGATGCTCTCAGTGAGGATTTCTGACTTTCAGTTAATCATCACAGAGTTTGTAAAGAAAAAACTGAAGTAACTTTTTAATTTATCTATTGCTGCACAACAAATAACCCCAAACTTAGTGATTTAAAAAGCATCAGTTAATTATTTCTCATGATTCTGTGGTTCGACTTGGAGGTTCTGAGGGTTTGCTAAAGTCTCCAAGTGATCTTTCTTCCCAGGATCATGGTCTCAGGATAATTTCAAGGCTGAAGCTGCAAGGCCACTTGAGATCTAGATGCAGGAAGATAAACGATGTCACTTTTGCCACATTCTGTTGGCCACACCACAGTTCTGGTTTTGGAGAAGAATACTGAATATACGATGGACTTCCAGAAGAACGAACAAATCCATCTTGGAAGAAGTATAGCCAGGATGCTCCTTAGAAGCGAGGATGGCAAGACTTTGTCTCGCTTGCTTTGCACATGTCATAAGGAAAGACTAACAGCTAGAAAAGGACATAATGTTTTGTAAAGTAGAGGGTCAGTGAAAATGAGGGAAACCCTCCATGAAGTGGATTGACATGGTGGCTGCAACAATGGGCTCAAACACACCAAAGATTGTGAGGACAATGCAGGACGGAGTAATGTTTCGTTTTGTTATACATAAGGTCGCCATGAATTGGAGCTGACTTGAGGCAACTAAAAAAAACAACACTGGCCACAAGATCAACCCAGATTCAACCCAGAAGAGACTCTGCCTCTGTGTGGGAGAGGCTTTGTAAAGTCACAAAGTGGTGTGTCTACTGGGATGGAAATAATTTTTGGTCATTAAACAACCTACCGTACAGACTTTGTTTTAGAAGACCGTATCTATCAGCATGCCTGGCAGTCTACAGAGGTAGTCAACCAATTTTAATATCCTGTCTTTCTTGCCTTCAAGGATCATTCAAAGTTAACTGTGAAGGTGCAGTTACAGCTGTAAAGGAGCTTAGCTTGGTTTCAATGTGGTAATGCTCTCTTTTAAAAGGCTACCCACAGCTGCCTGAAGCTACTAATGTAGGCTTGTGTGACAACTGCATGTAACAAAATGCCCAGTTAAATTAGAATTCCAGACAAACAATGGATAATTTTTTAGTATTAAGTATGTCTTCTACCGTTAACAGTATCATGCGTATTCTTCTAGACATTTCCTGTGCGTATTTATATATCAAATTAAAAATAATTGGAATCATATAAATACTAGTTGCTATTTTCTCTTTCCAGTCTGCACATATAGACCTAACCCATTCTTTTAAAAGCTGCATGATGTTTCATGGTATGAACACACCACAGTTTACTTTCTTAACCATCCATTGATGGCTGTTTGGATTATTAGCAATTTATCTTCATTATAAAGGGCCCTAAAACAAATATCCTTACACACATATATATCTTGGAGGATTTTTATTTTAAACACAAATAAAGAAATGCTTTGATTTTGTCATGCATAAACTTGTTTAGTTTGTTGCAAGGTAGTTTATTGCAAGGCAAGGTACACAAGTAAGACCTCAAAATAATCATTTAGCACTGGAGAATCAGGATTAACAGTTACAATGTTAGTTCAATGATTAGCATCCAAATCTTTACACTTCAGGCTTTTACCTGTAACGAGTGGTGTTGGGAGGAAGGCTTGACCACCTCTAGAACTCGAAGAAGGTCTCCATAGCTTCTGAGGTCCACTGTGGCAGGCAGTATCTCAGTCTTTGTCTTGGCTCTCTTTAGAGAGAGTTGAAGACTAAAGAGAGAACTTTTGCTGCTACCTTAAACCCTGGTGGTGTAGTGGTTAAGAGCTGTGGCTGCTAACCAAAATGTCAGCAGTTCAAACCCACCAGCTGCTCCTTAGAAACCCTATGGGTCAGTTCTACTCTGTCCTATAGGATTCCTATGAGTTGGAATGGACCCGATGCCAACGGGTTTGGTTGGTTTTTGGTCTCTCAGTGAGTGAGCGGAAATTCAGGGTTTATATGGAATTTTCTCACCTTGGCTTCACATGATAAGGGCCATGTGATGTGATGCTTAATTAAGACTATTGATGTTGTTGTGTGCCGTCAAGTTGATTCTGACTCACATCAGTCCTACATGACAGAGTAGAACTGCCCCATAGGGTTTCCTGGGTTGTAATCTTTATGGGAGTGGAAGCAAATCACCAGGTCTTTTCTCCTGTGGAGTGGCTGGTGGGTTCAAACTACTGACTTTTCTGTTGGCAGCCCAGTGCTAAACCTTTGCACCACCAGGGCTCCTTAACAAACACTAGTGTATTACGTTGTTTCTTCAAGGTGGCCAGATGGTGTGATGTTTCATCTTTCTTCAAGATTGGAGATTAAGGAGGTTGTTTATGATTTACTGAAGTCTCTAGGTCACTTTACAGGAATTTAGCTGTATACTACATTTTATTTTATCACAGTATGCAGGTGCAAGGCTATCTTAGAAGGGTTGCTTACCATAAACCTCACATACTTCTATGTTTCTATTTCTAAATTCAGAAATGCTCTACTTCTAATGTTACATTATAAGTGACTTATACGTATAGGGTTACAGGAAGTGTACACGACAATCATGTGACTTCAGAGCATTAGAGTCATATGTAATTTGAGAACATTAGAACATCACACCCAACAATATTTTTTTGTGTATTTATGAAGTATAAAGTCCTAGGACTAGAACTGTGATGTCAAAGGATATGCCATGAATCTACATTGCTAAAATGCCTTTAAAAAGCGTACCATTTAAAACGCCTATCAAAAGTTTTTGAGGGTTCCTATTTTTCCACCTTGCTGAACATGAATATTTTAATTATTACTTATAGGACAAGAGAAATCTCTACTTTCAGAGCACACACACACACAAAAAAAAAAAAACAAAGTGGGAGCATACTTGCATAGAAGAGCTAAGTAAGAGGAATAATATTCAGGAAGCAGAAGAAAATATATCATTTCCTTTTAAAAGGAAATTTAATTTGCAGCAGTTTAGGAGAAAGAATGGATTTAATTCCATGCATAATGTTTTCAGCTTGGGTAGGAAAGTCTGTGCCATGGACTGAATTGTGTCCCCCCCAAATATGTGTCAACTTGGTTAGGCCATGTTTCCCAATATTGTGTGCTTGTCCTCCATTTGGTGATTTTCCTATGTGTTACAAATCATAGTCTCTGCCTGTGGTTAAAGAGGATCAGGGTGGGATGTAACACCCTTGCTCAGGTCACAACCCTGATCCAATGTAAAGGAAGTTTCCCTGGGGTGTGACGTGTACCACCTTTTATCTTACAAAATATCTTAGTTATCTAGTGCTGCTATAACAGAAATACCACAAGTGGATGGCTTTAACAAAGAGAAATTTATTTTCTCACAGTCTAGGAGGCTAGAAGTCCAAGTTTAGGGTAACTGCTCTGGGGGAAGGCTTTCTCTCTCTGTCGGCTCTGGAGGAAGGTCCTTCTCATCAATCTTCTCCTGGACTAGGAGCTTCTCTGGGTCCAAAGGACACGATCTGCTCCTGGTGCTTCTTTCCTGGTGGTATGAGGTCCCCAACTCTCTGAAAGCAAGCTTCCCTTTCCTTTTATCTCTCTCTCTCTCTGTTTTTTTTTTTTTTTTTTTGTGTGTGTGTGTGGCAGTCTGCTTCCATAACTGCTTTGGAAACTCTATAGGGCAGTTCTACTCTGTCCTAAAGGGTTGCTCTGAATTGACTCAACGGCAACGGGTTTGTGTGCTGCTAAACTCTTTAAATATAATAACTCATGAAATTCATGTAACAACCCTCTGAGATGTGTTATTATTCTTTTTTTAATTGTACTTTAGATGAAGGTTTACAGAAGAAACTAGCTTCTCATTAAATAGTTAGTACACGTATTGTTTTATGACACTGGTTAACAACCCCAAAAGTCAACACTCTCCCTTCTCAACCTTGGGTTCCTTATTACTAGCTTTCTTGATCCCTCCTGCCTTCCAGTCATTTCCCCTGGGCTATTGTGCCCCTTTACTCTCGTTTTGTTTTATGGGCCTGTCTAATCTTTGGCTGACAGGTGAACCTCAGGAGTGACTTTGTTCCTGAGCCAAAAGGGTGTTCGGGGTGCCATACTCTTAGGTTTGTCCAGTCTCTGTCAGGCCAGTAAGTCTGGGTTAGAATTTTGTTCTACATTTTTCTCCAGCTCTGTCTGGGACCCTCTGTTGTGATCCCTGTCAGAGCAGTCAATGATGATAGCTGGGCACCATCTAATTGTACTGGACTCAGACTGGTGGAGGCCATGGTAGTTGCGGTCTATTGGTCCTTGGGACTAATTTTTCGCTTGTATCTTTAGTTTTCTTCGTTCTCCAAAGGAGTGAGATCAGTGGAGTATCTTAGATGGCTGCTCACAGGCTTTAAGGCCCCGGACACTAGTCACCAAAGTAGAATGTAGAACATTTTCTTTATAAACTACGTTATGCCAGTTGAGCTAGATATTCCCCGAAACCATGTTCCCCATAGCCGCCGTCACAGCAATTCGGTCCCTCAGGGAGTTTGGATGTGTCTATAGAGCTTTCATAACTGCCTTGTACAAGCTGTGCTGGCTTCCCCAGTATTATGTACGGTCTTACCCTTTACCAAAGTTACCACTTATCCGTTGTCTGTTTAGTGTTTTTCCATCCCCACCCCTCCCCTCCCTCTTAACCATCAAAGATTGTTTCCTTTTGTGTGTAAACCTTTTCATGAGTTTTTATAGTAGTGGTCTCATACAGTATTTGACCTTTTGTGATTGACTTATTTCACTCAGTTTAATGCCCTCCAGATTCATCCATGTTGTGAGACGCTTTGCAGATTCATCCAGTGTTCTTTATCTTTGCATAGTACTCTATTGTGTGTATGTACCATAGTCTTTCCTTTTATCTCTTGTAAGATAAAAGGTGGTACAGGCTATGCCCCAGGGAAACTCCCTTTACATTGGATCAGGGATATGACCTGAGCAAGGGTGTTATGTCCTACCCTAATCCTGTTTAACCACAGGCAGAGATTATGATTCATAATGCACAGGAAAATCACAAAATGGAGGACAACCACACAATACTGGGAATGGCCTAACCAAGTTGACACATATTTTTGGGGGACAAAATTCAATCCATGACACAAGAGATAAAAGGAAAGAGAAGCAAGCAGAGGGTTGGGGAGCTCATACTACCAAGAAAGAAGCACCAGAGCAGAGTGTGTCCTTTGGACTCATGGTTTCTGGGTGGAGAAGCTCCTAGTCCAGGGGAAGCTTGTTAAGAAGGACCTTCCTCCAGAGCTGACAGAAAAAGAAAGCCTTCCCCGGAGCTGACGCCCTGAACTTGGACCTCTAGCCTACTAGACTGAGAGACAATAAATTTCTCTTTATTAAAGCCATCCACTTGTAGTATTTCTGTTACAGCAGCAGTAGATGACTAAGCCAGTCTGAAAACAAGCAATTACAAAGGAATGGATTAGGAAAGCAGAATTTCATCTCTTATTAATTGCAATGCACCCTTGTATAAATATATATATATATATATATATATATGTATACATATACATATCTTGAAACTTCTCCCACTTGCGGAACACCCTCTAGGCCTATCATAATTTCTACTACCTCTTTCAGATACCACCGTGTTTATTTTGCTCTCTTTCTGCCTCTGAAAGGAAAGTAGTGGTGCCCCAAGTGAGGGCAGTGAAGCAGAGATGGTAATATACCATAGCAGTGATGAGTTGCACAAGAGGATTCCCTATGGTGCTGTTTTTACTTCTCAGTACAAGAAATAGTTTTTCCTGGGCTATATAGAGAGGCTGGGAAGTATCACTGTGTAAAACCCCCAGCAACCCTCATTCTCTTCCAAGAAAGGAAACCAAAACCAAATCCAAATCCAAGCTTGAGACAATTTGCTCCAGGAGAATAATGCATGTGTTAAAAATTACTCCTTAGTGACCTCTAGATATTGGGACCCATTAAGGTCTCCATACATTAAAAAAAAAAAAAAAAAAAAACTTATCACATCTATTTTCTCAGCTGAAAAGTTAGCTGGTCATCTCCATTTTGAAATCAATAGATTTACCTTAAAAGTTGATGCAATATCTTAAGACCATGTTTGATCAGAATTCAATCAGTGACAATGCCCATATGACCTATTGGAAGGCTTAAAGACTGGAAGACTGGGGGAAAAAAGAGGTCAGAGAAAGGAGAAGAAAACATAGGAGAAAAGAATGGGAAGAGGAGGAAAGGGATGAGGGAGGCAGCAACTGAGAAAATAAAGCACTGTTTATGCTGATAAGTGTTACCAGTAGTGCTCCAGGTACTGTTTCAATTTTGGTTGTTCATCCTCCTCCTACAAATTTGCAGACTGGACAGGAGAATGTCTTATTCATCTTTGTATTCCCAGTGCCCAGCAGGATGCCTGACAAACAGTCTGTGCTCAGAAAATATTTGTTGACCTGAATCAAACCACACTAGACTAGTAACAAACATTCTAAAATTTAAATTTCTTGGCTAGTCTCTGGGCATAGGCCAGAAGACTTTTAGAGACAAAATTTTTAATCGATTGAGATGTCTGTGAAAGATACAGATTCCTGGGTCCCACCCCAGAAATTAAGATACAAGAAGTCTGGGGTGAGTGAGTGGGGGAAGTGGGGTGGGTGGGGCCTGAGAATCTACATTTTTAACAAATACCTCAGGTGTTTCTGAAGCAGCTTGGGAACCAACCAAACCAAACCAGTTGCCTTCAAGTCAGTTCTGGCACAGATCTACTCCAACACAATTGGGGATTGGGAACCAAAAGCCACTTGTAAAGTAGCACATCAGATGCCTTAATCCTTTCATGAAGAGCAGAACATATAGATCCCACCTACATTTTCTGCCTCTTGGGTTTGTTGGTAAGGTACTGTACCACTGACAGTACATGCTGCCAGCAGGGAGGGATCTGTATAACTGTTTGAAATGGAAGAAACAGCCATGTGCTGCAAATTAGTTTTACAGGGGGCATTGTATGAAGTGGTGCTGAATCGATGTTTTTTCTAGGTAAAATACAGATTTTAAAAAATTTTTATGTGGGACACATATATTCCTGAGGGCTCTAGGAGTAGAATTAGGGGGACACATATGTCCCTCTGGACTTTGAAGGTAGGATTTTTGGGACGGGGCCAGAAAAAAAATCCCTTTTACCTATCAAAAATTCAGACATACTCAATGATTCAGCATGCATTCCATTAATGAAAAAACATTATATAAACAAAAAATTAAAAAGAAAAATTAATTCATTCATGAAAGGGTTAAGTTCTGGAATTGCCCTGCTATTTTGGCTCTATGTGCCTTAAAGCTTGATCTGAAAAGAAGCTACGACTATCCCAACATGTAAATTTACGAAAGAGATAAGCTAGAGGATGGTAGTCACAGTGGACCAAGAGTCTGAAGAATCTTGGGTTCCCAATGTCCAGTCTTCTTGGTGGGTCTGCAGATTTCTAATAGCTCCCTTGGTAGTGCTCCTCGCTCCTAGTCCTGCGAAAGATCAGCAGGTCAAGGAGATGTATGGAGAACACTAATAAGGAGAGACTTACTTGCCTTAGAGGAGCTCCTGAACCTGTTAACTATTTACAGATCATCAACCCTTTGAAGGGGATGGGTCAAAGGGAGAAATGGAGATTAAATGTGTTAATAGAAAAACAACATCAATGAAATGCCAATACACATATCAGATGTTCAAGTTTTCTTTTTTTAAATATTTTATTTTTGTTGTTATTGTTGAGAATATTGTCTTAGTCATCTAGTGCTGCTCCAACAGAAATACCACTAGTGGATGGCTTTACAAAGAGAAGTTTATTCTGTCACAGTCCAGTAGGCTACAAGTCAAATTCAGGGCATCAGCTCCAGGAGAAGGCTTTCTCTCTCTGTCGGCTCTGGAGGAAAGTCCTTGTGATGCGTCAGTCTTCCCTTGGTCTGGGAGGATCTCAGTGCAGGAACCTCAGGTCCAAAGGACACGCTCTGTTCCAGGCATTACTTTCTTGGTGGTGTGAGGTTCCCGTGTCTCTGCTCCCTTCTCTCTTTTATAGCTCAAAACAGATTAGATTAAGACCCTATCTAATCTTGTAAACCTCATCAGTATAACCTCATTACAGTGATAGAATTTACAACACATAAGGATATCACATCAGATTACACAAACATACAATACTGGAAATCATGACCCAGCTAAGTTGACAGATAGTTTTGGGGGAACACAACTCAGTCCGTGACAAATATACACAGTAGAACATAAGCCAACTCAACAACTTCTACATGTACAATTCAATGACATTGATTACATTCTTTGAGTTTGTGCATCCATTCTCACCCTCCTTTCAAATTTTCTAGTAAACAAAGAAATACTCATTATAACCACATTGATAAATTAGGGGAGGGAAGGGAGTGGTTGTTAACCATATCTGCAAATGGTAGCTCACTGGGCAGAAGTTTCAGAGTGAACCATTGGGGAAGTGCTCTTATTTTTAAGTCAGTGCCAGGAATGAGTAAGTGGCATTGTTATTTACAACGCTTGTAATAATGCCAGCATCATCCTGCCCACGTGCTCTGTGCCACCTGTGCTCATATACAGGGATCCACCCATCATCACTAACCACAGCCTTAATCACTACTGCCTGGCCAGAAATCCCCACTGAAAATAACAGAAATAACAAAAACATTTGTATGGTGCTTTAAAGCACATTATGGAGCTCTGATGGTATAGTGGTTAAGAGCTATGGCTGCTAACCAAAAGGTTGGCAGTTCATATTCACCAGCTGCTCCTTGGAAACCCTATGGGGCAGTTCCACTCTGTCCAATAGGGTTGCGAATAGCTGGAATCGACTCGCTGGCAACAGATTTTAAAAGCACAGTAAGTGATTTCATTTATTCGGTATAACCCCTTGATGGAAGTGGATATATTCGTTATTATTTCCACTGCATAGATGAGTGAACTGAGGCCCAGAGGGTCAGTGAACAAGCCCAGTATCTCTTAGGTAGTACAAGCAATGCTGTGAAGTTAAGTCTCGGGCATCCAGACCCCACTACACTGACTCAGCCAAGAACACAATACCATGATATACATCTGTGATGATTGTAAACATCTCATTTGATCCTCAAAACACTCCTTTTAGCTAAGTAAGTTCAGAATTGCTGCCTTTCTTCACAGGAGGTAACTGAGGCCAAAAGGTATTGTGACAAATTTACAAACTGAAAGGCAGTGAGTGTGTGGAGGTGATGCCTAGATCTTCTGACTCCACAATCAAAAGCTCAGACAAGTTTTTGGTAGTGGGGCCTGCAAATCAAGAATACAAGTAAAAGTGCTGTGAATCGCTCACAGGTACGCTTAGGGGCCTTAAGGCGATTCAACAGTTCTGAGCCCAGGGACCCAGGTGGCTTTGGATGGTACTGGACATGCAAGTATCCACCTAGTACCCAGAATAGCAAGCACTTACAAAACCGGCTTTAAGTCTTCTAGTCTCCACCCAAAGATAATGATCACATCTGAGGTTTCGGCCAACGTGGGGCGCTTTATTAAGGGCAGGACTCACAAGCTCTGTTCTAGGAGCTGGAATGTGGCCAGTAAGAGAGTGGTGTCAGCGGAAACCTAACGGGGCCAGGGGTTCGTCTTAGGGTGATGAAGAAATATTGCAGGAGAAAAGGTCCGCTCGCGGCCGGGGAGGAGACAGTCCACACGAGGCACGAGTCCGGAGCAGGGCTGAGAGAAGGCTGTAGTTTTCAGCGGCCAGGGACATCTCTCTCGGGCTGCCCGCGGCGGCAGGTGACCGGAGTCGGGACCCGGGCGAGCTGCGCCTCGCGGTTCTTAGAGGCGGCAGAAGTCCCCAGGCTGCTGCCTGCATCCCTCCGCCTCCCAGCGCACCCTGCGCCGGAGTCCAGAACAATGAGACTGCACGTCAAGGTAAACTCAGCCACCCTCCGCTCCAGCCCCTTCCTTGGCGCCGCCTAGACTCCCAGCCTCCAGTCTTTCGTGTAGGCTCTCCGGACTGCTGGCGCCGAGCACAGCATGTGGTTCCGGGGGCTTGGAGAGGAAGAGTGCCCCACAGCCGCTGGGAGAGCGCAGGAGAAGCTTGGGAAAGAAGGGAATTTAGGGAGAGGAGTTGAGATTCTGGGGCTGCTTGGGTTTCCCATAAGGCGTACAAACCTCGAAGTGTCTATCACTTACCTATTTAGTCTGGACTTGCAAATATTGTTATGTGAGTAAGAAACACCATTTATTGAGCACATTGCATTTCAGGCATTGTACAGGATGCTTGACAAACATTAATTCATTTCTGCATAGTCCTGTTAAGAGCACATTCTCTGGAGCCAGACTGCCTGAAATAGCTTCCCAGCTCCACCACTTACCTACCAGCTGAGATCTGGGGCAAGTTTCTTAACTTCTATGCTTCTCCTTCCTCACCTGGAAAATGAAATGACTTATAATTTGAGGATTAGATAAAATGCTCTAGGCCATGCACTTAGAATAATGTCTAACATATTTAGCAGGTTGTAAGAATTAAAGTCGGAATTGACTGCAACTAACAACAAGAAGAGTTTACTGTAGTCTTTGGGTGGTGCAGTTAACAGCGCAGGTGCCTGGGAAGAAAGTCCTGGCGATCTACTTCTGAAAAATCAGCCATTGAAAACCCTATGGAGCACAGTTCTACTCCGATACACATGGGGTCACCCTGAGTCGGAGTTGACGCTACTGGGAACTGGTTTTTAATGGTTGTTATTATTTCACTGTTATTTCATCTTTACAATAATCCTATGATGTCTTAAGTATAGCTACCCCCCTTCATGGTTTACAGGCACAGAAATGCAGTTGAGGGAGGGAATCAAGGTTGAGATTTGAACCCAAGTCAGTGCTTTAAAATGCTAAAGAGCATAGATGTTCTATTCATACATATGCTTTTGATCATGCGTCTATAGGGAGACGGTGGATCATCCTTAACTGCCAAAGTGGGAAATTGTTCTTCAGTGTCTTTCCTCTGTATACATGTTTGGATGTTTCATTTTTCATCTACTTTGGATTTGTCAATGAGTGAGAACACATACTCTGTTAAAAATAAAAGCAAAGATATTTATTGAAGGTTCAAGACAGTTTGAAATGGGGACACATTTGGTTTCACACAGTGGAACCAAATGATCCAAAATGGTGGAGTTACAGAGGCATTTTTTATGAGGTAAAATACAACACTCTTTTTTTTTTTTTAAATTGTGCTTTAGATGAAAGTTTACAGAGCAAATTAGTTTCTCGTTAAATAATTAATATGCATATTAGTTTTATGACATTGGTTGCCAACTCCATGACATGTCAACACTCTCCCCATCTCCACTTTGAATTCCCCATTACCAGCTTTCCTGTCCCCTCCTGACTTCTCATCCTTGCCCCTGAGCTGGTGTCCCCATTTAGTCTTGTTTTGTTTTATGGGCCTGTCTAATCTTTGGCTGAAGGGTGAACCTCAGGAATGACTTCAGTACTGAGTTAAAAGGGTGTTCAGGGGAGCCATACTCTCGAGGTTTCTCCAGCCTTTGTCAGACCAGTAAGTCTGGTCTTTTTTCATGAGTTAGAATTTTGTTCTATATTTTTCTCCAACTCTGTCCTGGACCCTCTATTGTGATCCCTGTCAGAGCAGTTGATGGTGGTAGTCAGGCAGCATCTAGTTGTGCTGGACTCAGTCTGGTGGAGGCTGTGGTAGTTGTGGTCCATTAGTTCTTTGGACTAATCTTTCCCTTTTGTCTTTGGTTTTCTTCATTCTCCCTTGCTTCAGACGAGTTGGGACCAGTGGAGTATCTTAGATGGCCTCTCACAAGCTTTTAAGACCCCAGACGCTACTCACCAAAGTAGGATGTAGAACATTTTCTTTATAAACTATGTTATGCTAATTGAGTTAAATGTCCCCCGAAACCAAGACCCCCACCCCTCGGCCCAGTAATTTGGTCCCTCGGGGAGTTTGGATGTGTCTATGAAGCTTCCATGACCTTGCTTTGGTCATGTTGTACTCACTTCTCAAGTACTGTGTACTGTCTTACCCATCACTAAAATTACTTCTTATCTATTGACTAGCTCACTAAGTTTTTTCCCTCCCCCCACCTCCAGTAACCATCACAGATTGTTTCTTTTTGTGCATAAACCTTTTCATGAATTTTATAATAGTGGTCTCATACCGTATTGTCCTTTTGTGTTGACTTATTTCACTCAGCGTGTTGCCCTCCAGATTCTTCCATGTTGTGAGATGTTTCACAGATTCATCATTGTTCTTTATGGTTTCATAGTATTCCATTGTGTGTATGTACCATAGTTTGTTTATCCATTCATCTGTTGATAGACCATTAGGTTGTTTCCACATTTTGCTATTGGGAATAATGCTGCAGTGAACATGGGTGTACATATGTCTATTCATGTGATGGCTCTTATTTCTCTAGGATATATTCCAAGAGTGGGCTTGCGAGATTATGTAGGATTTCTATTTCTAGTGTTTTGAGGAAGCACCATATCATTTTCCAAAATAGTTGTACTATTTTGCATTCCCACCAGCAGTGCATAAGAGTTCCCATCTCCTCACCGCCTTTCCAACATTTGTTATTTTCTGTTTTTTGATTCATGCCAGTAATGTCGGGGTGAGATGGTTTCTCATCATAGTTTTGATTTGCATTTCTCTAATGGCTATTGATTGCTAGCATTTCTTCATGTGTCTGTTAGCCACCTGAATGTCTTCTTTGGTTAAGTGTCTGTTCATATCCTTTGCCCATTTTTTAATTGGATTGTCTTTTTGTTGTAGAGGTGTGTCTTAGTCATCTAGTGCTGCTGTAACAGAAATACCACAAGTGGATGGTTTTAACGAAGAGAAGTTTATTTCCTCACAGTCAAAGTAGGCTAAAAGTCCAAATTCAGGGCATCAGCTCCAGGGGAATGCTTTTTCTCTCTGTGGCCTTCTTCTCTTCAGTGTTCCCCCGGACTAGGAGCTTCTCTGCACAGGGACCCCGGTCCAAAGGATGCACTCTGCTCTTGGCACTGCTTTCTTGATAGTATGAGTTCCCCCTGTCTCACTGCTCACTTCTGTCTTTTATATCTCAAGAGATTGCCTCAGGACACAATCCAGTCTTGTAGATCCAGTCTTGCCTTACTAACACAACTGCCACCCATCCTCCTTCATTAACATCATAGAGGCAGGTTTACAACATACAGGAGAATCACACAGTACCAGGAATCATGGCTCAGCCAAATTGATACACGCATTTTTTGGGGGACACAATTCAAACCATGACAAGGTGTGAGATTTTCCTATAGATTTTAGAGATTAGACCTTTGTCAGATATGCCATGTTGTTGTTGTTAGGTGCCATTGAGTTGGTGCTGATTCATAGCGACCTTACGTACAACAGAACGAAAGACTGCCCAGTCCTACACCATCCTCATATTTGTTGTTATGCTTGAGCCCATTGTTGTAGCCACTGTGTCGATACATCTTGTTGAGGGTCTTCCTCTTTTTTGCTGGCCCTCTACTTTACCAAGCGTGATGTCCTTCTCTAGGGACTGATCCCTCCTGATAACACATCCGAAGTATGTGAGATGTAGTCTCGCCATCCTTGCTTCTAAGGAGCATTCTGGTTGTACTTCTTCCAAGACAGATTTGTTCGTTCTTTTGGCAGTCCATGGTATATTCAGTATTCTTTGCCAACACCACAGTTCAAAGGTGTCAGTTCTTCTCTGGTCTTCCTTATGTCATAGCCAAAATTTTTTTCCCAGTCTATAGGTTCTCTTTTTACTCTTTTCATGAAGTCTTTTGATGAGCATAAGTATTTAATTTTTAGAAGATTTCTGTTATCTAGCTTATGTTCTGGTGTTTGTCTATTGTTAGTTATGGTTTGTATCCTATTTATTCCGTGTATTAGGGCCTCCAGCATTGACCCTATTTAGTCTTCTATGATCTTTATAGTTTTTGGTTTTATATTTAGGTCTTTGATCCATTTTGAAATAGTTTTTGTGTATGGTGTGAGGTATGGGTCCTGTTTCATTTTTTTTACACATGGACATTCAGTTGTGCTAGCACCATTTGTTAAAAAGATTGTCTTTTCCCCATTTCCTGTACTTTGGGCATTTGTTGAAGTTGAGGTGACCATAGGTGGTTGGATTTATATCTGGGTTCTCAATTCTGTTCCATTGGTCAATATGTCTGTTATTGTACCAATACCAGGCTGTTTTGACTACCGTAGCTGTATAGTAGATTCTGAGGTCAGTTAGTGCAAGTCCTCTTACTTTCTTCTTTTTCTTCAGTAGTGCTTTACTTATCTGGGGCCTCTTTCCTTTCCATATCAAGTTAAGTATTAGTTTTTCCATCTCTTTAAAGACAGTTGTTGGTATTTGGATCGGGATTGCATTGTATTTGTAGCTGGCTTTGGGTAGAACTGACATTTTCACAATATTGAGTATCTATCCATGAGCATGGTATGTTTTCCATTTGTGTAGATCTCTTCTGGTTTCTTGCAGTAGTGTTTTATAATTTTCTCTGTATAAGTCTTTTACTTCTCTGGTTAGACTTATTCCTAAGTATTTTATTTTTTTAGGGGCAATTCTAAATGGTATTGCTTTCCTGATTTTCTTTTCATAGTTCTCTTTATAGGTGTATAGAAATTCAACTGATTTTTGTATGTTTATCTTGTATCCTGCTACTCTGCTGAATCTTTCTATTAGTTAAAATACAACATTCTGATTGGAAGTTGCAAGATTAGGTAAGCAGGAGGTGGGATAACTCCAGGGGGTTTACAGTGATTGGTTGGAGACACTAATGTGGGCTATTTGGATTGGTTAGTTTAAATACATGACTAAGGGGGGTTTTACAGGGTAGTCACAAGGTAATTATCTTAAAACATTTTCTGAGGGCTCCTGAGGGGATTCCTTGACACAAGATCTTCCCTTAGGAGAGTTCTTTCCATATCTTTAGTTTGACCACAAGAAAAACATTTCCTTTGTTATATACTTAAGTCTGTCTAAGAGTGTAATGGTTGCAGGGGAAGTCTTTTGTTATGTACTTAAGTCTGACTAAAGTTTTGACTGTGGCAGGGGAAATAAATGAAAGGAGCTCAGACTTGGGCTGATCGATCATTCTGATATGAGTCATGCACCTTAGTTTTGGAACTCTCACACAGATTCTTCCATGACTTATAAAGCAATAGATGTTTAGGCTCAGTTGGCATTCATTCTCTCATCTGGGTTTGACTGTGACGATGTGTTTGGCTTTTTTCCTAAGTTTCCCACCAGAGGCTGTAGACCCTTTTACATGGGATACAGCATGAGCTTCCTTTTTTGGCCCAAGACTGGGTACTACTAGCCTGTGTAGTATCAAATTTGTCTTGATAGATAAGAATAGCAACCCCTGCTATTCAAATGAATAATATTTTGTGTTGATTGTAGTCCAGAGGAAAGAGAAAAGAACCAAGCAATATATTGATGATTTGCCACAATTTTTGGCCTTATTTTGCCTATTTTCAGTTCTCCATTAAAGTTAATTTTGGGGCAAGATCTCTATGCCAAAACTATCAAGCATTTAGTAAACACTGTACCTGAAATGTCTTGCCTCTTTCTTTTCTCACTGGTTTTTAATTTTTTAAAAAAATAACTGTGTTTTAAGTCATAGATTTTAAGTATAGCTTAAAGAGCCCAAATAATCTCAGAGTGACTTTCATCACACTTCTGGAAGAATCAGGCAGTGCTGGAACTGAAAGTGGCTGTCCTACCTGTAATACTGCTATCTCTTTGTATCACATCAGAAGTCTACATGGTAACTCTTTCAAGTAAAAAGACTCACTGTTAGGTAATATATTCTGATGTGGATTTCAGAATTTCTCTTTTTACTTTTATTGAGGTTTCCATAAGGTTTATTACTAAAAACAGTAGAATCTTCCATTATTTCCTGCTTTTCATCTCCTTTAGCTAGTTAGTATTTATTCATGTCTCTAAATAGTACTTGTATTGCTCCTCCTTGATTCTTCAGATTTAATCATCATATATTGACTTTCCAGCATGGAACATAAGGATTTAGTTTTCTTCACCTTCCTGCCCTTACCACTCACATGCATCTTTCCTGCTGCTTCCATCCATCCTCGGAATATAGTCATCTCATAATTTTTGGTTATATTAGTATTTTGTTAGGTCAACATCATTATGCCTTCTAAAACACTAATAAGAATTGGGTTATGTAGTATACTATGCTTACTTTCCCTTTCTTTTGTTTTTTTTGGAATTGTCTTTATGCGTGTGTGTTTGCAGAATTTACTATAGAGTTTTCACTTATTTAACCTCAAGTTCTTTCCAGTTGTCTAAATCTCCTCTCAAGATGTTCCAGTGGGATAGCTATTTTAATCAATTTTATCTTCTTGAATACAGTTTTCCTGGAGCCTTCTGACCTTCTTGGCCAATCTGGACTGGTTCCCCTTGATGTTTAATGCACAGCAGTTGTTTTGGACTCCCTCTTCTCCATCATCTTGGGCATTCCTATTGCCTCTCTGCTAGGTTGGATCTTATTTTCTATATCACATGTCTTATTCTTTCTTGTTTTCTTCCATAATTTTGGTGAAGCACATTCTCCAGTAGCTTTCTGAGAAAGGGTACAAGTAAATGATATATTCTTACAATAGATTATCCTTTGTCTTAGTTATCTAGTGCTGCTATAACAGAAATAACCACAAATGGGTGGCTTTAACAAGGAGAAGTTTACTTTCTCACAGTTTAGGCAGCTCTTGTTGTTGTGTCATTGAGTTCATAGGTGCCCTGGTGACACAGTGGTTAAAGCTCTCACCTGCTAAACAAAAGGTTGGTGGTTCAAACCCACCAGTGCTCCTTGGGAAAACGATGTGGCAGTCTGCTTTTGTAAAGGTTTACAGCCTCAGAAACCCTATGGGATAGTTCTATTCTGTCATATAGGGTTACTATGAGTTGCAATTGATTCGACAGCAGTGGATTTTTTCGGTTTTATATGACAGAGTAGAACTGCCCCATGAGATTTCTTAGGCTATAATCTTTGTGAGAGTGGGAGTAGATCTCCAGGTCTTTTCTCCTGCAGAGCTGCTGGTGGGTTTGAACCACTAACCTTTTGGTTACCAGGCAAGTGCTTAATTGTGCCACCAGGGCTCCTTTAGGAGGCTAAAGAAAAAAAAAAAAAAACAAACAAAAAAAAACCCAAAACCCAAAAACACCAAACTCATTGCCATTGAGTCAATTCCAAATCATAGCAACCCTATAGAACAGAGTAGAACTGCCCCATAGAGTTTCCAAGGAGCAGCTGGTAGATTCCAACTACCAGCCTTTTGGTTAGCAGCCATAGCGCCAAATCACTGTGCCACCAGGGCTCCTTTAGGAGACTAGAAGTCCGAATTTAGGGCATCAGCTGTAGGAGAAGGCTTTCTCTCTCTGTTGGCTCTGTTCTTGTCTCTTTTCATCTTCTATTCCTTGGTTCCTGGGAGATCTTCATGTGAAGTGGCATTTATCTTTCCCCTTCCATGCTTCCTTGCTTCTGTGCCTAATCTGCTGTTTTATATCTCAAAAATGATTAGCTTAAGAGACACCCTACGCTGATATGACTTCATTAACATAACAAAGAAAATTCTATTCCCAAATAGAGTTTTATATCTGGGATTATACCCACAGGTATAAACGTTTGTTTTCCAATACATTTTTTTTTTTTTGTGGGGTGGGTAGGGGGAGGACAGTTCAGTCCATAAAATCCTTCCAGATTTTTTTTCCTTAAAATATTTCCGCTCTTGTTAGCTGTTGTCAAATTGGCCTCTGACTCAGAGTAACCCAATGCACAAAGGAATGAAAAGCTGCCCAGTCCTATTTCATTCTCATGATTGGCTGCAGATCAGACAGCTGTGATCCACAGGGTTTCATTGCTTATTTTTGAAAGTAGATCACTAGGCCTTTCTTCCTAGTCTAGCTTAGTCTGAAAGCTCCAGATTTTTTTTCTCAAAAGATTTCTACTAATACACAAATATTTTCTTGTAATTCAAATATTACAAATAGAAATTCAAACAGAAAATTCCCTTTCAACACCTTAGCCACTGTCCCCTCCAATCCAGATGTAATCAAACTTTTATTTGTGTGGAATGTATTATTTAGGTGTATTATGATATACATATATCTTTATTATTTTGATTTATACATAAGTGGAATCATACTGTATATATTGATCTGTAACTATACACTTAATAGTTTTTGGAAATCTTTCCATGTCAATTCCTATTGATGGTTTCTTGAATAATATGTTCAGATGAGTTGGACCAATCAAGAGTGTGCATACAGCATTTTAAAATAGTTTTCATTAACTATGCCACCTTTAGGGGTCCCTGAGTGGTGCAAATATTTGAGCGCTCCACTACTAGCCACTAAAGGTTGGCGGTGCAAACCTATCCAGAGACACATCGGAAGACAGGCTTGGTGATATGCTTCTGAAAGGTCACAGCCTTGAAAATCCTACGGAGCACAGTTCTACTCTGACATACATGAGGTCTCCATGAGTTGGAATCGGTCTTGCAGCTACTAACAACAACAACGCCACCTTTGCACTGTCCTCTTCATGACCAACCTCTCTTCTAAATTCATTCAGCCAATACATGTTTATTGAATGCCAAGCTCTGTTCCAGGACCTAGGAATATACAGTGAATAAAACATATATTATTTCTGAGGTAGAAAGGGATTGTGAGATTTCAATGATGGAATTGAGCTCAGCTGCAGCTTTAGTTCAGCTTTTTAGTTCCTCTCCCAGAGTACCAACACCAGTTGCCACTGAGTCAATGCCAACTAACTCACGGTGACCCCTGTGTGTCAGAGTAGAACTATGCTCCATAGGGTTTTTAGTGGCTAGTTTTTTGAAGTAGTTCACCAGGCCTTTCTTCTGAGGCACCTCTGAATGGACTTGAGCCTCCAACCCTTTCATTTAGAAGCTGAGTGCTTAACATTTGTGCTACCCAGGACTCCTCTCCTACAGTAGAGGCATAGTATAATCAAGTCTCTCTTTCTCTGTGTAAAATCAGGAGCTCCATACCTTGCATGTCCCAGATCAACAAAACCATAGACTTGAGATACAGAAATAGATTTTCACAGAAACACCTTCATAATGGAATTTGTCCTACACTTCCAGTATGGTGATTGTATCTTCTTTCAGGTGGGATTGAACTTTCGCCCATGCGTAACTTTTGCCCTTTTCTAGGGTAGGGGAAGGGAGTGGCAATGAACTGCCCCTGGGAATTTCTTCTGATGGACTTGGCAACTTGGCTTTTACCAGGTGCCCTTGTTGGAGACAGCCGAAGTTTTCCCTTCCTCTCAATGCGGACATGAGTGTTGTTATTTCCATTGAAGTGGTTATGTTGTTCACCTCAGAGGCTGGATTCTTTCTCAGGGTTATTAAGAGACCATAACTTTTTTTCTGCAAGAGCTGCCCGGTTCCACTTTGTTTTGAAAAGAGGAAATTTACTTGGTAGTAGAGACAAATGTCTTCCCCAGCCCTCGTTTGCCTGCATTTTCCCTGTGGGCATGTTTGGTTTATAGCCTCAGCCTGACTAGGAGGGGTTATCTGCCCCTTCCTGGCTTTGGATCTGCTTGAAACAGAGAAGGACTGGATGGAGGTCAGGTACTCCAGGATTCTGACTGTGTGCTGTTTTCATGGGCAAGGTCAGCTTGGTAAGTTTCATCGTTCACTATTCTTCCACCTCTCCCTAAACTATGTGACCATTCTTCAGAATTTCATTCCAGGAAGACTCAAAGTCCAGTGGGGTGAATGACCTGGACAATCAAAATTCTCTCCTCACTTCACTGGTTGTGGACTAGAAGATTCTTACATGGTGTGTGTGTGTGCTCGTACAATTATCGCTATTTATTTCACAAAACTTTGCATGCTCCCAACAGAAACCATACAGATGATCATTTTTGACTTGAGCAGGCCACATGGCCAGGGAAGGAAACATCCCTACTGGCCAGAAACTTGTGATTTCTGGAGCAGATAGTTGGGTAACCTAGGGGAAAATGCACTGCCTCTCAGGGAATTTTTGTCCCCTCTCCCTGTGTGCAAATTTAACATTCTCTTCATCTTCCCTAGTGTCTGGGTGTGCTGGGATGCGAACCACAAGGACCCTCTCAAGTTGCCCACACCAACCAAAGAAATTTAGGTCAAGTCAAAACTTTTTCTTGTGATCAAAAGATTATAGAGTCTGGAAATCATATGACAGATTTGGGCTGTCATCTTCTCTCCTTCCTCTCTGCTTTTCCTCAGCTGGAATGTGAAAAAGGATGAAGATGTGCTAATTAAAAAAAAACCATTGCCGTCGAGTCAATTCCACCTCATGGCAACCCCATGTGTTACAGAGTAGGACTGCTCCATAGGGTTTTCTTGGCTGTAATCTTATGGAAGCCCATTACAGACTTCTTTGCTCAGTCCTGCTGGGTAGGTTCGAACCAACCAACCTTTAGGTTAGAAGTCCAGTGCAAATGACTTTCACTACTGGGTCCCTCAGCTCTCTAGAATTATTAGCAGGGAGGTGAGAAGAATAGTAAAAGGAACCACCACCACCAACACTACCAGTTGCTGTCAAGTCTATTCGCACTCATAGTGACACCATGTGTTTTCAATGGCTGGCTTTTGAAAGTAGATCACCAGGCCTTTCTTCCAAGGCACCTCTGAGTGCACGTCAACCTCCAACCTTTTGGTTAGCAGTGGAGCAAATGAACGGTTTTTACCATCCAGGGACTCCAGTAAAAGAAATCAAGAGTCAGAAAACTCTATTCTACCCCCTCCTGGCCTCAGGCAAATCACCTCAGTTTTCTTATCTAATCTTATCTAAAACAAATAAACCCCAAAACCAAACTTGTTGCCACTGAGTTGATTGTGACACATAGCTACCTTATAGGACAGAGGAGAACTGCCCCATAGGGTTTCCAAGAAGCAGCCAGTGGATTCAAACTGCCAGTCTTTTTGGTTAGCAGCTGCAGCTCTGAACCAAAACAAATACTCACCTTTTTCTAAGAACTGTGAATCTGTTTGCGTCAGATATTTCTTTGAGAATCAGATGAAAGCAATAAATCAGAGTTTCATAAACTCAGACCAGCGTGGGAATCCAGCCCGGTGGGGACTAAGGCAAACTGGTTACTGGAAGTTCTATCTCAAATTGGATGCCAACCCTCAGCCACACCAGCCTTTTGAGGGATGCAGGCCCAGTGTTACCTGATTCTGTTTTTTTTTTTTTTTTCTTTAAGAAAATACAAAAGTACAGATTCTTTTTATATGTGAAATTTCTTAGTTTTTGTATTTCGTTACATTTCAAAAGATTTTTAAAAACACTGTGTGGGCTGAACAAAACACATTTGTGGCATGCTTTCTGCCTGTGGTCTGTTATTTATTTTCATTTATAATTTTTGTTTTCTACTCTGGGCTTTCTTCCCTCCCTCCCTCCCTCCCTTTTCGTTTCTTTCTTCCTCCCTCCCCTCCCTCCATTCCTTCCTGTGCCTCCCCCTTTAAAAAAATTAAAAGCTTTATCGAAATCTAATTCACATGACATACATTTCATTTATTTAAAGTGTTCAATTCAATGGCTCTTAGTACATCCAGAGTTGTGATTTCGTCACCACGTTCAATTTTATAACATTTTCACTGCCCCAAAAAGAAACTCCAACCCCCTCAGCTGACACCTCTCAAACTACCATCCCTACCAGCCATAGGCCATAGATTAATAAATCACTTTCTGTCTCTGTGGACAGAAATAGCATGTATTAGTATTTACTTCCTTTTTATTGTTGACTAATATTTCTTTGTATGGATATACCACATTTTGTTTATCCATTCTTCAGTGAATGGACATGTGGATTGTTTCCACTTTTTGGTTATTATAAATATACAATATATAACGAAACTATACAATGTTAAAAACCTAAATACTCAGAGAAACACCAAAAATTAGTGTAACAGAATATATTTATTGTGAGTAGGTACCATTCGAATTGGGCAGCGTCAACCTGAAGGTATAGGGAAGGCACTCTGAAGAAGGGATTGTGAAAGCAGGTTACATAGGCGAGTCGGGAAGGGTAGTTTCCTGAATGTCATTGTAATTCTCCAAAGGAGCACAATGCCTAAGACAAAACATCTCTTCTAAACTCTGGAGCCTTGGTGGCACAGTGGTTAAGAGTTTGGCTACTAACCAAAAGGTTGGCAGTTTGAATCCACCAGTTGTTCCTTGGAAACCCGATGGGGTAGTTCCACTTGGTGGCAATAGGTTTTAGGAAAAGAGTTCCTTAAAGGCTCAAGGTTCAAAAGGACAAATGGCCTGGGTGGGCCACCCCTACTCCATGGACACAGAAGTCTGGATTTTAGGAGAATTAGAAAGGTTTCTCAACAAGGTTTTATATGGATATTTGTTTTCATTTTTGTTGGGTATATACCTAGGAGTGGAATTGCTGGATCATATAGTAACTCTATGTTTAAACTTTTGAGGAACTGCCACTCTGTTTTCTAAAGTGGCTGCATCATTTTACAATCTCACCAGCAATGTATGATAGTTTCCAGTTTCTCCACATCCTCATCAAAGCTTTGAATTGTTTGCCTTTTTTATTATAAAACCCGTTGCTGTTGAGCCAATTCCAACTCATAGCAACCCTATAGGACAGAGTAGAACTGTCGTAGGGGAATTTCCAAGGGGCAGCTGGTGGATTCAAACTGCCAACGTTTTGGTTAGCAGCGAAGCTCTTAACCGCTGTGCCACCAGGGCTCCATAGTCATCCTAGCGGATATGAAAAAGTGTCTCATTGTGGTTTTGTTTTGCATTTCTCTACTGATTGATGTTGAGCATCTTTTCATGTGCTTATTAGCCATTTGTATCTCTACTTTAGAGAACTGTCTGTTCAGATCCTTTGTGTGGCCCTTATTTTTGATCCAGCTTCTCAGATTTTCTCCTGAAAAATGTACACACTCACCTCTACACAAAAGTTTATATGCAATTTCTAGGGGTTCATGACCCTCCTGACATATGAGTCTGAGAATACCTACAGAGGGCATGGTATGTGGCAGGCATTTTATGTGCTTGATCAGGAAAGTGATTTGTAAACCCTGAAACACCTGACAGCTTCAGGGATTAATGTTAGTGCAAGTTCTGGGGGTAAGTGGTGGTGAAGTGAAGTGGTTAAGGACGTGGACAGGAGTCAGGTTGTCTGTGTTTCAATCCTGGTGTTATTTATGAGCTGTTGTGTCCTTGGACAAATTGCTTTACCTCTCTAAGACTTCATATCCTCATTTGTAAAATGGGGATAATTATTGCACCTAAGGAGCCCTGGTGGTGTAGTTGTTATACTGTCAGTTGCTAACTGGAAGGTTGTCAGTTCGAACCCACCCAGCGGCTCTGCGGGAAAAAGACCTGGCAATCCGCTCCCATAAAGATTATTGCCTAGAAAACCCTATGGGGCAGTTTTACTCTGTTACATGGGGTTACTAAGAGTCAAAACCAATTCGATGGCACCCAACAGCAACAACGGCACCTATTTCATAGGTGCTCTCTTGTGGATTAAATATATTAATGTAAACAAAGTGCTTTGCATTGTGTTGGCACATAAAAAGTTCTCAATACATTGTTAAGCTGCTATTAATATTATTTTTTACAGACTGCATCAGTGGGCATGGCGGGTCTTTGAATATGAAAACATCTTACTTCTTTCTGAAAAGATAGATATCCTCCATTGCCCCTTTAAAGGGCGATGAGGTTTTTGTAAACTGAGTCTTGTAATCTTCTCAGAAAAGAGAATTTTCTTCCAGCACAGATTTGCCTGTTTAAGTAAGTCCATAGGGTACTTTACAGATCCTTGGCCTGGATCAGTTAATCTTCTCTAACCTTTGTCCCTGCTGTCAGTGTCTGCTTTAGAATGGCTTAAGAAAACAAAATAAAAAGCCAAAAAGCTCCAAAAAACCAAAAAAAAAAAAAAAACCCAAACAAAAAAAACACCCCTCAGTCTTTGTTCTTATCTAGCCCAGAGAGTTTTAGCATTCCACAATGGCAGTTTTGCTCTTTGATTCAAAGATCAAGCAAGTAGTTCTTATTGGAATAAACTAGAGAAGATTGTCTGAAGTCTTAAAATTTAAAATCCTTGTAACGTTAGCTAGAGTTTTTAGAATAGCCTGAAAAGAGGCAACTAGGAGGGAATCCTGAAGTGGTGTAAGACTTTACAGACTGGATCTTGAAAGGAGCTCAGAAGCCAGCCACAGGCTCAGGTTTGGGTCTCTTGTGCTTCTTACAATCACTGACCTTAAGGAAACGACATTCTTGAGAAGCAACCCTTATAGACGAAAAATTTCAGACTGAAATTGCAGAATTGCATTTTGCTGCCTAGGAGCCTGAGATGAGCAAATACCGAGTGTGAGGAGGAGAAACTATTTATCCTGAGGGAACCCTTCCAGATCCTTCTCTGTGGGGCCTTCTCAGAGTCCGAATCTCTCCTTTAATTGAAGGAAGAGCTACCGTCAGGGCTAGGCTGAGAGCTTCTGAGAGACGCTGGAATTCCATTACCTTGTCTCTTTTGTTCTCTGACCTACAGACAATGATGTTTTTTGCACCTGGGTTTGCAACTGGAGGTGGCTGGATAAAATGTCCCTCCTTATAAACACACAACAATCACAAAATGTTATGAGCATTTGAATGACACATTCTTAAAAAAGAAAAGCTTTTTTTTTTTTTTTTTGGGAGGGAGTTTTTTTTGTTTAATCCCTTTTTGGGTCATTTCAAGGTCTCTTCCTTATACATAGAATGTATTTCCTCTCATCTTACAAAATTAGAAGAAGTTAAATACAGAAGAAACATCTTGATAATCACAACTCAGTATAAATGGAAACCTATTCTATAATTTGGCTCCTTGGTGACTTAGAGAAAGGCATTGTGGGGGCAGTGGTGCTTCCCTTTCCTTCCTGAATTGCACTGAAAATACAGTCAGCCTCTAAACAATAGCACTGGAACTTTGAAAATCAAGTATAACAGCAAGAAAGAGAAATTGGGACAGAAAAGGAGGGTGACCATGTTTGCACCACTAGAAGAATGTAATCAGTGTCACTAAATTGTACACGTAGAAACTGTTGAATTGGTGTGTTTTGCTATGTATATTCTCAACAACAACAACAAAGTAAATTAAATTTAGAAAAAAGAAACAGAAGCTGGGAATTTTTATCCTAGCAAATGGTAAACCAGACTGGTAAGGTCTGTGATCTACTTCTGAAGTATCAGCCAATGAAAACCCTTTGGATCACAGTGGTCCAATCCTGTAGCGTATGTGGTTGCCATGACTTTGGGGCAGCTATAACAGCAGCTAACAACAATAATCTAACTTATTCACAAGACTCTTGGTCCTGACTGACTTCTGAGTCTCAACTTCTTGGGCCTCCCTTTTTCTGTAAAAATACTTTTTCCTCTTAGAATTTTAAGGGAATTAAGTCGTTCAGGATACGAGTTTTTCTTTTTGAACAAAAAATGGTTTGTTGTTGTTGTTGTTAGTTGCCTGTCATCACTGACTCATGGCGACCTCATGTACAACAGAAGGAAATATTGCCCAGTCCGGTGCCATCTTCACGATTGTTGGTATACTCGAGTCCATTGTTTCAGCCACTGTGTATTTTGAGTGCCTTCCAAGCTAGTGAGCTCATCCTCCACCTTGCATCAGACAATATTCTGTTATGATCCATAGGATTTTCATTGGCTAATTTTCAGAAGTAGATGGCCAGGCCTCCCTCCCTAGTCTTAGTCTGGAAACTCTGCTGAAACCTGTCCACCATGGGTGACCCTGCTGGTGTTTGAAATATTGCTAGCATAGCTTCCAGCATCATAGCAACAAGCAAGCCACCACAATATGACAAAATGACAGCTTAAATTAGTGTAAAAATCTTACAGATCTCTATCTTTTAAGTTAAAAATCTTAGAGTGAGATAAAAATCTTAATTTACTCTTAAAGATGAAGATAAAAGTCTTAAGTTAAGATGAAAGACTTACAGTAGGGCACATTCTCAGTTGATAATTAGTGGAATTTTCATGGAAAAGAATCTCCCAAAATTGCATCGTGTGGAAACAGGTTTGTGATACCCTCAGAGGTGATCCTTGGCCAAATGTATTTGGGGAATGGTGGATAGTTTATCCCTTCTGGAGAGTCATAATACTTGCACATGCTTGTATGGCCACAGTATATGTTCTTTTCTCCCAAGTAATATCTTCATTATATAGAATACACTTTAGAAATACTAGTAAAATGCTCACCTATGTGCCCAAAACTCACTGAGTCGGGATCGACCCTATGGCAATGGGTTTGGTTTTTATTTTTTGGTGCCCAGAACTCAGCAGGCACCAGGGATACTACACTGAATACAACAGTTCCCATCTTTGGGACTTAGAGTGTAGTGGGTCTAAGAAGGTTATGACAGTGCAGTCCATGGGGGTAAGTACAGAAGACTCAGAGAGCTCATAGAAGGGGATTCTGATTCAGGCTTGAGAGGTTCCAGAAAAGTCTTCTGGAAGATATGAAGTCTACATTGGTGAGCAGAGGGGGATGGCGAGTGTTCTAGGCAGAGAGAAGAGACCTAGAAGTGACTTTAGAGAACTCAAAAGTTGTTCATTGGTTTTAAAATGTATAGTCTGAGGTAGGGAGGGGCAAGAGATGAAGGAGAAAGAGCAGTGGCCAGATTATCCACTCAACAAATATTTAATGGGCAGCCAAAACGTGACTTAATCTCTTTCCACTTTAAGAATAGGCTATAGGCTAGAGCCTATAATAAATTGTAGAGAATGGATGGGAGAAGGGAAAATTGGAGACAGGAAGACTAGATGGGAGGCAATCCAGGCAAGAGTAATGGTGACTTTAACGAAACAAAACCAACCAAACTCATTACCATTGAGTTGATTCCAACTCACAGTGACCCTATAGGGCAGAGTAGAGCTGCCCTACAGGGTTTTCAAGGCTGTAATCTTCACGGGAGCAGATTGCCATATCTTTCTCCTATGGAGCTGCTGGGGGGTTTAGAACCACCAACTTTTCAGTTATTAGCCAACCACTGTACCAGCAGGGTGCCTTAGCTTTAACGAGGGTAATGGTAATATAGATGCAGAGAGGTGGGCAGACGCAAGAGATAATTAAGAGACTCAATAGGCCTTGGTGGTTGATTAAATGGGAAGTAAGGATGGGGAGGAATCAGTGATGCTCTAGTTTCTCACTCGAACACCTGGGTATTTGGGGAGCACTTTGGACATATAGGAAGGGGAACAGGGTTTGGTGGGGGAAATGAAGGGTACAGATTCGAATAGGTTAAATTTGAACTAAGACTCTCTTGTTTCTTATTAAACCTAGAGCGGTAGATAGGGCAGGTTTTATATACCCAGTCATTAGATGAGTCAGATGAGTTGCGTACATAAGAATTGCTCGTAGTCAACAGGCAGTAAGAATCTCAATGCAGTCTTCCAACTTCTCCATGTCTTTCTTTCTCTGCTATAATCTACTACTTCTTATATAAAACATGGCTTTTGTAGATATAGAATCAGAAAACCAGACCGCTCTTTTTTCCTTTGGTTGAGGTCTTCCAGTCTTCAGTTATCTTTGTAGCTGCTCAATATTCACGTTTTCAAAGTTCTGAAGATTTTTTTTTTAACTGAACTTTAGATGAAGGTTTACAGAACAAACTAACTTCTCATTAAACAGTTAGTACATATATTGTTTTATGGCACTGGTTAACAACCCCATGGCATGTCAGTACTCTCCCTTCTTGAACTTGGGTTCCCTATTACCAGCTTTCCTGTTCCCTCCTGCCTTCTAGTCCTTGCTCCTGGGCTGATGTGCCCATTTACTCTTGTTTTGTCCTATGGGTCTGTCTAATCTTTGGCTAAAAGGTAAACCTCCAGAGTGACTTCATTACTGGGCTAAAAGAGTGTTGAGGGTCCATACTCTTGGGATTTCTCCAGTCTGTGTCAGGCCAGTAAGTCTGGTCTTTTTTTTTTTTTTTTGAGTTAGAATTTTGTTCTATATTTTTCTCCAGCTCCGTCCGGGACCCTCTATTGTGATCCCTGTTAGAGCAGTCGGTGGTGGTAGCCGGGCACAATCTAGTTGTACTGGACTCAGGCTGGTGCAGGCCATAGTAGTCGTGGTCTGTTAGTCCTTTGGACTAATCTTTCCCTTGTGTCTTTAGCTTTCTTTGTTTTTCCCTTGCTCCTGAAGGGGTGAGACCCGTGGAGTATTGAAGATAATTTTTAACTCCTGAAAATCAAAGCCATTTTGGATGCTTAAGGAGATTGGTCTTTTGGCAATGACATTTTTTGTTTATTTTATTTTTTGTTATTATTTTTAAATTGAAGGAGATTGGTCACCATGAAATCTTTTTGAAGGAAGGAGTGTAAGTTAAAAACAAAACAAAACTGTAGTTTCCTGAAGCAATTGAAATGCATTATACTCAGGGTATTCGCTAATGTTTAAAAGTTGCTAATAACTCAGACTTTGTAGTGGGCTTATAAATTGGTACAATCTTTATAGAGGGCATTGTGGTAATATCTGAGTTGATCTAGATATTTCACTTCTAGGAACTTATTCTACAGATATATTCTATAGATATACATGTACTTGAAAGCTATGCTGTCTGTATGTTACTTAAGAAGAGAAGCAACTTAAATATACATCCACAGGCGATTGGCTAAATAAATGATGTAGCTTTTGTACAAAAAGGAATACTGGGTAGCCCCTGAAAGAATGAAGCTGCTCTATGTGTACAGATATATAAGGATATCCAAGTTATTAACAAGTGAGAAAAAGAGCAAGATGCAGAACAATGTTTGTAATATGCCTCCACTTACGTAATTTTTTTAGTATATGCTTATATATATTGAATATACCATGGACTGCCAAATAATGAACAAATCTGTCTTGGAAGAAGTACGGCCAGAATGCTCCTTAGAAGCAAGGTTGATGAGACTACATCTCACATACTTTGGCCATGTTATCAGGAAGAATCAGTCCCTAGACAAGGACATCATGCTAGGTAAAGTAGAGGGTCAGCAAAAAAGAGGAAGACCTTCAACGAGATGGATTGACACAGTGGCTGCAACAATGGGCTCAGGCATAACAATGATTGTGAGGATGGCGCAGGACTGGGCAGTGTTTCGTTCTGTTGTACATAGCGTCGCTCTGGGTCGGAACTGACTTGATGGCACCCAACAACAACAGCAACAACTTGCTTGCATATGCATAGATTATCTTCAGAAGACCACACAACAAACTAACAGAGATTAGCTTTTGGGGAGAGAAACTGGGTGGCAGGAATATAGGGATAGGAAGCAGATTTCTCTTTTCCCTGTATCATCTGTTGTACCTTGTGGCTTCTGTGCCATTTACAGCATTACCTTTTCTAAAAAAAAAAAAAAAAAAAAAAGTTGCCAGGGCTTGGTTTAGCATGTTCCAGGAGTGAAGGCTTAGAATATAAGAACTAAGCGCAGCATTATAATGAAATAACACTGTTTGTTTGCTATGTGGCAATTAGGCACACAGTAGCAAAGGGCTTACGTGAGGTGATTGCAATTAGCTTTTTTTTTTTTTTTTAAGTGGAATGTCTATTTCTAGGTGCAGCTAAAAGTGCTGATGAACATTTACAGCTGGAAATTACTCTAATAACCTCTGGTGTCATTCACCCAGGGAGAGAGCAAGTTTTCTCTAGTTTGTTGGTAGAGATTATTTACAGCCTAGAGATAAAGGCAAATTTATCCTGTTCTCCCTCCTTCCCACCCTCCCTTTCTCCTTTTCTCTGTCCCTTGCCTTCCTTTATCGCTTTCTCTTTTCCTTTCATTACACTTTGCCCTGATTTATACGATTGTCCAGTGTTCTTCAAATACATCTATTCTTGTGCTTCACCCCAAATTTCTATTCTCTCAGCGTAGATTTCTGCTGAACCACATATTCTGAGGCATGCGTTGCAAAGGTCACTTTATTACAGAAATCTCTGGAATATTGCATTGCAGTTTTCCCCATAGGGTGTCCAGTGGGATATTAATAGGTGTGTTCCCTATCTACCTTCCACCATCCATTTATCAGCTTGTTGGGCTGTGGTGGCTTGTGTGTTGCTATGTTGCTGGAAGCCATGCTGTCAGTATTTCAAACACCAGGAGGGTCACTTATGGTGGACAAGTTTCAGCAGGGCTTCCGGACTAAGACAGACTGGGAAGAAAGGCCTTGTGATCTACTTCTGAAAGTTAGCCAGTAAAAACCCTAAGAATCATAACAGAATATTGTTTGATATAGTGCCGGAAGATGCGCCCCCTAGGTTGGAAGGCACTCAAGATACACAGTGGCTGCAGCAGTGGACTCAAGCATACCAATGATCGTGAAGACGGCACAGGACCAGGCAAAGTTCTGTTGTATGTGGGGTCACCATGAGTCGGAGCTGATTTGATGGTAACTAACAACAACAACATGTATCTTAAGTTTAGTGGACGCTTTCTGAGAGAGCTTTTCATATGATTTGTAGTGCATAGAACATACTTGGGGGAAAGTGTCTTACCATACTGTTGTAATATTGTCAAGTGCTGGTGATGAAAAGGGTACTGATTGCACATACATATCTCATCTCCTACCTTCCTTTCTCTCTCTGGGTCAGAGGGGCAAAGAGACTTTGTTATAGGGAATTCTGAGGTTTGCAGACTTCAAAACTCAATGAAGTACTACACTCTGTAGAACATAGAAAGGGTCTTGGGCAAAATTACCAAGAAGGAGAAGTTTGTCCTCCACTCTTTGGCTGTCCGCATCATTTCCTCTGGCTCCCCTGGGCTTTTAAAGCTGTTTACATCCTCTCTTGCCATCTTCACTCTTACTCTTTTCGTTGACTTTTCCGTTGCTGTAAAGTCCCAGATTTCTTTACATAAAGTAAACTTCCTCTCAACTTTGCCTATAAAATCTCGTGTGTAAGAGCTCTGGCACTGGAATTAGATAGAACTTACTCCTCCCCTGTAAAAAGAGGATAATAATTCTACCAGTCACAGAGTTGTGAATATTACTTTAGCTGAAACACTGAGAGCACAGCCCTTGGCATATATTAAATGCCAACAGTGTTAGCTCTTGCTTTTATTTTTAATAATTATAAAATAAATAAAATAAAATTTTAATTTGTTGAGTCCGAATGGACTCGATGGCAACTGGTTTGGTTTTTTTTTTTTGTTGTTGTTGTTTTCAATATTATTTTTCCAAGAATATTCTCACACTAGTTCCCAGGTGATGATAATGGTTTGTGCTTGTGCTACTAGTTGAGAGGTTGGTGGTTTGAACCCACCCAGTTGCACAGCAAAAGAAAGGCCTGGCAATATGCATCCCTAAAGAGTACAGGCAAGAAAACCCTAAGGAGCAGTTCTACTCTGCACTCCTGGGGTCACCGTGAGTCACAATTGACTCCACAGCAATGGGAGTTTTTGGTTTTATTCTTACATTAGCTGCCTCCTCTGCTTTACAGCCTGAATCCTGAATCCCTCTCAACCTGCTCTTCCACCGTGGACATAACTGACATCCTTATTACAGGCAGTCCTTGGGTTACACACATCCGACTTACAGACATCTCATACCTGCCCTTTAATGTTATGTAAATTTGCCCTCACTTTGAAATGATTGAACCAACCCCTACTGCGCAACAAATTCATCATCACAATCACCTCCACTTGCTGCACATTGAGCTTTTAAATCAGTGAAGAAGCTTCGAGCCTTTTCTTGCATTAAAGTAAGGCTAAGTAAGAACCATATGCACCTGTTTTGACTTACCTACAAATTCAACTTAAAGACACACTTAGGAATGGATCTCGTTTGTAACCCGGGGACTGCCTGTACTGCTAAATGCTGCCTCCTGGAAAGGTTACTTAGTGGAAAACCCATCAGTGCACCTAGTGGCACTATATTGGTGGAGCAGACACTTGGTTGTTAGCAACCGTGGGTTTTGATGTCCTTTTCTGAGACTGTACCTCTTGGAGCAAGTGAGCTGAATGAAGCATCCCGGCAGAAAGCGGACAAAACACTGTGGAAGGCTGGGAGCTGACTCTTCTCCAGTGGACAGGCTGGCTCCGCACTGACGGAGTTTCCCTGAGCCAAGAGGTGATTTGTGCACTGTGGAAGTGCATCCACCTGGCACTCAGTGTGAAGGAGTCCTGGCTCCAACGGAGGGACTCTGTGAAAAAACATATCAAATGTAGATTTGGAATCTGAAAGTGTTACTTCTTCATTTGATTCATTCTGATGCTTTCCTCTGTGTTGTGGATTCCAAGATAAATAAGATAATCCCCGTTTTCCAGTGGACTACAGTAAAGAGATAAAGACTGCTGAATAAGTGCAGTTCAGCATGATTAAATGCTGTATTATATATAAGATAGTGTTATCAGAACTGGTTGCTGTAGAGTTGGCTTTGACTTATGGTGACCTGAACTCACGGCAACCCCGTGTATGTCAGAATAGAACTGTACTCCATAGGTTTTTCAATGACTGAGTTTTTGGAAGTAGATCACCAAGACTTTCTTCTAAGATGCCACTGGGTTGGACTTGAATCGCCCACCTTTAGGTAAGCAGCTGAGCACGTTAACTGTTTGTACCACCCAGGGACCTCATAAATGGGGATATTAAAATGGGACTAAGGAGTCAGTTCCACCTGGAGGAGTACTTATTAAATCTTATTAAAATACAAAAAAGTTTTAAAAAGAAAATGAATGGTCTGTTACCTCTGTCTCCCTTCATCCCTAACATCACAGCTCTGTGGATGTTAAAAAAAAAAAAATCACACACACATACATTTAGAATATATATATGTATATGATGGTGCAGTGGTTAAGAGCTATGGTGAGCTATGGCTGCTAACCAAAAGGTGGGAAGTTCTAATCCACTAGACGCTCCTTGGAAACTCTATGGGGCAGTTCTGCTCTCTCCTACACGGCCACTCTGAGTCGGAATCGACTCGATGGCAATGGGTTTTTGATATAGATATATATATACACATACACACACATATATATTTAATTTAAGGAACGTCTTTAAGATTATGCTGTCTCAGAGATTCCCGAGAATCTGTTATCTGAAAACTCTAAGAAGCCCCATTGTAGCAATACTTTGGCCAGGGAAAGGATTAATTTATGCATAGCTACTGTTCGAAGACAAGTCTTTGGACATTTCTTTGCAATTCCATCCTCACCTCAGGCCTAGGATTGGATGTAAAATCTGATTATGTTGTAGAGTGAGATAAACTTCTTGAGACCAACACTGAGGCTGAGATCAGCACTGTATTTCTCTTCTGCCTTTCCTTCCCCCAAATACCAGCAATTAACAAACAAACTAAACCCCCAAGCATCTAGTATATAAAGACCGCACTGACCACAATAGATGTAGAAATGGCATAATCTTGTCCCATCCAACTGCCACCATGGCCACCAGAACTTCCTGCTGCAAGTGGCAGAGGCTGGCACATCGGCTATTGGCTCCACTTGAATTTGGGCTATGGAATCAGAACTAGCAGACATTTGGTTCTGAACACTTCTCCATTAAACTGGACATAGAGGCCTTATGGACGGTATATGTTGAAAGGGACACCGTTATGAGGTAGAAAAAAGGGTGACAGTTCTAAATTAAGCAAGCTTGAAACTCTTGCCAATGAAGGTTGCTTTTCTTTTTCCTGAAGTTTTGAGATAAGAGATGAGGGTTGCAGGAGGAGAGTTTCTATGTTTTTGTTACGGGACAGCTTCCTGATCATAGCTCTGGAGAGAAAATTGGGTACATGGGCTCCTGAAGTTCTATTTTAAGTTGGTTCATTTTGTTGCTCATTCAACAATCATCATTGGGTTGGGCCCTGGGGCAATGGTGATGACTGGCATGGGGCCTGTAGCAGCTGGAGTATAGGGGGGAAGGCGGATTGGAAAAAGTAATTAATTTGTAGTATGAGAGGCCCTATGAGTAGGGAGATTAGGAGGTCAAGAGATATTTTTCCATAGGGGGGAAAAAAAAAAACCCATCAAATTTAAGTTCCCAGGCTACCAACCAAAAGCTAATTTTTACCTTTGATATTATCAATAATAATAATAAAACCCAAAACCAAACCCATTGCCACTGAGTCAATTCCGACTCATAGTGACCCTATAGTGATAACAGCTAAGCTTTATTGAGCCTTAATAAGTTCCAGACAGAATTCTAAGCCTTTAATTTACCTAATGCTTTTGACAACCCTACCCATTATCCGTTGCCATGGAGTCGATTCCTACTCATAGCGACCCTATAGGAGAGAGTAGAACTGCCCCACAGGGGTTCCAGCGAGCACCTGGTGGATTTGAACTGCCAACCTTCTGGTTAGCAGCCATAGCTCTTAACCACTATGCCACAAGGATTTCCTTAACAACCCTACTGGTGGTTCAGTGGTAGAATTCTTGCCTTACGTACGGAAGACCTGGGTTCCATTCCTGGTCAATGCGTCTCATGGGTAGCCATCACTTGGCTGTCAGTGGAGGCTTGAGTGTTGCTATAACTTTGACTAGGTTATAGTAGAGCTTTCAGACTAGGAGGAAAGGCCTGGCAGTCTACTTTTGAAAAGCAGCCAGTGAAAACCCAATGGATTACAATGATCTGATAATGCAATTGGCCATAGGGATGGTACAGGACTGGGTAGCATCTCGTTCTGTTGTGCATGGGGTCACCATGAATCAGGGAGACCCAATGGCAGCTAACAACAACATGAGGTAGTATTATTATCTCTGTTTTTATAGATCAAGAAACAGGCATGAAGAAGTTAAGTGAACTGCCCAGATAGTGCTCCTGCAGAGTCAGCTATCTATCCTTTTAAAAGAAGGGAGTGGTTAAACATAGCTTGCTTAATTTGTGTATATAAACCCATTGCCATCAAGTCAATTTCGACTCATAGCAACCCTATAGGACAGAGTAGAACTGCCCACAGGGTTTCCAAAGCTGTTAATCTTTATGGAAGCTGACTGCCATATCTTTCTCCCACAGAGCGGCTGGTGGGTTTGAACTGCTGACCTTTCAGTTAGCAGTCAAGTAGTTAACCACTTCACCACCAAGGCTCCTAATTTGTGTACATAAGATCCTAAATTAGAAACCTTCTTTGGTGCTGTATTTCATAGTTAATCAGAACACATGAAATTTAATGATATCAATTTCTTATGTGTTTCCTCCGTTTTACTCTAAGTTCCTTGAAAGCAGAAACCTTATCTTGTTTACCAAATTTTATCGAGTCTTATTAATTCCCTGACAGAATTCTAAGCTTTTAATTTATCTAATGCTCTCAATAGCCCTGTGAGGTAGTATTGGTGGTTCAGTGGTAGAATTCTTGCCTTCCATATGGGGGACCTGTGTTCAATTCACAGCATGTACCACGGAGATTTTTCCAAAGTATTTGTTGAATGAATTAGTAGATTCAGATTATTTCCTCATTGAGAGTGAAGACTCTTTGAGAACATAACTTTCCTGTAGTACATTCCCAGTGCTTTCCAAAAATTAGGTACTTAATAAATGTTTGGAGAATGAATGTATGAATGAAATTATTAAGGTTTTTGAATAGTGGACAGGACTGGCTTAAAAATTCTAAAAGATTGTGTCATTTCTTGTAATAAATGGATTTTAAAAGTCCACTGTCCATTTAGTTCGTTAGTTCCAAATGCTGTGACTCTGGCTTTTTCCAAGTTTATCTGCTTTCAGTGCTTTGCCAATTTAGCAGATGTTTTTAAATACATATAAAAGTTGCTGAGCATGCAAAAGGGGCAAGTGGGTAGAATGATTTACAATGGCTCTGACTTTGATCCGGAAAGTTTTTCTTGTTTATAGACAACAGTTTTAAATGCACAGGAACCAGTCAATCCATCTCTGTGGGTTTTTTGTTTTGTTTTATTTTGCTTTATTCTGTCTTTTGTTTAACAAGATTTGGACCCTGATTATGCACTGTTCAGTGGTAGAATTCTTGCCTTCCATATGGGAGACCCAGGTTTCAAGACTGAACAGTGTACCTCATGTGCAGCCACTACCCATCTGTCAGTGGAAGCTTGTGTGTTGCTATGATGCTGAATAGGTTTCAGTGGAGCTTCTAGACTAAGATGAACTAGGAAGAAAGTCCTGGTGATCTTGTTCAGAAAAATCAGCCAGCGAAAGCCCTATGGATCATAATGGTCCAGTCTGCAACTGATCATGGGGATGGCGCAGGACCGTAGTATATCATTCTGTTGAGCATGGGGTCAGGGGCTGACCTGATGAGAGCTAACAACAACAACAATTCCGTAGTGAACAGAGTTATGTTTGGCGTTGGTGCATATTGAACAAAATATATAATAATTAAATATTGAAGTATGTAAAGGATTTCATTATTAAGTGACCTCATTTGAAATTACCTGGGGACCTGAGGAAAGTGTGACAATAAGTTTCCAGAGCTGGATTTGTAACATATTTTCTGTCCCTGTGCGCTTCCATCAGTGCTATGATAGGAGTAGGTGTAAAAGTGAGATTCAAACTCCATTGCACCAACAAGGAGTTTGAAAACCCCCCTTGTAGATTCTACGCCTCCCTTTCATCTCTGCCTAATGCACATATGTATGTAAAGTTATAACCACACTTATATTCTTCTGTCATGTAGAGGTAAAACATTTTCATTTTCAGAGAAGGCCAAGGTCATTAGTCATTTGGGTATTACTGTGCAGGGGCGGATTACCCAGTAAGCAAGGTAAGCATGGCCTTACTTGTATGGATTTACTAATCTGTAGTGAGCAGTGTCACATGTTTTTCACAAGTGAAATTGTTCACTACAGATTAGCAAGTACACAAAAGTAAGGCCGTGTTTATTTTGTTTCCTGGGTAGTCTGTCCCTGTCAGGGGCTGTAAATTTGGAAAGAGACTTTGATTCTGTAGGAACGTACCGTGGGGTTGGGAAAGACACAGATGCCAGCCGTACCTAGAAGCAGAATCTTTGATGTGGTGAAAAAAATGTGAAACTGTTCACTACAGATTACTAAGTAAGCACAAGTTAAGACCGTGTTTACCTTGCTTATTGGATAATCTGCCCGTTACTATAGATCCTGGGTCCTCTGCTTCTAGACTTGCACTACGGCTTATGGAAGAGCTTGGCTATTACCTGAGTTTGTACAGTGGGAGAGATTTTATTAGGAAAAGGAGAATCAGTGTCCACCTTGGAATTAGGGACAGTCATAAACTGTGCAACATGAAGCAACAGTTGTAGGTGGCAAGCTAAGTTTACATTATGTGTGTTGACTCTCGCTGGGGTTGCATGTCTCCTCTGACACTCTCTAGCTTCCTCTGGAATCTTAGCCAAAGTGGGATTTTATGAGCTCAAATTTTGCAGTTTGGGACGTTTGAAATTCGCTCGGATTATGGTGCAAGATACGAAAGTAAGTTTTAGCAGATCTAAGGGGACACACCAGTTGTATCTTCACTTCCTTGCTAGAGTGTGTGCGTAGAGGAATTTTGTCGCTTAAACTGAGATTATGGACAAATTAACTTTGGGAATATGTTTAAGTTCTCATTTGGCTTGTTCATGCCTATTTATCTGTAATAGAAGCTAGTGAAGGCTTAGCCTGTTAAGGTTGGCCTTAGCATTTTAGTTAGTGCCCGTGATATTTAAATACATCTTGCCTAGCTGAGCCACCATAGTTACACTGCCTTTTCACTTACTTAAGATATTAAACTAATGCCACTTTCTGTTCAGTCCCAGAAATCCTGGATTGAAGGAGTATTCGACAAGAGAGAATGCAACAAAGTCATACCCAGCTCAAAAGACCCTCAAAGGTACAATTTTTAATTAAAAAACAAAACAAAACACCTTTTTAAAAAGCAGCATTCTTTGGGGGACTGTTTGTGGAAACCTAGTCAGAGATTTGACTGGTTCGGGGATTTGATGATATCTATAAAAGTGGTATTTATTTATTTTTAATCAATATATACTTTTTCTTTTTATAAATGTAATACATTGTCATTGTAGAAAATTTGGTAAGAACAGGGACTTTGTCAATTTTTCTCTCTCTTTAACCTCAGTGTCTATGGCAGTGTCTTGCACATAGTAGGTGCCTGAGAATTATGTGTTGAATGAATTACTGAAGAAGAAGACAGTCAGTCATAATTATATCACCCAATGGAGGTTCTGTTAACATTGTGGTGGATTTCTTTTCAGTCTTTTCTCTTTGATACGTTTGTTCTTCTTGACGGGAGTAGGGGGTAAGACATCAGGGAAATATCTAGTGCTACATATATTCCGTGAAGTTTGGGTAAATAACTTTCAACTTCTGAGGGCTGACAATTCTTGTGAATGTTTCTTATCCCTAACTAAATGGTCTGTGGATCTGATGGCTGTTTGGGATACTTCAGGACACTGCTCAGATTATACAGACAGTTGATTTTAGTTCCAGTTTTCTCCCATAGGCTTTTCATATGAGCAGATAATGGGCAGCAAAATGGAATGATTTGAGTTTGAGTCCTCTGAGTTTTTGACAACCCTTTGGAAGCTCTGCTTGTAGAACAAAGTTCAAAAAAGCAGCCAGTGAATGCTAGCAGAAGAAAGGGCCATGGAAAATACCCCACAGTAATCAGGTCTACAAAATTAAAATTTGGTGGTATTGCCCTTGCAAAAAAAAAAAAAACAAAAACAAATAAAAAGGAAAAGAAAAATGAAGGGCAATATTTTAATTAGGAGAACCACTCTATTTTTATGTTTGTTGAGTATTTGGCCTTATATTCATTTGAAGTTTAGAAATTACAACCTTATGATTATGAAGGGTAGGTTAGTGGGGTCCTTTAAATTTTAGTCCTTTGGGGATGATTAAAACAGTGTTCCTTCCCTTTGTTAAATATTTACTAGTTCCACCCTCATGGAATTACCTAGGGTTTGTAAGCCCTGTGATTGGAAATTCTCATTTTACCTGTTTACAAAAAGTTTATAGAATCCCCAAGGTAACCTTGTTTTTTTTTCCTTCATCTTTTATGAGTCTTTGTAGTGTGATGGTGGCTGCAATGGAAAGTAGATGAGTTCATGCAGCTCTTTCTGCTTCTGTAAATAGAAAATCATCTTCCCAACTACCTTGAACCCCATGAAAAGGATAAACTTCAGGTCATTAGTCCGTAGACTCAAGAAGAATATCAATAGTCATGATTCCATTAATAGTCTAAGATACAGTAGTTTCTATTTTTGTGGGATCATAAAAAAAGTTAATGTATGACTATTGTTATTCCTCCTACACAAGCTTTTTCCTTAGATCCTACTAAGATTCTCAAACTTGTAGCTTTCATGTAATTTTCATTACGGTACACAGTTAAAGGGATAAAAATTTCTCTCTTTTGCTAATGTTTTTGATTGATTCTTCTGTGGCCCCTAAGCAGAAACAGATCTGATAGATTCAATCATAATTTTATTTTTCTTGTAATTTTCAACTTGTTAAAGTGAAGCTTCTGAAAAAAGAAATTTCCAAAAGGCTGGGACAGGAAGGAGAAGTGAAAGGCCTGAATACTAGCTTCTGAATAATTTAATCTTAAGTGATTACCTTTTGTTCCATTATATTAACTAGCATTCTCTGTTAAAACTTCTTCACACCTAAGATATAATTGATAATTATTTATTAATAATATTAACCTCCTAAATCCAGAAGTTTCTTCTGAATCATAAAAAAGAAAGATTACTAAGGATAATGATTATAATCATATCAACTGTCCTTGTATTGGTAGTATTTTATGGTTTTAAAATTGCTTTTATATATATTTTCTTACTTGACTCCCAAGAATTTTGTTATCATAATTTAATAACAATAGCTAGCATTGTTATATACACTACAATGTATCAGGTACTGTGAGATACTTTACATACATTATCTCAGATAATCCTTTTAGTAACCTTATGGGTCAGAAATTATTTCCAGATGTGAAAACTAATGCTTGCCAAACCTGTTGCCATAGAATCAATTCCAACCCATAGTGACCCTGTAGGACAGAATAGAGCTGCCCCATAGAGTTCCCAAGGACCAGCTGGTGGATTAAAACTACCGACCTTTTCCTTAGCAGCGGTAAAGCTTAACCACTGCACCACCTGGGATTGTTAAACCAATGAGATTGGAATCCAGGAACTGTGGTTCCAAACTCAGTGTCCTGTTAATTAGATAATACTTGCTGCAATGTGATTATGTTTGATAAATGACATATGGAAATACTCGGGAAATGATATATAAGTACCTAGCAAACCCTAATTTCCAGACCACAGAAGATAACAAATATTTACTGTATAAACATTGCCTGTGTTTTCACATCTATCAGTGAACTAACCGAGTTTTTATTTCATTAATTTAGATGTACTGGAGAGTGCCAGGTCTGCCAGAATTTAGTCAGGTAAGACTTAGATAAATACTGTTTCTTTTGTTTTTTAAACAAGGTCTTTAAACCTAATTGAGACAGGTTCTTCACGTCTTGAGTGGACTCAACGAATGGGCTTGATTAATTCATCCTATTCACATTTTCAAGGGAAGTTTTAAAAAAGAAACGTGAATTTTTTTGGATGGAGCATGTTATTTGAATGTAATGGATTGCTTGAATTACTGAGACATAATTGGCTATAAGCCTTTGGCAGAGCTTCTTCAAATGGAAACACTTGTAAAGCATTGAATTTTCATTGAATAGCTTATGTTCTGTTTGGGTATTGAATATGCTTCATGCACATACAATACTGTGTTTGAGCTATGACTTGCAAGTGATGTGAATGCATACTGAACTTATGAGCAAACATAATTTTGTAGTATAATACACATTTGAACAATAACTTGCCTTTTAAGCTATGTATTTTTATCTGCGTTTTACTTTTCTGTTTTTAAGGGGAGGGAAATGAAATTTCCTTAATTCTGATCATAGCCTGAAGTTTACATTATGGATTGAACAGGTGTTAAATTTATTTCACTCATGGCAACCGTGGACCATTGTGAGCCATAGGATTTTTCATTGGCTGATTTTTTAGAAGTAGATCAGCAAGCCTTTCTTCCTAATCTGTTTTAGTCTAGAAGCTCTTCTGAAACCTGCTCAGCATCATAGTACATGTAAGCCTCCACTGATAGAATGGTGGTATCTGTGCTTGAGGTGCATTGGCTGGGAATTGAAACTGGGTTTCCCACATGGAAGGTGAGAGTTCTATCACATAACCACCACTGACCTCTAAGTATTTGTTAGAGATGTATAATTTAGGACTTTTGAAAGTTGTAACTAAAGCGATGAACATGGCATTTTTTTCTTTACACTTGTGAGTGATCTATTCTTTCTATGTGGTTACCCTGTCACAATTTAATTAACTGGTAACAAAAAAAAAGAAAGAAACTATATTGATTCACATCAAGTGGATTGGACTAGAAAAGTAGTTAGAACAAAGTAAATTCAAACTGAACAACAGTCCTATCAAAGAGTAGTGAGTTATCTCTCCAGGTGTGGATTGTGGTTGCCTCAACATACGTTTTGTTTAGAAAAGGCCACAGCAAGATGAATCACTATTTGCTTTCATTTTATGAATAGGTGCCTTTTCATTTTGAAGAGTGACTCTCACACTAAAAGTTGATCCGATTACACATTTCCTATTAGTAGATCTTGACTCTGGTATTCTGTATATTGAGGATTACTTTTCCTCCCTTTGAGGTTAAGATCCCTTCCATTATGGAACCCCAGTATAGTCCTCCATATTCTAAATTCCTGTTTTCTCTTCATCCTATTTTCTTGAGTATTAGGATCCCATAATTTGAACATGTTTTTATGTTACTTTTTACACACTCTGAGGTTTTTGTCACCTGTGTTTGTTCTGTCTCTTCAAAGAGATTGTGAACTACAGAATCTTCTGTCTCCCCTGTAACTTCTTCCTGTGTGCTGTCTGTAGTGGCTGCTCGTAAGTGTCACTGATCTACCGATCAACTCTTTCAGGAGTGGGTCCAGGACATTTTCCAAGTTACATAACGAAAGAGAAAGAAAGGACATTAGAAACCACTTTGTTTTCCGGTATGAACTTCAGTGATGAATTTTAAAATAAGAGTTAGATAGACCTAGCTAGAATTTATAAAACTGAGGATGTTTTTCCTTCTACATTTTCAAGCATTTTTATAAAGTGCATACATTACTTTTATAACAAGAAAAATATTAAAACATATTATTTTAAGACATTAATTTGAATTCAATACTACCCAAGGCAAAGGGCACCTAAACCACTGTCATTTTTGGATTTAAGGGTTGTAAGTCACTTTGAGCCTCTGATTAAAGTTAAGAAGTCTATCCCAAGAAAATATATATTCAAATTTCTAAGTTTGTTGTTTAAACAACGTCCTGGTCCACAGTCCCCCATCTGTATAGTAATGCCTACAAAGCCTTGCCTGGAAGAGTCAATATTCCTCTTGACAATTCTTCAGTTGAAATACTGAAGTGTGTTTTCTAATGAATTCTAATGTACATACAGTTCATCCTATGGACTATGCAAGGATCATTACACATTAGTAAATATCATGTTTAGCTTTTATTTTTTAAATCTGTTTGCCTGATGGTAAACATATCAAATGAGAAATAAAGGCAAGGAAATCCAGAAAAGGACCAGAGTTTTGTTTCTAAAAAGTTCCAAAGAGGCAATAGACTCAAATACATTTGAGTACATGGTTGAGAAATGTGGCTGGCTATAGCACAGTGGATTGTAGCTGACAAGCGGAGGTACCAGAAGACAACAGCTTATGTGCACGCAGGCTAGACCATAAGCAAGAGAGCAATTGCCATCTAGGAAGCAATGTGGTGTAGCATAGGGACACTGGACCGGCACAACAATGGCATAACACCACGCGAATCTCCATTTCCTGAACTGTATGGTTGTTACGTGCTGTTTTGACTCATGTGACCACATGTGACAGAGCAGAACTGCCTCATAGGGTTTCTTGTCTGTAATCTTTATGGGAGCAGGTTGCCAGATCTTCTGTAGAGCCACTGGGTGGGTTCAAACTGCCAACCTTCTGTTTAGCAGTTGAGTGCTTAACTGTTGTGCCACCAGGCCCCTTTCCTCAACTGTAGAAAATAAAATTTAATATCCAGACAGCTAATGAGAGCATGGATCTGCTGATTAATCAAGCTGAGATGAAGGTCACAAGTAAGAACTGTACTCTATTATTTATAATCAATGACAATTTTTATCTTTTTCTTGATGTTCATTTTAAAGAGATTAAGAACTCTCCTGATGTCAAATTGTTTTCTTCGAGGGGCTCTTTTTACTCATCTAAATTATAACCCTTAACCTCAATATTAGTATTTCTGTCAAATTTTATTCAGCATGTTTTAGATAATGCTTAATTCATAAAACGTGACATGAGTAGAGAATAGCGATATTTCATAAAAATACGAATTAGAAATCTCCATTGATTAAGAACCACTGAAGATAAAATTAAACTTTATTGATTCTTCTGTCTGTCCGTCTGTCCGTCCATCCATCCTTCCATCCGTCTATCCCATTTTTGTTTCATGCACTTAGTTTCACGTATTGTAAAAGCTACTTCTAAGCCCTGGTGTTTGAGACGGCCATTCACTAGTCTCTCCTTCACAGTAGCTTATTAAAATTGCTTCTGATAATTTCTGAATTTGAAAACAATTTAAAATTATATCTCTATGCAAGCTTATAGTGTATGTGAAGGTGTTGAAAACTCAGTAAACTCTAAACCACCACATCAGTATTCGTTGTTGTTGTTATATTGAAATTATGACTACTTAAGAGTATCTCCTGGGCAACAATTCAGAAAAGGAGGGTGAGAATGGATGCATAACTCAAAGAATGTAATCAGTGTCACTGAATTATACATATAGAAATTGCTGAACTGGTGTATGTTTTGCTGTGTATATGCTCAACAGCAACAACAAAAGAATATATCCTGGTCAGTTTGGTTGGATTTGAGGCATTCTCTGGCCTTTCTTTTTTGATTGCCCCTAAGGAGGACTTTGATGTTTTCAGCCCCAAGTTTATGAAACACCTCGCCTGGTGAACCAGTATCAGTAATTATGTGTTGATTCTGTCTGGTTTTACTGATTTTGGTTTTACCCTCCAAAACTTTTGCTGGGCTACACATAGACTCTCAGAATTCTCTGTGAACATATTCTCTAGAATACTGGTATCCAAATTGGAATGAATAAATCCCTGGGAGTTCAAAAAACAATCCACTGGGTTCCTGGAAGAGAAGTTAGAATTTCTATTTGTTTATTTATTTTGAGCCCTGGTGGCGTAGTGGTTAAGAGCTTGGCTGCTAACTAAAAGGTCAGCAGTTCAAATCCACCAGCTGCTCCTCGAAAACTCTATAGGCCAGTTCTACTTACTGTGTCCTATAGAGTTGCTATGAGTTGGAACCAACTCAACGGCCCCTAACAACAACAACAACATTTAATTTTTATCTAAAAAATAATTAAAATTTAACTAGTATATTTTTTAATTTCACATGGTTCAATGATAAGAAAATATAGAAAAGTGTATAGTGAAAAAATTTCCCTCCTACTCATGCCCCTAATCAGCCCAGTCCTCCCTCCTTTGCTCATGGTTCACACTGTTATTTCTTTCTTTGTGAGTCCTTTCAGAGTTTTTTATACAGATATAAGCAAAGAAAAAAATATGTATTTTTCCCTTTGTTTTCCACAAACGCTTCTTTAAGGGTAGAATGGCTGTTCTATACCTGGCTTTTTCTCTTAACCATCTCCGTTAGAGATCTTTCCATAACAGGACAGAGAGAGCTCTACTTCTTTTTTTTACAGAATATAGATGTATTCTTAGAAGGGAGGATGGCAAGACTTTGTCTCACATACTTTAGACATGTTTTCAGGAGGGACCAGTCCCTGGAAAAGGATATCATGCTTGGTAAAGCAAAGGGTCAGTGAAAAAAAGGAAGATCCTCAACGAGACATATTGACACAGTGGCTGCGACAATGGGCTCATACATAGCAACCTAACAATAACAATATGGATATGTCATAAATCATTTAGCTGGTTCCCTATTGGTAGACATTTAGATTATTTGCAATCTTTTGCAATTATTTAAACGTTACAATGAATAACTTTGGGCCTATGTAATTCTCACTTGTAGCTTGACTAATATTTAATATGTGGACTGACATTAATATGTGATATAAATTATAAATAAATAGAAACATATTGAGAAGTGTGCGGCGAAGATTTTTGCTGTTAACGGAGTGGTCTTTATACATTTTATTATGGACCCCATAATTAAAAATTTGGAGATATACACCCCAATACATCTATTATACATATATTTATTTAAAAAATTAATATTAATATACTGTTGTACTAATATATTACATGCATTATAAAAACAAAATAAAGAGGTATAAAAAGATTAGATAATATGATCAATATTAAAAATATTTTATTATATTAAGTAGCAAACAAAACCCTTTTCTCTCCCCAAAATAGTGTTATTTATAAGGATATGGAAAATCTAATTACACACTTGCTGTTTTCACCTTGTAATGTGGCTTACAGAGAACTGATATGAGGCGTAGGAAGAAGAAGTGTTGTTCTGCTATTTTCTTATTGTTTGATTGTGCGTGTATTCTCGGTAATCTTCAGTTTGTGGTTTCTTTGTAGGAAGATTTATAAGTTGGTTTTCTAGTTTTTAGGGCTACTTTGGTCAAAACAAAATAATATAATCTCTAAATTCGTTTAATAGTCACATATAATTCATGATATGTCGGACACACTTAAATTCATAAGGGCAACATTGTCAACCTCTCTCTTCCCAAAGTCTGTCATCGAGACCAATTGAGGGTGCCTGTGTCAATCTCTATTAGTGGAAGCTTAATTTATTGCTCATTTTTAAGAAAACAGCATAATGGGAGTTTTAATATTTTCTTACCTTATGCCAGTGGGTTTTCAGGCATCCTTCATCTAAACTATCACTGCTTTTGGATGTGTAATGGAGTCTATATATCGTTACTGATTTTATGTCCGCTTGTGTGGTACGAGGAGCCCTGGTGGCAGTCGTGGAGTGTGGCTACTAACCAAAAGGTTGGCAGTTCGAATCCACCAGTCACTCCTTGGAAACTCTATGGAGCAGTTCTCTGTCCTGTAGGGTTGCCATGAGTCGGAATTAACTTGACAACAATGGGTTTGGTTTTTTTGTATGTGTGTGTGGTGCGATGGATCACTTTTGTGTCATGTTTCTCGCTATGGTCTTGTAACTCCCAGCCAAGTGACTTGGTAGGACTGTGCAAATAAGGTAATTGTAGTCCACCAAGCGGATTGATTAGTTTTTTGCTAGGCTTAAAGAGACCCAATTTAGATAAATGGGAGGATCCCACCACCACCAAGGAAAAACAGCCAAGAGCAGAGCATGTGCTTTGGACCCAGGATCCCTGCACTGAGAAGCTACTGGAACCAGGACACCAAGAGAAAAAAAAAGAGAGAGCTTAACACTGAATATGGTGAGAAGCAGTGGCAGAGAAATGGTGGCAAGAGAGGCCGGGAGGAGAGACCGGCAGGAGAGACTGGCAGGAGACAGCATGGTGGGCTTTCTGGCCCGCAGAGCAAGAAAGCTGAATGCCTTTGGGCAGGAGGCTTGCTGGCGGAGTAAGGTGCCTCTGGGCCCTTGGTGGAGCTAGGTTTGCTGACCCACGGAACTAGAGCAGAACACTTTCAGGCTGAGGCTTACTGGCAGAGTGGGGTGCCTCTGGGATAAAAGAGCTTTGTAACACTTGCCGGAGCAAGGCAGAGGCTGATGGCCAGAGAGATGCGTGACTGCGACCACGGCTGGGAAGAGGCTGTCCTGATGGAAGAACTGTATCCTAAGCGCTCCTGAACCTAAATTGTAACCTGTTGCTTCCCTAACAAGCCCCATAATCGTGAGTATTGTCTGTGAGTCCTGTGTGGCCGTTGCAATGAATTATCAAACTCAGCAGAGAAGCCGAGAGTGCTGTGGGAGGGATGGTTGGTGTTAGAATTGTTAAGGATGGCAGAGAGAGGGGGCATGTCTAACCTCTGCTTCATAGGAAATCAGCCTGGGGCTGTTGATCTTGATTCTCTTTCCCCCCTGTGAAGTTAGAGGAGATCATATGCTGCCTCCATGCTGTTTTTGCAACTTGTTTTTATCAATTACTGATAAAGAGATAATTTAAGTCTTTAAGTACAATTTTGGATTTATCTGTTTCTTCTTTCCGTTTTGTTAGTTTTGCTTCATGTACTCGGAAGCTCTGTTTTTAGGTGCATACATATGTAGTACTGTTATGTCTGCTTGGTGACTTGACCTTTTCCTAACGTAATGTCCCTCTTTATCCTCGAACATTTCTTATTCTGAAGTCTACTTTGGTATTGACACAGCCACTCCAGCTTTTTTTTTTTTTTTGATTGTTTGCATGGTGTATTTTTCCATTCTTTTAATCAGTATATGTCTTTATATTTAAAGTGGGTTTCCCTTGAGCAGCATATGGTAAGGTCTTGTTTTCTTTTTATCTAATTTGACAATCTGTATCTTTTAATGGGTGTGTTCAGACCATTTACATTTAACGTAAATATCGATAAGGTTGATTTAAGTCTACCATTTTATTATGTTTTCTGATTTTTCCCTTTCTTTTATTTCTCTATTATCCCTTTCCTACTTTATTTTGTATTATTTTAATTTATATATTGACTTTTTTGAATCAACTCAATGGCAACTGTTTTTTTTTTTTTTTGGCATTAACTTTTTTGCTATGTCTCTCTGTATTCTTGTTTTAGTAGTAGCTCCAGGGATAACAACATACATACCTAAGTTTTACAGTCTACTTAAGAGATAATATTTTACCAATTCAAGTAAGATATAGAAGTTTTAAAAACATATTGGTTCCTTTACTCTCCCCCTTTATGTTATAATTATCTTGTGTATTCCATTAATGTACATTGAAATCTCCACAAGAAACGTTATAATTTTTGGTTTCCATAGTCGTATATATTTTATAGAACTTTAGAGGAGAGAAATAGTTTTTAATATTTACCTAGATATTTAACATCTCTGTTGCTCTTCTTTCGTATCTGAAGCTTCAAGTTTATCTCTAGTATTTTTTTCAGCCAGCACTTCATTTAGTATTTGTTTTAGAACAGGTCTGCTGGTGATAAATTCTTTTAGTTTTTCTTTTTTCCTTTTAGTTTTTCTTCATCTTAGAATGTCTGTATTCTGCCTTCATTCCTGAAGGATATTTTCACAATATAGAATTCTGGTTTGGTAGTTGTTTTTTTTCTTAAACGCTTTAAAGACATTGTTCAACTGACTTTTGGCCTTTGTGGTTTCTGAGAATTCTACAGTCATTTAAATTCTTGTTCCCCTATATGTAATGTGTCATTCTTCTCTAGCTGCTTTCAAACCGCTTTTTCTCTTATCTTTATTTTTCAGCAGTTTGATATTGTTGTTTCTGGTTGTGATGTTCTCTGAGTTTATGCTGTTTGGGGCTTGCTGAGATTCTTGAATCTAAATATGTCACCATATTTGTGAAGTTTTTGGTCATATTTCTTAAAATATATTTTCTTCAAATATTTGATCTTTCTCCTTTCCCTCTGGGACTCCAGTGACACAAATGCTAGCCCTTTTGATATTGCCCCGTAGGTCCCTGAGGTTCTGGGTACCTTTTCAGTGTTTTCTTCACTCTGTTCTTCAGATAGGATTATTACTATTGATTTATCTTCAAGTTCACTGACATTTCTCTCTATCATTTTCATTCTGTTATTGAGGTCATCCAGTGAATTTTTTATTTCAGATATTGTACTTTTTAGTTCTAAAATTGCCACTTTAAAAAATAATTTCCCTTTCTTTCTTGAGAACTACTATCTTTTCATTAATTTCAAGTGTGTTTACTTTTACCTCACGGAATGTGGTTATAATAGTTGCTTCAAAGTCTTTGTCTTATAATTCTAATTTTTCAGGGTTGGCATCTGTTGATCATATTTTCCCCTGAGAATTGGTCATATTTTCCTTTTTTTTTTTGTAGGTTGAGTAATTTGTATTGTGTCTTGGACATTTTGAATAATATGTTATATAGATTCTGGGTTATTTTAAAATGTTCTGGAGAATGTGAATTTTCTTTGTTTTAGCTGAAAATCAACCCAGTTAGATTTATGCCACGGGTTCTAGCTTGTCTTTTCTAGGAGGGGGTTCCAATCTTAGTTTAGTTTTCAAAGCCTTTGCTGTACTGACTTGGGTCTTTCCTGAACATATGCTACTCAGAGGCTATTGTGAGACTTGAACAGAGGTTTACATCTTTCTTCAGCTTTTAATGTCTTTGCTGTACTGCTCTGGGTCTGTCTTATGCATGTGCAATGCAGTAGTGAGCCTGGGACTTGTGTGGGTTTATACACAAATTAGAGCATCCTCTTTTCAAGCTCTCTTCTCTCTTGGATTTCCATATTCTCTGTGGTCTGTAGGGCTCCCCTTTTTCATTTCTTCTTTCCAGAATGATGGGGTTTTTCTCAGCATTTTAGCTCCCCATGCAACCACTTCTGTGCAACCCTGTGATTATGACCTGCCCTCAGGGCAAAGCTAGGAAACAAAAACAAGCAAACAAACAAAAACAGGGATCCCCCATACTCTGCATACCATGTTGTTTTTGTTGTGTGCTGTCAAGTCAGTTCTGACTCATAGCGACCCTATAGAACTGTCCCGTAGGGTTTTCTGGCTGTAATCTTTACAGGAGCAGATTGCCAGTTCTTTTCTCCCATGGAGCTACTGGTGGGTTCAAACTGCCAGCATTTCTATTAGCAGCCAAGTGGTTAACCATTGCGTCACCAGGGCATAGTGACCCTTTTCCCCATTCCTCTGCCTCAAAAGATGAACTTTTTATTGGAGTTTTAGCCTCTTGTACCACCACTGCACAGTTCCATGTCTGCGTTCTGCCCTTTGGTTAAAGGTGTTAGAGAGAGAGAGAGAGAGAGAAGAAAGAAAGAAGAAAGGAAAGAAAGAAGGGAGGGAGAGAGGGAGGGAAGGAAGGAAGGAAACCAAGAAACCAAGAAACTCTCTCCTGTACCTTGGTGGCTTCTATAAATTTTGATTCTCTTCCACAATCTGCCTATTTCTGTATGCTTTTCAGAGCCCTCAGGTAGTTGTCTTTTTTGTACTTCGCAATGAGATTTTAGCTGTAACCATCAGGAGATATAGGCTATAGTGGGCTTACTCCCTCTTGGCCAAAAAAGGTAGCTTGGACTCTAGTTCATGTGATATATTTTTGATTTCAGAAATGACAAGAGATTATGAAACACCAACTTACTTCAGTTTTTTCTTTAATTGTACTTTAGATGAGGTTTACAGCACAAATACTTTCTCATTAAACAGTTATTACACATATTGTTTTATGACAATGGTTAACAACCCCATGACATATCAACACTCTCCCTTCTCCACCTCGGGTTCCCTATTACCAGCTTTCCTGTCCCCTCCTGCCCTCAAGTCCTTGCCCTTGGGCTGATGTACCCTTTAGTCTAGTTTTGTTTTATGGGCCTGTCTAATCTTTGGCTGAACGGTGAACCTCGGCAGTGACTTCATTACTGAGCTAAAAGGGTGTCCGGGGGTCATACTCTTGGAGTTTCTCCTGTCTCCGTCAGGCCAGTAAGTCTGGTCTTTTTTTGTGAGCTAGAATTTTGTTTTACACTTTTCTCCAGCTCTGTCTGGGACCCTCTGTTGTGAATCCCTGTCAGAGCAGTCAGTGGTGGTAACGGGGCACCATCTAGTTGTACTGGATTCAGTCTGGTGGAGGCTGTGGTAGTTGTGGTCCATTAGTCCTCTGGACTAATCTTTCCCTTGTGTCTTGTTTTCTTCAATTTCCCTTGCTCCCGAAGGGGTGAGACCAGTGGAGTATCTTAGATGGCTGCTCACAGGCTTTTAAGACCCCAGACACTACTCACCAAGGTAGAATGTAGAACATTTTCTTTATAAACTATGTTATGCCAATTGAGCTAGAAGTTTCCCAAGACCATGGTCCCCACAGCCCTCAGTCAGTCTTATTTTTCTATATCATGTTACTAAAAAGAAAAACAAAAAACAAACCAATATTAGAGACAATTTGAAAAGGAAAAAAAAAAAACTCAGAAAAGTCCACACCTAATATTTTATTGTGTTAATGTGGCACACTTTGTTAACTAATTAATGAAAAGTAGGTTGTTTGAAACACTTTGAGGGACAGAGTAGCAGGGGTCGGGGTCTGGGGACCATGGTTTCAGGGGACAACTAGGTCAACTGGCATAACAAAGTTTATTAAGAAAATGTTCTGCATCTCACTATGGTGAGTGGTGTCTGGGGTCTTAAAAGCTAGCGAGCAGCCATCTAAGATGCATCAATTGGTCCCAACCAACCTGGAGCAAAGGAGAATGAAAAACACCAGAGACGCAACAAAGTATTAGCCCAAGAGATAGAAAGGGCCACATAAACCAGAGACTTCATCAGCCTGAGACCAGAAGAACTAGATGGTGCCTGGCTACCACCAATGACTGCCCTGACAGGGAACACAACAGAGACTCCTGGCTGGAGCATAAGAAAAGTGGGGTGCAGAACTCAAATTCTTGTAAAAAGACCAGACTTAATGGTCTGACTGAGACTGGAGGGACCCCAGAAGACATGGCCCCTGGACTCTGTTAATCCAAAACTAAAACCATTCCTGAGGCCAACTCTTCAGACGAAGATTAGACTGGACTATGGGACATAAAATGATACTTGTGAAGAGTGTGCTTCTTAGGGCAAGTAGATACATGAGACTAAATGGGCAGCTCCTGTCCAGAGATGAGATGAGAAGGCAGAGAGGGTTAGAAGTTGGTTGAAAGGACACAAGAAATCTGGGGTGGATATGAGGGGAGAGCAACTAGGGTCACTTAACAGTGTATGTATAAATTTTTGTATGAGACACTAACTTGAATTGTAAACTTTCAATTAAAGCACAACGATAAAATAATTTTTTAAAAAAAGTTAGTACCCAGCGCCAAGAAAAAAAAAGTGATTGTTTTAACTTTTGATTGTTTTTTGTTTCTTTATTATAATTAGTATTATAATAAATATAATCTCACATATAGGCTTTTGTGGTTATTGAATTGTTTCCTCTGAATTTCTAGGAGTGGTTATTCTGGATTAGAAGGCAGGAATATATTAACAACTATTAGTTTGACTAGTCGTTATACTTTAAAAAAAATTAAACAAATTTTTGTGTCTCCAGGGATATATAAATGTATCAGTGTCCCTTTGGTCTTATCAACAGCTGTAACATCCACTTTAATGTTATAGTTTCAAATTATTTAGCTAAAATTATTAACTGTGCTTCAAAATTGCGTCAATTCACAATTCCAACAAGGGCAAAAATTTTCTTATATAATTATTTATTATTTGTTTTTCCTTTGTCCTGAATCATATACAAGGTTGAATAAGCTCTTTGTAACAGGTATATAATCTCACATGTTTGATACAAATAATTTCTCAGTCTGCAAATATCATTTTTCATTGAAAAAATTTCAATTTTTCACTGAATATAATTGTTTTAAAGTCTTTATATCCAAATTTCAGTTTTTCCTTAAATTTTCTAATTCATTAAATATGAGAAGTTCATCGTATTTTCACAAATATGATGAGTATAGTATGATATTTTCTGTTAGTTTTTACATAGTTTTAGTTTTAGGAAGGTTCAACCTTTTAATTTAGTTTACTTTGTTGCATAGTATAACTTATGAGTATTTATTAAATATTTTAAAAAGTAGTTAATCCTGTGCAATAACATGTTAAACCTATCTTCAAAACTTGTTACATGTTATTAATTTATTATTTAATTTATGCTTATAATCCAAGTCTCTTTCACATTTCCATTGAGTTCTATTTTTACCCATACTTGTAATTTTTATTTTTAGTCTTTTCTTAATTAAAGTTTATACACAAGCATGTTTTTGCCATTTTTTTTCAGTGAAGTTATTCCTGCTGGAATTCCTAGCAGAGTGGTTAAAATCTCTGTGCCTGGAGCCAGAATTCCATCTCTGAATCCTGGCTTTATCCCTTATGAGCACTGTGACCATGGGAAAGTCACTTAACATCTCTAACCCTCTATTTTTCATCTATTAAGTATATATGTATGTATATACATGAATTAAACATGTGAATTAAATACACTACATTTATCAATTAAACATTTAAGTATGTATTTCACTTATTAAACATAAATAAACACATAGGTATAAATCTTAATGTGAAGTTTTAAAAATTGTTTATCTACATGATCTGTACGTTACCTTAGAACAATGTAGAACAGTTACATCTGTATTCTATTCTGAAATCGGTTTTTATCCTGAATTTAAGGTGTTATTGTGGGCGAATGATTGGAGAACATAATGGAGTAGATTATCCCTGGAGCGTCTCAGCTGCCAAGAGTGATGAAAATGAACAGTGGTCTGTTGAAAAGCACACGACCAAAAGCCCTACGGATAGCTTTGGCACTATTAATTTCCAAGATGGAGAGCATACCTACCATTCCAAGGTTTGCATTTGCTAATAACCCAAATTGTTTTGCTGGTACTTAACAAAGGATAGCCTCCAAATGTGTTAGTATCTTCAAATGTAGATAATTAGTTGATTTGATTTGCAAATGTGACCAAAGTTATTGACCTTTGGCAAAAATGGCTTAACCTTTCTCCTTCCTTTGTGTCTGAGGGCCATTGTGCCTTTCCAGATGGGTGTGATCACCTCTTCTTTTGACTGGCCTCTTTTGACAAGCTTATACCCTCTGCAGAAGAGAATGGCATATTGTCCTTGAAACAGTTGTAATGAGATATAATGAGGCCGTCTTTTTTAAGGAATGCAAAAAAGTTCAGGAGTATGGTTTTAGCTGAAGCATGACCGTAGTCAGTTACTAGTAACTCGTGGCTGAACATGCCTTCTGCGTCCTCAGTAGGGGCTATTCTTGGAAGGAAATGGAAGAATTTCTTTCTGTACCCACTGAATGATGGTGCTTGGCCTTTCCAGTCCAGTTTCTCTACTGTCCTTAACATACTAATTTTGCATGTGATTTACATACTATTAAAATGTGTTTTCTCTTGAGCATGTTAACCACCTGGCTGCTTTATTAGATAGAGATGGATTTTCGTGGGGGTAAACACAGGTGGGTCCCACCTCAGGAAAGCTTGGAATCAGCTCTGTATGGAATGTGACCATCAGTTGGATAGATTTGAAATGGTAGTTCCTAATAAGTGCAATCATAATACAACTCTACAGTAATCTGCAATTCCAGTTATTAATCCTCTTAGATTTAACTTCACATGTTGATGTTTTCTCTAATTGACAGAAAAACTGCCCCCATTCTCCTTTGCAGTCATTTTTGAGAGCTGGCCCTTATAGAATCCTGGATGTAATTTTTCCATTTGGTTTTAGTCTTCTTCCTTTTGCTTCTGTGCATATTGATAATCATCTCCAATCACTCATGTTTTCATTCATTCAGTAAATCTTTACTGGGTACCCACACTTTGCTATCCCCCAAGGAGCACGAAATGTTCCTTGTGCTAACATTGCTTACAGTCTAGTGGAGAAACAGGAATATACAATATACATTTGTCACAGAGGGTGATGATCCCGTGAAAAGGGAATACATTATGCTTTGAATGCATGAAGAGGGTAACTCCTTTTCTGAGCGGTGGGGAGAGGTATCAAGGAAGTCATCTGAAAGTAGGGACAGCTGAGATCTGAAAGATGAGTAACGCATATGGTACCTGGTGAGGCAGAGAGGTAGGAACACTCTAGGCATAAGGAATAGCTTGTGCAAAGATCAAGGGAGAATTTGTTATAGTGAGGAGAACTGAAAATATGGTTAGACAAATCCCTTGATCAGTAACATGTTTTTATGCTTAGCATTAGGTTCCCTGTTACAACCAGTGTACCTGAAGGCATTTTATTTAATCCTGCAGAAGACAAGAAGCTCTCCTTCATACTTAGACCCAGAATCGCACTTCAGATTTACTTCATATTTATATTGAGCTGTGGGAAAGTTTGCAAGAGCTGTATTTTCCCCCTCCACTGCATTCCTCTTTTCGGTTTTTCCCTCCCACCTTATTCCACAAAGGAAATGAGGTGACCCTCTGTCAGTAGGATTCAGCCTAAGGGAGTTGGTTTTATAGGAGGTAGGGAGGAAAGAATGAATCATTAACCTTGACTATAGTCTTTGCTTGGCCTTTGACACAAGCTATTGTGTAGTAGAAAAGACTCTAGTGTTGATATTTAGTTCATCAAGGTTGTCTATCCTTAAATCTGAAGGAGGGAGAAATGTCTTCTAGGACTAAAAGGACATATAGTTGAAAGAGGGGGGCACTGGGGGAATAGCTGAGATAAAGAGAAGGTACTAAGCAAGGACTTTCTCCTCTGCCCCCCAGTTTATTATTTGGAGCAACATAAACCATGTTATGAAGGTCATCTTGTATTTTTTCCTACTATTTAATACTTAATAAAGCCCTGGTGGCTCAGTTTCCTCCCTTGTAAATTGAATCCTGAGTGTCCTTAGAGTCTTTCTGTCTCTCACTTTCCGTGATAGCTGCACCATCCTCATACTCAGAAATTCTAATATTTTAATTATCAAATAAAGGGGATTTATTTTAAGAAGTTCAAAGATGTGTGAAAAACTGCTTAAAATTGCTATCATGTTCTGCAAAATAACGTGGTAATTCTTATTTGCGTGTATGAAGATCTCTACCTGTGATCATTTTTGGCATCGTTTTATGACTCATGGTTTTTTATTGACTTTATTTCTTGCTGTAAATCCGATTGACCCTTGTTATTGGTTAGCATAAGCTTGAGGTGGTAAAATCATCTCGATATGATTTGAATGGTTCCTAGGTGACTGCATCTGCTGGGAAGACAAGTCAATCATACAATAGAATCTTAGGCAAAATGCACATGGTTTGGGGAATCCCTGTTGGTTTGGATTCCCCTCGTTACTTGTTTCTTTTGGTTGCATTGCTAGTCAGAAAAGACTGTTTTGTGAAAACTACTTATTTTGGAAAAAAAAAAGTTTACAGTGGGGTAATTACACATAAAAGAAATGAATGGGTAGAATATAATTTATGATAAGTTTGATGTACATGTTCCTCAATCTTAATTTAAACTGTGTGACTGCGTGAAATGGTCAAATAAGTTAAAAGCCATAGCATTTATAAAAATGTCCCATTTCACCTGTTTCTTAAAGCTCCTTATTAGCGGTTTACTGAAGTAGAGACTTTTGCCAGTTGTTTGAAGTATTTCTGCCTCACCTCAGACCCCCTGGAGAGCATTGGTGGGCCAACCTTGAAAACCAGCGGAAACCTTCCTGCAGTGACTTGTAATTCCCAGAAGGAACTTAAAGGGGTGTGGGATCCTTTAAAAGTAAATATTTCCATTATACAAAGACCAGTTTTTAAAGAGATCTCAGTCACTTCCTCCCAAGTTTGGGCCATTTCACTTGTCCTGCTGTGTGCTTGTTGTTTCTATACTTGGCATACATTTGTCTTTATTTATGTTCATGTATATGTACATGTCTTCCAGTATATTAGAACTTCTTATGATACCAGGCTGGATCATCTGTTACATTTAATGTTGAAAGAGTGGAAGATGGAACTGCCAAAGCTGGTGATCTCTGTCCATGGGGGTATCCAGAACTTTAAGATGCCCTCCAGACTTAAAGAGATATTCAGCCAAGGTTTGGTCAAAGCTGCAGAGACCACGGGAGCATGGATACTGACTGAAGGCATTAATACCGGTAACACACACTCCCATGTTTCTTTCTTTTTTTTTTAATTCCGTCTTTCTAAACTGTGAGTAAGGCAATGTGACACCTAATCTCTGTTCTCCAGCACCCTCAGGAGATATGGTATCTGAGGGAGATAGAGGAAAAGCCCAGTGAATGGGAAAATAAACCCAGAAGAATCATAGGCCTTTCCTGGAATGTGTTTTTACCATTGCCATTGGATGAACTTCTGGAAAAGATGAATAGTCTTTCATGAGATTCAGACTTTGGTGAGGCTAGAAGGGGCATTAATTCCATGCAACTGTGTAACATGTGTGGGCATGGACATTAGCTAAACTTACATAGTCATTGTCAAGCTCTCAGACATTGGAAATCAGTGATATGTATAAAAATTGCACTGAGTGTATCGGGCGCAAGCAGATAATTATATCTTTGACGTATATGTATTTTTAAACTACGTAATTGCCAATACACTCAACGCCTGTATTTGCTTGTCACTGACTCTATTTTATACCCCTTGAAATTCCCTTCAAACACTTTATCTACTGGAATCTTAACGTCTAACTTTACACTTTTGCATTGGTGTTTATGAACTGGCTGCATATTAGAATGTTGACTAGAAAATTGATTAGATTCTTGGAGGGTGGAGCTCCCGAAGAATGTCTAATGTGCAGCCAGGGTTGAGAACGGTGACTTCACAAATCTCTTAGCAATCAGTCATTAACTTTGTAGTTTTCCATTTTCCCTCTTTTTGGTTTTCCTTCTTTTAATTCTGTCTTCATTATCCAGTGCTGCTATAAAAGAAATGCCACAAGTGGATGGCTTTAACAAACAAATATATTCTCTCACAGTCTAGTAGGTTACAAGTCCAAATTCAGGATGTCAATTCCAGGGGAAGACTTTCTCTGTCAGCTCTGGGAAAAGGTCCTTGTCATCAGTCTTCCCCTGGTCTAGGAGCTTCTCAGTGCAGGGACCCCAGGTCCAAAGGACGTGCTCCCCTACTGGTTCTTCATTCTTGGTGGTAGGAGGTCCCTCTGTCTCTTTGCTTCTTTCTCTCTTTTGTATCTCAAAAGGGATTAACTCAAGATAACAACCTAATCCTGTAGATTGACTCCTGCCTCATTAACATGACTGCTTCTAATCCTCCTCATTAACCTCATAGAAGTTAGGATTTACAACACATAGGAAAATCACATCAAATCACAAAATGGTGAACAAACACGCAGTGCTGGAAATCATGGCCTAGCCAAGTTGACATATATTTTTGGGGGGCACAATTCAATCCATAAGAGATACCCTAACCAATGTCTTCTATTCAATTTTTTCCATCCTTTAAGATCTACATTAGATGCCATCAAACCCATGAAGTAGTCTAAATATCTCAACTAGAAGTGCTTACTTTTGTCTCTGAATTTCTGTAGTATATATTATCTGTAGCACTTGTAAGAAGGTTATATACAGTGAAATCTGTGAGAGCCGTATCTTGACTGGACTGCCTTGTTTTTCTGGATCTCGTATGTTTTTCACCTTTGACAGAGTGCAGTCTTACCACTTTTCTATTGCTTGTTTTAGTGAAAAATATTTGAGTTTTCTTCTCTGACAGGTTTCCGCCTTACACAGGCTCCAGCTTTTGCAGATTTTATTGTATTGCCTTACAGGTTGGGATGAGTCAGTGTAATAGTCCTCCTACCTGGTTTTGAGCTAGAGGGCAGGCCTTAGCACTTGGGAACACATTCTGATTTAACAAATAATTGCTATGAAGCCTGACTGAAAAGGAAAGAAGGAAGCAAATGACTGAAAAAAAAAACAAAGCAAAATAAAACCTAGGGATTTGGCCTGTCACTAATGGGTAACGCAATAGTTCATTTTGTACCTTTTATTGAGATCATTATTGTTTCACATTCTTGGAAGAAAATGAAGGTGACAGAGTTCTAAGTCCATTGTATACTACTTAGTTTATTTCCAGTAATAAAAGGAGAGGAGATTGGGAAGGTTCACAGAGTTTAGAAAAAGGTAGACTTAGGCAACTCTTTTTCTTTAAATAACTAACTGCATTCGTACTGCTTTTTTTTTTCACTTTTAGGTTAGGGCCAAGGAATACAATAGTGTGAAGACTATTGAAACAGTTCCTATGAACCAAAGAAATGGGAAATGGGAAATCCTTGGGGCTCCCTTAACCAACACTCAGGGTCTGACCTGATTCAACTACAACTTCTGTAGGGCCTGGTTACTCAAGGAGTGGTCCATGGACTAGCAGTGTCAGCATCACCTGAGAGCTTGCTGGAAATGCAGAATCCCATGCCCCACCCCAGATCAGGGGAGTCAGATTCTGCATTTTAACATTATCCCTTCAAAGAAGCAAGGGACGCAACTCTAGGATGTTTTGCTGAGACAGTGAAGATTAGGGGGAAAAATACTGAGAACATTTATGATGTCAGGCCTGGTCTTGCTCAGGAGGGGCAGTGCTCATGATATTCTGGTCAGGGAAGAGAAGGGTCAGAGCTCAGTTTGTAGGCAGAAAATTCCCAAAAGGAGGGGAATATTTTCCAGTAGAGAGGTCAGTGATAAAAGAAAGAGATGCTGAGAGGAAGTAGAGGGAGACAAGATATCAGAAACTAATTCCTCTGTGCCAGCAACTTTCCCTAAGATTGGCCTTTTGTATATACTTACTTACTTGTCTCTTTCTAGCAGCCACTGTGTTTTGCATGATTTGTGAGTTAAACTTTGACTTCTAAACTGGTTGTTCACAGGAGTGTCCAAGCATGTTGGGGATGCCCTGAAAGCCTATTCCTCGCAAAAAATCTGGACAGTTGGAATCCCTCCTTGGGGTGTCATTGAGAACCAGAGAGATCTCATTGGAAAAGATGTAAGTAGACAATTCTTTCACAATAAATGGAAATGAACCTGTATTCAACTGCTAACACCACACCTGAATGTCTTGTAAACATCTCATATGTAATACAGGTAGCCCCTGACTGATGACGGGGTTCCGTTTCAACGACTCTGTCGTAAGTCGGTTCTGACTTAAGTCAAGTATCTCTCTCTTTTTTTTCAGTTTTCATTATTATTGTCTTTATTATTAGTATCTTTATAAATCTGATCTTTATTTGTCTTTGGGAGTTGGAAACATTACCTATAAACTTACAGATATATTTTAATACATACATAAAAAATACACAAATCATAAAAATTTACTCCGATGATGGATAAAAGTTGGACAACATTGACATTTTGTCAGTTGCGGTAATAACTCCACTGTGGAAGATTCTGGATCATCCAGATTATTTCTGGGAATGGGAATGGCATTTCTATTCAGGAAATTAGTAAGAGTTGTCTGTAGGATCCTTTTCTTTTTTTCTTCATATATTTCATCGTAACATCTCACTGCCTCCTAGATCTGCCTATTGACTTTAGCAAAGTGATCAGTGTTTGGGTTCATGTTTTCAAGCAACTAAAGTCCAACTCCAGCTAATCCTTTTACTGTAAAATTTTTTGACAAATTCTTCCTCTTCCTCATTATTTCTTCCTTCTTCAGCATTTCTTTCCTCTTCAAAATCCATTAAGTCTGATCTGTCAATTCCCCTTCTTCATAATTTATGAGCTGTTCCATATTGGTGATATCAAGTTCTAAATTCAGCATTCTCGCTGTCACCGTACGGACGATTTTTCCACTGATCTCTTCCATCATATCCTGTTCTACTGCTTAGAGCGTGTTCACGTAATTCAGCAATTTTTTTCCATATCACCTACATGCATTTCCCTGTAACTTCCTCCAAGGAAGATGTACTAACTATAAGATGTACAAAAAGAAAAAAAAAGAATGATGGTTGTAAGTGTGGTTCTTCATAACTCGAATACATGGTAAGTCGGGGACTACCTATATGTCCAAAACCAAGCTCCTGACTTCCTACTACTTTCCTTACCCCATCTTAGAAAATATCAATTCCATCCTTATAGTTGTTTAGGACAAAAAACCTTGGAGTAATCCTGAAATAATCTTTTTGTCTCCATCTCACACCTGATACATCAGCAAGTTACGTCAGCTCTATTATTAAAATACATCCAGAATCTGACTTCCCTTCACTTCCACTGCTACTGAGGAGGTCCAAGCCACCATTATCTGTCACCTGGATGATTGTAACAATTTCCAACCTTCACCCTTGTCTCCTATATAGTGTATTCTCAACATGGTAGCCAAAATGACTCCTCTAAAATGTAAGTCAGATTGTGTTACTCCTCTGTACAAAACTTTTCAATGACTCCTGTTTTGCTTGGAGCAAAAGCCAAGGTCTTGCAATGGTCTACGGGTAGTGAAGCAGGGGACATAAGTGATTATTCCTGTTTACTTATTTACTGATTCTTTGACCCTCTTATTCTAAAGGGAACAGACTTTTCTAAAATGAATACTGATGCATTAATGTTTCTATTTTTAATACTAATGTACTTTTTAAATAAGATATTACAAAAGGTATACCGAAGATAACCACAGTTAATATATTTTGGTGTGTATCATTACTGAGTTTTTTATTAATACCACAAGTGGATGGCTTTAACAAGCAGAAATTTATTCTCTCAGTTTAGGAGGCTAGAAATCTGAAATCAGGGTGCCAGCTCTAGAGAAGGCTTTCTCTCTCTGTCTGCTGTGGGAGAAGATCCGCATCAATCTTCCCCTGGGTCTAGGAGGTTCTCTGTGCAGGGACCCCAGGTCCAAAGGATGCACTCTGTTTCAGGCTCTTCTTTCTTGGTGGTAGTACGTCCCTTTTCTCTCCTTTAATTTCTTGTAAGATAAAAGGTGATATAGGCCACACCCCACGGAAACTTCCCTTACATCTGGATCAGAGCTGTGACCTGAGTAAGAGTGTAGCATCCCACCCTAATCCTCGTTAACATGGCCTAATCCTGCCTTATTAACAGATAGCTCACTCCTGAGTGGGGCCATAAGCCACAGGCATAGAGGCTAGGATTTACAACATATCACAAAATGGAGGATAATCAGATCACAAAATAGAGGACAACCACACAATACTAGAAATCATAGTCTAGCCAAGGTGACACGTATTTTTTGGGGGCACAATTTAATCCATAATGTATAGTAAAAAAATTATGTATGTAAAAAGAGTGATGACAGAAATTTACTGCTACAAATGTGCTTCTTTAGCTTAATTACTTATCATAGTATTTCTCCATGAGTGTTGTGAGACTTGTGTGATGAGTCTGTGGCTGTAGCTCATGTGCATAATAGCTATTATGTACTACCTATGCATAATAGGACCACATATCGATCCATTAAAAGTGGGATATTATACTAAAAGCAACCTGATCCCTCACCACAGATAGTTGGAGAAGCACTGCCCTAAGGAACACATATATATTTTTTAACCTTGACAACAACTCTGCAGTCTAGAGAGACGGTCCTTGGGAGCAGTTGAGCCTGAGGTGTGATCTCTAGTTCTGACTCTCCCTTGTCCTTTCTGTCTCTCAGGTGGTGTGCTTGTACCAGACTCTGGGCAACCCCCTCAGCAAGCTCACCACACTCAACAGCATGCACTCACACTTCATCCTGGCTGATGATGGGACTGTGGGAAAGTACGGATGTGAAATGAAGCTCAGGAGAAATCTGGAAAAATACCTATCTCTGCAGAAGATACACAGCCGTGAGTACCTGTGGAGCTCAGTCAACATGTCCTGGCTGGAGGAGTGTGGGGCAGGGGTGAGGGTGGGGCTGCTGTGAGCAAGGTGTTCCATTAACATCTGTACAGAGTGCTGTTAGCTGCCGTTGGATTGGAACCTCACTCATATAACCTCACATACAACAGAGTGAAACACTGCTTGGTTTTGCACCATCCCTGTGCTCTGTTTCGAATTGGACTTTTGTGATCCACAGGACTTTCACTGGCTGATTTTCATAAGTAGGTTGTAAGGCCTTTCATCCTAGTTTGTCTTAGTCTGGAAGCTCCACTGAAATCTGTTCAGCATCATAGTAACACGCAAGCCTCCACTGACGGGTGGCAACTGCTCTTGAGGTGCATTGGCTGGGAATCAAATGTGAGTCTCCCGCATAGCAGGTAAGAATTCTACCACTGAACCACCAATGCCCCCAAGTCTGCCCCTGTCCTAGAGCGGTCAGGGAGATTAAGTTAATATACGTGAAAACAAGCCAGAAGATGACAGAATATATAAGGTGGTACAGAATTGTGGGTGATGATTGTGAGAGAGGAAAGTCTTTGGGTGACAACATAGTCAGAGGAGGTTTCGTGGAAGAGTGGAGACTTCAGTGGAGCCTTGGAGAGTCTTAAGGTTGGATTAAAAACAAAAACAAAAACAAACCCATTGCCATCTATTCGATTCTGACTCACAGAGACCCTATAGGACAGAGTAGAACGGCCCATAAGGGTTTCCAAGGAGCACCTGGTGGATTCAAACTGCCCGACCTTTTGCTTAGCAGCCATAGCTCTTAACCACTACGCCACCAGGGTTGGATGGATGGCAGGAAAGAGGGGAGGAAGTATCGATGTGGGAATGAGGATGGTTGAAGAGCAGTCAGGAGACTAGCCTGAGAAGAGTGGAGTATGAGCTTTGGTAATCATGAAAGATGACATTTCATAAAGGTGAACCCAGACAGAGGAGGGCCTGGAAACCAGATGGGGTTTTTAGAAATAGGGATTCTTTGAAGGTGTCAAGGCTGTGTCATCCTCACAGTGGTATTCACAAGAACCATCCAGGTTCTGTTGAGAGAAGAGGAGAGGAGAGGCAAGGGCCAGAGTCTGCAAACGTCCCTGGGCAGAGAGGTGAGAATCCTTTACAGAGAGGATGAGGCCTGGGTGCTGCTAGGAGAATGTAGCCTTTTAGTTCAAGGTAACAGAAGGTGAAGGAGTCTCTGGGTGGTGTAACTGGTTAACATGCTCAGCTGCTCACTGAAAGGTTGTAGGTTCAAGTCTACTCAGAGGCACCCTGGAAGAAACACCTGGTGATCTACTAAAAAACCAGCCATTGAAAACCTTATGGAGCACATTTCTACTCTGACACACATGGGGTTGCCATGAGTCGGAGTTCAATGGCAACTGGTAGTGGTGGTGGAACAGAAGGTGGGCCCTGCCCTAGTGCTGATTTAAATCTTCCACAGAATATTCCCATCCTTTGGAGCAGAGGGCCAGGGAGTAGGAAATGCCCTTGAGGAGGCTTAGGTTCTCTTCAGCTGTTGACCATTGACTGGTAAATGCTGAAGGTCCTTTTAGTTTTTGACTGTGATCCCCTAAGGCAGCAGAGTGTAGTAACACCAGCAACGTCATTTACTTCCTGTGACCTTGGGCGATGGAGTTAACATCTGTCAGACTGTTTTCTTAGACAAAATGAAAGGAATTGTCTATCTCTTACTGCTTTTCCTGTGAGAATAATAAAAGTAATAAGAGATATTACTTAAATGTACCTAGAATAGTGTCCATTGAGTAGGATGTCCTTAATAAACGTCTGTTTCTTTCTTTCCCTTTTTTCTCCTTTGTTACAGGGGTCATCTCCTGGTGGGGGAGGGAGGCAGGAACTCTGGGGGTTGTTGCCAGTTACTTAGAACTTAGCATGAATGATGATTCTGAGGCTCAGCCAGGTCAGGGAAAAGGGAGAGAGGATCAGGTATGTGGTGTGCGCTAATCAGAGTGGTTAGGGGAAAGGAAGAGCGAGAGGGAGGGGCAGGGTGGGCCAGGAGGAAGAATCCCTGTACAGAAGACCCATGTTGGGGTCTGAAATATGCACTACCTGAAATGCTGATGTTGATGTTAGATGCTGTCGAGTTGGTTCCGACTCATAGCAACCCTATAGGATATGGTAGAACTGCCCCAGAAGATTTCCAAGGAGCAGCTGATGGATTTAAACTGCCGACCTTTTGGTTAGCAGCCTGAGCTCTTGACCACTTTGCCACCAGGGCTTTGAAATGTTGATAGGTAACCTCTATTGGGAGCCCTGGTGGCGCAGTGGTCAAGCAATCATCTGCTAACTAAGAGGTTGGCAGTTCGAATCCACTAGGCACTCCTTGGAAACCCTATGGGGCAGTTCTACTCTGTCCTGTAGGGTTACTATGAATTCACTAGATGGCAAAGAGTTTAACTTCTATTGACACTGCTAACCACATGAATTGCTCAGGGTTCTATGCAGCACTATAATGTAAGCCCCAGGGAGCAAAGTCTTTGTCTTTCTTATTCCTTGTAATTCCCCCTCACTGAATGAATGAAAGGAACTCTGAGCTGCATATAACAGCAGGTGACATTTCTACTTTCAAAGACCTTGATATTTAGGGTTTAACTGGAAGATTTATGGAGGTAATTCCGGTGGATTGGTAACACTTATTGATCTAAGGAGAACTGATATAAAAACAGCAAAAACAGTAAGTTAGCTATATACACCCACATACATACACGAAGAAAGAAAAGGAAAAAAAAAAAAAAAAGGCCCCAACAAAGACAAAATTCTTGTGTACCAAGGCTGATCTTTATACCTGATATGCTGCATTAAGGAGATTTACTACCATAGTCCCACCACCTGTCTATCAGTTTGTGGTACTCAGGTGGCTTGATGCTGGTACTCTGTTGCTATGATGCTGGAAGATATGCCACTGGTATTTTAAATACTCATAATGGACAGGTTTCAGTGGAGCTTCCAGACTAAGAAACTAGGAAGAAAGGCCTCGTGATTTACTTTTGAAAATTTGCCAGTGAAAACCCTACGGATCGCAATGTATTATATATTATCTGATATGTGCTGGAACCCTAGGCTGAAAGACATTCAAAATACACAGTGGCCTCAACAGTGGAGTAGAACCAATGATCATGAAGATGGCACAGGATGGGGCAATGTTTTGTTCTGTTGTAAGGGGGTCACCATGATTCAGAGCTGACTTGACAGCAACTAACAACAACAAACTACCATATTCATATTTGTCTCTGAAGTGGTTGATACTTAAATGTTTCGATGGTTTCTTTTCTTTCCATGTGGCCAGGGGAAGTGTCCAGATTAAAGACTGAGAAGAGATACTTTTTTTTCACTGTCTGTATTGATTTTATTAGAAAGCCAGGCTTCTTGGAGTCCCTGGCAAACACTTGAGGTTGGCAGAGGATACTTACAAAAAGAAGACTCACATCCTAAAGTTGCTGTAGGAATCTCTGGCTTCAGACATTTGAGATGTGACCGACATAGGCTTCTAGTGTGGTTTTTTTTTTTTTTTTCTTACTATGACTCCATAGTATTTTTTTTGCTTCCTTCCTTTAGTAAAGTAATATAAAGTCATGATAAGAAATTCAAACAGTGAAGAATGGAAGAGATGGAAAAATAAAAGCCTTTGAGGCTTGCCTATCCCTTCTTGTTCCTACATCCCAGAAATGACTGCAATTAAAGTTTATTGAATTGGCAAAATGTTGGTTATTTTTGTTTATGAGTGATGGATACCTTGGGATCCATTTTAACAGTCTGCTTACTTTTAGATATATTTGAAAAATTCCATAATGAAAAGTTAAAATTTCATATTTTGGAGTCCCTGGGTGGCACAAATGGTTAAGTGCTCAGCTATTAACCGAAAGGTTGGCAGTTCAAATCCACCTGGAGGAGACTCTGAAGAGCAACCTTGTGATCAACTTCCAAAAGATCACAGCCGTTGAAACCCCTATGGAGCATGGTTCTACCAGTTCTACTCTGCACACATGGGGTTGCTGTGAGTCAGAATTGACTTGATGGCAACTAGTACCTATATTTTAAAATTTACTGAAAACTTTTAACTGCCTCTTATCAGGTAAAAGCTTGAAGATGCTCTCACCATATTTACGCAACATTTTATTTGAAACCCAGGCTCCTCACTTAGTCTTGAAGTAAGGAAGCCTGGGTAAAGTAAGAGAGAGGTGCTAGGGCAAGTAATGAGCATATATGGTAATTGGAAGGCATGTCTGAAAATCACAATAGGTGATTGGCTGACATAGGGATCCTGTGTAACATTGTGGTATTGTTTGTGATCTAAAACAGGTACAAAACAAGGTGTGCCCGTGGTGGGTCTGGTGGTGGAAGGAGGCCCCAACATGATCCTCTCAGTGTGGGAAACTGTGAAGGACAGTGACCCAGTGGTGGTGTGCGAAGGCACAGGCCGAGCTGCTGACCTCCTGGCCTTCACCCACAAACACATAGTGGATGAAGGGTGAGTTGTTGCCTCCTCGTTTTTGAAATCATGGTGACTATTCCTCTATTTTAGTTCTTTAAGCTGTGCATTTATATGAGTCAAATACCCTGGTAGTTCAGAAGTTGAGGCTGGAATTCATTTTTCACTGATTTTTGTATTTGTTAATCAATACCACAATGCCCTCCAGTGATGAGAGTTGCCGCTTCCTTAGTTGAAGAATTGCCTGCCTTTAACAGGGAAGTTTGAGGCCCAACTGAGCTGTGGGGAAAGAAGCATTGCTGGCAGGAGGGAGGCAGGAGGTGTTCATGTACTTGGCCATTGTAACTGAAACAACCCTGCAGTGAGTGAGGGGACCAGTGTTGACCCCCAATTGCCTTCATTTGCCATTATTAAAAAATAGCACTAATTGTTGTATTTATTTCTCCCAAATTTGGGGGAAATTGATATCCTGGCCATATATAGCCTATGTTGTGCTTATTTGAGGTTTTAATTATTTTCCCTTTTCAAATAAGAAGGTAGTTTTTCTCTAGCCATCCCTATATCCAGTGAGATTCTTCCAGTTTCATATTTCTACTGTGTAAATAAATATACCCATTGCCATTGAGTTGATTCTGACTCATAGTGACCCTATAGGCAGTGCTGCTGCTTTTTGCTTCCTGCTTGCTTGTTCTCTTAGCTAAACTGACCATAGAAGCCTTCTCAGTCAGGCGGGGTGGATGGGTTTTCTCTTACTGATGTTGCTGGCTTATTGCCTTCTCTGGGTTATGTCCAGTCACGGCCATCGTTCTCTCTCCTAGGACTCTACGTCCTCAGGTGAAAGAGGAGATCATCTGCATGATGCAGAGCACTTTCAACTTTAGTCTAAAACAGTCCAAGCACCTCTTTAAAATTCTAATGGAGTGTATGGTACACAGGGATTCTGTGAGTATGATGAGTTATGGTTTAGCTGACTTTAAAAAATGCTGATTTCTAACAATTGTAATATTTTTATTTATTTTTACAATGTTTTAAAAGGTCAACTTTTTCATTCTTAACTTGATTGTATGTAATTCTACTGAACTGGACCCTTAGTTGAGTAAACTTGGCTTCTTACTGATTGTTTCCTAGCCTTCAAATTCGAGAGCCTATCTGGGAAAAAGCTTGTAGATAACCTAGCAGTCAGGTTGCCGAAAAGCAATCAGATTTAGTGAAGATCACACATAAATATTTTCAGTGGGTAGGGGAGCAGCTCTATGTCTTAAGTGAACTCAAGTCTGTGGGGTTAGATAATGCTCATCGTAGTATCCTGAGTAAATCCTACAGGAGGTCATTGGGGAGGTAATTGGACAGTGGGAAATGTAAGAATATAACCTGAGATAGGAAATGGAGTCTGTAAACTGTGGGCTGTAAACATAATGTAGATTAAAGGCAAAGTTTTTAGTGTTATAGGGTACTTAGATCAAAGCAATTTTTATCAGTGATTTGGATAAAAGTTTGTTGATGATATGACCAGATAAATCTGGTTCAATGTGATCTTTCCAGAATTTGAAGGCTGGATCAAATTATATAAGATTATTGGTAATATTTAAACAACTGGTCTCAAAGAACCAATTGCACAAGTCCAGACTAGAGAAAATATGGCTAAATACGAAGATTAGTCAAAAAGTATTACTACTAGGGTTCCAGTTCATACATGCACAGGTTTATTCCAAACAAAACGTGTTTAAACACGTCTCTGTGGCTTCAGACAAGTTCTCTCAGTAATACATTTGTCTTAGTCTTGTTAGTTATGTTGTTGTTAAGTGCTGTCTAGTCAGTTCTGACTCATAGTGACCCTACGTACGACAGAATGAAATACTGCCGGGTCCTGCTGCATCCTCACAGTCATTGTTATGCTTGAGCCCATTGTTGCAGCCACTGTGTCAATCCATCTTGTTGAGGATCTTCCTCTTTTTTGCTCGTCCTTTACTTTACCAAGCTTGATGTCCTTCTCCAGGGACTGATGCCTCCTGATAACCCATCCAAAGTACGTGAGATAAAGTCTTGCCATCCTTGTTTCCAAGGAGCATTCTGGCTGTACTTCTTCCAAGACAGATTATTTGTTCTTCTGGCAGTCCTTGGTAAAATGATACTTTTTGTGCCATGGAAAAAGAACGATTTTGAGGTCAGGGCTAATATCAAATTTTTAACAAAACTCAAGTGGACATCTTCCTAAATCATTGAAGCTTTGCAACAAGTTTATGGGAATGCTGCCCAGCATAAAATAAACAACAGTTTTTAGGTGGATCAAACGCTTTAAGGAAGGTCAAAAGACCACAAAGATGAGCCGGGAGAGGGAAGACAGTTCGGAAGGTTATGGTGACTATTTTTTGGAATTCCCAAGGGGTAATCTTGACAGATTTTCTTGAAAGACACAGGATGATCATGGGGTCTTATTCTGATGATGTTTTAAGAAAATTGAAAACTGCATTGGTGAGAAAAATGCCAGGAAAGTTGTGCCGAGGTGTTCTGTTTTTCAATTATTACAGATTACCATATTTGATGCCGATTCTGAGGAGCAACAAGACCTAGATTTAGCAATCCTAACAGCTCTATTGAAGGGTAAGTGTCTGAATAGGGTTACAATTGTTCCTCACTTCCTCTTTCCATATTCAATGGCACTTTGTGTTTTTAAGTAGATACTTTGAATATAATATATGATTGCTCTTTCTTTCACTCTAGGCACAAATTTATCAGCATCAGAACAATTAAATCTGGCAATGGCCTGGGACCGAGTGGACATTGCCAAGAAGCACATTCTAATTTATGGACAACATTGGAAGGTACAGTGAAAACTAAGTTACTTGGAAAAAAAATATTTTGTGTGTTGGTTTGTTAGGAAGGAGCAAAAGAGAAGATTGGAGGAGAGATATATTGATTTGGGAGAGGTGTGGGAGTAGCATCTGGGTGGCTGGGTGCCTAAGGATAGATAAAACACTTTTCTCATCCACTTTGCCTCCCCGAAAACATTTTTTCTCTGGTCCTCCCGCCTAATTAAAGCTGAAAAAGGAAGCTAGGGGAAGGACAGAATGGAAGGATTTTTAAAATTTATTTGAATGGGAGGATTTTTATATTGTTATTTAAGACTTAGTGTTTACCTTATTTTTTACATTAAAATGTAGTAAGTGGTCATAATAGAAATTAGTGAAAAGAGAGAAAAGCAGAAAGAAGAAAGATATCACATAGAGTTAATGATAATAACTATCAACATTTCATTATTAAAAATTAAAGTTGTGACTGTATGCCATAGGTATATTTAAAACGTGAATTTTTATTATTTTGGAGTCAAAGTAGTACATGCCCATTATTTACAACATCAAAATGTACTAAAGGACTACAAAAAAAAAAAAAAAAAAAAAGGAATTCCCTGTTCTGCTGCACCCAAGAGCCAAGCACTTCTGATATTTTTTTTTACTATTCTGACATTTATAAATCTCCATAGTTCTAAATAATAAGTCATATTGCTGTCTTCTGGATCACCAGTCTTAAAGACCCCTCGACATTTTTGTCTTGTGGTTGCCACTGCTATAATCTAGATCAGTTGCCTTCTATTCCTGGTGCTCTTCAGTCATCCAGGAATCTTCTGTCATTATCTTGGGAATTTCTTTTGCCTCTCTCCTGTGCTAGATCTCCTCCTGTTTTCCCATTCCGTATCTTCCTCTTTCTTGGTTTACTCCTTCATTTTAATGGCGAACATCCTTGAGTAACTTCCTGAGGAAGGGAGTATGGTAGATAAATATTTTGAGTTGTCTGAAAGTGTTTATTCAAGAGTGGGAATAATTTTTCTTCAGAAATTTGAATCTCTAGCTCCCAGAGCCCAGCATTGCTTTCTGTTTTCTGATCCTTTGTTTGAGACTTTTTTTCTTCTCTGGAAATTTTTAGAATATTCTTTTTGCCCAGTGTTCTGAGATTTCACAATGATGTGTCTGTGAATCTGTTTATATTCATTATGCTGGGCACATGATTTCAATCTGGCACTCATGTGTTTCTATTTTATAGGATTTCCTCTCCTCTATTCTCTCTGTTGTCTTTCTGGAATTCCTCTTATTTGAATGTTGGACCTTGTGGAGTGCTCCTCTAATTTTCTTATCTTTCTCCTCTTAACTGCCATATCTTTTCTGTGGTAGGTCTTCTCAACTTTCATTTCCTAGCCTTCTACAGAGTCGCTCATTTCTGGTAGTGTCCTATTAATGTTTAAGAGCAATTTGTTCTCTGATTGTCTACCCTCCCCTTCTTTTTTTTCATAGCGTCCTGGATACAATATCTTTTTTTTTTTTTTAAATAGTCTCTGTGAGGATGTTAATGATAGATAGCTCCTCTGAAACTTTCTTTTTCATGTGTTATCTGCTTCTTCCTAGGAGATTTTTTTTTTTTTTTTTGGTCTGTTTTTTTTCGTGTTCATTATTTAAGAGTGGAGGTTACAAGGCTCGTTAGAAGTTCTGAGCCTGTAGGTGGAGGTTGACAGCTTTGAGCTTCACAGAAGGATGATCTAGCTGCCATTTGCTGGGGGGAACCCTGATGTCAGCATGTCTCTTCTCTTATATTGGTCACATTACCAGAAAGGACTCTTCTAATTCCCTTTCTGGAAGGTAAATGCCTTGCTGCTTGGGTTATGGGAATGAAGTGGGGAAGGACAACTGGGAAGGTTTCAACACTGAGGCTTCAGCATGCATTTATTTGTTTCATCCTGGTGCTCCTAGAATTTTGTGGTATAGATCTGATTTGTTCTTCACTTTTTCAGCTTTCAGTATTTGACTTTCTGGGGACTACTAAGTCAATCATCATTGACCACCTGCTTTCCAACTTCCAAAATGTTGTACTCTGTCTCCAGTCTTGTTCTCCTTGAACTTGTGGAGTGATTAAGACACACACACACACACAAATCCATTTACTGTAGTTCAGTGGAGTTTTGGGTAGGAGTAAAACTAGAAGATTGTGTTCAATTTACCATTTCTACCCAGAAGTAAGGACAGTTTGAGTGGAAACAATGTTAAGTTAAAAAAAAAAAAAAAAGAACCTTGGATTTTTATTAGTATTGCATTAAACCTGTACATTAATTTGGAAAGCATTGAAATCTTTACAATAGTTGATCTTCTCATCCGAGAACATGCCATGGTTCTTCATTTATTTAAGATTTTTTTTATGACTTCAAGTTCATTTTTTTTCTCCTCTTGTGACTTTCTTAGTAAGATTGTATTTTATATTTGTCTGTGTACTTTTGAATTTAAACACATGTAATTCTTTAGTTACTTATACTTTCTGAATTCTCTTACATTTCTTATTTATTTCTACCCCCTGAAGCCTGGCTCACTGGAACAAGCAATGTTAGATGCTTTAATGATGGATCGGGTAGATTTTGTGAAACTCTTAATAGAATATGGAGTGAACCTTCATTGCTTTCTTACCATCCCCCGACTGGAAGAGCTCTATAATACTGTGAGTATTGAACAATTTCATCAATCAACTCCTTAAAGATTCATTTATTAATTAGCTTAAGATTTAGCTGTCTCCTTGAATGTTCATGTGCTAAAAGAGTTTATAGAGAGATAGACTTCCCAACCAAAGAAGAAACATTTTTATCAATTCCATTTTATCCTATGGTCATTTCTGTATTTCCCATTTTAATAAAACATGCTTGAAAAGCCCACTGAGGTACTGAGTCATTACACAAAATAGAAACATAAACTAAGAAAATACAGTAAGATATAATTAAAGCCAAAGATGTGAAGAAGGACAAATGGCTTTTATTGAGTTATTGAAAGCATATCAACCTAAGGCCACTGCTAAAATTCTCTTCCTGCAAATATCCTATGCAATCTCTTTGTTGAAACTGGACTTGGTTACTCATTGTGAAAACACCAGTTGCTCAAGCCATGCGTTGTACCTGAAGTGTCCTCCCTGTTAGTTTCCTTGAATTTTGCCCTTTATTCAAAGCACTATTTAAGTCCTGTCTTCTTGCTTGCCCAGTTCTTTCTCTATGGCTGTAATTAGTTGTAACTTTTTTCGAGCATACACATCTTCATATTATTGGTTTTTTAGTGTAAATACCCAGTTTCTTCTATTAGATTGTAAACACCGTAAGAAGAAAGGGCTTATATTCCTCACTGAGTTTCTTAGGGGTCTGAATGAATATAGTAAGTGTTCAATAAATATTTGTTTTTAAAATGAAATTGTATAATAGGATAGATTAAGCCAAAAACTTCATATATGATAAAGGATAATTATAAATTACATGAAATTTCTTTCTACTTCCTGCCACACAAATTTAATTAAGTCCTTGTCTCTCTCACCCTCGCACACACACGCATTTTGCTTTGAAAAATATTTCAATCTAATTACATCTCTTGGGAAACATCTTCCTTAGAGTTAATTGGCTTAAACTTCATGCTAAAGATGTTGATAAAAAATTTCAGTATCTGGGTTACTTATGCATACTGAAATAGTTTTTTTCCCCCTTAGCACATGGTAATTTAAGAGAATAATTCTTCCTTTTGTTTATTACAGAAACAAGGACCTACTAATATGCTCTTACATCATCTTGTCCAAGATGTTAAACAGGTAACCTAATTACAGAGGTGCTGTGAGAATTTGTGTGTTGCTTTAGCTTTGTGATAGAAGTGTCACCAGCTTTTGCTTTTAAAAATATAAATTTGGGTTTTTCTAGTGAATTACCCTCTTTACCTGTGGCTCAGAGCCATTTCTTTACCAAGCCACACTCTTATATTTTTTCTCCTTAATTTTCTTTATATTATTAAAGATTTGACCCACCAAATAAGTGACATTAGTTCACAATTATTTTCTCAAAAACAACAGCAACAAAAAAAAAACTATGAATTGGAGACATGCAAAACTTCCAATCAGAATTTCATTTCAGCAGGTTACTACTTTACCACCACTGATGATAATAAAATCAAATGAAAACAAAGAAATTTGATGGTTCTCTTATCTTTTTTGGAAGACAAATACATGATTCCCATTGTTAGTATTGCTTTAAATATTGGTGATGACTTGGGGATTTATCACGTTTTTTTAGTCTAAGCATTGTTCTAGGGAGTCAGGATATGGAGCTCATTGGTCTATTCCCTAACTCGTATTTTGTTCATGGTGTTCTCATTGAACACTGAGCTAGATTACACTTAAAATAAAATCCTTTGATCTCCCGTTAGTTACCAAAGCTTTTCAAGTTTAACAGACTTTGTACCCTAATTCCTTCTCTTTCAATTATCAAGAACTTTTATTCACATCAACAGAAAATTGAGAGTGCTTTTTATTTGTCATCATGCTTAAAATCCATCCACAGCACGTTACAAAGTTTTTCTCCTGCAGTTCTTAAAATGATCATCTTTCTGAAGTCTGATATTTGTGGAAAGAGTGTGGACTTTCTGCGTGTGTTGACTTGGTGGGGGAGCCAGGGTGATAGGACTGCAGAGGAAGACATTTAGTGGCAAATTAGTAGACAGCAAAAGTGTCCACGCTGATGTAAATTTTAGTTTGCGTTGACTTACATCAAAATGACTTTCCTGAAATTATTTCCTTAAACTTTGATTCTTTCACAATAAAAAGCAGAAAAAGGAATGAAATAGGTTGAATATGCTTTTAACCAGTAGCAATTAAAAGCATTGTTTTTGGTGTTCCTTGAAAAAAGTTAATTTGAATGTGAAAAAGGGAAGTAAAATGATTCACAGACACACGTATGAGTGTACACAAAATCTTATTTCTTGTTCAGAGCTTTGTTTGCATTATTTGCAAGTTACTCGTTTCAGAGACTATGTTCAGCACTCCACGTACCTCTAAAAATTTACCAGGAAGTAGACAGTTATGAAGGGGTAGGAAGGTAGGTTTGAAGGGGCCAAAATGATTTTCATTTAGACAAAGACCTGTGCACTTGGAAATCTGCCACTCACCCCTCCTACCAGCAGGAACACTAGTCTTGGCACAGGCTCATGTTTTGCCATCTCATTTGGTTCTGTATGATGTTCCTATTTTTATTTGTTCTACTTCCTTGAGTATTCTTCTTTTACATATAGTGTAGGCGACACAGGGAAAAGTGTTAGAACCATTTCAAAGAAGATTGAGGCCAATGGTTTAACCCAATGTTCATTTTGGATCATAAATATTAAGTTTATCCTTCAGTGATTTTTTTTTTTTCTGTCATGGTAGTTATATTATTTTCAGGGAAAAATAAGCTTTTAAATTATGTTTAAATGTATTTTATTGTAAATTGTGTACATATATATGCATGCATGAGAATGAGAGAAAGAGAGAGAAGCGAGTGAGCAGATAATATAGACACATTCTTTGTCTATGAAACTGAAAAATCTAGTTAAGACTTAAGTATTTTTTTCTATTGGGACAAGCATGTTGTATTAATAGCTGGTCATATTACTTGATCGAGTTGTAAAGGTGATTGAAAAAAAGAGTCTACTCTTTGAGGTTGATTTGGTTATATGCTAATGGCATGGTGAAAAAGATAGAAAAAGAGAATTGCAAGTTATAATTTGTGATTTTTTTGTTGTTGTTGTTGCAGAATACCCTTTTCTCAGAATACAAAATCACACTGATTGACATTGGATTGGTAATAGAGTACCTCATTGGTGGAGCATATCGCAGCAGCTACACTAGAAAAAATTTCAGAATGCTGTACAACAACCTCTATAGAAAACGCAAGGTAGCATAAATGGAAGATGCCCTAGTAAAATTAAGGATAATTAGGATTTGTAGTTTTAGAAAAAAATGGTTTGGGGAAGTTCAGAAGGGATTAGCTTCTAAAATGGACATTCTGCTCATCAGTGTTTATTGAGTATCTGCTGTGTGTAAAGTCCTGTGCTAAGTGTTGGCATGCTGGTCTCAGATGGACATAAAGATCAGGAGTTTAGAAACTAGAGGAAACAGATTTATGAGTAATTCGCCATAGTACAATGTGTCATGCAGAGATTGTATTGGAAGATACATGCAGAATGTACTTAAAATATATATTATACGTATTTGATTTTCCATCATGGTTTTTAAAGTCTAGAAATATAAAATTAGAATTGCTGGTTATTAGATTAGCAGAGATAACATTACTCGTTTCTTAAAATTGGCATTACAGATCGGTAACCAGAAGAGACTAATTTTTATTAGAGGACAGGGAAGTGTTAGAAAAGGTAGTTTGGGGGCATTTTTGGTTGGGGAAGAGCATAAGCAGTGAAGGGCACAGTTCTGTGGACATCAGTGTGTGTTTGCAGTGACCAGGAAACCTGTGTTGTTGGAGAAGAGGAACCCAGAGGGTTGTTAGAGGTGAGGCGGAGAGTAGTTTGTGCTAAGACCACATGAAGAGCCTGGGATACCAAGCCAGTTTTGACCTTTATTTATAAAGAGTCAGGTGAAGTGAAAACTAAACTCGGCTTTAGGAAATGAACAAGCAGAATAAAACAAAGGATAACCCAAAATCACAGAGAAAATGTTCTTTGTTAAGATTTCAAAGGCATAGGGATACACGTAAGGAGGTATCACCTACTTCATTTAAACAAAAATATTCATTGCAGTGATGTTACCAGTGGCAGGCATGAAGACTGACTGTGGCTGTGGTGGGAGCCCAGTTGGGACCTCTCTAGAAATGATCCACCAGTATTAAATTACCCATTTCTGTGGTTGTTTTCCATGGAAGAAGTACAGAGATCATTGTATTTCACAGTACACTAGATTGTAGCAGTTATGAGTACGTGGTTTGGAATCAGAGAGATCTCAGTTTGAATCCTAGTTTTGCTAATTAGTAGCTCTGTAATCTGGATCAAGAAACTTAGCTTCTCTATGTGTCAGTTTCATGATCTATAAAGTGGGAATATTAATACCCCCTTCTAAATTTGCCAGCAGGATTAAATTATACCCAAAAACCCATATTCCTGCTACATAGAGGGTATAGAATAACTGTTAAAGATGATAGTCATTATGATTATTATAATAATGATACTATTAATTTTATATCATACTGCTGTTGTTGTTAGATGCCAGTGAGTTGGTTCTGACTCATAGCAACCCTATCGGACAGAGTAGAACTGCCCCATGGGATTTCCAAGGCTGTAATCTTTATGGAAGCAGACTGCCATATCTTTCTCCCACGTAGCAGCTAGTTGGGTTTGAACTGACCTTTCAGTTACCATCTGAGTACTTTAATCACAGTGCCACCATAGCAGTGAATTATGTAGCCATTGGGCCCATCCAGTGGATACATTATGTAACACCTGGAGAAATTCCAGTAACTTTCTAACTTAACCTTAACCTTGGAGCTGTTTGTAGATAGGGACCTTTTCTTATCAGAACTGTGACTCTTTATTGCCTATTCTGAACTTGTTCCAGGTATAAAACATCCATTGATTCCAAAGGAATTTCCACACAGAGAAAGATTGCAGACATCTAACAGGGAACAAGAGAGTGTGCTCTCTTAGATGTTAGGAAATTACCATTTACTAAATAAGGAGGCCTTTGTTAGGTGAACTTTCCTCCAGGGAGATTAATTGCTAATCATGGAGGAGAGACAGAAATATCGGATATTTGGTAGGACACAACATTATATTTGGTTTTCTTTACTGTCTAGAAATAAAATGTTGATTGTTACTACTGTAATTTTCTTTTACCCTTTTTGTTTTATTTAAAAAATAAAATAACAACATATAGCAGACAGTGACCAGCTTTGCTCAAAGACTTTCTCAGCCCTCCCTTCACCAGAGATGGACCTCAGGAAACAGAAAGGAGTCTGTGGAAAGCACGTTGCATTCTCAATTCATTAGAACAGCCCAGCCTTACAAACTCAAGGTACCATTTACGTGGTTTTAGACTTGAAAATAGCATTGGTTTTGCAGACTGAGACTGTTTCTTCATTTAAAGTTGGATAATGAGAGGTACAAACAGAGGGACCATTTACAAGTACCATAAACAGATGGCATAAGTAAAGAGCATAACACAGCTGTCCTCTAACAATAATGAGCAAAGGCTCAGGACAGAGCACTAGCAACTAAATGATTGCCTGGGCTTGTACTTCAGCCTCTTTCCCTTGTTTCTGCCTTTACCGTGTCCCCAGAGTGACTCAGGAAGGCAGTCCTGGCCTGGTACTAAAAAATGTAATCGTTAGTCCAATCCCTACTGCCACTGAGTCTATTCTGACTCGTAGTGACCCTATAGGACAGGGTAGAACTGCCTCATAAGGTTTCCAGGGAGCGGCTGGTGGATTTGAATTGCTGACCTTTTGGTTAGCAGCTGTAGCTCTTAACCACTACGCCACCAGGGCTCCATTAGTCCAATACCACATCCTTATTCCCCTTTCCTCAAGGCTAATTGGATGCGACTTCTTCCTTCTCCTTCACCTCTCCCTTCAACTGATACTTTGCAGCTTCTTTTTTCCTCTTTGAGCCTTTCTTGAAATTAATTTTGGTCTAATGTTAATGTTACAGATAAGACAATGAGAGTGTATTTCTGTGTATGTGTGTGAGAGCAAGGTTGGGATTCTCTCTCTCCCCGTCTCCTCCAGTCTACTTTCCTCTAGGGATGAATGCTTTTGCTCAAGAGTTTCCATATAAATGGCTACTATGTTGGCCTAGAGGTATGTTTTCCATAGTTCCTGGGCTTCAAATACATTTTATAAATTCACTCTTGGTCATCATCAATGAACACAAATTCCCTTTATTTATAGAAATGGAAGAAACTTATTACAATTTTTATTATAACTCATTTAATTCCAAATAATAATTATTGAATATTTGTTATGTGCTAGGCATTATGTTAAATACTTGGTTGAATTTGGGATGTGGGTTGGTAGGGAAAGCAATAGTGACAATTGGGAAATAATCCCACCTCCTCTTCAAAGTACTAATCATAATGCAATATGGTGAGCGTTGAAAGACAAAGTGATATAGATGTACATGGGGAATTAGAGAATGGTATTTGAGCTCAACTGAACAGGGTAGGTGTACCAGGTGGAGAATCTAATTTTATTATTATATCATCATTACTAGAGGAATAGAACCAGAATAAAGGAGAGGACCTCAAAACCTATCTATCTATTTGGATGTGTGTGGGCAATAATAGTGGCATTTTTCTAAGGGGAAGATAATGAATCTATTTGCTAAGGTGAGGTTAGAGTCTTTTACAGTTTTTATTTATCCAGCAAATTGTTATTTCAGCCTGTTCTCTTGAGTACCTGAAGGGGCACTGTTTTAACCTGTGTTAAATGAACTGAAGGCGTCTCAGTTTAAGGACACAGGATCTATTAAGCTCATTAAAGAATAGATTACCTTAAAAGGTCTAAATTTTGGTTGCTGGTTTATAAAGTCTTATTATTATTTCCATCTCTTTTTTAGCATGAATTAAAAAAAATATCTCTAAGGTACCTGTTGTTTTACATTAGGTGAGTAGAACCATCATACATCTGAATATTTGGAAACGCATTCTTGTTTTATTTTCCAGCAGGAAAAGTCCACAGCCCTTCATAAATCAAGGAAGTCGAAAGAGCAAAATGTGTCAGAGGACCCTGAGTCTACTGGCTTTATTTACCCTTACAATGACCTGCTGGTCTGGGCTGTGCTCATGAAAAGGCAGAAGATGGCCATGTTCTTCTGGCAACACGGCGAGGAGGCCACGGTTAAGGCTGTGATTGCTTGTAAACTCTACCGAGCAATGGCCCGTGAAGCTAAGGAGAGCAACATGGTGGATGATGCCTCCGAAGAGTTGAAAAATTACTCAAAGTAGGAGTTCTCTCTTCACTTCATAGTAAACATCGACAGTTCTTAGAATGGTTAGACACTTTTATCTCCCTCACCTTAGAACTTATGAGTGGACTTATTGCTGTGCATTTCATGGACTTTCCTGTTAAAAGGGTCCTTAAGTGTTTTAAAGAGCTTTGTGGAATAACGGGAAAAGAGGTATCCTTCAAGTTAGGGGACTTGGGTGCTAGTCCCAGTGTAGCTGTTTACTAATTTGGCAAGTCAGCTGATGTTTTCTAGACTAGAGCTTCCTGACTGTAAAATGTTTTATTGATGATGCTGAAAGTCCCTCCCAAGACCCAAATCTTTGACACTAAGTTAAAAGAAAACCTGCTGTTTACTTTAAGTATCTCAGGTGAGTTGAAATAAATAAATAAATGCACTGTATTGAGGAACCAGAGAATGATAGTGGAGACAGAAAAGTTTTTGATTATTAAAGTTAGAAATATTTGTGATTTTTAAAAATTTTTCTTAATAGTGAGAAAAGAAGGGAAGCTGAGTTAATGGAAGCTAATTTATAATTTTGATTAAAAACAGAAAAAGCAACAAAACTCCAGAAAATGATAGAATCTACTTTTCAGAGGAAATAGCCTCATGAAACATCATGAAATCAGAAGCCTGAGGGTGTCCTCAGGTCTGGCTTCTTCCCAAGTTATTTGTAGATTTTGTAAACTCTTCAAAATCTATTGTATTTTTAAAAATCTTCGGGGGGGGGGGGAAGAAAAACTCATTCCACAATTTTCCTTAATTGCTTGTTCAGACTTTGAACAGTCTTTTCTGCCAAGAAATTCTTTACTGAGTCTTATCAGGGAGTTCCAAACCAAGATCTATTTAGCTCACTGTATTGTGTGGCATGGCTTCTCTCCATGAATAGCTCAAGTACTTCTGGTGTAAAGCAAATTCTGTATGCTACAGCATATACCCTCTAATCCTGTTCTTCAGGAAAAAGACAGCTGAGTGGCAATCCCTCTAAAATAACTTCTGTCAACTGAGATTATTGAATTGCTGTTTGCTCTTTTTTAACAAGGCTAATTAATTGGTCTTTTTTTTTTTTTTTTTTTGTCTCATATCCAATCTTTTAGGATGTTTCTGGAGCTCTCACCTGCACTGGTTTTCTCTATCATTACAGACAGTTTGGCCAGCTTGCCCGGGACATGTTGGAGAAGGCATTCAAGCAGAATGAGCAAATGGCCATGAAGATGTTGACATACGAACTCAAGAACTGGAGCAATGCTACCTGCTTGAAACTGGCTGTGTCTGGAGGATTGCGACCCTTTGTCTCACATACTTGTACCCAAATGCTACTGACTGACATGTGGATGGGGTGCCTAAAAATGCGGAAGCACTCTTGGTTAAAGGTAAATTTACTTGCTTTAGGCAGTTTAATCTGTTTCCTTTGAGGGTCTATACACTTGAGTTCCATTTTTTTACTTGTTCCAGAAGTGTATCTTCAAGCAAACCAACTAGTATCCCTGATTCTCAACAGATGAGCTGGGGCTCCTTCCCTGTGGAACCTCTGAAAACTACTTTGTTTCCCACTACTGCAGTTTCAGAGCCCTGGCAGCACAGTGGTTAAGGGCTTGGCTGCTAACCAAAAGGTTGGCAGTTTGAGTCTACCAGATCCTTCTTGGAAACCCTATGGGGCAGTTCTCCTCTGTCCTATAGGGTCGCTATGAGTTGGAATCGACTCAGTGGCAATGAGTGCTGCAGTTTCTTTTTGAAATCAGGGTTAACTATGTCTTTTCTGTCCACCACAAAGGCATGTTCAAATGGAGACGCTCATAAGATGTAAAAAGCATATACGAGCATGCGAGTTTTTCTTATTTCCAAACTCCTTTGACCCTGATAATGACAACAGTGATTGAGACTTTTTAGTGGAATTTTTTTCTCAGCTTAGGAATACTAACAGATAATAAACTAAATAAAATTGTTGATTTTGGTTGTTCTGCACATCCAACGTGTTGTTTCAGGGAATATGTGGCTGTTCTATAAGTCTGCCCTCACACACGTTGGTTCACACCACTGACCGTCTCTAAGGCCCCAGTTTCATCATAGTTCAGCCTCTTTCCTCACTCTTGAATAATCAAGAGTAATTTAGTTAACCACTAAGGACATTTAATTTTTGACATCAAACCTAAGCTTAAAGCTTTAGGGTAGGGTTGAGCTTAAAAAGCACACATACTTATGAAACGGAATAAAGCGTAAGTATTAAGAGGTTTATTTTATATTTTAATATTATCCTCCCTCAAAGGAAAAAAAAAAAAACCATCTAGTTGACTCTGACTCGTGGCGACCCCATGTGTGTTAGAGCAGAACTGTGCTCCGTAGGGTTTTCAATGGCTGATTTTTTTCAGAAGTAGATCATCACCAGGACTTCCTTCTGAAGTGTCTGTGGGTGAACTCACACCGTCAACCTTTCAGTTAGCAGTCGAGCTCTTAACTGTTTACACCAGTCATCAAAAAAACACCAAACCCATTGACATTGAATCGATGCTGACTCATAGCGACCGTACAGGGTTTACAAGGCTGTAAATCTTTACAGAAGCAGACTGCCACATCTTTTTCCCATGAAGTGGTTGGTGAGTTTGAACCACTGACCTTTGGTTAGCAGCTAAGTACTTTAACCACTGCACCACTGTGGCTCCTTTGCACCACTCAGGGACTCCTTTTTCTCCCTAAAAACAAAAATCAAACCCATTGCCATCGAGTCAATTCTGACTCATAGTGACCCTATAGGACAGAGTAGAAATGCCCCATAGAGTTTCCAAGGAGCACCTGGTGGATTCGAACTGCCAACCTTTTGGTTAGTAGCCATAGCTCTTAACCACTGCACCACCAGGTTTCCTAAAAATACAATGTATCCCATACAGTTCTTAAGAATAGATTTTTGATGCACACTCTATAAAAGACCTCCAAAAATAAGAGATAACAAACTATAAAATATATAAAAGAGTTTGCACATTTTAATTTCTACCAATTAGATAACAGAAATAAAAGAAATGTCAATCAATGATTAGCTCATGTAGATGCCTCTTTAACAAAGTATCAAAGAAATAGCACTAAATTGTTTCCAGTAGAAATTCTCCTTTGGTCTGTTTCAGTTGCAGCCTTGTAGATGATGAAGCAGAGATGGGAATGGATTCACCTCTAACTACACAAGCTCTGGCAATAGCCCTTTTAAACACTCAGGGAGTGAGATGAGTATGGATAGCTGGAAGTCAGAGAAACAATTTTCCCCATGGCCTTGCCCTGTACATATTTTATATCTCAAAAGAGATTGGCTTAAGACACTATCTAATCTTATAGACCTTACCAGTATAACTGCCACTAATCCATCTTATTACATCATAGTGATAGAGTTTACGACACATAAGGAAATCACATCAGATTACAAAATGGTACACAATCATACAATACTTGGAATCATTACCCAGCCAAGTTGACAGACATTTTTGGGGGACACAATTCAATCCATGACAGGTGCCGTCGAGTTGGTTCCAACTCCCAGTGGCCCCATGTACAACAGAACAAAACACTGCCCAGTCCTGCACCATCCTCAAAATCGGTGTTCTGTTTGAGCCTGTTGTTGTAGCCACTGTGTCAGTCCATCTCATTGAGGGTCTTCTTTTTGCTGACCCTCTACTTTACAAGCGTAATATCCTTCTCAACCTGCCAGAAGAATGAACGATAACTGGAATTACTGAGTCAAAAATTATGTATAGGATCGGGGTATAAACTGAATTGAGGATGGGCCTGATATTTTATATACACTTAAAATTTTAATTTTGTTCTTTGAATGCTATTTGTGCCTTATGTAACCTCTACTATTTATTTTGCTTTGTCTTCTTTTACAGATCATCGTAAGTATTCTTTTACCGCCCACCATTTTGACATTGGAATTTAAAAGCAAAGCTGAGATGTCCCATATTCCGCAGTACCAGGACTACCAGTTTACACGATATTATGGTGACCAGAACCCCAGCAGTACCAAAGAAAGTGCTTGTGTGGTAAGTACAGTATTATATCATACATGCAATGTCACCATGAACTGAGTTTTCGTAATATTAATTGCACTGAGACACACGCATACATGAACTTTATTTGTATGGCAATCTGTTAAATGAAAATTTCTGCTAACACGGTTTCAGTCCAGTGATGACAGATGATCCTGGAGTTACACAGTTTTTTAAAATGCCTTCTGGATCATCAATCAAGCATTTAGTTCTCTTCTGCCTAATGTCAGTTACATTATACTATGGTCAGACGTAGCATGTACAGTAGACTTCATTAACCCCATATATGATTAAGTAAAATATGCTAAAGCCAAAATAAAATACAGTTGCTTACGTCTTTATTTTCCTTTGTGACTAGTAGAATAAATAGACTCTACTTCTCTAAAGCAGCAATGAGGAATGCATTGTATTCTTAAAATATTTATTTACAAAGGTGCAGGTTTGAAATTTATGTTGATTTTTGCTGGTCTACTCCACAAATCTTCTCACTTGTTAAATCCAGTGACTCTGAATGGTTTTACTTGAGTTTCAAGATTTATACTCTCTCATAAGTAACCTGAGCTACTTACTTGTAGCCCGTCTTCACTTGCAGAGTCTCCAGTATGCTATGAATATATTCTTTGCTTTTTATGCCTCATCTTGGATCATTGCTTATGAAGTTGTCATTTACAGTCAGGTGTCATAAATATCTTCTTTGGTACTTACTACTTTAATGGGGCATCTTTCTCTAGCATCTTGTATGATGTGCTTTTGCATTTATGAGGTATTTGTTGTAATATTTGAAAACATGCTCTGTAAATCTTAAATTAAGACTAATTCTTTATATATATATTTATTTATTTATGACCGGCATCAGTTGTGATTGGTTTAGCATTCATTCTGATTCTTTAATCCCTCTTTCACACAAGTTAAGTATTTTGACTATCACCCCTGGGTGTGTATGTCTGTACACTTGCCTGCCTTCCTTGCTTCCTTTCCTAAATTTGATATTTCCATTTGGGGTTCTCAGAATCCAAGATGGCAGGTACATTTCAACCTCTGTAGAATATGTAAGAAGTTATCCCCTGCAATGCTGGGCTAAGGAGCCCTGGTGGCACAATGGTTAAGTGCTCAGCTGTTAACTGAAAGGTTGGTGGTTCAAACATACCCAGTGGTTCTTCGAGAGAAAGACCTGGTAGTCTGTTTCTGTAAAGATTAGAGCCTAGGAAACCATATGGAGAAGTTCTCCTCTGTTACAGAGTTGCTATGAGTCAAAAATCTATTCGACGGCGCTTGAAAGCAACAACAAACTGGGCTACTCTACTTGGCACAATAGTGATTGTATTGGCTAGCTGATACGGCTGCTAAGTATAGACTGTTTAGTTTTTTTTTTTTTTTTAAAGTAAAAAGAAGAAATGTAGTGTTCACCTAACCCCTTGCAATGGCACTATATTCACAAGTTCTCAGTGAAGGACTGTTTGGAGCAGAGCACAGACTAGACACTTCGAGTGGTGTGATTGACAGGCATTTACTACTTACAGAATAAATGGGACAGGGATGAGTAGAACAGCACACATCGTCATCAGCCTAGGTTCTCCGAAGTTAGGCTCTTGTCCACAGGGTTAGATCTCACCCAAGCATGCCTCAGGTCACATCTTGGGAGAAGAACACCTAAATTCCTCTCACCCAGGATTAAATACCAATTTGACAGCCATGTCTATGTGCCAAATAACATGTACAGAGAGCAGATAGGGGAAGGGGTTATGAGAGGGGGCAATAAAAGGTAAAAGGGGGTAATAAAAGTGGAAGGCACCCTGTAGGTAATGGACATCATTTATTGCCCCTGTTCAGGCTATTCTAGATTTACTGAAACCAGAGAACAGCCCTTCCTCCTTTACCCACTAAGATAGAGTCCTGGCTTTCTTCAGAGGACCATCATCTCCCCCAAAGCACATACTTTACTTTATGTCCGTTGGAGCCCTGGTGGTGCAGTGGTTAAGAGCTTGGCTGCTAACCAAAAGGTCTGTCGTTCGAATCCACCAGCTGGCCGTTGGAAACCCTATGGGGCAGTTCTTCTCTGTTGCATAGGGTCACTGTAAGTATGTGCATTAGTAGCTATTATGTCCATTAGCAAGCAGCTGGGGAGACGGTGAGTGGGCAAGTATAATACAGCACACCCATGCATCTAGCACCCCTTTAGAAATAGGGTACAATCATTATATGTGAAACATTCTGCTTGGCTTTATGAGTATTTAGCTATTCACATTTAGTTTAGTTTACTTGTTGAAGTATTCAGTGAAGGAAACTGTCTGTCTGTCTGTCTGTCTATCCACACACACCAATATGTAAACATGCTGGAAGTTTCTTACAGGTGGTAGAAAATAATATTTTTAAGTGAATATAACTTCACTTTTGGCTGTCACAGGTTGTATCTTCTAGTTTCACAGGAAGGATAAACTTTCACAAACACTTAAAGACTGTACAGATAGCTGGAGCATTCCACTAAACAGTTGATCCTAAAGGGGGAGAAGTTTAGAGAAAGAATTCCTTTCCTTAATGACAATTAAATGTGCTCTTAACATTAAAAAATTTAGTAAGTTCTCACAGTTCCCCTGAATAATTAAATTTTGCCTGTAATATAAAACTAGTTGCCACTGAGTTGCTTCTGACTCATGGCAACCCATGTGTGTCAGAGTAGGACTGGGCTCCGTAGGGTTTTCAGTGGCCGATTTTTCAGACGTAGATTGCCAGGTCTTTCTTCTGAGGCAGCTCTGGGTGGACTTGAACCTCCAACCTTTCTTTTAGCCAGCCAAGCATGTTAACCATCTGCACCACCTGGGAACTCCTTGGCTGTAATATAGTGAGTGGTCTTGCGTATAGCAATTGCCCACCCAGCTGGCATGGACATGACCCTACTGATTTATTAATTCAACAGATATTCAATGACCACCTTCTGTGTGCCAGACAAGAAACGAGGTTCTGAGGATGCTGCATTTACGAAGGCAGATGTGACCTCATTCAAGTTATTAGTGATGCCTCATCATTCCTCAATTTAAAACATTTCTTGGAAAAGAGTCTCAACTCTGTTCTGAGTGGATTGCAATAATAGTAACAAATTTTATTTTGTCTTTGAATTTAAGCAGCAGTTATTGATTACCTGCATTGGGTTTAGAATTTTGACAGGCAGGGAGTAGGGGGAGGAGGAAGCCCTTTGGCAGGTAAGTAAGATTTCATAATGCCAATCAAGTATAATGTGACTGATTAGGTGAGGAACGTAATTTGTATTGTGTGTTCTGGGTGAAAACACCAGGACGGGTGAAATGAAGATGCCCTTTTAGATAGAGTGTCTTTGTGGTACTAATGGGTGGTAAGGAGTATAATGGAGGCTCTGCTGGTGATAGGAGAAGAAAGGCCGTTATTCTTGAGCTGAAGCTGAATGGAATCAGTTACTGCATTCATTCAGTGAGGTTTTATGAAATTCCTTATTGAAATGTCTACAGGCAAAATCATGTTGTGAGGAGAAGTATAAATCTTTCCAGCTACTAATTTCCTGAAAGCATGACTTAAAAAAAATTACGGTAAAAATATATGTAAACAAGACATTTGCCATTTCAACATTTTTTACACGTACATTTCAGTGACATTATGCTTATGTTGTACAACCACCAACACTATTTGTTTCTAAGTTTTTCTATCACCCGACTTTTGATGACATAAGCTTTCTTAGAGACAAATCATAGCAAGATGGCAGAGGGGATTAACCAACAGAAGAAGAGGGCTCTTCTCACTAAGGGTTAGTAGGCGAGGATTAGTGACTGGGGACAGCTTTCTGACTGAGGTAGTGTCTGAGCTGTGAAGTGAAGAATGTGGAGAGAGGAAACAGCATTCAGTAGGAAGGAAGACTGTACAAAGGGGCACTCAGGTGGGAGAAGGCAAGGCGTATAAAAGCACTGCAAGTTGTATGACTTGGCTGAAGCCCAGATTATGGGGGAGGGCATAACTTGAGATGTACTTGGCGCTATAGCAGGAAAAGTAGATTGAGGTTCGATCATGGAGACCGTTGTATAGCTTATGAAGGAGCATAATTTTTATTCTGTGGATAACGGAGAGCCCATAAAGGTATATGACCAGAGTAGCGAGGTGATCGATCTATTAGAAAAATTATTTTGCCTCCCGTGTATGGGATGATTTAACAAGACAAGCTGGAAGTTGGGAGGGCATAGGCCAGTGTAACAGTTCAGGTGAGAAACGATAAGGGCTTAGGTAGGGAAAGTAGCAATGAAAATGGTGAGGAAAACACAGATTTTAAGAGAAGAGTCAAGTAGGGTCTGGATATTGGACACGGGTGAGAGGGCAATAGCAAAGATGGCTGAGAGGTTGATGGGGAAAATGAGGCCACCTTGAAGGGACACAGGGACAAGTGAAAAAGGAGCAGGTTTGGAAAGGGAAAGATGACTTTAGTCTGAGATGTGTTGTTAAATCACAATGAAAAATATTAAGAAAATTGAATAAGGAAATCTCTTTTATCAAAACATCATTAAACAGGAAAGATGACTATAATGCAATACTCACTGCATAATGAAATAAGCATGAGTTGTAACAAAGATGATTGTTGTAATTTTACTTTTATTCTGTATGCCTGCTGATATCAGGTTCCTGGAGGGAGGGAGGGGGACAGAGAGAGAGAGAGGAGAGGGAGACCGAATTGTGAATGGAGTAAGAGTTTGCTAACCTAAATATTTTTGCCCTTGCCTTCTTTTTTTTGAAATTTTTTTTATTGTACTTCAGGTGAAGGCTTACAGAACAACTAGTTTCTCATGAAACAGTAGTACACATATTGTTTTATGACATTGGTTAACAACCCCACAACGTGTCAAACCTCTAACTTCTCAACATTTTTTTTGGTGAAAATACACATAGCCAAAGATATACCATTTCAAAAATTTGTGCATGCACAGTTCAGTGACATTGACTACGCTCTTCCAATTGTGCTGCTATTCTCACTTAAGAGGAAGGCTTACAGAACAAAGTAGTTTCTCTTTTAACAGTTACTACACGTGTTGCCCTATGACAATGGTTAACAATCTCACACCACATCAACAATATCTTACTCAACCTTGGGTTCCCTATCACCAGCTTACTTGTCGTGTCCCCCTCTGCCTTCTGGCCCTTGTCACTGTACTACAGTACCGCATTAGTCCCATTTGGTTTTATGGGGCTGTCCACTCCCAGGCTGAACGGTGAACCTCGGAGATAACTTCACCACAGAGCTAAAAGGGTGTCTGGGGGCCATACTCTCGGGGTTTCTCCAGTCTCCTTTAGGCCAGTAAATCTGGTCTTTTTTTGTGAGTTAGAATTATGCTCTGCATCCTTCTCCAGCTCTGTCCAGAACCCTCTGTTGTGATCCTGGTCAGAGCAGTCAGTGGTGGTAGCTGGGCACCATCTAGCTGTACTGGACTCAGTCCGGTGGAGGCCTTGGTAGCTGTGGACAATTGGTCCTTTGGACTAATCTTTTCCTTGTATTCTGTTCTCTTCATTCTCCCTTGCTCCCGAAGGGATGAGACCAGTGGAGTATCTTAGATGGCCGCTCACAGGCTTTTAAGACCCCAAACACTACTCACCAAGGTAGAATGTAGAACATTGTCTTTATAAACTGCGTCATGCCAATTGAGCTAGATGTTCCCCGAGACCATGGTCCCCACGGCCCTCTGCCCAGCAATTCACTCCCTCAGGGAGTTTGGATGTGTCTATGGGGCTTCCATGACCTTTCCTTGTACAAGTTGTGCTAGTTTCCCCTGTATAGTGTACTGTCTCACCCTTCACCCAAGATACCACTTATCTATTGCCTATTTAGTATTCGCCCCCCACCCCTCCCATTCCTGGTAACCAACAAAGATTGTTACATTTTGTGTGGGAACTTTTTCATGGGTTTTTACAATAGAGGTCTCATACAATATTTGTCCTTTTGTGATTGACTTATTTCACTCAGCATAATGTCCTCCAGTTTCATCCATGTTATGAGATGCTTCACAGAGTCATTGTTGTTCTTTCTCATTGCATAGTACTCCATTGTGTGTATGTACCATAGTTTGTTTATCCATTCATCTGTTGATGGGCATCTAGGTTGTTTCCATCGTTTTGCTATTGTGAACAATGCTGCCATGAACATAGGTGTGCATATGTCTATTCGAGTGACGACTCTTATTTCTCTAGGATATATTCCTAGGAGTGGGATTGCTGGATCGAATGGTATGTGTATTTCTAGCATTCTGAGGAAGCGCCATATCATTTTCCAAAATGGTCGTATCATTTTGCATTCCCACCAGAAGTGCATAAGAGTTCTGATCTCCCCGCAGCCCCTCCAACATTTGTTATTTCCAGTGTTTTTGATTCATGCCAGTAATGCTGGGGTGAGATGGTATCTCATTGTGGTTTTAATTTGCATTGCTCTAATGGCTAGTGATCGTGAGCATTTCCTCATGTGTCTGTTGGCCATTTGAATGTCTTCTCTGGTGAAGTGTCTGTTCATTTCCTTTGCCCATTTTTCAGTAGGATTATTTGTCTTTTTGTTGTAGAGGAGTTGGATTTTCTTGTAGATTATGGAGATAAGACCTTTGTCTGACTTGTACTGTCCAAAAATTTTTCCCAGTCTGTAGGTTCTCTTTTTACTCTTTTGGTGAAGTCTTTTGAAGAGCATAGGTGTTTGATTTTTAGAAGATCTCAGTTATCTAGCTTATCTGTTGGGTTTTGTGTGCTGATGGTTATGGTTTGTATCCTGTTAATGCCATATATTAAGGCCTGAAGTGTTGGTCTATTTTTTCTTCTATGAACTTTATAGTTTTAGGCTCTATACTCAGGTCTTTGATGCATTTTGAAGTAGTTTTTGTATACAGTGAGAGGTATGGGTCCTGTTTCATTTTTTTGCAAATGGATATTCAGTTTTGCCAGCACCATTGGTTAAAAAGACTGTCTTTTCCCCATTTGATGGACTTTGGGCCCTTGTCGAAGATCAGGTGACCATAGGTGGATGGATTTACATCTGGGTTCTCAATTCTGTTCCACTGGTCAATGTATCTGTCGTTGTACCAGTACCAGGATGTTTTGACTACTGTAGCTGTATAGTAGGTTCTGAAGTCAGGTAGTGTGAGTTCTCCAACTTTCTTCTTCTTCTTCAGTAGTGCTTTACTTATTCGGGGCTTCTTCCCTTCCCATATAAAGTTAATGATTAGTTTTTCCATCTCTTTGAAGAATGTTGTTGGTATTTGGATCGGGATTGCGTTGTATTTGTAAATTGCTTTGGGTAGAATTGCCATTTACACAACGTTGAGTCTGCCTATCCATGAGCATGGTATGTTTTTCCATTTATGTAGATCCCTTTGTGTTTCAGGCAGTAGTGTTTTATAGTTTTCTTTGTATAGGCCTTTTACATCCCTGGTCAGATATATTCCTAAATATTTTATCTTTTTAGGGGCTATTGAAAATGGTATTGATTTCCTGATTTCCTTTTCATCGTTCTCTTACCTGTGTATAGGAATCCAACTGATTTTTGAATGTTTATCTTGTATCCTGCTACTCTGCTGAATCTTTCTATTAGTTCCAGTAGATTTCTCGTGGAGTCTTTAGGGTTTTCTGTGTATAGTATCATATCATCTGCAAACAGGGACAGTTTAACTTCTTCATTACCAATTTGGATGCCCTTTATTTCTTTTTCTTGCCTTATTGCTCCAGCTAGAACTTCCAGCACAATGTTAAATAGGAGTGGTGATAAAGGGCATCCTTGTCTTGTTCCTGTTTTCAAGGGGAATGTTTTCAGGCTCTCTCCATTAAGAATGATGTTGGCCGTTGGTTTTGCATAAATGCCCTTTATTATGTTGAGAAATTTCCCTTCTATACCTATTTTATTGAGAGTTTTTATCAGGAACGGCTGTTGGACTTTGTCAGATGCCTTTTCTGTGTCAATTGAGATGATCATGTGATTCTTTTCTTTCCTTTTATTTATGTGGTGGATTACGTTGATTGATTTTCTAATGTTGAACCATCCTTGCATACCTGGTATGAATCCTACTTGGTCGCGGTGTATTATTTTTTTGATATGATGCTGAATTCTATCGGCTAGAATTTTGCTGAGAATTTTTGCATCTATATTCATGAGAGATATTGGTCTGTAATTTTCTGTTTTTGTGACGTCTTTGCTTAGTTTTGGTATCAGCATTATGCTGGCATCATAGAATGAATTTGGAAGTGTTGCTTCCTCTTCTATGCTCTGAAATAGCTTGAGCAGTACTGGTACAACCTCTTATGTAAATGTTTTGTAGAATTCTCCAGTGAAGCCATCTGGGCCAGGGCTTTTTTTGGTTGGGAGTTTTTTTTATTACATTTTCAATCTCTTCTCTGGTTATGGGTCTGTTCAGATTTTCAACATTACTTTGTTGTAGTTTGGGTAGGCCGTGTGTTTCTAGAAATTTATCCATTCATCTAGGTTTTCAAATTTGTTGGAGTATAGTTTTTCATAATATTCTGTTATAATCCTTTTTATTTCAGTTGGGTCTCTTGTAATGTCCCCCATTTCACTTGTTATTTGGGTGATTTGTGTCCTCTCCTGCTTTTCTTTTATCAGTCTGGCGAGTGGTTTGTCGATTTTGTTGATTCTTTCAAGGAACTAACTTTTGGTTTTGTTGATTCTTTCTATTGTTTTTTAGTTCTCTGTTTCATTTATTTCTGCTCTGATCTTTACGATGTCTTTTCTTCTGGTGGTTGTGGGCTTTTTTTTTTTGCTGTTCTCTTTCTATTTGTTTGAGTTCTGTAGTTAATGTTTTGATTTTGTCCCTTTCTTCTTTTTTGATATGTGCATCTATTGCTATAAATTGTCCTCTGAGGACTGCCTTTTCTGTGTCCCAAAGGTTTTGGTATGATGTGTTTTCATTCTTATTTGATTCTAGAAATTTTTTGATTCCATCTCTGATTTCTTCTATCAACCAGTGATGTGTAAGCAGGGTATTATTCAGTTTCCATGTGGTTGATTCTTTTTCCTTGCTCTTCCTGTTGTTAATTTCTACCTTGATGGCATTGTGGTCAGAGAAGATACTTTGAATTACCTCAGCGTTTTGGATCTTGGTGAGGATTGCTCTGTGGCCTAAGATGTGGTCTATTCTGGAGAATGTTCCATGTGCATTGGAAAAGAATGTGTACTTTGCAGCGGTTGGATGGAGTGTTCTATATATGTCTATGAGGTCAAGTTGGCTGATAGTGCCCTTTAGGTCTTCTGTATCTTTGCTGAGTTTCTTCTTAGTTGTTTTGTCCTTTACTGAGAATGGTGTGTTGAAGTCTCCTACTATTATTGTGGAAGTGTCAATTTCTCTTTTCAGTGTTGTTAAAGTTTGTTTTCTGTATTTTGGAGCCCTGTCATTGGGTGCATAGATGTTTATTATGGTTATATCTTCATGGTGGATCTTCCATTTAATCATTGTATAGTGTCCTTCTTTGTCTTTTATGGTAGAGTTTGTTTTAAAGTCTATTTTATCTGAGATTAGAATCGCCACTCCTGCTCTTTTTTGGTAGTTGCTAGCTTGATATATTTTTTTTTACAACCTTTTACTTTTAATAAATTCACATCTTTGTTTCTAAGGTGTATCTCTTGCAGACCGCATATCGATGGATCCTGTTTTCTTATCCATTCTGTCACTCTCCATCTCTTTATGGGTGCATTGAGTCCATTTACATTCAGTGTAATTATTGATAGATGTGAGTTTGTTGCTGTCATTTTGTAGTGCTTTTTTTTGTGGTGCTGACGTTTTCTTTGTTCTTCTTACTCTCTTGTGCTGAGTTACTTTTGTTTGTGGATTTTTTTTTCATTTCTTTTGTTTTTGTGGGTTTTGTTTTTGCTAGGACTTTATGTTTTTCCTCTTTTTTTTTTTTATGAGTATGTTTGTTAACTTTCTCTGTGGTTACCATGAATTTTACCCTTATCTTTCTAGGTTTGAACAGTCTACCATTACTTGGTATCGCCTTGCCTTCCTCTCCATTAGAAGGTTCTATACCTATGCCGTTTATTCCTCTTTTATTATTTTGATGTTGTTGTCATTTACTGATTAACTGCTCTGGTTCCTATTGTATTTCTTTTGGTTTTGGATAGTGCTCGAGAGGTCATTTCCTAGATTCGTATCTGGCTGGTAGGATCCTGGTGTCCTAGATTCTCGCTGTGAGCTGAAGTTGTTTGTCCTCAGATTGAAGAACTCCCTTTAATAATTTTTGTAAGTTTGGTTTGACTTTTACATATTCCCTTAATTTCTGTTTATCTGGAAATGACCTAATTTTGCAATCAAATTTGAACAAGAATTTTGCAGGATATATTATTCTTGGCTGGCAATTTTTTTCTCTCAAGACTTTATGTATGTCATCCCATTGCCTTCTTGCCTGCATGGTTTCTGCTGAATAATCTGAGCTTAGTCTTATTGTTTCTCCTCTGTATGTGACTTCTTGTTTTTGACGAGCTTCTTTCAGGATTCTTTGTTTGTCTTTGGTTTTGGCGAGTGTGATTATGATATGCCTTGGTGATTTTTTTGGGGGTCTCTCCTATATGGGGTTCGTTGAGCTTTTTGGACAGCCAGGTTTTCATCTTTCATGATATTGGGGAAGTTTTCTGTCAGCAGTTCTTCAATGATCCTCTCTGTGTTTTCTGTTTTCTCCCTCTGTTCTGGAATTCCAATCACTCACATATTTTTGCTTTTCATTGTATCCCACATAACTCTCAGGCTCTGTTCATTTTTCTTGTTCCTTTTTCTCAGTTTTCCTGAAACAGAGTTGTATCCAAGTGTTTGTCTTCAGTTCCACCAATCCTGTCTTCCACCATTTCAGATCTGCTTCTCAGCCCTTCTATGACACCATACATTTCTGAAATCTTGTTGCTTATCTTTTGGATTTCTAATTGTTGTCTTTGTATAATTTCTAGTTGTGAATTTATTTTGGCATTTTGTTCCTGCATTATTTTCCTGAATTCTTCCAATTTTTGTCTGTATTTTCCATGAGTTTGTCTATTTTTTCCTCATGTTTGTCAGCTTTTTGCCTCAGCTCTTGGGGAATTCTGAGTATTAGATATTTGAATTCCCTATCAGGTAGTTCTAGTTCCTTTTCTTCCACTGGAAAGTCATCTGTTGTTTTATTTTAGACGCCTACTGGAACCGTCCTGTCCTGTTTTTGTAAATGTTTTGATATTGTGTGCTGTCTTCGGGGTATTCAGTAGTTATTTTTCTTGTTTATTGATTGTAGATTTGTTTGTTTCGTCCTTTTTTTTTTTTTAATTTGACTATGTCTGAGCAGGCGGAATGCATGTTCTTTGTTGTTTGCTCATCTGTGGGCACAGTACTTTTCGCCTCCTTCTACAATTGGCAGGGTCAGTCACTCAGATATGGTATGGCAGGACAGGTCTAGCTGAAGAGGAGTTACTGGGACAGGTTGTTTATGGCACTTACTACTGGCACCAGGGTGGGTCGTTAATCAGTGCAGGACAGGTTCCTGCACTTGCTTGGTGGTGTGATGTTAAGCGCATGGTGCAAGTAGGCAGGATGTAGCGGGGTAATTGGTATATGTGGAGCTAAGATGGCTATGGAAGAGAGGAGAGAGGAACAGGAGACAAAAACATACAAACAAACAAAAGAGAATGCTAGGGGAGCTTGCCGTTGGAGTGGAGAGGTGAGAGACTATGAAATGGAGAAAAACAGAAAGGGAAGAGGAAGAAAAGAAAAGCAAAGAATGAATAAATAAAAATTGGAAAGGTTAAAGAACTACAAAGTTCCCAGGCATCCTACCGGTGAAGCTATGAGGTCTGGGGAAGTTGCTCTCAGGTGTTGCAGTACAGCCTGGCTAGAAGGTGTAGAGGTATACAATGCCAGGTATTGAGGGAACAGAAAGAAGGAAGATATAGAGAGATGAGAAACTGAGTAACAAAGAAAGACAAAAAGGGAAAAAGAGGAAAAAGTAAACAAAACAAATTACATTAAAAAAAAAAAAAAGGAACAAGAGAAGCCACCCAAAAAACAGAATAAAAAAGGAGAAAACAAAAAACAAAAAAAAACCAACGAAGAAAGAAACGCCCTTAGGGATCCCTCTGCACGTCTGTGCAAGCCGAGGGGGTATAGTCTCCTTGCCAGTGCAGCAACCCAGACCGGGAAGCAGCTCCACACTCGAACGGAGTTCCACAGCCCCTCAGGAAGAAACAAAGATGACGCACGGAGCCAGGTATTTGAGCGAAAGGAGGGGCAGGTGGTGAGAGGTAAGGGAGAAATTAACGGAAGCGGAAAAAAGCAACACCAGCAGCCAACAAATGGCACTCAGAGAGTTGGCCCATTCGTGTGTGTGGAATCCTAGCAGCTGCTGTTTCCTGGACAAGAGATTGTGGCCGCGGGAAGCAGAGGAGGCTGACTGGGGATGAAGAAGGGTGGGGGGTGGGAAAGCGTATATCCCAAATTACCGGTTGTTTTGTCTCCCCCTGGAAGCTCTGTGAAGCTGCTTTTTTGTACCCCCGTTCGCTGGTCTCCGATAGGAGTCCAAGATGGTGGATCCACGCTGCGTTAGTTGGTAGGAGACCTCTGCATGAATCTCTCCTTGCTCCCCGTTCTCTGTCAGCTTTCTCACTCCATTTGGTGCTTGGCTGAGTTCTTTATCTCTTCATTTGATGTTTGGGGTTTCAGGATTGTTGTTTTCTCTGTTCGGCTTAGTTTTTCGGATCTTTGCTGTGGAGGGACGGCGTGGTGCTTCTGCCTAGGGCACCATTTTGCTGGAAGTCTCGCCCTTGCCTTGTTTTAAGGAAAAAAGCAAAAGTCCTGAATCTGAATTTATATTTCCACATTGTCTTCATCGTGGAGTTGGTGTCTTTGAATGAAACTCAGAATTAGGCTCAATGAGCATTCATAATCTATCCCAAACTGTCCAGAGTAACCAAGACCTAATGAAACACTCCTAGAGAAAGCAGTAAAGAAGTTATTTAATAACAAGTTACTTAAATTACTTTCGGGAGTCTTTCTGAAGTGTTGTATAGATGTCATTAAGATGACTTTTCTAATAGGTTTTAATCCATTTTAACTCTAGGCTGGCTCAAACCTGTTAGGAATGGGGTCAGTTCCTACGCCTCTAAGTCACAACCCCAGTCCCACTGGCTGATGTGACGTGAATGACTGAACAATCAAATAGGCACTGCGGATAACCCATCTAGATGCTGAGGCCACAAAAATCACATTTTCCTGTAACTATACAGACAATTCAAGCAAAATTTGATTCATTCCTTGGCTTGAAAAATCTTGCTGATCTTGCTGATCTGACATTAGAGAGAAATGTTTTGTTGATAGGCTAGAGAAATGTACTAGTCTTTGGGACAGCAGAGAACATTTCTTTATTTTCTTCTAATACTACTTTTCAAAAATTACGAAAGTAATGCATTTTCCATTAAAAAATTAAAACCACACAGAAATCTATCAAGTAGGGCAAAATCTCTTTTGCTTTCCTTTCAGCACCCTTAAATACCCCTTCTCAAAGGGAACAGGCAACAAGATCTTTTCTTTTTTGTTTCCTCCTTTTAAATTCTCTTCTGTATGGTCACTTGTATAGTTGTATTCATGCAACCTCTGCTCGTCCCAAAGCTACTCATTACACATTACCTGCAAGGGCCAAACTCTTTGCCTGACACATAATTCGAAGCTAGAGGGCACAGCCTACAAGACCACCCTCCCTTCTGGAGCCAACTGCAAGTTCTAGGGTCCCTAAGACTACTCTTAGGTTTGATAATTTGCTAGAAGGACTCTCAGAACTCACCGAAAACTGTTATTCTCATGGTTATGATTTATCATAGCTAAAGGATTGAGATTAAAATCAGCCAAGGGAAGAGGCATATGTAGAGGATACAGATGAAAATCAGCCAAGGGAAGAGGCATATGTAGAGGATACAGATTAAAATCAGCCAAGAAGAGAAATTATCTACCTAGGAAGTGAGAATTCTACCACTGAACCACCACTTCCCTTTAGTAAAGAATTTAACCCCGCCCGTAGATAGGTCTGGCTTTTGCTTTTGGCCTTTGGCAGGTAATTTCTAAACACTTAGGGTGTCCTGCCTGATAAGAGTGTCTTTGTTTACGTGGGGGCCTTGGACTACACGAGAAAGTCTAACAATGTGATTTATGGTGGAGGATTTGAGGCCAGTGGTATCGGAGGAACTGATACCTCTTGAGGGACTGGAGACTGATGTCAGCCACAAAGGAAGTCAACCACAGAGCTTCAATAAAGACTTGACAGTAAGGCTCAGGAGCCTGGTGACACAGTGGTTAAGAGCTATGGCTGCTAACCAAAAGGTCGGCAGTTTGAATCCACCAACTGCTCCTTAGAAACTCTGTGGGGCAGTTCTGCTCTGTCCTATAGGGTCACTATGAATTGGAATTAACTTGAAGGCAATGGGTTTAGTTTTTTTTTTTTTCCCCCCCACATAGATCTGGGTTTGATTCTCAGCCAGAGCATCTCAACCACAGCCTCTATCCATCTGTTAGTGGAGGGTTGTGTCTTGCTATGATGCTGAACATGTTTCAGCAGAGATTCCATACTAAGACAGACTCAGAAGAAAGACCTGGTGATTTATTTCCGAAAATCAGCCAGTGAAAACCTATGGGTCACAACAGTTTGATCCTGTTGTGCGTGAGGTCTGCATGAGTCAGAGGCCAACTTGATGGCAGCTAACAAATTCTTTACTACTACACATGACACACATAAGTTTTGAGTTATGGAGGATTTGATTCTTTCTCTAGAAAAATGCATGTACACGCAAAACTTACATATAGTGGCAAGAGGGTCAAGGAACTCCAGAAGCTCACAGAGTCCATGGACTAAAAGTAAAGAACCTCTGCTATAAACCAATGGAGAAACTATCAAAAGTTACAATCCTGACATTAATGCTGTGCCCAGCTTTCCTATGACTCTGAAAACCTGCTGCATCATTATTAGTTGGCGTTCATTTTTTTCTCCTGTATTATGGAAATAATTGTATCATCCACTATTGATTTCACTGGGATTTTATGACTATCAGTAGGTTCCAAAGTTACTGATAAAGGAGACTAAGCACAACAGGGACAGGGGCCACTTTTAAATCTTGAGGATTACTGTTGGTTTGATTAGTTTCGATTTTTGGAGACTCAGTTTACACTACAGAAATACCCTGTGCTTCCTACCCAGTCAAAGATTTATATAATACGTGACATTTTCTCTCCCTTCAAGGCTAAGAGTCTGATTTGGCTAGTGAGTGCTCAATTCCTTTGTAATATATTATTTATTGTATTTCAGGATGTTTGTACCTGTCGATATTTAAGCCCCTGACAGTAAAAGATTATTTTATTTTGCAGAAAGACTCTGATGTGGAAAGGGGCACAGATAAGAAACTAGATGAAAATAGACACTTTGATTTAAAGAGTGAACCCCAAAGCCTCCCATGGACCAGGAAGTTCTATGAGTTCTACAGTGCTCCGATTGTCAAGTTTTGGTTTCATACGGTTGGTCTTATTGCGATGATTATGTACAGTATTAATGACAATTAATGATAATGTTGGTAATGATATCATTGATTCGCCAATTTGTGATTAAAAATATAGAGGCGTAGTAAAAAAAAAATTGGAAAGGATGAGAAAGGAGGTAGAAAAGAGGATTGGAGGAAGAAGCAGAAAGTACAGAGTGGAAGATCTCCTACTTTGAGAGTGAAAGAACAAGTATTTTCTTCTTTGTTGGAGTACTTAGCGTTAGCCCAGCTGGGACTGAGCATTTGAAGCTTTGTGGAACAATACAATTAACAAGTGTTTGAGGATTAAGTCATAGGTGGGTGAATTCTTTTCCCAACTTGGTCAAGAAATCAGCAGTTGGATCAACTTTTTTGTTGTAGAAATAACGTGTTATATATATATAAAAGCTAGTGCTTGCTTTATTTTCAATAGCATATGCTTATAAATAGAGGACAGTAAAACTTTTAGAGGTCTGTGTGAACAAATGTTAAATCTATTATGAATAGTAGGGATACAGAGAAAGCCTGCACTGTGCTTGAAATGTATTGGGTGCTTTTCACATTTATTTAAGAAGGATTTATTTTGCTAATGCTTATCTGCACTTAAATTGCTCATGGTCAAGATTTTATATTTCTAAAACATCTGAAGTATGACCATAAAAGATACTTATCTATTTGTGTTCATATTCACTTGGCCAACTGTACACTTACTTCATGTACTTGTTTAATAAGTACATAGCTCTGAATTCAAAAATCTATTTCCAAAAACCAAATCTAACTTCATATGATTCAGTTTTACCACTTTTGTAAATATGCAACCAAATATCCAGAGACTCTGATAGTAGCTCCAAAAGAATTTTAACCACGTCACATCACTGAGGAAAAAGTATTTAAGTATTTATTTCCTTAGAGATTTCCATCTTATGAACTTTTAGAGAGAGGAGCAAAGCTAAGCAATAGAACAAAGCCAGCCAAATCTGCCCACCCTAACACATGGTGTTAGCAGTGAGCCCTGGCATTTTAATGTCAGCTATCCCATTGCTAGAGTATGGCATGTGTGCTTTATAGAAGCAGCGTCTTGTTAGGAATATATTAATGGTGAAAAAGCAAAAATATAAACGTTTTTGGATCAAGTTTTTAAGAATTGGAAAGAAACAAAAAGAGTAAGAAGCAACCACCAATATTTACAGTGTTTTTGTGTTGCTTAATTTTCCCTAGATATGAACACCTAGGCTTACCTAGGTTGCTTGTAGCTTGCTGTAATGTCGATTCTGACTCATAGCAACCATACAAAATAGAGTAGAATTGCCCCATAGGGTTTCCAAGGCTGTAATCTTTATGGAAGCAGACTGCCACGTTTTTCTCCTATGGGGAGACTGGTAGGTTTGAACCACCGATCTTCTGGTTAGCAACCAAGCACTTAACCACTGAGCCACCAGGACTTCTTGGAGTAGTGAACAGATCAACTTAAAACAGTCTTTAGTAACCCAACCTGCTCACAAGTAAAGGGACTTTTGCTTGTTTGTCAAGGAGATCATTTATTGAATAAGTTTGTGGTCTTTGCTTAGAAATGTGTCACATTAATATAGTTATACATTATCTACATTAGAAAGAAAGCATTATGGCGGAAGATTACATAAGGTTCAAGCCATGCAATAGTTTTTACTGAGCAATCACTACTATCTGTAAGACATGGAATTTTGTGCTGTTGAGGTGGGAAGCAGAGAGGGGAAAACATAGATCCCGTCTTCAAGCAGCTTATGGTCTGGTAGGGGAGAATGTTTATGTATATAAATGATCTAATGCAAGGCAGGGAATCACAAAATATAAATAATGAAGGAAGTACAGACAAATGGATGAAGGACCTAGGATATATATTGGAGTACAAGTTAAGGAGTAACTTGTATGGTCACCATGAAAACAGAAAAATGTCAAAATGGACTGCTTGATAGAACAAACTTGTTTAAATTATCTGTCTAGGAGTCATCAGAAATACTCAGACTATGAGACAGGCCAAGAGAAGGGTAGGATGAATGAAACACAGGTTAACGTTCTTATTTGCTTTCCTACTACAGCTCAGTAATTCATAGGAAGTGATATCTACTGTGATTGCCTGAAATACCATCAATTGTATGTAATAACATGACTGTATAATCAGAAATGGCTAAAGCCATTCCCTATGTTATCTGTGCGGAACTAAACAAACTTATCAAGAAGCGGACTTCTCAAACTGGGGTAGAGTTCAAAATGATACGACAAATAGGATCAAGGTTAAAATAATACGATTGTTGTGAGGGTTGGACACACACGCACACACATACAAACACACTTTTCTCTCTACTGATCTGGGATTTTTAACACATGTGCTGATCAGTGAGTCCTATGTGTTGTCTGAAGCTATTTAAAGGAATGCACCCATCTCATGCCTTGTTGGTGATAATGCAAATTACGTAATGCCTTTCTGGTGACAATTTAGTAATATATATCACAGTTTTCAGTGTGTGTACCCAGCTATTCTACTTCTGAGAATATATCTTAAGAAGATAAAATAAGACAACGTTACAAAACTATTAGTCACTATGTATACGTGTGTGTGTAGTGTGTTTTAATTCTTTGAGAAATTGGAAATCTAGGTATTATATACACAGTTAGTAACTAAACAAATATTTATTGAATGTCTACCTTGTGTCAGGCAGAGTACTGAGTGCTGAAGATAAAAATATCAACCAACAGTCTTTAATTACAAGGGCCTGATAGTTGGGCAAAACTTTTCTATTAACCAGAATATTTTAATCAACGTAAAATTTCCAACAATAGTTATATTTGAAAATATACACCTACTGAGACTGCTTGTCTGGCATACTTGGCACAAGCATTGTCTATGTTTAAAATAGAAGGAAAGGCCCATGATTCCTCCTTGGTTTATGGTTAGCCTACCAGTGCCGATGCTGGGTTTTGGACATTCTGGTCAGGAGTCAACAGGATGAGGCAATAATCTTCATTCCTGCCATTAAATTCTAGACTAGAAATCCATGGACTCTTGTGCTTTCCTTGATATTAGATCACCCGTAATCAGAGGGTGCTCCTGGTTATACTTTCATGTGATCGTACTGAAGTGCATGTGTGTGTTTCTGCTCAGTTTGCTCTGTGTCTGCTTGGCATTCTCCATTATTACTCACTCACACCCCGGGAATGTGTGTGTATCCCCCTCACAGATGGCTTATCTGGCATTCCTCATGCTGTTCACTTACACTGTGTTGGTAGAGATGCAGTCCAAGCCCAGCATGCAAGAGTGGCTTGTTATCATTTACATCTTCACCAATGCCATTGAGAAAGTCAGGGAGGTGAGTTGTCCCTTGATGAAAATCAACAGGTCAAGGGTGGGGGTGAGACTGGAAGTGCTGATCCTGATTTGCATGAGAATGTTGTTAGTTGCCGTGGAGTGGAGTTGACTCCAGCTTCTGATGACACCAAGTACAACAGAACAAAATATCGCCTGGTCCTGCACCATCTTCACGATCATTGGTATGCTTGAGTCCGTTGCATGATACAGGAAGGTTATTTGGGGGAAAATCCCCGATCTCAACTCTTTATCCTTGCCAGATACTGTCTACTAGTTACTGATCTTTGGAAACAGCTTAGAAGATGTCTTAGTTTATTAGTAGTTTATTAGTCATCTTCAAAGGAGACATCTTAGCATGCTTATCAGTCCTAGAGTGATATGTGATGTCATCTAATTATCAGCAGACCCTCCAACTATTTGATTTTCCAGAAGTGTTGTTTTGATGGGACTGATTTTTATAGCTTAGCATTAACGTATTATCAGTTTCATCTCACAGACTGGCACAAAAATGGCCAAAGTTGTGCAATATATGAAGAGTTCATTGCCCTTGAAAGATCTGCTAAACAGCTTTGAAAATTGCAACTGAAAATCCCTTTAGCACAAGTCATCTGAGACACAAAACAAAATTCTCATTTCTAGTTTGCAATGAGTCATTTAAAAAAAAATTAACACTCCCATGCAGTTATAACTGCAATCACATACAATTATGACTTAAAGTGCTTTAGACATCAATGTAGATGTCTTTCTGTGTCTTTGTGCTTATGTACATTTATTTTGTCGCAGAGCTAAATGTGACAAACATTATTTACTAAGTAAACGTAGTCTTATTATTATAAGTATATTGCCTGCTACTTACTATTGTGGACTTTATAGATGAAAGAAAATTCAGGAGAGAATTGTTATCCGAATTCTCCCATTTCTTAATGCTTCAGAGAAAATAGGGTTACTAATTTTACATTTCGGTTTGTCGGATAATCTTTCGCAGGGGTGATTTCTCAGAATCGTGAGTTCCAATATCATGTTCTTAGTAATTTGTCAGCAATTCACTAGATAGCAGTATTAGGGCTAGATTACTGAATTCCTTGGTTTCCATCTTTGCATTCTCTGTTATGCCTCATGAAGTGGAATAGTAACCAAATAGGCTCATTGCAATATTGAACGTTTTAAAATGTCTTGATGTTCCCCTTTGTAGTTTAGGATTAATGAAAGGTGGAAAAACTACCTTTTTTTTTTTTTTTTTTTTTTGGTTTGTTTGGACTTCTGGTTGAGTTTTCAAGTGGCTGGATGGCATCAACAGTGACATTAAAATATATTTATAGAATTATTGAAATAATTCATTACCTGAGGATAACCAAAGCCTCTAAAATTTTCATGTGATCTAAGGTTTGGCAGAATTCAAATTACTCTCTAAACGAAGGGTTGATGTATTGAAGAACAGTATTGCTGAGACTCTTAGGTTATACCCCATCCTTCATGTTTCTCCCTTTCTTTCTTCTTTTAGATCTGTATTTCAGGGCCCGGGAAATTTACTCAAAAGGTGAAGGTATGGATTAGTGAGTACTGGAACCTAATGGAAACTGTGGCCATTGTCCTGTTTTCAGTTGGTTTTGGCCTTCGATTGCGTGACTCTCCTTTGCACACAGCAGGAAGACTTATCTACTGCATAGACATCATATTCTGGTACACGAAGCTCCTGGACTTCCTTGCTGTGAATCAACATGCAGGTCCATATCTGACCATGATGGCAAAAATGGTAAGTGAGTCTGATTTTGTATTCTGGTGTGCATTTCAGTGGTTATGCCTAATATGGTTAGCATCCAATAGTTTAACTTCTGGAATTATTTATGGAAGCACAGACAGAAGGTCTTTTTTATCAGTACTTTCCTTATAACCACAAATTAATATTTAACAGATGTCCTTGGATAGCGTATTAGATAGTTAATCAGGATACTCAGCTTACCTTTTTGTAGGGCCAGGGAATATGGAATTCAGGGGCAGTGGTGGTTCAGTGGTAGAGTTCTTGCCTTCTGTCCATGAGACTCGGGTTTGGTTCCTGGCAAACACACCTCAAGCGCAGTCGCCAGTTATCGGTGGAGGCTTTCGTGTTGCTGTGATGCTGAACAGGTTTCGGTGGAGCTTCCAGACTAAGCTGGACTAGGAAGAAAGGCCTGACGATCTACTTCTGAAAAATCAGCCTATGAAAACCCTATGGATCACGACAGTTCTATCCCATCGTGTATGGAGTCGCCACGAGCTGGGGGCTGACTCCATGGCAACTATCAATAACAATATGGGATTAAACCAGATTTGACTCTGAGCACGGTAATTCCCGAGGGCCAGAATTTGTGACCCTCAATAACTATCAATATATTTTCTGCTGAAATACTGATTTATTTCTTTTTATTTCGCTCCTCCCCACCCCCCTAAGGAAAGCTCTTATATAGTGCTTACTATGGGCCACACACTGTTCTAGGTACTTTGTATATGTTTCTTCATTTAATCTCCATAATATTTTTATAAGATGGGTCCTATTATTATCCACAGTTTACATAAAAGGAAATGGAATTTAAGTGAATTCCCAAGAGCATATGTAGGGGAGCCACCTGGCTCCAGTCTGTCACCTGATGTTCTGCCATTGTGTCAGCCTTCTCCATCCGGTCTTGCATGAGGGCCTAAGACCTATGCTATAGGAAGTACAGAATCTCACACTCCTCTGTGGCTTTTCCTTCTAGAATATTCACTGACTGGGAAGGAGCAAGTTTTTGAGAATGAAGGGTAGTGCTGAAAACAGGGGAGAGGACACAGAAGAGAGAACCTCCAGGACCCCAAAGACAGATGTTCTTATTTTACACTTCTCTCTTAGACCAGAAATGTTTTCTCTGGTCTTGGTGACATTGGTATTTGTTAGATAGTGTGTGCTGAGGTAACTGATACTCCTCAGTGATTTAACACAACTTTATTGCTTCTTCACACACAGTTTGATGAGAACTCTATAGGGTTTTTAAGGCTGTGAACTTTCAGAAGCAAATCGCCAGGCCCTTCCTTCCAGGGCACCCCTGGGTGGGTTCAAACCTCCAACCTTTTGATTAGTAGTCATGTGTTTAACTGCTTGCGCCAGCTAGGGACTCCTTCCTAGTCACTTAAGGATCCAGAATCCCTCCATCCTGTGATATAGCCATGTCAACATGTGGCTTCCAAGTTCTCCTATGATGGGAAACGAGAAGGATGAGAGAGTCCAATGAGACAGGAAGTGACAGAAATCACTATCACTCCACAGCCCATTGGCTAGAATAGGTCACACAGCCCCAGCCTAATGGAAGAGAAGAAGAGAAATGTAGAGAAGCTCATTAAATTGTTTTAAATTTCAACTCTAGTAAAATTCTCCTTGTGCTGTGCTATTTTGTAGGCAGCAAACATGTTCTACATTGTGATCATGATGGCCATAGTCCTGCTGAGCTTTGGAGTGGCACGCAAGGCCATTCTTTCTCCAAAGGAGCCTCCATCCTGGAAGCTAGCTCTAGATACTGTATTTAAACCATACTGGATGATATATGGAGAAGTCTATGCTTCAGAGATAGATGGTATGTATGGGATTTGCTGGGGCAGTGGTGGTTCAGTGATAGAATTCTTGCCTTCCATGTGGGAAAGCTAGGTTTGATTCCCAGCCAAGGCACCTCAAGCACAGCCACCACTCATCTATAATTAGTGGAGGCTTGTGTGTTCCTGTAATGTTGAACAGGTTTCAGTGGAGCTCCCAGACTAAGACAGACTAGGAAGAAAGGCCTGGTGACCTACTTCTGAAAAAGTCAGCCTATGAAAATGGTTTGATCCTGTTGTGCATGGGGTCACCATGAGTTGGGGGCCAACTTGACAGCAGCTAACAACAACAACAACATGGGAGTTGCCATCATGTAGAAATTGAACCTTTGTAGATACTCAAAATTTTTTAAAAACCTGGAAAAATCATAATCTGAATGCTAGAAATGTCAAATATTTGTGGTATTCTACAAAACTAATGTGCTAAATGTTTGTCCAGAGTCACAGGACTGTAATTTACCTTATCCTTTATTTTTTAAAAATTCTTTCTTTGCAGTTTGTGAGAGCGACGACATACCATGCCCCCCTGGTTCTTTTCTTACTCCAGTCCTTCAGGCTGTCTACCTCTTCGTGCAATATATCATCATGGTGAACCTGTTGATTGCTTTCTTCAAGTAAGTTATTCTATTTAAATCAAAATGGGGACAGATATTTTGAGTAGATTTACATGTATTCTGAGAACGTACCTTTTTGTGTAGTCCATGTTTTTGTCATTGTGATTTTTAAATATGGGCATGCAAGTATTGGCAGGATGGAAGCAGAGAACAGAAAGAAAAAAGCAATGAATGGAGAGAAAATAGAATAAAGGCAGAATAAAAGAAGATCATGAGTTGTAATTAAGCAATAAATTAGGACAATTAAGTGATAACCTAAAATCATGGAAGAATCCAGTTGATGGAGTTGAAAGTTGGCTAAGGAGTTCTTGATAACTTTCTTCCCTTGTCCTCCGGTTTATCTCACTTCTGTTCTGTCTCACTTTTCACTTTTTCTCAGTCTCCTTTGATGGATTGTCATCTTCTCAACCTTTGAATGCTGGCATGTTCCTGGGCTCAGACTTTGTTCTTCTTCTATTTATACTTTCGTGATGATCTCTTTTGGTTTCCTGTATATGCTGACAAATACTGCCAAACCCATTTCTATCTCCACTCCAGATCTCTTTCTTAAGCTCTAGTCTTGCAGATCTATCTGCCCCCTTGCATCTCTAGTAGAATGTGTAATAGATTTTCAAATTTACAGTGTCCCAAATGGAATTCTTGATTCTCCCTCTTTCCCTATTTCTGTTTGTAATCTTTTCCAAACCTATGGGGAAGACCACGAGTATCTGTGGCAACTCCATCTTTCCAGTTGTTCAGACCAAAAACCTTGGGGTCATTCTTGATGCCTCTTACACCTCTAACCTCTTAAACTGTCAGGAACTCCTGTTTACTTCACCTTCAAAGTAGACCACCAATCCCACTATCCCTAACCACTCCACTACTACCACAGAGCCTCCTGACTTATTCCCCTGCTTCTGTCTTTGGCGCCTATATTCTTTTCTCAACAAAGTTACTCGAATGACCCTTTAAAAACTTATACCAGATAATGTGACTTCTCTGCTCGAAACCCTTCCATGGCTCCCCATTTCCCTTTGGGTAATAGCCAGTGTTTCTATAATGACTGTAGGACCTTATGTGATTTGGCTTTGCTGCTACTTCTCAAATCATGCATCATATTATTTTTCCCCTCACTTATTCTTCTCCAACCACACTGGCCCCTCATAAGTTTTCAAACAACACAGGTGTATTTGCACTTGCTGTTCCCTCTGCTTGGAATGCTTATCCTCCTGATACCAGTGTGGCTCATCCTCTTACCCCTTCAAGTCTTTGCTCAAATTTCCTCTTTCTAATTATGCTTAATCTTAAGGCTAAATTTAAAAGTGCAGCTCTCTTTCCTCCTGCAATCTCCTTGGCATGCCCCAGCAATCTCCTTGGCGTGCCCGATCTCCTTTACTTTTTTAAAAAATTTATACCCACTTGTATTGTATATACAAATATATTTTATAATTTATTTATACATTGTGTTTTTCTGTTTATCTGGCTTCTCTACTGGAATGTGGTCTTAGTCATCTAGTGCTGTTATAACAGAAATACCACAAGTGGATGGCTTTAACAAAGAGAAGTTTATTCTCACACAGTCTAGTAGGTTACAAGTCCAAATTCAGGGTGTCAGCTCCAGGGGAAGGCTTTCTCTGTTGGCTCAGGAGGAAGGTCCTTGTCATTAGCCTTCGCTTGGTCTGGGAGCTTCTCTGCACAGGAACCTCAGATCCAAAGGAAGTGCTCTGTTCCCGGCACTGCTCTCTTGGTGTATGAAGTTCCCATGTGTCTCTGCTCACTTCTCTCCTTTATATCTCAAAAGAGATTGGCTTAAGATACTATCCAATCTTGTATACCTCATCAGTATAACTGCTGCTAATCCATCTTATTATATCATAGTGAGTTTACAACACATAAGGAAATCACATCAGATTACAAAATGGTACACAATCATACAACACTGGGAATCGTGAACCAGCCAATTTGACAGATATTTTTGGGGACACAGTTCAATCCATGGCAAATGTAAACTCCACTCCAACAAGTATTTTTCTCTGTTTTTGCTCATGAATTTACTGTCAGTACCAGAAAGAGTGTGGGCCCATATTTGTTTAATGGACGAAAGGAATTAAGTGGGCAGAAACTAGAATTTTCTGAATGTTTCTCGCACGCCGGGCACTGTGCTAGACATCTGTTCATTGATTGTATCAGTGAAGAGTGAAAGATAAGAAAAGGGAATATTAAAGCATGGATCTAAGTGAAGAAAGTAGAGAAGTAAGGGCTGGAGGGAGGCAAAAGAAATCAGAACACTTAAAATATGATGATTGTTGTGTTGTTGTATATGTGGGGAGGACATACCTTCCTACTTGTTGCAAGATTGTATGATATGTATCATCTCTCTTATCCCTAATATTTTATGAATTTATAACTTTTATTAGTGTTCAGTTATTGTTTTTGATTTTTCAGCTTTTTTTTTTTGGTATTTCAAATAGTAAGAGAGGGTGTGTGATGTTTGTTTCTCAAGAAAAATCAGGTGTCAAAAGCGGGGGGTGAGAAATCCTCACACAGGCCAATCTTTTCACTTTAGAGATGAGCACATTGAGAACCAAACAGGTGGACCCTAAATCTGACTACTTGTCCAGGGACTCTTTACAGACTGAATTCTTTATACCAACAATTAAAAATACACTGTGAAGAGTGCCACCTGCAGGTGAGCAGCCTGTAATCACACTTGGAGGGACAAAAGTATATAACCAAGTGGTTCCCAGGCTTTAACATGCAGAGAATCACCTGGAGGGCTTGCTGAAACATATATTGCTATAATGCTCAGTATGCCGGTTAATCAGGGGTTACTTTTATTGTAAAACCCAGAAAACCTGTTGCCACTGAGTCAATTCCAACTCATAGCGACCCTAAAGGACAGAAAAGAACTGCCATATAGGGTTTCCAAGGAGTGCCTGGTGGATTCCAATTGCTGTTTAGCAGCCATAGCTCTTAACCACTACACCAGCGGGATTTCCTTTATTGTAAAGTTAGTCTAAATAATTTATCTAGCTTCTAAATAGATGCTCTATTTATTTATTTGAGGATGAATTGATTTTTCTTCTTTGTCTCTTCTTCATTAATACTGCTTTGTTTGGGTGTTTAATTTGACAATATAACATCACAAGGTTGATAATAGAGATGGATACTAAACCTGTTTACTGTGAAGGATGAATTTGTGAAAATGAGCTTCTTTTATGAGGAAGAGATGGTGAGCCAAGAATAGGGCTGAGTTCCAGAGGGAAGTTTCTATTCATTGCATTTAAAAAGTTAGCATTTTTTTCTCTCTAAGAGTAATTTCTGCCTTTCTCATTATTCTGATTAGCATATTTCTTTGTAGAAGGTGATTCATGCATTTTGTTTGGTGGAAGAAAAATTGTAAACCCAGTGGGTATTACTAATTTTCATTGGCTATCTGCGTGGCAATGTCAAATGACCCAATCCTAAAAGTTGGAACATAAAGGAAGAATCTAACTACTGTGTTTCAGGATTCTGTATTATAACACTGACACTCTCTTACTACAACTTACAGCAACGTTTACTTAGATATGAAATCCATGTCAGATAAACTGTGGAAATACAATCGCTATCGCTACATCATGACCTACCACGAGAAACCTTGGCTGCCTCCGCCTTTTATCCTACTGAGTCACATTGGCCTCCTCATCCGCCACCTTTGCTGTCATCAAGCTCCAAATGACCAAGAAGAGGGTGATGTTGGATTAAGTAAGTTTTTATTGGTGGGGCAGGAGGGAGAGAGTAAAGAGTGAAAATTCAAAGTGAAGACACTGGAGAATTGTAAATAAAATTCATGGCACAAGATGGAAGGCTCTGGAAGCTATTTGACAGTAGAATATCAGCTGCTGCTCTGTTGTTGTGAGTTGTTGTAGAGTCAGCTGCGACTCATGGCAGCCTTATGGATAACAGAATGAAACATTGCCAGGTCCTGCACCATCCTCATGATTATTGGTATGTTTGAGTCCAATGTTGAGGCTATAGTGTAGTACCTTCCAATCTAGGGGGCTCATTATTCAGCACAATATTGGATAGTATTCTGTTGTGATCCATAGGGTTCTAATCAACTAATTTTCACAAGTATATCACCAGGCCTTTCTTCCTAGTCTGCCTTAGTCTGGAAGCTCCACTGAAACTTGTCCACCAAGGGTGACCTTTCTGGCATTTGAAATACCAGTGGCATAGCTTCCAGCATCATAGCAACATGCAAGCCACCACAATATGACAAATTGGCAGACAAGTGGTGGATCTGGGTCTAAGTAAATACACTGATCTCATTATGTGGTAGTAGGACTTTGGCCAAGATTACCTAATTCTTTGGAAGAAAAGTATAGGTAGCAACAGAAACTCTGCTTGAGTGTATAAAGGGGTTATGCCACCTGAGAAACCTATGTTGTTCTCTGCTGACCCTAGGAACTTGTCAGAATAACTCCTGGAGAGTAATCTCAGTGATGTGTACTCATTTCCCTGTTGTTGAAGGTGGAATTCAAATTTCAAATAGTAAGCAATTAGAGAAGGACTTGGGGTCTAAGGGAAACAGATAAGCAAGGTTTTGCTTAACTTATTAACTGGAGTCATAGTTCTCTGGTTTCTAATCTACCGAGTACGTGAGTATGGAGGTAATTCAGAAGTGGATGTTTCATATTTTTTAAGACTTCAACTTTTTCTTCTTCTTCCTTTTTTTTTTTTAAGCAAAGCTTAAGTCTACATATTTGGAGGTTTTCCTAATTCATCTTGCTTAGCCAAATCTTGACTGCATAATATGACTATCATATAATAATCATAAGAGAACACTGCTTATTGTATTTTTGCAGATCTTCTGTAGTTCTATCAAGCAATTCCACAGATGTTACCAGGCCCGTCAGGTAATTCCTAGATATAGAGGAAATAAGATGAATAAATCTTTATCCCTATTCCTATATGCAAAAAACCTCTTGTTTTAGTTATCTAGTGCTGCTGTGACAGAAATACCACAAGTGGATGGCTTTAACAAACAGAAATTTATTCTGTCACAGTCTAGGAGGCTAGAAGTCTGAATTCAGGGTGCCAGCTCCAGGGAAAGGCTTTCTCTCTCTGTCAGCTCTGGAGGAAGATCCTTGTCATCAATCTTCCCCTGGTCTAGGAGCTTCTCAACTCAGGGACCCTAGGTTCAAAGGATGTGCTCTACCCCTGGCTCTTCTTTCTTGGTAGTATGAGGCCCCCCTATCTTTCTGCTTGCTTCTCTCTTTTACCTCTCAAAAAAGATTGACTCAAGTTACAACCTAATCTTGTAGACTGAGTCCTGCCTTGTTAACATTAACTGCCTCTAATCCTGCCTCATTAATATCATAGAGGCTCACCTTGATCTCATAGAGGTAGGATTTACAACACACAGAAAAATCACATCACATGACAAAATGGTGGACAATCACACTATACTGGAAATCATGGCTTAGCCAAGTTGACACACATTTTTGGGGACACAATTCAGTCATAACACCTCTGAAAACTGAATAGTTCTTTCCTTAGTCACTTGGGGGAAGATGCCTTTGGGCAGAAGAGTGTGACAGGAACTGATGTGAGATCATTTATTCTCTTTATCCCAGGTGTGAATATTCATTGATTTTGCTTCCGAAATAATAATGTCTTTGATCACAGGGTGCTGCCCTACCCCCAACTAAGCATTTTACTTCCTTTATGGAGTATGCACTGTCTTACCTTTCTAAAACTAGAAAAGAAAAATTGTGAATTCCAAAACACACCTGGCCCCAGGGGTTTCACATAAGGGACTGTGGATTATTAATATATGTTCAGGTGAGTCCCTTGGGGACAGGCCATTGCGGCAGTGTACTGAGAGAGTTGAGAGGGTGATGTACTTTTGCTCCTGATTGTTGGCTCTGTGAAGTGTTTTTCTCCTCTTGAGTCACTTGCAAGATTGATTTGTCTTTCCATTCCTTTCCCCAAGATATTCAGGCTTTATCAGGGAGCCAAAGTGCAATTGAAGTTAACTTGAAGGCTTATAATTATACTGTAAATTTTAGCCTTCTAATAGAGAGGAGCCCTGGTGGCACATGGTTAAGAATTACAGCTGCTAAGCAAAAGGTCAGCAGTTTGAATCTACCAGGTGCTCCTTGGAAACCATATGGCTCAGTTCTGTTCTGTCCTATAGGGTTGCTATGAGTAGGAATCAACTCCATGGCGGTGGGTGTGGTTTGGAATGGAAAAGCTTAAAATTTAATGCCAGGCATTAGCGACAGAACCATTACCACCAAGTAGTAGAGTGTGAAGTCCTTGGGTGGTGTCAGCAGTGAATGTTCTTGGCTGCTAACTGAAACGTTGGAGGTTCGAATCCATTCAGAAGTGCCCCTGAAGGAAGTTCTGGTGATGTACTTCTGAAAAATCAGTCATTCAAAACCCTATGAAGCACAGATCTAATCTGACACACATGGAGTCTCCATGAGTCAGAATCAACCTGACAGTAACTGGTTAGCAGAGAGTGAATGCTTGAGAGATCCTGGAACTAACCAGGATTTGGCCAGACTTCCTAACATCGTACCAAAGAATCTTTCCTGGGCTCACCTTGATCTGGGCTTATAGGATGATTTTGGTAAGTTTTCTGATGTATAGAAATGAATTCACCCTGAGTAAATTTTCAGGTGTATTCAAGTTAAGTTCATCCTGAGCTCTGAACATTCCTGATTTTGACACATTGCTTCCAATCATCTGCCTTGAGGATAAAAACCTTTGCATGTGGGGCAACAGTGCCACCAGGTGGCTAGTCACAAGAAAGCCCCACTTCTTGCAAGTTGCACCAGCCACTGGAATTGCTGGGTTAGTTTGCTCTCAGGAATCCACGGAAGGCTCAAATCATGTCAGTTGTAAAGTTTCTGGCTCGTATGAGATTCTTCATTGTGAACAGACATTTAGAGTTGGGGTAGGGGGTGGGGAGACTGCATTTTCTTTTCTAATATCTGAAAAATTCTTCCATATCATATAAATCAGAAAACATTGTGCACTTGAATTGTTAACACATTTTACTTCTGAATATTATATGCTTTTAGCCAATATATTTTCATTTACAGTTAATTTTCTGGTTCCTCAATGTATTGTAAACTAATGAAACATTTACATTTTTAATACATCCTAGAGAACTGGAATTTTTGTCTAACAAGTGAATCTATTGAAGGAAGATAATATTTCTAATTTTACTCTTTTAGCAACATCATTTCATTTTTACATTTTCTAAGCATTAGAAACTTGTCCAAAAGATGATGTATTATTATTCTTTAGGTTAGAGTGAGGGATCAAGGTGGTGGAGTGAATGTGAGTGGTGAAGTTTGATACAGAATTTCATTAGCCTCATAATATCATAAAATCATATGTTTTTTCAATGAGCTAATATACCAGGCAAGGTATATATCTTTGACTGGTCATTGACCAGTAATACTAATGTCTCTTTTTTCAATAGAAGGACTTCTATACACACTCAGTGGAAAAAGGCAAAACTTTCTTACATTTACTGAATTAATTTAACAGACATTGCCTTTTTCTAATCTTGATTTTAATTCAGAGGTTACTTATTGCCATTTGGATGGCTAAAATAGTTGCCAGGGAAAAACGAAAGATAACCAGGTTCTTTCCTATTTGCACGTATATGTAGTGAATGTTTTTGTGTGTGTGTGAATGTATAAAGACATTGTGACCTTTGAAAATACTAAAGAGAATGTGTCTGTTCCACATGAGCACATTTTTAAATCCCCACATCTGTTTATAGAACAAGTAGGAAAGAACCAAACTGGTGTTTACAGTTGTTTCACCTACTGCTCCTTCCTGCATCCACAGTAGGAATACAGTGTTACAAAGCAGTAAACTGTGATCACCCAAGCTACAGTTTATAATTTTCCACAAAAGTGGAAGAAAAGTCACTCAGACCTTGTATCAACTTCCTACTAAGAATGAATAATGATTCTTTTTGGGTACCATACTTATTTCCATAGAACTATACCTGAGTGATGAAGATTTGAAAAAGCTTCACCATTTTGAAGAGCAGTGTGTAGAAAAATACTTCCATGAGAAGATGGACTGCCTGAATTGTAGCTGTGAGGAACAAATTCGAGTGACATCAGGAAGGTAAAAGATATATGTTTCTCTTTATCCCTAATCTACTATCAAAGGAACCTTGGTGATGCAATGATTAAGAGCTCAGCGGCTAACCAAAAGGTTGGCAGTTTGAATCCACCAGCCAGCCATTCCTTGGAAACCCTATGGGGCAGTTCTACTCTGTCCTATAGGGTTGCTGTGAGTTGTCATTGACTCAAAGGCAACAGGTTTGATTTTTTGGAAGCTGCTATCAAAACCTGACTCTACTAGAATGTCTAAAAGAGTAGCATGTTTTTCATCAAAACCAAGAGATTTGAGTTCTCTAAAATTTGAAGCATTGAGTAGCATATAATATTCATTCGATCAATACATATTTACTGAGCATCTAGTATGTTCCAGGGACTCTTCCCATTACTGGGGATTAATGGTGAAAAAGAGGCAAGCATCCCTACTCTCGTAAGACTTACATTCTGATGTGTGTTTGTGTGTGTGTCGGGGTGGAGGACAGACTATAAGCAAGTGAACACGTAATTTAGTATCAGTCAGTTAAAGAGCTGTGAAGAAAAATAATGCAGACTGAGGGACTAGGGAATAAAGGAGGTGAGTTGGGGGTTGGTTGGACTGTTTTGGACAGATTGGTCCAGGAAGGTTGCTCTGAGAAGCTTGAGGAAGTGACCAGGTGAGCAGAGACCTGAGGGAAGAAGTGAGGAGAGGGAACCAGGCACAGATATCCGGTGGAATAGCAAGCCTGGCAGAAGGAGCAGAAAATACAGATGCCCTGAGGCAGGAGGCAGCTTGGTGTGCCTAAGAGCAGCAGGCAGACCCTGGAGGAAGTGAGAGTGTGTGGAATCATTGGATTGGGAGTCATAGAGTTCGTGGGACAGCTGACCAGCAGTTACCAGGCAGTGGAGTTGATGGTAGCCTCACTGAGGTGGGTGAAGAGAGAATAGAAGGGGAGATAGTAATTATAGAAGCTTTTTTTTTTTTTGAAAAGTTTTACTATGAAAGGAAGCAAGGGGCATGTGGAGACCAGGTGAGCTTTCGTTTTGTTTCGTTTCATGTGGAGATAATAAAACACTTGCATGGTCCTGGAAATGATGCATCAGCAAGGGAGAAACAGCAGATGCAGGAGAAAGGCAGCTAGCTGTTTGCTGGAGTGAAGTCCTTGAGAAAGGGTGTTAATGAAGGTTCTGGGCTTTCCCCCATGCAGGGAACAGGAAAGAATATGACCAGTATACAAGAGGATGCTGATAGAGTGGTGGGAACATATCAATTCTTGAGGCTGAAAACTTTTGCCTGTATTGGAGAAAGTGGACATACTAAGATCACAGATAGTATGGAGTTATTACTAGTTGCAGGTGCATGGAACTGTTACAAAATTTGGAGGACTGCATGTTATTGTATGTATTTTTAAAAATATAGAATTGTTCTGGTAACTGGCAGAAAATTGACAGAAGTTAAATGTGTTCCTTCATTTCTGAACATACATGGACCTGATTATAAAATGCTATACCTAATTATGCATGTATTTTTTCTGATGACCAAATAGACGCCGTTGTTGTTAGGTAGCGTCAAATCCATTTTGATTCATAGTGACCCCGTGTTACAGAGTAGAACTGCCCCGTAGAGTTTCCTAGGGGCAGTGCTACTCTATCCTCTGGGGTCTGCATGAGTTGGAATCGACTCAGTGGAAGTGGTTTTGGGTTAATCTTTACAGAAGCAGATCACCAGGCCTTTCTCCCTCAGAGCTACTGGGTGGGTTTGAATTGCCAACCTTTCAGTTAGCAGCCAAGCACTTAACTGTTGCATCACTAGGGCTCCTCCAAACAGATAGCCATATTAAATAAATATGACTTCATTTAAAAATAAATTGTATTAAGGATTTTCTAAATGGTTCACTATGGTCATAAGTAATAACTATGAAATTCTGGACTTTCTATTGATACCATATTTATGTAAATATATGTCTATGTAGTTGATCAAATTTCAGATCAAATTTAATATTGAGAAAAAATTTAATATCAGATTTTATTTTACCTAAATGATATCCTCAGGCCATAGTTATCCATGAACTTGCCTTTCTCTTTCCCTCTTCCACACATCTGTCCCCTTTACATTATGGTCATTGAGTCCTGTGGGCCAGCTGGGTTCTCATTTTCTCGTGAAACATACACCCAAATAGGAGGTTATAGAGCCAGGAGCTTCTGCCATGTACTAGCTATATGCCCTTGAGAAAGTTTACTGAGACTCGAAGGACCTTAGCTTTCTTATCTGTGAAATGGACATGAAAATAGAACTCCTTCTTAGAGTTGTGAGGATTAAATGAGATAATGTAGGCTAACTGTGTGGCTCAGTGCTGAGAGATAGTAATGGTACAGTGAACCTTATTATTATTATTAAATAGACTCCAAAAGTTATGAGTATATTTCTTTTTAAATACAGATTCCCTTTCAAACTTTAAGAAAAGGGGAATAAATAGAGAAGATAGGGTCAAGATTGCCCCCAGATTATGAGCCAGGATGAGATCATGCAGGGCCCCTTACTTCAAACTATAAACTAAGGAAGGATTTTAGGTGGTCAATGTTATGGACAGATGTACCTTCTAGGTAGATTCCTTTGCTGATAATGTGGATAGAAGGGGTCAGAGTTAGAACCAGGGCAACCACTTTAGAGAATGATGCAGCAGGTGATGAATCTCAATGCAGGGTAGGGGTAGTGGAATTGAAAGAAGAGATATTTATGATGGACAGTTCTCAATTTGTGTTAGTGACTGAAGGTGGATTGGATGTTGATGTTAGTAATTGGATGGGGAGGGTGGAGTCCAGGATGTTTCTTAGATCCATTGTAGGAGTAATTAGGCGAAAGGTGGCTCTACCAAAATAGAGAATAGGAGGAAAAGGTGTTGGGGGAAAGTGATTAGCTTTAGATTTGGAGCTTAAGATTCTTGGTGCCCATTTAGCCAGCGGTATCTAGGAGGCTTTGGATGTGCAAATCTGAAACTTGGGAAAAGTTTTAACTAGATAAAAAGATATGGAAGTTGTCTCCCTATTGTTGGAAATTAAAACTGTGGCAGAGGAAGTGATTATGCCTAGGAAGCAAGTTCTTGTTGTTAGGTACCGTTGAGTTGGTTCTGACTCATAGTGACCCCATGTACAACAGAACCAAACACTGCCTGCTCCTGTACCATCCTCAAAATAGTTGTTATGCTTGAGCCCATTGTTGCAGCCACTGTGTCAATCCATCTCCTTGAGGGTCTTCCTCTTTTTCTCTGATCCTCTACTTTACCAAGCATGATGTCCTTCTCCAGGGACTGGTCCCTTCTGATAACATGTCCAAACTACATGAGACAAAATCTTGCCATCCTCGCTTCTAAGGAGCATTCTGGCTGTACTTCTGAGACAGATTTGTTTGTTTTTCTGGCAGTCCATGGTATATTCACTACTCTTCACCAACATCATAATTCAAATGCATCAATTCTCCTTCAGTCTTCCTTATTTATTGTCCAGCTTTCACATGCATATGAAGTGATTGAAAATACTATGGCTTGGGTCAGGAGCATCTTAGTCCTCAAAGTGATATCTTTGCCTTTTAACACTTGAACAAGGTCTTTTGCAGCAGATTTGCCCAATGCAATATATCATTTGATTTCTTGACTGCTGCTTCCATGGGCATTGATCGTGGATCCAAGTAAAATGAAGTCTTTGACAACTTCAAAATTTTCTCTGTTTATCATGATGTTGCTTATTGGCCCAGTTGTGAGGACTTTTTATTTCTTTATGTTGAGGTATAATCCATACTGAAGGCTGTAGTCTTTGATCTTCATGAGTAAGTGCTTCAATTCCTCTTCACTTTCAGCAAGCAAGGTTGTATCATCTGCATATCATATGTTGTTAATGAGCCTTCCTCCAATCCTGATGCCAGGTTCTTCTTCCTATAGTCCAGCTTCTCAGATTATTTGCTCATCATACAGATTGAGTAAGTATGGTGAAAGGATACAATCTTGATGCACATTCCTGACTTTAAACCACGCAGTATCCCCTTGTTCTGTGACAGAGGAAGTAATCATGCCTAGGAAGCAAGTAGAGTAAGGAAACTCAGTGGGCTGAGGGTCTAAATCTGGGAGGTGCCAACACTTGTATAATGGGTAGAGGACGAGGAGCTCATGGAGAAGAATAAAAATAATTGGTCAGAAGAGTATAACAAAAACTAGGAGAAGGTAGTATCCTGAGCCAAATGAATATGGAGTGAAAACTAGAGAACTAAACATTTACAAACAAGTAATTCAATAATAATAATAATAAAAACCTAACAGCATTAATCATCATGTAATTCTGCATATATTTTTTCTGATGTCCAGATAGATCTTAGTGTTGTTGTTAGGTGCAATCGAGTTGATTTCAACTCATAGCAACCCTATATGGCAGAGTAGAACTGCACCAATGGGTTTTCTAGGCTGTTATCTTTACAGGAGCAGATTGCCAAGTCTTTCACTCACAGAGGCACTGGTGGGTTCGAACTGCCATTCTTTCAGTTAGCAACTGAGTGCTTAACCATTGCACCATCAGGATTTTTTCCCTTGGGATTTAAATAGAGAAGAATTAGAAGGTGGATAGGTATATAGCTTCTGAAAATATTCTGGATACTTTCAAGATCTTTGGAATTTGATTATGAAGCTCTGATTATATTTTAAAACCTAATCAATTTACCCCTTTGATAGAGCTATCTCACTGGCATTTTTTAATACTGTTTTCCTTGTTGAGGTCATTTCTGAAGAGCTCATAAGCTAGGTATTGGAGGGAGGGAAGAACATTTTTTGGAGGTAATTTGAGCAATAGTTGGAAGAGGCAGGGAAAAGAGGTGTCTTAGTTTCCTAGTGCTGCTTTAACAGAAATACCACAAGTGGTTGACTTTAAAGAACAGAAATTTATTTTCTCACAGTTCTGGAAGCTGAAAGTCCAGTTCTTAGCCTGGTTGATTTCTTCTGTGAGTGTCTGTCTTAGTTTCTGGTGTTTTCCAGCTGTCCTTGACTTTCCTTTGCTGTAGACAATCCTCCCATGTTGTCTGTCTTCCCCTGTGTGTGTGTGTCTCTGTGTCTATTCTAGTTGTTTTAGAGCTCAGAAGTGATTAGGTTTAGGATCCACCCTACACTGGTGTGACCTTATGTGAAATGGTGGTGGTAGTAGTATTAGAACCTATCTAACTTCAAGGGGGGATAAGGACCAGGATCAGCCCACAGCTGATTCCTATGAGGTGGAGGTCAGATATATCTCCACTCTCTAACCTTTTTACCAATTCTGACACAAGCCATCCTCTCCATGGCACTCTCTACTTCTCTGCTGGGTTTGATAATTCATTGCAGTGGTCACACAGAACTCACAGACCATACTTACAGTTAAGTGATTTATTAAGGAAGTAACATGGTACAACTTGGGATCAGGATCAACAAGCACAACTCGGGATTAGAATCAGGAAGCATGTAGGCAAAGTCTCCCTTCTTCAGTGCAGAACAACTCTCTCAGCTCCTCTCCACCATGCAGGCCTCCTCTTGGCCCCCTGAGGACATGATGCTCTTGGCCCTGCCATCTATCACCACTGGCTCTCCCACTGGGCCTCTTCTGGGCCTCTCATTGTCTTCAGTGTTACAGCCTGTATTAGTCATCTAGTGCTGCTGTAACAGAAATACCACAAGTGAATGGCTTTAACGAACTGAAATGTATTATCTCACAGTCTAGGAGGCTAGAAGTCTGAATTCAGGGCGCCAGCTCCAGGGGAAGGCTTTCTTTCTCTGTCAGCTCTGGAGGAAGTTCCTTGTCATCAATCTTATCCTGACCTAGGAGCTTCTCAGTGCAGGGACCCCAGGTCCAAAGGATGCCTCTGCTCCTGGCACTGCTTTCTTGGTGGTATGAGGGTCCCCATGTCTCTCTGCTTGCTTTTCTCTCTTATATCTAAAAAGAGACTGACTTTAGATGCAACCTAATCTTGTAGATTAAATCCTGCCTCATTAACATAACTGCCTCTAATCCTGTCTCATCAACATCATAGAGGCAGGATTGACAACAGATAGGAAAATCACATCATATGACAAAATGGTGGATAATCATACAATACTGGGAATCATAGCCTAGCCAGGTTGACACACATCTTTGGGGGACACAATTCAATCCATAACATGGCTATTAACCTGTGTTACAGCTCTTTTAGGAAGTTCCTTGCCTCTGTCTCTACTTCTTTCTTCTTTCTGCTTCTCTTCCTGCTTCTTTCTGTCTGAAAAACCTCTGTGGGGTTGGCTGCATATATACACAACTGCTTGTCAATTTCAAGGCATGGCCCCTCCCAGTGCAGGCCACAAACTGATCAATCACCTCTCGGAAGGCCACAGACACTTTATTTGCAGAGTAGGCTGTAGTCACCTCATTTGCATAGTATATTGACAAATCCCTACAAGGTGCATACACATCACAGGGCAAGCTGCAGCCCAAGACCAGACAAAAAGTGTCAAACCCAGTTGTTTACAGCATACCCAGGAAACGTCAATCAACCTGGACAAAAGTAACAAACCCTTTAGGGTAGGGAACTAGGGCAAAGGTAACTCCTCAGATTTGAGGGGGGAAAATTCTCTCAAGCTGTTTTTCCAAAGAGCCAAGGCAGAAGGTGACAGAAAGGAACTCATTTCACCATACCTCAACTGATCGATTACATTACATTAGATTGAATTATGGAAGTAATCTACTCTAATCAAGGCTAGCTGATTTAATCACATGTAATTACATACAATCACCCCTCTGTCAGTTTGTCGTACTGTGGTGGCTTGCATGTTGCTACGATGTTGGAAGCTATGCCACTGGTAAATCAAATACCAGCAGGGCCACTCAGGGTAGACAGGTTTCAGTAGAGCTTCCAGACTAAGACACACTAAAAAGAAAGGCCTGACGATCTACTTCTGAAAATTAGCCAATGAAAACCCTATGGGCCACAGAGACTTCAATTTGCTTACATTGGACACATATTCAGGAGGGACTGATTGCTGGAGAAGGACATCAAGTGGAGGGCCAGAAAAGGCGAGAGAAGCCCTCAGTGAGAAGGATAGACACAACGGCCTCAACAATAGACTCAAACATATCAACAATTACGAAAATGGCCCAGGACCAGGTGGCATTTCATTCTTTTACACATGGGGCTGCCAGGACTCTGTAGCAACTGATGACACTCCATGACTGCAACAAGACTAGTGTTTGGCCAAACTACTGGGAACCATAGCCTATCTAAGCTGACACATAAAATTACCCATCAAAGGATATTAAAAAGATACTTGCATGTTTTCTTAGGTAAGGTTGAGTCAATTTCGACTCACAGTGACCCCGTATGACAGAGTAGAACTGCCCCATAGGTTTTCTAGGCTGTAATCTTATATTCTTATTGAATTAAGTGAGTTGTGAAAGTGGAAAAAGACGAGAATGTTCTAAGGCTTTATATCTTTTTTTTTACAGAATATAATTTTCTAGGTCCCACTCTCCATATTTGGAGCACTGGCTTGTTTTTGACCCCATTAGAGTAAACCAACACTTCTCTATCTTTGTCCTGTGGAGTAAGATATTATGAGGTGTTCCTCCATATTAAGCATGTTTGGATATGTTATATTTGGTATATGCTGCATTGAAAAAAAAAGTTTAAACACTTTAACATAATGTGCATAGTAACTCAACAACAGAGAGTTATAGTTTGAGCAGGTCCCATCATTATTTGACCATGGAAGCTTTTTTTATTTTTATTTTTTTAATTGTACTTCAGGTGAAGACTTACAGAACAAGTAGTTTCTCATGAAACAATAGTACACATATTGTTTTATGACATTGGTTAACAACCCCTCAACATGTCAACCCTCTCCCTTCTTGACCTTTTTTTTTTTTTTTTGGTGAAAATATACATAGCCAAAGATACACCATTTCAAAAATTTCTACATGCACAGTTCAGTGACATCGACTATGCTCTTCCAATTGTGCTGCTATTCTCACTTTAGATGAAGGCTTACAGAACAAAATAGTTTCTCATTTAACAGTTAGTACACATGTAGCCCTATGACAATGGTTAACAACCTCTCAACACATCAACACTATCCTTACTCAACCTTGGGTTCCCTATCACCAGCTTTCCTGTCCCCTTCTGCCTTCTGGACCTTGTCCCTGGACTGCTGTGCCTCATTAGTCCCATTTGGTTTTATGGGGCTGCCCACTCCCAGGCTGAATGGTGAACCTCAGAGATGACTTCACCCCTGAGCTAAAAGGGTGTCTGGGGGCCATACTCTGACCATGGAACCTTTTTGAGGAAAACCTACGAACACCTCCCAGCATGGGAAATGTTAATGTAATTCATTTAGTGCTCCTTTGGAGTCTAGGAACCCAAAAGAACCTTGCCCTAGATCTCAGACAAGTTACAGAGAGGTACTAGAGTATAGTGGTTAATGCCATCCAATATGAAGTCGGACTGTCTGGATTTGAAGGCTAACTCCATTACTGACCAGCCATGAGACTCTGGCCACGTGACCTAATCTGTGTGCTGTGAAGAAGACAATAGTAATGCTTATCTATTATGCTTGTTATATGGATTAAATAAAATAATACATGTAGGGCCTTTGTAAAATTTCTGGCACATAGTGAGCACTCAGTGACTGTTATGATGATGATGGCAATGATCATAATTATCCTTGTTATTATCTCATTTTAAAGTATCTTGTCTGAAGGCCCACGGTAAAACAATAACCACTCTGGTCTTCCCTCCACTCTCATAACTTGCTCAGAGGAAATAAAAATTATAAGAATTTATTTTATATGTCAGAATGACTGAAGGACTAGATTAAATTAATGTAGTCTGTGGTCTAGGAATATAATTAAAATGTGTTTCACAGGACATTAAGCTTTAGAAAATAAGTGCCTGTAAAAGCAAGAAGACCCGATTTGAGGGTGACTAGGTTATTGGTCTAACAGGTTTCTACTGTAGTGTGTTACCTGTTGCTGTGAAGAGTTGCTGCTTTCTATTGTGTCCATTTGCTGTGACGGCTGCTAATGGAACTTAATGAGTCTCCATTTATTGCTGAATTACTTTTGAATTAGATGAAACAGTGAACTGGATGGAGAGGCACTAATTAAGCATATTTGGAAGGGAATATACATATATTTTGTGCTCTTTCCCTCATCATCCTTGCCAATTCTGGTTTTGCAGTTTCCAGAGGGTCAGGAAGCCTTTATTAAGTTTCTATTGAGTTATGGAAGTTGAATTCTATATCAGAAGCAGGAAAGAGATGGTTCCACCCACACAGAGTATAATAAAAATTGAAAACACCACCCTCTTTATTTTTTAATACCTACCCACAAAGCTCCCAGAAAGAAGAAATGGAAGATTTTTCAATCCATGTGACGTGAGATGTGTCCTAGAAATGGAAAGTCTAACACTGCTTTGGAAAGTACTTGATACAGCATGAGATGTTTAGCCTAATGGTATAACCACTGCTTCCTTTGCCCCCAAGTAAGACAGGGGATCCTTTTTTAAATTCTGCATATTGTCGTGTCAGTCATGAAACTGTTGGTTAGATTCCCTCCCTTGTTGTTTGCTTTATTCCTGTTTATCAAAGATTTTCACTACTGAGAAATTGGGAAGTATCTTCCCTCCTCCCTCCAAAAGAAAAAGAATGAAGCAGAGGGATAAAAGACGGATAGACCACTCTTGAAGGTTGACTTTAAGTACTTTATTTAGGAAAGATATATGAATGATAAATTGTATAGTACTTGCGTAGCTGAAGATCATCTTGTGTTGCTTTCACATGAATCAATGGCTGGACATGATAATATTGGGTTAACGTTTTCAACATAATTTAAAAAATTTGCCTCAGACTTTTTATGAATATAGTTATGTTTGGAACTTGGGAAGCTTATTTAAACTCTAGACTTGGAGTTTTTTGTTTTGTTTTTTAAGCTCTGTAAAGTCCTCCCCATCCCCCAATTACATATTTGATCATTGATTCTCTTCCTATCATTCTGGTTTCTTCCTCAGGATTTTCTTTCCCCACCGAAATAGCCCAGTGCTTGCCGAGAGGAGGGATTCAAACATATGTCGTGTAAATTAATGAATAAAAATGGGATGATTAATCAGATGATTAAAGGGATAACCAGCAGGAAGGTGGAAATGTGGTTCTGAAATAGTAGAGAGAAATAAGGGCTAGAAATGTTGATTTGTAACGTTTCCTCATTGGGGTGATAATGGAAATCATAGCAGTGCGCAAGATCACCCGAATGGGAGTATATATTGGAGAGAGAAGAAGGCAGGAGATAGACCTAACTTTGGGAAGCAGCTGAGGCTGAGGAACTACCTAAGGATATAAATAGGACAGGAAGAGAGCAAGGCAGATGGCCATTGGCTTAATGTGTTTGTTGGTTTTCTCCCTTCCCTTGCCACTAGGGTTACAGAGATGTACTTCCAACTGAAAGAAATGAATGAGAAGGTGTCTTTTATAAAGGACTCCTTACTGTCTTTGGACAGCCAGGTGGGACACCTGCAGGACCTTTCTGCCATGACTGTGGATACCTTAAAAATCCTTTCTGCTGTTGACACCTTGCAAGAGGATAAGGCTCTCCTGGTCAACAGAAAGCATTTTACTTGCAGAAAACTTCCCCACAGCTGGAACAACGTCATCTGTGCAGAGGTTCCAGGCAGCGTGGAGCTCTCTGGGAAGAAGAAATACCAGTATTATAGCATGCCCTCTTCTTTGCTGCAGAGGCTGGCCAGAGGCCAACATTCCTCCAAAGTACAGAGGGGGCCCCTTCTTGAAACTACAGACAGTTGTCTGAGACAGGCTCCAAATGTAAGTGATGACAAGAAAGAGCGAGAAACAAAAAATGGTATAGCTGCTTCTGGGGTATCCCTTAACTGGCAAGCACACCCAAAGAACGGCCAATTTCTACTGGTCCCTTCTTCTCTAAAGCAAGTTCCTTTGTCTTCAGAAACTACTTTGTCCAGGCCATCTGAGGAAGCAGGGGCAGATATGCAGGCAACTGAACAGGTCAGCCAGAGAGAGGTCCCCATTCATCTGAGTTGGCAGACAGCAGTTGCCTCAGACCAGGGGTCAGTAGCTGAACCCAAGGAACAGTACGAGCCAATCACTCAGGTACCAGCTAAACAAGACAAGGGGGAACAAGTTCTACCCACTTTGAGTTCCAGACCTGCACCCATGAAAGCAACCTCCCTTCCTTCCCAAATGGAGAACATGCAGACTGGAGGTGGATATGTGAACTGGGCATTTTCAGAATGCGATGAAATTGGTGTGTGTAGCATCGAGAAAAAATGGCAAACCTGCTTACCCTCCACTTGTAACAGTGACTCAACCCAGAGTGGACCCTTCCAGATGCAAAGCCAGGCCAGATCCCTATTTAAGAACTCAACAAGATTGGCCCAGTGTAATAATTGCTCAGAGGTGGAACCATGGCTCCAGCCAAACTCTTCCTTCTGGATCAACCCTCTCCGCAGAAGCAGGTCCTTCATTAGGAGTCATAGTTTTAGATTCCACAAGATTAAAAGTAAGGAGTAAATTTTTTTAAACTGTATTAAATCCTTTAAATTGTTCCAGTTTTTTAAAAAATCCATTACTTTTTTAAAAAATCTTTTACTTTTTAAAAAAATCTATTACTTTAGACTGTTTATTACTGTATATTACTGTTCTGTGTATATTTATTTATATACATATTTATTACTGTATATTACTGTTCTGTGTATATTTATTTATATACATATTTATTACTGTATATTACTGTTCTGTGTATATTTATTTATTTATATATATATTTATTACTGTATATTACTGTTCTCCCTATTCTCTTGGCCTTTTCTGTAAAACAACATAGTTTCCCCATGCTGCCTTAAACTTTCTTTCTCTTGTAAACCATTTTTCTTACAGACCTTTCACAATCATCAGAAATAGGGCTATCAGCATGGGTCAAAGCAAAAATTCCAACCAAAGACAGGAAATCTTCAAAGAAAGAGAAGAAAGCACAAAGACAACAGGTGCCAGTAAGTCTATCCATATTCTGTCTTTCAGATTTTTGGCAATTGAGGTCATGGCCTATTTTAACTTGGTTTCTCTTTATTGAAAAATGTCATGTACACAAAATAGTATTGTACTGGAAAGAGTGAAGATACAGACTTAAGGGTGATCAGAGAGGATATACCACAATTTCTGTATTTACTCATGTGTTGAGGGCATTTGGGTTGTTTTCACTTTTTGAGTATTCCCAAATGAACATTTGTGTACAAGTCTTTGTGTGGACATATGTTTCATTTCTCTTTGATAAGTACCTAAGAGTGGACTTTTGGGGTCATACTGTAAGTGTATATTTAACTATGTAAGAAAATGCAAAAATATTTCTCAGAGAGGTTGTACCATTTTATATTCCCATCAGCGGTGTATGAGAGTTCAGTTCTTCCACCTCACCAACCCTTAGTATCCACAGTCTTTTAAATTTTAGTAGATGTGTAGTGGTATCTTATGGTGGTTTTAATTTGTATTTCTGTGGTGATTAATATTATTAAGCATCTTTTCATGTGCTTATTTGCCATCTATGTATCCTTTTTGGTGACACATCTGTTCAGATCTTTGCACATTTTAAAAATTGGGTTGTCTTCCTATTACTAAGTTGTAAGAATTCTTTATATATTCTAGATATAAACGCTTTGTTGTATATACATTTTGCAAATATTTCTCACAGTCTGTGGCTTGCCTTTGCATTTTCATAAATATCCTTTGAGGAGCATGAAGTTTTGATTTTGATGAAATCCACTTTTTTTCTTTTTGTGTCATATTAAAATTTTTTTTGGCAAACTCCAAATCGCTGAGATTTTCTCCTATGTTTCTTCTAGGAGTTTCATAGTTTTAGCTCTTACATTTAGGTCTAGACTCATTTTGAGTTAATTTTTTGTATGTGATGATAGATAAGGGTTGATATTCTTTCCTTCTTTTGACTCCAAACCTTAAATGTTTTTCCCCCTCAATATCAATGGTTCTCAAAATGTGGTTCCCTCCCAGCAGCATGAGCATCACCTGGGAGCATTTAAGAATGGCAAATTCTTGCTCCTTCTCCCCGCCAGATCTACTGAATCAAAAATCCTGGGGGTGGAGCCCAGCAGTCTATGGTTTAATACAGTCCTTCAGGTAATTCTGATGCTCACTCAAGTTTGAGAACCCCTGATCCACATCCTAGTTTTCAATCATGACTGCAAATAGAAACCACATTGAAGCCTGAGTCCTGCCAGCCTGAGTGATAGGAGTTTTTTCAGAGCTTCCCAGGTGATTCTGATGTGCACCAAGATTGGCAACCACGGCTCTTTACCATGGTGCCTCCACTAATGTGACTCAAAATGTTTTCATAACTCACTATGTTCCAATGAGTGCGTTTCTCGCCAGGTCATAACAGTCAACACCTGCTCTCAAAGTGACCGAGTGAATTCAGAGCCAGAAGAAAATAGCATCTCAGGAGAAGAGGAATGGAGCAAGAACTGGCTCACGGTGTCCAAATTTAGTCAGATAAGTACGTAACAGTTTACTACCATAGATTCCACTTTGGTAGAGTTTTCTCAGTGTTGGGTCTTTAGACCACTGGTGGTCGCTGCTCTTATTTCAAGTGGAAATGAGGGAAAAGGAGGTAATAACACATTCTAAGGAAAATAACCCTTTTCTGTTTTTTAATTTTTATGAAATGGGCACATTTTCTGTTTGTTTAATTGAATAGTTTTTAGAATCCAGAAAAGAAAAATTGAGATTTAGATAGTCTCTTACATTCAGAGCTGCTGAACCTGGTTCAGAGTGTTTCCCCAGGGCGCATTCATTTAGTCTGATTTATGGGGAGAGGGAAGGAGGAATGGTCTAATTTTGTAAATTCTTAAGGCTCTTGTGAACACTGATATATTCACAGCATATATCAGTGTTCATAGGACCCCTACACAGAACTCATTGCATTGAGTTATAGTTAGTTATTTACTACCGCCCACGTAGAGTGTTTATTCTGTGGTCAAGTGTCCCTTAGGCTGAATAATCATGGTGTTTGTAGAGGAGAGAAGATGAATCAATCATCTAGGCATGAAGATTATGAGTTGGGCAATGTGTGAATGTGAAATAAACCTGCGTAGGTAAGAAGAGGGCAGATTATGAACAGAATGGAAGGCAATCATGAGAACTTTGAACTTCTTGCATTAGACGATAAGAAATCTTTATTTATTTTTAAACAGAGGGGACTATGTGATTGAGAAGTCATAAGATTTAAAATCATTTGGAATACTAAACTTAAGGTACAAATAGACATTGTATTGAAATTTATGTTATCATACTGCTTTAAAGCCCAGCTGTGTTTATGATGTGTGTTTATATCAATGGTTCTTAATCAAGGGGCTATTTTGCACTGCCCGCCACTCTGCCACTGGGACATTTGGCAATGTCTGGAGACGTTTTTGGACGTCACAACTTGGGTGGAGGGGGCTACTGGATGGACATAGGCCAGGATGCTGCTAAACCTCCTACAATGCATAGGACAGTCCCCACAACAAAGAATTATCTGGCTCAAAATGTCAATGCCAAGGCTGAGAAATTCTGATTTATATTTTAAAAATACTCAATTGTCTCTTCAATGACTGAGAACCAGGTAGACTCCAAGCTGAAAGAGACATTAGAAATTAAATCATTGAGAACCCCCTCAGTTTACAGATATGGCTGGAGAGCTTAATTATCTTGTCCCAAATCACACAGTTTGCTAAAGATCATAATTTTGACTAATCAATTCCCACACCTTAAGAAATGGTTCTGGGACTAATTATAAATATATTCATTTTGTTTATAAATATTATATAGTATTCATTCCTATTTTTTATAAATAGATAATATTAAGGTTATCGTATATGGTTCTTACTAGAATTATTTAAATTCTTTCTTATGAATTTCAAACGCAGCAAGGTATGAGTGACAGGAGAGTTCTGGGAAAGAATTCCATTAAGTCAGATCAGAAAGAGAGAGATGAGTTAGAGAAATAGGCTTATCCCAAGTGACTTGCTAGTCTGAGGAGAGGTGATGGTACCCGGTATCTTCCCTGAAAAATGTCCGGAGTTGAGAATCTCCTTTTTGACATGTGTCCAAGTTAGGAATTAGTTGAAAAAGAATTTTAAAAAGTAAAAATTTGTGTGTATGTGTGTGTGTTTGGAGGGAAGGAGGTAGGGAGAAATGATTTGTTAGGTAGCTATCTTCAAACACAACAAGGTTTTCAAGAAAGTAACTATGAAAAGAACAGGTGCATTTGTAGCTTTTCCTATTTTATTTGAATTATAATACTGTGATATCATTGAAACAATATTCATCATAATTTTATGATACTCAAACATAATAAAGAATATCATATATGAAGTGTCATGATTTTCCAATAGTTTGTCTGCACTCCTTACGTACTTTTTTTCCAGCACAAAATCATTAGGTGGAAAAAAAATACAACCATTGTCTGCTACATTAGGCAGTGACTTTTAAAAAAATATGTATTTTATTTTGTTGTTGTTGAAAATATACACAGCAGAACATATACCAATGCAACAATTTCTACATGTACAGTTCTGTGACATTGGTTACATTCTTCAAATTGTACAACAATTCTCACCCTCTTTTTCCAAGTTGTTCCTCCCCCATTAACATTAACTCAAACTCACTGCCCCCTAAGTTTCCTATGTAATCTTTCAAGTTGTTGGTGTCAGTTTGGTCCCATATAGATGGTTCTTAAAAATGTGCAATACTCAAGGCAGACATTCTTTACTAATTAAGCTAAGCTATTGTTTGAGTTAAAGACTACTTCAAGGGATATTTTTGGTTTGAGGCTTAAGGGTTAAAGATTATTTCAGGGCAATAGTTTTGGGAGTTCATCCAGCATCAGTGGCTCTAGAAGGTCTGGATTCTATGAGAGTTTGAAGTTTTGTTCTGTATTTTTCCCCTGTTGATTAGAATCCCTCTACAGAATCTTTGATCAAAACGTTTAGTAATGGTAGCTGGGCACCATCAAGTTCTTCTGGTCTTATGGCAAAGGGTAGCCAGTGACTCTTAATAAATATTATTTTCAGTTATTAAATAATTATTGGACACCTACTATATGCCAGCCACTCTGTAAGTGCAGATATAAAAAAGTAATAACAACAGTGATCCTTACCATCCTTTTAAAGAAAAAGCTAACAATTAAATCAATTTGATTCCTTTTCTAGTATTTTTTTTAAAGTAGCCTGCTATGATGCTTAACATTTAGTTCCTAACATTTTGTAACTAAAATTCCACATATTTTAAATAAACTATGCAAAATAAGGGGCAGGGAAGGTAAATGTAAAAAAAAGTACTAAAGGTCTTGTTTTATAGGAGAGGCTATGGATGATTTGGAGTTCCTGGGTGGCACACACTGTTAAGTGCTCTACTACTGGCTGAAAGCTTAATGGTTTGAGCCCACCCAGAGGTGCCTCAGAAGACAGACCTGGCAATCTGCTTCTGAAAGATCACAGCCTTGAAAACCCTATGAAACAGTTCTATTCTACATGCATAGGTTGCCAGGAGTTGGAATCAACTCAAAGGCAACTAACAAGAATAACAACGTGGATAATTTAATTTTTGACTTTCATAGAGAAATGTAAGTTTGTTATAAATGTACAGGTAACTATGACCCATTGCTGTCGAGTCGATTCTGACTCACAGCGACCCTATAGGACAGAGTAGAACTGCCCCATAGGGTTTCCCAGGAGTGGCTGGTGGATTCAAACTGCCAACATTTTGGTTAGCAGCTGTGACTCTTAACCACTGAGATATCAGGGTTCCAAAAACGTAGCTATAGAAGTCTAGAGACAGAATATATAACTTTCAACCACTTGAGGAGATAAAAGAACAAAGGTAACTTGGTAAAACTTGGGCAAAACAGAAAGAAAACTGTATCCAAATTTAGACAAATGCACTGTGTTCAGATTTTTCTATCTGAGAATTCTAATTTGAGTGTAAAATATTTTCAGTATTCTCCAATTTTTTTCTTCCTTTTTACAAGATCTAGAACCTTACGTATGTCAGAAAATGAAAGGTAAAGAAATTGAAAGCCATGCTGCGCAAGTCAGTGATTACTTAAAGCAGTCTCAAGAGGTAAGAACATCTTATTAGTTCTTTTAAAATAGTGCTCACTCACACACTTTTTCACTTCATTGACTGTGTCTGTTTTACCTTACGTCTCTTAATTTGTGAATTTATGTCTATGCTTTTATTAGCATTAAATTTAGATCTTTTTTCAAAGCTACCCGTTGAATTTCTGCTCTGATTTTTCTGAACCCCTATGTTATCTTTTCCTTGCTCTTCCTTATAAGATGTACCTATCCACCTGATAATTTATCCTGGGGATGTTTAGCATGAGAAAGAATTCAGGAGTTTTTGAAACTGTTTTCAAATATATGAAAGTTTTCCTATGGAACACAAATAAGATCTTTTCCACACAGTTTTAAGAGGTAGATCCAGAATCAGCACATAGAAGCTACTGGGAGAAAGATTGGAGGAGAAATTTTTAGCAACTGGAGCTTTCCAAGGATGGAATGATTTATTTCAGGAGGTAGTGAGTTCTGTAGTTCTTCAAGCACAGGCTGAACAAACCCCTTGGCAGGTGTGATGGAGGGGATTCGAGCATCAGAGGGTAAAGATTCATCAGCGTTTCTTCAATGCTGACATTATCTGATTTTGCAGTCTATCTAATTATACCATCTACAAATATCTGCCTTGTTTTAGTGCCATCCACTATGTGGAAAGCATGATCTAGTTAGAGTATTCCAAGACACTCAGTTTCGGTCTGGCTTTGAACCTTATGTATATGAACTTGGAAAGCATATATATACTGACAACCTCAGAGGTTCTCGTAGGAGTGTAGTCTGTGAAAGACTTTGAAAGTCAAATGTAAGGCTACTTGAGAGTCATCGGAGGCACAGATTTATATTCAAATACTGACTTTGCCAGTTCTAGGTTACAAAGCTATGTACATTAATTAAACTACCAGCTTTATTAGCTGTATCACTAAAATGAGGCTAATGCCGTCCTTCCGAGAATATTGATAATGGAAAACAGAAATAACAACCGGAAAAATGCCTCAAATAATGCCCGGAGTGTACTAGGTCTCCAGAAATATTAGTTGAATCTAATAGGAAATAGAATGATGTACATGCAAATAATGTTATTTTAAATATCTCAATTAGTAGAGGACTCATCATCCCTGTAAACTACACTCATCAACTGAAATGACAAGCTTCTGATGATAGGACGTACTAATGTAATCATAGTTACTGTCTATCTACTTTGACCTGTATCCCTTCTTTCATGTCATTGTAACTGATCACTCCTGTTGCCATTAACACTTGCGTATTTTACATTTTTCCTTCAGATATCCCCATAAAAGTAATTCTATTCTGTTAAAGTCCATTACTCCATTGAATTAATTATCCTTATATTGTGCTAACGTTAGGCATCTTTCTAGCTAGTGTTTAGTGTGTGGATTGAAAGAGAAATATTGGACAAATGAAAGAAAAGAAAAATCTCTCCTCCATGGAGCGTATCTTGTGAACATACAACTGGAAGCTTGGAATGGGTGTTTTTTGGGTATATATGTAATGACCTCTCCCTTCTGCTCAGGATCTGAGCAAAAACTCTTGGAGGAATTCCAGGAGCACCAACTTCAATAGGAACGTCCTGTGAGTATTTCTAAGTTTCTCTCTTTAAGCATCCTTGACTTCCATTTTTTAACCTCATTGGGAGCAAAGGTTTCACTTGGGCAGAAAAGGGGAAAAAAGTGCATGTCAGATGACAATATTTTTTCTTTTGTTAGCAAGAATGAAAATCATTTATTCTCCAAGTTTTCCTGTTTCTAGCGACAAGATCTCACCTCTGTGTCTTTTAAGAATATAATGAGACACGTACTCCTATAGCAAATGAAGCATTTGCCTTTTCAGTGTCAAAAAATGGAATGATTATTCTGTCTTTTCTGATAGATAAGATTGTGAATTTGCATTAAAGAGTGAAAGTAAATCTGCCTTGCCTAAATGAAAAGACTTAGACTGAAGATCTGATTATTTTTTAGTTTTAAAAATAGTTATTTTTTCCAACTTTTTCCTTTTAGCTTATGAGGTTGATTTTTCTGATTTTTTTTCCTTTGGTTTTTCGGGAATGTCCTAATTGTTTGCCAAAGCCGTAAGGATTGGAGGAGAGAGAGAGAGAGAAAGGGAGAAGGGAGAAGGTAGGGGTAGGGTGAGGGAGAGGGGGAACTCACATGCTTGTGGATTTAAATAGCTGCCTCCTGGAATTTTATTTATTCAGAGAAGTAAAAAGTTAGGCTCTCAGCTACTAACTGAAAGGTTGGTGGTTCGAATCCACCCGGAGGTACCTCGGAAGAAAGCCCTGGCGATCTTCCAGAATGTCACAGACATTGAAAACCCTATGGATCACACTTGTACTCTGACACACATGGGGTTGCCATAAGTCAGAATCGACTCAAGGGCAACAGGTATGGTTTTTTTGTTTTTTAAGTTTTATTTATTCAGAGAAGTAAATTTTGAAAACCAGCCAAGCAAAGTTTGCTCTGTTTTGTTTTTGATGTTTTCTGGATCTTCCAGTTACATCATCAGATTAGCTATCCGGAGAGCTGTGAGGTCAGGGATGAGGGTGGGGAGGGATTTAAAACTATCTACAGAAGGGCCAGTTGATCCCAAGCAGGTAGAAGGCCACTTTCAGTCTGCAGTCAGCTCAGTTTGAAATGGTCTTTCCTCTGGAGCTCTCATCACAGTCTCTGTGCAAGCCTGCCTCAAAGGGCACGTGACTCTTCAGTCGAAGGTTCGGTAGGTTGTGCTCATGCAGAGTTGTGGGTTATTGCAGCATGAAATTAAACAGTAATTGTAATTGTACTTTCTTCCCTAAGGACCTTAAATACTGGGGATATTCTTTGAATGCATTTATTCAGACTTGCCCATGGCCACTTGTGCACTTGAGCAGGGCAAGTAACAATTTAAAGAGAGCTAATTTCAGCCCATGAACGTTTAGGGGCCACGTGGGCTAATGAAACTGATTTGTAGGCTTGTCCAGAGACATTCACAGGCTTGTCTGTAGGTATCTGCTTTGAATAGTTTAGGAACCCTTTAGCTTAATTGATCCAGAGCAACACAAACACAGTTGAATCTTATATATGTTGTGTGATCACATAGCTAATTAAAAAAAACAAAACCAAACAAACAAAAAACTACTTTTAGTTAGCTTTGAGCATAGTAAATGACTTCCATGACTATCTGGTGCTCATTTTTATATGAAAATAATTGTGGGAAAGTAAACTATTCATTGATAAAGATATCGGGCAGATGCAACTGATACCTATCTTATATGTGTATGGATGTTGTTGTTGTTAGGTGCCATTGAGTTGATTTCGACTCATAGCAACCCCATCTGACAGAGTAGAACTGCCTCATAGAGTTTTCTAGGCTGTAATCTTTATGGGAGCAGATTGCCAGGTCTTTCTCCTGTGGAGAAAGGTTTGAACTGCCAACCTTTTAGTTAGCAGTGAATGCTTAACCATACTCCACCACAGCTCCATATATATAATCTGTGTTGTTACTGTTTCACATGCTTTTTCCTTTCTTTGATCATTGCACAATTTAAAGCATGATTTAAATAACTTCATTTTTTTCAAACAGGTTGAGAAGTTCAAGTGGACTTGACAGTAAGTTTTTATATTTAAAACTTTCATTATTTTTTAATCTTATTAATGGTTAAGGTTCACTGTCCTGCTGAGATTTTTGTAGTTTTGGAAATTCTATTTATGATTTTTGTCTAATATACAAAGTAGGAAGTTCAGTAGAAGGATAGAAGATTAAATATCTTTCTCCAGATAAATCAGGATTGCTACCTGGTTTAAAATTTTTTTTTAAAATTACATGTGTTTTACTGTGATTCTCCAGTTATTTCTGTGAGTGAGGGCATAACCACTGAGTTCATTTCTACTGTTCCACAACTCTGTCACTTATTTTTACATATTGCCGATTCAGAGCCGTTCATGAGGTTGTATGTAGATAACTTCTGTATAGTTTCAGTATAACTTGATGCTCAAAACGGCTTAGTGGAGACCTAAGCCATGTGAGACAGCTCCCCGGCAAAGCCCCCCTCAGTAGCTACTCTTAAACTTCACCACAGTCTACCAGCTCCTTTACATATTCTTGACCCGTCTGATGTAGAGTGGATATCTTTTCCTTCTAGGATCTTGTTGATTTCTTCTCCTCAGTCTATAGATTTCTATCCAAAAGAAAAAAAAAAATCTTTGATTTTAGCTGGCTTTCAAATTTCCACCCCTATTCCTCACCCCCAAATTAATTGAAAGAGTATTGGTGGTTGGTCTTCAGCCCACTGCCCATAGTTTCTGTCCCCGACACTCTATTGAAACTCACTCTGTCAAATCATATGACTTCTTTTCAGTCTTATGTAACTCGTGACATTTGTTGTTGATCATTTTGTCCTTCGTGACATTCTCTCCTTTCTGTGTTTCTGTGAGGGTCTTCTTCCATGGTTGGCCTTTTCTTTCTTTGTTGACTTGCTCTTGTCTCTCTGATTGCCTCCTCTTCCTTTACTCGAGCTGGGAATCTGTCATTTACAATCCTCTTCCCATCTGACTGCTTTTTGAAGTCAGCCTCGCCTTCTAACTCCATTCTACCCCAGGCATCTTTGAAAGCTCTTTGTTTTGCTCCATGCCACTATTTCTGCCTTAACTTCTCCAACATTTATTTTCCTAGAGAAAAAAACGTATACTTTCTTTTGTCCTTGATTTTGTGTTAACATTCTGATTTGTTTCTCTCGCTTTAAACTTTCCCATGTTCCTATTGGAATGATGTTTCCGAATGATAAATCATCGTCTACATAGAAACTTTCAATGGCTCCCCATTACCTGCAAATCCTTGAGTCTTTCTCAATGCTTTTGACTGTCTGGCTCCAGTCCAAATTTCCAGCTTGATCCCTTTTGTGCTGTCAATATGTCTGCCATGAAGAATATGATCAACCACTTACTAACAGGTCTGTGTGGATGCTGAAAGCATTTCAAACAAGATGGCCCATCTTTCTTCTCCCTATCTCAGGAAATGGCAACTCCATCCTTCCAGTTGTGAGGCCAAAGTCTTGAAATCATATTTGACTTCCATTTCTCACATCCCCACATCCAATCCATCAGTAAATCCTTTAAAATATATCAAGAATCGGCTTACTTTGCTGTCTCCACCACTGCCACCATGTTTTATGTCACCATCATCCCTCCCCTGTATTATAGTATGACCTCCACACTATTGCTCTCTACTAGTTTATTTCCCAAAAGCAGCCCAAACAATCCTTTTAAACTGAAATTCAAATTAAGTCACTCTTCTGCTCAAATAGCTCTCCATTTCACTTGGTAAAAGGAAGTCCAAAACTGCCTACGAGCCTCTGTTGATCTGCTCCCCCACAATTCTCCAACCTCATCTCCTCTCCACTTGCTTCAACCTGGCCACGTGGTCTTTCTTAAATGTGGCAAGCATAGCCCTGCCTCAGGGTATTTGCATTGCTGTGACTGCTTCATTTGTCAGGCCTATGCTCAAATTTCACCTTATCAGAGAGGCCTTGCCTAAGTACCCTATATAAAATAGCAACTGTTCTGTCTTCCACACTTCCTGACCCTCTTAACTTGATATATACACTCTACTGTGTAGTATATACACTATATATGTACATATTTATTTGTTCAGTTTCTATTTCCCTTTACTAGGATGTAAGCAGAGACTTCATCTGTTTAGATTACTGCTCTTTTCTCGAGCATAGACCAGTGCCTGGCACATAGCAGGTGCTCAATAAATAGGTACTGAATGAACCTTACGTGGTGAAGCCAGGATTGAAACACCAGCTTTATTGGCCTCGGGTGGCCTTACCTTTTAACTATTTCACACTACTTGTCTATGAAGGCCCTACCTTCTAAGAAAAATTAATATGTTGCATAACTTTTATATATACCTCTGTTATATTACCTAGCAAACCATATTGTGGTTATAGTTTACATGAATTTCTCTCCCAGTATATCCTTTTTTGACTAGGGTGGGAGCCAAGATTTAAGTACATGTCTTGTGCCTAGCATGACCCATGGTGAAAGTGGAATACATTTTTTTTTTTTTGATTATTGAATGAATTCAGAAAGGAAGAGTCTTTCCCACAAATCTTACTTTTTACCAGACCCCCCCCAAAGGAGGTGATTCTTGTTCCTTTACTTACCCAGCAACAAGAAGCCTGAGAGATCTGTGAAACTAGGTTCATTATGTTGCTTATCTACTAGGTATAAAATAGTTACCACCACGAGACCGAAGCTCTCCACTTTAATTTTGCTCTTATGAAATGGCAAAACTGTTGCAGAGGGTTTCTCTGAAGCCTTGTAATTTAGCACTTGAGCAGATAGAAGAGAACCAGCTAAACTTTGAGGAGGTGTTTCTCCAAGTCGTTTACACAGTCCCCTATAACCAAATATATCCCTTGGTGTTATATTACCCACTGCCTCCTTTGTTCCTGGTGTATACCTCTTAATGTGTTGTCATCATTTTGTTGTTATTTTAGGTCAGTGAAGTAGTCTGCAAATAACTTGGTATTAATAATGTCTTTATATGGGTACTGTATCTTCATAGAGAGCTCAGAGAATTGTGCTTTTGGGATGTCGTGAAGTGTGATGGGCAGCTGAGTGCCTTCTGCAACCCAGAGGTGTAATTGGTTCAGAGGAAATACATCTTTGAGGCTAATATTACCTGTCTGTCTTCAATTCCCTATATAAATATGTTTGGAGATATTGCATTGATGATTGGAAGCTGTCAGGATACCATGAGCAATAATGTAGTTAAAGGATATTAGGCAATCTTTTTCAAATACTGAGAAGCCATTCTGATTAACCTGTTCAATAATAACTTTGAAAGCAATATATTCATAAGCATGTATTTATCTCCAGCCAAGTAATTAAAATGCCAACCTTCTCTATAATTTCAGAAATCTCACCATCCTTAAAAAGGCCTCAAGAGTGTCACCATCATTATTCAGGTAGGATGCATGTGCACATAGACATGTCAACTGAGCTAAACATCTGTGGTTCTGCATTGCAAACAGAAATATGGATGAATTCTGTAATATTGCTTGGCTCCCCACTTGAAGATTGTGGTTTACCCTGATCAGAAGAACATTCAAATTTTTTTACCTTGCCATTGATTGGGAAAAACAAGTTGTTAAGATTTAAGAGAACTTGGATTTAAAAATAAATGTTTGTATTGCAAGTTCCAAATTGGGAAGGAGAGAGATGACCTTGAGATCTAAAGATTCCTTACAAGTACAAAGCCATCCCAAAGCCAGAGCTCTCAGTACTTTAGGCTGGGAAGGACACAGGCCTGAAACTTTTTCTCTGAGAGTTTTATACCCTCATTTGGGCCCTCTGTGAACATGGCCAGTGGATGAATGCCAACAGCGTAGAGTGAAATCAACAAAGACTCTTTACAAAGATGTTATTAAACAAAGATGTCAAGGATCTTGACTCTCTTAAGCAGCATCACTTTACAGTGCTTCAGTTGTCTTTCTTTCGAAGTGGGAATAATTGTACTTGCCTTTCCTGAGGAACAGTTCACCAAAGGACTAGTGGAAGAATTAAAAGGAAAACACTTTGAAATGCAAAGCAATATAACAACCAACTGGACTCATGCCATTGGGTGGTCTCTAGGGAGTCATTGCTCTCAACAATGGATAAGATAATACATGGGCGAGCCTTTCACACAGTCTAAAGTCCAGTACATGGGTAAGAGCTTATTGGTGCTATAATTACCATTATTAGTATATTAAGGTCATTTGGTTAGAGTCCAGCAATAGACTGCCTTATACTGAATTCTCCTTGGTAGTGAATAGTGTTTCTGTGGATTCCCAGCTCCTCATTCCAAGCCAAGCTCTTATAACCGCGTCTTTCAGCTCAGCAGTAATCTATTATGTTGACTCCAGCTGTCAACTTAAGGAAGTCTCTGGTGAGGAGTACTGTAACTCATATTGACTCTGAGCTGCTATGATAGGGCTCTTAACAGGAAAATGCAGATCACTTGCTCCTAATTAAAATTACTCTTCAGCTCTCTCTGGGAAATGAAGGTGAACTGTGCAAAATCAACAGCAGATGTCCCCACAGTCCAGTGTGTATTAGATTTGCTCTGGAAAATGGAAACAGAGAATGAAGACCACAGATTAAAATGCCATTTAAAAGAAAGTTCCACGTACTCATGGATTAATACAGATTTGATTTTCAGGAGTGTGGAGGTGGTAATTCTTCAGAGCATGTTATATAATCTCATATAATCTGTTCTATACAAGGCATCAAAAGACACCAAAGGTATCAAAGTATTCTATCAAAGTATTATTTTTTAAACTGTATCATAGATAATATTATTGATGAAGACAAAAATAAGAGGTCTTTGAAATTAAATATTTTAACATTATGTGAATATATTGATGTTGGCAAGGCTTTTTGTAAATTTAACCCACTGTTGCATACTTAAAATAGTAAATCTTTTTTTTTGTTGTTTTCCTGTAGTGGGTGTGTGTGTGTATATATATATATATATATATATATATATTTGCCATAGCAAAAAATGTGCCATTTTACCATGTTTTTACATGTACAATTCAGTGATATTAATTACGTTCATCATGTTGTGCAGCCATCACTGCTAGACATTTCCACATTTCCCATCACTCTTAAGTAAATCTGTTTTTGTTTGCAGCCATTGAAAGGAACAATTTAATGAGGCTTTCTCAGACCATACCATTTACACCAATCCAACTCTTTGGTGAGTGCCATTTCTATCTCCTTGAGGCTATGCCAGGACAGAGGCATAACAATATCTAAGTAAATCAAAGGAAAACCTACTCTGCATCATTTTAGTTGAAAATTTTGTCTTACTGGTGGTTATGGTTTAGTAAGATTAGTTCCTAAAATGGAAACTCTTGTTAACTGCCATGGCTGGCATCTACAGTCAAAATCTAACACCATGGGGATGGGACCTCTACTGAGCAGCCGCTGGGAAGAAAGCAAGGATGTTGCACCTGGCACTCACTGATTCAAGACTGGAAGTAAGTAGGAAAGAAAGGAGCAAACCGACCATGCATAATAAACACAGAAGGAAGTGATCAATGCCAACATGGCAAAAGCCAATAGGCATCTGAAGAGAAATGCTTTGTGTATTGTTTTCCTATTTGTTTATTTTGTTTCATGTCCACTAATTGCACTTAGCTCAGAAAGCAAACGTCGTTTGTAAGGCTGAAGTAGTAAAGAAAAACAAGCTCGCATTAGCCCAGGCTACTAGAGTTTCTCTGCCCTGCAGTGCAAAGTACGAGCCGATTGACAATATAACAAAGGTCCCTTCACTGTTCTAGATCTTCATTCCCTCATACTGTTGACATGGGGACAGATCAGGTTGGCTTCTGGTCTTTAATGCAGATGCCATCTCCTTCTACTTTTCTCCATAGCTGGTCTTGCCAATCAGTAGCTTTGCTCCAAATCTACCAGGTATTTAGAACTCAAAAGAGATCTTTAGTGGCATTTATCTGGGCACCAAGAATGAATAATTGAAAGTATGTCACTGAGCATGTTGTTGTTGTTAGCCGCTGTCAAGTTGGTCCCTGACTCACGATGACTCCATGTACAACGGAATTGGACGGTGGTGATCCATAGGGTTTTCACTGGCTGATTTTTCAGAAATAGATCACCCAGGCCTTTCTTCTCAGTCTGTCTTAGTCTAGGAACTCTACTGAAACCAGTTTAGCATCATAGCAAAACATAGACCTCCACTGACAGAGAGATGGTGGCTGTGCTCGAGGTGCATTGGTGGGGAATCGAACTGGAGTCTCCCACATGAAAGGCAAGAATTCTACCACTGAACTACCACTGCTCCCTACTAAGCATTACCTGGACATATTTTTTTGATATGCAGTTAAACGCAAAAGGAACTGGATGGATTCTTTTTTAGGTAAACCAGTATAGTGTTCACAAAAAGCCATTTGATACAGAGGCCTAAGGAGAAAATTAAACACAAGCTCCACAGAAGCTGTGTATAGAATATGCTACTTCTAATATGAAGCATTAAACATTCTATTAGGTGGAATCTAGGCTGAATAAGAATTGCTTCCTGTTCAATGGCCTAAAAGTGGAAGCGGTATAGATTTAAATAGCGTTTTGAACCCAAAATCTTTTAGGTGCAATTGAGTTTGTATCTGAGGTTCTAGTTCACTTTAGCTATGTTAACATATTGAATCTTTACAACAATCCAATGAGGTAAGCATTATTCTTATCCTCATTTTACTGATGAGGAAATTGAGGCTTTAAGTAATTTGTCCAAAGGCACAAAGGTAGGAAGGAGAGGATGGGGATATGACCTTGGCGATGTCTGACTCCAACTGGGTTAAATTTCACATTCTCAATGCCGGTAATTCACTCCTAAGGGGGCAAAAAAAAAGTCTTCTTCTTTTTATACGTAAATACATGTACATACAGTTCATAAAGAGATATACAGGATATCTGCAGTATTAAAATTTCATGTGGGGATAATTGAGAAAAAAAAAATCTGAATAGCTTCCTTAGGGAGATGATAATGAACTTTCCTTTAGAAGAATTTCTTTTAACAAAAGAAATATGATCCTCTGCAGTTATAGTGTGGAACCCTGGTGGCACAGTGCTCAAGAGCTGTGGCTGCTAACCAAAAGGTCGACAGTTCGAATCCACCAGCCGCTCCTTGGAAACCCTATGGGGCAGTTCTACTCTGTCCTATAGGGTCGCTATAAATCAGAATCAAGTCGATGGCAACGGGTTTGGTTTGGTTTTTGACAGTTATAGTCTACAATAGGAACAACTTATTCTTGTATATCCTCTGATGCTTTGTCTCTCGGATCCATGTCCTTATTCTGCTTTAGTCCCTGCGTAGTTCCAATTCCCATTCTCTCTGATCACTTGAGTAACTGAACTGACTCTGACTTGATACTTAGGGCGGCCATAATGTCCTGGACACGATCATCTCATTTAACAGCTCATCTTCACTTCTTTTTGCAGCAGGAGAAGAAGTGACTGTCTACAGGCTGGAGGAGAGTTCCCCTTTGAACCTCGATAAAAGCATGTCCTCCTGGTCCCAGCATGGGAGAGCAGCCATGATCCAGGTGTTGTCCCAAGAGGAGATGGGCGGCGGTCTCCGCAAAGCCATGAAAGTCATCAGCACCTGGTCTGAGGATGATGTTCTCAAGCCAGGGCAGGTTTTCATTGTAAAGTCCTTTCTTCCTGAGGTTGTACAGACATGGCATAAAATCTTCCGGGAGAGTACCGTGCTCCATCTTTGCCTCAGGGTAAGCCTGAAACTCAGAAAATTGGAGCAGAGATAGATAGGTCAGAGAAAGGGGAGCTGGCTACATCCTGTCGAAGGCCATAATCCCCAACCCCAAGATTATTTTTTGGAGGTGATGGTTTTTTGTTATTTTTGTTTTGTAGCGCTTTTGCTTTTGGGGTGGGGCATGATGGGAGCTGAATAAGGCTAAAAATCACATTTGGGAAGCCTGTAGTAATTTACGGTCATTAATTAGTAGGCATGTGATAATAAACCAATATTTTTTTTATCCATACTCCTGCAGGAAATTCAACAACAAAGAGCTGCTCAAAAACTGATCTATACCTTCAACCAAGTGAAACCACAAACTATTCCCTACATGCCAAGGTGAGGAAATCCTGATAGCCAGTCCCTTCATTTTAAGTAGGAATTCCCATCAGTCTGTTTTCAGCCTCATTAAAAGCCCAAAACCAAACTCATTGCCATTGCGTTGACTCCGACTCATAGTGACTCTATAGGACAGAGTAGAACTGCCCCACAGGGTTTCCAAGGAGTGGCTAGTAGATTTGCACTGTTGACCTTCTGGTTAACAGCCAAGCTCTTAACTACTGTGCCACAAAGACTTAGTCATGAGAAATGCCCAGACTCACCAGGAGGTTCCCCATGACCTTATTTTTGAGTTCTTCCTTCCATAGCTCTGCAGACTGGTAAATAGAGAGTTAGATGTCCCAGGGGTACCTTGTCTTAATTCATTGAACGTATATGAGTAAACATGGGAGAAAGATGGGGCAGTCTGCTTCCATAAAAATTTACAATCTTGGAAACACTATGGGGGCAGTTCTACTTGGTCCTATAAGATTGCTATGAGTCAGAATTGACAGCAGTGGGTTTTTTTGGGCATATGAATGAAAAAGAGAAGCTCTAGGAGAGGCCATGATTAACATCTCAGTTATGCTGAACAAGTAGATCCTAGGTGTAGTGAATAATGTCCAGGAATATAATAGAAGAAAAACATTTATATTTTAAGCATAGTTTCTTCCCCAATATCTTACAGAAATTAGAAGTTTTGTAAGAATGAACTCTTGTTACTTTCACTTGAGTGTCACAATATATTTATATTCATTTATCAAGACATAACTTGGTGCTGAGGACTTATAGTAAGATTTTATTGTTTCATTTACACGGAACTTTATAGAGCATGGCAAGAAAATTTGAGTCTGGTTCTCAAAAAAGAATTGGGAAGTTTCCTCAAAGAGAAGGGAAGAGGGTAAGCATGGGAAAAAAACTCCCAATCTTTGCATTCTGACTCTTCCATAGAAAGGGCAAGGTCATGTGCATTAAGGCTGCAGCAGACCAGAGTTAGGTAATCCTGCTGACTGTAGTTGACTCAATAATGTTAAGTCCTACCTTTGCTGCCTTGTGAGGATCGATGGTTTCTTTTTCTATCACAGGTTCCTGGAAGTTTTGTTAATTTACTGCCATTCAGCTAACCAATGGTTGACCATTGAGAAGTTTATGACAGGGGAGTTCCTCAAGTACAACAACAACAATGGTGATGAAATTGCCCCCAGCAACACCTTGGAGGAGCTGATGTTGGCTTTTTCTCACTGGACCTATGAGTATACGCGGGGAGAGCTGCTGGTTTTAGATCTGCAAGGTGATTGATGACCTAGGACTTGGTACAGCCAGCATGAGGCAACGTTTAGGAAACGTTGAGGAGGGGCTTTCTTTCCTTCTTTTTTTTTAGGTGGGCTAGATTTGGCCTTAACTGGTTCTGTGGTCTGCAGACCCTAGCCTCTTGTTTTTATTAAAAAATTTTTTTTATTGTACTTTAGATGAAGGTTTATAGAATTGTTCCTCATTAAACAGTTGGTACACATATTGTTTTATGACATTGGTTAACAACCCCACGACATGTCAACATTCTCCCTTCTCGTCCTTGAGTTCTTTATTACCAGCTTTCCTGTCCCCCCCCTGCCTTCTAGTCCTTGTCCCTGGACTGTTGTGCCCCATTAGTCTCATTTTGTTTTATGGGGCTGTCTAATCTTTGGCTAAAGGGTGAACCTTGGGAGTGACTTCATCACTGAGCTAAAAGGGTGTCCTGGGGCCATACTCTCGGGGCTCTCGGGATTTCTCCAGTCTCTGTCGGGCCAGTAAGTCTGACCTTTTTTTGTGAGTTAGAATTTTGTTCTACATTTTTCTCTAGCTCTGTCTGGAACCCTGTGTTGTGATCCCTGTCACAGCAGTCAGTGGTGGTAGCTGGACACCATCTAGTTATATTGAACTCAGTCTGGTGGAGACCATAGTAGTAGTGGTCCATTAGTCCTTTGGAGTAATCTTTCCCTTGTATCTTGTTTTCTTCATTCTCCCTTGCTCCCAAAGGGATGAGACCAGCGGAGTATCTTAGACTGCTGCTCACAGGCTTTTAAGACCCCAGATGCTACTCACTAAGGTAGAATGTAGAACATTTTCCTTATAAACTATGTTATGCCAATTGAGCTAGATGTTCCCAGAGACCATGGTCCCCATAGCAAGGAGGGGCTTTCCTGATGTCATTGTCATATACATTTAGCCTCACAGAACACACTGGCACTTTCTTTCCTCAGTGCCATAGTTAAAGTCTTTTGGTGGAAACAGCCCTCAAAAGTATGTGCGTGTGGTTTTCTGTGTGTTTTGTTTTTTATTTGAAAACTGAAAGATGGTATCAGTTTTCTGAATGCATTTTTTATTTGTGAAGCTGTTCTAAGTGGGAATCACCAGAAAGATGTCTGAGAGATCTTGCAAGAACTAAGACGGGCAAGGCATGGAGTTGCTCTATCTAGCTTTGAAGGGAGTTGGGGGCCATTTATTTCAGAGACATGGTAGAGTGGAAATCATGGGCACCTGCTATGTTGTTTCCCACTTAGATAATGGGAAAAATGTAGGCAGATGACTAGATGCTTAAAATCTACAGATATCCAAAACATTGACCTGGTGGCGAAACGGTTAAGCACTTAGGTGCTAACTGAAAAGTTGGTGGTTCAAACCCACCCAGTGGCTCTGTGGGAGAAAGACCTGACAATCTGCTTCTGTAAAGATTACGGCCTAGAAAACCCTATGAGGCAGTTCTGCTCTGTCACATGGGGTCACTATGGGTCAGAAGTGACTCAATGGCCCCCAACAACAACAAAACATTAACCTAAATGGGGAATGATTTTTTTAAACAAATTTTCTAGTTTTATGGCTTTTCCTTTGTCCTACGCGCACAATGAAAACATAGGCATGCACTTATACACACAGGAACGTTTAAGTTCTGGGCAGTGTTCAGGATTCTGAGCTCATTGCTTTTGCAATTTATAATTTAGCTTGCTCTCTTTGCTGTATACCTTGATATGACAGCTTATGAAAGTATACCTCAATCTGAGAGAGGCAGCACAGCACACCCTTATTTAATGGAAACCTTTGATCAGTGCATCTCCCCACTATCAACACCTCACATGTGATTTATAATCCTGCAGCACGAAACAGAATATCTCTGGCAGGCTTTCCTTGCAGGGACAGAATGAAATATGAGTCCTTGGACTCATTGATGGGGGCTTTGGTTTTAAATAAGGGATTTAGCCTAGGAACTTTCATATAAGTTATCTCATTTAATCCCAGAAGCAGCACCTTGAGGTAGATATTATAGGGAATTTTGTCCCAGAAAGTTTAAATAATTTGTCCAAGGTTGCACAGCTACTTATGGGGAAAGCAAAATGCAGACTTGAAGCTGTTTTGACTGTCCATGTTCTTTGCTTTTCACCGTACTGTCTTTCATTTCTTTAAGTATCATATCTATAGGACATATCCACGTTGTGGTTTATTTAAACATCTTGGGCCTCTTCCTTGCCCTCTCTGACTTTTCCAGCTCTTCCATCCTGGGATTTTATGCTGAAAGCAAGGCTTGGAGGCTGAGGAAAGCTGAGGTAAATAGGCAGGCCCACGGCATTGTTAACTATGTCCAGGAAGACTGCAAAGTCGTTTTGATTGACATTTGTGCCACGTGCTCAAAGATGCATATACAGTTTAAAACTGTGTGTAAGAATTTCTGTCCTTTCAGGCTGCTGCTGTTTACAGGGCTGAATTATAATTCTAACCCTCAAACACAATATTTCAGGAAGCAATATAAACAAAGTTAAAACAACCAACATGGTTCAGCTTTTAAACCAGCAAATACTTGATCCATAGAAACCCAGAGCCCTGATGCCCAAGGCATCTGTTTTTGGAGATCAGTTTGGGGAGAGGTTGATTATTTGCATCTGTACTTGAGTATGTGTGCTTTGAGTTTTGGGTGGAGTTGTTTAAAAAGCAAAAACAGAAATAAAAAACAAACAAACAAAAAAAAAAACAACCAAAGAAAAACTTTAAGGAATTAATGATGACTCTTCAGTGTGTTTTGTATTCCACTTGAATAGGTTTTTGTTTAATGATGTTTATGTTTGGGGATTTTTATGTCTCTTAGTAATCCAAAATAACATTAAACAGAACAAATGCTGTGTTGATAGTCTTGCAGGAAAAAGGGAATTAGCTTTATTCTTTTACTGGGCAATTATGTCCATTGCAGAAATAGGTCACTCCAAATAAACTCTGTCAAAACATTGACCTTCAAAGAAGGGAAGAGTGGACATCACAGACTGAACGTGAAGAAATTGAGATACTTACTAGAGAGCTTATGCCAATTGGTTAGGCCTGAGTTAATGGAAGAACATGAATCCTATAGTAGTAATTATGAACATTTATAAATGCTAATAATAATAATAATAGCTAACATTTACTGAGTGCTTATTTGTACCAGGAACTTGGCTAACAGGCTTATGTTTATTGTCATATTTAATCCAAACCAGGTTGGAAAGAAAAAAAAAAATAAGAAAAATATAATTATGTATTTTTTAAAATCTCTTAGGGGTTTTTCAGTTCAGTTTTATATTATACTTAATTATTTGTATTTCTAGTCCTTGGGGAGTTGATGCACATTGTCTGGGAGGTGAGGAGTGGAGATTGAGAGGCTAAGAAATAGCAGTTGAAGGGGGGGGCTCTGGAATCTCAGTGCCTGGGTCTGATTCCTGGACCCTCCATGAATTATCTATGTGGCTGTGGGCATCCACCTTCAGTCCCACTTCTCCCACCTGTAAACAGGGAAATTATTATGCACCTACATCATAGAATTCTTATTAAAAAAAACAACCAGTTTCCGTAGAGTCGACTGCAACTCCTGGGGACCCCATATGTGTCAGAGTAGAGTTTTTAATGGCTGATATTTTGGAAGTAGATCCCCAGGACTTTCTTCCAAGGTGCCTCCGAATGGACTTGAACTACCAACCTTTCACTTAGCAGCCATGTGCTTAACCATTTGCACCACCAAGGGACTCCTCTAGAGTTGGTAAGGGGCTGAAAGGAGACAACTTTCCGACACATAGTGTGTGGCTCTTCAAAATGGAGCTTAATTGTCAGTTGTGGGGATTTTACCCTTTGCTGTGTGGCCCTGGAGCTACTGGGGGGGATCCCAGCTTCTGCCTCTGAACAGTGAGGCTCTGGTCAGCTTGCTATGACTCCCTTATGCTTTGAGGAAAAGATGGCATAAGAAACACTTGGACAGTTTATTCCTTTTGTTTCTTCTTTTCTTCTCCTTTTTCTTTCTTCCAAGGGAGTGCCAATTATTCACCCAGGTGCTGCCACAGCAGGCGTGGAAGGCAAACCCTCAGAACAGACTTGGCCAGCTTCCTATCACTTGTCATTATACTGCAGTTTTCAGTCTCTTTCCATTTAAAAATCCTATACACAAGGGCCTACACATCATCATTACACTTGAAACCCAACATTTAATTCTCAGCAATGGGCATTAAGAACAGTTGCATTTCAAATTACACTAGTCTGTGGCATTCATTTTTTTTTTAATGCTCATTATATATTTCAAAGAACTTTTGGAGGTATTATTTTTTTGATGCAAAAAGCAATTTCCAGAAGATGTCAGCATTAGCATCCACATCATCATTGTTGATTCTGCTGCTACAAAGGATATAGAAATTCACTGACATATCCAAAGTTGTTGGGGTCAGGACACAAACCTCTGAATTTTTCATAAGGGCATATATTACATATCACCTGTGTTTTGGAATTTAAACTGTTAAAGCTGCTAAAGCAATATCATTGGGATTTTTAGATGTTAAAATGTCTTAATTCAACATTTTCCAAATATCTAGGAGACTATGCAGGTAGAAGGGGCTCTGATGATAAAGTTTGCCAGTGTGGTGATTTCTGAGTAGCTCGGAGGTGGGAGGGGTGGTAAGGCAGCATGACCCCATGAAGGCTGATGGTTCTGTTGAATACTCTGAGTTGCTCTATTTTTCACAAATTGGAATGCTCTTCTGCTAGTTGCAGACCCCAAAATATGAATTTAGTAGTTAAGCTTTGAACTGTCAGATTAAGTTTAGGTATGCTGTCCTTTAATTGTTCGGCAGCTAATCAAAAGTTTGGTAGTTTGACTCCACCAGCCACTCCTTGGAAATGCTATGGGGCATTCTACTCTGTCCTGTAGGGTTGCTATGAGTCGGAATCTACTTGACTGCAATGGGTTTGTTTTTGTTTTTGTTTTAAAATGCTGTCAGTGGCACTCTATGAAGTTCTGTGGTTGCTCTTTATCCTCATTTCTACAAAGGGATTCTATTCATTAGGAGCAGTCCTGGTGGCACAGTGGTTAAGCGCTCGGCTGTTAACTGAAAGGTTGAAAGTTCAGTGGTTTGCACTCACCAGTCGCTCCACAGGAGAAAGATGTAGCAGCCTGCTTTCATAAAGATTATAGCCTTGGAAATCCTATAGGGCAGCTCTGCTCTGGCCTATAGGGTCGCTATGAGTTGGAATTGACTCTATGGCAACAGATCTGGGTTTGGTTTTGGTACTCATTAGGAAACATAGTACAGTAAAACCTGTGAAAGCTGGAACCCGTGTAAGGCGGAAACTTGTCAGAGAAGGAAAGCTTAGATATTTTCCACTAATAGAGACAGACAGAAAAGTGGTAAGACTGTACCCTGTCAAAGGGGGAAAACCTGTGAGACCTGGAAAGACAAGGCAGTCCCATCGAGTTCTGTCTCTCACAGGTTTCACTGTACTTTAGGAAATGAGATAATTAGAAACATGGTTTTACCGGTGGTAAGAAAATATAATTTTACCTCACAAGAGGGCCTTGATAGAATAAAGACAATAATAATAGCAGTTGACATTTTTTAGCTTCATTTGATGAGACACTTTGCTAAGTGTGTACATCATTTAATCCTCTCAGTCACCCTATGGGATAAGTCTCATTATTACTCATGCTTTCAGATGAGAAAACTGAAGTTCAGAGAGATTAAGGAAGTTGTCCAAGGTCACATAGCTGGCAACTGATGGAACCGTGGGTGGAACCCAGATCTTTTGACTTCTGACTCTGTAACAAACAATGAGATTTAAAGTAAATGGTAGCTGATGTGATTTAAAAAAAAAAAAATTATTTTGTTGTTGTTGAGAATATACACAGCAAAGCGTCCACCAATTCAACAGTTCCTACATGTACAACTCAGTGACATTACCAAAAACCAAACCCATTGCTGTTGAGTCAATTCCGACTCATAGAGACCTTATAGAACTGTCCCAGAGTTTCCAAGGAGTGGCTGGTAGATTCAAGCTGCAGACTTTTTGGTTAGCAAACAAGCTCTTAACCACTGCACCACCAGGGCTACTCAATGACATTGGCTGATGTGATTTTGATAGACCTTTTTTCCTATAAAACTTTGCTTTTCCCAATTGATGTGACCTCTTTAGCTGCTGCTGTATGAACTTGCATCTAAAATTTTCAGTTTATTCAGACCTAGCAAAGCTTTCATCGTTGCTGGAAACTTCAGGCTTAAAGTTAGGTCTGAGCTTAAACATATAAAAGATTTGTAACCTTTTGTCTGTCTCTTTATGGCACTTGGGATATCTTTCTGTCTGTTGTTCTGTTTGTTTACTGCATGGTTGGAAAAGCAAGGTCTGTCTAGGCTGTTCCTTCTTATATGTGTAGAGAGAAAAGCATAAAGAGTGCAGTCTCTTCCTATGCTTTTTGTTAAAAAAGAGTAAGGGCCCACTGAGAAAAGCAAACAGAGCAAATTTTGCAAACCCACCTCCCAGCCCTCCCTTGTGTTTCAGCCCTTGTTTCCCTTTCCCCACTCAAAATCAATGTACAAAGAGAGACGCCGAGACAGGGACTCTGAAGGGGGTCCCTGGATAGAATTCATAGGGTCTGTGAACTTTGCCAGGAAAACAAATCACATCTTTATTTTCACTAACCTGTAACTGAAATTCATCATTTCCTTCAATTATAAATCTAGGCAGAAAACCATGTCTCTCTCAGCAGTACCTGTTACTATTGGCAATAGAAATTCAGATATTAACATAGTACATTATAGTTGTGGCAGATAACTCAAGATACTGTTTATCATTTCTTAAAGGTTACCCAAAAACAAACAAATGTTGTCATCGAGTCGATTCTGACTCATAGCCATCCTATAGGCCAGAGCAGAACTGCCCCATAGGATTTCCAAGGAGTGCCTGGTGGGTTCGAATTGCCGACCTTCTGGTTAGCATCTGAACTCTTAACCACTATGCCACCAGGGTTTCCTTAAAAGTTATAGTAGTTATTAAACCCATCGCTGCGAGTTGATTCTGACCCATAGCGACCCTACAGGACAGAGTACGACTGCCCCATAGGGTTTCCAAGGCTGTAATCTTTACGGAAGCAGACTGCCACATCTTTCTCCCGCAGAGTGGCTGGTGGGTTCGAACTGCTGAGTTACAGTAGTTATTAGACCTCTTCTAAGGCTTGTTATTCTGTGTATTAATAAAGAAGCACAGGTATTACAAAACAACAACTTAAAAAATATTTTCATAACCATATTTCAGTGTCATTGGCTTCCTTTGCAATCCTATGTATTTAAATTACGTATTTTAAAACATTATTTTGAGATGGTGGTCTCTTAGATTCACCAGACTGACAAAGGGGTACATGATGCCAAAAATAAATAAATACATACATACATACACACACACACACACACACACACACACACACACACACGCACGCACACGCACACGCACGTGCACACGCACACACGCATGCACACACACACACACACACACACACATATTTGCATACATGCATACATACCCCTCCTCTCAGCAGTTTATTTTCCTAAGGAAGTCAGTTTCTTAGGGGAAAGGTTGAGAACTATTTGATGTGTCCCTTTGATGGAGCAGAAGTTGTACCTGCAAAACCGTATAGCATCTTGCGCCTTGCTGAGCCCTGACGGAGTCACCTAAGGAGACACCCCCGAGGAGTGGGAGGAGCACAGGCTTTGGCTGAGCCAGCCTGAGCTTTAATCCAGTTAAGGCCACTTACGGACTGTGCAACCTCTGACAGATTACTTAATTTCTTTGAACATCAACATACTCATCATATGAGGATGCTGATTCTTTCCTTTTATGATGGCTGAGGATTAGAGACAATAAAATTAAAATGTCTAGCATATCCAAGTGGTTAATGAATGACAGCCACCACTATTAGTAATGGAACACACAACTAGGACATTCATTTGTGGCCTAGGGGTTTGTCTTAGCAGAATAGAGGTGGCTTGCAAGAATTAGTGACTCACTGAAATTTTCCAACACTCTTGGAAGGTAAGGTTTTTATAGTACATGTAATCCATATGATACATAGTTAACTACAGAGTGAATATTAGTTTAAAAACAAAATTAAAATTTGATTATTGTTTTCTTGAATTTCTGAAAGACTGAAATCCTATTTGCTAAATGCATTTTGTTTCTTTCTTTTGAGGTGTTGGAGAAAATTTGACAGATCCATCTGTTATAAAACCTGAAGACAAACAGTAAGTTAATTTATGATGCTTTCATTTAGAAAATTGCATTTATCACACGGTACAAGTTTTTATAATTTATAAACATATATATTTTTGCCTAAATTCTAGAAAGCCTTTGAGGCAGCTTACGTGTGTGTGTGTGTGTGTGTGTGTGTGTGTATGTTTATATATACACACCAATACAATAAGATTTTTTTTAAAAGACGTAGATTAGGAAATGGGGACAAAAAATATGGCAATAAAATTAGATTAAATCTGGAGTTAGGTTAGTACACATACGTTGTAAAGTCTAATGCTGTAGTCAGAATTGTGTTGCAAATTTGGCTCTGAGTTTTTTAGTGGCCCAAAGAAAAGAGACATCTGGGTGAATTCAGCATCTACGGGTTTCATGAAAACAGTGTCATAGGAGAAGCACAATTTCCTTTGTGGGCTACATAATGGAGTATTGCATCTTATCTCGGGCAGTCGCTTCCATCACATACCTGTAAAATGAAAGTGTGCTATTCAGTAGCAGCAAATGTATGAAGGTGAAAATGTCATGGCTGAAAATTGAAGCATCAGATGGTCTGACTTAATTCAGGGCTGAAGTTTACATTTTATAGTGGGATGAATGCTCTGAATGCCCTTTAAATTCTCATGGGCATTTTGTCCCATAACCAGGATTTGGGAATACTTGGCAGTAAAGGACTTGAGGTTATAGTCTTCTGTTAAATGTGGAGGAGACAGAAGTGATGTGCTGATTAAGGACTGGTCAGTATGGCAGGCAGAACAACAATAACACAAACAAGCTGCTGTTGATTCTATGCTAGAGTAGAACTATGCTTCAGAGGGTTTTCAATGGCTGATTTTTTTGGAAGTAGCTCTCCAGGCTTTTCTTCTGAGGCACTTCCGGGTGGACTTGAACTGCCAGTCTTTCAGTTAGCAGCTGAATGCGTTCACCGTTTGCACCAACCGTGGCAAACGGTGGAAGTTCTCGAGCATGAGCGTGCATTGGGATCACCAGAAGAGCTGGTTAAAACACAGATTTCTGGGCTCTACCCCCAGAGTTTCTGATTCAGTCGATTTGGGGTGAGGCCTGATAATCTGTATTTCTAAGAAGTTCCCAGATGATGCTGACTCTATAGATCTGGAGACCACACTTTGAAAACTGTTGGCATATAATGTTTTTACTTCTTAGTTGTCCTTATGTGTCTATACTTAGCACATGGACTGTAGAAAAACAATATAAAACTACATAAGTAGGCAATCTCTAAACATTAAAACCTGAAACTTTTATTCCCCGCCCCCCACAGGGACTCATATTATAAATATTCGCTGCTTTAATTCTCTGTTCTTTCAATGAACTATTTTAATAAAGTCCCATCTGTAGGCTTCTATGCAAAGAGGTCTTTCTAAAAGTGTTTTAGCTATTTAATTGAATAGGTGAACCAGAGAAGATAAAGGTCCATCATATTGCTCATAATCCATCCAATTCCTATGGTATTTGACCGTGGAGCCCATGTTGTAACCCTGAGGGTACACATAAAGGTTTTATTATTTTTCACTTTGGCTCTACTAATGTGTTTCTAGCTAAAAATATTATTTCTTCAATAGTCCCGTGTGCCCAAGGGTTTGTAGTAGGAATCTTGTACTATAAGCCCCTCCTTTATAACTTTGCAGTGAAAATTTTTTGCATATATAATGAACCAAGTTTATGTATACCCTGGCTATCATTTATTACATTTTAAACTTGGCAGATATCATTTACTATGACCTGAATATTTCTATCTTTTAGAATTCTAAGAAGATTTTATCATCCTACTTGACAGCTGAGTATTTAATTGCATTCTATCAGGCAGTTGGTCTCAGTTTCTATTAAGGTCACCTGGGGAACTTAAAAAAAAAAAAAAAAAAAAGATGCCCAGGACTGGAATCAAATCAGAATCTCTGAGAATAGGGCCCTGCTATCTGTATTTTTTTTTTTTATTTTATAAAGTTCCGCATGTGATTCTCACAGGCAACCAGAGTTGGGAACTTCTGTCTTAGGGCAAACTAAGAGTAGGAGTTCTGGAAACTGATAGGACGGTATCATTGTGGTCTGCCTGATATGTCCTCCAAATTTTGGGTGAAGTCGCTCTTCCTGGTAAAGATAACAAGAAGTCCTATTACCTCAAACTGGTGGGAAATTACATCTAACTAGTTTAAGGAGGTTGTCATTTTTTTAATGCCTCCTGAGTGTTAGGCCCTGGTACCTGAAGTGTGGTCCATGGACCAGCAGTGTTGGTATTATCTGGGAGCTTGTTAGAATGCAGAATCTCAGGAGCCTCCCTAGACCTACTGAATCAGAATCTGCATTTTTCACAAGATCCTCAGGTGTCAGGCATTAATTAAAGTTGAGAAGCACTGACTTAAGTGAGTGCTTTCCCATATACTATTTATTTTAGCCTTGACAACAAGATGGGAGGTGTCTTAGTCATCATCCAGTGCTGCTGTAAAAGAAATACAAGTGGATGGCTTCAACAAAGAGAAGTTTATTTCCTCACAGTAAAGTAGGCTAAAAGTCCAAATTTAGGGCGTCAGCTCCAGGGGAAGATTTTCTCTCTGTGTTGGCCTTCTCATCAGTGTTCCCCCGGACTAGGAGCTTCTCCGTGCAAGGACCCTGGGTCCAAAGGACACACTCTGCTCCTGGCACTGCTTTCTTGGTGGCGTGAGGTCCCCCTGTCTCCCTGCTCACTTCTCTCTTTTATGTCTCAAGAGATTGCCTCAGGACACAATCCAATCTTGTAGATTGAGTCCTGCCTCACTAACACAACTGCCACCCATCCTCCCTCATTAACATCACAGAGGCAGGATTTACAACGGATAGGAAAATCGCACAATACAGGGGGAATCATGGCCCAGCCAAATTGATACACACATTTTTTGGGGGACATAATTCAATCCATGACAGGAAGTAAGCATTTCCCATCTCAGTTCACCAATGAGAAAGCTGAGGCTCAGTGAAGACGGTAATTTGCCTAGGGAAGAGGGTCAATGAAAAGGGAATAGTTCTTTATTAAAAGAGAAGATACTTTTGTGGGGTAAATTCTAATAGTGTCTCTGATACCTATTGTCTCAATTTCCCACAGCCCTTTGCCTGTGAAGACAGAGTTATTAGGCCTTGTCTGCCAACTCCTGTCAGGCCCCTTGATTTAGTTCCTCAGGTCACTGAGCCTAGTGGAGGCTGCTTTGGTTTTTGATAGTTTGGGATAGTATATTTTAACTCACTGCCTTGATTGTTTTGGGCATTTGACAAGTATAAAACGGTGATGAGACGTTCGTTAGTAAATGTATATATAAAATAAAAAAAAACTAAGCTCATATTGCCATCGAGTTGATTCTGACTCATAGTGACCATATAGGACAGAGTAGAACTGCCCCATAGGGTTTCCAAGCCTGTAATCTTTACGGAAGCAGACTGCCACATCTTTCTCCCACGGAGTGGCTGGTGAGTTCAAACCACTGACCTTTTCGCTAGCAGCCAAGAGCTTAACCACTGTGCCATCAGGGCTCCTGTTAATCTATGTATAGATGGCACTAATTAGCATTTCCTTGCATGTGGAACCAAACTGCCACCTGCTTTTCCTGTGTTGTGAAAAATCTGTAAATCAGCTAGTCATATCTTTTTTTTTTTTTTAAATTTAGTTATCTGAGGCTGTAAGGCTCTAGGCAGACTATAAGGTGTAAACGCAAATAAATGTTCCTGCAACCCTCCTTCCACTCTCCTCTGCACAGGAAGTGGTCAGACCCCTGATATACACATTTTATAGTCATTTTGATTCTCTTGCCTTAGTTTTCACAAAGTTTGTGGAGGGAAATGATTTAGCATACTGCTTTTATCTTTTGAGAATCAGTATTACATGTCTAAGTTGAGAGTTTTCATGCTTTACTTTGAGGGCAGAAGTGACAGGTATGGAATGCAAAAGGGTAAAATATTCCAGTGGGGTCAAGCTGGAGAGGATATAAAAAGGATGTCTTCAATTCCAATGACTAATACCTTCATCTTGCACTTGACGGCATCGTAGAGTTTGGGTACTAATACAGGGAGAGTCTGCTTCTTTGCCATATTCAGTTTCTCCTTATTGCATTGGCTCCTTACCAGATGGGCTGAAAGAGAGAAAGAGTTAACAAGAGCCAGTTTATGCAGCCGGGTAAATACCACCAGAGCTGTACTTTGTAAGAGCGATTGAGTGACCAGGAAAGTTAATCCTGGGTGTCTGTTCACTTTGTCTTCCCAAGAGATTTCCTCCACCTACTCGCGTCGCCTCAGAGCAGAGAGGCAATCTGAGATCAAACTGACATCAGCCCTCATTCTGAGCTTGGCACATCTTCAGAGCAGCTAGTGTTATTCTGCCAAAAGGAAGTGGAAATTGAGATAAATGTTTCAATCCTCGGATGGAAAAAAGTCCATTTTTACACGACGTCCCTTTTGAAAAACCACATTCCTTAGAAGCGAAGTTTATTGTTTCCTTTTGTGATAGTTTGCTTTTCTTTTTTCTTAGGACTTGGTATTTAAGAGTGGTAATTGAGTTCAGATTTTAAAATGTACTGTTTCCACTGTGCATGCCATTAAAATAAAATATTAACTTTCATAAAATTTCTTTGGAAGTATTTCTGATGTGCTGCTTTCCATAGCGTGTAGAATGTCAAAATCTGAAGAATAATGGTTGTGCGTGATATAATAATGAATGAACATTGATCCTAGAATCTGCTAAGGATCTATTATAATTATAAACCAAAACAAAAACCAACCCCACTGCCACTGAGTCGATTCCAACTCATAATGACCCTATAGGACAGAGTAGAACTGCCTCATAGGGTTTTCAAGGCTGTAAATCTTTACGGAAGCAGACTGCCATGCCTTTCTCCTGTGGAGTAGCTGGTGGGTTCAGATCACTGGCCTTTCAATGAGCGGTCAAGTGTTTGACCACTTACAGAGTATCCCAAATGTGCCTAACATCTACAATTCTATTTGTAATTTGGTTGCCTACATTTAACATATGTAGTTTACTTCCACAAACACTTTGTCTAAAAGTGGTCTTATGTTTCCAGGAGAGATTGCAGCTATAGCATTTTTCATGTTAGAAGGCAGCGATTGCGAGAGACTCGAGCACTTCCAATAGCTGCCTTCTTTGTGAGGTGTTTGTTTTTGAGGACATCGGTTATTGTTAGAAAAGTATCCGGGTTTGAAACAATACATATGAATCTTTTTTAGAAGATGTGTCCCATTATAAATTTATTTCACTTTTATACCTTATCTTTTTGGGTATTCTAGTAGAACATTTGGTAATGAATGTCATTCTCTCACCCCATATGCATTAAAAAGGGTCTCGGTGTATTTTGTACCTAGAAATTTCACTCTTCTATCAGATTAGTGCTGAAATGCGTTTCACAGTAGGTCTTGGAGTTGGGTCCAAAGATTTAAGTGCATTTGAATTTTAAATTTGCAAGCCGAACATTGTTGCCTCCCCCAAAGGGCTCTGTTCTTTGTTGGCTTCTTCAAGTTTACTGGGTTACTATGGGAGACGGTTCGGTATCTTAGAGAATCCTAGTGGAGTTCCTTTTTCTTCGCTGTGATCTAATTGATATTCTGATATTTCCTCTAGATCAGGAGGAATGGTGTTTGGACCAGCCAACTTAGGGGAAGAAGCAATTAGAAACTTCATTGCAAAACATCGTTGCAACTCCTGCTGCCGGAAGCTCAAACTCCCGGGTATGCCCCAAACAATTCTACTTTCCTCGAAGTAAATCTCTTGTAGAACAACATCCATCGTAACCTGGGATTAGGTAGAAAATCTTAATCACATTTTTATCTTATTTGCAGTCAAGGCTTGACTTTCTGACTGCAAAATTTCCAAGTCTCTAAAGGGATTAAAAGGGCAGGGATTTACTTCAGATTCTGCCAAAATGTGATAAAACAACATTGCGCCTGATACTTGTCACACAGTCACTCCAACGGAAAAGTTCTATCAACTTAAATGGGGTAAAATTGGACTAAGGCAGGTCTCTGCTCCTCCCCTTTGGGTCTTGCCCACTCCTTGCTGATGGCAGTAACATGGTGCCCCAGTATTTCTACTGTATTCTTTTTTATCCGTTAAGACACCGGGGAGGGAAACAGCAGCTGTCAATCAAAGTAGCTGTTTTTCAGTACAAAAACATGCCACTTTAAACACATATTGCACTATTTATTTATTTTTTTCTGATTTGATATATGGCACATTTTCTCTGAAACCAATATCATCACCTTTCTGTGTCTTGCTAACAGAAAAGCAAGCCGCTGAAGGTCTGTGCCCCACCCCCAAAACGGCAGTCCTGGCTTAGCTGCTCTGTGATCCCTTGTTGCATTCTTTTGTCTCAGAGGGATGCTTTCTGTCCCTATCAGCTTGTTCCCTCTTTTTCTTAGGCCATACCAAGCTTGTTCTTAGAATGGAATTTCACATATTTTAAGCTGAGAAGTCCTTCCCACTTTAAATTAAAGTGTCATACCTCAAATTGGAAATCAGTAAAAGATCATCATCCATTGTAACCTGTATGGAGCCGGGGTAAATTTACAGGAAAGAAGGATAATTTCTAATCTTGTTGAAGTTAGAGGTAGGAGGACCTCTTGTGGGCAAGACCTAGCAAAAGGCTGGTTTTTGGCTGGTTTTTGGAGCAGGGCCAGACTTGGCATGCCTCCAGTTTCAGTGGGAAGTAGAGAGTCAGTCAGGGGTGCACGGTGAGGGTAGTGGGTATGCAGGTGGGGAGGTCGAACTGTAGCAAAGAGGGGAAGGCTGCAGTGCTCAGCTTACAGCTGCCCAGGACTTGCTCTCAGCAAACCACACGCTACATCTAGGCAAAGAGATCAGTCCACAGCACATTGGCTGGTGGGCAGAGCTGACCACCTGGCCTCCTGCTGTGGTAAAGGGAGTCCAGGAAGAGGCCAGGGCTGGGCTGAGGGGCCTCAGGGCCTCCAGCTAAGGGGCTCTGCATGAGGCAGGAGCTGACAAATACCTGAGTCATCCATGGCTTCTCACAGGCTAGAGTTCAGCCCATTAGCTCAATGTTCTCAGGCACTGGCCTCTTCCCAGGCCTGACTCATTGCGCCCTAGACAGGGCAGCCTCCCATTCTGGGAGACCCAAGGCCTACCCAGGAGAAAGGGAGGCTTGAAATCTGATTCGCTGCTTCCAATCCTTGAGCCCAGTGAGCGATTCTCTATGATTAAGGTTGAAATAATTTTACCTACTCTGGTGGATTTTGGGAGTTCTGGTGGCACAGTGGTTAAGCACTTGGTTGCTTATGGCTGGTTGGAGCCCACCAGCCGCTCTGTGGGAGAAAGACGTGGCACCTTGCCTCTGAAAAGATTATAGCCTTGGAAACACTATGGGACAGTTGTACTCTGTCCAGTAGGGTAGCTATGAGTCAGAATCGACTCGATGGCAATGGGTTTGAGTTTTTTTTGGTGGGTTTCGAGTGCGTAATTCAATAATTCCTTCATCTCTAGACTTAATCAGAGTTTCCTTCCAAAACCTTAGTTAGCACATTTAAGTGGAAATCAGAAACATCTTCATTACTCAGACATTTGGTAATCTGAATTAAAAAGTTTAGTCTGGAAAAAAGAGTTAAGAATGATTTTCTTTTTTGTTTGATTGTGTCTCACTTCTTCTTCTTTTTTAAAGAGAGCTGGTTTAGGCTAGTGTATGAGAGTATGGAATCCAGAGCCAGCCAGGTTGAGGTCATATCCAGTTTTGCTATTTATTATCTCTGTGCCCTTAGGTCTCTGTTTCCTCATCTGTAAACTGGGGGTAATAGCACCTATCTCATGAAAATGATGTGAAGTAATATAATGTAAAACACATAGTGAGTGTTCAGTAAATATGCTTTATTATTTAAGTACAATACTTATTACTTTTCTGCCCAGATGATCTCCATTTAACATCAAACAACAATAAAAGGAATACATGTTGAAAGTTAGAAAATTGAAGCAGCATGGCACAAAATTTAAAATTTAAAGCCCGCCTTCCTCTATACTTTTCTTACCAAAGCCTGCCCCTATTAATAGTTTCTTCTGATAATTTTCTTCTTCAAATGGGAGAAGGAGGTTTTAGGAAGCATTGGAGGAAGCTTTTATAGGTGAGTGCCAAGCCTATAGTACAGCTTTGTTGGAGAGAACTGACCACTGAAATCTAGAGACCACCGTTTTGGCTGACACCCCTGGTCCTGCTTGTCATTGAACAGTGACAATGGCTTGTTTGCTGTTTGCCCTTACTTAACTTCAGCCAGGTTTTCAAAGAACAGAATCTTTCCTCCCCCTACACAATAAACATATGCCTAAAAGAGTATTGAGAAGTTAGAATCACACAGGGGTAGGAGGGGAGAAGCTTTTAGTTGGACGTGGTAGAGTGTATGAGTTCCACATATCCATGGCTGGGGGAAGCAGTCCTCTCTAAACTCTTGGTAATGCCTAGCATCTAATCTATCCATGTGAAATTGTGTTCTAGAGCATCCCCTATAACTGTCTAAACTGTCTGCCTTGCAGATTTAAAAAGAAATGACTATAGCCCTGGAAGGATAAATTCCACCTTTGGACTTGAGACCAAAATAGAACCAGCTGAAGAGTTTCCATCAAGGGAAATGAGCAGTGATTCCTTGGAAGACCTCACACGGTTGTAAAAAGGGAGATGTAAGAAGGAAGGTTGGTGGTTTGAATCCACACAGAGGCACCTCAGAAAGAAAGGCCTGATGATCTACTTCCAAAAAATGAGCCATTGAAAACCCTGTGGATCACAGTTCTACTCTGACACACATGGAGTCTCCATGAGTTGGAGTTGACTTGATGGCAACTGTTTTTTTTTTTAATTTTTTTAAAAGAAGATGACAGCCATTGTCCTCCCTTCCCCGAACTGTATGGTGACAGGACATTGATTATGGTAGAGCCTCTGTCAGGATAGACTTACACTGTGGGCCTCCCTGGGACATGCCTTCTGAGCCACCCATCTCCCCCTGCCCAAACACCTCATTGGGATATGATGAAAGGTTTCTTCTCAGTATTGACCTCTCTGCAGGGGCACTTCACATGTGTGCTTAATTCTCACATTCCACATGAGTACATGTGGACGAGTTAGCTGGGGATATTGCTTCTTCATACCCCATTGCTTTAGCTGGTCAGTCAGAGCCCTTGGAGCAGAATGCTGGGCAGTAAAGAACCAGTGAAAGGAATTTAATTTATTTTCTCACTCTGTGTGCAGACCCTACCCCTCACGGCTATTCATCACCTCACATACATATTGTATTTATGTATATATGTGTGCATAAAAAAGTTATTTGACTTCTTTGTCTCTGCTTTCCAGCAGCACAGGCCTTTGAAAGTAACTACAACAGGGGAAAAATGGAATGAGTATGTGTTTGTATAGATTGTAGCACACCCCTGCTGCACAAGCTAACCCGTAAAAAGTTAGTATCCTGGTGAATTCTAGATGGGTTTGAGGTATTGTCAGTGAATCATATGATACCGGGGCATTTCTCTGACAGAAAGGAAGAGGGAAATCTAAAACAAATGCCCTTGTATCTTTTTTTTTTTTTTTTTTTTTTTTAATAAGAGAACAACAATATATGAGACTGGAAATTATTAAGAAATATTTTCCCTTCTTTTAAGCTCAGGGTATTATCGGTTAGAGAGTTGACTAAGTCGATCTGTAAAACACCACACCCTTTTCTAAAGCTGTGTATATAATATGACAGGTTAAATTACTCCATGTCAGGCCCTATGGGGAAAGATGTGGTTTCTGACTGAAAACATGTTTCACAGGTGTTTGCTTTGTTCCAGTGCCATTTCATTGGCTTACGTAGAACGCTGTTTATGTTTTAAGGATTGCCTGAGAATACGTAATCAGTTTGAGGCCTGAAGTGAAGGATTCTAGAAGCTGCACTACACAGCATGTTTGGGGGACCAGTTGTCCCACCGACACACCAGGTGGCCCTACCTCAGAGCAAGTGCAAGAGTACACACAAGGAGGAGAAGGAGGGCTGGGGTATCCTCTCTTCTCCCCTCCCCTCCTCTCCTCCTTCCATCTATCTCCCTTCTGTATTATAGAGCTTTCCAATCTACCAGCAACAAACCTGGTGGGTTTGAAAAATTTCAACTTAACTTTATCTTTAGCCCTCACGTTAGCTGACTTGCTTCTGAGCCTGCTTTAAAAATCTACACTCCTGCCTTCTGAGGTTATAATTCAGGGAAAATTTTGCCCAGGCAGAAGGAGATGGAAAGTCACAGATTTAGTTTGCCAGTGTTCCTGTTTTACGTTGTGAGTTTGAGTTGCACAAGCACTAATTTATACCTCTTTTACCTTGGTCTTGGAGGTAGGGAGAAAGTGGAGATTTGGGTGATTTCTTCATTGGCAAGGAGGATAAAAAAGTTAATTCTTTTTTAGGGGCTTAACTGCTTTATCGTATTCTGTGAATCAGTAAGGAAATTTACTGGTACTTCTTCAATGCTATGTTCAACGATGGACAGAGGCAGAGTTTGCCGGTCCAGGGGCTAAACTAAAGGCATTAATTCATTGGTTAAATATTTGTTACCTGGAATGTAACTTGAAAGCAAATACATTTTGATTTCACCCTTTTGTGTTGTGCTTTTTTTCTTTCTTTTTAGAAAGTCAACAGAATGACATTTTAAAAAGATGAATACTGGGATTGCTGACATGCCAAATACCTATGTGACAGTCTTGACTTAGAGTGATTCATGCATACAAAAGGATGGGGTATTCCTTCAATCTTTCATTCCATTTTATTCAACAGATAGTTATTGTCTTTTCTTTCCTGTGTTAATGATGAGGACGCTGTGATGAACATGACATTTCTCTGCCCTCAGAAAGCTTAATGTTTCGTGTTTCTTTCTGTTTGTTTTCTGTTTGAAATCTGGATTTCTAGTTAGTGCTAAAAAAGTTGACTCCTGGAAAATGTCTAATCCAGGGATGTGTCTCATCACTTTGTCAGTGGGCAATACATGCAAACTGGGGTAAGAGAATTAGCACAAATGAAAGGATACAGCTAGAGCTAGTCTTAGGAACCACTAAGGAAAATGGACTGTATAACCCTTATATGGGCACCAGAGGCTATATTGCAGATGGGGTCTGATTCTGCGGTCAGAGAGGCGGCCAGGTTCCAGTAGCCATCTCCTGAAGGCATCCTGTGCACAGGAGTTTTTGTTAATGCTCTCGGCTGCTAACTGAAAGTTGGCGGATCGAGTCCACCCAGAAGCATCTCAGAAGAAAGGCCTGATGATCTACTTGTGAAAAAATCAGTTATTGCAAACCCTATGGGGCACAGTGCTAACACCCATGGGGTTGTCATGAATTAGAGTCAACTTCATGGCAACTTGGTGGGTACATTCCTTAAGTGACTTCTGCCCCATGCTGTCTTAAAACTTACAGCTCTGGAAAACAAACTCAGATACGGTTTTTGGTATTTCCCATCCTGTTATTCTTTTCTGTGGCTTTGCAAAACAAATACTGGTGACCAAGACTTCCCAACAACCCTTCATTCAATGCTCTTTTTGGTAAGAGTTTTGTTGTCGTTTGTTACTGTTGTTGTTTTAAGAGAGACAGACCACTCTGGTCTAGAAGTCATGACATAGATGCCCCTGTCGTGTCTTGTTGTCCCTCTCCACCAGTCACCAGCATCTAAACAAAGCATGGCACATACTAAGCTTTTAAAATTTTGTTGAACGAAATAGTAAGCCCTTCAAATGATAGTGGATTTCATCCACTAGGTAATAAATCAGATTTGCATTTTTAATCTATAAGGAAATGATTACCAATTCCTTAAGACCCAACACAATTCTTTTGATCTCTCTCTGTTTTAATTTTCCGGGAAACAGCTTCTAACAACCTACACCTTGTCTATTCTCAACCAGCTCTTGTCCTTACCATCATCAGTGATAATGCCAGAGTACAGTCCTTCTTCACTGGTGACTATTGAAATGAGGTGATAACTTCCCAGAAACTGCCTAGAAATAATCACTTTATTACCCTTTGAAAAGAAGATAGATAGAAAAAGTCATTTGAAAGATGGTTCATTACCATGCCCTAGTACGATTTCTTTACTCACATCTCTCCAAAGTATGAGAAAGGGAGGATTATTTTCTGAGGTTGGAATTTGAAGGCTGTGTGTTTGCCTCTTTGAAGTCTTGGTATTTAATTTTCTGTAGTCATTTCTTGGGCAATTTTCTAAGAAACTGGTTGAAGCTAATTTATCATAAGTAAAAGTCAAATGACAGAAAAGATTTTTTTTTTCCCCAACAGCATTTTATTCCACAGAGGTTAGCTTCTGAAGGAAAATGAGACTTAAATAGCATTTCAAATCTCCAGCTACATGGGTGGGTACACAGAATAGAAAGGTTCTGGAAAACACTGATTTTTTATTTAGCACAGTTATTACTTTGTGACTTTTCTTCCCAGACCATGATGTCCAGATAAGATGTTGTATGTTTGTGAAAAACCCTCCTAAAAATAATTATATTGGTTGCTTAATTTTTCAAAGAAAAACCTTTAGTGCTCAAGGCATAACAAACTTTGGTCTCTCCTTTGCTTTTCTCAGACTTTTGGTATAACTGTGTAAGATTTGTTTCACCTTTCTGTTTACCCCTAACTGAAACGGAGATGAGGGTACTTACCTCTTCAAACAAAAGTGAGAAATAATGGAAGCATTTAGAAAGTCCTTTGAGAATCTCATTTAAATGACTTCTTATGAGCCTGGGATCCAGTTCAATAAGTAATAAGGGGTTTTCATTTTTGATATTATGTGATCGTTATTTAATGTTTACAGAGGGTCCTCAGTGGACCTGTTTCAGTGTAAACACAAAAGTGATTTCTTCTATTTCTCCTTTTCTGAAGGGGAAAAAGCTCATCGCTCCTTTTTCATTTTGAAGCTTAATTAAATAGTTCAGAATCAAGACTTCCACCATTCTACAGTGTCTCCTATTTATTTTGCTTTTTTGCTGGATTTAGGCTTACTGAGCTTATTTCTTTTACTATCCTCTGCCAAATAAAGCCTCCTAGGAGAAGAAGTACAGCCCAAAGCTGGCTATCATTGGTGACGTTTATGGACATGAAAAGAGAGTAGGTTCAGTATCTTTTAAAAAAAATTATTATTTTTGGTGAAAATATACTCAGCAAAATAGGTTTAGTGTCTTGATGCTTGTAAAAGTGAATGTTTTATGAAAATTTGAACCAGTGATTATTTACATTTTGTCAGTATAGGAAGTATAGTAATAAAATTCTGGTCTACAGTTTGCCAGTATCTTCTTTTGGCAACTAACTTCTTTGAGAATTCTTGTCTTCTCCTAGTGACGTTTTTCACTATGACTCTTTAGAAATTCCATGTACTAAATTAGTCACAAAGTCTTCGCAGGCATTATGGTAGAAACCCTTTTACTAATGAATGTCCAAATGTGGACATAACAATTGCCTTTTGCTGGAGGGCTTTTGGGGAATCATCATTGTCTTCATGTGATTGAACTTTGGCTTCTAATGACTCTCTTGCTTTGTATCTTATTGGTCACCACGTAAGAGATCACGGAGCTTTAAGATGCTTTGATAACCAGAAGAAACCCTTGGTGTGTTGCTGTATTCTGAAATTCTCTACTTGCCCTTGACATTTTGGAGACTTGGGGATGGGATGGGGCTTGGAGAGCAGAGGTATTGGTAACAACAATTAGCTATTTGTTGGTCAACATAACAATATTTACTGTTTGAGGAGCCCGTGGCATAACAGTTCAGCGCTTGGCTACTAACCGAAAGGTTGGTGGTTCGAACCCACTTGGCGGCTCCACAGGAGAAAGACCTGGAGGTATGCTCCTGGAAAACACTATGGGGAAGTTCTACTCTGTCACACGGGTTTGATGTGAGTCAAAATTGACCTGGCACCTAACAACAACAGTGACATGCCAGTTTATTGATTTATAGTGAAAAATAGAACCTGTGCAAACTATAATATTTTCATCAGTCTGACCATCACACTGTGTCCCTGGAGGATGTGGAACTTGGATTATAATCACAGAGTTTCTTGAAGTGCATAGAATCAGAACAAAGAGAGTTAGGTAAATCACATTTTAACGATGTCAGGCTAAGACACCCCATTTCATCCCATCTTCTCCAGAGGGACGAGTCTGCCAGTGGGAGTGGAATATCCAAAGTCTGCGGTACTCCAGACTGAATTCCAAAGGAAGCGACAGAATATTAAGTGGCTTTTAGATCAGCCTTGAAAAGCATGGGCCATGATGAGAAAATATTTCTTTTCTTCTATCTTCCTCCCTCTCCTACTTTCTTTTTTAATGAGAGGTCTTATGGGCCAGCCCCAGAAATAGCACACATCATTTTGTTTACATACCATTGACTAGAACTCAATCATAAGTTCACACCTATCTGCAAAGGAGACTAGGAAATAGCAGTCTAGCTGTATGTCCAAGAAAAAGAGAACAAGGATTTTGATGAACAGCTAGCGATCACTTACAAATGGATTATTTATTCTGGTCCAATTCCTCATTTAATTGAGTGTCATTCTGGAAGATGGAGTGTTCTTTAGAATGGCTTTGGAGTGTGATTTTTTTCCTTTCTACAGAAATGTTTAATAAAAATTCCTCTCTATTTAGGACATGTACACTATTGACGAACTCTCTGTATCCTCTTGCCCCAGACATCTTCAAAATCTCATCAGCTATATTTCCTTTTATTTTTTCGTAATTCATTTACAATGGCACAATCTATTGGGCACAAGAAGTAAAATCTAATTGGAATGAAAGCCGGATTTATTGAGCAATGTTAATTTGATGACACCTATAAAGTACGTCCATTGTAACTCTCACTGCTTGACCCTACCCATCTCTCTCCTACTATCACTCTAAGCAACATCGTGGGAAATCAAACATTTCTTGTCCTCCTTTCTAAATTGCATACAACCAGCCAGCAGGCAAAGAAGCAGTGAGGTAAGAGTAAAAATTTACATAAGGAACCTATTAATATACGATACAAAGGAGGGTGCTGTGGAGAATGTTAATTCGTTTCCTACACTGAATGGCCATGCGCACTGTAAATTTTCACCATGGCAGGAGCTAAGTTGGAGGTAGAAATCTTATATATACACGAGAGATGGGAATAGACTACATTTTATGAAAAGGGTTAATTATCATGTACCTTTTCTACAAAGGAAACCCTGGTAGCATAGTGGTTAAGAGCTAAGGCTGCTAACCAAAAGGTTGGCAGTTCAAATCCACCAGGCGATCCTTGGAAACTCTATGGGACAGTTCTACTCTGTCCCATAGGGTTGCTATGAGTCAGAATTGACTCGATGGCAATGGGTTTTTTTGGTTTTTGGTTTTTCCACAAAGTAGAAGAACTTAAAATGTGTTCTGATTTTAAAACTTGGGTTCATAAGCCTGAAAATGATTTTTAAGAGTCATTTTGCATCATTTCTTGGAAGGGCACTGGGTGACAAATTGAAACATTTTAACGGTATGTTTGAATTTATCAGATTTCAAAATTGATGACATTTCTAGGGTAATGTTATGTAGATTTTTGATCTACTCTTTTTTAAGCCCTTTAAGAACCTTGGCTGACAGTGTAGGTAGACAGACTTTGTGACCTTTTTGTAACTGCCCAGTGACTTCTTGAATGCTTTATTGATCCAGTTACTGATTATTGATTTAACTAATATTAATTGAGCACCCAGCATTTGCTAGGCACTGTGCCAAGATTAGTAATGTTGGATGCCTGCCCTCAAGTATTTATAGTTCCATCGGAAGACAGACATGCTAAACAACTTCATTCCATCAAGAGCCACTGGAGTCAAGAAAAGGGGGGACTTCCACTCTCCAGGGAAGGGAAAGCTTCACAGAAAAAGATAAGGAGTTTACTTGGTGGAGGGAATAACACCTCCTCCATATGGAGAGATGGAAGTATGTTTGAGGAGTGGTGAGCAGTCGTGTGGTTAATTCCTAGAGTACTTACGGGCTAAGGTAGGAGGGGTGGTAGGAGATGAAGCTGGAAAGAATGTTTGAGTCATTTTAAAAAAGCCTTCCATGTAATTGTAAAGAGTTAAGTTTCATCTTGCAGAGCAGGGGGTGGGAGGTTAGGGAAGGTTTTAAGCAAATGATTCTGAGTTAATTAATTCAACAGGCATGTATTATTCATCCACTTGGCTTTGGAAGTATAACACCGAATAAGATGTAGATGCTACCTGTAAGGAACTTAGAGTTTAGTGAATGATTGCAACCAGTAGAGAAGGCACTAAAGGTATTTTTGGAAGGGCTTTAGTTGCTCATATCATCAACCTCTTCCATATTCATTCATACCACCATCACAATCATTATTTCTGACGTGGCCAGTGGAAGTTTTCAGAACGTTAAGTGTGTCTTTTGAAAACATGGATATTTTATTGATTATAGTATAAAACCCATGTAAAAACAATGTACTTGATACACAAGCAATAAAAGTTTCCCAGCCCACCCCAACCAGATTGCTTCTTCCCCATGCGTGTCCTGTACAGGAATTCTGGAGTATCCAGCTATTGCAGGCATTACTGACATGGATATAAGTTGTTGCTGTAATATATGTGCACTAAGGGACACACCGACCCAAACCAATTGTTAGAGCACAATGTGGTGAGTGATGAGAGAGACAGTACATGTGGAAACTATCATATGGCACTTAGCCTGCAGGCTGGGATGATGTGGTGAGGGGAGGCTTCCTGGATAAAGCTTGCTCTGAGTCGCAGGGAATGAGAAGGCATTGGAGATGAAGAACGGGAAAGGGCATTTCAAGCAGGGGAGACTCCAGGGAACAGGAGTGGTTTGGTTTGACAGGAGCATCACGTGATCTGGAAGGACTGCTCAGGCAGCTCCATGGAGGCAGAGGGTGGGAAAACTGTATGATCACCCAGACAAATAAAAGGCTTTGAAGAAAATGTTCAGCTCATTTCCCCAAGATCTATTCCTTTATAAACAGCCAGTGGATTCAAGTGAGATGTAGGGGGAGAAAGGATACACTTAAAAAAAATTAATGAGTTAATTGTTTTTTATTATGGTAAATATATATTTAACAAATCATTTACCTTTTCAATATTCTTCACATGTACAATTCAGTGACTAATTACGCTTATCATGTTGTTCAACCATTACAAAATGGTGATGGGAAAATTTGAAAGTCCACTTTGACTTGATATAAAAACAAAACAAAACAAAACGGACCCTTGCTATCTAGTTGACTCAGACTCATAGCGACCCTATAGGACAGAGTAGAACTGCCACATAGGGTTTCCAAGGCTGTAATCTTTATGGAAGCAGACTGCCACATCTTTCTCCTGAGGAACAGCTGGTGGGTTCCAACCAGTGACCTTTTGGTTAGCAGCCGAGCGCCTAACCACTGCACCACTAGAGCTCCTTATTAACTCAGTATAGCTCTCCCCAAAGTGCATTCTCCTGCTCTAAGAAATCCCACAAGACAATGAAAGTCATGATCCCTGTGTAAACTGCCTGCCCTCCTCTACTTTTCAAGGTCGTTGGCATCTCTTTTCATGATCTGCATGTCCTGGTCTGAGAAGGGGAGTGTTGCATATATAAGGCTGGCTGACTTAGCTCAGAACGCGTGGGCTGCCTGGGTCACTAAGAGACCGATTTCCACTGGACCCAGGGTCTGAACTTGGAGACTCAAGAGAAGCAGATGGAGAAAAAACAAAAAGACCGTAGGTGTGCATGATTTAAAAAATGGAAAATGGCCTTGCCTCCATTTAATTTTTGCAAAGAAAACCAAGTAAAAGATTAGTAACGAAGGTTGCAGGCTCTAGCAGGGAGTGACATTTTAGCTGACCAGATAGGGTTTCTTACGAGGCTACAGATCCTTGACCCTCCTCTCGCTGGGGTCTCAAACACACATTACCCCACTCAGAGGAGTGTGAGGCATCTGTTCGGGCTTGGTCTGGTCGCTGTGCAGCCTGTGCTTTCTTTACCAAGACAAGACAAGGCCAAGAGTTTACCTAACGAGATGAAAAGAGATGCGGTGAACAGTTTCCTAATCTTAGCCTCCATCACCTTTCCTAACCACGAACCTTCCAAAATGTCCTAACCAGACACTGTCGTCCAGTCATTTCTCTTTTCCTGCCAATATTAACTGATTGGCCCTGTCAAACGTTTGTGGGCCGTGAGCCTGATCCTTGAAGTCTCTGTCTCCTGACCCCTGCTCTTGCCAAAAGCAATTCCAACCTCAAGAATAAATATTTAAATTGTGCATCTTTGATATACCTGTGACTCACACAGAGAAAGTATTTCAGTAGGCTTTGGAGAATTAGCTGAAAAGTCCGAATTGGCCTCCAGTTAAGGAAAGATTCTACTGCCCAGAGCTCCCTTCAAGGTCACTTGCTGCCCAGGATAGGGCATTTTGGTGCTTTTTGTGAGGGAGAAGGCCATGTAAGGCCAGGCAGTACCGGCAGCCTGTGGCCTTCTCTGCTGACACAGAAAGCTTTCATGCCTTCTCATCTTATTTTTGGCCTCAGGCAAGTACAGTAACCTCCCACTGGTCCAGCCGCGATCAAGACAGTCACCCCAGCCTCCATGATGAGCCCCCCAACCCCAGCTAGGATCTGAACTTGTGGTCCCGAGAGCAGGATGGATTAGTGCCCAGGGCTCCCACGCTGACTCTATCAAAGCTTTTCTCTGCACATCTCCATTATGTGAACAGCTCTGTTAACCAAACCTATTATCTTTCCCCCTTGGTTTTTCAAGTTGAGAAAGGGAAAGCAACTTCTTTAATGGCCCACAGATTGATGATTAACATTTTACATGTCCCTGCTGCTGAGTAAAAGAACTGCTCTGTGGACAGTGGAAATGCCTAGGAGAAGGAAGCGGGAGTCAACTTGGTTTATTAAGTTGTGCTGCTTCATTAATCACAATCTTTTTTTATGGCAGTGCTTAAAGGCCCATCCATTGTACTTCTCGGGAATGGGGTAGATCAAAAACAAGTGCTTTCAGTGCACCTTTGACATCTGGCATAGCAGCCGGCTATCTGCGATATTGCTCTTAAGCAGTGTGGGGAGCTGCATTTACTGTGACCATGCTGGCCCCTCTGATTTAAGCTACTGCAGAGGGCCATGAATTACCGTAAAGGAGCTCTGCTGCAGAACTCCAAGTTTTATGCCGGACCCCTGCCAGCTTCCCCACTTCACGAGTATGAACAATCAGACAATTGAACTGATTTGACTTTGCCACTCCTGGAGTTTCATTGCCTCGAACCTGGGGATGTAATGATGGCAACGCCACGCTAAACGCCGCTCTGACTAGCAACGGTGCCTGATGCCCGTTCGAGTAGGGCACCCGTTCTTGTTAGCTGCAAACGGCTCTGATTTGCAGCAAGGGGGAAAATAGATCCCATGCAATCAGATTAACTCAACTCTGAATGTTATTTTCATTTAACACTATGGAACCAGGCAGTGTCCCATTTTTTTTTTTTTCCATGGTAAACTCATTAAAATGCAGGGTTCCTTTGCCAGGAGTCCTAAAGTACTGTTGCTGAAGGCACCTGCCGAGTCCTGATACAGACTGCAGACATGCACACACTCATATAAACGTATGCACATAGCATACATACGTGCCTACTCCACAGACAGACTCAACCGGTGTTGTCAACGTACAAAGGGCACCTGGTCCAGACATAGCCCGAAACTGAGTAATTTGTAATGTTTGAAACTCATATCAGCTCTTTGTGTGAAACTGAGGACTACTGCTAAGATTTCTTTATTTTACACTTTCTGAGACAGAGGATGCGTTTATTTTCGGATTCATTACAGGTAAAATAAATTTTCTCTAACATTCTTTAAAAATAGTGTTATTATATTTGAAAAAACACAATCCAATGGTTAATGTAAAAAATTCAAACAATGCAGTTCAAGAACCAAAAACAGTGTAAAAATCACCCACTGTCTCACCACCCCAAGATCCCTATTATTGGACATTTATCCAGACGTCTCTCTTTACTTAAGCACATTGATTGATAGGTTGACTGATATTGCTTCATTCATTCAACAGCGTCTATAAGCAAATATGAATAACAGTCTGGAAAATATGATCTCATTTATATAAAAGGGCAGGCGTCCCTGGGTAGTGCAAACGGTTAAGTGCTCGGCTACTAGCCAAAATGTTGGCAGTTCAAATCCACCTAGAGGTGCCTTAGAAGAAAGGTCTGGGGATCTACTTCCAAAAAGTCACAGACATTGAAAACCCAATGGAGCAGAGTTCTACCCTGAAACACATAGGGTCTCCATGTCAGAATCAACTCGATATCAACTAGTTTGGTTTTTTTCTTTCTTTTTCGGTTATATGAAAGGACACACACACCTACACATATTTAAACAAAAACTCCCTGAAATATCAGACCTCTACGTTCTGCTTAACATCTCAAAACCAAAAAAAAAACAAAACAAAACCAAACCCCTTGCCATCGAGTTGATTCCGGCTCATAGTGACCTTGTAGGACAGAGTAGAACTGCCCCATAGGGTTTCCAAGGCTGTAAATATTTATGGAAGCAGACTGCCACATCTTTTTCCCTTTGTGCAGCCAGTGGGCTCAAACCGTTGACCTTTTGGTTAGCAGCTGAGCTCTTAACCACTGAGCCATTTGGAGTCTAATAAATACCTCAAATGATTTCCTCCATGAGCTCTTGATATTCTCCTAAAATCTACTTTTCCTAAAGTCTCCCCATCTCACTTACTGCAACCCATCCTTTTGGTTGCTGAGACCAAAAAAATTGCAGTCATCCTCGATTCCTCTTATTTTCTTAATAAATCCCTTATCCAATTTATTCACGAATCCTCTCAGTTCTAATATGCTCAGAACCTGATCAGTTCTCACCATCGCCAGCACCATCATTGCATTCCTGAATTACTGCAATCATCTCCACATTGGTTGCCCTGCCTCTTCAATGCATTTTTGAGGAAATTATACCTTTTAGGATTGTCACATGCTTTTATGTCCTTCAAAAATATGGTGGCAGTGAGTCAGCAGTTCAAATCCACCAGTCACTCCTTGGAAACCCTATGGGACAGTTCTGCTCTGTCCTATAGGGTCACTATGAATCTACAGCAATGGGTTTGGTTTTATTGGTTTTGAGGTGTTTTTGAAAGGACAGGCATTTAAAACCGGATAGATCTGGGTTTGAATCTTAGTTCTGCTGGTTATGAGCTGTGTGGTCTTATAGAATTTGCTTTTATTTTCTGAGTCTCTTGATTTCTTCATATATAAAGTGGGGCTAATAATATCTACCCTTTGGGGTTTTTGTGAAGATTAAGATGATTCACACAAAATAACTAGCTGAAAGGTTGGTGGTTTGAGTACACCCAGAGGCATCTCAGAATAAAAGCCTGGCAATCGACTTCTGAAAAATCAGCCATTGAAAACACTTTGGAGCACAGTTCTACTTTGACACACATGGGGTCACCATGAATAGGAATCTACTCAATGGCAACTGTGATTTTAAAACTAGGGACAGCATAGCATACAGTAGGTGCTCAGTAATTGTTAGTTCTCATGCTGTCTTGTATATTCAACTGGCATAATGTCCCACTTCTTCCCAGAGCATACAAGGCCCTTCCCAATTGTGATCTAGCATTTTTAAGGCTCAGCACATGTACTCTTGCACTATATATCCTCCATTTCTTCTACAGTGAATACTCCATCTTTCCCCAAACACATCCTTCCTACATCTTCACAAGCACATACTTAAGGCACTTTAGGAAAGATGCTGGGGAAGGAAATATGAAACTTCATAAGTTACAGGGTTGACATGGGGCACCCGTTCTTTGCTTTGGAACATTAAAATAGTCTGTTTTGAAGACTAGCAAACATGAAAGGTGACTACATGGAAAGTGGAAAACATAGGATATAAACCCTTCGTCTGGTTCTGAAAATGAATCCAAACATTTTCTGAGCATCTGCCATATTATCATCTACAGCAATGATGGTACAGAAGTGAATTATACACAGTTTCTAACTTAAAAGTATTTATAGTCTGATGCAGGATACAGATTTCTCAGCAGATAATTATAAGTGATATGATCATTTAGTTATTCCTTTCCTCCTCCCTCCCTTCTTCCCTTCCTTTCCTCTTTATCTCCTATCCCAAATGTTAAACTCCTTCTCATGGTGTTCAGGCCCTTTACAGTTGTGACCAGCTTCTTTAGGCTCAGAACCTCTCCCTCTTCATTATGTATCCCAGACTTCAGCTACAGTAAACTGTCCATCTTTCCCCCAAACACCTTTCATGATACCAAGCCACTGAGAAAGAAGTAAAAGGGTACTACAGGCAGAAGGAATAGCCTGCTCGATGGCATGTGGACCTGAAAGGGCTTGGTGTATTTGGGGGCAGATCTCAGGCCACTGTAGCTGGAATGTCGGCTAATAATAATAATTGCAAACTGGTATTGATTTCATAGTATGTGCCGGGTACAAACCTAAGCACACTGGTTGACTTGCAATTCTGTGAGACGGGTGCTATTATTATTTTAATTTATTAATGAGAAAACCAAGGCCCTAAAAGCGTGAGTATTGTCCAGGTCACGTAGTGAGAGGTAGAGCAGGATGACTTCAGAGCCCCCTCTCATCCATACTCTACAGTGGACACGTGGAAGAGAGGGCAATACAGAAGTACCTGGGGTCTAAGTTGCAAAGGGCTTTGTATGCAGTGGTTTGGACTTTATCCAGGAGTTGGTAAAGCCAAAAAAGTCTTTATACTAATGACTGATAAGGTCAGACTTTGAAAATCTTATTTTTAAGAACGAACTCTGGCAGTGTTTTTCAAGGTACAGTGGAGTGGTCACAAACTCAGGAGTTTGTGAGACCCGTCTAGAGGTGGATTAAGAAGGACCGGACCTAGGGCAGTTACAGTGGGGCATGGACACAGGAAATGAGACTTGAGAGCTACTTCGGAGGTGTAATGGCGGGCTTTAGTGATTGGATGGGGTATGGGGAACCAGAGGCTTGAGGATACCTCTGAGCTTTCTAGCTTAGGAAAGTAGAAAGGTAAGAAGAAAGTAGTAACATTTGAGTGGTAGGCACTTTATAAGTCAATTTTTCCACAACTTTGAGGTAGATGTTAAGCTACTTGCCTGGTCATAGATCGCCATAGAGTTTCCTTTTGGACTGTTTTGGGAGCTGGAGTCATAGCTGTAGCCAAATCTAGCAAGTGTACAAGATAGTAAAGCATGCATTTTAGATATTTGCTGGTTTTGTTGCTGTTGTTGTTTTGTTTGGTTTTATCTCAGTTTTCCTGCCTTTTCTTTGCCTTCACTCTATCTTTTCTTATTTATTTGTTTTTGCTATCTTGAGCTACACTATGCATCTTTGTAATTCTTTTTGGAATGAGGCATTTATGTTAAATGAATGAAAATAAGTTCTAAACTTGTATTCAGACTCAAATCATTCTGACTCCAAGGCCAATGATCATCCGAAATACTTTCAGTTTGAGGCGCTCATTATCAAGCATTTCAATTGGTTAGTAGACATTCTGAAAGTCGCTCCCTTTGACATCCTTTGAATGTAAACATACGTGCGGAGAAGTAAAAAATGGTTGCTTCCTAGTCAGGGTAGAGGGAGCTAAGTCCTTGCTCTCTTCAGGGCTACTGGGAGAACCTCAGCAAGTCCTACTGACTGACTCACTGCTGTTCCTCAGCTCTGCCCCTCCTCTCTTTCCCTGCTACCGCCATCCTTGCTGTGGTCTTGACATTTCTCACCAGGACAACCACAGGGAACTCCCAATAGTTCTCACTGATGTTTTATCTTTATTTTCCACAATGTTGCAGATTGACTACTCAGATGCGCAAATGTCACAATGATGTTAATGTCATTTCTGCAGCCCACCAGAGGCTTTCTATTGCCCCTAGAATAAGATCTGAACTTTATGTCCTGGATTATGAGTCTTCTTTACCTCTCCAGACCCCTGTCACACTATTCCCTGCCTTATGCTTCCTTCTTCTTGCCTTTGCTATTCTGCCTCTTTGCTCGGCAGTCTCCTACCCCACCCTCTCTTTGATGGCTAAAATCTTATTTAGCCTTTTGAAATGCCAAAACCACTCTGTTGACATTTATATATAGTCAATTGCACAAATCTTAAGCATGCAGATTGATGCATTTTGACAAGTGTACACACTTTGCGTCCTGCGCCATCTTCACGATGGATTGCGGATTGGACTGTTGTGATCCATCGGGTTTTTATTGGCTGATTTTTGGAACTAGATCACCAGGCCTTTCTTCCTAGTCTATCATAGTCTGGGAGCTCTGCTAAAACCTGTTCAGCATCATCGCCAACACACAAGCCTCCACTGCCAGGTGGGTGGTGGCTGTGCATGAGGTGCACTGGCTGGGAATCAAACCTGGGTCTCCTGCATGGAAGCCGAGAATTCTACCACTGAACCACCACCGATCATGGTGATGGTGCAGAACCAGGCAGTCTTCTGTTCTGTTGTCCGTGAGGTCACCATGAGACGGGGACTGATTCAACGAGAGTGAACGACAACATACACTTGTATAACCATCAGCCAGATCAAGATAGAGAACACTTTTATCAGCCCAGAAAGTTTTCTCGTGCCTCTTTCCAGTCAATCCCCAACCCATGCCACTCTTCTGCTTTCTATTACCATAGATTGATTTAGCCTGTTCTTGAATTTGGTATAAACGGAGTTACAGAGTACACACCTTTTGTGTCTCACTTCTTTCACTTACCCTGTTCGTGAGATTTATCCATGTTTCTGTATGTATCAGTGGTTCTTTTTTATTGGAGGATATAAGTATTGTATGTAGTGGTATCTCATTAGTTTTAGTTTGCATTTCCCTGGTGTCTAATAGTGTTAAATATCTTTTCATATGCATATTAGCTTATGTCTTTGTAAAGGAATGTTTTGCAAACAGCAGATTTGGCTCATTAATGAAACATGAAATCAGTTTGTTGTTGCTGTTAGGTGCCGTCGAGTCAGTTCCGACTCATAGCAACCCTACATACAATAGAACGAAACACTGCCTGGTCCTGTGCCATTCTCACAATCGTTATGCTTGAGCCCGTTGTGGGAGCTACTATGTCAATCCATCTCGTTGCAGGTCTTCCTCTTTTTCACTGACGCTCTACTTTACTAAGCATGATGTCCTTCTCCAGGGACTGATCCCTCCTGATAACAGAGCCAAAGGATGTGAGATGTAGTTTTGCCATCCTTGCTTCTAAGGAGCATTCTGGCTGTACTTCTTTTTTGGGGCGGGGAGGGGAGCAGTTCTATTCTGTCCCATAGGGCTGCTATGAATTGGAATCAATTTAACAGAAGCAAGTTTGGTTTGGGTATTATTAAGTACAGGTTGGTATTGTTAGATCTTTAAAATTTGAACATTTAGTTTGATGTGGCTCTGGGTACTTTTTTAAAAAATTATTTTATTATTTTTTATTTTATTGTACTTTAAGTGAAAGTTTACAATTCAAGTTAGTCTCTCATACAAAAATTTATACATACATTGTTATGTGACCTTAATTGCTCTCCCTATACTGTGACAGTACACGCCTCCTTTCCACCCCTGATTTCCTGTGTCCATTCAACCAGCTCCTGACCCTCTCTGCCTTCTCATCTCACCTCCAGACAGGAGCTGCCCATTTAGTCTGTGTATCTACTTGAGCAAAGAAGCACACTCTTCACGAGTATCATTTTATGTTCCATAGTCCAGTCTAATCTTTGTCTGAAGAGTTGGCCTCAGGAATGGTTTTAGTTCTGGGTTGACAGAGAGTCTGAGGGCCATGCTTCCTGGGGTTCCTCCAGTCTCCATCAGACCATTAAGTCTGGTCTTTTTACTAGAATTTGAGTTCTGCACTCTACTTTTCTTCTGCTCCATCAGGGGCTCTCTGTTGTGTTCCCTGTCAGGGTGGTCACTGGTGGTAGCCAGGCACCATCTAGTTCTTCTGGTTTCAGGCTGATGAAGTCTCTGGTTTATGTGGCCCTTTCTGTCTCTTGGGCTAATAATTTCCTTGTGTCTTTAGTGTTCTTCATTCTCCTTTATTCCAGGTGGGTTAGGACCAATTGATGCATCTTAGATGGCTGGTCACTAGCTTTTAAGACCCCAGAAGCCACTCACCAAAGTAGGATCTGGCTGTACTTCTTCAAGACAGATTTGTTCGTTCTTCTGGCAGTCCATGATATATTCATTATTCTTCACCAACACCACAATTCAAAGGCGTCAATTCTTCTTTGGTCTTCTTTATTCATTGTCCAGCTTTTGCATGCATATGAGGTGATTGAAAACACCATGGCTTGGGTCAGACACACGTTAGTCTTCAAGGTGACATCTTCAAAGTGAAATCAGTTTAGTAGTTTGTAAAAGCAAAGAAAAAGAAATATGTAAGGAAATACGATAAAATATAATAGAAAGTATCAGAGAGAATCACACATATTAAGGATGTCTTAGTTAACTAGTGCTGCTGTAACAGAAATACCACAAGTGGATGACTTTAAGAAACAGAAATTTATTCTCTCACAGTCTAGTTGGCTAAAAGTTCGAATTCATGGTGCCAGCTCCAGGGGAAGTCTTTCTCTCTTTGTCAGCTCTGGAGGAAGATCCTTGTCATCAATCTTCCCCTGTAGGAGCTTCTCAGCTCAGGGACCCCAGGTCCAAAAGACGCACTCTGCTCCTAGCACTACTTTCTTGGTGGTATGAGGTAGCTTCCCTTCTCTGCTGGATTCTCTCTTTTATATCTTAGAAGAGATTGACTCAAGATACAACCTACTCCTGTAGATTAAGTCCTGTCTCATTAATGTAACTGCCTCTATTTCTGCCTTGTCAACATCACAGAGGTAGGATTTACAACACGTAGGAAATCACATCAGATCACAAAATGGTGGACAACAACACAATACTGGAAATCATGGCCTAGCTAAGTTGATACACCGTTTTGGGGAACACAATTCAATCCATAACAAAGGATAAGTATTATTTTATGAAGCTTTTTTTTTCAGTGATTTGTATGAGCGTGTACGCATGTGTGTGTGTGCAGACACATGTCATATCTAAAAAGAGTTTGAAAAGGGTTAGAAACCTTACTGGGGCCCGGTGCTGGCCAGTGAAGGATGGAGAATGGATTGGGGGTGAAATGAGCAAGCAGAAAATAAACAACTCAACCTTAGGAAAACTTACCTTTTTCCCCACAAAAAATCGAGTTAGGTACTTCACCTCTAGATTTTATTTTGCTAATGTTTTGTTTCTCCTTGAGTGTTTTGACTCATAAGAAATGCACTTCTTCAATGTGTGTGCTGACTGTTTGAAGAGAAGCTGTTTGTTCTGTGGACCTTCATCTAGTGTACTATTAAAAAAAAAAAAAGATTAAAAAAAATGCACTTCTTTCTATTTGTGTTTCCCTTAAATATCTGCTTCCATTTTTCTTTTATTTTTTAATACTGTTTTTGGTGGAGTGGTTAAGAAAAACCCTCAATCTGTGGTAACTTTTAATGTGGGAATTTAAACTCTTCATTGCCATAAATAGTTGTATATTGATAGATTTCTGTATTTTATGTTTTCTTTCCATTTCATTCTATATAGTTGTTTCCTCCCCCTATTTATCTTCAGTCATAATTTGTTAGCTAAACGTTCTTAGATTTCATCTTACATCTTTTATCCAGCATTTTTACATGTCTTTCATGGGAAGTGTGATCCGAATCATAGCTAGACATGCTTTTAAAAATTTTATGAGTGGTTACATTAAATCTTTCTTTTTTAAAAGAATATTCTGAAGCCTATACTTATTCAATAATTAAAATTAAAACCAAAAATTTTTTTCTTTGTTATAGGTGATGAGTTCAGTATCTTTAAGAGATATATTCTTCTATTTTCTTTGTCTTCACTAATTTATTCTGGGGTTCCACACCATATCATTTGAAACAAGAATTCTTTTTAACTTTTTTAGCATTCAGTTTTGTAATAATAGGTGAAGTAATTATTTAGATTCACCAACAATAGCTTCTGTGGTTATATTTCAAGGCTTATTTGAAGCAGTATGGTGTAAAGGCTAAGAGTGTGAAATTCAGAGCCAGAATTCTGAGGTTCAAATCCAGGTATCTTCTCTTATTTGCGGTATCATCTTGAGCAGGGAAAGTGAACCTCTCTATACCTCGGCTTCCTCACTGGAAATGGAGAATAATAATACTACCTCATTGGTTTGCACAAAAAGAATTAAATGGTTAATATAAGCCCCCAGAAGAGTGCCTAGCGCATAACAAGCATTACTGTTGTTGTCATTTGCCGCCAAATCAGTCCTGACTCATGGCGACCCCATTTGTTACAGAATAGAACTGCCCCATAGGGTTCTCTTGGCTGTGATATTTATAAAAGTAGATTGCCAAGGCTTTCTTCTGGGGTGCCTTTGGATGGGTTCAAGCTGCCAACCTTTAGGTTAGCCAAGATAACCCTATGGAGCAATTCTACTCTGTAACACATGGGGTCGCCATGAGTCAGAACCAACTTGATGGCAACTAACAACAACCTTGGTGACACAAACGGTTAAACATCACCCCAAGATTGGTGGTTTGAACCCACCCAGAGGAGCCTTGGAAGATAGGCCTGGAGATCTGCTTCTGAAAGGTCACAGCCTTGAAAATCCTGTGGAGCGGTTCTACTCAAACACATATGGGGTCACCATGAGTTAGAATCTACTCGATAGCAACTAACAACAACAACAATCTTCACAGAAACAGAATGCCAGGCCTTTTCTTTCAAGGTACTGCTGGGTGGGTTTGAACCACCAACCTTAGGTTAGCAGTTGAGTGCAAAAACAAGCGCTATCAATGATTATTGTTCTTTTCTCCTTTTATTTTTTGGTTTTGACACGTCTTTCAGTGTCTCCTGGTACATGTCTTTGAAAAATGTCTTTTTCTTTATCCATGAAAAATGTGTAGTTACTATTCTCTTGCAATCTTGCATACTTCAGTGTGAATTTTTTTTGTGTGGGCGTCTTCACACAAGAACAAAAATTGGTATAGAAGTCTTGGATGATAAATGTTTTTTAAAAATTTTTTTCCTGAAAGCTGTGTTTTATTGTTATTTAGCATTTATTGTTGCAAAAGTCAAGGCAATTTTTGTTCTTTGAAGGTGAATTGTTTTATCTTTTTTTGATTAATTAATATATATTTGTTGTGATGATTCTATGTGTAAGACATAGTTCTTTGTTCTGAGTATATAGCAGTGAACCAAACCTCATGGAGCTGATGATCTAATTGCAGTGGGGAGAAACAATAATACCCAAAATATACAACAAATGCTATGAAAAATAATAAAGTAGGATAACAGGCTGAGGAGTGAAGTGGGGATGGTTTGTACCGTAAATAGAGGGGTCAAGGGAGGCCTCTCTTGAGTCCTGAAAGTAGAGGGAGTCAATCCTGTGGACATTTGGAGGAGAGCACTGAAGGTGGAGGAAACTGCAAAATTAAAGGCACTGAGGTAGGAGAGGGTTTGGGAAAGAACAGTAAGGAGGTCCTTGTGGCTAAAGAGAGGTGAGCAAGGTGTGGGCGTCGGAGGAAGTGTGGTGAGTGGCAGGACAGAATATCAAAAACGGTTGTGGAGGAAGGCAGATCTTACACGGCCTCTTATGTTTTGGCTTTCATTCTCAGTGAGATGGGAAACCACTGGAAATATTTAAGCTGAGGAAAGACGTGTTATGACTTGGGTTGTAAAAAGTTTGCTGTGAGTCATGTGTGGAGAAGAGTCTGCAGGGAGCAAGGGCAGAGCAGGAGTTGAGGTAGGAGACTACTGCAGTAATGAAGGGTGGTGGTGACAGCCGGAAAGTGGGTGGACTGTGGACATGTTATATTTCAAAGGAAGAGCACTCTGGTTTTGCCGATGGGTTGGAGGCCAGAGAATCTTTTCTTTATTTTAAAATAGAAGCATTTACTGCATTCATATGGCCATGGACCTCTTTTTAGTAAAATGTCTAGACCATAGTGAGCTCTCAGTTTGAAAAAAAATTTTTTTTTTTTTCCTGGTTTATCCTTGATTAGTCCTCTTATTCTATTTGTTCTGTTTCCTTTCTTTATTAGGCGGTTGTCTATGACTTACTGGTTGTATCTAATTATTTTTTTCTTCTGGTCATTTTTATCTCTTCACTCTTTCTATTGTTTTTGCTAAGTACTTCTTAGGTTTCTCTCTCTTTTTTATTTTCTTGCTCAGTTAATTGGGTATTTGGATTTTGGCAGTCCCGAAAATGGCACTCAGGGCTAGACAGTCAGGTAGGTGGTCACTTCTAAGTCACATTCAGCCAAAGTCTCGTGGCTGGGGGCAGGAAGGAGATGGTCAAGGACAACGTAACCTTCAGGCCTAGGAATCCAGGCAAAGGGAATATACCATCAGGGCTGGCCTAGCAGCAAGAAGGGTTGATGCTCTCCCGTCAAAGGTTAATGCTTGGTCTTTTAGATGACTTCTTGAGTCAGCAGACAGGGTTCAAGAAGCTTCGGCTGTTGAGAATAAAGGTAGGGGAATAGAAAGGAAATGATGGATTCTAGCATTTCCTCCACTGAAAAATACAGATGAATCATTGAAGAAGTTACGCTTCTCAGAAGTCAGAGAGGAAGAAATTGATAAATTTGACAGCAGACGTATCTGTAGTTAAATTCTGGTACTAATTGCTGAAGTCTTTTTATAGCTCTCTCTTCCTTATCCCCCATAATCTGACCTGTCAGAAGTTTGTTTTATAGCTTTTATCAAAGAAGCAAATTTTGCGATCAATTCTACTTAGTTTTGATTAATTTCTGCTCTTATCTACATTATTTCTTTCAATTTTTTGTGGGTTATTTCAATTTCATCAGCTAAAATCTTCATACAGTTTAAATATTGTTTTCTAAAACTTATGAACTTATAGTATATGTAACTTATAGCATATATAACGTATAGTATATATAACCTAAGTTCCACTTAGTTTATATCCCATAAATATTAATATTCAGAGCTCACATTATTTTTACTTCTAAATCATTCGTAATTTCAGTTTTGATTTCCTCTTTAGTCCAAGAATTGCCATATTTTTCCCAAATCATATGCCCCCGTAAATAATGTGCCTAGAAAACTATTGTGTGAGGGGATTCTGTGGTTGGCAAAAAAACCTTATAATTCACTCAATATCTGTGTATAAAAATGGTACTTAGAAGTTTATTTTTAAATTTTTACATCCTTTGATATTTTGGAAGGAGTCTTTTTGTTGTTAACTTCTAATTTTATTTCATTATGATGAGTAATTTCTTCTCTTTGGAATTTATTGAGATTTTCATTGTGACCCAGTATACAGTCAATTTTTATGAATGTTCCGTACTTTTGAAAATAATGGGCATTCTTTGTTTATTGGGTACAAAGTTAAATATTTATCTATTAGATCAAACTTGTTAACTGTTATTAAAATATTCTCCAGACGTTTTTTTTTGAAAAAAATCTATTTGATTTTATAAGGTCTGAGATTTGTGTGGTTTTTGTTCACTATGGCTTTTTAAATTTCTCCTTAGAAGAATGAAGAACACCAAAGACACGAGGAAAGTATTAGCCCAAGAGACAGAAAGGGCCACATAAACCAGAGACTTCATCAGCCTGAGACCAGAAGAACTGGATGGTACATGGATACCACCAATGACTGCTCTGACAGGGAACAAAACAGAGAGTCCCTGATGGAACAGGGGAAAAGTAGGGTGCAGAGCTCAAATTCTACTAAGAAGATCAGACTTAATGGTCTGACTGAGACTGGAGGAACCCCAGAAAGCATGGACCCTGGACTCTCTGTCAACCCAGAACTAAAACAGTTCCCAAGCCCAACTCTTCAGACAAATATTGGACTGGACTGTGGGACATAAAATGATACTTGTGAAGAGTGTGCTTCTTAGCTCAAGTAGATACATGAGACTAAATGGTCAGCTTTTGTCTAGAGGTGAGATGAGAAGGCAGAGAGGGTTAGGAGCTGAATTAATGGATATGGGTAATCAGGGGTGGAAAGGAGAAGTGTGTTGTCACAGTATAGGGAGAGCAATTAGGGTCACATAACAATGTATGTATAAATTTTTGTATGAGACACTAACTTGAAATGTAAACTTTCACTTAAACTACAACAATAAAAAAAATCTCTCCTTAGAGCTCTAACAGATTTTGTTTTATATGTTTCAAAACCACATTGTCATGTACATAAAAAAGTAGATGTCTATAGTGTCTTCCAGGTGTAACTTTTGGTAACTTTTTAAGATTCTAAATAGTTCATATTATAATTTTCTTTTATGTTTTTATATATTTTTTATTATTGTACTTTAAGATGAAGGTCTACAGAACAAACTAGCTTCTCATTAAACAATTAGTACACATATTATTTTGTCACATTGGTTACCAACCCCATGACATGTCAACACTCTCCCTTCTTGACCTTGGGTTCCCTGTTACCAGCTTTCCTGTCCTCTCCTGCCTTTTCATCCCACCCCTGAGCTGGTGTGCCCGCTTAGTCTCATTTTGTTTTATGGGCCTGTCTAATCTTTGGCGGAAGGGTGACCCTCAGGAGTGACTTCATTACTGAGCTAAAAGGGCGTCCGGGGGCCATACTCTCAGAGTTTCTCCAGTCTCTGTCAGGCCAGTAAGTCTTGTCTTTTTTTGTGAGTTAGAATTTTGTTCTACATTTTTCTCCAGCTTTGTCTGGGACCCTCTATTGTGATCCCTGGCAGAGCAGTCAGTGGTGGTAACCAGGCACCATCTGGTTCTACTGGACTCAGTCTGGTGGAGGCCGTGGTAGATGTGGGCCATTAGTCCTTTGGACTAATCTTTCCCTTGTGTCTTTGGTTTTCTTCATTCTCCCTTGCTCCCGACAGGGTGAGATCAGTGGAGTATATCTTAGATGGCCCGTCACAGGCTTTTAAGACCCCAGATGCTACTCACCAAAGTAGAATGTAGAACATTTTCTTTATAAACCATGTTATGCCAATTGAGCTAGATGTTCCCCGAATCCATGGTCCCCACAGTACTCAGCCCAGCAATTTGGTCCCTCAGGGAGTTTGGATGTGTCTATGGAGCTTCCATGCCTTTCCCTGTACAAGTTGTGCTGGCTTCCCCAGTATCGTGTCATACTATAATTTTCTTGAATTCTCTTTTGTCTGATTAATACTTCTAAACCCTTAAAAAATCTTTCTGTTGTAATTTATCTAGGGCATCTTTTTCATTTCTTTATTTTCATCTTTCCTATTGCATTTTGTTTTAAGGCTCTCCTTTAAAATATATATATTTAGATGTAACAAACTAAAACAAAAACATGATTAGTGACTCCTCTTTAAAAAGGAGAACTAACACATCTATTATAAATTACTAACATGTATAAACTATTTTTGTGTCATTTTATTATATAATTTCTACATATTATGTTTTCTATTGTTTTTCCTACCTTTCCCACCAGGAATGCAGTAGTTTTCTCCATACATTTAAGTCTTTAATGCTCCTACAAGAAGAGTTTTTGCTATTGTTCATACAGATTCTGCACTTGTAACATTTGTTACAATTGTTGTTTTTAGGTGCTGTCAAGTTGGTTCCAACTCATGGTGACCCTATGTACAACAGAACAAAGCACTGCCCGGTCCTGTGCCATCCTCATAATCGTTGCTATGTTTGAACCCATTTCTGCAGCCACTGTGTCAATCTATCTTGTTGAGGGTCTTCCTCTTTTCTGCTGACCTTCTACCTTACCAAGCGTAATGTCCATCTCCAGGGACTGGTCCCTCTTGATAATGTGTCCAAGGTACGTGAGACAAAGTCTCACCATCCTTGCTTCCGAGGACCACTCTGGCTGTACGTTTTCCAAGACAGACTTGTTTATTCTTCTGGCAGCCCATGGTATATTCAAAATTCTTCACCGACACCATAATTCAAATGCATCAATTCTTCTTCAGTCTTCCTTATTGATTGTACAGCTTTTGCATGCATATGAGGCAATTGAAAATATCATGGCTTGGGTCGGGCACACCTTAGTCCACCAAGTGAAATCTTTGCTTTTTCAGCCTTTGAAAGAGGTCTTTTGCAGCAGATTTGCCCAATGCAATGTGTCTGATTTCTTGACTGCTGCTTCCATGGGTGCTGATTGCAGATCCAAGTAAAATGAAATCCTTGACAACTTCAGTATTTTCTCCATTTATCATGATGTTGCTTATTGGTCCAGTTGTGAGGATTTTTGTTTTCTTTATGTTGAAGTCTAATCCATACTGAAGGCTGTAGTCTTTGATCTTCATTGGTAGGTGCTTCAAGGTTCTCTTTCAGCAAGCAAGTTTATGTCGTATGCATATCACAGGTTGTTAATGAGTCTTCCTCCAGTCCTGATGCAGAATTCTCCTTAATGTAGTCCAGCTTCTCAGATTATTTGCTCAGCATACAGAAGTGAGGAACCAATATTCATACATTACCATCAGCTAAAGCCCATAGTTTACATTACTGTTCACTCTTTGTCTTGTTCGGTTCTATGGGTTTGGGTTTTGACAAATGCATAATGTAATGTATTAACTATCAGAGTGTCATACAGAATAGTTTCACTCATTTAAGAATCCCATGTGCCTTAGTTATTACTCTCTCCCCCTGAATCTCTTACCAGACCTTTTTTAAAACAGAAAGTAAATCTGATTTGCTGATTGGTTTGATGCTGAAGACTGGCTTTGCGACTGAAGTTAATTGGCAGTATTTTTACTTTTCATGAATCAAATGAACTAAATATTTAGGTTCAAGGTTTTGATGACAATAATGTATAAAGTCTATGATAAGATAAAACATTTCATTGAAAATATCCTTTTAATAAAATCATAATGAAGTTTAAAATATTTCAATTTCCCCAGTTCATTTCAATTTCTAAGTCCATCAGCTTAGATAAGTGCTTCTGTGTGGAGAACACTGTAGGTGATACTAGCCTGGTAAGCTTTGGTAATGCCTGTTTTCGTGTACTTCTAGAAACTGAGAAGTGAACAGCTCTAATGATGGTAACAAATCCACATGGGATCCAGGGTTTTCCAAACCTTTGCTTTCAACAAAATCAAAAGAAGACCTACTAGCACTGGCAGCTAGTAGATCATTAATTTTTTTTCTTTTTTTTAACTAGTTCAGACTTATCAATCTTACTGATCTTTTCATTGCATTAACCTTTGATTTCATTGATTTTTTTCTGTTATTTTTCTTTTTAAACATTTTATTATGTTTAAGGTGAAAGTTTACACAGCAAATTAGATTCCCATTTAACAATTTCTACACAAATTATTCAGTGATATTTGTTACATTTTTTCATCATTCTCATTTATTCCGTTCTGGCTGTACTATTTCCAGTACACTAGTTTCCCTACCCGTTTACCTTCTCATCTTTATTTTAGAGCAATTTTTGACCTTTTGGACTTAGACAGATGAGTCTTTAAAGGAGCTTATTGCTCACAGGTGATGTTATTTATTTTATGATCCAATCTGTTATTTAGCTAAAAGGTGACCTGAAGGGATAATTTCCATTTAAGGTTTAAAGAGTAACTCAGAGCAACAGTCTCAGGGAGTCCTCTAGTCTCAACCGATGCAGTTAAGTCTGGACTTTTTAAGAATTTGAGTTCTGTTTCACATTTTTCTCCTGTTCTGTTAGGATCCATCTATTGTGGTCCTGATAAGAATGGTTGGTAGTGGTAGCTGGGCACCAGCTAGTTCTTCTGGTCTTAGGCTGGATGAGGCTGTGGTTCATGTAGACTATCAGGCCTATAGACTACTTTCTTCTCTGGGTCTTTGGTTTCCTTCTTTCTCTTTTGTTCAGATGTGAAGAGACCAATAGTTGTATCTTACATGGTCACTTGCAACCTTCTAAGACCACAGATAGTACTCACCACACTGGGATGTAGAACACACACTTTATTAAGGACCCCTGGTGGTGCAGTGGTTTAAAGAGTTCGGCTGCTGACCAAAATGTTGGTGGCTTAAACCCATCAGCTGCTCCATGGGAGAAAGATGTGGCAAGCTGTTTCTGGAAACCCTATGGGGCAGTTCTATTCTGTCCTATAGGGTTGCTATGAGTTGGAATGGACTCAACAGCAGTGGGTTTTGGTTTATGCCAATTAACTGAGTTGTTTCAGGAGATGTGGTCCTAAGCCTTCAAATTCAAAAAACTGATTTCACAAAGTTTTTGGTTCTGTCTAAGAAGTATCTGTCACTGTGTCCCCTATGTGGTTTATTATATATATGGATATACATACATTGCTGATGTCGGATGGATCATGGCTGAAAGCAGAGAATACCAGAAAGATGTTTACCTGTGTTTTATTTACTGTGCAAAGGTATTCAACTGTGTGAATCATAACAAATTATGGATAACATTGCAAAGAATGGGAATTCCAGAACACTTACGTATGCTCATGAGGAACCTGGACTTAGACCAAGAGGCAGTCGTTCAAACAGAACAAGGGAATACTGCGTGTTATTTTTTTTTTTCAAATTGTACTTTAGATGAAGGTTTACAGAACATATCAATTTCTGATTAAACAGTACACATATTGCCTTATAACATTGGTTAACAACCCCACAACATGTCAATACTCTCCCTTCTTGACCTTGGGTTCCCTATTACCAGCTTTCCTGTTCCCTCCTACCTTCTAGTCCTTGTCCCTGGGCTGTGGTGCCCATTTAGTCTCGTTTTGTTTTATGGGGCTGTCTAATCTTTGGCTGAATGGTGAACCTCAGGAGTGAGTTAATTACTGAGCTAAAAGGGTGTCCAGGGACTATATTTTTGGGGTTTCTCCAATCTCTGTCAGACCAGTAAGTCTGGTCTTTTTTGTGAATTAGAATTTTGTTCTACCTTTTTCTCCAGCTCTGTCCAGGACCCTCTATTGTGATCCCTGGCAGAGCAGTCAGTGGTGGTAGCTGGGCATCATCTAGTTGTACTGGACTCAGTCTGGTGGAGGTGGTGTTAGATGTGGTCCATTAGCCCTTTGGACTAATCTTTCCCTTGTGTTTTTGGTTTTCTTCATTCTCCCTTGCTCCCAACGGGGTGAGACCAGTGAAGTATGGCCACTCACAGGCTTTTTTTTGTGTGTGGAAAAATTTTTTTTTTTATTGTACTTTAGAAGAAGGTTTACAAAACAAATAGTTTCTCATTAAACAGTCAGTACACATACTGTTTTATGACATTGGTTAACAGCCCCACGACATGTCAACACTCTCCCTTCTTGACCTTGGAGGACCTTTTTTTTCTGGTGAAAATATACATAGCCAAAGTTACACCATTTCAAAAGTTTCTACATGTACAATTCAGTGACTTTGATTACATTTTCCAGTTGTGCTACAATTCTCACTATCCTTTTCCAAATTATTCCAGCACCATTGTTTTCAACTCACTGGTCCCTAGGCTTCCCGTCAAATCTTTTGAGTTGTTGTTGTCAATTTGATCTCACATAGATAATTTTTTTTTTTTTTTTTTTGTACCTTAGATGAAGATTTACAGAACAAATAGTTTCTCATTAACAGTTAGTACACATATTGCCCTATGACAATGGTTAACAACCCCACAACATGTCAACACTGTCCCTTCTCAACCTTGGGTTTCCTATCACCAGCTTTCTTGTTCCCTCCTGCCTACTAGTCCTTGTCCCTGGACTGCTGTTCCTCATTAGTCCCGTTTTGTTTTATGAGGCTGTTCAATCCCTGGCTGAACAGTGAACCTCGGGACTGACTTCACCACTGAGCTAAAAGGGTGTCCGGGGATCATACTCTCTAAGTTTCTCCAGTCTATCAAGCCAGTAAATCTGGTCTTTTTTTGTGAGTTAGAATTTTGTTCTACATCCTTTTCCAGCTCTGTCCAGGACCCTCTGTTGTGATCCCTGTCACAGCAGTCAGCGGTGGTAGCCGGACCCCATCTAGTTATATTGGACTCAGTCTGGTGGAGACCATAGTAGTTGTGGTCCATTTGTCCTTTGGACTAATCTTTGCCTTGTATCCTGTTTTCTTCATTCTCCCTTGCTCCCGACAGGGTGAGACCAGTGGAGTATATCTTAGATGGCCACTCACAGGCTTTTAAGACCCCAGACACTACTCACCAAGTAGAATGTAGAACATTTTCTTTATAAACTGTATTATGCCAATTGAACTAGATATTCCCCAAGACCATGGTTCCCACAGCCCTCAGCCCAGCAATTTGGTCCCTCAGGGAGTTTGGATGTGTCTATGGAGCTTCCATGACCTTGCCTTGTAAGTTGTGCTGGCTTCCCCAGTATTGTGTACTGTCTTACCCTTCACCAATGATACCACTTATCTATTGTCTATTTAGTGTTTACTCCCCACCCTTCCCCTCCCTCATAACCATCAAGGATTGTTTCTTTTAGTGTGTAAACTTTTTCATGAGTTTTTACAGTAGTGGTCTCATATAATATTTGTCCTTTTGTGACTGACTTATTTCATTCAGCATAATGCCCTCCATATTCATCCATGTTATGAGATGATTTGCAGATTCATCATTGTTCTTTGTCATTGCATAATACTCCATTGTGTGTATGTACCATAATTTGTTTATCCGTTCATCTGTTGGTGGGCATCTAGGCTGTTTCTATCTTTTTGCTATTGTGAACAATGCTGCCATGAACATGGGAGTGCATATGTCTATTCGTGTGACGACTCTCATTTCTCTAGGATATATTTCTAGGAGTGGGATTTCTGGATCGTATGATATTTCTGTTTCTAGCTTTCTAAGGAAGCACCATATCATTTTCCAAAATGGTTGTATCATTATGCATTCCCACCAGCAGTGGATAAGAGTTCCAGTCTCCTCCCAGCCTCTCCAACATTTGTTATTTCCAGTGTTTTTGATTCGTGTCAGTAATGCAGGGGTGAGATGATATCTCATTGTGGTTTTACTTTGCATTTCTCTAATGGCTAATGATCGCGAGCATTTCCTCATGTGTCTGTTGGCCGCTTGAATGTCTTCTTTCGTGAAGTGACTTTCATTTCCTCTGCCTGTTTTTTAATTGGATTATTTGTCTTTTTTTTGTAGAGGTGTTGAATTTTCTTGTACATTTTAAAGATTAGAACTTTGTCTGATTTGCAATAGCCAAAATTTTTTCCCCCAGTCTGTAGGTTCTCTTTCTACTGTTTAGGTGAAGTCTTTTGATGAGCGTTTAAGTGTTTAATTTTTAGAAGATCCCAGTTATCTAGCTTGTCTTCTGAAGTTTGTGTGTTGTTGGTTATGGTTTGTATCCTGTTAACGCCATGTATTGGGCCTCTAGTGCAGATCCTATTTTTTCTTCTATGATCCTTATAGTTTCTGGCTTTATATTTAGGTCTTTGATCCACTTTGCATTAGTTTTTTGTATATGGTGTGAGGTATGGGTCCTGTGTCATTTTTTTGCAGAAGGACATCCAGCTTTGCCAGCACCATTTGTTAAAAAGACTGTCTTTTCCCCACTTGAAGGCCTTTGGGCCCTTGTTGAAGATCAGGTAACGGTAGGTGGATGGATTTACATCTGGATTCTCAATTCTGTTCCATTGGTCAATGTGTCTGTCATTGCACCTGTACCAGGCTGTTTTGACTACCTTAGCTTTATAGTAGGTTCTGAGGTCAGGTAGTGCGAGTGCTCCTATTTTATTCTTCATCTTCAGTAGAGCTTTACTCATCCGGGGCTTCTTCCTTTTCCGTATAAAGTTAATGATTAGTTTTTCCATGTCTTTGAAGAATGTTGTTGATATTTGGATTGGAATTGCATTGTATTTGTAAGTTGCTTTGGGTAGAATTGTCATTTTCACAATGCTGAGTCTACCTATCCATGAGCATGGTATGTTTTTCCATTTATGTAGATTCCATTGGGTTTCTTGCAGTAGTGTTTTGTAGTTTTCTTTGTATAGGTCTTTTACATCCCTGGTCAGATTTATTCCTAAGTATTTAATTTTTTTAGGGGCTATTATAAACGGTAGTGTTTTCCTGATTTCTTTTTCATCATTCTCTTTATTGATGTACAGGAATCCAACCAATTTTTGTACATTTATCTTGAATCCTGCTACTCTGCTGAATCTTTCTATTAGTTCCAGTAGATTTCTCGTGGAGTCTTTAGGGTTTTCTATGGATGGTATCATATCATCTGCAAACAGGGACAGTTTAACGTCTTCATTACCACTTTGGATGCCTTTTATTTCTTTTTCTTGCCTTAATGCTCTACTAGAACTTCCAGCACAATGTTAACTAGGAGTAGTGATAAAGGGCATCCTTGTCTTGTTCCTGTTCTCAAGGGGAATGTTTTCAGCCTCTCTCCATTAAAAATGATGTTGACCATTGGTTTTGCGTAGATGCCCTTTATTACATTGAGGAATTTCCCTTCTATACCTATTTTATTGAGAGTTTTAATTAAGAATGGATGTTGGACTTTGTTGAATGCCTTTTCTGCATCAGTTGAGATGATCACGTGATTATTTTCTTTCCTTTTATTTATGTGGTGGATTACGTTGATTGATTTTCTAATGTTGAACCATCCTTGCATACCAGGTATGAATCCTACTTGGTTGTGGTGTATTATTTTTTTGATATGATGCTGAATTCTATTGTCTAGAATTTTGTTCAGAATTTTTGCATCTATATTCATGAGAGATATTGGTCTGTAATTTTATTTTTTTGTGGTGTCTTTGCCTGGTTTTGTTATCAGGGTTACGCTGGCTTTGTAAAATGAATTTGGAAGTATTCTTTCCTTTTCTATGTTCTGAAATAGTTTGACTAGTACTGGTGTAAGATCTTCTCTGAATGTTTGGTAGAATTCTCCAGTGAAGCTATCTGGGCCAGGGCTTTTTTTTTTTGTTGTTGGGGGTTTTTTAAATTACATTTTCAATCTCTTCTCTTGTTATGGGCCTGTTCAGATTTTCTACATCACTTTGTGTTAGTTTGGGTAAGTAGTGTGTTTCTAGAAATTTATCCATTTCCTCTAGGTTTTCAAATTTGTTGGAGTATAGTTTTTCATAATACTCTGTTATGATCCTTTTTATTTCAGTTGGGTGTATTGTAATGTCCTCCATTTCATTTCTTATTTGTGTTATTTGCGTCCTCTCCTGTTTTTCTTTTGTCTATTTGACCAGTGGTTTGTGATTTTGTTGATCCTTTCAAAGAACCAGCTTTTGGTTTTGTTGATTCTTTCTATTGTTTTTATATTCTCTATTTCATTTATTTCTGCTCTGATCTTTATTGTTTCCTTTCTTCTAGTGGCTGTGGGCTTTTTTTGCTGTTCTCTTTCTATTTGTTTGAGTTGTGTAGTCAATATTTTGATTTTGTCCCTTTCTTCTTCTTTTTTTTTTTTTTTTTTAATATATATTTTATTGTACTTCAGGTGAAAGCTTACAGAGCAAATAGTTTCTCATGAAATAGTAGTACACATGTTGTTTTTTGACATTGGTTAACAACCCCACAACGTATTAAGCCTCTAAATTCTCAACCTTTTTTTTTGATGAAAATTACAGATGACCAAAGATACACCGTTTCAAAAATTTCTACATTCACAGTTCAGTGACATTGACTACGCTCTTCCAACTGTGCTGTTATTCTCACTTAAGATGAAGGCTTACAGAAAAAATAGTTATTCATTTAACAGTTACTACACATGTTGCCCTATGACAATGGTTAACAATCTCACAGCACATCAAGAATATCCTTACTCCACCTTGTGTTCCCTATCACCAGGGGGCTTCCTTGTCCCCTTCTGTCTTCTGGACCTTGTCAGTGGACTATTGTACCTCTTTAGTCTCATTTGTTTATTTATTTATTTATTTATTTATTTATTCTTATTTTATTTAAACACCATTTCAAAACTTTTTACTTACACATTTAAGTGATATTGACTATGCTCTTCCAATTGTGCTGCCATTCTCGCCCAAGATGAAGGCTTACAGGACAAAACAGCCTCCCATTTAATAGTTACTACAAATGTTGCCCTATAGCAGTGGTCAACAATCTCACAATACATCGACAGTGTCCTTATTCAATTTGTGTTCCTTATCATCAGTTTCCTACTCTCCCTCTGCCTTCTGGCCCTTGTCACCGGACTCCTGTACATCGTTAGTCCCATTTAGTTTTACTGGGGTGTCCATTCCCAGGCTTAACATCGAACCTTGAAGGTAACTTCCCCTCTGAGCTGAAAGGGTGTCTGGGGGCCACACTCTCGAGGTTTCTCTAGTATTCTTTAGGCCAGTATATCTGGTCTTCTTTTTTTTTTTTTTTTTTTTTTTTGGGAGTTAAAATTATACTCTACATCCTACTCCAGCTCTGCCCAGAACCCTCTGTTGTGATCCTGGTCAGAGGAGTCATTGGTGGTAGCCGGGCACCATCCAGCTGTACTGGGCTCAGTCCCGTGGAGGCCTTGGTAGCTGTGGACCATTAGTCCTTCGGACTAATCTTTTCCTTGTATCCTGTTCTCTTCGTTCTCCCTTGTTCCCGAAGGGATGAGATCAGTGGAGTATCTTAGATGGCCGCTCATAGGCTTTTAAGACCCCAGACACTACTCACCAAGGTAGAATGTAGAGCATTATCTTTATAAGTAGTGTCATGCCAATTGAGCTAGATGTTCCCCGAGATCATGGTCCCCAGAGCCCTCCGTCCAACAACTCAGTCCCTCGGGGGGTTTGGATGTGTCTATAGGGCCTCCATGACCTTTCCTTGTGCAGGTTGTGTTAGTTTCCCCTGTACTATGTACTATCTCATCTCTCACCCAAGTTACCACTTACCTATTACCTATTTAGTATTCCCCCCCCCTCCCATCCCTGGTAACCAACAAGGATTGTTACATTTTGCATGTGAATTTTTTCATGGGTTTTTACAATAGAGGTCTCATACAATATTTGTCCTTTTGTGATTGACTTATTTCACTCAGCATGATGTCCTCCAGTTTCATCCATGTTATGAGATGGTTCACCGATTCATTGTTCTTTCTCGTTGCATAGTACTCCATTGTGTGTATGTACCATAGTTTGTGTATCCATTCGTCTGTTGATGGACATCGAGGTTGTTTCCATCGTTTTGCTATTGTGAATAATGCTGCCATGAACATAGGTGTGCATATGTCTATTCGAGTGATGACTCTTATTTCTCTAGGATATATTCCTAGGAGTGGGATTGCTGGATCGAATGGTACGTCTATTTCTAGCTTTCTGAGGAAACGCCATATCATTTTCCAAAATGGCTGTATCATTTTGCATTCCCACCAGCAGTGTATAAGAGTTCCCGTCTCCCCGCAGCCCCTCCAACATTTGTTATTTCCAGTGTTTTTGATTCGTGCCAGTAATGCCGGGGTGAGATGGTATCTCATTGTGGTTTTAATTTGCATTTCTCTAATGGCTAGTGATCGCGAGCATTTCCTCATGTGTCTGTTGGCCATTTGAATGTCTTCCTTGGTGAAGTGTCTGTTCATTTCCTTTGCCCATTTTTTGATAGGATTGGTTGTCTTTTTGTTGTAGAGGTGTTGGATTTTCTTGTAGATTATGGAGATTAGACCTTTGTCTGACTTGTACTGTCCAAAAATTTTTTCCCAGTCTGTAGGTTCTCTTTTAACTCTTTTGGTGAAATCTTTTGAAGAGCATAGATGTTTGATTTTTAGAAGATCCCAATTATCTAGTTTATCTGTTGGGTTTTTTGTGTTGATGTTTATGGTTTGTATCCTGTTAATGCCATGTATTAAGGTCTGAAGTGTTGGTCCTATTTTTTCTTCTATGAATTTTATAGTTTGAGGCTTTATATTCAGGTCTTTGATCCATTTTGAAGTAGTTTTTGTATATGGTGTGAGGTATGGGTCCTGTTTCATTTTTCTACAAATGGATATCCAGTTTTGCCAGCACCATTTGTTAAAAAGACTGTCTTTTCCCCATTTGATGTATTTTGGGCCCTTGTCAAAAATCAGGTGACCATAGGTGGATGGATTTACATCTGAGTTCTCAATTCTGTTCCATTGGTCAATGTCTCTGTTGTTGTACCAGTACCAGGCTGTTTTGAGTACTGTAGCTGTATAGTAGGTTCTCAAGTCAGGTAGTGTGAGTCCTCCAACTTTATTCTTCTTCTTCAGTAGTGCTTTACTTATTCGGGGTTTCTTCCCTTTCCATATAAAGTTAATAATTAGTTTTTCCATCTCTTTGAAGAATGTTGTTGGTATTTGTATCGGAATTGCATTGTATTTGTAAATTGCTTTAGGTAGAATTGCCATTTTCACAATGTTGAGTCTGCCTATCCATGAGCATGGTATGTTTTTCCATTTATGTAGATCCCTTTGGGTTTCATGCAGCAGTGTTTTGTAGTTTTCTTTGTATAGGTCTTTTATATTCCTGGTCAGATTTATTCCCAAGTATTTTATCTTTTTAGGGGCTATTGAAAATGGTATTGATTTCCTAATCTCCTTTTCATCGTTCTCTTTACTGGTGTATAGGAATCCAACTGATTTTTGAATGTTTATCTTGTATCCTGCTACTCTGCTGAATCTTTCTATTAGTTCCAGTAAATTTCTCGTGGAGTCTTTAGGGTTTTCTATGTATAGTATCATATCATCTGCAAACAGGGAGAGTTTAACTTCTTCATTACCAATTTGGATGCCCTTTATTTCTTTCTCTTGCCTTACTGCTCTAGCGAGAACTTCCAGCACAATGTTAAATAGGAGTGGTGATAAAGGGCATCCTTGTCTTGTTCCTGTTTTCAGGGGGAATGTTTTCAGCCTTTCTCCATTAAGAATGATGTTGGCTGTTGGTTTTGCATAGATGCCCTTTATGATGTTGAGAAATTTCCCTTCTATACCTATTTTATTGAGAGCTTTTATCAGGAATGGGTGTTGGACTTTGTCAAATGCCTTTTCTGCATCAATTGAGATAATCATGTGATTTTTTTCTTTCCTTTTATTTATGTGGTGGATTACGTTGATGGATTTTCTAATGTTAAACCATCCTTGCATACCTGGTATGAATCCTACTTGGTCGTGGTGTATTATTTTTTTGATATGATACTGAATTCTATTGGCTAAAATTTTGTTCAGAATTTTTGCATCTATATTCATGAGAGATATTGGTCTGTAATTTTCTTTTTTTGTGATGTCTTTGCCTGGTTTTGGTATCAGCGTTATGCTGGCTTCATAGAATGAATTTGGAAGTGTTGCTTCCTCTTCTATGCTCTGAAATAGCTTGAGTAGAACTGGTACGAGCTCTTCTGTAAATGTTTTGTAGAATTCTCCAGTGAAGCCATCTGGGCCAGGGCTTTTTTTGGTTGGGAGTTTTTTTATTACCTTTTCAATCTCTTCTCTTGTTATGGGTCTGTTCAGATTTTCAATATCACTTTGTTGTAGTTTGGGTAGGCCGTATGTTTCTAGAAATTTATCCATTTCCTCTAGGTTTTCAAATTTGTTGGAATATAGTTTTTCATAATATTCTGTTATAATCCTTTTTATTTCAGTTGGGTCTGTTGTAATGTCCCCCATTTCATTTCTTATTTGGGTTATTTGTGCCCTCTGCTGTTTTTCTTTTGTCAGTCTGGCCAGTGGTTTGTCGATTTTGTTGATTCTTTCAAAGAACCAACTTTTGGTTTTGTTGATTCTTTCTATTGTTTTTATATTCTCTATTTCATTTATTTCTGCTCTGATCTTTATTGTTTCCTTTCTTCTAGTGGCTGTGGGCTTTTTTTGCTGTTCTCTTTCTATTTGTTTGAGTTGTGTAGTCAATATTTTGATTTTGTCCCTTTCTTCTTTTTTGATGTGTGCATCTATTGCTATAAACTGTCCTCAGAGGACTGCCTTTCCTGTGTCCCAAAGGTTTTGGTATGATGTATTTTCATTCTCATTTGATTCTAGGAATTTTTTGATTCCATCTCTGATTTCTTCTATTACTCAGTGATGTCTAAGCAGGGAGTTATTCAGTTTCCATGTAATTGATTTTTTTTCCTTGCTCTTCCTGTTGTTAATTTCTGCCTTGATGTCGTTGTGATCAGAGAAGATACTTTGTATTATCTCAACGTTTTGGATATTGTTGAGTATTGTTCTGTGGCCTAAGAAGTGGTCTATTCTGGAGAATGTTCCATGTGCTTTGGAAAAGAATGGGTAATTTGCAGCTGTTGGGTGTAGTGTTCTATGTATATCTATGAGGTCAAGTGGGCTGATTGTGCCCTTAAGGTCTTCTGTATCTTTGCTGAGTTTCTTTCTAGATGTTCTGTCCTTTACTGAGAGTGGTGTGTTGAAGTCTTCTACAATTATTGTGGAAGTGTCAATTTCTCTTTTCAGTGCTGTTAAAGTTTGTTTTATGTATTTTGGAGCCCTGTCTTTGGGTGTGTAGATGTTTATTATGGTTATGGCTTCATGATGGATCGTCCCCTTAAATATTATATAGTGTTCTTCTTTGTGTTTTATGGTGAATTTTGTTTTAAAATCTATTTTATCTGAGATTAGTATTGCCATTCCTGCTCTTTTTTGGTAGCTGTTTGCTTGATAAATTTTTTTCTGTCGTTTAATTTTTGATAAATTTATGTCTTTGTTTCTAAAGTGTGTCCCTTGTAAACAGCATATTGATGGATTCTGTTTTTTAATCAATTCTGTCATTCTTTGTCTCTTCATGGGTGCATTTAGGCTGTTTACGTTCAGTGTAATTGTTGATAGGCGTGAGTTTATTGCTGCCATTTTGTAGAGCTTTTTTTTGTGGTGCTGACATTTTCTTTGTTCCTCTTACTCTTCTGTGCTGAATTCCTTTCTTTGTGGATTTTTTTTCATTTGTTTTGTTTTTGTATGTTTTGTTTTTACTGAGACTTTATGTTTTTCTTCTTTATTTTGATGAGTAGGTTTGTTAACCTTCTTTGTGGTTACCGTGAAATTTACCCTTATCTTCCTAGGTTTGAACCATTTTATTATTATTTTGTATTGCCTTGCCTTCCTCTCCATTAGAAAGTTCTATACCTACACTGTTTATTCCCTCTTTTCTTGTTCTGATGTTGTTGTCATTTACAGATTAACCTCTGTGGTTCGCTGTTGTAATTCTTTTGATTTTGGATAGTCCTTGAGAGTTCATTTCCTAGGTTGGTATCTGGCTGGTACAATCCTGTATCGTATATTCAGCCTGTGATCTGATGTTGTTTGCTCTCAGATCGAAGGACTCCTTTTAATAATTCTTGTAAGTTTGGTTTGGTTTTTACATAGTCCCTTAATTTGTGTTTATGTGGAAATGACCTAATTTCATCATCATATTTGAACGAGAGTTTTGCACGATATATTATTCTTGGCTGGCCATTTTTTCTTTCAGGGTTTTGTATATGTCATCCCATTGCCTTCTTGCCTGCACAGTTTCTGCCGAATAATCCGTGCTTAGCATTATTGTTTCTCCTCTGTATCTGACTTTGTTTTTCTCAAGCTGCTCTTAGAATTCTCTGTTTGTCTTTCGTTTCTGAGAGTGTGATTATGATATGCCTTGACAATTTTCTTTTGGGGTCTATTCTATATGGGGTTTGTTGAGCTTTTTGGATGATCAGCTTTTCATCTTTCATGATATGGTGGAAGTTTTCTGTCAGCAATTCTTCAATGATCATCTCTGTGTTTTCTGTTTTCTCCCTCTGTTCTGGAACTCTGATTACTTGAAGATTTTTGCTTTTGATTGTATGCCACATAATTCTCAGGGTTTCTTCATTTTTCTTAGTTCTTTTTTCTAATTTTTCCTCAAACAGAGTTGTAGCCAAGTGTTTGTCTTCAGTTTCGCTGATCTTGTCTTCCATCATTTCAAACCTGCTCCTCACCCCTTCTATGACACTGTCCAGTTCTGAAATCTTGTTTATCTTTTGGATTTATAATTGTTGTTTTTGTATGATTTCTAGTTGTTAGTTTATTTTAGCAGTTTGTTCCTGTATTATTTCTTGAATTCTTCCATTTTTTGGTCTGTATTTTCCATGAATTTGACTGCCTTTTCCATGAATTTGTCTATTTTTTCCTCATTTTTGTCTGCTTTTTCCTTCAACTCTTGGATAATTCTGAATATTAGAGATTTGAATTCCCTATCAGGTAGTTCTAGTGCCTTTTCTTCTACTGGAAAGTCATCTGGTGGTTTATTTTGGACGCCTACTGGAACCATCCTGTCCTGTTTTTGTAAATGTTTTTATATTGTCTGCTATCTTCGGGTCATTCAGTAGTTATTTTCCTTATTTATTTATTGTAGATTTGTTTATTTCTTCCTTTTTTTTGGTTTTATTTGGTTATGTCTGAGCAGACGGGCTGTGCATTCTTTGTTGTTTGCTCGTCTGTGGCCACAATGCTTTTCAACTCCTTGTCCAATGGGCAGGGTCAGTCGCTCAGTTATGGTGCAGCAGGGCAGGTCCAGCTGAATGGAAGGGACTTGACTGGGTTGTTTGTGGCACGTACTAGGGCCCACAGGGAGGCCAGGAATCAGTACAGGGCAGGTTCTGGTAGATCGTGCCAGTGCTGCTCAGGGGTGTGATGTTTAGTGCATGGTGCAAGTAGGTAGGAAGAAGGGGGGAGATTGTGATGTATAGAGCTAAGATGTGTGTACAAAAGTGGAGAGAGAAATAGGAGTCAGAAACAAACAAACAAAAGAAAAAGAGTGCTAAGAGAGCTTGCTTTTGGAGTGGAGACAGGAGACACTGAGAAATGGAGAAAAACAAAAAGCAAAAAAAGAAAAAGGGAAAAATAATAAATGAAAAATAAATAAAAATTAGATAAGAACAAAATAAAGAAAAGCAAAGCCCTCAGGGAGCCCACCAGTGCAGCTGGGAAGACTGGGGAAGTGGCCCTCAGGGATCTCACTGAAGACTGGGGAAATGACTCCCAAGCTGCACAGTTAGCCTGGCTAGAAGGGGCTCCCAAGTCACGAAAAGAGAAGGAAAACAAATAAACAAAACAAAACAGAATGAAACAAAACAAAACAAAGAAAAGCCCCAGGGATCCCACCAGCATAGCAGCGCGGGCTGGGGAAGCAGTTTCCCAGTTGAGCAGCACTTCACATCTTTTCAAAAAGAAGCAAAGATAGAACATGGAATCAGCTGTTTGAGAGAAAGGAGGGGAAAGTGGTCAGAGGTGTAGAAGAAACCTAAAGAAGTGGAAAAAAGCAACACCAGCAACAAACAAATAGCACTCAGGGAGCCAGCCAATGTGGGCGGGGCAAGTCCAAGCAGCGTGGGGCCAAAGATGTTGCCTCCTGGCCAAGAGGCTGAGTGAGGGGTAGAAGGTTAGGGGGTGGGAAAGCATATATTGCTGGTTACCAGGTGCTCTGTCTCCTGCTGGGAGCTCCATGAAGCTACTTTCTCCTACTCCCTGTCGGCTGATCTCCAACAGGAGTTCAAGATGGCAAATTCGTGCTGCGTTAGCTGATAGGAGATGTCCACATGTATCTCTCCTCGCTGTCTGTTCTTTGTCAGTTTCTTATTCCATTTGGTGCTTGGCTGAGTTCTTTATCTCTTCATTTGACACTTAAGTTTCCAGGATTGATGTTTGTCTCTGTTTTACTTAGTTTTTTGGGTCTTCGCTGTGGAGGGATGGTGTGGTGCTTCTGTCTACAGCACCATGTTGGCTCCACTGCCACTGCATGGTTTAAAGTCAAGAAAGGTGTGCATCAGGGTTGTATCCTTTCATCATACTTATTAAATCTGTATGCTGAGCAAATACGACAAGAAGCTGGATTAGATGAAGAAGAACATGGCATTAGGATTGGAGGAAGACTCATTAAGAACCCATGATATGTAGATGACACAACCTTCCTTGCTGAAAGTGAAGAGGACGTGAAGCACTTGTTGATTAAGATCAAAGACCACAGCTTTCAGTATGTGTTATACCTCAACATAAAGAAGACAAAACTCCTCACAACTGAGCCAATAAGCAACATCATGATAAATGGAGAAAATACTGAAATTGTCAAAGACTTCATTTTACTTGGATCCACAGTGAATGCCTGTGGAAGCAACAGTCAAGAAATCAAAAGACACATTGCACTGGGCAAATCTTCTGTAAAAGATCTCTTTAAAGAGTTCAAAAGCAAAGATATCACTTTAAGGGCTAAGGTGTGCCTAACCCAAGCCATGGTGTTGTCAATCATCTCACATGCATATGAAAGTTGGACAATGAATAAGGAAGACTGAAGAAGAATTGACACCTTTGAATTATGGTGTTGGAGAAGAATATTGAATATACTATGGACTTCCAGAAGAATGGACAAATCTGTCTTGGAAGAAGGACAGCCAGAAAGCTCATTAGAAGTGAAGATGGCAAGACTTTGTCTCAGGTACTTTGGACATGTTGTCAGAAGGGATCAGTCTCTGGAGAAGGACATCATGCTTGGTAAAGTAGACAGTCAGTGAAAAAGAGGAAGACCCTGGTGAGATGGATTGGCACAGTGGCTGCAACAATGGGCTCAAGCATAGCAATGATTGTAAGGACGGTGCAGGACCGGGCAGCGTTTTGTTCTGTTGCATATAGGGTTGCTATGAGTCAGAACCAACTTGGCGTCATCTAACAACAACAACAAATGCATGCACACATATTCCTGTATGTACATATGGCTATAGAGACATCTATCTGTGCATACATATGTACACGCACATATATGCCTATATACATATTTGTGTTGCCACAAATATGTTTTTTCATTGTTGTTGTTGCAAAATTATATTTGTCATATCCTTTACCAAACACGTCCTTTTCTCTTGTGCAGTTCTTAGTGACACTGTTTATCTTGGTCAAGCTGTGTTCACCCACATTCAATGCTACATTTTGCATTTCTATTCATACATTTATCCACTGGTATTTTATGGAGCCCTGGAGGCGCAATGGTTAAGAGCTCGGCTGCTAACCAAAAGGTTAGCATTTCAAATTGAACAGCCACTCCTTGGAAACTCTATGGGGTAGTTCTACTCTGTCCTATAGGTTTGCTATGAGCTGGAATGGACTCAGCAGCAACGGGTTGGTATTTTATAGTATTTATTACTGTACTGAATGTCATTATTTCCCATTTCATTTCTTACTTATATAGTATTTAAAATGTATATTTTTGCGTATTTATCATCCATGGAGCCATCTAATGAAATTATCTTTTTAATTTTGTACAGATTTTGTAAAAGTAGGCATTAGGATTTTCTAGATATGTTGTTGGTAGGTGCCATAATGTCCGTTTTGACTCACAGCAACCCTATGTACAACCTAATGAAACACCACGAAGTCCTGTGCCGTCCTTGTAATAGTTGTTACTCTTGAGCCCATTGTACTAGCCATTGTGTCAGTTCTCATTGAGGGTCTTCCTCTTTTTCAATGACTCTCTACTTTACCAAACATGATGTACTTCTCCATGGACTAGTCCTTCCTGATAACATGTCCCAAATACATGAGACAAAGTCTCCCATCCTCCCTTCTAAGGAGCATTCTGGCTGTACTTCTAGATATAAATCATATTATTTAAAATATAGAGATGATTTTTTTCCCTAATATTTATAATGATTATCTACGTTTCTTCTTCAGGTGTACATAATTTCCCTCTATTCATATATTAGAGTTTTTATTAGGAATATCATTTTGGCAGCTATTAATAAAACTTTATTCTTTTATGTCTATTTGAACCCAAACTTGTTAGATGGAAAGTTAAATTTTTAGCTTTTGAGAAGTATTTTTCTTGGCACTGCAGATGCAGTTAATAATATGATATCACATATGTGTATATATATATTTTTTTTTTTAGTGGGAGAATTTATTTTATCAGCTTTATAAATGGCCTTCATCTTGAATTTATTGCAATGTTAAAATCTGAAGGGCTTTCTTGTATTTCTCAGTTCATTTTATGGTCGGAAACTACTGTATAGCTGAATTTTGGAAGTCTTTCTTACAAATATTGACCAACTTTTATAATATTTATTTTCCACATCTGGGGCTGTTATGATGCTCAGATGGAAGAATTCTTGCAAAAAACACTGAAAGATGAAAAGAACTCTACAACTGCTAGTCACTATTATTATCTGTTAATTTGTGTTTGATCCTTAACTTGGCCTTCACCACACGTTTCCTTTTTCAATTATCTACACCTTTTTCAAAAGGGATATGAGTTTTTGCAGCCAGGGACATAGCAGTTATACGGGAATTATTTATTTAGAAATGAATTACAACATACAGCTTCCTCTTAAAGCAGACTTCAGGGCTTCTTTTGGCTGATGACTCTGACAACACATCTGTGGAATTCATGCTGCCCAGTGGTCATTTTGGTCACACACTAAGCTGAGCAGATGCTTGCTTGAGCCCCCACCACCTGGCAGGCTTTTGTTGATTTGGCAAGAACCTCCAGACTGGGAAATCTGAAGAACACGTTTTATTCCAGCTGAAGGCAGGATTATGTGTTGATGATTTACTGTAAGACCCAAGGTTTGCTATAGACACCAATCGGAATGGGAAACTTGGGGCTTTGCATCCATCAGGCATAAGGATCAAGAGCCAGGAGGTGAATTATAGACCAAAGCTGTTTCACCAGCTGGTGAGAACTCACGATTGAATTCCAATATAGGTAGAGCTGCACTCATCAACAAAGGGTAATCAGCATAGGCTTTTTGCCAGGGCTTTTGCCTGTGGAGCGCAGCTCTACTCTTAAACACACAGGGTCACCATGAGTTGGAATTGACTCAATGGCAACCTGTTTTTTGTTTTGTTTTGCCTACAAGGACACTATCTTTCCACGAGACAAGTAGAGCCTTGGAAAAAATACCCTCAATTTCTCCTAGGTTGAGAGTTTCATGAACCACTTCCCAAGCAGAAAA